>CM077567.1:15604819-16854819 GCA_039657325.1 Stephania cephalantha | reverse complement strand
TGTAGTTTGATCCATGTCCCTGACCCCAACAAATTTGGAAGTGAGGCTCGCTTCTTGTTGTAGTGTTGCTTGATCCATGCGGATGAACACAACAAATTTGGGAATAAGGCTTTGATGTTTTCATTGTTTGATCCAGGTATATTCCATCATAACTACAATAAATTCGCAAATCTTTGTGCATCTTACACAAGTTAACTTCATTAAACAAATTTCCAATTTAGCTCAACTTGATTATTTAAGGAAGACCCAACCCAACTAAGCTGTTGTAGTTGTACTAGTAGTTGGATCCATGTAGACAGCCCCAACTACACTTGTTGTTTTTGTTCTAGCCACATTTGACATATTTTACCATAGCTGCAATGTATCCACAAAAAAATGTGCTTCTTACACAAGTTAACTTCAGTTAATTCTTACCAAAAAAAAGTTAAAGTTCAGTTAATACTTAATAATTTCCAATTAAGCTGCCGGCCACATATATTGTTGTGGCTGTTTGATCCAAGCAGTCGGCCACAACTAATTGAGACCGAGGTACTGTGGTTGTCGATGTTGTTATATTAGATCGAAAAGAAAACAAAGCACGAATTGGATGCTTCTATGTTAGTTGAAAAATCAAAATCATGACCAAGAGAAAAATGAAACCAAAATAAGCCCTAATTTTTTGACATCACAGAGACACAAAGATTTCATCAAATATAAGGTAGGAATAAGGAATACCTAAAGTGAATGGTCCCCTTGGACAGAATAAACGGTGAGCCGATCGCTCCCATCGCGCTTTTTTGCCCATTTCGGTGAGTTCCAACAATCGAACATTTGTCAGCTCACAATTGATGTGGTGTGAATCGGATTCCAAGTGATAAAAAGACACAGAAGATTCGGATAGAAAGTGCATTGCGAAGGAATCGAAATTGTTGGGAACGCAGACAGAATTTAGGGTTTCGGAAAAGCTAGGGTGTATAAGACTTCGCGCGTATCTGGTTGTTTTTACGATCGGGGGGAGCGTAAGAGTTACCCGCGCGTGTTGAAGTTTGAACCATCTTACCGCTGGTCTTCTCGCATTTATGAAAAAAATATATGCTATTGTTTTTCGTCATACTTGTAACTTGTTAATTTATAAAAGAGATAATTTTTACTCTATATCTTTCTTGAATACAAACTTCCTATTTATATAAGTAATAGTTACAACCACAATATCTTTTATATACAATCGAATGATCTCAAATCTTAACATCAAATCTGTACATCTTCCCTCAAACTCAAGATGAGTTTGTCAAAACCAACTTGAATTTGCTAAATAATTCAATAGAGTATGCAGGCGGTAACGCAAGAAGAAATTTGTAATGACTT
This sequence comes from Stephania cephalantha, assembly GCA_039657325.1. Taxonomy (NCBI): domain Eukaryota; kingdom Viridiplantae; phylum Streptophyta; class Magnoliopsida; order Ranunculales; family Menispermaceae; genus Stephania; species Stephania cephalantha. The sequence continues at coordinate 16,853,475 of CM077567.1, read as the reverse complement.
GTTACCTTAAGCTGGTGATTAGTGTTAATCCAAATCCTAATTAACCCGAGTTAGACTCGTGGTTTAAGTTCGACGTACCTCGATTAGCATGTGCATGAGTTTGTATGATGGTTTGTGTTTGTTTGAAATGTTTGTGAATTTTATAGGTTGTAGTATAAAAGAGAGTTTATATACAACCCCTATACTCGGATAATAAATAAATAAACAATAATTTACCGATACACAAAGTGCGACGAGAGGGTCGTGAAATGAATGTGCACACCCGGTGAATTTATTGGCAAGAAAATACACAAGGTATATATATTTGATATATATATATATTAAAAACTATAAGTTTAGTTTGAATTATATGGATCGTCAAATCGCCTCGAGATGAGCGTAAGTGTTGATGGTGTCAACATGTGTGTCACTTTAAGGGTGTCATGTTAGCACATCAATCACTTGATCAGCCTTGAGATAACGCGATGCGTATCTCGAGTAAAATACATATATTTAAACAAAAAACCTTCATATTTATCCTCATAAATCGATTGAAAGTGAGAGCAGCAGCTGAAGGTTTAGTGTTTGATATTGAGGGGATCAATCAGGGAGTTGATTCAACATGACTTGAGGAGCTTAAACGACTAGAAATCTAGAGAGTATCATTGTTGGTAAGTTGGTTTTGATATTTTTGAAGTTCAATTTGATGTTGGGTGATGATTTCTCTATGAATTGTTGTTATTGATTACTAGAAATGGTTTATTACCTCACCAGATGTCCTCCCTGATGAATTTTGAGAGTATTTGCTGTTGTTGTAATGATTTGTAGATGGAACAGTGGTTGTTGCCTTGTGTACTATCGAGACAGTACAGGGTAGAGTGCGTTCCACCTAGCAGAAGGAGCGCGCTCCCTTTATCAGTAGGGACAAACCCAGTTGGTAGAGCGCGCCCCACCAATTGAGGGAGCACACTCCCACCCCAAAAAAACAACAATTTCGTTGTAATTTAGTTAGAATTTACTGAGGTCTTAGGGACTGGATTAGGGGTTCTAAACATAAGGTATTAAACCTATATTGATCACAAATGGTTTGTGATAGGTGTTAGATCACCGGGAAAGCGTGAGTGACCCGAAAAGTTAGGGAATTTCTTAATAGAAACATGAACCGAGGTAAGTATGGATTCGCTTATTTATTAATGTTGTCTGGATATGTTAGTATATGTAGTTCATGTAGTTTATGGATTGAATGGGGAGACTATGTACACTGTGATGGTTTTAATAAATGAAGAACGGTGTTTAATGTGACCCACGAGAGTAGGTTTATAAGAGATGGGTTACCTTCCTCGACCTATATATAACTCATGCTCAATTCGATAGGTTGCATGTATTATATATTCACTAGATGGATTCGATAGAACCATTGGATATTATTGGATTGACTAAACAGCACATCGACCAATGTGTTGGTCTAGCAATTGCATTAATGGTGTCGGTGGGTAATCGACCGTAGTTTTATAAATTAAATGGGAATCACAGTGTAATAGTCATTGACTGACGAACTTGCATCTGTTATTTATTGAATTATATGCTTTCCATAATCATGTTAGTCAACATTGGAGCATATTGTTATTACATAATGTTCTTGATTATTATATAAAATGTTGATGGCTTTGTGAATGACGCGTGCCGAACGCGTCAATAAAATAAAGTTCATAAACCAACTATTTTGTAGAATAGTGGCAAATGGTCGATCCCACAGAGATTGGTGGTCTTTCTATGGTTAAAAACAACAAAAGGAAATCGAGGGTTTTGAAATAAATTAATTTAACTAACTAAACTAAAATAAACTAAATAAATAAAATAATGAAACTAATTTTGAAAACAATTAATGAACACCTAAGTAACACCTAGGTCTACGGTTCCACAAATCAGGATCAAGATTCAATGGCACATCATGGTCTTCAATCCTTCCCAAAAAGTTATTAATTTAAGTTCTCATAGATTAGTTATAGAAAATCGACATCCGCAAGAAATTCCTCATTCCTATAATCTCGATAGCCAGGACGTCCGCTACTAACTACTTCCCTAATTAATGCATAGCCCTAGACATCTGCCAATCAGGTTTAACACACTAACCGCAGTAATATGGATCCGTAGGAACACTAATCCTAAATAACCGGATCGCATCCGCTTCCAGTTTAACCTAGATTCAATTGTTGCACACTCAAGAACCAAAAGGTTTTTACGGCAAACGAGTGAGTGTTTGTCACTTTATTGGTCCAAAAGTATAATTACACGGATACTATCATTCCAAATAACTATAGGTTGTTCCCCTAAAAGCATGCACTGGCCACATACACACCCTAGATCTAAACCATATTCCTTAAAATCAACAACAATGAAATAGGAGAATTAAATTAAATTAAATAATAAAATAAAAGATCTCACATAATATGCCATGAATCCATAATTTGGACTTGTTTCCCCTCCGACCTAGGCAATCGTCGAGAGAAGTTGATGCTAAAAATATAATAGTCGGTGTTCCCAATATAATACTTAAGGTTCCTAATATATAAAACTACTAAAAATTGGTCCCGAGAGGTGAGGGAAACTAATTTTGTGGGTTGGTCTTGTAACTCGTGCGTCGAGGAGCATCTGGTGGTTGTTGGGCATTCATTACATGGCTTGGGATACGTGTCAACAGCTGATTGGTAAAAAAATGGAGACCACTAACGTGACGCGTTCGGATTGGTGGAAAAAGCTGCTTGGGTGACGGTGTGTGTGCATGAGGGCTCGACACATAGCGGTTGGGATTGGGTGAAGAAACTCGCACAAAGCCATGCGAAGACGTGGGAGAGTGCACTAGTACGGATCCCAAGGATCATCCGAGAGTTGTTGCTGTATGGAACTTGAAATTGTTTTTTGCGAGGATGAGCTGGACGCATGACGCTGGTGTGAAGAGAAAATCGCAGGAAGAGACGGCGAACTTCTGGGAAAGTGTGGCAACGCATATCCCGAGGCATAATCAACTGTCTCTGGTACGCTGTGTACATGAAAGCATGCCTCAGCTGCGTCACTTGATCGTTCCTCTACACCCAATCAGTTGTGCAATGCGTGTCTCGAGGCATATCCTCAGGTAATTGTTCATTGCATATAAATACTCCATTTCGAGTATTTTTCCGCAACAAATTCAACCGCGCACTCTGTCTCACCTGAAAATGACCAATAAATATAATTAAATATATATTTTAGAGACTTCCTATATTTAAATATATTAATATAAAATACTAAATATATATAAGTACTGACTTATCAGTGAATCCTTACTTACCGAGCAAGTTGGACCGCTCTCCTCAAATCTAATATTTCAGGTTCACAACTTAGTGTTTCAGCGAGGGGAAAAGAGAAGATTTAAGTGTTTTGTTATATTCTCTATGATTTAATGAACCTTCATGTATACTTATACATTGTTTGAGTTATTTTGTTGTATATAAATAAAGTTGGGAGGTTTATAAACGAGGTTTTGGGTTTTGATAAACTATGTATTTTCGTATCTTGTTAATTATCGAAAAAGTTTTTTTTTAATCTTCTATTGTGTATATTTTAAATTGTTTATTCAATATCAATATACAGGTTGAGTTTATCAGGTACTGATGGAGGGCTGCTGGCTCTAGTTAAGTCTAGCTTGGTTATCGGGGCTTAATCAGGGTTTTAAGCCAAGTATCGCCCTAATCGGGATAGGGGATGCCACAGCTTGGTATCAGAGCCCATAGTTTATCACTTTTGAATTAAGTGGTAACTCTGATACATTTTGGTATCATAGAAAAGGCTCATGACATCGAGTTCACTTTCGAATTGTTTTTGAATTGCGTGATAGCATATTCTTTTGTACCAAAACCTAAGTTTATTGACTTTGAGAGTTGTCTTGAGTTACGAATAAGCTTTGGGTATGATAAACAATTTTCATCGTGTTTTAGGGGAAAATAAAAACGAAAACATTATTATACGTTATTTGCTGAAGTTATTGTTATTTATTATATAGATATGATTTCATTATTCTCTCAGAATGTTACCCTAATGATCTTATCTCTCCTTTGACTTCAAAATCTAATGACAAATCAGGGAAAGGGTTCATAGAGGCCTGGATCTCAGGGTAACAGGAAGATTGAAGAGTAATGGAAATCTTAAATGGAACAACAAATGAGGGAACTTATGGAGTCTCAAGCGAAACTTATGGCTCTGATGATGGCTTAGATGGGACCACTAGTAGAGTGACCTCAGGCATAACTTTCAACTAGTCCCGAGGTTAGCATAGATGAAGGAGGAGCTGAGGGAGTGGCATCTCCAGTTCAACTAGTATCAGCACGTATTTAGGTGCCGAAGACAGCTGCTATAGTGCCAATGGATTCTGAGAAGGCTGCATTTCTAAAAAACCATAAGGAATTTATGAAATATGATATTATGAGATTTAATGGCACAATGGAGGAAGTCATAACTGAGACCTGGATACTGGAGATGGAGCAACAATTCGTTGACATGGATGTTGAGGACCGGTTTAAGGTCAAACTGGTCACATATTTGTTGATAGATTTTGCACGGAAGTGATGGAATTCCCTAGAGATAGAGGGGAAGACTGTCACCACCTGACTACAATTTAGAATCGATTTTTACAGGCAGTATTTCTCGAAATCAGTTAGGAACAGGAAGAAGACTGAGTTTATTCAGCTGAAACGGGGTTCCATGTCTGTACGAGAGTATAAGCGGAGGTTTAGTAAGTTGAGTGAATTCGCTCCATAGATGGTGGAGTTAAAGGAGAACAAAATAGATTTGTTTTTTGGTGGGCTAAACTATAATATTTGACTTGTGGTTTCCTTTCATCCTCGCACTAGTTATGTTTTTATATTCGAGAGTGCGATGGAGGTGGAAGCAACTATTTTAGCCAGACCTTCCGAAATAGTACTGCGATATCCGAGAATTTTATAAACTTGATTAGACGCCTAATTAAGTATTTCCGGATTTAATTAGGAATTTAAGTATCAAGAGGTGGGACCCACGTGTTATGGACCAGAGATCATAAGATATATTTTTTTGTGTGTTGTGTGCTTAGTGTGTGTATTATATGGTATTTTGTCGCGAAGTCAGGGTGTTTTGAGGTGTATCCTCAGTTTTTCATACTCGGGGTTACAAGTGTGTGTCTTAAGGGCATGAGTGAAAATAAATCATTAGTTGCTCGAAAAATAATTAACCAAGTGTTAATCCTCATGCGAAGATTTCGTCTCGATTTGCGTACAAGTCGGGATTGGTGTAATGTAATGTAAGAACGAAATTAGTACAAGACTTTGCCTTGAGTTACGTATTAATTGGTGTTGGTCGAGGTTGAGATTGGGTCCAAATTGGTAAAAGTCTCGCTAAGTATGAAAAAAAAATTGACCCATAAGGGTTTAATATGTCGTGGACAAAGATAAGACTTTTGGGGTTTTGGTCAGTGTTATGGACATTTTATGAAGACGCACTATTTTGTGAAGAGTTTGGTTCAATTTGGTGAAAAACTGGATCGAAAATGAGCACTGGAATTGAAAACACGTCAAAATAGGGATTTTCAGAATTAATAAATAAAAAGAAATTAAGCTGCTGACAAGCAGCCGATGGCTAATATATATGTATATATAGAAAAAAAGGGAAATGAAACGAGTTTTCATTTCATACTAACAGAACAACTATTCATTGCCTAAACCCTCTTACTCAGGTTTTTACTCCACACGTTCCTGACATCCGGTTTTTGCCCGATTTCTTTCTGCAAAATCATAAAGCATCACGAGACGGTCAATTTGAGCCAAGTTTCCGCAAGCGAAAATGAAGTATTCGGGTCGCAATTTGGTAAATACTCAATGGTGGGCATTTTCCTTAATTCAATTTAAATTCTCTTGATTTCTTGATTTCTTTTGCGGGATATTGATAGAAATTGGTATGAATTGTTGAAAATTGATGTATTGGGTTGATGTGCGCCGATTTGGAATAAATTTCACTGATGTGGGTTAGGGTTTTGATGAATTAAACTAATGTGATTCAATTGATAACTATTTTGGAGACGTTTTTATAGTTGGTATTGATTTAAACTGGGTTTCTGGATGAATGGATTAACAATTTTGATCAAATTTTGACTCCTAGTCTGTGGGAATATTTTGATGTTGAAATCGAGTGGTTTCGTGGTGTTTGTTGTCCCATTTTGAAGATTTAATTGTGAAAATATTGATTTGGAGAGGTTTTTTAGTTCAAAATAAAATAAAGTTGATATAGTTGGCATTACATATTGGAAAATCCATAACTTCTTTGTCGGTGATTCAATTTTAGTGTTCTTGGAATCCATGAAAAGTATGACATGCATACTACAGGTTCCTTTTAGGTCATCATAACAAATATTGAGGCTTTCAAGGTTAAAAAGTTACCCCAAGTTGGTTAGTTGAAAGGCAGTTGAAACAATTATATAAATTAATATTTTTGGAAACTGTTCTCAAACGTATTTTGGTCGCAACTTTCATTGGGTTTCATGATTTGGTTTCACTTGAAGCTTGGCCCATAATATAATTGGGTATGCAGAGAAGTTATTGGATCAGTTTTTGAGACGATCCAAACCCCGGTGGGCCTGGACCGCTCGGCCTAAACCATCGCCAAACCCCTCGAGATAACCTAGTGATGTTAGGTGATGATCTAGTCAGCCTTAACCTGCGAAAATAAACCATGACATTCTAAAAAAGAGAGTAAACCAGGCTAATAAGTGCGGAATATAACAAAGCCTTTATTGTCTAATAAAATGCGGAACTAATTGTGGAAGTCTTACATACTAAATTAAACATAATCTGAATCAGGTACTATGGGTGCAAACATCTACCCAAATAAATCCCATATTTATTACATATCTGAAAGCAAATAGATAATTATTAATAAACCTTGCAAACAAGAAAAAAACTTCTATGCTAAGGCCTTGCCATTTCCTTTGTCTTGAGCAGTAGCCGAGGTATCTAGGGGGAAGGAAGTAGTGGGGTGAGCAAAATATATCAACGGGCTCGGTAAAGCAGAAGTCTGCTCTACCATCAATCATGCAAGTAATACCTAGTAACAAAATCAAAACTAGATTTCAACAGTTCAGATCATAAGATCCATTATCATTTTTCGGGCATTAAAGACATACATAATCAATCATAATAATATAGCAAGATAAAAGAATAACAATGCCCAGACGATACTTCAACAAGGATAACGATGATACCGAATGCCTTTAGAGTCAAATGAAATGGCAACTGATATATCCAAGTAGACAATGGGCAATAGTTTATCCTTCCCCCAATGTTGTGGTTTAGGCAACAAGAGGTTCACAAGTTTGAATGCCAATAGTCCTATCATGCAGTAGGTCTTATCCTATCCTTCCCTCAATGGTGTGGTTTAGACAACATGAGGTTCACAAGTCTAAAGGCTTATTGACCTTGCATAGCTTATCCTTCCCCTAACATTGCGGATCAGATAGCCTAGAGTTCACAAGTCTAGCAAAAACCCGTAGAGTCATATCGGAGGAGGGACCGGATGCCTCCGACCCTCCAACTACGGTACCAAGTATATTCATTTGACGTATATCAGTTCCACATGCATCCAAGAGATAGAGTAACAAAAAGGGACATGTTAAGTAACATATCAATGAAAGATATCAAGCAGATTCCAAGTAATTCATAGACCAATTACTGAAATAAAATCATAGCATATCTACTAGCATGACATGATTGATAATAAAGCAAATCCCACTTACCTCAAGCGCTGCTAAATCCTAATTCCGAACCTTCTATGAGTTCCTGCGGTGTTCCTCGAGTATCTAAATTTTATACATACTTTATTGGGCTCACACCACTATTGGATAAGTTTATTAAGAATTCTGGACTATGGGTAGGCCCATACTCGGAATTCGTACTCGAACGCATTTAAGATCTTAATGGTGCTCTTAATTTCCAACACATTTTCGAATAAGTTAAAAACTCATTTTGAGTGGTTTATTAATCTCATGTTGTTAAGCTTTCCATAAGTTTTCTGACAGTGTTCAAAACGTAAAAATCAAAGTTAAAACGAAGAAGTTATGGGCGTTTAAAATCGAGGTAAAAATTGGGATTTTTCAGAATTTTGCAAGGACGGCAGCTGCGGCGCTGTGCGGGATATTTGCCCTCTGACTTTCCGATTGAGTCTCGACGACCCCGAAACTCCCTCGGACCTTCCCCGATGTTCCCTTGGCTCAAAATTTAGTAAATAGGGTCCCAAAACACATTTTCTAACAGTAAAACCATTGATTTGATATCAAAACATCAAGGCTCAAATCTATTAATTGTTCTTGTTGAAAACTTGAAAATTTTTTTACCAAACCATTAAGGATTCGTCAAATCCAGAAATCAAAGTACTCCATAATAAAAACCAAAGCCACAATCACCACCAATCTCGGATTCAACACATATCCATCTTGAAAACACCATATGTTCATAACATATTTGCATCAATTCATCAAGGAAGGCTCCCAATCAATATATAGAACCATCGGGAACATGAAGAAAAACATTTGAACATTAAAACCCTTGTAAATCAACTTGAAAATATTGGATACAACACAAATCCGAGAATACATACTCAAAACCCACATTTTCTTTTAAGATTTATGATTTTGGGTGTGAGATTTACCTTAGATTGTGCTATCTAAGCTTTGGAGAGTTGTAATGGCCTCCTAACATTCCAACTTCTCTTTCTCACACAAAGCCCTAGCCTCCACTTTGTGTTTTTGACCAAATAGCTACAACATAAGTTTATAACTACTATTTATTTGTACAACCCATCTAGGGCTTGAGATGACCAATCTCAACCCTTGACTTAAATCTTGTGTCCACTAGTTCTAGGATTATCAAGTGTCTCTAATTTAAGCCATCCCATATGGATTTTAACCACTTTACCCTTATTTGCTCTACAATAATTTCTTAGTAATAGATACTAATACACATATTTAGGCACATACACACACCAAATCATATTTAATAGTTTTAAATCACCTATAATATCTATTAAACTAGATTTAGGAAATTTGGGGTGTTACAATTTCAAGGAGATCCGACGCTCGGGAACCCTAAAAATAACGCTCAAAGTTGGTTTGGTTGTAAGTAAGCCCTACGAGTGATCTTTACTATTGATTAAATATTTCTGTACCTGTAATTGTATCGTAGTCTGCATTGTATTTTATCATTCTTGGTCATACATACATAGAGATAGTGAGGGGGGTAAACTTGTTTCAGAGTCTGGTTTGCTTGAAACTTGATTTTAATTTTGCTTCTACGCCGTCTAGTGAGACTAGCGGAGTCTAACGCCGACAAGCTATCTCTGCATTTCATGATCTTTTAATACTGTCTCTGTACTATTTTTGTTAGTCTACGTCTGATTATAGTTAGTAGACAGCGACTGAGTGGATTGCATGTCATGTTGACGCATATATCTTATTGAATATTCGAAAATGCAATTACATGTCTCCATGTATCAGACTACCAATTGCATGAGTACAAATCAATGTAGGAATTTACTTACCTGACATCTTCGAGTTGTTTTCGATGATGTCAGATTCTGTATGACGACAAAGGAAGAGTGGACAAGACTCGAAGATTGTGGTGATTATTTTCAATTTAAAGTATATTCTTGTTTTCTATTATTTATATATTGTTTTAGGAATTCTTGGGGTGAGTGTAGGACGTGAAGTTACTTTGAATGGTTATGAGAGTCTCATAAGTTAGAAATTTAAATAACAATGGAAGGTTTATATTTCAGTTTTGGTGTTTTTGGGATTATAAAGTTGAAATTAAGTTATCGAAGACTCTAAGTTAGTTTAGAAGTTCGATTTTGATATACATTATGAATTGCGGGGAGTTGTGAGTCCTTCGAGGCATCTCTCCATTGTGCTGTCTATTAGGTGAAAGTTTTCCGACAGGCCATTTTTAGGGGAGGCGTTGCCAAATTTTTTATGAAATATGGATACTATTTCTGAATTTGCTCCAATTGAATAAATCATGAAATGAGTTTCATTGAGGATATAAAATTTAGTTTTGGAGCTTGTAAAGGATTGAAATAGTCATTATTTTGAGGTCAAATTTGAAAGAACGGATTAGGCTGACTAAATTATCAAGGGATTAAGGTAATCTAGACCGGTCAGTCGTCTCAATGACGAGGGGGCTAACAAACTTGGTATCAAAGCCTAGGTTTGGCTCACTTGAGGATAAATTTGGTTGGAAACCAAAGAGCGATTGAGCGCTATTAGTTGGGAAGTGACTATGAGTTGGGATGTTTTTGTTATTGTGTTATACATGTGTTGTATGTATGTATTATCACTAGATAGGCGATAGGAAGTTTATTCTCCTTGTCCGTTCAATACTTAACTCTTAAGATGCGACGAGTAAGATTAGAAACATACAATTAAAAGAGAGAATAAACTTATGCAACAAAACTAAGCGTGATAGGATGTGAAATGGACTTGTGAAGTCCGAATTCATTAAGCTGTTGTAAGTAGTTCGGTACTAATATAATTGATGAAAGTATCAGTTATGAAACCAACAAGAAATTGGTTGAAAGGAAAGTCCAAATGATCCAGGTATATAAGTATTGAACATGGATTTCTTGAAAATCGAAAGTATCAAACTATTACAATTATAAAACGCTCAGGAAAATGTTAAAATAGGTTTTGAAAGTAGAACTTGATTAGATAAACTAAATTTGACTGAAAAGTCATAATGGGAATGTGATTGGATCAGTTAAGTTGTCTAAGTTGGTTTCTACGCAAATAAAATGCTTTAAAGTAAAGTATTGTCTCCTTTCCGAAACAAAACATCAAGAGAAATATGGAATAGAACCACAATTTAAAACAATCAAATGACTTCTAAAAAAAGTATTGAAACTTTTGATTGTTTATTACTCAAATTACTTATTCATAAGTGACGTTGAGTATAGTGGTTTTATAAGTCGAATAAAGAACTGATAAAACAAATAGAAATATATGAGTTAAAAGTAATCTTTGTTAACACCTGAATAGGTGTTGTCATGAAACAAAGATCAATATAAATTTCTAACTTGAAAATGAAAGCTATAGTGATAAGATCAACATGTTAGATGTTAAGGTATTGGGGAAGTGGTCTAATATTAGCTATTAAACATCAACACAAGTGATTGTGTTTTAATTCAAAGTACTGAATTTCTTTTTGAAAAAAAAGAAAAGTCGAGAAATTTGAGACTAATGAAAACAAATTAAGGCAATAACAAATAGTAGAATTGTTTGAGTCGCAAAATTTTTCTTTTTCGAATAAAAGTTAGCCAATGAAGACTTCAATTGATTGAATGATAATAAGAAGTCGTATTATCCTTAGCTAAGTTTTTGAAAAGAGATGCGGTATAAATTGTCTTTCTCAGTCAAGATTAAAGAGTTGTAAGTGGTTTAGATGTTGAGCAAAAGTGGTGGTTTTTTTATAAAGGGACTAAGATTGACATCACATGAGAATAACTAAGATTGACAAAAATCGAATGGAATAGAATTTGTGTATAAAATAAAATGAGACGTTGAGATGACTTGTGACTGCTGGAAGTGACATAAACAGACTCCTTTAGTCAAGGCTAGACACTTGAGTAGTTGTGCATGAACAAAAGTCTGAGTAACTCCATATCATAATCACGATTCATTCACAGCGCATAAGACTATTGTAATGCGTTCACTTGTCTTTGAATTATCGAATGAACTAGTGACATTCGGAATAAAAAAGTCTATGAAGTTTCGTTGGAGTCAATTGGAAGCTTAAATATAGGCAACTAAATGGTCAAGACATTCTCATATTAGTATAAAAATGGAAATTTTAGGTCAATGAGTCCCGATCAAATTAGAATGTCAAACTATAAGTTTGATGGAACGTAATATATCTTCACAAGGATCTTACGAGAAGTCAAACTTCGAAGTTAAAAGTTTTGGAACTAAAGCAGTTTACAACTAATATCATTGAATATGTTTTATATTAGTTTGAATAGAGTGCTACATTTTGTGACTAGTCAGTAGTGTAGTTTAAAGCACTAGATATTGTAAATTGGAGTTGATGTAAAATACTAGAATGACAGTGAAGATACAAATGAAATGAAAAGAGACACATAACTTACAGCTCAGTTAGTCAATATTGTCTCTGTTTGTTGAAAATGCTGGATAGAGGACAGTGTATCTGACTTTGTATGTTTGAAGATCTGAATGTTCTTCCACTGTATTGAGTAGAGGCAAAGAGAGATATCATATTTATAACTTGTATGAGATACAAGTTAAAAGTTATAGTATGAGAGTATAATCATCGAATATGTTGATATCTCTCTTTAAAAATGTATGTCTACTCAAGTTATGGATAAATGTCTATATTCAGGTCATGAGAGAAGTTGGTGAATAATAAGTGATTAAGACATGAGATTATGAGAGGTCTCGATAATTGAATGGAAAGAGGTTATTGGTGAACTCATGAATAGAAAATGATTTAACGAAGTTAGAAAAGTCATTGATTTTCTAACCAGTCAAAAAAAGTTAATTGAATTGGCTGACGAGTTGAAATTGGTAGTTGCTTTCTAGTCCACAATATTAATGATATTGTGACTAGACATTTGGAAAATGAGTGAGAGTTGCACGATGTGTCAAGTTTCATTTTTTGATTGAATTGTAATTTGAGATCTTTTGTCATGGGATGACATATGTAATTAGAGATCTACAACCATGGTGTGCTGTTTGGTTCGTGGGATTAGCCCGGATTAGCTACACTGGACTAGTTAATCCGCTGTTTGCTTGGAGGATTAACTAGGCCAGCGGACTAGTTAAGAGGCATGGTAGTGGATTAAACAATACCACCATTTTTGGTGGGATTAGCTAATCCATTGTAAGTGAAAGAGGAGATTACCACTTTACCCCTCACATTAACCAAATCACAAACAACAATTCTCACAACTGAATCAATCGACCTCCCTCCCTGTTTTGCTCATCTTCTTCGCGAGACCTGGACCACCGCGACCTGTTGCTCTTCTTCTTCGTTCTCCCTCCCTGTTTTCCATCGACGCCCGAAGAGGAAGCGAGGAGGAGGAAGCGGCGCCCTCAAGAACCGCAAGGCGCCGGTTTGTGCGAGAAGGAGAGGAGAAACCCTAAGCCGAAATCGAACAGGCTCGACAGCTTTCGGCTGAAATCGAACCAGACGAGATCGATCATTTTAAGGTATTCCTCCAAATAATAGCTCGGTAACACCCATATAAACGATTATTTTGGAAAGCACTTCGATAGTAGTTAGGCAAGTATTTTGCAATGAAAAGAAAAAAAACAAAAGACTAACATAACCGTGAGAACTGTTATTATCATTCTATGACACTGGTAACTTTCGTGCGCTTCTCAGTGAGTTGCACTTTTTTGCTAATGTTTACAAGTCACATGAAAATTTTAAAGCCAACTAACAGAGTGCCTTAACAAGACATCACAGGGGTTGCATTGGTAATGGCTATGGAAAAAGAAGTTTGGCTAAGAAAAGAAGCAGCACTTGAATTGGCTTTATAACCTGGCATTGGAGTGTGATGCATATCGTGGGAATGAGTTTCGTTTTCAACCAACTAACAAGCCTTAATTCTGGGATTCATGTTTCTGGGATTCATGCCATTTGAACCCTTAAGTTAATTCTGGGACGTCTAATGCATTGTCATTCAACCAAGTAAGAACCCTCCCCCACACCACAGCAGTAACAATAATACATCATTAGGTCACCAACAACAACCCAAACCCTAATGTCGAGTTCACGTTGAGTAACAACTCTCATCAATGATCAACTAAAATTTACCTCTTATGTAGTCAGCAACGGCTTATTGGTGCGTGGCGCTAAAACGCCTCGACCGCTCTCGCTCTAGATGCAGGAAAATGACTCAAATTGATACGTCAGAGCAACCCAAAATCAAATCCACAGTCGCATCAGTTCAAGCGATTCCGCGAGCAGATCAGTTTTTGTTTCACGCAAGTCGATCACTGATGTGTTCAAGCGATTCCGCGAGCAGCAGCAGCGATCATGAGCAGCAGCAGCGATGACAAACTAAGCAACGATCTTCTTCATGAGCAAAGATATGAGAAATGTGTGAAATGGGGGGTTTTAGTGTTATTTATCTAAAGGGTACTTTGGTAAATGTACATGTACAACCTCATTTAATCCCAACCTTAAGACTCCCAACCAAACAAGATACACAAATGGGACTAAACTATCTAACCCCTTGTGTTAGTCCCATCACTAATTAATCCCATGTGTTAGGATTCACTAAAATGTGAACCAAACAGGCCATGGGATGCTTGTGCAATTCTAGGTTTCTGTTAAGAAATGTTGGAATGATGATAGATCAGATAGACACACAACTTTACTTAATATTTAATGTCGTGCTCAAATTTTATTTGCACCACTTATATTTAGATTGATGATAGTTTAAGAATTAGTTGATTGACAATTCTAATAAGGGATGATTAGTGATGAGAAAATAAACTGGGATATGTACCAGAGTTTGAGTGGATGTGGAAAGAATTATCAACACTTCGTGGAATTGATTCAATTAAGAATGAAAACGATTTTTATTGAAAAGTAAGATAGACTAGATCTTGCTATGTATTGATGCTTGAATGAGATTCAAGACATCAAATATGAAGTGAACTAATGTTATAAGATATTCCACAAAGTTGATTGTTTAACTCGTCAGAAATTCACAACTTGCCAGGATTGGCAAAGTAACAGAGATAACTTTTCATTAAACCAAGATGTTGGAAATGAAAAGTTGAAATAGTTATGATCTCTACCACCGAGTTGTTGTATACGATGAAAGTGATTGGGTCCACTTAATGGTTCACCTTGGATATAGTTTTACAGTTTTGGATTAAAAGAGTTATATACGAAGGATCATTTTCTCATATCTCTTTTGGTTCAGTAACCTGTAAGTTTAAATTTCAAGGACGAAATTTTTAATTAGATGGGAAGATTATGACATCCGAGAATTTAATAAACTTGATTATGCAGCTAATTAATTATTTTCGGATTTAATTTTAGATTTAAGTATCAGAGGTGGGACCCAAGTGTTATGGACTAGAGATCATAAGATATATTTTCATTTTTGCATGTTGTGTGCTTAGTTTGTGTATTATATTGTATTTTGTTGCGAAGTCAGGTGTGTTGAGGTGTATCCTCAGTTTTTCAAACTCGGGGTTACAAGTACGTGTCTGAAGGGCATGAGTGAAAGTAAATCATTAGTTGCTCAAAAACTAATTAACCAAATATTAATCCTCAGGTGAAGATTTTATATCGATTTGCGTGCAAGTCGAGATTGGTGTAATGTAATATGAGAACGAAGTTGGTATAAGGCTTTGCCTCGAGTTTCATATTAATTAGTAGTGGTCGAGGTTGAGATTGAGTCTAAATTAGTAAAAGTTTGGCTAAGTATGACAAGAAAATTAATTCATAAGGGTTTTATAAGTCGTGTACAAAGATAAAATTTTCGGGGTTATGGTGTGACCAAAACCAGTGTTATGGATATTTTATAAATACGGACTATTTGGTCAAGAGTTTGGTTCAATTTGGTGAAAAAACATATCGAAAATGAGCACCGGAAGTGAAAACACGTTAAAATAAGGATTTTTAGAATTAATAAATAAAAAGAAATTAAGCTGCTGACAAACAGCTGAGGGTTAATATATATATATATAAAAAAAGGGAAATGAAACGAGTTTTCATTTCACACTAACAAAACGAACTGTTGTTGTTCGTTCCTTAAACCCTCTCACTCGGGTTTTCACTCTGCGCGCTTCCGACATTCGATTTTTGCTTGGTTTCTTTCACAAACCGTAGAGCATCGCGAGACGGTCAATTTGAGCCAAGTTTCACGGTGGAAACGAGGTATTCGAGCCGCAATTTGGTATATACTCAATGTTGGGCATTTTCCTTAGTTCGGTTTGAATTCTCACGATTTCTCGATTTCTTTTGCGGATATTGATAGAAATTGGTATGAATTGTTGAAAATTGATGTATTGGGTTGATGCGCACCGATTTGGATTAAATCTCACCGACGTGGGTTAAGGTTTTGATGAATCGAACTGATGTGATTCAGTTGATAACTATTTTGGAGTTGTTTTTATAGTTGCTATTGATTTAAATTAGAATTCTAGATGAATGGATTAATGGTTTTGATCAAATTTGACTCTACGGTCTGTGGGAATATTTTTTGATGTTGAAATCGAATGGTTTCATGGTGTTTATTGTCAAGTTTTGAAGATTCAATTGCAAAAATATTGATTTGGAGAGGTTTTTAGTTCAAAATAAAATAAAGTTGGCCTAGTTGGCATGACATATTGGAAAATCTATAACTTCTATATCGGTGATTCGATTTTAGTGTTCTTAGAGTCCATGGAAAGTATGACATGCGTACTACAAGTTCCTTTTAGGTCATCATAACAAATATTGAGATTTTCAAGGTTAAAAAGTTACCCATAAATTGGCTAGTTGAAAGGCAGTTGAAACAATTCTATAAATTAATATTTTTGGAAACTATTCTCAAGCGTACTTTGGCCTCAGTTTTCATTGGGTTTCATAATTTTGTTTCACTTGAAGCTTAACCTATAATATAATTGGGTATGCAGGGAAGCTATTAGATCTATTTTCAAGGAGATCTAATGCTCCGAGACCCCAAAAATTATGCTCAAAGTTGGTTTGGTTGTTAGTAAACCCTACAGTTATCTTTACTATTGATTGAATATTTCTATAACTATAAATTTATTATAGTTTGCATTGCATTTTATCATTCTTGGTCATACATACATAGAGAGGGTGAGGGGGATAAGCTTGTTTCAGAATCTAGTTTGCTTGAAACTCGGTTTCAATCCTGCCTCTACGCTGTCTAGTGAGACTAGCGAAGTCTAACGTCGACAGGTTATCTCTATATTTCATGATCTCTTAATATTGTCTCTGTACTATTTTTGGAAGTCGACATCTGATTATAGTTAGGAGACAATGATAGAGTGGATTGCATGTCATGTTGACGCATATATCTTATTGGATATTTGAAAATGCAATTACAAGTCTCCATGTATCAGACTAACAATTGCAGGAGTACAAATCAATGTAGGAATTTACTTACCTGACATCTTCGAGTTGTTTTTGGTGACAAGGGAAGAGTGGTCAAGACTCGAAGATTGTGGTGATTATTTTCAATTTAAAGTATATTCTTGTTTTCTATTGTTTATATATATTGTTTTGGGAATTCTTAGGGTGAGTATAGAACGTGAAATTACTTTGAATTGTTATGAGAGTCATAAGTTAGAAATTTAAATAACAATAGAAGGTTTATATTTCAATTTTGGTGTATTTGGGATTATAAAGTTGAAATTAAGTTATCGGAGACTCTAAGTTAGTTTAGAAGTTTGATTTTGATATATATATATATATATATTATGAATTTCAGGGAGTTGTGAGTCCTTCTAGGCATCTCCCCATTTTGCTATTTATTAGGTGGAAGTTTTCCGGTACGCCACTTTTAGGGGAGGCGCTGCCAAAATTTTTATGAAATACGGATACTATTTCTGAATTTGCTCCAATTGAATAAATCAAGAAATGAGTTTCATTGAGAATATAAAATTTAGTTTTGGAGCTTGTAAAGGATTGAAATAGTTATTATTTTGAGATCAACTTGAAAGAACGAATTAGGCTGACTAGATTATTAGAGGATTAAAGTAATCTAGGCCGGTTAGTCGTCTTAATGATAAGGGGGCTAACAAGTACTTACACCACCACCGGTACCACATTTTTCAAGGAGTTAGAGAACCCAAGAATTTGCTCATTTTCGGCCAAAGAAGAAGCAGATGAGTGTAATTAGAGCTACATAGTTAGGGTATGCGGGGATGACATTTGTTAGTGCACCAGTTCCACCAGTTTCTCAGGCTTCGGTAGCCAAACCACCTTTGCCACCATCTCAGTTCAGAGGTAATGGCCAGAGCAGAGCTTAGTCATCACAAAAATCGAGTGGATCTGGCAGGTTCCTTATGCCAGTGGTTTTTCTCAGAGCGCTTCTACGATACGATATCGGTGTGGACAAACGGGACAAATTCAGAGAGAGTGTTCTATACCACCAGTCACATCAGTAGGTAGTACAACACCTCAGCATGAGGGACGACTCATTTCCTAGAGTATGATGCACTACTAAGGATGGATTGGTTATCATCATATCATGCCAGTATTGACTGTTTCCATAAAAGGGTAATATTTCAGATCCCTAATCTTTTTGAAATTATAGTCTATAAAAACTATAATCCTTCACGACTTGCAACTCGTGGAAGGGAAGCTACTCCTCGAGATTTAGAAATTATGGTGGAGTTGTTATATTTAGAGAGCCTGGTCAGGAACTTAAGGTTAATGAGATACCTTTGGTTTATGAATTTTTGAAATTCTTTCCATCCGACTTACCTGGACTTCCACCATCACGTGTCATTGACTTCATCATTGATCTTATTCCTAGTACCAAACCTATCTCTATTTCTCCGTACCATATGGCATTGAAAGAATTACATGAGTTGCAAACTCAGCTTTAGGAGTTATTATAGAAAGGGTTTATCCATCCTAGTATGTCGCCATGGTTAGTACCAATTCTTTTTATGAAGAAAAATGATGGAACCCTACATATGTGCATAAATTATAGACTGTTTAATCGGGTGACTATAAGGAACAAATACCTATTGCACACGATTAATGATTTATTTGATCAATTGAAGGGTGCCGGATATTTCTCGAAGATTGTTTTGAGGTATGGTTATCATCAACTGAGGATCAGGGATGAGGATATCTGGAAGACGACTTTTAGTACTCGTTACGGGCACTTCGAGTTCACACTGATGCCGTTTGGGCTCACTGATGCTCCTGCTATGTTCATGGACTTAATGTATAAGGTGTTTAAATCCTATCTTGACCAGTTTATCATCGTGTTTATCGATGACGTTTTGATCTATTCGAAAACACATGAAGAACGTTCTCACCACCTCATAGTTACATTATAGACTCTGAAGGATAATCGGCTGTATGCCAAGTTTAATAAGTGCAAATTTTGGTCTTTAGAGGTCAAATTTCTTGGACATATGGTTGATGTTGAGGGTATATCTACTGATCTAGTGAAAGTTGAGGCAATCATAAATTGGCCTATTCCTACCACAATGTTAGAGGTTCAGAGTTTTTTGGGGTTAGCAGGTTATTACTGACGATTTGTTGAGGTTTCTCTCGTATTGCTCTGCCAATGACTCGACTAATAAAGAAAGTTGTTGACTTTGTTTGGTCTGATGAATGCAAGGTTGTCTTCAAAGATTTGAAGGATATCTTGCCTACGAGGCATGTTCTTACATTACTTGAATTGGGGAAAGAGTTAGTGATTTATACAGATGTTTCTCATTCAGGCTTGGGCTGTGTCTTAATGCAAGAAGGCAGGGTTGTAGCTTATGCTTCAAGGCAACTTAAGGTTCATGAAAGAAATTACCTAATTCATGATCTTGAGCTAGCAGCAGTTTTTTTGCCTTGAAGATCTGGAGACAGTGCTCGTATGGTGAGAAATTTACAATATTTCAAATCATAAGAGTGTTAAATACTTATTTACTTAGAGTGAATTGAATATGAGGCAGCGAAGATGGCTTGAGTTCCTTAAAGATTATGATTTCACTCTGAAGTACAATATAGGCAAGGCAAATGTGGTTGTTGATGCTTTGAATAGGAGAATAATAGGTAAAGAGAAGTAGCTACTGGCAGAGCTTCTCGGTTTAGACTTCTTGAGGAAGCTTCAGTGATGATGATTCGTGAAAGTTTAGTTGGCACATCATCAATTGAGAGAGCTAATTCCAGGGCTACTAATAGTTCTTTAGTGTTCATATTCGGGCTGAACCTGAGATGATTCAGTGGGTGATTGGTTTTCAGGAAGCTGACTAGGATTATATAGTGCGTAAGAGGTTAGCGGCTAGTGTAGATCATCCTGATTGGTTAGTTTCTGATGATGGTGCCTTACGGTTCAGGGATAGATTATGGATTCTAGCTCAGGATCAGTTGAGGTTGGAGTTGCTACGAGAATCTCATAGATCTCTTCACTCTATTCATCTATGTAACACTAAGATGTATCGCGATATGAATCGTATTTATTGGTGACTGGGATGAAGACCGATATTGCTGAGTTTGTAATGAGATGTGAGATATGTCAGCAAGTTAAGGCTGAGCATAAGAAACCTGGAGGGTTACTACATTCTTGCCAATTCCTAAGTGGAAATAGATACATATATTGATGGATTTTGTTTTCGGTGTACCTCTGAGTCAGCGTAAGGACGATGCAGTATGGGTTATAGTTGATAGGTTGACGAAGTATGCGTATTTCTTGCCAGTTTCCGTGCGAGATCATCTTGATCGATTTTGTGAGGTATACGTACGTGAGGTGTTGAGACTTCATGGGGTTCCAGTGTTGATTACTTCAAATAGAGATTCGAGATTTATGTCCAAACTGTGGAGTGAATTGCAGAGACGATTGGGAACTGTTCTTAACCTCAATACATCATAGTATTTATAGAATGACAGACAGACTGAGCGTTAATATTGGTGCTAGAGGATATGCTTCGAGCTTCTGTCTAGGAGTTTGGTGGTAATTGGGATAAATAGATTCCTCTATATGAGTTCTCTTATAATAATAACTATCGGGCTAACATTGGATGACTCCTTTGAAGTTTTGTATGGTTAGCCTCGTCGTTCACTTGCATGTAGGACAAAGGTTGGAGATATAATTTGGTTGGTGCCGGAGTTGATTCAAGACTATATAGAGAGAATTCAACAGATTCACTAGTGTTTGACTACAGCACAACTAAGACTGAAGTGATACGTTGATAAACATCATAGGTTTTTAGAGTTTTTAAAGGACGATCTTGTCCTGTTGAAAGTCTCATCTATGAACGGATTGTATAGGTTTGGGTTACGAGGTAAACTAGCACCAAAATACATTGGGTCGTTCTGAGTAAAGGAAAGGATTGATCATATTGCTTATGGCTACCTCCTCAGTTAGCCGTAGTTCATAATGTCTTCCACGTGTCTATACTTTACTAGACAGAGACTTAGTTCACTTCAAGGTTTGATTGGAATAAAGTTGATATTCGGGAAGACTTATCTTTCGATGAGCAGCCAATTCAGATACTTGATCGTAAGATTCAGAGGCTAAGAACCAAATAGATACTTTTTGTTAAAGTGAAATGGAAATTTCACGAAGATGAGGAACTAACCTAGGAGTGCGAGTCTTATATGAAAGAGCAATTTCCATTTCTCTTCAAAACTACATGCAATTTTACGTTTAATTTAATTTCGAGGACAAAATCGCTTTAAATTGGGGAGACCTGTAAAGACCTGTTACCTTAAGCTAGGGATTAGTGTTAATCCAAATCCTAATTAACCTGAGTTAGGCTCGTGGTTAAGTCCGACGCACCTCAATTAGTGTGAACGTGGGTTTGTATGATGGTTTGTGTTTGTTAGAAATGCTTGTGAGTTTTATAGGTTGTAGTATAAAAGAGAGTTTATATACAAGCCTATAATCGGATAATAAATAAATAAACAATAATTTGTCGGTACACCAAGTGCGACGAGGGGGTCGTGAAATGAATGTGCACACCTGAGAACATTCGTACGCATGTCCGGTGAATTTATTGGCGAGAAAATACACAAGGTATATATATTTATATATATTTGATATATAAATATATATTAAAAACTATAAGTTCGATTTGAATTATATGGATCGTCGAATCGCATCGAGATGAGCGTAAGTGTTGATGGTGTCAACATGTATATCACTTTAGGGGTGTCATGTTAACATATCAATTACTTGATCAGCCTCAAGATAGCGCGGTGCATATCTCGAGGAAAATTATATATTTAAATAAAAAACCTTCATATTTATCCTCATAAATTGAAAATAAAAGAGCAGCTGAGGGTTTAATGTTTGATCTTGAGGGAATCAATCAAGGAGTTGATTCAACGTGAATTAAGGAGCTTTAACGACTAAAAACCCAAAGAGCATCACTGTTGGTAAGTTGGTTTTGATATTCTTGAATTTGAATTTGATGGTTTGTGATGATTTCTCTGTGAATTGTTGTTTTTGATTACTGAAAATGGTTTGTTACCTCACTAGAGGTCCTCCCGATGAATTTTGGGAGTGTTTGCTGTTGGATGGAATAGTGGTTGCTGCCCTATGTATTATCGAGACAGTATAGGGTGGAGCGCGCTCCACCTAGCAGAGAAGCGCACTTCCTTCATCAGTAGGGACGAACCCAGTTGGTAGAGCGCGCCCCACCTATTGAGGGAGTGCGCTCCCATTAAAAAATAGCAATTCTGTTGTAATTTTGTTAGAATTTCCTCAGGTTTTAAGGACTGGATTAGGGGTTCTAAACATAGGGTATTAAACCTATATTGATCACAAATGGTTTGTGATAGGTGTTGGATTATTGGGAAAACGTGAGAGACCTAGAAAGTTAGGGAATTTCTTAACAAAAATATGAACAGAGGTAAGTATGGATTCACTTATTTATCAATGTTGCCTGGATATGTTAGTATATGTAGTTTATGTAGTTTATGGACTGAATGGGGGGACTATGTACATTGTGATGGTTTTAATAAATGGAAAATGGTGTTTAATGTGACCCATGATAGTAACTCATAGTTTTGAGAATAGTTTTATAGGAGATGGGTTACCTTTCCGGCTTATGTATAGCTCCTGCCCAATTCGATAGGTTGCGTGGATTACATATTCACTAGAGGGTTTTGGATAGAACTATTGGACATTAATGGATTGACTAGACATCACATCAACCAAGGTGTTGGTCTAGCAATCGCATTAATGGTATCAATGGGTAATCGACCCTAGTTTAATAAATAAAATGGGAATCACAGTGTAATAGTCATTGACAAACGGACTTGCATCTATTATTTATTGAATATATGCTTTCCATAATTATGTTAGTTAACATTGGTGCATATTGTTATTGCATAATGTTTTTCATTATTATGTGAGATGTTGATGGCTTTATAAATCCTTCCTTACCGAGTAAGTTGGAGTGCTCACCCCAAATCTAATATTTCAGGTTCGCAACTTAGCGCTTCAGCAAAGGGAAAGGAGAAGATTTAGTTGTTTTGTTATCCTTTCTATGATGTAATGAACCTTCCTGCATATTTATCCATTGTTTGAGTTATTTTGTTGTATATAAATAGGGTTGGGAGGTTAATAAACGAGGTTTTGGGTTTTGATAAGCTATGTATTTCTGTATATTGTTAATTATAAAAAAGCTTGTTTTAATCTTCCATTATGTATATTTTAAATTGTTTATTCGATATCGATATACAGGTTGAGTTTATCAGGTACTAATGAAGAGGTCTTGGCTCTAGTTAAGTATGGCTGGGTGATCGGGGCTTAATTTGGGTTTCTGGCCGAGTATTTTCCTAATCAGGATAGGAGTTGCCACAAAACTCAAGTGAACAAATGGCAAAAAATAGATATAGGGTTTGTTGCGAGAGGAAATTAATCAACGACAACCTAATAGCAGAAGCATATTTATGTCGTAACCCACGACATACAAGCAGATGATTGACTTTTGAGGAAATGTGAAGTGCACATGCATGCGGGAAGAGTAGTTCGCAGATGATCACAGATCAAACAGATGAACATATGATCTTGAGATGATCACAAAGGAAGATGCATACAGGGTTTATAGACACCCTCACCTAAACTAGGGTAGGATTGCCCAGCCTAGACCGCCACCCAAGCCTAATACCTGAACTAGGCCAAAGTAACAATTTGGCACACCTAAACAAACCTACAAAATCTATCTTGACAAATATGGAATAATAGTGCGAAAATAAAATGAATAAAAATAAATGATATCCATATGTCATAACAAAAGGCTAGTCTCAATTTCTTAAACCTACCATATGCTCCAAAAGCTAAAAAAACCTTCAAAAGTTCCCAACAAGTTTCAAACTAAGATAAAATTGGTTCAAACTACCCAATAGCATGCCTTAAATCACAACCCAAACTTATAAGTTCTCAAAATCAATAATCGGCTAATAGTAACATGCAAGGCACACAATGCAAGGGAAGACTTCAAGCAGGTGTCTTTCCTTTGTCCCGAGTTAATGCGGATGTGGATGCACCTGGAGAGTAAATGGGGTGAGCTAAAATGGACAACAAGGCTCAATAAGTGAAAAACACGCTCCACCATCAAGTATACAAGTATTATTTAATAAACATGCAATAACTAGCATGAAGTTGAAATCAAATTATTAAGCATTAAATTCAAACATGGAAATCAAGTCTCATATTCATGACAAGTATGGAATCATTAATGAGTGACATTTAAAGCAAGATTCATAAGTCATTAAATGATAGTATAAATGTCGAATTTGCAAAAATCATAATTAAAACATATTCATCATGCACAGGGGTTCACAAGAGATATACCATTAAGGAAATAGTAATAGACATAAGTCGTTGTTCCATTCAATGCATGCTAACTATCAACAAGAATCCGGTGAATGAATCCATCACCCTTGAAATGATGTGAACCATTAGCGAACACAATGGTCTTTGTGCCTTCTAACTAGTTCCATCAAAACAACAATAAGATCTTCCAAAGCCATCACTGAATGTGACTAATTGTGAACTTGATATTTCGTGGTGTAGACCATTCTCTTTTTGGTGGGAGCCACATCACTGCAATTCGTGGCACGAAACACTTTCTTTTGGTGGCATATTGCCACACTATAACGGCCCAATATTTATTGATGTCGTTATTTAGGTTATTTTCGAACTCGGACACCTAGTCAGGCCCACATGGAAGCCTTGGATAGGCTAGAACACGCCTGACTAAGCTTAAATCATTATTTGTGTCTATTGGTTGCATAATTGCGATGTTAATATTTCATAACTCATCGCATGTGTGTATTTATATTGCCATAACGTGTGAGACATTGTGATGGGTTACGCCTCGTAAAGCATGTCGATGCAGTACATGTACACTAAGTCTTATAATGATAACTTAAATAAAATGGCTAGAACAAGGGTGAATATTGCATAAAATAGATAATCAAACTTTAGGCTAAGTCATAATAATTGGGTATATCAAGGATTGGGGCGCATCAGGATGCATGCCGAGACGCATGGCACTGGGTGTCAGGTAATTAAGTACTAGGGGAAGTGGCAATACACCAATTTAAGGCCCTAAATAGCCTACATGTGTATAAAAGTGCCTAAATTAAAATAATTGAATCAATTGATTACAAATGCCTATAGTTGGATGGAAAAATTGATGTCATAGATTTGCCTCGAGATTCACATTAGAATGGAATCCTAGGAGATTTGAGTTGGGAATTTGCGTCAACAAGATGGGAATTAGTGGAGTTGGAGTTAACAAGGACCATTAGATTGACCTCAAGATACGTGAACACAATTGATTCTAACATAACTTATATATAGCCAAGTTAGTGAGAAATATCTTCATGCAACAACAACCAAGTTTGTTTTTGGGATGGAGTGCTGGAAAATTCAGCAAGAACAAAGTAGAATAGAGGCCATCTACTATAGGAATCAAGATAGGAAGATCAAATCCAAGACTTCATCATCTAGGTACAAAACTCCACTCTTTACTTGCTTAAATTTATCAAATATGTGTACATGGAAACTCAAGTTTTCGAGATTTTGTGCAAAAATGAATTTCAAAGATTAATCTACTGTTTTCTTGTCTAAATTAGTGTTTTAAAATAATTTAGATGATCAATAATGGTTTCAAACTAGTTTTGGCAAGAAATTAGGGTTTCTTGAGTTCTTGATGTATGTTAGTTCTTAACAAATTTCTTGACCTAACCTCTGTAAATTGAGCATAACTCTCTCATACGAACTCTAAATGGGGTGGATCATACGCTATTGGAAAGCTTACTCAGAGATCTATAGCTTTTTTTAGAGAAATATCGAAATTCAAACTCGTTCTAGCTAAAAAATGGTATGCAAGTAGGTTGTTGAAATGCCAATACGAGATTTTTAAATGAACTTTGACAAGGCATAACTCTCTTAATTCTTATCAGAATGAGCTTATCTTTTAGTATGTTGTTTGATATGTTAGCTGCCTTGTGAAAAAAAATCATGAGTTTTGGAGCTATAAATTTAGAGAAATGATTTTTACAAACTTGCTAGTCAGATTTTGATTCTAATTCGAGCTGTCTTTGTAAATCTTTGATATCTCCTTTATTTTTTAATCGAAACTTTGCACACTTACCATTTCAAAAAGGTAAGACCTAGAGCTAAATTTTTTTTCCTTACTTGTCTTTGATGATTTTGAATATATCATGATTTAATTTGCACTACAATATTGAGTATCAAATTGAAGTTTTGCTAAAACGTAAGGGGCTGTTTTAGGTTATCCGACTTATAGAATTAACTTAATACATCTATAACTAATCTAAAACACTCATAACTGACCTCAGAGGACTCATGGATTATAGTAGATAATCGAGGGCATGACGCGGTCGGATCGGGGTATTTTCAGGCCTTCGAAGCGCGTATTGAGGTTTGTAAAACCCAATAGAACGTCCATTTGAGTATTTATCTAACTTCATTATTGTTTTACTCTATCTAGTTCAGTATATTCATGTTTCATTTCTTATTCACTTCAATTATCTATGTCTGTATTATTATTTTGAACGGATGGTTGAGTTTACTCCCTTCGGCTATTCCGTTGTGTCTATGGCACGCTAGACCATATCATATGTATCGGGAGTCCTTGGTGAATGATGACCCTAGCTACTTTGTCAAGTACACATGTTGGTGCGTCGTGGGTTTACGCTGACCACCGAGAGGACCAGGTGATGGGCTAGTTGAGTGCACCCACATGTGGGATATTGGGGAGATAATTCGAAGTATGTTCTAGTCTGACCGGGACGGGCACACACATTTGCGCTTTATTGTTATTTACGCATGCGATGGTCCATTTACAATTTTCTATTTACTTTCTGCATATTTATTTAACAATAATTTTTTTCCTTTACTTTATCATATGAATGCTTAGTGAATTTCCTAGGGATTTTACTTACTGAACTCATCATCTGTTTTATTGTGATGGCTGAGTGGAGATCCTCCTACAAGTAAGGGTAACGAGATTCTTGGCGGCTATCTCTAAGCTCGCCCACTGTTTGACACACTACTCGTAGGTGTTTGTATTTACATGCTTTGTTATATATTTTAGGTTTATGGGACACTTATGAGACACTTGTACTTGTATATATTTACTTTTGCCACCTTATATAAAGTGTAGTTTGTTTCGAGTTTTCTACAATAGGATTGATGCTCTATACGACCTAAAAGTTAATGAAAACCATGTTTATTTTTATTTTAAGACTTGCACTGTAAATTACTTGTCGTCTACTTGCAACTTAAAAAAACACAAGCCGTACTTATAACTTAATGTATATCTCGAATAATTGACAAATAATATAAAGAATACGATGAATAGCATGCACATCGAAGAGCGTTGATGTGGCGATAGACGTCGACAGGGCTCTAAGACCCACATAACAGCCCACCTGGCGGCCTCGATGCAGGGGATGCCAAACACACCACTGTTACTCATGGCGCGGACCACTATGTTTTGATGAGCATACGGTCACATCACCGCTTTTGATTGAATAACACAAGTGTTCATATCACATACATTCCCACATATAAGGAAATTTATGCCAATAACAAGATGCAACTCTTTATCCAAAGTCTTTAATTCAAATTATAAATCCTAATTTAGCTAATAGTGTGTCATACTTGATAATAGAGCAAGCTCCCCACTTACCTCGACTCGTCGCGAGACTCCTAACCGATCCTCGCATGTTCGGAGTTCTTTGGGGACTTCTTTTGTGAAATTCGAGAATTTCATGAACTTGATTAGCAGTTTAATTAAGGATTTTTAGATTTTAATTGGAATTTGGATATTCGAGATGGGACATACACATTACGGACCGAAGATCATAAGTCAAAAATATTATTTTTATGTGCTACGTGACTAATCGATGTATTATACTCTATTTGACGAGAAATAGGGTCAAATTGAGGTGTAGACGCGGTGTTTGCATGTCTTAGAGCCCATTGAGGATTTTCCCAATTTTCGGCAAAATTAGGGTATTTTTCAGGGCTTAAATTGGGTCTGAAATTTAAGGATAAAATAAAAATAAAAAGAAAATTAATTGAAAAAATGAAATTACAATTATGGGTATTTGGAAAGAGGAGAATTGGATAAACTTAAGGGTACATTGGTCATTTGGTACAAACAAATGACGCGACTATGTGCATATCACATTTTACTAAGGGCAAACCACTAGATGAGGGCACCCCAAGTAAGGATGAGGGCACCCCAAAAATAACGCTAAGTTCCAAAAATACCCCTGCGTACCCCCTACCGTAAATTTGAAAGAAAATTGGAGGAGAGACGAGGAAAAGAAGGTCAAACCCTACTAGTTTCGATCGATCTTCACGTGACGTGCAGTGGGGTGTGGTTCATCTTTGCATCGCATCATATCGAGCTCCACGTTTACCTTCGAAGCAGTTGTCGGACGTGCAGCAAGAGTTGCTTTGAAGCCAAGTTTGTGTTATGGGTTTTGGAATCAAAACCAATTTCGAAGGTGAGATTTTGTGTATTTGTTCAAATTAGCGTTGTTATTGATCGATTTTGGTTGTTATGTATTTGTTCTTTGTTATGGTTGAACTCGATTGCTAAATTATGCATAAATTAGTGGTTGTTGTACTTTAAATCAAGATGTATGTCTTCATTTTTTTCGTTTCTGAGCAATTTTAGTTGTTGTGCATATGTTTTTGGTTGTTTTCTATGTGTTTTTGTTGTTTATGATTGAATTGGGTGGTCGTTTTATGTTTTTTGGTGTGTTGAGGATCGGTTAGTCACACAGTACCGAACGAAATTATTTTGATCGGTCGAAGGTGATCGAGTTAATAAAATTCAATCAGTCTGTATAGACCGACCAATCCATGTTGGTGCAATTTATTTATGATGTTAGTGCGATTTGAAAAGGAAGGATCAAAGTCTGATTTGGTGCAATGTAATTTGATGATCAATGAAAAGTATGGTCAGACAGTCTAACTTGGTCATTTTATATTTGTTTCCTTAAATTGAATATAGATGATTATTGAATTTGTTAATGTTTTTGAGTTATTTTGGTTGTTCTATATTTGTTTGTTGTTGTTTATGATCATATTTCATGGTTATTATATGTTTGATGGTTGTGTAGGCTCGGTCGGTCACATAGGATTGAGTGAAGTTTGGCGTTCGGTTGTAAGGAATCGAGCATAAGTTATTGACTCAGATGACTACCATCAAACAGTAGAATCTCATTCGGTTATGTATGAATAACCCAAATCATTATTATGATAATAATATTATTGGTTTATAAACTCTTATAGTAAGTATTGAATGTTATTGTTGGCCTTATATTTGTTTCATTGTTATACGTATGGCTTACACTAAAAACACTGTTAGTTGAGAGGAGACCGTGCCCAAGAATTGAAGGGAGCACGTGCTGCTTGAAGATCTCAAACCACATCTTACAAAAAGTTAAAGGAGTTGAGACGGGCTAAAGGGGCTAGTGAAGTGGGTGACTTACTCGACGAGGCATCTGCAGCACTGGCCTCGATTTCTACAGGCAAAGAATCGATAATTCGCATGAGTCAAGTCAACTCAGCTGAACAATATTCATCTGAACCGAAGAAGATAAGGAAAAAATGCAACAACTAAAAGATAACGAAGAAGATAGATAAGAAGAAAGCAAAGAAGAAAGTGAAGAAAGTGGTGAAGTAGGAAGTGATAAAGGTGATGAGGGAGAAGAAGGTGATAGCGATAAAAATTTAGAAAAAATGAAGGAAGTGAAGATAAAGATGGGGAAAGTTATGAAGGTGGTAATGATGATTCTGATGAGTAAGAAGGTCAAAGTGGAGATAAAGTTGGGGAAGGAGGTGAAAGTGAAGATGAAAATGAAAGTGGAGAAAAAGAAGACGATGAGGAGGAATATGTTGAAGAAGAAGTTGTGGAAGAAAGGGCCGGTGCAAAGGATCGCGGTAAGGCCAAGGCAGGAACACCAAGAGGCAAGAAGCCAGGTGATGACCCATCCATACCCTTTCTAGGTGGGCCCAAAAATCAGACTTTGTTGAAGAGTTTCAACAATCATGTCGATGCCGCAATATGGAATAACGAGGTACGTATTAAAGTAATGTAAAAATTTATCTGGGTTTTAAGTATTTGTTTCCTAATGCTCAGTCGATCACTTTAGACCGATTGAACTCCTCCTATTCAGTTATAGGCAATCGAGTGAATAAATTTCACCCGGTCGCCTACAATCGAACAGGAGGAGTTTATTTGGTATGTTCTCTCTGAACATACCATTGATTATTGAATGTCGATGTTTGCCTTATACTTGTATTATTCATATATGTATTGCTCGTACTAACCCTTTTGATATTTTTAAAAGCGGCCCCTGCTCTGATGTATCAATCATGGGTCTCAATTGGCGTAGTGGGATTTGGTAAAGTGTTGCTGAGACAAAGTTCGACTTAAAAGAATCATTCAGTCGTGTGGGCTAAGTGCGCTGACTAAGTGCGCATACAATAAGGCATACAAGACCCTCATCTTAGCCTTTATGGAGAGGTGACAGCCCGAGACCAACACATTTCACCTACCTTTCGATGAAATGTCCATTACATTTGAGGACGTCAGCATGCGATTAGAGATTCCCGTGATGGGAAAAGTTGTAGGTTGTGCCACCATGTTCAGGAATGAAGTTATTCAGTAGGTAAGCATGACACTTCAAGTATCGGAGAAAGAAGCGGATAAACATTTGAATAAAGATTTGAAAGTTCTCAAATCCTGACCGAAGTCACAATGGGGAGATTTGCCAAAGTATTCGAAGAAAGGCATGGAGAAGAAGCAAGTGTCTTGCGGTAGAGTGCACGACTCGAGCGTACTTGTGGTACTTGTTGGGGTGCACTCTGTTCATTGACAAGGCATCCACGTTAGTCCCCGTTCAACTTCTACAGCCAGTGGAGAGTTTAAATGAGATCCATAAGTATGCTTGGAGTGCAACAAATCTAGCTTACTTGTATCGACAACTGGGATCGGCTACTCGGGTCAAAGTATGTCAGATTGCTAGGTATCTCATGTTGCTAGAGGTGTATTTAATATAAATTGGTTTACCGGTTGGCTTATTGTGAAATTTGTATCTTTTACTTGAAATGACTTATTTTTTTTCTTTGCAAGGATGGGTCTACAACCACTTTGATGTTCTTCTACATGAAGCACGCGAACACAAGTTATGTTGGGACCCTCCCCCATATGTCTAAGTGGTACGTGAAGTCAGAGTAGGGCCTCAAGATAGATCATGTACATAGGCTTCGCATAGCACTTGATAGTGCTAGACCAAAAAAGGTCTGTGCACTCATGTTAGCTATTAGTTTAGTTAGTTTGTTCATTTTGTTTTATGATTCATTGATGGTCTTACTTGTGAATTCCTTATTTTTTGTCATTTTATTTGTTAGGTTACGTGAGACCCATACTCGAGTACGAGGACATATGAGGATATTGCTGAGCTCGCATTCTACACGGGAACCATCAAATATTTCGGGATTGTTGAGCCATATCACCCGGACAGATTCTTGAGGTAGTTGGGTCACGTACAAAGGATCCCCTCATCTTCATATTGTCCTTCCCGAGCCAAAAGAGGGAAGGTGGCTGCAAGTTACGTGGTGAAGTACAATTTCCAATTCGAGCTGTGGGAGAGGTAGCAAGATCTTGTACTGTCCGCATGATCAAGAGGACAGCGTGCGTCCGTCCCATGGGTTGCGACCGAAGATCACACGAGGTGGTTCAATGACGTCTCCCATCCAATCTTTGAAAATCTAGCAAGGACCATGGTCAGGACCGAAGAGAGCGACAACATATATGATGTGAGTTACACGATACATTCCTTGTTTCCTATTTGTTTTTTCTTCTAATTTATCACTACTAATTTGATTGGTGACGTGTTTTTTGTGTAGCAGGTACAATGGGTGTGGAGGTCGTCACGACTTAGAAAGCGTTGTCGCCGGGATTAGGCGATAAGGCGTCCGCGGTGAAGATGACCGATAATGTGCTAAAGCACCTCACTGTGATTGGTTCTGGTGGTCCGTCAGGTACCACAACATTAGGTGGCACTCAACCCCAACCTATAACATATAAGCGCAAGGCAACCGTGACGGCAACGAGACCTTCCATTCCCCAGGGAAAGAAGAGTAGGAATTGAATCTATGTTTTGTACTTGTTTTTCATTTTGAATTATGAATGAATGTTTGATATGTGAGTTTTACTATTACACTATGAATAGAAATTGGAATCGAAATTGAATTACAAAGGTTGTGGATTGTTTTTATGACTTTAAGTTTTAATGTGTCATGTTTTATACTTGTTATGAATAGAATGTGAATTGATTTGGACCTGATCTTCATTTCGTCTGGATGTTTTATTAGGTGAAATGTCTTGATCGCTCATGTTTGACAAAAAGATTGTGTACTATTTGGTGTTCTGTCACCGAATAAGATATATTTTCTCGGTAATGTACGCCTGATCAAACGAATAAATATTTTGTAACTTGCTTGGTCAATATGTGCAGACTGAACTATTATAATTGGATCAGTAAGTATGCACCAAATTGAATCTCGGTGGAGACGTACCAATTAAATTATTAATAGAACAAATTAACAAACTAATGAACACATCCTGTTAATTTGGTCATATTTGCCCGACTAAATCATATATGTTCAGTCGTCCTCAACTGGTCTTTTCATTGCCCATCGCTAACACCTGACCAAATAAATGAATGCAAAAATAAAAACAATCAATTCGACCATTCACAACCGAGGGACCTAATTCTACTCAGCTGTTACTGATCGAACAATGGCCATAAAGCAAGTATTGATAAGAAACCCAACTCATCCATTTCATTTGAGGTAAAAAAATCACATTCATGTATCAGATGTACAAAAAAGATCAAAATATCACCCAACTATACGTCATGTATTGGATGTGCATAAAAGGAGCATGTCCAATATGATGACATCATCTATATTTTATTTATGATGTGTCATGTAAAGGATGTACAAAAAAGGACTTGTCTATGTAACCAATGTTTGTAAACAATCAATTACCTATACCCCTCATCAAGGTGTGCCCAAGTTTATTGCAATAGGAGTTCCGAATTGAGAATTAACAACTCCTGGTAGGTCTTTGATGTTCAAGTTTTCACTCAATCCTATCACCTCCAGTTGTATATTTTTTCGCCAGCCTGGATATAATTGTGGAAAAGAGGAATTCTCTTTGAATAACACCTATAAAAGTGAGATATATTAGTAACTAAACACTAGTAAGCATACAAGTAAATATAGGGATAGAAAAAATGGTGCACTTTACCCTCATAAAATGGTTGCCATTAACGTATGTCATCCCAATTACGACCTGTCAATTAGCGAAGATGGTGGTGCATTCCTAAGTGAAAGGAAGGTCATACTACCACTTGATGATATGAACATTACAATGACATTATAACATGTAGCAATGACAAGTCCCATATCAGGCATAGTCATCCACTTTTGAAAGGGAGCATCCTCAGTGTCGTCATAGTGCTACACGAATTGTATAGTAATATCGTAGTGATCACCCTCGAGGATTATGCGCTAAATATTTTGATGGCCATGAAGCTCCTAATACATATCATTGCAAATTTTTTTCCATGCAACATATTCATTGCATCCAAGGCCGGCATAACAACACGGTAACCACAATTGCCGTCTCCCCTAACATCATCAACCCTCTTAATGTGATCCAGCCATTCTTCAATGGCAACACCGCGATAACCATCCTTACGTACATTCTGCAAACATGTACGTGTTCTATGAACCTTATGTGGCACTTCACGACTGGCCTTGATCGGTATCGATTCTAGATTAAGGACATACTCGTGATGGCTTGGATTTCTCTTGGTAGATGCTCCAGCTTCGTTTGCCTTAGTGATCTTCCTCCTTTTCCCTCCCGTGACACTCTTCCCTTCCCCGGTTGTGATGCCTTTCTTCCCCTTGTCTTAATTTTCTCATTTGGAACCACCAACGACACCGATGAGGGACAACTAATCTCTCGAAGCTGTTGCACAATCCGCATGCGCAAATCCTCAGTATGGACACTTTCGAACTTCTCAATCACCTTTTGAATTTCCACTTTAAAACTGTACTCTATATGATTGACTGCTTGCTCGGGGTTCATGCCCAACTTCTACTAATATATGTGAACATCGTTTAGAGGTATATGTGAACTTGCCAATTGATGGGTGGCAACTTCGTAGGCATAAGGAAGGCCAAATGTCCTGCGCAAAACACAACCAAATCTTTTTGTATAGGTACCAATATTTTCTATGCGATCCACCTCTTTGCAAATTTGCTCTAACACATATTGTGCCATAAATCCTC
This sequence comes from Stephania cephalantha, assembly GCA_039657325.1. Taxonomy (NCBI): domain Eukaryota; kingdom Viridiplantae; phylum Streptophyta; class Magnoliopsida; order Ranunculales; family Menispermaceae; genus Stephania; species Stephania cephalantha. The sequence goes on along the minus strand of CM077567.1, from coordinate 16,818,852 downwards.
GCAACATATGGTACAAGGTATTGCCAAACCCGTGTTGCACGACATTAAAATTTTCTAAAAAATGACTTGATATGAGTATGTTGCCCTTTTGTCATACTATGGATAACCCGCTACAAATCCTTAAAGTTTCTTTGCGAGTGTCCAAGACATTTTTTCAAGGTATAGTGTGCACTTTCAACTCTGTCTGTCGTACCATGTCCAAGATGCAATGTTTGGTATGTCCATGCTTTAACAAAATGTTCTTTGTAATCCCTTACCTATATATCCATCAAATAATCAAGCAATCTAGGTACACAACAATAATCGATGGCCAAATTCTCCATCCTCGTGTTGAACACAACTTTAGAGGTGACATTTGTCAAAGCATTTCACATACTCAAGAAAAGGTTGAAGTCTTCGTTACGTGCAACATATTTCTTCGTGTTTCCTGCCATGCTTCATTTAATGTGCCAAGCACATAGAAGGTGAGTTGATATGGGAAAGTCGAACTCAATTGCCTTTATCAATCCCCACTCCCTGTTAGTAAGTATGACATTTGGTTTAGACCACCCATCTATGAGATTATTAAGATTCTCCATCGCCTAAATGTAGTTATCTTTTTCTCTGCAAAACCAACAACAAAGGATAACCCAGTCGACTTTACACCAATGATCTCTAGTAAAGGCATGTGACATTTATTGGTCTTGTACGTGAAATTCATAAAAAAACCAATGGGAAACATCGTAGTAAGTTGATGGAGTCAGGAAGCCCAAAAAAATTCTATCACAACATTTGTTTCCTCATTTTTCTTATGCCATGATAGATAAGCATGTGTGTCAAGCAAATGCATGAGTTGTTGCATTTGTGATATGCCTTCGCCTCTTCAAACCTGTGTTTTTGTCTGACATTGTATATCGTGCGCATGGTTGATAAATTTTTTGTATCCCCATTCTTTAACGAGTCCAAAAATCTTTGCTGCTTAATGTTTCCTTCTATCATTTATACCAACACAACATGCTCTTCCAGATCTAACCCGATTGACATATGAGTGACCCTTCATATAATACCCAATATCGTGGTTATGGTGCCCACACACTAGTGTCACACGCCATAAGAGATCTGCATGTTCCTTGATATTTATTTTAAAAGGACAACCACATTTTATCGTGTCACATTTGCCCCTAGATGTCCCCTTAAAAACCTCCACTTTGTCATCCATCATAATTTTGTCCTTAACCACATCTTTACTAGCTTTCATTTTTCCGACTCGTTGGACGTCACCCCTATAAGAACCAGACCTCTCACACGCCATCTTAACCCTTCCCGACGATGGCCATCACCCTTGCATCGAGCTTTTCATGATAATTGTGAACCCTTTACTAGATCCTTGACTTAGAACCCATTTGACCGCCTCCGCCATACTTCCAAATGGCGCGTTGGAAGTGAAGTCCATAGTGTAGTCAACAGAGGAAGTAGAGCATAAATCTCCCTGCAAAATGGTAAATCACACCATTAAAATAAACCTTCAATCAAGAACTACAAAAAAATAAAAAAACAAACTCAAAATAGTTCAATAGATCAACAACTACCGATTTAAACTATACTGTTCGGTCACATATAACCGATCGAAAAGACACTATTCGGTATCATGTGACTGAGTAGTTAGTCTTCATTTGGTCACTCGAAACCGACGTAAAACCCATTTTTTCGGCCCTGCGAGGCCTAATAAAGGGCAGAATGTGGGCACCAACATAAAAATAAAAGTATAAAAAATGCCTTAAAAACTCAAGCAATACCACTCCATCTTGCACATTTGTAACTCCTACACATTCTTCCTCCATTTTTTATGGTAAAAAGCCACCAAAAAACCCAAACAAACAAAGCCCTAGCAAGACAAAAAATTTTGTTCTATAAAGTGCATATGAAAAAGTGCGAATTTAACGTTTTCGAACAACAATGAAGAAATCAAATCTTACAATATTAGTAGCCTCTGAAAGCGCAACTTTGGGTCGCCGGTGGTTGGAGGGGATCGTCGAAATTAAAGGGTAGCAGTTTGTGTAGGGTGCATAACGTGAGAAGGAGATGAGGGCATGTAAGTCATTATGGGATTTGGGAGAAGTAAATTTGTCATTTTGATTGACGGCATTTTGGGAAGTGGAGAGCAAAAAATTTAGTGGTTTGCCCATAGTAAAATGTTGGGTGCACATAGCTACGCGGACAAACCAAATGACTTGTGATCGAAATTAGGGGTTTTGATTAAAACCCCCATTCGATCGACTCTCTCATTCGACTATCCCTCTCTTTTTCATCCTTCCTCAACGCAGTTGCTTTGTATTCTCTCACACACTCTCAACCGCCTCTCACGGCTCTCCCTATTGCCAAGCTTTCTCTATTTTTCTCTCTCTCTCAACTATCTATCACGGTCGTCCCCTCTTGGTCTTTCAATTTAAAAAGAAGAAGAAGAATCGATGGATGTTATTGTAAGGCGTTAGCTTTAGGGGTGAAACAGTGAGTTGTTGGTGGAGTTGAGCCTTGTTGTTGTTAGAGATCAAGGGGTATTCTCTCCCTCTTGCCGTCTCTCTCTTTCTGCCTTTATCATTTTTTTCTCTTTCTCGACGGTGATGCCCTACTTTACTGCTCCTCCTATCGGACAAACTAGCATCGATGAGAATGAGAAGTGGATTCAATTCACTGTTGAGGTTAGTTTGAGACTTAAATTCGAGTTTGTTAATGTTGTTGTAGCTGTTTTGTTATTGTTATTGTTGTTATTATTGGGAAGTAAAGAACAATGTAAGGGGAGGGGAGGTGACTGATGTTGTTGTTGTTATGTTTTTAATTCGATCTAGGATGTAATGACTCGTTACCTTAAGCAGGTGATTAGTATTAATTCAAATTCTAATTAACCCATCTTAGACTCGTGGTTAAGCTCGGCTTGTCTCGATTAGCGTGTGCGTGGATTTGCGTGCGTTTGATGTTTGTATGGATTGTAGTTTTAATTATGAAAATAATTGGATTCATTGGCCTTTAATTGAATAATTGACATATTATGGGATGCCCAATACGTGTGTAGGTCAAGGGTGACGCACACGAGTTGTGGGCTAATGTGCACGCCCGAGTGAACTCGTTGGCGCACACGACGAAGTCATAGGCGTGTTAATATAGGCTTATATATACTTATTTATAAATTGTATATATATATATATTAAAAATAAATAATTAATTAATAACTGGTGGGCACCTAGTGATACGCAGGGTCGAAGGTGACATGCGTAGGATGTACAATAGTGTGCACGCCTGAGAGTAGTCGTTGGCGCGCATAAAGAAATTATAGGCACGAAATAAAAAGTATCTATATATAGTTTATATATATAAATTTATAAAAAAGTGTTGTGAAGCATGGATGACCATGCATGCATACCGACATATTGTGTAGTCATGTTACTTATATTTCTCACTAATTGTACCCTCACTTATCCATGTATTGTGACGTTACATGGAAACCTTTCAATGTACACCAACGCTTCCATGTATTGTCAATGTTGCTTGTAATGTGTTGTATGACTTGTGGTGTATGTATAACTTGTACATATTGTATAAGTACATTTATTATCATCACCAAATGGCCTATATAAAGGGTACTAAACCCATTGTAATTTACACCCAATGTTGGAATGAAAATCTATATATTTCTCAACTCTAGCTCTCTTCTCTCTTATCTCCTATTCTCTACTTGTTCTTGTAGTCTTTAGTTTATGTTTCTCATACTTTAGTTCTGCAAGTTCTAGTTGGCTTACAAGTTAGTTTACAACACATTATCAGCACGAGCTTGCTCTAGCACAAAAGAGATCTTGAAGCTCAGGAAGGCTCGTTAAGGACAAAGCTTGGAAGGTATAAATTTTGTTGATTCAAATATGTTGAATTCATCTCTATGTTTGAGTTTTGGAATTAGTTAATTGGCTCGATCCACTACGTGTTTTCTACCGACAACACACACTTTGGTTTTAGACTTACATATCTCCACTACATAGTTCGTCACATTACACATATACTGTTAGTGGTTGTTTTTAACATAAAAATACACTTTTAATTAACGTTTCTCTATATCACTCTCTATTTTCGCCCTCCATCTATGTTTATAGTGTTATATATCTAACTTATCATATAAGAGCAACAAAAAAAATTAGAGTTGAATGTTTCTTAGGTAGCTATATCTAGTTAATTAATTAATCTATAGCGGTGAATATGGCTTGTTCTAGTTCAATTTGGCTCTACAAATACACAACATTTGTGCACTACCATTGCACGCTTTTATGGACGAGTTTGCATGTCTACTTAATTTCTTAACCAACGTACACATTTATTTCACACATCCGACTTCTTGCACATCACTTGCAGTTGCACACTTCAGCTATTATATTTTCAGTAAGGCGCTTTTGCATTTTCTTTATTTTCATGGAAAGAAAAGGGGAACCACATGATTAATATTACAGAGGAGAAATAATATTTTGTTTAGTGTAACAATGTTACATTGTCTATCTTAATATATATATAGTTAGTTAGATTCTTCTCTAAATATTCTTTGCTAGTAATTAATTAAATGGATATAAGAAAGAGCACACTCTCATTTATTATAGTAGTGTTGGATGGAAATACTCGGTCACAATGAAGTACTCATTTCTCAAGCATATAAGAAAGATAAAATATGTATTAACAATATATAAAGCGGAAACCAAAAGATGTGGGGCTACTGGCTCTAAGTTGTCCGTAAACAAGTTCATCTAGAGTAACAATTAATGTCATGTATTGTTAAATATTTTATGAAATATTAAGTATATATTATTCATGCATTTGCATTTTATATAACGTCACCAACTATGAAAGTATGTTATGTAGTTGCATCTTGTACGACCTTCTACATCAGAAATCAAAAGTCAATGTTTGACATATAATTTTTCCCATAAAACTACAAACGATTGGTTATGCCCTATTCTTGATTTTTATAATACAAAATAATACTATGAATTTAAGTTGATAATGGATAAGCCTTGTCCCTGGTAAAGTTAAACATTGAAAGGGAGACGGGTTATCCCGTTCGATGAGACATGATTATTAAGTAGGCTTTGTCTCGCCATGCAACTTGGAGTTTGTCCCACCAACTCATACAAGTAGTATATTTTGTATATAACTAATCAAGTTGTGAGTATATACTTAATCGTGTATTATTCATTTTATGTAAAATGAAAAAACTAATTACTTTATCTCTATTTTTCAAAGTATTAGTCAACTATAGTTGAATTTGTTGCCCTACTATATTATTGATTTGAATAATTTGTCATAGCAATTAGATGCTATAATTAATGAATAAAACATCTATACGAAGCTATATATTAAGCACAATTCATTCGCCAATTTCTCAATAGAGATTTGAGAAGTGGACAATTCAATTTATGATATCCTTTCACCTTATGGAGCTATATATATAAATACCAAAAATGATGATGCTTCAAAAAGCTCAAAATGAGCAACTGGGTCTCAAACTACATAATCTAATCAGTCAAATATTATTATAATTTTGCAATTTTAATTACCTCTATGTTGAAGCTATGTAGAGATATGATTGATGAGATAATAAAAAGGCTACGTGGTCCGCCTCGATTTATTGTTGCAACAAAATATCGAGCGCAAACATTAATTCAATAGATGTTATGGATTAATTTCATGTCTCATAGTAGCTGAGTAAAATAATGATATATTATAAATATAATATCACTTCTATCCAATTGGTTCAGGTTCAAATTAAGAAACATATGTTGCATATAATGACCATGGTCGCAATAATAAATTTCTGGACGTGGAAAATGTGAAAAGATGTGGTAAAGATCGTTTAGACAATTCCACTAAAAATTAGAATAAAAGTGGTGCACCACCAGAAAGGGCAAATTAGTATTGACAATGAGCGCTCATAATTGTGACATTTTTCGTCATGCACAAAAGGCAATGTTGCCTAAATATTGTCTTATATGTTATACCCATATATTTTTAATCTTTTACCACGCCTTCAAAATCAAGGCAAAATTATGAATTTTATTATTGAAAATAGCTCAATAAAATTGACACTTAAAATTCATGAGCTAAATAAAGGCGAATATTGCATATCTTGCTTATTGTACTATGTACACAATATAATATAAAATAGAGAGAGTATTTCTCGAACCTAAACTTAACAGAGGCTAATGTTCATGCAATATGTGGTACAACTATATTGTTGTCAATGCTTTATCCAGAAGTTACTCAGTATGATTTTGTTTCATCTTAGAATTTAAATTCTCAGCTTTATCCTCTAGATTTTACTTGAATAATGCATGTTGAAATAAATGTCATCATATAATCTAATGATATTCATAAGACAAAATGATCAATTTGATCATTCATGATCATCAATTACGAGAATAATATTGAAAATATGCGTGGGTCAATTGTGGAACCAAAAGATTTTATCAACTGAAAATTATAAGCTGTGTTGCAACTCTAAAGGCAAATTGTTGGTTAAATCATCCCAAAGTAAATATGTTGTGGAAACCACTATTTTTGCTTATAATTTATTTATGAATACCTTTGGACACATTCAATCTTATATTAAATATTTTCAATTTATGTTTTGGCCAAGTAGATGCATACATATTTATATATTTTTAACTTATGCATTGGCTAGCATTTAATTGGTTTGAAAAAATAAAAAAAATAAAAAATTGAGGTACTGATTTTAGTTTTGAGACATTTACACAATATATTGTTTCATTCAAAGTTCTTTATAACTCATTTTAGACGAACAACGAAATATCTCACATTTGAGTTTTTCAATTATAAAGCATATGTTTTATTTCATATGCTTAAATAAAACTAAAATGAGTTTACAAAGAAAACTTTTGATTTAGGTTTCAAACAATTGTATAATGCCTTGAGCCCCTAATAGGGGATTTGTTTACAAATGTTGATTGTCACTTTGATGAAGCAAACTTTCCACCATTTGGGGGAAATATATAAAGCCGATTAAAAAAAAGGCGTGAAATTGCTTGAAAATTATAAAAAATGTTGCATTATGATATGAACTTGAAGTTCAAATGATCATTCATCAGCAATAAGTTATAAATCAATTACTTGATGCAATCACTAATATAAAAAAGGTGACAACCTCATATGTTCCACTATTGAATGTTCATATATGAAATGATGCCCTTGTGCAACAAAATGCATAAGAACCAATAAAACGCTTAAGGCGTAAAAGACCTGTTGGTTCAAATGATATAAACCTTTGAAAAAGAGGTTATGAGTAAATATAAATAAAAAACCCCTAATTTAAGAATTCTTTGGTAAGAACTCAATGTATCATTTAAAAATGACGATCTAACACCATAAAATAATATGTGGTTAAATGTCATAAAAACATAATTATCAAAAGAGGTTATCCAAACCGAGCTAAACTTGTTAAGGAAACGAGAGGTTGTTGGACTAATAGCTTACAAGATTTGTGGCACTATAAAGCTGGTTAGACTTAAACAATTTGGTCAGATAAACGTACGTACCAAAACCTCAAAGATTCTTTACTTCGAAAATGATATGTAAGTATCCATGTCTTCATTATAATATCATCATATGTTGACGACTCAAATATTGTGAGAAATTACGACGACATCGTTATATCATTCGAATACCTGAAAAAGGAATTCAATATGGAATATCTTGAAAAAAATAAGATTTAGCCTTGATTTGGAAATCAAGTATTTTCCAAGTAAAATAGTTGTCCATCATATAATTTATTTTACTCAAAAAGGAAAATTTGGGTTTGCAAAGGTTTGTTGCAAAACAATAAGATATTCCACTCATGTCAACATGAGGGGGAGAATCAAAAGGAGTTATTGATTAGTGCATTGCACTATTTTTCCCTTAACTATGGTTTTATCCCACTGGGTTTTTCTAGCAAGCTTTTTAATGAGGCAATCCTAAAATTATTATACTCCATATAAAAATTAACGAGAGCAATTAATGTACTTTTTTTCCTATACTAGATTTTTTCCCGCATGGTTTTTCTTGTAGAGGTTTTAATGAGACATATATATTCTCTCCAAGTGTATCAATGTGTTGCATTCTTTTCCTTAGCTATGATTTTGTCCTACTGGGTTTTCTTAGCTAGGTTTATAATGAGGCATTCTAACAATGCTTTACTCATATCAAAATAGATGAGAATGGTGCACTCTTTTTTTATTGGATTCTTTTTCCACATGGTTTTTTTAGTAGAAGTTTTAACGAGACATATTCTCTCAGCAAGTGTCATCCAAGGGGGAGTGTTGTGAAGTATGGATGACCATGCATGCACACCAACATATTTTGTAGTCATGTAACTTATATTTCTTACTAATTGTACCCTCACTTGTCCATGTATTGTCATGTTACATGGAAACCTTTCAATGTATACCAACTCTTCCATGTATTGTCAATTTCGCTTGTGATGTGTTGTATGACTTGTGGTGTATGTATAACTTGTATACATTGTATAAGTACATTTATCATCATCACCAAATGACCTACATAAAGAGTGCCAACCCATTGTAATTTACACACTAATAGTTGAATACAATCTCTACATTCTCTTTAACTCTCTTATCTCATGTTGCCTTCTCTACTTGCTCTTTTAGTTATTATTTTTAAGCCTTCCATGCTTAAGTCTCTAGTAAGTACAATTTAATTTACAATAAAAAGAATCCTATAGTTGAAATCAAAATAAAATTATACATTAAATTCACCTCGAGATACGTGTTACGCTTAAGTCGAGGTAATGAATAGTGAATAAAAAGTGTGTACAGTGGGTTATTTGTATTGTTCATGCCTCGAGATGTGTGCAACTACATCTCAAGAACAATCAATGTATATGTGCATACATGTGTGAAAATAAGTGTCACTTTAGTTCCTATTCCTTTGGATCGGCCTCGAGATTCGCGTGTACAAATCTTAAGAAGAGTGTGTATTTGATCTCATATAAGTCAGTTAAGAGGTGTTGGGTTTGTGAATAGCCACAAAGATCGACCTCGAGATACGCAAAACATATCTTGAGAAAAACATAACATGGATAAAATTGATTCATTAGATCTACCTCGAGATTCGTGTAATGTGAATCTTGAGAAAATCTAATATTTATCCTAAAATACAATTGCCTCCTCAGTATTGGTTTCGATTTTGAAATCGAAAAGAGAAGTCGACAGTGAGAGAGGGTTCGAGATGGGAGTGAGAGAGGGAAGGACAAATCGAAATCGAAGGTGAGTTTTTGTGTTGTTGTGTTTGTTGTGATTGTTGTTGATGTTGATGTTGTTAGTTGTTGTTGATCGTTGATGGGCTGTTGTCGTTGTTGGGTTGGGAGTTTGGACGAACTGCAAGAGTAGTTCATCCGAGGAGGGAGGCGACGCATGAGGTCGTCTCCCTTCCTAAATTGAACTGGGGTTGAACCCAGTTCAATCGAGATTTAAAAAAAAGAAAGGGGGTGCTATGTTAAAATAGAGCTAAACAATGAGGAAAGAAGAGGTTGGGTCCTTGAACCGGGTGGTTTAGCTCGGTTACCCGTTTCGGCCCGGTTTAGGCCCAAACCATTTCCAAATAAAAATGGGAAAATACTAGATATTCATTAAAAAATCCAAAAAATAGGAAATAAATAAGAAAATAAATAATATTTTGATTGAATAAATAGAAATTGATGAATCTCTATGAAAAATGAAGAATTCGAGATTCGTAGTTTTACCTCAAAAAATGTGAAATGGTCATATTGACCTACAAAGTGGCAAATTGGTTTCGGATTCAAACGGGACCAGTTTATAGATTTTAATTAATGAGTATTAGACTCAAATTGATGATAATCAATCTAATTTAGGTTATTGGTTGATGGGGAAAGGTGTATGGATCTCGAGAATCATGTAAGTCGGTATAAAGTTAGGAAAACTTGGACATGTAAGTGGGACTCGTATTCGTAATAACTATGCAACGTAATTAGTATATTTAGTTCATATAGCATTATGGACTAGGAATGGGCAATATAGTGTGACTTGAACTTGATTTTATCTTAAATTCCTGGAAAGACGTATGACAGGCAAATCAGATTGGAGTGACGATGGAGGTGTTGGATCATTACCAACACTTTCCCTTCAGAAACCTTGAGGTACATGATTGTTGCTTTCCTATTTGAGTTAGTAGCTAAACTACACCTGGATACACCACATAAATCACACGTCGGCCAACGTGTGAATTATGTGGACCGTAATCTAGGGTAACGGGAGTTTACAACTCAGTTTTGAAATGAAAATACTAGTCACATGTATATTGAAATGAACTTTAATACTTGCATTTAGTTTATGTATTGACTATATAGTTTTCGATGCCCCAAATTGATATATTTTGGGTTCATATTTCTATTCATTTATTCATTGATATTAGTTGATAATTGATATGCTTACAAGCATTACGTACTGAGCGAGTTGGAGTGCTCATTTCCCAATTAACATTTCAGGTTGTCGGTGTGCACTTCGACTCAGGAACATAGAAGATTAGGAGTTTACAGTCTTCTCTACAATGAATTGATTTCCTTACTGTTTATATATTGTATTGAACTACTATTTTGTAATAAACAGGGTTGGGATATGGTTTTACAATTGAGGTTTATGCCAGTTTTAGTATATCTTATGTTTTATCGAAAAAGTTAAAAATTCTATTTCGTTCTCAATTATTTATTCGATATAAGATATACTGTAGTGTGATTATCAGGTATGAAGGATGGTTGTACTATTACTCTAATTGAGTTCAACTAGTGTATCAGGTCTTAATCAGGGTTTCAGGCTAGGCATTGCCCTAATTGAGTTATGAGATGTTACATAGGGGGAATTTGTGGAAAGATGAAGATGACAATGAGTGGGAAAATAAGACTGTTGAACCGTTGTTGATTAATTTCTTTATTTAAATCAGTGATATGAAAGGACGATGAGTTGAGGTTGTTTTGAATATTTTCATGGCTATTTTTATTGTTGTGTTGTTATGAGGCAATTGTAGCCACTCTTGTATATAAGACTATTGTATTGTTGATTTTGTTGTTTGTTAGGTTAGGTTAGGAAGTGGAAATTGATGGAAATGATAAAAAGGGATGTTACAAAGGTGTTATTATAATTCTAGTTGTCATGGTAGTTTGTGGGTTAAGTTGATGATAATGAGTTAAATTAAGATTCATTTAAGGTTATGAATCGAGGTTTGAGATAGTCAAAACCTACGATTTGTTAATTGGGTTATAAAACTCAATTCGAGAATATATTAACAAGTTGTAGACTAATGTGATACTAAATAGGTGGTTAAGACCTATTTAGAGTACAATTTATGATTTAAAACCCAATGTGAATTATATATATGAGTTAATATTGTTTGCAAGTAAAACGAATGGTTGAAACTCAAATTAGAGTACAAAAACAAGAAAAAGAGTCATGAAAAGTATTTGGAACTTTTGAATTACCAATTGAGGTTCAAAATCCCAATTTGGGATTCAAAAGGATTTGTAAATGAATTTTCAAGCCAATTATGTGAACTAAGACTATAATTGGGAATCGAATTATAATTAAGGGTTTCAAAGGAATTTTAGGATTCAAAAGAGTTCATAAATTATTTTTTTAAGTCATTTAGATGCCAAAGTGGACTTGGAAATGTTGGGACATATGCCCTAGGTCAATCTTCAAACATTGTTTATCTTATAATCTTAGTTAATAAAATTGAGGTTCTCATTTGTTGTTTTATTATAAGTGATTGCATGTTTACTTTATAGTAAATCCATAAGTATTTGTTGAAATATCCTAAATGTCCCTAGTCGGTCATTATACTGGCAACTATAATGAATTAAGGTTAGTGTGAATCTTGATTAATGGTCATGTGACGATCATGCATATATGGATACAAATTAAGATCACGAGTACTTGTTATGCGAACAAGGTACTGGACGGACCTGCTATGAGAATTCTACATGGATTAAGTCATAAGTGTTACTCATAATAGGTATATCATTAGTCATTCGACTTGAGATTACCATAGACTTCAATATTAGGAGCATGGTAATTTGACACAATCAAACGTTGTCTTTAACTGCGACGATTATAAAGATTGTGATTGATTACCATGTGAATAATATGTGAAGGTGTTTAATCAAGATAGAATTTGTCCCTCTCGTATAGACAGTGATATCAGTGGATCCATCAATATGTTAGACTGTTAAATTGCCAAGTCCAAGTGAATTGATATGATCAATTTCATTTGGACGTTTTCAGTCTACCTAAAGACCGAGACTAGTACGATTGAACATTAAGGGTGACTTTCCATGCCTTACGTTTAATCAAAGGATATCGCATGAAAAAGGATATGATATACGTTTTTCATTAGGTTGTATCGATTCTGATATTCATGCTACTTGGGTAGTCATAATGCCTTACTAGAGACCGCTTATAACTTGTGTACCAAAATGATTTTGGTTTACTGCCAACACCATATGAACTTATTGGTTCGCACACAAAGAATGACTTTTCGCAATTTCAATTGGTCCAGAGTAATGAATTTTATATGATAAAATTCATGACATAAAATCCCTTACCATTTGTTATATGATAATTTATTAATAGGGCGTATATGTAATTTGTTTAAACTGCCTAAACTTATTAATAGGGGCATATATGTAATTTGTTTAAACTACTTAAATACAATAGTTGTATTATGAATATGATTTTAAGTGAGGGCTTATCTACACATATAAATAGAGGTTGACACCCTAAAACGAGATAAGATTTTTATTTTAGCGAATTTGAGTTCTCTAGGTTTTAGGAGAGAAAGAAAAATATTTTTAATCTTTCTTGGGGCTAGCACTCCAAATTGTGGTCACCGTTCGTGTGTGGATTTTTGATAGAGGACGCGCACTTGAAGGTCTTGGAAATCGAGCAACCAGAGAAGGAAGTCACATATTAAGGTATGGTTTACTTTTTGTAGATCTAGTTCAATAGAACTTATTCTCAGCCCTGTCTGGGTTTTTCAAAAATTGTTTTGAATTTTTCGCTGTGTATGAACCCCAAAACCTAGCAAGAAATTATGTGAAGTCATTTTTAAATTATGAGACTTGAGTCAAGAATCTAAGTTATGAACTTTTTTGATTCAATAGGACTTGTAGAACTTGGGAAACGTGCAAGTGAGGCTTCGCAACCGACTTTGAGTTGGTTTGGTTGTAAGTAAACCCTACAGTGATCTTTACTACTTATGGAATTTATCTTTGTACTTGCATTTGTGTTTAGTCTACATTGCATTTCGCATCATTTTTTATCATGCATTCATGTCATTCCAGACGATGGCTTGTTAATGCCACGACTTACGGATGAGACTCAGAGCTAGGTTTCCTGACCAGATAGACTAGAACATGGAAGACCCAAGGCACACAAGTTTTTTGGGGAGCATGCATTGGGCTTTTATTAATGTTTTAGGTTCATTCTTGGGTCAGCCAACTTGTTTATGAACCTTGAATAGTAATAAAAGGGTTTCACTTTGTTATATAAATTTCTTGTTCTTTGTAAATGCAATTACATGATTCCATGTATTCGGACTAACATTGTAGGATTACTATAACGACTCAAATTTCTAATAGTGAGTTTGATACATAACTAAAGGTCACTGATTCGTGACGTGCCCCGAGAACGGGTACACAGTCCCAACACACGGCACGAAGACCGAGTAGGGTATGATTTTTGGTATGATTGATGCTTAGTGCATTGTATATGTATAGACTTATTAAGTCATTCTATTAATATATATATATATGTGTGTTGAGACATGAGCGGGGTCCCGCTTCGAGATGCGTGTCGACTTGGGACCAAAGTAGAGAGTGATGTGGTGAGTCTTAATTTAAGTTAGTGTGGCTTAAATAGCTAATTTGATGTGGCTATAGTTGAATTGATATTAATGTGACCTAAGTTAGAAAAATAAAACAATAACCATTGATGTTCCTCGAGATACGTATGGATACCATCACTAGACAAATTGAGTTAAGTTTGATGTTAATAGAGAGTATAGTTAGTGGATGTATAATGGGTTTTAGAATACATTTAAACCTATAAGATTTATCTAGAGATGGGTTTATACATATAGATCATAGCCACGACCTATCCTTTCTCACCATGACAATCCCATGCCATGCTACGACTTATCCTTTCTCACTATGACAATCCCATGCCATGCTTCGACCTATGACAATCCCATGCCATAAAAACCATAATATACCATGATACATCTATAATCTACTACCGTACGACCATGCATGCATAAACCTAAATTGTAATTATTAAGAATTTAAAATCACATACCCTGAACCTGCTGCTGGGACATCTCCCGGCCTGGCTCAGTCACCACGTGCAATGGCTGCCGAGTCATCTATAATCTACTATCGTACGACCATGCATGCATAAACCTAAATTGTAATTATTAAGAATTTAAAATCACATACCCTGAACCCGCTGTTGGGACATCTCCCGGCCTGGCTCAGTCACCACGTGCAACGGCTGTCGAGTCTGCACCGATGTCACCATTGATGGAGTCACTGATCTCTTGGGACAATCCCTCTTGATGTCCCCCTTTTGTCCACACTGCCAACATGCAGTCGAATAACTATATCCTGACCTCTGGCCCTGACCCTGCGATCTCCAGTCCCTACCTCCCTAGTCCTGTACCTGTCTCAGCGTCAGCGCTAGTAATACGAGTACAACATAAGCTCTGGCTACTGATCATCATCCCTATGGTCTCGACCGTACTGTCTGTCCTCTCTATCGTCTCGATCTCTCTGTCTCTTTTTCCTAGAGCTCAGTCTAGTCTTTACATCTCGTTCCCAGTAATATGCCTACTCTCTCTGCATCAAGAAGGTCTCGTGTGCAAGGCTCGATCGAATATCTCTTGCAGAGTACGAGCTCCAGATGCCACTACTGCCCAGCAATGCTGTCATCAACCCCTCGTGTGAAATAATATATCTGTAGTCGGTCAGTCCCAACTACATCCATAACGAACTGACGTAGATACCGGAATCGCTCCATATACTGTATTAGTATCCGGTTACCCTGTCTCATGGTCAAAAACTCCTTCCACAATCTCAACCTCACCTTCATGGGTATATACTGGTCGTATAATAACTCTCTGAACGCAGCTCACGTCTTCGGCTCTGGATGGGTATCCGTATATGTAGTCCACCAAGACTACTGCTGTATGGCCTCTTTAACATGCTCTGAATAGTCGCGCCTGGACGCTCTCATCGTTCCTCATCAGCTTATGAAACCGATGATGGGACACGATCCACTTCCCTGCAACCTCAGGGTCACCGCCTCCATAGAAAATGCCTGGCCGAAACTTCATGAACTCCTTCAACATCTTCACCACTAGAGCCAAGATGAATCCTAATGTAGTAGCAGTCGTCTGATCTATAGTCGTGGGTAGAGGTGTAGGAGTCGGTGACTCTAGTGGAAATATAACAATTGTAGCTCTCTTAGCATGTGTCTCCGTAGCCACTCTCTCCACTGGTGTATGGGAAACAACCGGGGTGACGGTTGTCCCTATACATGCTATAACTACTTTTGAGTCTCAGGGTGCTGCAACCGCTGTAGCAAGTGCCATAAGTGCGGTGGTCTGATCTTGTAATAAACGTATCATCTTCGCCATCTGAGTCTCTGAGTCGAAAGTCGATCCTCTACACTTGCCGTAACAGGGGAATCCCTAGCAATATCGCTAGTCTGTCCAGTCTCACGAGGCGTAGTAGACTGTTCGTCCATGACCTGCATCGAGAAGCATGCTCCGGATAAACCTCGATATATACGTATATCATATATATAACAAAATATAACACGTATATAAACCTATCTCTACCCATATCAAATCTGCTTCCCAACTAAGGTTCTAAGTCATGATCATCGGGTTTCCGCATCTAAGGTTTATTTATTAAGTTTTATTTCTCTTTCCTTTAAATTTTCATCCTAGACCCTATCGACCTCGCTCTAACACCAACTGTAGCATTAGTATCATGTTAAAAAACTACTACACTTCCTCCCATAGGTTCGACCTCGCTGTGATACCAAACTGTGGCAGCCCCAAATTCCAGGCCGCCTTGCTACCCGCCATGTCCTATCCCACGTCGCCAATGTGGCGGCCATGCCGCTTTGGGGTGACGTATCTCCATGTACTCCTTGCCCGATAGGGCCCAACTACATGTGTCCAGCACCTGCCCGTCCACCTCTTATCTTAGAAATCGTGTCCACATGTGTTTTATCAAATTAGTTAGTGGATTATCAGTATTTTCTTAACTTATTCTCTTTAAGTATTTAGAAGTTTATTCTGATGCCTAACCATACTAGCGGGTTGTATCTTACATGTTAACATATATCAACGGAAGCCTTACTTGATACAATTATAATAAGTAATTAGCATGGTAAACATTATTCATAAGAGCAAATCCTACCGTGGAAAACCCGAAAGAGTACTCTGTATATAAGCGACAATAGCACAATCAAGGTATATATACATGTACCGTGTCATCTCAAGTCCCCCAATTCCCAAAATGATACAAAATATCAAAATAAGCACATAAAAGTAGGTTCTCGACCGCGGGCAATCAGATGTAGTCGCCTAGGATCCCCTTGCCCCTACTGGTACTAGGATATGCACTCAATCATCACAAAAGACAGATGACGAGTACAGTAAGTAAAATCCCAAGGAACCCCTATGAGCATTCACGTAAATAAAGTAAGGAAATGCAAGAAGTAATGTCAAGTAAACATACGGAATGTAAAGACAGACAACTGTAAATGGCTCATCGCATGAATAGATAACAACTAAGCTAACAAATGTGTATGCTTGCTCTAGATGGACTAGACTATACTTCAGGTCACCAAGTTCCCACCAGTGGTCGAGCCTAATTGGCCCGACACTTGGTCCCTCACAGTGCTGGCCAAATTCGCTGAGTCACCGACACGTGCACCAAGGGATAGATCAGGTTGACGTTCACTGAGGGCTGGGTCACACGTGCTACAGTCTAGAGCATCATGAACACACAACTAGGAAATCCGGGGGAGTAACCTCAACCCACGTCCAAGTAACAAAATGGAATAATAAAACAACACGGAAATGATATGAATGAATTTAAAACATAATCAAATACTCAGAGCTTTGTAGTTGGGCTTTATAAACCTTAAACCACTCTCTGACCTCCCCGGACTCTTGTATCCAACCCGACAAGCTCCCCGACACCGAGTTACGGTTCACTAAGTCCCTGAAGTCCAATTTTACAAGTTTAGGTTATTTACAAGTGTTTAGATATGTATTAAGTTGAAAATCACCAAAATAGCCCTTAAATTAATATTTTATATGTCATTAGCACGGTAATAGGTCTACCTAGCGCGTTAGGTGAAGTTAGCACGCTAATAGATCTACCTAGCTCGCTAGGTGAAGTTAGCACGTTCGGGGATCTGTCTAGCGCGCTACTGTTCTTCATTTTGAAAAATAGTTGGAAACCCATAATGATTAGCGCGCTAACTAGCCTAGTTAGCGCGCTAATTGTCCTCTGTGATAAAATTCTCAAGTCGAGAATTTTGTCCTTCCCCTCTCAATTAGCTTTCCTAACCTAGTTTACTTCCTCTCCATATCAAAGTGACTCCAAATCATCAGTTAGACTCACCTCATAACAACATTTAAGTCAAAATCATCAAATCCCAACATTCACTAGTTTTGTCCAAATTCAACAAAAATCCCAATTCATGCAAACTAGTGATAAATCCTCAATAGAAATGATTATTAAACCCATAATGCATTAAATTTCCATAAAAAACTAGGGATTAAACCCTCCAACTCGAATTTTACTAAAAACACACAAAAATGGGTTGAAGAGTGTATAAGAAACATGATTACCTTAGTTTGATCTCTTGAATTTGTCTCTTATATGTTGAATTCCCAGTTTGAAGTCCTTCTTCTTTGGTTTTCACTAAATTACATGAAAAACTTGAGTGGTGTGATGAAAAACTCCACGAGTTTCCTATATATATGTTTCATTAAGATCAAGTGTGCATACGTATTTCGAGGATTATCTTGTGGTATCATTTCATGCTGTCCCACACCACTCGATAACTCCACTAACATACTTATCTCTCAGAATTACTCAATATAATCATTTTGATGTCCATCTTATGGTCCTCATTATTTAGTTCAAAATAAGGCTCATTATTTATTTAATTAACTCACCTTATATTAAGCCTTATCAAATCATATGGTTAGTGTTTTATTTATCAAAATTAACCAACTCATAGTCCCATTAACCTTCGGCTACCCGATATCCGGTGCCCCGCATCTCGACACACATTTCGAGGCACGCCATACCATACTATTTAAATTTCAACTCAATTAGCCTATGGTTACATTACCCATTTCAATTGAATTACTTAGTCATATTAACATGAATTTGATGAGTTCCCTAGTGTACCCGTACTTTGCCTCTCGATATCCGCGTTGACACGCAGTTCGAGGTGACTACCTATCACATAACCTCGCACGATATAACCATTCAACATATACACATGCGATGTATTAACAAATAATTTCATAAAATGCATCGCAATTAAACAATACGACACACAATTTACTAGTGTACCTAGGTCGATGTATGTCCTAGCCTATCCACGGTGTCTACGTGAATTTGAGCTCGCGTCCATGTCTGAAATTACGAAATAAATAACGGTGTTAATGAAACGGGTCATTACAATTCTTCCCAACTAAATAAAATTTCGTCTCGAAATTTAATAGAACTGAATGTCATACCGTAAAATAACTGAAGGTATTATTCTCGCATTGTCGACTCAAGCTCCCAGGTAAGTCCCTTTGTCCCATGATGCTGGCAACGAACTAGGACCTTAGCGAGCTCCCTGTTCCTGAGAATCTAAACTCTACGATCAACAACCTCTATTGGCCACTCCTCCTAAGTCACGTCATTGTGAACCTCAACTTGCCCCAAATCAATCATCGGTCTTGGCCCTAACCTAGCTAGTCTCAACATTGAAATGTGAAATGTCGGATGAGTCCCAGCTAACTCAGCATGTAACTTTAGGCAATATGCAACACTGCTCACTCTCTCTGCGATCCGAATGGTCCAATAAATCTCGATGCTAGTTTCCCCTTAATACTAAAACTCTATAAACCCTTCCAAGGGGAAACCTTCAGGTATACCATGTTGCCCTCCTCATAGCTCAGACCCTCGTGATGTCGATTTACGTATTTCTTCTGTCTATCCTGTGCGGCTCACAACCTTTGATAGATCTGTCGATCTTCTCTATGTGATCAACAACTATCTTAGGCCCAACGATCAATGTATCTTTCGGCTCTACCCAACACATATGTGATCTATAGGGACTCCTATACAATGCCTCAAACGGTGCATACCAATACTCGTCTGATAGTTGTTATTATATGCAAACCCACACAAAGGTAAATAATCCTCCCACGATCCAAACTATAATATACAAGCCCTGAGCATATCCTTTAAAATCTATATCAATCGCTCTGACTGTATATCGGTCTACAAGATGATAAGCCATACTAAACTGTAACCTGGTGCCAAACTGCTCCAGTATAGCCTCCCAGAGCCTCGAAGTCTATCTGGGATCTATGTCTGACACAATAAAAATCGGCACCCCATGCAATCTAATAAACTCCCGCACAAACAATATGCTCAGCTGTGGGAACGTGTATCTCATAGAAACCAGAATGAAATGAGACAATTTTTTCAATTTTTCAATCACAACCCAAACTGTATCGTGACGCCTCGATGTCTGCGGTGGTGCACTAACGAAATCTATGGTGATGTGATCCGATTTCCATTGTGGGATGGGTAATGGCTGTAACAGTCCATCAGGTGTTTTGTGCTTAACCTTTACCTACTAGAAGATGTGACAACTCTTGACGTACACCCCTACGTCAGCTTTCATCCCTGGCCACCAGAATAGTTTCTTTCAGTCATGGTACATCTTGGTATGACCAGGATGAACTGTGTAGCGAGACTAGTGTGCATCCTCTAGAATCCCGTCCCGTATCTCCTAATCCGCAAGTATCCATAATCTCCCTCGGTGTCTCAAACACCGATTCGTGGTGTCTGCCCAATCAGTGCACGTCGAGTCCGGAGCCAGACCTTTGAGCCGCTCATAAATCCTATCAGCCCTCTAACACTCGTCAACTCGCTCAATCGATACGGTCAGAACTCACATCAGACAACAAATGTGCTACTTAGTCGTAGTCGACACCTCTGTCATGCACATAACTGCTGCTGCCTATAACAAGCCATGCTCATATGTCATATGTCGTAAAACAGTCTGACTATCAATCCCTCTAATGCTTAATGCGTCTGCTACGACATTCGCTTTCCAAGGGTGATACTCAATAGCGAAGTTGTAGTTCTTCAGCAGCTCAAGCCATCTCCTCTTGATGCATATTCAGATCCCTCTAAGTGAAGATATATCATAAACTCTCGTGATCTGTATACAATATGAACCTCTCTTCATAAAGGTAGTGCCTCCATGCCTTCAGTGCAAAGACGACTCTTACAAGCTCCAAGTCGTGCACTGGATAATTCCCCTCATAGGGCCTCAATCGTCTGGAAAGATACGCAACTGGTCTATCCTCTTGCATCAACACACATCCAAGACTAATGCCTGGCGCATCCCTATAAATTATCAAGGTCTTGCTCGGCTCCGATAATGTCAATACTTGTGCGGAAGTCAACCTCCTCTTTAGCTCATAAAACGCTTGCTCACACTCCTCTGACCAATCAAATCTAACATCCTTCTTGGTCAGTCTCGTCATCGGTGCTGCAATCAAGCAAAAGTCCTGCACAAACCACCGGTAGTATCCCGCTAAGCCAAGAAAACTTCGAATATCGGCAACAGGCTCGGGTGTCCTCCAGTCAATGATAGCTCGAATCTTCTCTGAATCCATGGAGATACCTTGATCACTGATGACATGTTCTAAAAATCTCACCACACTTAGCCAGAAGTCACACTTACTGAACTTGATGTACAATCTATGCTCTCTCAGTGTTGTCAACTCTACTCTGAGGTGTCCCTCGTGATCCTGACGAGTCTTACTGTAGATCAAGTTGTCGTCAATGAAGACTATGAAGAATCTATCAAAAAATGGTCTCAAGACCCTTTGCATCAAATCCATGAAAATTTTTGAGGCGTTAGTCAGCCCAAACGGTATGACTGTGAACTCGAATAACCTGTACCTCGTATTGAAAGCGATCTTCTGGATATCCTCTTCTTGAATCCTCAACTGATGATAACTGAGCGAAGATCAATCTTCGAGAAGGATCTGGCACTTGCCAATTGATCGAACATATCATCAATCCTAGGAAGTAGGTAACGGTTCCTAACTGTCACCTGATTTAGCTTCTTATAGTTTATGCACATCCTTATCGAGCTATCCTTATTCTTCAAAAATAACACTATAGCTCCCTAAGGTGATATACTAGGGTGAATAAAACCCTTCTCTAACAACTCATCTAGCTGTTGTCTAACCTCTTCCTGCTCCGATGGTGACATCTTATAAGGTCTACTAGCGATTGGATGAGTCCCTACTATTAACTCAATGATAAACTCAATATCTCGTGGCGGTGGCAATTCTGTTAGATCATTTGGAAACACGTCCATAAAATTTCTAACTACCGAAACGTCCTCAATCCTGACCTTTGTCCTAACCTTTGGCTCAACAATCACTGCAAATGCCTCCATCTCCTGTGATGTAGCTGGTCGTCCTCTAGTGATAGGTAAGTAAGTCGCGTATCCAACTAGTGGGAATTCTGGTATCCTAGGAGTATGAAACTCAATCCTCTTACCATAAAAATCTATCCGTGCATGATAGGGTGACAACTAATCCATCCAGAGAAGAGTGTCAAACTCTAAGTACTCTAACACTCGAAGATCTACGGGCAAACGATGTCCCTCATCCTCTATCATTATGTCTCTACATATCCGATTAGGGTATATCTTGTCCCTAGTGGTCGTATTAAGAATAAGGTGTGTGTCTAGTATTTGTGTATCTAACCCTAATTCTCCAACAATACGCCCAACAATACATGATATAGTGCTACCTAGAATCAAACATAGCATGCATAGGTCTACCAAAAATATGTAACGTACCCTCGACAAGATGTTTGGTTGCCCCGCCATCCGCTGCGCTACTGCATGGGCTCTCTCTGGCCTGCTCTGGCTCTAGACGTGGTGACGATGGTGTCATGTACTCTAGCCTTAAATGTCCCCTCTAACCACACCTGTGACATCTACGGTGGTCCTGCTTATCAGCCTGTCCATCTTCGCATCTCGGACCCTGACCCGGTCTCTTTGACCCTTGTCATGTCCCCATTATCTCGACCCTGATGACACATCTGTAGTGGTGGCCTACGTTGATCTGTTGGTGCTAGTGCGATGGCGTGAACGACTGTCTCGCCTCATACTGGAACTGACTGCCCTGGTGATCATCCCTGCGAGCTTTGTCGTGTTTGTCATCCATCCGACCTCTATCTAAACGATCCCTTTGTCTTTTTGGCCTACGGTCCGGTCGAGAACTCTGCCCTGTCTGTACCTCAATCCCAGTTACACGTATACCATCCTTCTGTAGCAAGTAGGTCTCATGTGCCAAAGCTCTATTAAATATGTCCTGTAGAGTGGGTGCCCCAGATAATACCAACGCCGAAGCAATCCTATGCTCAACTCATCTAATGAAATAATATATCTGCAGACGCTCCGTCCTAGCTACATCCATTGAGACCTATAGTAAGTATCGAAATCTCTCTATATACTGCAGCAAAGTCCGGTTACCCTGTCTCAGGGTCAGGAACTCTCCTCTCAACCTCAATTTCACCTCCATGGGTATGTACTGATCATAGAACAGCTCCCTAAACTCAGCCCATGTCGTCGGCTCTGGATGAGTATCCTGATATGTGGTCCACTATACAGATGCACGACCTCTCAAACATGCCCCAGATAACCATGCCTGCACACTCTCATCATTCCTCTTCAGCTTATTGAAACGCTGATGAGACAAAATCCACTTCCCCACAGACTCGGGGTCACCACCTTCGTAAAAGAAGCCTGTCTGAAACTTCAGAAACTCTTTCAACATCTTCACCTCTAGAGCTAAGTCAAATCTCGATGTAGTAGCAACAACAGTAATAGTAGCAGTCATCTGATCCGTGGTCGTGGGTGGAGGATAAGGATTCATCGTCTCTAATGGAACAACAACTGCGGTGGCTATCTCTATCTGTGTCTCCGCTGCTACCTTATGAACGGGCGTCTGGGGAACAACTGGGGCGATGGCTGTCCCCATAGGTACAATAACTGCTACTGACTCTCTAGGTGCAGCAACCGCTGTAGCAAATGCCGTCAATGCGGCAGTATGATCTCGTAACAAACGTAGGACCTCAGCCATTTGAGTCTCCTGAGCATAGAGTAGATCTTTCATACTAGCTATAACTGGGAATCCCTAGCTGCATCATTAGTCTGACCAGTCACATGAGGCGTAGTCGACTGCCCGTCCATAATCTGCATCGAGAAGCGTGCTCGGATCAGCCTCGATGTATATATGTATATCATAAATGTAAAATGAAAATATAACACGTATGTAAGCCCTATCTCTACCTGCCTCACATCAGTTCCCAACTAAAGTTCTAATGCAATAATTTCGGGTTTCCATAACAAAAGTTTATTTATTAAATTTTATGCTCTTTCATTTTACATTCCCAAGTTCCTAGAACTCCTGCTCTGATACCAACCGTGGCGGCCCTGCCGCCCCGGGGTGATGTGTCTCCGTATACTCCTTGCCCTATACGGCCCAACTACACGTGTCTGGCACCTGCCCTCCACCTCTTGTATCAAAAATCTTGTCCATGTGTGTTTTATCAAATTAGTGAGCAGATTATCAATATTTTCTTAACTTATTCTCTTTAAGTATTTAAAATTTTATTCTGATGCCTAACCATACTAATGGGTTGTATATTACAAGTTAACATATATAAGCGGAAGCCTTACTTGATACAATTATAATAAGTAACTAACATGGTAAACATTGTTCATAAGAGCAAATCCTACTATGGAAAACCCGTAAGACTGCTCTGTATATAAGCAACAGTAGCACAATCGAGGTATATATACATGTACTGTGTCTATGTCATCTCAAGTCCCTCAATACCCAAAATAATACAAAATATCAAAATAAGCACGTACTAGTAGGTCCTCGACAGCGGCAATCAGATGTAGTCGCCTAGGATCCCCTTGCCCCTACTGGTATAAAGATCTGCATTCAATCATCACAAAAGACAGATGACGAGTACAGTAAGTAAAATCCCAAGGAACCATATGAGCATTCACGTAAATAAAGTAAGGAAATGCAAGAAGTACTGTCAAGTAAACTTGTGGAATGTAAAGACAGACAACTGTAAATGGATCATCGCATGAATAGATAACAACTAATTAACAAATGTGTGTGCTCACTCCTGATGGACTAAACTATACTTCGGATCACCAAGTTCCCACCAGTGGTCATGCCCAACTGGCCTGACACTTGGTCCCTCGCGATGTTGGCCAAATCCACTGAGTCACCGACACATGCACCAAAGCCAAGCTCAAGTTGGCGTTCACCGAGGGCCGGGTCATACGTGCTATAGTCCAAAGCATCATGAACACACAACCAGGAAATCCGGGGGAGTAACCTCAACCCACGTCCAAGTAGCAAGAATGGAATAATAAAACAGCAAGGAAATGATAGGAATGAATTTAAAATAGAATCAAATACTCAGAGTTTTTCAGTTGGGTTTTACAAACCTCAAACCGCTCTCTGACCTCCGTAGACTCCTTTATCTGACCTGACAAGCTCCCCGACACCGAGTTACGATCTATTAAGTCCCTGAAGTCCAATTTTACAAGTTTAAGTTGTTTACAAGTGTTTAGATATGTATTAAGTTGAAAATCACCAAAACAACCCTTTAACTCATATTTTGTCTATTATTAGCACGCTAATAGGTCTACCTAGCGCGCTAGGTGAAGTTAGCGCGCTAATGGATCTACCTAGCGTGCTAGGTGAAGTTAGCGTGCTACTGTTCTTCATTTTGAAAAATAGTTGGAAACCCAGAATGATTAGCCCGCTAACCAACCTAGTTAGCGCGCTAATTGCCCTTTGTGACAGAATTCTCAAGTCGAGAATTCGGTCCTTCCTCTCTCAATTAGCTACCCTAACCTAGTTTACATCCTCTCCATATGAAAGTGACTCCAAAACATCAGTTAGACTTACCTCATAACAACAAGTAAGTCAAAATCATCAAATCCCAACATTCACTATTTTGTCCAAATTCAACAAAAACTCCAATTCATGCTAAACCAGTGATAAATCCTCAATAGAAATGATCATTAAACCCATAATGCATTAAATTTCCATCAAAAACTTGGGATCTAACCCTCCAACTCGAATTTTACTAAAAACACACAAAAATGGGTTCATTGAAGAGTGTATAGATGAGGAAGATGATTACCTTAGTTTGATCTCTTGAATTGGTCTCTAATGTGTTGAATTCCCAGCTTGAAGTCCTTCTTCTTCTATGGTTTTCACTAAATTCAATGAAAAACTTGAGTGGTGTGATGAAAAACTCCACTAATTACCTATATATATGTTTGGTTAAGATCAAGTGTGCATACGTATCTCAAGGATTATTATCTTGTGGTCTCATTTCATGATGTCCCACACCACTTGATAACTCCACTATCATACTTATCTCTTAGAATTACTCAATATGATCATCTTGATGTCCATGTTATGGTCCGCATTATTTAGTTCAAACTATAGGCTTATTATTTATTCAATTAACTCACCTTATATTAAGCCTTATCAAACCATATGGTTAGTGTTTTATTTATCAAAATTAACCAACTCATGATCCCACTAACCTTCGGCTACCCAATATCCGGTGCCCGCGTCTCGACACGCATTTCAAGGCGTGTCATACCCTATTGTTTAAACTTCAACTCAATTAGCCTATGGTTACATTACCCATTTCAATTGAATTACTTAGTCATATTAACATGAATTTGATGAGTTCCTTAAAGTACATGTACTTTGCCTCTCGATATCCGCGTTGACACGTATTTCGAGGCGACTACCTGTCACACAACCTCACACGATATAACTATTCAACATACACACATGCGATGTATTAAAAAATTATTTCATTAAATGCATCGCAATTAAGCAATACAACAAACAATTTACTAGTGTACCTAGGTCGAGGTGTGTCCTAGCCTACCCGCGATGTCCACGTGGATATGAGCTAGTGTCTATGTCTGAAATTACGAAATAATAACGACGTTAATGAAACAGGCCGTTACAACCAAGCCCTGCCACGTCATGGCCTCACTTATCCTGGACGCCCCACGACCTAACTGTTTGCTTACACTTTTCCATTTAACCCTAACTTAACTAATTAATCTCCATATAAATATTAATGATTTCATTAGCCAGTTAATCGATTTATCAAGGTATAATGAAATTTTACAGTGGAAGTCTTAAACGAGCAAATTATGCAACATTTAACAATCCTAAGTAGCGGAAAACCCGACAAAAGATACCATGTATATATCAAGGCGAGATAAGTATTACAAAGGTTCCATAAACATGCAATCATTGTTCTACAGTCCCCAAGACTCGACAAAAATATAAATACGTATATGCTGTAGTCACACATGAGCCTGCTCTACAATCTCGAGGTAGTCGCCAAGTACCTCCTTGCCCTTGCCCTTGCCCTTGCTCGTCGAAGGATCTGCCCTCGGTCTCCTAACAAATACAGTGTCGAGTCCAGTGAGTAAAATCCCAAGAGAAGTCTACATAATATTCATGAAATAAAATTGATAATCTACGAGACATTCGAATATTACACCTGGCAACAGTACGTCATATTCCCATGAATGTAGGCGCACACTACAAGCAAAATTAGTAATGTGAAATAAATAAACAACATATACCAATTAAACGTGCTCGAAAATAAAGCAAGATTAAATAAACAACTGTATAATCACGAGAAAACCCTAACCCAAACCAACCAGTAATCGATTAAATCGAATAAGAACCACGTATATACTTATTGGCTTACAGTGACTAAATCCCAATTTCAGTAAATAGCATAGTCCCTTCCCGACGCTGTTACACATTAGGTCCACCCTAATCCCTCCCGACGGTCACAAGTATATCATACTGCCGTCGACATGAGCACTATCACAAGTAATCGGGCACGCGATTTAGCCACAACTAAGATATACACAAATCGAAATAGGAGTGAAACCCCATATGTGCCCACCAACAGTCACACATGTAATTCGACATCGATAAAAAAAATCATGAATTTGTAAGGCATTTCAATGGGTTTACGCACCTCAATCCGCACTCCGACTTCCCCGGACTCTCGAAATCTAACCTGACAAGCTCCTCGATACCTGAGCTACGGTCCCCTAAGTCCCTAAAGTCCAATTTTACATATTGAGTATGATTGTAGGTGTTTGGGTATGTATTTAAGTTAAAAATCCCAACACAGTCATTTTAAATTTAGTTTTTATCTGGCATTAGCACGCTAATGGGTCTACCTAGCGCGCTAGGTGAAGTTAGCGCGCTAGGGGATATGTCTAGCGCGCTAATGTTCTTCATTTTGAAAAACAGTTGGAAACCCAAAATGATTTGCGCGCTAACCAGTCTAGTTAGCGCACTAATTGCCCTCTGTGACAAAATTCTCAACTCGAAAATTCTATCCCAAATTCTCCAATTAGCTAAGTAGACCCTACAACCATACTCTCCACACCAAAGTGACTTCAAAACATCATTTACACCAACCTCAAAACATCAACTAAATCAAGCTCCTCAAATTCATGATTTGCCACTAGTTTTTCTCAAATTCTTCAAAACACCAATTTATTCAAAATTAGTTGTGAATCTTTAATTAAAAATGATCACAAAACATATATTTCATCAATTTTTCATCAAAACCTGGGATCTAACCCTCTAATCCAAATTTTATCAAGAACACACAAAATTTAGTTCATGTGATAGAGTAGAAGATGAAGATGATGGTTACTTAAGTTTTGACCATCAAATTGATGATCTCCAGCTCCAATTTCCGTTGTATTTCTTTCTAATTTCTCAGCTTCCTCAAATGAAATGAATTTTGGGTTTGCATTGTGTACATTGACACATCAATATATATCAAAGTAGGATTGATTCTAAGCCTTTGATCTCTATATGTTTATGTATCCCGAGGTTTATCTAATGGTTCACCTCTAGCCAATTAGCTTACTAACTCCCACTAACTAGACTCAAGTGACAGCAATTGATACTACATATGGTTCCTAGATGTGTCAATGTACATCTCTAGAAAAGTCCCATGGTTTCCAATTTAAATAACTAAACTATAGGCCTTTATTGATTTGATTTAATTACATTAGTTTAGGTCCATTATAATTCATATGGTTAGTGTTTTTAGAACCTTCTATGGATACATGAATGGTCTCACTAACCCTCGACTACTCGGCACTCAATTCCCCGCATTTCGAGGTACGATATAGCCTATTATTTTTAATTTAATCACTTAGCCTATGGTTACATTATCCATTTTAAATTGATTAATTAGTAATCCTAACGTGAATTAGTAGAGTTTCTTAGTGTACTTGTAGTTCACCTACTCAATACCCGCGTTGACATGCCTTTCGAGGCGAACACCAGTCACAGTAACTCACCCGAT
Source organism: Stephania cephalantha (assembly GCA_039657325.1). Taxonomy (NCBI): domain Eukaryota; kingdom Viridiplantae; phylum Streptophyta; class Magnoliopsida; order Ranunculales; family Menispermaceae; genus Stephania; species Stephania cephalantha. The sequence goes on along the minus strand of CM077567.1, from coordinate 16,789,988 downwards.
AACAACGTACACACATGCGGTACAATATAATAATAATGTTAAACACCACATATACACAACCATCATCCATAAATAATATATTCCCTCGGTTCTCTTGTTCGATCCAACCGAGCTTACCACGTAATGCCCAAATTACGACTGTTAATCCCTGAGATTAACGCTAATCCTAGTTTAATTAATTTGGGCCGTTACAATTCTTCCCAACTAGGAGAAATTTCATCTTCAAAATTTGATTCTCGAGTAAATTCTTGTGCATCTAACCTATCCCCGTATGACTAAACCTCACACCTTGATAGTACCCTTCCACAGTCACTTAAACACCCCACTACTTCCATCGCAGGGAACGTAGTGTTACCTTGAGACACATGTATGTTACGAGGTGGTCAAAATCAATCACTCTTTTTCCAACATCCCCGCAACCAATTCTCAATTCGATTTATGTGTTCAAGTTTCCCTAACCCAGTTACATAACACCAGTAACTGTAAACCTCTCCTATCATGTATCCCAACATAATAGTCCTAATCAACCATCACATACCATGACAATTTCATGCCATGCCATAACATTCCTTACTTTACCATGACAATCCAATGCCATAAAACAATAATCTACTATGATACATCTACAATCTAATACCGTACTACCATGCATGCATAAACCTAAACTATAATTATTAAGAATTTAAAATCACATACCCCGAACCCACTGCTGGGACATCTCCTGGCCTGGCTCAATCACCACATGCACCGACTCTCCAGTCTGCACCGGTGTCACCACTGATGGAGTCACCGATCTCTTGGGACAATCCCTCTTGATGTGCCCTTCTTGCCCAAACTACCAACATGCAGTCGAATAACCATATCCCGAACTCCGCCTTGACCCTGCGATCTCCAGTTCCTGCCTCCCTGGTCCTGTACCTGTCTCAACAACGGCGCTCGTAATGCGGGTACAGCATAAGCTCTGGCTACCTGATCATTATCCCTACGGTCTCAACCATACTGTCTGTCATCTCTATCGTCTCGATCTCTATGTCTATTCTGTCCAGAGCTTTGTCTAGTCTGTACCTCTGTCCTAGTAATATGCCTACCCTCTCTTTGCATCAAGAAGGTCTCGTATGCTAAAGCTTGATCGAATATCTCCTGCAGAGTATGAGCTTCAGATGCCACTACTACCTCAGTGATCTTGTCATTAACCCCTCATGTGAAATAATATATATGTTAGTCGCTCAATCCCAGCCACATCTATAGCGAACTGAAGTAGATACCGAAATCGCTTCATATACTGTATCAGTGTCCGGTTATCTTGTCTCATGGTAAAAAACTCATCCCTCAATCTCAACCTTACCTCCATGTAACTCTCTAAACTCAGCCCACGTCGTTGGCTCTGGATGGGTATCCATATATGTAGTCCACCAAACTGTTACATGGCCTCTCAAACATGCTTCGGATAGTCGCACCTGGACGCTCTCATCGTTCCTCATTAGCTTATGAAATTTCTGATGGGACACAATCCACTTCCCTGTAGCCTCAGGGTCACCACCTCCATATAAAAAACCTGGCTGAAACTTTATTAACTCCCTCAACATATTCACCTTTGGAGCCAAGACGAATCCAGATATAGTAGCAGCGTCGTCTGATCTGTAGTCGTGGGTAGAGGCGTAGGAGTCGGTGTCTCCAGTGGAACAACAACAGCTACAGCTCTATCTGTATGTGCCTCCGTAGCCACTCTCTCCACTGGTGTCTGCGAAACAACCGGGGCAACAGTTGTCGCTGTACGTGCTATAACTACTCCTGAGTCTCAGGGTGTTGCGACCGCTGTAGTAAGTGTCGTTAGTGTGGCGGTCTGATCTCGTAATAACCATAGTACCTCGGCCATCTGAGTCTCCGGAGCTGAAATCCGATCCTTTACTCTCGCCGTAACAGGGGAATCCCTAGCTACATCGCTAGTCTGTCTAGTCTCACGAGGCGTAGTAGACTGTTTGTCTATGATCTACATCGAGAAGCGTGCTCTGGATCAACCTCGATATATATATACGTATATAATATATATATATATATATATATATATATATATAAATAACATGTATATAAACCTATCTCTACCCATTTCAAATATGCTTCCCAACTAAGGTTCTAGGTCAGGATTATCGGGTTTCCACATTTAAGGTTTATTTATTAAGTTTTATTTCTCTTTCCTTTAGATTTTCATCCTACGGCCTATCGACCTCGCTTTAACACCAACTGTAGTGTTAGTATCAGGTTAAAGAACAACTACGCTTCCTCCCATAGGCTCGACCTCACTCTGATACCAAACTATGGCGACCCCGAATTCCAAGCCGCCTTGCTACCCGCCACGTCGCATCCCATGTCACCAAGCCCTGCCACGTCATGGCCCCGCTTATCCTTGATGCCCCGCGACCTAACTAGTTGCTTACACTTTCCCATTTAACCCTGATTTAGCTAATTAATCTCCATATAAATATTAATGATTTCATTAGCCAGTTAATCGATTTATCAATTAATAATGAAAATTTACAGCGGAAGTCTTAAACGAGTAAATTATGCAATAAAACTCGATAAAAATATAAATATGTACATATTGTAGTCACACACGATGTAACATCCCCTAACCTTATTAGGGCGATACCCGGCCTGAAACCCTAATTAAGCCCATATTACCCTTACCAGACTTAACTAGAGCCAGTAGCCTTACCACCTTCACCTGATAAGCACTAATGTATATTGAGTAACGAAATAAAATAATTTATAAACACATGGAAAATTTAAAACCTTTTTCGATAATTAAAACCCCGATATACAATATTAAAACAAACCGGAATAAACCACAATTATATAAATCACCCATCTTTTATGATATCACAAATTTGTAATTCAGTACAAATATATAAGACTAGAGAGAGTCATCACATTGAAGACAAGATCAAGAACCATATATCTTCTCCATTCCGAAGTTGTAGCGCTCGTCGGTGTTATCCTATAATATTAATTGGGGTGAGCAGCACTATTAATGCGATTGCTAGACCAACGAATTGGCCGATATGCTCTTTAGCCCATCCACTAATGCCCAATGGTTCTATCCTAAATCCTCTAGTGAATTGTAACCCACGCAACCTATAAACTGAATAGGAAGTTACGTATAGGCCAGGAAGGGAACCCATCTCTTATATAACCTAGTCTCATTTCCAGGAACTTACTCTCGTGAATCACAGTAAACACCATTTTCCATTTATTGAAAACTATCACAGTGTACATAATCCCCCATTCCAGTCCAACAACTACATGAGCTATATATACTAAAATAGCCTGACAATATTGATAAATAAGCGAATCCATACTTACCTCGGGTTTAAGTCTCCGTTGCCCAAACTCCTAATGTTCTGGTCATCACACACTTCCTCGATGTTCCTCAACCTATCACCAACCATTTGTACTCAATTTAAGTCTAATATACTATATTGAGAACCCGTAGACCCATCCCTAAGTCCATTAGAAATTATATGTAAAATATAGCAACCTTGCTATTTTCAGAAGTGGGAGCTCGCTTCCTCATTTGGTGGAGCGCGCTCCAGCAACTGGGTTCATCTTCATCGATGAAGGGAGCGCGCTCCTCTGCCAGTTGGAGCACGCTCCATCCTGTGCTATTTCGACAAAACACAGGGCAGCAGCCACTGTTTCACTACAACTCCTCACAATCGCTCCAACAACCTCAAAAACACTCCCAAATGGTCCATGAGGACCTCTAACGAGGTTATCAACCAACTTCCATCAACAATAAAACCAATTCACAAAGATTTGATCATCAACATATAATTAAACTTCAACAAACTCAAAGATTAAACTTACCAAAATGATAATCCCTAGCTTTTGATCCATTTAAGATCCTCAATTCGAGTTGGTTTAGCTCCCCGGATCATCCCCTTTGATATGAATTAACTCTCGAACCCTCACTTACGAATTCTCGACTGTTCGAATGAAGATAATGATCAACTTTTATTTTTATATATGGATTGTGCTCGATATACGTGTTGCGCTATCTCGAGACCGATCATGTGGTTGATGCGTTAAAGTGACACTCCTAAAGTGACACGAAACTTGACACATCAAACACTTACGCTTTGTTCGAGACGATCAAATTATCCATATATCTCCAATAATCTTTTATTTTCCAATATATATATATATATTTACATATTTGAAAAAACATATAAATATATATCTCGTGTATTATTAACCAATAAACTCACTGGACGTGCCTAAAAGTGTCATTGAGTGTGCACATTCATGCCACGACCCCCTCGTCACACTCGGTGTCCCGGTAAGTCATTGTTTATTGTGTATTTTTCATTTTATAGGCTTGTGTATAATCCTTATTATACCACAACCTATATATAAATTGATTTAACAATTCAAACAAACACCATACATCATCTAAATGCACGCACACGCTAATCGAGGTACGCTAGACTTAACCACGACCCTAACTCGGGTTAATTAGGATTTGAATTAGTACTAATCACCAGCTTAAGATAACAGGTTGTTACAGTCTCCCCAATTTAAAGCAATTTCATCCTCAAAATCAAAGTAAATTTGAAATTACCTGTAGTTTTGAAGAGAAATGGAAACTGCTCCTTTATATAAAATTTATGTTCCTAGGTTAGTTCCTCATCTTTATGAAATCACCATTTCACTTTAACCAAAGGAATCTCTTTGGTTCTTAGCTTTTTAATCTTACGATCAAGTAACCCACTTGATTGCTCATCATACGATATGTCTTCCCGAAAATCAAATTCATTCCAATCAATCATTGGAGTGAACGGAGTCTCTGTTTTACAAAGTTTTGATACATGGAAGACATTAAGAATTCCGACTAGCTGAGGAGGTAACTTTAACCTGTAAATACCAGGATTAATCCTTTACTATATTTTGAATGACTCAATACACCTTGAAGCTAGCTTACCTCGCAATCCAAACGTAAACAACTCCTTTCATAGGTGAGATTTTCAACAGAACATATTTGTCATTTGAAGACTTTAACAACCTATGATATTTATCGGTGTATCTCTTCTGTTTTAGTTGTGTTGTAGCTAAACACTGGCAAATCTTCTACATTCCCTCTATGTAGTTCTGAATCAATTCCGGCTCCAATAAACTTGCATCTCAACCCTTATTCAGACACTCCGGTGAATGACATGGTTGAACATACAAACTTCAAAGGAGCATTCCAATGTTAGTTTAACAATTGTTATTACAAAAGAACTCACACAAAGAAATGTATCTCTTCCAGTTACCACCAAACTTCAAGACACATTCTCAAAGTATATCCTCTAGTACCAAAAATCAACTACTCTGGCCACCCATCGGTCTGCCAGTAATATACCATACCGAGATTAAGAATAGTTCCACCGTCTGGACTTGAATCTCGATTCTCTATTCGAAATAGTCGACACTAGAGCTGAAATCTAACACCTCATGTATGTATACTTACATAATCGGTCAAGAGGATTTCACATAGAAATTGGCAAGAAATGCGCAGACTCCATCAACTTGATAACTACAATCCATAACATATTATGTTTACGCTAACTCAGAGATAAACTGGAAATAAAATACACTGATCTATGTTCCTATTTCCATTCAGGAATAAGCAGCGAATGCTAAAAACCCTCCAGGTTTCCTGTGCTCAGCCTTAACTTGCTGATATTTCTCATATCTCTTTACAAAATTAACAATATCGTTTTCATCCCAGATCAACAATAAATAAATAAAGGCACCTCATTTTATGATATTTCTATTTTTTATTGTTATCTGGATAAATATCATAAAGAGATCTATGAGATTTTCGTAGCACTTCCTGCCTCACCTGATCCTGAACTAGAATTCATGACCTATCCCCGAAACGTAATGCACCATTATTAGAAACTAACTAATCAGGATAATCTACACTAGTTGTTAACCTCTAACGCTCTATATAGTCCTGATTAGCTTTTTGACAACCAGTCACCACTAAAATATATCCAATTAGTTTGAATTTGAACTCAAAAGATCATATTAGTAGCTCTAAAATTAGCTCTCTCGATTGATGATGTGTCTGCTAAACTTACATAAATCATCATCACCGTCACTTCCTCATGAAGTCTAAACTGAGAAGCTCTAGCAATAGCTACATTTTCTCCATATACCTGAGTTGCAATTGTATACTGATAGTCTGATAATATCTTTTTGTGTAGTTCTAAATTACTCAGGCTCAAACTAATTTGCATCATTACTTCTAGTCCCACCAAATAACGATGAAGTAAAGCATACAAATTTTTAAAGTAATTATCTCGATATCATATATAGCCTGCTAAATTCAACACCAGAGAACTCACACAATAAATATTTCTTCCAATAACTAATATCTTCTAAGTCACCAGCTCGAAAATTTATATTCTTTGGAAACTAAGATCAGCTATAGATATATTGTGTTAAGATTGAGAAAGTCCCTTCCAACTACTATACATCTCTTCCCCCCGAGAAGCAGACTTTCGATTCCTAACCGAAATAATAATCCTGGTTCTCCATAACTATCAATTCTTCTACACACATATATCTCATTTACTTTTCCACGAGAATTTTAAATCATAATACCGGCAAGAAATTTCTAAACTCTGTCAGTTTTACAATTATAATATCAATAACCTTAGTTGTCACCACAACTTAGGTTAATCCATCATGAATTTATGAGCATGAATTGTCATTCATATAAAGCAAGAATAATATAACCATTCAGGTTAATATTATTTAGCTTCCTTCTGTCTCACTTTTGTTTCAAGTTCTAAGAACTTTCTTTACATGCTCAATATTTTGATATGAGATTATCTTCTCCAACATCAATAATTAGTAGTCATCCTTGATTTACTTGATAATCATAATCAATTTCTCCCATAATTCATCACTCAATCAATCATTAGCTCATCTCCAATCTGAGCTCCAAAAAACAGACTTATAGTTATCGATTTAGCCAACTCAACTGATGATATGCTTGCGCAGGACTTCCATTTGGCATCAGTAAACATCTCACTTAAGAGATATTACTGAGCAACTTTTATCATAGATATAGCCTCCATATTTTTCTTTTCAAGGCATTGTCCACACAATCACCTTGATGAGTGATGTTTCAGAGTGAATTCCTAACACTTAGGAACTTTAAAGGTATCTATCTTACCTTTTTATTTCTATCACTCTGATATTTTCCACTTTTCAAACTTCCATAGTTTGAAACTTACTACTTAATTTTACACCAGTCCACTGGTGTTATATTCCCAGATTGTCTTCTAATGATTCCTCTAAGATTTTCATTAATCTTAAAGAATGACTAAAAGACTCTCAACAACTTTTCTTCTTAATTTAAAAGTGATGCCTTGCTGTATTTGGTACCACTACCAAATTAGCTGTCTCGAGATTAGCAATCTCCAATAGTTCTCCCTACACATCTAGAACTATATATGTAAAGTAATAGCTACAATTGTGCTTTCTTGTGTCATCACACATTCTTACCTAAATCAGAAGTCTTAGGATATACCTCTAACTTCTTTCACAATTTAGGTATCGTCAAGCAAGCATTGTAGTCAAACTATACTTCCACTTTCCTCCAAGGCATCCTTGCATTTGATTTCAACTGATAAAAATACCCATACTTGAGTTAACTGAATAAATTATACAACGATATTACAGATCCCTTGAATCAATCGTTTGTAATATTCAATTATTTCAAGCTTACTTTCCTCTTTTTACCTTTGTGTTGAATATATGACAACCTCATATTGTCTTAATCACAGTCAAATTCTCTGATTTGCTGTTAATATTCAACACTCATACCATTAATTAACATTTAAAACTTAGCACTGACACTTGCCAAATCTGGTCTGAACCAATTTACCGTTACCAATTTACAATTCGGTACATCAAATTGCTCGTGCATGTTCTAAGTCTTTAAAGATTCCCTGTTATTATTAATAACACAATAATAACTTCTGTATAATAGAGTTTTCCAAACTTGACACCCTTAGTTTATGAACATAGCATGAGTTCTAGTAAGTTCTAGTGGTTTCCACCATCCACTTAAAAATAATCCTGCAACCATCTGAAATCATCTTTTAAATATATCCTTAACTCTAATCATATCACAGTGATGATTAGATCTCAACTAACTCTTGAGAACCATTGATTTCACTTTGTTTCTAGAATGAGTTGTCAATCCTGACCAATAAATATTCATTCACACTTTTATGCGTTATTCTTTGGATTTCTCAAATCCTCAGATTCATTGACCACTCATTCTCCCTAATTTAGACTATACCAGTCTAATAGATCAGACTAGGATATCTTACCAACTCACTGCTACATTCTGAATCAAACTGTCATTTATTTTCTGACAAACCACTTGTTATTCTAATATGAATTCACACCATAACTGAAACATCTACTTTATAACAACTTATGAAGTGTAACTACATTAGTGATTTCCTAACCTCCATTAGGCTTTTATCATTAATCACTAATTTATTCACTGAATAACTTCCATTACTTACTCAACTAGTGTAACGACCCTAAAATTATAACTCGTGCCACGTGCCATTTCAGGGTCGTATGTGGGACCCACTCGTCGTGATCCGGATCGAAATCGACGTAAAATAGGGTCGAGTTAAGGTTTAGACGCGGTGTACCCGTGTTTCGGAGTGTAATGATATTTTTGTCAATTTTTGACAAAAATAGGGTATTTTTCAGGGTTTAATTTTGACATAAATCGAGGAGATAAGTATAAAAACAAAAAAAAAAAAAAAAATGGATAAGAATCGGATAAAAGAGAGAGGAGAGAGAGAGAGAGAGAAAGAGAGGGAGAGAAGAGAGAGAAAGAGGGAGAGAGAAAGAGAGAGAGAGAGAGACGGCGGAGTGGGAGAGAAGCCGCCGGGAAGGAGAAGAAGAGGAGACGGCAGAGACGGCGGCGGCGCGGCGACACCGATCAAGTGCGGCGCAGCGGTGTTGCGGCTCGGAGGAGCTCGGCTCCAAGCAGCGACGGCGGCGGCTCGTGGCGACTCGGAGGCGCGGGAGGTGGCACGGCGTGGGGACGACGACGAGCGGCGGTGCAGCATGAGTAACGGAGGACATCGGCAAGGAGGAGCGGTGTCTCAGCGGCGACGGCGGCTCCAAAGATGGCGGCGCGCGGCGAGAATCGGTGGCGCTGGCGAGGAGCGACGCTGTGAACGACGTGGAGCAACGGCGCGGCGGGAAATCAATGTCTTAAGCCTCCAGGACTTGGTTTCGAGACTTGGGGGTGAAAAACCACGCCCATTTATGGCCTTAGAAAGCATAAATGGGGGGGACGTGGATGGTGGGAGGCCTTAGAAAGCTCCCACTGCCTTGGGGTGCCAAAGGGCTCTTGCTGGGTCGATACGTCGTTCTCCGGGGGTGCCTTGGGCCTTCACAAAAAGGCGCAATGGTACAAGTCTCTCTAAAATCAATGTCTTAAGCCTCCATGACTTGGTTTCGAGACTTGGGGGGGCAAAAACCACGCCCATTTATGGTCTTAGAAAGCATAAATGGGGGGGGGCGTGGATGGTGGGAGGCCTTAGAAAGCTCCCACTGCCTTGGGGGTGCCAAGGGCTCTGCTGGGTCGATACGTCGTTCTCCGGGTGCCTTGGGCCTTCACAGTATATGTCTAAGACACCCAATTGGAGTCAAGCGATCAAAGGAAAGAAATTTGTTGTGTGAGCCCTTGAGATAAGATTTACAAATAGTGAATTGGTTGAAAGTTTATGGAGGCTTTGTAGTAAGTTTTGGTCTCCTACGATATTAGATGAAACTTAGTAATTGAGTGAAGATAGAACCTCAGAAATGCGCAGGATCACACGAGTAAAATCAGACACATACGTCGACATTCTAGACTGCTAGGTAAGTAGAAAAGGGAACGTGTTAGCACCGAGCGAAGTCGAGATTATAGGACCTAAATCCTAGTTGAGTGGAATGTTTCCACCTCTATAGGGTTTAAACGGTTTATGTTTTAAGGAGACATGCAATCAAGGCTTCGCTAACTACTAGAGTTAGAATGAGAAACGCCTCGTGTGCAAGTAGGTCTGGCACGTCCCAACTTATTAGGCAAAGTCCTTAAGTTTAAATTTCGAGATGAAATTTCCTCAGTTGGGAAGATTGTGACGGCTCGAATTAACTAAACTAGATTACGCCCTAATAAGTAGGATTAGCCATAATTAGCATCGATGTGTAAATCTTGGGTTACAACTCGAGCGCGGAACCGAGTGGTAATAGTTATTTTTTTACAAGTATCTATCATTTTTGTATTGAAAAATATGTCAACTCAAAGGGTTGTTGACCTTAAACGAATTTCATTGTCCTATTTAGGTTTTATTGCTGATTTTAGAAACCAAATTATGAGAAATTAGTACTGTATTTTTTGGATTTGACAAACAAAATCTTTGTGTTTTTGTCAAATTTTCATGGAATGCATGGGTAGAGGTTAAATTGATGCAAATTGGTGTTGTTGATTAGGGGTTTTTGCGGAGGCGCACTGCGCTCGACGGGGGCATGTTGCGCTCGACGGGGGCTTGACGTTGCTCGCGCTAGCCGAACCAGCACCATGAAGGTGCTGGTGGCCAACGCCTCCAGCGCCTTATGCGTGAAGAGAAGCACTTGTGCATGAATGTACAAGAGGGTGGAGGGCGGAAAGCCCAAGCCTAATGGGCTTGGGCCTTCCCTTGAATTAAAAAAAAAATCAATACGTATATATATTTGTTGTGGAATATGGATGACCATGCATGTACACCAACATATTGTGTAGTCATGTAACTTGTATTTCTCACTTAATAGTACCTCCACTTGTCTATGTATTGTCATGTAACTTGTAATCATCTCCAATGTACACTAACTCTTCCATGTATTGTCTATGTTGCTTGTGATGTGTTGTATGACTTGTGGTGTATGTATAACTTGTACACATTGTATAAGTACAATTATCATCATCACCAAATGACCTATATAAAGTAATTCACACACCAAGTTGAATGAAAACTTCTCATTCCAACTATCTCATTTCTTCTCTTCTCCTTTGTAGTAGTAGTTTGTAGTAGTAGAAGTTCTTAGTCTTCTATTTTCCTTCTCTAGTTCTTAGCAAGTTCCAACTCAATTTACAACACGTTATCAGCACGAGCTTGCTCTAGCATTAATGAGATCTTGAAGTTCAAGAAGGCTTGTTAAGGAGACAAAGCTAGGAATGTATAACTTTTGTTATTTAAATAAGTTCAATTTATTTCTATATTATCATGGTTGCTTCCTTTTATTACATGCATAACTTCTATATGCATATTTTATTCATATACTATGCATTATAACGTCACCGATTGCGAAAGTATGCTCTGTAGTTGCGTCTTGTACGATCTTCTACATCAGAAATCAAAAGTCAATGTGTGACATATAGTTTTTCTCTTAAAACTACAAACGATTAGTTACTGTTCTATTCTTGATTTTATAATACAAATAATGCTATAAGTTTGAGTTGATAGTAGGTAAGCCTTGTCCCCGGTAAAGCTAAACATTGAAAGGGAGATGGGTTATCCCGTTCGAGGAGGCATGGTATTAAGTAGACTATGTCTCGCCACCCAACCTGGAGGTTGTCCCACCAACTCATACGAATGGTACATTTTGTTTATTAATGAATCAAGTTGTGAACATATATTTAATCATATGTTATGTTTTCACATAAAAAGGGGAAAACTATTTTATATTAAATTTATTTCCAAAATAGTATTCAACCATAGTTGAACTTGTTGCCTTATTATATTACCGACAAGAATTACTTGTCATGACAATTAGATACTACAATTTGTGAATGAATCATATATGCAAAACTGTGTGTTATACACAATCATTCGCCAATTTCTCTTTAGAGATTTGAAAAGTGAATATTTCACTTTATATATCTTTTCACCTTATGGAGTTATATATATACATACCAAAAGGGTAATGCTCCAAAAGCTCAAAATGAGCGGCTAGGTCTCATGCTACAAAATTTAATCAGTCAAATATTAATTATAATTCCACAATTTTAATTACCTCTATGTTGAGGCTATGTGGAAATATGACTGATGAGACAATAAAATAAGGTCACGTGGCCCGCCTCGACTTATTGTTGCAACAAATATCGAGTGCGCATGTCAATCCAATAAATATTAAGGATTGATTTCTTGTCTCATGGTAGCTGAGTAAAATAATGAGATATTATAAATATAATATCGCTCCCGTCCAATTAGTTCCAGCTTCAAATTAAGAAGCATATGTTGCATATAATGATCATGATCGCAATAATAAATTTATGGACGTGGAAAAGGTGAAAATATCAGGTAAAGGTCGTATTGACAATTCCACTAAAAATCGGAATAAAAGTGGTGCACCACTACAAAGGGAAAATAATTATTGACAATGAGCGCTCATAATTGTGACATTTTTTGGTCATATATGAAATGCTATTTTTCCTAAATATTGTCATATATATACCCGAATATTTTTGTGATCTTTACCATGCCTTCAAAATCAAAGGCAAAATATTATGAGTTTTATCATTGAAAATGGCTCGATAAAACAAGCACATCGAGATGTGTTTAAATCGTGACCTAAATATGGGCGATGAGTTTATGTCTTGTGTATCGTGCTACCTGCATGTACATTATAATATAAAAGTGAATATTTCTCGAATTCGAACTTAGCGGAGGCTAATGCTCAGGCAAAATCTGATACAACAATTTTATTGTTAATGTCTTGTTCGAAGAAGTCTACTCGAGAATAATAGAAAATTTATCTATATGAATATGATTTAATCGAGTATAATATTCCCACTTTAACTTCGGAAAATTATAAGGCACATTAAAACGAATGTCATCATAAATCAAATGACATTCATTTTGTGGAAAGATCTATTTGATTATCCATAATCATCGATAATGCGAAAATATCGTAAATTCCCAAGGACATCCTTTATCGAACTGATTTTTTTTATCAGCTGGAGATTATCTCAAGGCAATTCAATAGGAGATGTATATTGATTTAACTCTCCATTAATTATATTATAAGATGCCTTGGATCCCTAATAGAGAAATTATTTATAGCAAGTTTTGCTAATTGTCACTTTGGTGAAGCAATTTTCCCACAATTAGGGGGAGATATAAGCCAATTCAAAAGGAATGGCGTGAAATTGCTTGAAACACATCAAATTGCATTAAATTTGTTGTATTATGATCCATGTATAAATTAATATGAACTCAAAGTTCAAAGGATCATTCAGTAGCAACAAGTTATGAATCAATTACTTGATGCAAGTACTATACACAAAAGAGTGACAATCATATGCTTCAGCATTAAATGGTTCATATAGAAAACGATGTCCATGTGCAACAAAATGCACAAGATGTCTCACCCATGTGAACATGAGGGGGAGAATCAAAAGGAGTTATTGATTAGTGCATTGCACTCTTTTTCCCTTAGCTATGGTTTTATCCTACTGGGTTTTCCTAGCAAGGTTTTTAATGAGGCGATCCTAACATTATTATACTCCATATAAAAAGAAAAAAAATTATGAAAGCAATTAATGTACTCTTTTTCCTATACTAGATTTTTTTCCCACAGGGTTTTTCTAGTAAAGGTTTTAATGAGGCATATATATTCTCTCAAAGTGTATCAATGTGTTGCACTCTTTTCCTTAGCTTTGGTTTTGTCCCATTGGGTTTTCCTAGCAAGGTTTTTAATGAGGCAATCAATAATATTATACTACAAATCAAGATTGACGAGAACATTGTACTCTTTTCCTATACTAGATTTTTTCCACAGTGGGTTTTTCTAGTATAGGTTTTAACGAGGCACAATCTCTAAGCAAGTGTCATCCAAGGGGGAGTGTTGTGGAATATGGATGACCATGCATGTACACCAACATATTGTGTAGTCATGTAACTTGTATTTCTCACTTAATAGTACCTCCACTTGTCTATGTATTGTCATGTAACTTGTAATCCTCTCCAATGTACACCAACTCTTCCATGTATTGTCTATGTTGCTTGTGATGTGTTGTATGACTTGTGGTGTATGTATAACTTGTACACATTGTATAAGTACAATTATCATCATCACCAAATGGCCTATATAAAGGGTGTCAACCCATTGTAATTCACACACCAAGTTGAATGAAAACTTCTCATACCAACTATCTCATTTCTTCTCTTCTCCTTTGTAGTAGTAGTTTGTAGTAGTAGAAGTTCTTAGTCTTCTATTTTCCTTCTCTAGTTCTTAGCAAGTTCCAACTCAATTTACAACAATATTGAATATATATAACATATATTAATATATGTATATATATGTATATATATGTACATATTATATTTAGGAAATCAAAAATTTATATATGTATATATAATCAATTAGTTTGAAGAAAAAAGTATAAAATTAGGTTTCGAGACCTTTTCGGACGTTTGGCACCTCGGTATGAACTGAAAAATATACCACAACTGAAAATTTAGAATAAAATTTTAAATTTTGGTTTAATTTTATCAATCAACTTAATGTGGCTCTAACAGGGGTGTATTTAATCGAGATTTTAATAGACTTTTGATTACTTTTAATTACTAAAAAAGTGTAGGTGTATTCAATTAAAACTTTTAGAGAGTTTCTAAAAGTAAGGTATATTCAATTTAAACTATCATTCTTAAAGAAAAAGATATAAGTTTTTTTTTACTTAAGTCAAACAAAGTTCAAGATTTTTACAAACAATGATCTTACTTGATTATTTTCTGCCACTAAAAGATTATTTATTTGCATATTTGTTTTGTTGATATTTATTTACTTATTTATTATGTTACTATCTTGATAATTGTAATTCATTAATATGTCTATATGATTTTTTATTAAAATCTAAAAATACTTTTTAAAAAATTAATAATAGTTCTTAAGAAAAAGAAATATAATTATTCTTCTTTTTTATAATAAAGTGCAAAATATTTGTTTCAATATTAAAATCACAAAAATCTACTAGTATCAATCAAAATCATATTTAAGAAGTTCACAAAAGTAACAAAAAATCTTAAATGTTAATAAAAGTAATAAAAAAGAAGTTTACTTAAAAGTTTATCAAAGTCTTTAAAAATTTACAAAAATCTACAAACTTTAGAAAAGTCATCCACTTATAAAAGTAACCAAAAGTCTATTAAAATCTCAATTGAATACACCCTTGTAAATAAATTAAAATGATACAATTGGACACCAGAGATTTAGGAGACCATAGTCGGGTGTCGGGTGTGCATCTCGAGGCGTGAAATGGACGTTTTGTGGGCGATTTGCGATTGTTCGAGGTAAGTAAACCCCATTAGAAAAACACATAGCATTTATTTACTGTTTTATTCCATTATACCGCTTAATTATGCCAGTTTGGTTTGTTTGACTACTCAACTCCCACGTGTGTCTGTATATAGTCGACGGGACGGTATGACCCCTTGCTAGCTCTTTAACGGCCCAAATTAATTAAACTAGGATTAGCGTTAATCTCGGAGATTAACGGTCCTAATTCGGGCATTACGTGGACAACTCGGTTGACTCGGACACGAGAACCGAGAAAATAAGTTATTTATGGATGGTGGTTGTGTATATGTGGTGTTTAAAAATTATTATTATTATATTGCACCGCATGTGTGTATGCTGCTATCGGGCGAGTTTGTGTGACGGGTGTTCACCTCGAAAGGTGTGTCAACGCAGGTGTCGAATAGGCGAACTACGTGTACACTAGGAAACTCGACTAATTCACGTTAAGATGACTAATTAATCAACTAAAATGGGTAATGTCACCATAGGCCAAGTAAATTCAAATTAAAACACTAGGCTATGGCGTGCCTCGAAATGCGTGTCGAGACACGGGGCACCGGTACCGGGTGGTAGGAGGTTAATGGAACCATAAGTCGGTTAAGTTTGATAAATAAAACACTAGCCATATGTATTAAATGGACCTAAGTTAGTGCAATTGAATTAGAATAAATCAAGGCCTATAGTTTAGGTAAATTAATTGAGAATTATATGATTTGTCTAAAGATGTGCATGAAGACATCTAGGAACCAGATGAGTAGAAAATTGATGTCACATGGACTGAGTGAGTGGGAGTGAGTGGGATAAGTGGCTAGAGGTGAACCATTAGATAAAACTCAGGATACGTAAACACATGGAGATCAATGGCCAAGAATCAAGCTCACCTTAATATATATTGATAATTTGATCAAACTCATGCAACCAAACCATTTACATTTCTGAAAATCCAGAGAGCAGATGAGGAGATTTAGAGATGGAGATCATCAATTGAAGGTCAAGTTGAGGATTTAAACCAAGGTAATCATCTTCTCCATTATCTGCACTTCCATTTAAACCCATTTTTGTAAAATTTCGATCAATTTGATGCAAAATGGTTGTTCCGAGATTGTTTAGTTGATTTGCGGAGTTAATCATGTATGGATGGTGTCTTAAACATATTTAGGTAGCTAAATTTGAAAGGAAAAACAAAATTCTCAACTTGAGAATTCTGTCCTAGAGGCTAGGTAGCGCGTTACCTGGAATGATTAGCGCGCTAATCGTTATAGGTTTCCAATTGTTATTCAGGATGAAGAACAGTAGCGCGCTACATCCTTTCCATAGCGCGCTACATCCTTTCCATAGCGCGCTAACAACAGACATAAATTGAACATAAAGGGTTGTTTTGAGATTTTTGACTTAATACATATCCCAAACACCTACAAACATACTAAACATGTAAAATTGGACTTCAGGGACTTAGGAGATCGTAGCTCGGGTATCGGGGAGCTAGTTAGGTCGTATACGGGAGTCCGAGGAAGTCGGGGCGTGGATTGAGGTGCGTAAACCCATTGAGAATACTTCACAGAATTCATGGTTTTGATTTATCGATATCACATTTCATGTATGATTGCTGGTGGGCACACATAAGGTTTCTCTCCTATTTTGGTTTGCGTATATATTGGTTGTGACTAAATTGTTTGCATGGGTTACTTGTGTTTAGTGCTCGTGTCGATGGCAGTAGAATATATCAACGACTGTCGGGAGGGATTTAGGGTGTTCCTTTGACTTGAAATAACATTTGGAGGGGTTCATCCGGTAACTAAAGTTGAGGTTTAGTCATTGTAAGCCTGTAAGTATATACGTTGTTCCTATTCGATTTACCAATCACTGACTGGTGTAGGTCAGGGTTTTCTCGTGATTATACGGATGTTACTGATTAATGCTTAATTTCTTAGCTGGTTTAGTTGGTACATGTTGTTTATTATTTCACGATACCTCTTTTGCTTGTCGTATGTTGCCTACATTCATGGGAATATGACGTACTGTTGCTAGGTGTTATATTCGCATGTCTCGTAGTTTATTAGTTTTAATTCATGAATACTATGTGAACTTCTCTTAGGATTTTACTCACTGGACTCGTCATTGTATTTGTTGGGTGACTAAGTGCAAATCCTTCGACGAGCAAGGGCAAGGACAAGGAAGTACTGGGCGATTACCTCTGAGATTTTGGAGCCAGCTCGTGTGTGATATCAATATGTATTTATTTTACTTTTGTTGGGTTTTGGGAACCATAGAACACTGATTACATGTATATGAGACTTTTGTTATACTTATCTCGCCTTGATATATACATGGTATCTTTTGCCGGGTTTTCCACTACTTATGATTGTTAAATATTGCATAAGTTACTCATTAAAAGACTTTCGCTATAAAATTATAATATAACTTGATAAATTAAGTAACTGGCTAACTGAATTATTAATACTTACGTAAAGGTTAGTTAGAGTAACTTGGGTTAGCTGGAAAAGTGTAAACAACTCGTTAGGTCACGAGGCGTCAAGAAAAAGCGGGCCATGACGTGGCAAGGCTACTTGACGTGGGATGCGACGTGGCGGGTAGCAAGGCGGTCTGGAATTCGTGGTAGTCACAAGCTCCCTCATGATTAGTGATTCGATTTTTTCTATAGTTCCGGTCATGCCTTCGACTATGCGTGAGAGTTACTCCGCGTGTCAATGATTTAAGAGATGGTATCGTAAGGAGTTAACTCCGACACAGATTCCTCTCATTTGAGGCAGTTTGCCGGGAGTTTTAAACTCCCGACCAACAGAGTTCCTCATTAACCTTGGAGCGATGGCGGGGAGTTACTTCGTCTCCAGTCTCCTCAGTCCAGTGTTATTAGTCCCAGAGTTCAGTTGATATATACCACACGCGCGTCTAACATTTATTGCTCTCTACCGACTTATTTTCATGATATTAGCCCTTTCATTGTATTTTTTATTGACAAGCATGATTTGTATCAATTTTATTTACATTCTTATTAAATGCAACTTGCGTTTCTTTTGGGTATTTACTCACTGGACTCGTCATCAACTTTTTGCATGGATAACTGAGTGCAGATCCTACGACAAGCCGGGGGAAGGGCGTACTTGGTGACTTCATCTGATCATTGAGAGCCTCCGCTAGCTCATCTCGTAGGTGTTTGTATATATTATGTTACTGCTTTTGGGTATATTTTGGGAGACTTAATACACTGATACATGTATATTGATCCTATTGTACATTTTGTCGCCTTATATATACATGATATCCTTTTGATGGGTTTTCCACTATTTAAGGTTTGCTAATGAAGTAAAGTTCCTGTTATTTATTATTTGCTTTATCCAAAATAAAAGACTTCCACTATTATTGATAACTTACACTTAATAACTCACGAATTTAGTTGAAAAGACCAATAAACAACTAAATAACTTATCAAATAAGTTAAGTGAGATAAAAAAATAGACTAACTAAACCAAATAAGTTAACTTTGACACCAATTGTGACGACTCTCCCCCGACCTAGTCCCAAACCATTACTCAAGTCCAAATACCTAAACCGGGCCCGAAAAACGATTTGGCTCGCCTAAATAAAACCTGCAGAAAGACAATTGCTATACAAATGGATAATAAATGCGGAATCAAGAAGATAAAACATCCATAAAGCTATTAAAGTAAGATTCATGAAATGGGTTTTCAAAAGTCTATTCAATTCACGATATCCCAAAAAGCTTCCATAAGTTCTAATTATGACAATGATGGTTCAAACTACCCAACTAGTCTTAAGTTACAATCCAAATTCATAAATTCTCAAAATCAAATAACTAGAAAATAGGAGCACACGAAGCTCACAATGCAAGAGATGAGTTCAAGCTATTTCCTTTCCCTTGCCACGATCTAAGGCAGATGTGGATGTACCTAAAGAGTAAGTGGGGTGAGCTAAAAGGGGCAACAAAGCTCAATAAGAGGAAAACCTCGCTCAAACATCAAACACGCAAGTACTACTTAATAAAAATGAAGATCTAACATGGAGTTGAAATCAAATCATCAAGCATTTAGTAGAAAGCATGGAAATAAGATTCATATCTATAATTAAATGTAAACCATCCATTCTATTCATTTAAGTCAAGTTCCAAGATGCATTAGACCATAATAGCAAGAGGTTTAAAAATAATAAATGAGATTAAGCATTCATGTATAGGGGCCGACAAGAGATATACCGTAAAAGAATAATAATAATAATCATAAGTCGTGGTTTCGTTCAATGCATACTAGTTATTAACTTGATTCCGGTGACCAATTTCCCTACTTTCGAGATGATGAAAATAACTAGTGAATACAATAGCCGTTGTGTCCCCTGATTGGTCCCATTAAACCAACAGTAAGTTCGTCGAAGCTATCGCCGATATGTGCACTAAGATCACTTAAAGTTTTCATGAGAAGTTTACTACCGCTCATGTCCTTAGTAATTTAACCTCATCTCCTTAGCCAGGAGGGGTAATCCCAACTCCTTATCTAGTAGAGGGTCATCTAACTCCTTACCCAGGAGTAGGTAATTCAATCTCCTTGTCAAGGAGAAGGAAATTCCAATTCTTGGTGCAACACATATACAACCCATAGATAAGTAAAATCAAATCAATAGCATAATGCAACCCATTCCCAAGTCTTGAATTTCAAATCATGAACCTTAATTATCTAATAACATGCCATATTTGACACTTGAGCGAAACTCCTCAATTTCCTTGCCTCCCCACGATATCCTCTCCCAGTCCTTGCGCGTACAAGGTTCTATGTGAACGGTTTCGCGAATCTATACAATTTAAGACACGTCACATCAATAACAAGTCACATTTTAAATTCTAATTTGCCATTAAATTTACTTTGGGTCTCACTAGTGTGGATCCCATGGGTCCTGCGTCGCCCAGTGAAAGGGTCGAGGGGTGGGACTCGGTCGGTCTCCCTCGCAAGCGCGCCATTTGAAAGCAAAGATTTGCTTTTATTTATTGTATATGTATGTATATATTATTTTTGTTTATTTATAATATATAGTATTTTATTTTATTCCATTTTATTTTATTTTATTTTTTTTGTGTTGACTGGTCAACAATTGACCGATCAACAGGTGTTAACCGATCCAGGGACTATTTGGCCCCTGGTGCGTTAGGCAGGGACGTTGCCCAGGGCCGCGCTCTCGAGCGCGCCTTCCTCCGGGCGGCCTGCCTGAAGGTGGTGCCGAGATGCCCCTGTCGGCTGCCGGGGATGTCCCTATCGGTAGCGGAACGCATATGATCATGGAGGTGGACCAATTGCCACCCTTCCCTTTGATTTTCATTGTGGTGGTGGGGCGACCTGGTAGTGCCCCGCCCTCTCGTCGACGGCGGCACACATTGAGGCTGCCACCACCCTTTTATTGGCAACGGCAGTGAGGTCACCGCCGCTCCCCTCGGGGTGTCGTCAACACTTCACCACAAACTTTCACCAAATTAAACCAAAAGAAGAAAAAATGGTTTTCCACCATTATTGAAGTAAACACAAACTTGCAAATTTGTTTAAACAAGGAAAGAAAGGGTGCAGAGGGTGGATTGCCTTCAACGAATGTCTCCTTAGCTTCGCACCACCACGATTCCTCAAACAAATCTCCTCTCCTTTTCCTCTCTTATTTTTTTTTGTGTGTGAACAAAAGCGGCTAGAGTAAGAGATGAAACACATGCGGTAGGAGAAGAGACACACATGGAGATCGAACAAAATATAGAAGCACAGAACACCTAAACACTTAAATGATTATAAAAGGCAAACACCACGAAGTGGTAGTCGACTTTCGTTGACCAACCTAAAATTAGAGACCTAGCTCTGATACCATGTTAATTTATAAAAGAGATAATCTTTGTTGTGTATTTTTCTTGAGTACAAACCACCTATTTATATAAGTAACAGTTACAACTGCAATATCTTTAGGATACAACCGAATGATCTCAAATCCTAACATCAAATCTTAACAATATTTTTTTGTGTCGTGTTAAAGGCGCCTAGCTGTATATGAGTTCAAGTCAATTTTGAGGACACCCCAACTGAAATCATAAAATACGAGGGCACCTTAGCTTTTACTCGAAATATCCAAAATATCCTTTTGTCCCAACTGATGCACTACATCTCTTAAACCTTGATGAAACCCTTTCGAATTGTGTTCTTCTTTTTTTGATATTTTCAATCAACTGGGTGGTATTATCTTGCGTTTTTGCACTTTGTTAGACCCATTTATTGGTATTATTGAGCACTTTCGCACAATTTGCCCTGATTTGACCTAAACCTCTGAGTCGTACAATGTTATTTGTTCGTTTTGGCCAAATTTGATATGATTTAGGAATGCTTTTCCATTTCATTATCGTTCGTTGAGTTTCTGGTAGCTTTTGAGTCATTCAGGCAGTTCGACGACACATGGCCAAGGCATCTATTTTAGGTTCAACGACATAAGGTAAAGACTTATCTTTAAGGCTCAATTTTGCCCGATCGAATCTTTTTAATGAAACTCGTTTGACATTAAATGTACAAGTGCATTTATATCTATATCTATAGACATAATAAGAAAAAAAAAGATAAAACTATAAAACATGGAAAAACTCATTAATTGGCCCTTCAACTTTATGTTTTGTTATGAAAGTTTGAGAATAAAATACTTCGTATGCACTAACAAAAGTTTAAGGGCGTAAAGCATAAAAAATAGTACAAACTCTTAGTCAAAAAGTACAAAATTTAGGGCCCCCTAAATTATAATTTCGCCCAGGGCCTTAAATGCTTAATTTGGACTGGCTCTGCAAATGATATATTTTGCTTAAAAAACACATGATTTTTCGCATTCTTGGATTCACTTGTATTATGAGAAGAGTCTCATGCGTTTTCTAATTCCAATATTGTGCGAAACAATAAAGGAAATCATTTTCTAAAAAATAAATATATTAGGTGGCCCATTCAGCTCTGGTGTCTTCCTTGTCCTCTCGACTCTGTTTGTTATTCTCTTTTCTTGTTTGTAGGTGCTTTGAAGGGGCTGATGCCGAAGAGAGTGATGGGGTAGATACCTTAGATTGTGAAGAAAATGGATTTTGTGGAAGATGAAGGCACTCCAGCAGCCATGGTGGACGTGTTTTAGGGCTTCCCTTGTAGTCATTTTTGGGTGATCCCTCTTTTATGTATTAATCTCCTTCTGTAAGCATTAAATTTGTTGTTGTAGTTAGTTGTTGTTTTTCCTCTTATAGGGCAGTCTACCCTTTTGTCAAGGATATTTTTGAGTTGTATTCAGTTTTTCTCCTCATGAAGTGTGCCTTCAAGACCTCCGATAGTGGATTATGGTGAGGTTTCATCGCCTCTGTTATTCTCGTAGAGACCGAGCCTTAATATTATATCATGGCCGTAAGGGTTCTCATTTATCAATGCAATTTCATTGACATTAAAAAAACAAACAAACAAACAAAAAAACAAACAACATAACTAAGATCCAATGGTCAAGCCGCCTTTTTTTTTTCTCCAAAACCCTAAAATTATTATTCTTGATTCGCTTTTGTGATTTTTGTTCTTAAACCACCGCCGATCCTCCTCTTTGATCGGCGGTGGTTCCAATCAAATCCCTTTTACATTTTACATTTTGTTCATGCAATAACCAATAGATCTAATCAGATTTGTAGAGATTGGTCAATCCTTATTGCGTTGCATCTTCGTCAATGGTGTTGCGTGGATTTGTGCGGCACTGGATTGATTTTGTCTTTAATTTTATTTTATGGTTAGTTTTATTCCCTAGTTGAAAGTTTTTGATTTGTCTTCTCCTTGTTGGGAAATTTTAGGTTTTCTTTTCCTTGTTGGGAAGTTTTATTATTCATTTTGTGGTTCTAGCAATTTTAAGTATTATCATGAGTTTCAACGTTGTAGAGAGCAGTCCCTGATTGTCAAATTGTTTCAATTTCGCATTTACAGCTAAATTAATGGCAGTTTGTTTGAACAAATAGGATTAGCGAATCAATGTACTTGATTTTATGTTTGGTTCTATATTGAGCCATTAATTAATAATAAAACTTCTCTTCAAAAAAAAAAAAAGAGATCCAGTGGCCTTGACAAAAATATAATAAAAACCCTACAATCTCAAACAGTGGTAATTAAGCTAGCTCGTATCATGCCTCCTTCAAAGTATTGGCCACATCAATAACAAATCGGTATCTCACATCACCCTTGGCAAGGCGTTCCATGGCAGTGTTCACATAATCCATCGAAACCACCTCAATGTCAGCAGTTATGTTGTGCTTCGCTGCAAAGTCCAGCATCTCTTGTGTCTCTTTTAACCCTCCAATGCAGCTTCCAGTCACAATTTTCCTCCCTATATTCATATTCATGACGAATCAAACCATAATCTTGAAATCAAGATTTATGTCCTTCATAGTTTTTCTAAGCATATTGGCCCATGGTTGGCGGGCTAGGTGAGTACCCAAGCCCATGAACGGGAGATCCATGTAATATGCATTTATATTTTATAGTACACTTACCAAAAATCAAAGGGGACGCAGGTAGCTCAAGTGGCTTGTCTGGAATACCCAACATGACGAGTTTTCCATGGAACTTCAATAGGCCGATCAATGGAAGGAGAGCATGGACAGCAGAAACAGTGTCTATGATGCCATCCATTGTGCCCATCGCGGCCTGTACAAAATGCAACATTAGTATTGACAAGTATACAAAAAATTAATTAAATTTGAAATATAAATGTATGGCCGAAAGCATTCTTAATATCAATATCTTCCTTAATTTTGAGCGCAAATTAAGGATCACGAGGTATATATATCAAGGAAAATACTAAAATGACAATAACAATGTTACACCCCAAGACATTGTACAAGAGCCTTCCATGTGACCTCAATCTGCATGTTATACATCGAGATTAGTGCATGCCCACATCTCGAGGCGCACATAGATAATTATTACGAGCCAATATATCTTGAGATGTGACATGCTACTCCCATTCTAGCACTACTCATATATCAATGACAACAATTAATATTCTTCCCAATTTTTTTGATCAAATATTCTCCCCGATTTAATTAGGCAAGTTCATATATTAATTATTAGGGAGCGGCTAGGTACGGTTGTGTAGTGCACTATTAGTCTAAGTTGAATGTCTTTGTAGGAGATTGGTCCACGTGTCAAGCGAATGAGAAGAAAAAAAGATGCCCTAGATTAGTACATCTTTTGTTGACAAGCTTGCCCTTCTGTTTTTCGTCTAACATGTAAATTGAGATGCTGACGTCCAGAGATTGCGGTGTGTGAAACGCGGGTCAAGCGGCATGAGCAGCTTTTGTTAGTCAATATGTCATGGGATATGATATAGAAGTTGTCAACCTAGTATTTTCCTTTTCCTATTCATTATTGCGTACCCGCATTTGCTGTGGATTTTTGCTGACAATAAAGGCGTCAGCCCCCAAGTACTCAATGGCCTCCTTTTCCTTGGCAGAGGAAGTGCTGATCACAGTGACCTTAGCACCCATGGCCTTAGCAAACTTGACCGCTACATGTCCAAGACCCCCGAGCCCGACCACTCCAATGCTAGTGCCCGGCTCGGTTAACCCATTGAATTTTAATGGACTAAATACAGTAATGCCGGCACATAAAAGCGGCGCGACTGCGTCGAGAGGCAAGCCTTCCGGAATTCTCAACACGAAGTGCTCGTTGGCGACCATGAAATTCGAGTATCCACCGTAGGTCACAGTCCCATCGTGGTCAATGCTATTGTAAGTGAAGATTAGTTTTGGGCAGTAGTTTTCAAGGTCGTTTTTGCAGTTGTCGCATGCGTGACAAGAACCGACTAGGCACCCAACACCAACTTTGTCTCCCACTTTAAATTTGGTGACCTTGCTCCCAACTTCGGTCACCTCTCCTACAATCTCATGCCTGCAGCAACAAAAAATGATGACCACATTTATTTAAATGAATATTCTCAAAGCAAAAATAAGTGAAGTAACGTTTCATTTAAATCTTTAAAATTAAAAGAATACAAAATAACAAATATCACATAAAATCTTTTGTATTGAATGAAAAACTAATTAAAGGTCAAATTAGTAATTCAATCTAGTGGCCTAATAGTTTGGCACTGAGTTAATGATAATGTGGGTGGGGTTTGGAGTCCCAAAAGAAGGAAAAAAGTTGGTTTCTTTTTTATTAAAAAATAAAAATAAAAAAATAAGTCCGTCAAATTAAGTAGTCTAGTTAAATAAGGTTATATTAACGTTAAAATACACATTAAATAAATATATCCCCCACTACAAAGATTGGGTATGATCTTCCTAATAATTATAATTAGACATCTTTGGCTCGAAAAATAAAAATTAGACAGTCATAAAAAAAATTATTTTGTTGTCACCCAAAATAAAAGAAAAAAAAAATCTGATTGAGAGGGGTAAGTAATTAAAGGTGTACCCTGGGATGAGTGGATACATAGACGAGCCCCATTCATTCTTGTTGGCATGAAGGTCCGAGTGGCAGATCCCACAATACAACACTTTGAAGGCCACGTCCTCTTCTCCGGTTTCCCTGATAAAAAAATAAAGATTAATTAATTAGTACGTAAATAATTTGCAATATTAATATGTACGTGTTTTATAATTCTCATTACATGACCAATCGGTTAACTCATGCATGGTAACTCCAATCTAGAGGTATATATCTATGTTACCTTATATTTCTTTTTTGTCTAATCACTTGCAAGCTAATTAATTATATACCCATATTTTACATGGCCATAATATATAATAATGAGTAGCATGCTATTTAATGTACCCCAAACTCGCTACACGCGCCAACATATATTTCAACCCTCAACCTTATTTATAGGTGAATTATATAACAAATCAATGGAGCCGCCACTTAATTGATCGATAAACTAATCTATTGATAAATAGTAAAAACATGAATTAGTTGGCACCTCCTTGAGAACTTGAAAGGAGAGAGAACGCCAGAAGTGTCTCTAGCTGCCCATCCAAAAGCCTTCTTTGGGTGAACTTCTTCTGCAGACTTGGACATTTTTCTTATTCTATATATACTTCGAAATCACAACTAAAACATATATATATGGTTTGAATATAAAGAATACGAGAGATCTTGAGAGATGAGTATTATATGTGGTGAGGTTGCATATGATTGATCGGTTGTAATTCATCAATTCTAGAATATAAGCTACTCAGATGCCGCAATTAATGACCCAACAACAATTGTTAAGGTATTACAAACCAGTAATGCCATTTTAAGACGAGTGCTTGGACGACGCTCTTCCACATATAAAGCTTATATACGTTCATCGGTATGTATTAATGTTTTTTCTTTTTCTTTTTCTTTTTTTTTTTGTGTGAACGTATGTATTAATTTCACACAATATTGTATTATTACTAATTCGTCCACCTAGCTTGGTTCGGCATTTTATTCAATCTGCGTTATAAGTAGTTACTACATATATATATTAGATTGATCATATTCTATTTTCAAGAATTAAATTAATTACTTGACATTAAATAGCCAACTTTCCGCTACTTAACAACAATCACTAGAACAATTTCGATATTTAATAGAGGTTTTTAAACCCCTATTAAAGGGGGGTGTTATTAAATAACACCTAATTGATAGGAGTTTTAAAAAACCTCTATGTAATACATGTATTAAAAATTAAAACATAACACATTTTCACATTACATTTAATAACACTCTATTTAATAGGGGTTTTAAAACCTCTATTAAAGGCCAAAAATGTTCTAGTGAATTATTCTAGATTTCGAATGATATGTAATTTTTAAAATGAGATTTTTGTAGATATAATTTCTTATAATTCCCGAGAGCTCTCTCTCAATTATTTGTAAATGGCAAAACCAATCTTTTGGTCCCTGAACTTTGAAGGTTTTACACTTTTGGTCCCTCAACTTTGAAAACAACACATTTGGTCCCTCAACTTTTCATATAGTGTAAATTAAGTCCGTTTGTTAGTCCAGTCATTGTTATTGATGACGTGGCGAACGTGGCAATCCTTTTCATCAAGAGTTGGTTCAATGAACCAACCGTTTCAATTAAAAACCAAAACTCATCTTTCTCTCCGTGCTCGCCTCTTTCTCTTTTCTCTCTCTCTTTTTCTCTCTTGCTCTCTGCGTTCTCTCCTCCTCGCTGTGCACATCTCTCCCGCTCTCCCTCGCGCCTCGCTCACGCCTCGCTCGCGGTCGGGCTCACGCCTCGCGCTCGCTCACGCCTCTCGCTCGCGACCGCTTCCTCGCTCGCAACCGCGACCGCGCCTCGCTCGCGACCGGCGACCTCGCGACCGTTGCCTCGCTACCGCCCTCTGCCTCGCGCCCTCCCTCTGCTTTGCGATCGGCGACCGCCCTCTGGCTCGCGACCGGCGACCGCCTTCTGCCTCGCGACCGCCCTCTGCCTCGCGAGCGAGCCCTCTGCCTCGCGACCGCTCACGCCCTTGCTCACGGTCGCGCTCCTCACTGTACGCATCTCATCCTTGGCTTTATCTGAGTACGTTTTTAATTCTCATCACAATTTCAGCTAATTAAGTGGTCCTATAAGTTGAACTCCTCATATTCAAGCTTGTACCTCATATATTAATAATAGAAGTTGACATTTATTGTTCCCGTTGTTCTCTAATGTTGAAATATAGTGTGGGATAACGACTAGCTTAAGACTTATGCTTATCTTTTTTTTTTCTTAATTTGCATAAATATTTTAATTTTCATTTATAAGCGTGACGACAACTCTAGTTGCTCTCTCAAAGAAAAGTGACAACAGCGCTTGTAATTTTATGTTTGGCACAAATTATACATTTGTTAATATATTGTTGCGTTTTTTATAACTTTTAATGAATGATTGTGTTTTGGTTTTTTTTGGTGATTGCAATGTGGACAGGGTTTAAGAAATGGCTGAAAAGTTGAGGTTTTTCATATCTTATGGGGGTCAGTTTAGAGGCGATCAATATATTAATGGGAAGAGAAAACTCATTAGTTCCCATTTGATGTTGACCTTTTGTCGTATCCAAACGTCATGTCTTACGTGAAAGACTTGGGCTACACCACTATTAACGCCTTGTACTATTTTAATTGTGGTAAGAAAGAATTTGTTATAGTGAAAGACGATGTTGATGTTTTGAATGCTTGTGAGGGGAAAAAGAATGTGGATTTGCTAGAATTTTTCATTGAACATGTGAGGGACATAAATGTTAGTGGCGGGGTGCAAAATCAACCTTTTGTTAGAGCTGTAGGCAAAGGAAGTGGGGTTAAAAAAAACAAAGGAAAGACAATTGTTATAACACAAGAGGATCTATATGAGGAGACAAATGTTAATGCAAGCAATACTTTTTTGCTTGAGGATTACGAATGTGATGGCACTATTTTTGATGACATACTATTTGACGTGCCCATCTTCACAGATGATGATGATGATGATGATGATGATGAAGAGTTACAGGAAGCTCGAAAAAAAGTTAGGGAGTCAAGGAACAAAAACGAGAAGAAAAAAAGACCAAAAATGATAATGGACAAGACATACAATGTGTACTAGGGGATGGAGAAGATATACATGATGAAAGGGGAGAATCTCCGGTTGAAGGGGGAGAGTTGCAGGTTTATGGCCGGGGGAGAACTTGTAGGAGACGAGATTGATGAGTGTGAAAGGGATGAGGGGGATGAAGATAGTGAAGAAGCGGTGAATGATTATTTGGTTGGAGAATTGGTAAGTAACGATGAAGTTGTAGGAGCAATGAGTGATTATCAGATTGGGGAATATAGTGATTGTAATGAAAGTGAGTACTTTGAAAGTGATGATATGGGGTCATATTGCAGTGAGATTGGTTCTGAAGATGAGAATAGGTTTGTAAGGAGGAAGAACCGTAGGTTGCGATTCGACACTAACTCTGATATTTCGGTTTTTTGTTTGGGAATGATTTTCACCTCTATGGCTGAGGCACGACAAGCCGTGAAGAAATATGCCATAAGGGGTTTGGCGTTAAATTGGTGAAGAATGATAAAAGAAGGTTGAGAGCAAGGTGCAAGGAAGGGTGCCCATGGAAAATTTTGATCTCTATGGAAAACAACGATGAGACTCTTACCGTGAAGACTTATGTTCACACACACAAGTGTCAAAGAGTGGAGAAGGTGAAGTTTGCCAATTATAAATATGTGGCTATCCAACTAAATGATCATGTGTACAATCAACCTGGCATTACATTGAAAACGTTGACAACCATATGTCAAAAAGAGATGAAGTTGCATGTCAATTTCTCTGTTGTGGCCAAAGCAAGACATATTATTCTCACGGAATTGATTGGTGACTACCAACGTGAATACGCTTTGTTGCATGACTATGTAGGAATTATTCACACCTCAAATCCCGGTGAACTTGTTTTGTTAAGTCTAGTATGGATGAGGAGGTGATAGACCAACTTTTACCAAATTTTATGTATGCTTTGAAGCATGTAAAAAAGGTTGGCTCGAGGGATGTCGCAAGATTGTTGGACTTGATGGTTGTTTCATGAAAGGTCTATGCAAAGGCCAACTTTTATGTGCAATTGGGAGAGATGGAAACAACCAGATGTTTCCAATAGCATGGGCTGTTGTACAAGTTGAAAACACGACCACTTAGACTTGGTTCATTAGGTGCATACAACGCGATATACAACTTGGTGATGGAGAAGGCATTACTATTATGTCTGACATGCAGAAGGTAATTTGTGGCTCGCGTTTACCTCACTTTTCAAAGTAGTTTTATAAGCTTCTTTTTTGTTTGACATTTGTCATTTCTCATTAATGTTTGCAGGGTCTAGAATGTGCGATTCAATTAGTTTTACCGGAGGCAGAGCGTAGGAGGTGTGCGAGGCACGTCTATGCTAATTTGGCAAACAAATGGCGAGGTGAAAAAAGAAAGATTGCATTTTGGAACTGTGCACGAGCTACAACTGTTCCGGAACTAAAGGTACTATGTGTGTCTCAACTCGCTTAATTATCTTGTATCGACATCCAATTCTATTTATCTTATTATAATTCTATTTTATATCATGACGACAGGATAAAATGCGTGAGTTGGCAGATTTAGGCAGCGGTTGCGAGAAAGATGCAATGGGGTATGAAGTTGAGAAATGGTCAAAGGTATATTTCAATGAAAAGGTGATGTAATGGTTGTATTACACGTCAACTGAAAACTATTATATTAATTTGAATAATTATGTATTTGAAGACTTTGTATGTAATAATAGGTTAATTGTGATGTCGTTGATAACAACTTGGCCGAGACATTCAATGGATGGATTCTAGAGGCAAGATGCAAGTCCATAATATCAATGTTGGAGGACATAAGGCGTAAGGTCATGAAAAGGTTGGTGAAGAAGAAACAAGAATCAACCAAGTGGCATTGTGATGTCTCTCCTCGGGTTTTGTCAAAGTTAGAGAAAAATAAGGAAAAATCTTTCGATTGGATGGCATAATGGAACGGACACAACGAATATGAAGTGTCTAGTGTGTACAATGGAGGTGACAAACACAAGGTAGACATGAAGGCAAGAACATGTTCATGCAGAGAATGGAACTTGGCTGGAATTCCATGCCCTCATAATATTTGTACTATATACCATCAGTCTAAGACACCCGAGGACTTTGTGGCTCATTGGTATCACAAAGAAACATACTTAAAGGCATACAAGCACATAATGGGTGTAGTTCCAGGGAATAATTTTTGGCATGAGACAGATGGTATTAGAATTGAGCCAACTATGTTCAAGAAAATGCCCGGGAGACCAAAGAAGAATCGGCGCAAAGATAAGGACGAACCCCGGAAGGTTAAAGACAACAAATTGTCAAGGGAAGGAATGGTCATGACATGTCGAATATGTTACTCAAAAGGGCACAACAAACGGGCGTGCCCCTTTAGAGCTAATAATGTTGAGGTGAGTTGATGCCAGTTCTTGTTAGCTTATTTCCTATTCCATGTCTTATGGCACCCAAATTTTTTTGCAGAATGTTCAACTGAAGAAAAAGGCAACAAAGAAAATGGACAAAAGAAGAACAAAAACAAGAAAGAAATTCGACAAAAGAAGAACAATGGAGATAATTCTCAAGGAAATACTCAAGGAAATGTTGAGTTAACTAAAAGGAAGCACAATAAAGATGTTCAAGTGCCAAAGAAAAAAAGAACAACTCCACATTCTGGCTGTAAGGGATTTGGAGTATGTTACTCCAAGAACGGAGCCGTTACATGGCAGGTTAATGCTAACTCCAATCTTGTGTAGTTCAATGTTTCATTTATAGTGGCAAAATTTTATGTGTTCTGTATGTCCTATTTATTTTTGTCAAAATAGTGGTTAATCTTTCTTACATGCTGAGAGATATTTTTTACTTGTTTGCAGACTTTTGGCAAGAGACCAAGATATTTGTATGGAAGCAAGTCAACAGTGTGCCCCCAACTGAAACTTCTACACCCACCAGAGCATCGACGCAAAGTTTATACACTCACTCCAAAACCAAAGATCTTTAGGCTCTTCACAATGTTCAACTGTTAACTCAAAGATCTTTGACATTTTTATTAGTTTTTTAATATTATTTTGAAGATACTACTTGTAAGTGAAGGTGGGGAAGACATTGATGGAGAATTTTTGTTATACTACTTGTAAGTAAGGTAGGGAAGAGAATGATGAAAAATATTTGTTATAATTCCAATCATCAAATTTCATTTATAGCACTCATCTCATAATGATTAGAGTATATATGTTGAAACTCTTGGCTTTTAATTGTTGCATGATATGTATGAATGTCGAACATGTGACCCTCTTTTGTACGGCGCATGCATCCTTCTCTTATCCAATATGTATGACATGTCTCCATCTCTCTCTGTGTAGGTATATTATAAGCAATTATTTATATTTTTCCCTAATCCAACAGAAATAAGTAATTATAACATAGAATATAGTGGAAGATACGTATATAAATAACGTTAAGTATATAAAATCTTAAACTAGTACATATGAGGCTTCATTACAAAAAAAAATAGTTCACATGAGTAGTTCATGATACTAAACTATTACATCTTGACCCTGACATTCAGCAAATTTAATGCAATTATTTTTGTGATAAAACCTAAATACACCATCCAATTGCAATTAGAACAATTAATCTGAATACAAAATATTGTCTTTTCGGTGCCCCATGTTCTTTATACAACTTCACAACTTTTGACCACAATAAATTATTCTCTGCTAGAAGCTTTACGACCTCATCCACATAAACCTGGCTAGCTCTTTCCACGAAGGACGAAACAAGGAGATCCAAGAGAGAAAAGGGTTAGGTTTCAGAACCTGAAGCAAAATACAAGAACATTCATATAGCAAGAACAATTGCAATAAACAAGAGAAAAGTGGAGCCTCTTATTCTTTTTAATGTTGGACCTAACCCTGGGAAGCAGGACCAGATTGTAGAAGCGTTGGGCTTTCTTTGTTCCCAAATTTGAAGCGAAAATTATGGTGGCTTGGTACATAGCATTAGCAGACCATTTCTCAGGTTCAGTCAAGTAAAGCACATCCTTCCAACATTCAATTGATGGAATGTGTTTAAATCCTTTGGGAAGTTTACTGGTTGTATATCTACTAAGTAGGTCGCCAATTCTGCATATCATGTTTGAAACTTACAATCATTTTTAAGAATAACAAATATATAATTTCAAATGGAAATACATAAACATGAAAAAGAGATGGCTCACATACCCTTTATAAAAGTTAATGACGTCCTTCTTGAGAGCAGGAAGAGGTCTTTCTTCAGAGACAAGTAAACCATAAAGAACAAAGATTACAAGCTATGGGGAAGGAAAACAACAACAACAACATAGCCTCAGTCCCAAATTAATTGTGGTCCGCTACATGAATCAAACTTTTCCATTGCAATTGATGGTGGGATGGGGAAGGAAAACATGAACAAAAATATTGACTCAATAACCCAAACACAAAGGATTTCTAATCTAGTTGAATATTGATAATAAATTATGATTTCTAACATGCAGCTAATGCAAGAGAAGAAGTAAGCCAGGAAAAACATTGTCAAGACTCAAGCAACAACACCCTTTTACTTTTTGATACATTTGATATGCTATATGGTTAAAAAATCAATGATCGATTAAGCAATGCACTAGACAAATAGAGGTATATTCATGTTATTCTATGAAAAAGGTGTGTAACGCATACAAATCAAATAACCAGAAAAAAAGAACATAATCTTAGTAAGAAAACTTTTATTCTAGGCTCTAAAGTCTTTGTGTATTGTTTTAGTTCAATACTAGCTCAACGCTAAAGGAAAAAGAAATTCTCTTCTCTAATTGTTCATGAGATATTCATGTTTCACCATAGTAAGTAGATGATCAAAAATTGTTAGCGGTTACTTCAGAACTGAAATTGAGGCTAAATACACAAACACAACATGCTAGTTGATTGCAACCAATCATCAATGCTAAAGAGGATTAACAAATCAACATAAACAATACCTGAAGTGATATTTTCTTATTTCTCTCTAATTTTGGCGATAATAATGTCAGCCAATGTGCAAGTGCCCCTAATCCTTCGCCATGAAGGCTTCCAATAATCTCTCTTATTCCTCATCCACCTCCCCCTCCTACAATTAATCAAACCATAACCCTATTATCATCCATACATCGAAACGAACTCAAAGCTGAAGAGTGTAAGATCTGTCAAAAGTAACAGAGGCTGAAGAATGTAAGAGGGCGGTCGCGAGGCAAAGGGGAGCGAGGCAGAGGGCGCGAGGCAGAGGGCGTGAGTGAGGCGCGAGGGCGTGAGCGCGACCGCAAGCGAGGGCGTGAGCGAGGCACGAGGGAGAGCAGGAGAAATGTGCACAGCGAGGAGGAGAGAACGCAGAGAGCAAGAGAGAAAGAGACAGAGAGAAGAGAGAAAGAGGAAAGCGCGGAGAGAAAGAGGAGATTTGGTTTTTAATTGAACCGGTTGGCTCACTGAACCGGTTGGGTCATTGAACCAACTCTTGATGAAAAGGATTGCCACGTGGCGCCATGTGGCGATTGACTTTCGCCACATCATCAATAACAATGACTGGACTAACAAAAGGACTTAATTTACACTATATGAAAAGTTGAGGGACCAAATGTGTTGTTTTCAAAGTTGAGGGACCAAAAGTGTAAAACCTTCAAAGTTTAGGGACCAAAAGATTGGTTTTGCCTTTTTAAATTGATAAAGTACATATAATATCAAATAATGTTTTTTTTTTTTTTTTTTTTTTTTTTTTTTTTTTAAACTTCAGCAAACCCTCAACCTTCATAAACTTCGCCTTTTGGGAAATGATGTCTCATCTATCTCACCAAAGATGTTTTGGCATAATGTCAAGTAATGTCAAATAACAATGTGACATGTTTTTTGGTAAATTGACGTTGCTGGTTTGTAAATGGATGTTGTTAATGTTTATATTGAGTCGTTGACATTGATCAATGAAAAATTTAGTTTATTTAAAAAATGAATACGTTATTAAAAACTATTATTATATAAGTAATATTTTATAAACGAATTTATCAATTATATAAATTTAAATACATTGATTTTTTTTGAAAAAATGCATAATTTAGTACTTCATTAATTTTTTTAAAAATGTGTTTTATCATGTAATAATTTTTGTACTTGATAATTAAGTTGTAACAACTTAATATTTAATAATCTATTCAATGTTGCAAAACATATTCTTTATTATAATGTTGTTATATGTAGGAATTCTATAAAAAAAATAACATTTAACTCTCCACCTCAAAGTCTACTTAGGCTTCAAAAAAAAGAGTGCTACTAGGAGGACACTACTTCTAACATTTAATTCAACATTGCTTACGTGGACGCGATGCCACCTCAACACATACCACAAGACATCCACATGACACTGCTGACATGGACATGCCACCTCATCAGGTTTGATGCGTTAGAAGTAGTGTTATCGGTTGGGTTTTGAAAGAAAAAGGTGCTTTCACATCAAATCAAGTCATGTTAATGTCAGCCTTGGTCAAGTTGTACCAGACATACATATTAAGGCCATTAATGCTTGTTATCTTGCCCCACAAGTTATATTTCTTTTGCTTTATAAGAAAACGAATTGATAGAAACTCAAAACACCCTTTTTAGAGGCTAAAGAAGAAAGGTTGGAGACCGGGAGAAAAAAAAGAGATCAAGGTGAAAGAAGGACGACGAGAAAGTAAATATTCTAGCTTACTAGTTTCGTCGAATTGGTAGCTAGTTTAAGCATCGAATTTAAATTCTAAATATTTTATTGATATGTTTTTTTGTAATGTCATTTTTATTTTAATTTTCAGTTTGTGCAATGAAGATGACTAAGGAATGTTGTTTCTGTGGGGGAAGAGCTCATGGTCGTGCTCATTGCTCCAAAAAAAAGCCATGCTTTCAATGCGACGGGGAGTTGGTGCTGAAACGTGTTCTGAAGGAGTCTCTGGTCGACTGTTCTACCGTTGCTCATTTTCTCACGACCCATTTCTTCTTTCGGTGAACAAGAAGGAACAAGAAAACAACCATGAACGGGATCCCGGCGGTAGTAGAGGAAGGGGTCGCGAAAGTAGCATTGAGGATGCAACTATGCAGAAGATGACTGACTTGTTCGCAGAGGCTCTGGAAGTGGCGAAACGAAAGGGGCTGGGAGGTCGTGGTGAAAATGCAACAAATCTCTCTAATATTCACTAAGTAGGTAATGTTGTTGATATGTTGATCTTTGTCTTTGTTGTCTTGCTATTTAGGTTGATCGCTCTATGTTTGAACTAGTGGTCTTTTTTTGTATTTTGTTAATATTTTGTAAACCTACTAACTTTTATATGGCCCTAAAATGTGTTTTGAAGCATGTTTGGTATATTGATTTGTTAATTGGGGTGCTTAAAGTATACTTTATGTATGATTTAAATAATGTTGAGTATGCTCAGAATAGTTATGATCAAAAACTGATTCTACATGGTGCGCTCAATATTATAGTTTTGAGTCTACTTTAAACTATATTTTAGTGCACTCGTATTTATTATACTATTTAGGTTTGAGTTGACTTGACTCTTATCGACTAAAGTTTTTGTAAGAGTCTTTCACTATGAAAATGAGTTTTAGTTTTACATGTGACTATTTAAGAGTTGAAGACACCCCAAGCTTTCCTGAGGTGTAGTGAACCTTTATGCTTAAGTTTCGTTATTTTTGCACTTATCGCCTTGATCCTAATGAATGCTCTTTTTCCATACTCAAACTTTGCCTATGAGAGATCTGGTGCATACATGGAGCTTGGTTTAGATAGCCAATTGCAGAAAGGGTGCAGTAAAAGAAGAATGCGGCAAAACCATTTGCAGAAAAGGTAAGAAGTCAAGAAAAGCAGAGAAATTGAAGGTAATGAATATCTAATGCTAAGTAACTATTGAAACCTCAGAAGATATTGTATCACTTGAGATCTCCGAAAATGACACAGCAGGTGGAATCTGTAAAGATGATGATGTTGTCAAGGCCTCTGAAGACGCTCTATTGAAATATTGGATGTTAATACTTTTGATAAACAATTTTGTGGAAAGTATTAGCATTCAACATTTCAATAGGGACATCTTTCAAGGTCTCAACAACATCATCATCTTTAGAGGTTCCAATTGCATTATCCTCTTATAAGCTTTCC
Source organism: Stephania cephalantha (assembly GCA_039657325.1). NCBI lineage: Eukaryota > Viridiplantae > Streptophyta > Magnoliopsida > Ranunculales > Menispermaceae > Stephania > Stephania cephalantha. The sequence continues at coordinate 16,752,874 of CM077567.1, read as the reverse complement.
AGTGTCTCAGGATTTTTGGAGGCTTTCATAAGTTTTTGGCATCCGATAGTTCATTTATCTTCAATTTTCTTATTGTTTTTGACTCCTTACCTTTTCTGCAAATGGTTTTGTCGCATTCCCTTTTATTTCAACCATATCATGTTCTTGAATGAGTCTTTGTAAAAAAAATAGATTGTAGGGACTTGGTTGTTATCAATGTGTACTTTACTAATTTTAGTAAATGGTTGGCTGCATATTTTTCCAAAACTACTTACTAATAGCGATGTTTAATATAGTGTTTTGTTTGGTGTTATGAGAACTTACTAATTAATGTGTCCTTGAAATGTGATGTTTAATGTATTAGTTGTGAAAGATATTGCTCACATCATCGAATTAAGATGCTCGAGTACATGTTACTCTTGAGCCGACTTGTAATAATAAATCATCCAATTATCAATGGCCGCATGCGTCGATTTAAGTCTACTCGACTTTTACAAAAGGTCGAATTACATGGTAGAGTACGTGTTAAGTTTGAGGTCGCTCATATTAAACTCGTACGATTTAAGAATATAAACACTAGACTGTCGTGTTTATTATTAACTGTGTAAATTAGATTAAGGAAATAAAGATTCTTTCACTTATGTTCCTTTAATTCGTTTATGTTTCGAGTTTTATGTATAATAAGTGTCTGTCTTTGCTCAGAGTTAGTTACAACAAGAGCAAAATTGAAAAAAAAAAGACCTAACTGAAAAAAAGTATCATTTGAAGGAAACTTAAATTCTAAGTGTTAGAGCTGCATTTATTACCATACTTAGCATAAGACAAAAAATATAATTTGTTACCAAAAATATATTTTTGGACCGATCAAAAAGAACATTCAAAAAACATTTTTAAATAATAGTAGCGGAAGCACAAAAAATTACCCCTTCATCGCCTGTCTGTCTGTGTCTATCTATCTAGTGCTAAGTCTGCTCAAAGTAAGTTACAACTTGAGCAAACTAACAAAAATATAGTTTCTAGTGTACCCAAAATAATATTACAGACTAAATTCTAAAAATCCTAAGTGTTGGAGCTTCCTTTGTCGAGTCGTTACTTGCTCTTCCATGTTTTGTGCACATTTCGATCTTTCAGAGCCCTATTGAATTCTTCTACCATCGGTCCAACCGATCAATAAACTCTTCATCAACCGCCTCAATGTTTTTGCCTTCTTCCCAACCTCATTGGCTTTTTCCAGTAAGCTGTCCATGTCCTTGTTCATCGTCTGCAAGCCTGAAGTGACATCTCCACCTGTTTTGACAATTTCATCAGTTACCTGTCTAACCCTATCATTAAGAGAAAGAATACAAACCTCAACACGAGTCAACTGACACTCCATTGTGGCTTTCAGCTCATCAAAGAACAAATGAACAAGATTGGTCAGCTGATGGCTTATCGGTGCTCCCATGTTAGAAATTGGGTAGATGTTAGGCCTACTTTGAGCACACTCATCTTTAACTTCCTCGATTACTAACTCAACCCCCTCCTAGCCTCCATCCTCATTCAAATCCCTTCCCAGTTCAACGTCTCCCTCAAGAAAGTCCCGACTCTGCTCAAACCCCGCATTTTTGGCAGACTTAATTTCGGGCTCAATATCATTATCGAGGATAGGAACAGGCTCACCCCACCCCATGCATCATCCTCATCATCAATCTTGCCTTGATTGTTCTTACCTCCCCTACAAACCAGATCATTATCGGGCACCTTATCAACCTACCAACGAGTGATCTCATCGAAAATCAACCCCATCATTATTAAATTACTCTTGTCCAGAACGTGGTTTCGATCACTCTTTTCAACATGCAGCTCGTTGTCTATGACGAACTTGGTCATCGACTTAAAATACATCGTCATGTGCATGCCGTAGGGCAAACGGTCCTTCTGGTAGGCTCGAGCACTTGTAATATGGGGGTAAATGACACAGGCTACGTCAGATTTTTTTACTATTCAACACATACCGCATTAAGAAAAGGTCAAAGTGTAGAATCAAAGACTGACTACCCTTTCTCAGAGTGAGTCTTCGGGTAGCCAAGATATGGATAAGATGGGCTAGAGCTATTAGTTTGGTGATTTGGGGGTCTTACTCATATCAAAGTAAGGATCTTTACATATTTGCCTCATGGCAACCTCCCTTTCAAACCCATCGAATTAGGCGATCGAGTGGGTGTTGTAGTACTTGAATATACCATTTGGCAACCTAAAGAGTGCTTGGATGGTTTAAGGGAAACATTGACATGCTGTCCATACATCTCACACTTGGATGCGAGAGGCTCTTCATGGTTTGGGGTGTATACGTTGGAGTAGAATTTATAGACTAGACAGCGTAAGGGGTAGGTCGACAGTAAAAAAATAGTCTCATTTCAACTGACCAAAGAGATAGCAAAGATTAAACTCTGTCGTGTTAAAGAAAGGGAAGTTGACATGGAAAGGGGACTGATCTTATCAAGTAATTATGCCGGTAGGTGAGAAAAGCCTCCTTGATTCAAAAACCCATCAGATGTACCAATTTGTTGACAGTGATGACTTCCTTTCCTTTCTTTGAAGAACCCGAAGCCGAGATCCTCCGCTTCTTTAGCGGAGGGGGTTTATAGGCACAACATGCGTCAGCGAAGTAGATGAGCCTCTTGTTCGCAGTGAACTTTAGGATGCCCCCACCTATACGATACCTTGTGTTCGATTGGTGATGACGCTTCGATTTGATGTGTCACCCACTCTCATAATTACTTTTTTACCACCAACTGTACAAGCATTTACTACCATAGTCAATGAACATTTGGGACACACACTTATGTACATCATACAATGTAGTGGCTTGAGATGTGTAACAACCCAAATTAACTAAACTAGGATTAGCGTAAATCTCGAGGATTAACGGTCATAAATTCGGCGTTACATGGATAACTCGATTGACTCATACATGAGAATCAAGAGAATATGTTATCAATGGATGATGGTTGTTTATATGTGTTGTTCAAAATCATTATTATTATATTGCATCGCATGTGTGTATGTTGTTATTGGGCGAGTTGGTTTAACGAGGACTTTGAGAAGCGTGTTGACACGGGAATCCGGTAAGAGTGACCCAGGGATGCTAAACTAGACTAAAAACTAGAGTGTGATGTCTAATTAAACCATAGCCTAAGTTAGTTAATTAAATAAAGTGAAATATAAAGCACCTCGAGATATGTGTCGAGGCGCGAGTGATCAGGTTCTGAGTAGTCGAGGATTGGTGGGATCATTAATGTATCAATAAAAGTTTCTAAGAACGCCAATCATATGTATTATTATGCCTATGTGAATTGAATTGATCAAAAATAAATAAATTCCTATAGTTTGAGGGATTAATCTAGGACCTTAGATCTTCATCTAGATGATCCTAGATTGAAGAAACTAGCAAAATGTGTCACTGATGAGTGTCACATTGAAGTCATAATATGGAGTGGACAACACAAAAGAGGACCATTAGATTGACCTTGATATACATGAACACAATTAATTACACCTATAACTATATAAACACACTTAATGGATTTCTCAATAACCCACTAACATAATCCATGCAAATTGAAGAAAAATTAGAGTGTTTTGGAGCTAGGAGATCAAAGAAATTGAGGAGATTGGGATCAGATTGGAGTAATTCATCATGATAATCATATTTTCTATCACTTTTTTCTTCAAGTCATCAAAATGGAGCTCAAAAATGGAGTTTTTGTTCAAAAACTAGTTGCTAGCTTAACTTGCTATTTTGGAGAAACCTCCTATAGGTTTTAATTCTAATTCAACCACGAAATTGAGTTTTGAAACTTATTTTCATCAATATTTAAAAATTGGCCCAATTTGGGAAAATTAGAATGAATGCATGAAATCATATAAATTGATGCAAATTGTTGTCTAATTGTTGTTGTTGGCTGTTATTTGGAGGTGGTGATTCCTATACGAGGAAAGGGTAGGTTGGTGGCTTGGGTGAAGGCCACGAAGGAAGAAATCACAAAATTTATGAGTTGAAAATTATGGGTTTCGTCCTCATTAGCGCGCTAATGGTTTTCCTTAGCGCGCTAACTACCCTGCAAAAAATTCAAGAAAAAATGTGCTTTAAGAACGTAGCTTACAAGAACCCATTTTGACACGCATATTTTCTGTTTTAAGGGTTTTTGTGCTATTTTGAGGAAATTACTCGAGAAGGTAATAATTTAATAATTCTTGGGATTTGTATCGAATAAGGTTTAGGAATTAAAACATACTAATCTAACTTAAGACCACTACAATTTATTCTAAACACACATAATTGACTTCACGGGAATGTGAGACCGTAGCTCGGGTACCGAGAGCTAGGCGAGGTCGAACTCGGGAGTCCAGGGAAGTCGGAGCGAGTATTGAGGTGCGTAAACCCAATGAATGCATCACATAATTAATGGTTTTGTTTTATCGATATCGGGTGACATGTGTGACTGCTGGTGGGCAAACATGAGTTTTCTACTCCTATCTCGATTTGCGTGTATATTGGTAGTGGCTAAATCACTTGCACAAATTACTTGTGTTTACTGCTTGTGTCGATGAAAGTAAAATATATCTAAGATCGTCGGGAGGGATGTGATCCCTTGACTTGAAATAACATCTGGAGTGGTTCATCCGTTAACCGTATTTATGGTTTAGTGACTGTAAGCCTGTATACGTGGTTCCTGTCTTGTTTTATCGATTACTGGCTGGTTTAAGTCAGGGTTTTCTCATGATTATACGGTTGTTTATTTATTAATGCTTTATTTTCAAGCTTTTTTGTTAGTATGTGATGTTTATTAAATGCTACTATTTTTGTTTATTGTATGCTGCCTACATTCATGGGAGTATGACTTACTGTTACCAGAGGTCATATTCGCATGTATTGTAGTTTATTAGTTTTATTTCATAAATATTGTGTGGACTTCTCTTGGGATTTTACTCACTGGACTCGTCACTGTATTTATTGGGTGATCGAGTACAGATCCTTCTACGAGCAAGGGCAAGGGCAAATAGGTATTGGGTGACTACATCTAAGATAGTGACGCCAGTTTGTGTTTGATTATAGTATATATGTATTTACTTTTCATTGGGTTTTGGAAGCTGTAGAACGTTAAATATATGTATATGGATCTTTTGCTATACTTAATTTCGCCTTTGATTTATACATGGTATTATTTTGCCGGGTTTTCCTCTACTTAGGATTGTTAAATATTGCATAATTGATTTACTTAAAGACTTCTGCTGTAAAATTGTAATATAACTTGATAAATTGATTAACTGGCTAATTAAATAATTAATATTTATATGAAGATTAATTAGCTAAACTAGTATTAGTTGGAAACGTGTAAGCAAGCAGTTAAGTCACAGGGCATCAAAGGTAAGCAGACCATGATGTGGCAAAGCTTAGTGATGTGTGATGCGATATGGGGTGTCCCAAGATTGCCTTGGGATTTGAGGCCGCCACAGTTGGTATCAGAGCGAAGTTCGATGGAGCCTCGAGAATATTTTAAAGAAATCGGATAAAACTTAAACAAACAAATCTTAGAGGTGAAAACCCGAAGACTTGACTTAGAAACCTAGTTGAGAATCAAACTTGAGACGGGTAGTGATAGTGATTATACATGTGTTATGTTTTTTATTGTATATATTATGTATATGTATATGAAAGGTAATTCGATGCACGCTTTTCGATGTAGATCATGATGGATGCCCAATCGACTCGACCTGCTACAGATGTTGGTCAGAAGAGAGATTAAACCAAAGATGAGGGTTTGAATCCGACTAGTAGTCGAGCGATTCGCAGCTCAAGATAGGCAGTTTGAGCTATTGATAGATATGATGCGTTCACAGACAACGACGATTGCATCACTCACAGCCGCCCGGATATAGAGCACGACTGAGACGATAGTTGCTCTATCAGCACCCGTACCGTGAACCGACGGTCTGATCGACCCGAACCGTCTCCTGAGGTGTCTGGTCACACCATCAACCCCAAAAGACAATCCAGACTCGCTCGTCCATTCTTTTTACAATTAAGTTAAATTCAAGTGTATGCAGAATTCCGTGAACATATAATAAAATACCGAAGAGTAAATAGGAACCTAAGTGGGAAAAACACCTGTCATATCATCACTACTATATATCTATGTCCAGGAATATGTCTAAAAGTATCTCATAATCCATACATGAAAAAAGTAAGTTTGATATATAAAACAAAATAAATATACATAAAAGAGATAAATCCTATATTGAAGATCAGGGCAGTCTGAAGTCGTCGTCTCACCGGTGCGCCTTACCATTCCCTCGATAACAGAAGAATGGATCTGGGGCCCCCCAGTAAGTGAACAACAAAAGTTACATCATAGTGTAATTAGACAAGGAATAATATAAGCAAATGATAAGAATTAAACATGATTTAATCCTTTTCTAGTATGAACAGGTTGTTCCCATGAACCCCATATGCAAGGACCTAGCCTGAATTCCGTCAGCCCGTCGACGTTCAACATCGATGATCGAGGGAGGTCCCGTCATACGAATTCGTAAACCCGAGCGACACCGACATACTTTAACTCCATCGTAGGAAAGGCCGGAGGGCGGAAACCTCCTCCAACTGTCACACTGGCTGGAGGGTAGAAAATCGTCTTATAGTCATCCCTCGAAGCAGCCTGACTGGCCGGAAGGGGAGACTCTTCGCCGTCAAAGCTGCCCTATCTAATTCTGGTAGACGGCTCCTATAGGTCCTTATGTCTATATGCATGAGCACAGATAATCATGATGCAATTTACACCTAACTTATGCTATAATAACATGATGCGTAGTAAAGTTTATAAATTCCTAGTGTTAACAAACCTCGCGTGTGGTGTGCCGAAGCTCGATCACACATCTTATACCTCGTGGTGCATATTGATGCTTTGCTAAGTCGTCATCGAGCCCTAGCCACATATGTCGGCGTTAGTGTGTAAATAGAGTCCCAAAACCCTCGAAACCTCCTGCACGTGTCTCAAGAAAATCTCCAAAGTTTATTAAATTCTTAAGTTTTACTATCACCGTGTCGTTCGTTTAGGCCACCACTCACCTCAAACAGCGCGTTTGATACCTGACACTAGTTCTTTCGGTTCTAGATATCGTTTTGTATTAGTTTGGGTGTGTTAGGATCTTATTTGAATACTTGTGAGTAAATATAGTTTAGCTAAGTGCTTTTATTGAAGTTGCTTCAAGCTATCTTCGAGTCTGCTCAATTATAACATTTGTTATGCTTTAAATAATAATGTTCGGCATGCTTTAAAATGATAACATTTAAAATTTGAGCAAACTAAAACTAAGTCAAACAGCTTTAATCCAAATATGCAAGCTCGAAAATCTATAACAATTTTATTTCTATTGAGCAAGCTTAGAACTTATAACAATCTTAATATCATCGAGCACATTAAAAATTTATCCTCTTTTGAGTATGCTCAAAACTGCATAGAATGAATTATATACAATTCTAAAGCTTTCGATTCTTTAGTCTAAAAATATTCAAATCACCTCAAACTTAGTCTATTGGCTTAAAAACAACTTCATTGAGTTCCAACATCATTATGCAATCATTTATACTCAAACTCCATGCAATAATTACCTAATTACCATTAAGTAAAATTACTATTCATCATCTTCTTTACATAACACAACTTGTCAATCATAAAAATATCCACAACGATCCTATCAAGGGATTTTCACTAATTTAGGGTCGATATACTCTTATGAACTCACATGTACCGAAACTCACCAATAAAAACAACTTGAAACATAATCTTTGTAGAGATTTGGTGAAGAAAAATATAGCAAGAGGTTTAATAGAGTTATCTCATTTCGTTCTATAAGCTCTAATAAGTTAAATTCACACTCTCTAACATCAACCTTCTTAGATCTTTAAAACTTCCAACAACGAATGCAAGATTTTTCTACATCTTCTTGATCTCCAAATTTTTTTCTCATGAGTTCTCTAATGGCGTTGGAGTTATTTTGCATGTTGAACAAGAAATCATGAAGCTTATGTAGTCCTTTAACTTTAGATCTCACCACACTCACAAATTGTTTGGTGAGTCGAAGACTCACATTAAAGTCATCACATTCCATTGTTAAAAAAAACTAACACTTGTCCCTTTTTGCATGACACATAACATGCACCTTATTTTTTATTGGTCCACCTACACATGTCGTAAGGCATTTCCCATTTTACCCATGACATTTTAAATTAATTACATGCAAGTCTAATTTCATAAATTCAAAATTTTCCCTTGAGTTTCATTTTATTTACAATCAAAACATAGGCATATTAATCAAATTTAATACACCACTTAGGTCAAATTAAATCCAGTTCATAGTAGATCATGATACCAACCTAAGTTTTTTGCCGCCCAACGCGTATCTCGAAGCAAAACCCACGCCTCACCTTGCCTTGTGTCATGTGTGTATTTATAATTATTTAATTTTTTATTAAATATTACATGCACACCAAAAAAACTATTTTATTTTTTATGATACACTACCGTTGAGCTCGGTCGCGTCACCTGATCGAATTGAGTTCGGGCCTCATATCCGATCGAATCGGACTGAGTCCGGTTGGTCGGTGACAAGATGTCGTAATCTTCCAAACTTAGGGGATTTCATCATCGAAATTTAAATTATACCTGAATCAAACAACTCAGGAAAGTGCTCTCGCATGTAGGTCTCGTGCTCCCACGTGAACTCCTGGTTGTTGTGTAACTGACACTTGACTTTCACAAGGGGAATCTCTCTGTGTCTCAAAGTCTGCACCTTCTGCTCAATAATCTCAATCGGCCTCCTTGTAAGTTATGTCTGGTCTGACCACTAATCTATCTCAGTTCGCTATATCTCGTGTGTACCCTCACATCTCATTAACATAGAAACGTAAAATATTGGGTGTACCCTTGACATTTGCGACGGTAGTGATAACCGGTAGGAAACCTTCCCAAGTCACTCTATGATCTCAAATGGTAATGCGGTGCGAGCTTCCCCTTGAAGCCAAATCTCTGGTGTTCCTTCATAAGCGACACCTTCAGGTATGCAAAGGCTCCCTTCTCGAACTCAACTACTCGACATTTCCAATTGGTGTGTTTCTCTTGCCAATCCTGTGCTGCCCGTAATCTCTGACGAATCAACCTCACTTTCTCTGTGTAGTCTTGTACAACCATAGGCCCAACTACCACTGTATCTGCCACCTTTGCTTAACATGACGGTGTCCTGCACGGCTTGCCTTATAAAGCTTTAAATGGCGCCATCTCGATGCTTGACTGATAACTATTATTGTAAGATAATTCACACAGGTGTAAATATTCCTCTTAGTGACCCTCGAACTCGAGTATACAAGCCCATAACATGTTTTCCAAAACCTGGATTAGCCTCTCTTACTATCCGTCAGTCTGCAGGTGATAAGTCGTACTGAAGTGATTCCGAGTGCTTAGCTGATCTTGCATACCCTGCCATAACCCCGACATATACCGAGGACCCCTATTTGACACTATGCTGACTGGCACCCTATGTAACCTGACTATCTTTTACTCATAAATCTGGTTCAGGCTAGTGAATGAGTTAGAGAGTCGAATCGGAAGGAAGTACACGACCTTCATCAATCAGTCGACGATAACCGAAACTGTATTGTAGCTCCTCGGGGTAGTCGGTAATCCTATCACTATTTCAATCGCAATGTGCTCCCACTTCCAATAAGGAATGGGTAATGGCTGGAGTAGTCTTCTGGATCTCCGATATTCAGCCTTAACCTGCCGACATATCTCGCATCTCCTGATATGCCTGGCTATATATGCCTTCATGCCCGACCACTAGCATAAACATCGTGCGTCCTAGCACATCTTGGTGACACATGGGTGAATGTTATAGCGCGATCGGTGAGACTCCCAGAGAATGTCCTCTCTCAACTCTGGTATTGCTGGAATCCATATTATACCCCAAAATCTCAAACTATAACCCGTTTCCATTGTCCAATCTCTAAAACATAGATTGTCGGCCAAACTGCGGTATCGGTCATAGCTCGAATCTGCCCTCTATCTGTTAACAATCGCTTGGACATGCATCGGTTGCAACCCCAACTGTGCACAAATCGTCGTATCTACCAAAATCTTTAAAACACACATCACAACTGCATCCTTTAATAACCCAAAATCTGGTCAAATATGCGGCGCTAACTGTCTCGACTCAAGGCATTTGCAACAACATTTGCCTTTTTGGATTGGTACTTGATCCTGAAGTCGAAGTCTTTCAACAACTCGAGCCACCTCTGTTGTCTCATATTCAACTAGTATGAGTGAACAAATACTTAAGACTCTGGTGATCCGTAAACAATGTAAACTTCTTCCCGTAGAGATATTGTTGCCACAACTTTATTGCAAAAACTATCACTGCCAACCCGAGGTCATGGACGGGGTAGTTCGTCCTATGCACCTTCAGTTGGCGAGAGGCATAGGCCACCACCTTGCCCTTTTGTATCAACACCCCTCCCACTCCCATCCTTGAAGCATTGTGTAGACTGTCAACTCATTGCCATCCTCTAGTAGTAGCAACACTGTTGTCGTAGTCAGTCTCTCTTTCAGCTCTCTAAAAGCATCCTCACACTGCTCGATCCCATCAAACCTAACATTCTTCCTGGTCAAAGTATTCATGGGCGCATCTATCTTATAGAAATTATGAACAAACCTCATATAGTAGCCTACTAATCTAAGGAAGCTCTAGACCTCTGTAGGTGCAGTAGGCGTAGGCCAGTCAACAATCGCTCTAACCTTCTCTAGATCTACAAAAATCCTGTCTGCCCTAATTACATGTCCCTAGAATCTGACTCAGTCCATCCAAAACTCACACTTGCTAAACTTTGCGTAGTTTACAAGGTAATCCTCAAGTGACGCTCATGGTCCTCAGCTGTCCGTGAGTAGATGAGTATATCATCAATGAACACTATGAAAAACTGATCTAACTAGTCTTTGAACAACCGGTGCATCAAGTCCATAAACGTAGCCGACGTATTCCTGACCCTGAATGACATCACTGTGAACGAGAAAGTATCTTGTGCAGAATGCAATCTTCTCAATGTCCTTATCCTTGACACGCAACTGATGGTAGCCTAATCTCAAGTCAATCTTTGAGAAGTGTCAGGCACCACTTAATTGGTAGAACAAGTCATTAATCCGAGGTAGCGGGTACTTGTTTCGGATTGTGATCTTGTTCAGTTCCCTATAATCAATGCAAAGCCTCAACAATCTGTCCTTCTTCTTAACTTATAAAACTGGTGCACCCCATGACGAAATACTCAGCTATATAAATCTGATGTCAGATAACTCCTCAAGTTGCTTCTTCAGCTCAATTATTGCCATCCTGTAGGGAGCCTTCGAAATTGGCTCCGTTCCCTTTTTCAGTTCTATAATGAAGTTGATCTCGCAGCGTGGAGGTAACCCTAGGAGATCATTCAGAAACACGTAAGAAAAGTTTTGTATGACCAGGATGTCATCAACTCTCTTCTCAAATTCTGAAGCTCTGTAAAGTCTCGCGTGATCCTCGATCTCTCTAAACGTAACAACTCAGCCTTTGGTACTACTCAAGGCTATCGACGCACCTCGAAACTCAAACTCAACAAGTCTTAGAATGCAGAAAGTCACTACCTTCCGGTGTTAGTCCACTTGGGCGTGGTATACTGCCAACCAGTCCATACCTAAGAGTGAGTCAAACTCAAGGAACTCGAGTACCCTAAAGTCTGTGACATCCAAGAATTTTATAAACTTGATTAGACAGCTAATTAAGTATTTTTGAATTTAATTTGAGATTTAGATATTTGAGGTAGGACCCACGCGTTATGGATCAGAGATCATAAATTTTTATATTATTGTTGTGTGTTGTATGCCTATTTGATGTATTATACATTATTTCGACGTGAAATAGGGTCACGTGGAGTGTATACGCGGTGTCTGTAAGTTTTGGAGCGCGTTGGAGAATTATCTCTAATTTTGGTAATTTCGCGGTATTATCTCGAGATACGTGTTGAAATGTGTGCCGAGATAGTTCAAACATTTACCTAACAATCGTTTTAAATTTCGTGACAAATAACTGTAATTAAGTTAAAAATTTGAATTTCTATATTTAAATGGTCTTAACAAGCCGACGTGGGCCCCACACATTGATTTGCATGCGAGACTAGTTGTTTGAAAGTTTTAGAGCACTTTGGTAAATTCTCCAACTTTTGGCGAAATTGGGGTATTTTTCGGAGTTTTATTTGGACGTAAATTGAAGAGATAATCTCGAAATTAAATAAAATAATTGATAAATTGGTGGGCGCCTAGTGACACGCAGAATCGAGGGTGCACGCCCAAGAATGGTCGTTGGCGCGCGTAACTATTTATATATATAAATAGTTTATGTATATAAATATACATAAATCAATCCTATAGTTTGAATTAAATAAAAGTATACCTTGGATTTGCCTCGAGATACGTGTAGCGTGAGTATTGAGGAAGAGAATGGTGGAACATGCTATTGGTGAGATGATTTGTCCATGCTTCGAGATGCGTGTTGTCCAGTCTTAAAGGAAATCAAGTGGTGTATAGTTATGAAACCATAAGGTTTACCTTGAGATACGCATAGCGTATCTCAAGGAGAACAAATATAATTGGTTTTGTTAAAGACATTTAGTGGTGATTATCTTGTTAATAACCACAAGATATAATTTGAGATACACAACACGTATCTCAAGAAAAAGAAAAATATAAATAAAACATTAGATCTGCCTCGAGATTCGTACGACATTAATCTCGAGGAAACTCTTTTTTTTCTTCTTCTATAGAATGTCACCTCCTCCATAAGTCGAACCATTTCTCTCATCTCTATGTCTCTCTTTCTCTCATCTCTCACACGAATCTCTATTTCTCTCTCACACTATTGTGGAGATAGATTGAGAAGAGGACCGCGAGTTGTTGTGTTGTGGGTGACTGTTATTAAGGGGAAAGGTTCCATTTGAATGACACTTGCACATGGGCTAGTAGATCCTAAGAGTTGGGGTAACCCCGTCTGAAAACGTGTTGAGGGGTTAAACCCCTCCCCATTTTAAAAAATAGTTTTAGAAATAGAATAAAATAAAATAAATCCCTAAAAATTAGGGAAAATTCAAAAATTGGATTTTAGACAAATCGATGAAATTGAGGATTTTTATGGACAATAAGGAATTTGGAATTTTTTTGATAAATCGGGGGTTGTGCCTCGTAATGCATGCTACGATACCCGAAATATCCAAAATTTAGAAAATTATTTGAAAGCCTAGTCTAGGTTAATTTTCAATTTCGAATCACAATTTGGAGTCAAAATTGGGATCCAGACATCCGAGGAGTTGATTTGGAGGAATTCTGAGGTTTTCGGATCAAGTAGGACTGATAAATATATAAAAAAAAATTGAAAAACTATATTTAAGCCTAGTTAACATAATTTTCGATGCCAAACAATAATTTTGAGTCAAAAATGAAATCCAAGCATTGGATAATTTATTTTGGAAGTAATTTAAGGGTTTCGAGACATGATTGGGTCAATAAAATTTTTAATAATTGAAAAAATGGTGAAGCAGTTGTGAAGGCTTACATGACGTATTAATGAAATGTAAGACTGCGGTTGGAGCCCCTTGTGGATTAGTTTACCAACTCGGAGCGCAAAGGAGTTGCGATATCGTGTTTGTAAGGTTAAGCAAATCCCATAGTAACCTTTACATTGTATGATTATAATTTCATATAAATTGCATTGATCTTTGATATTGCACTTTTTTGTATACACGATTTGGGAGGATAAGGCAATTCGAGTCTCCATATAGTGTAGACTATACCATTGTTATAGAACACTATATTATGCTTGAGGGGCTGGAGTCACTGATACTTTGCATCACGTGGTTATCATGAGATTATGTTGAACCAAATCATACTCCCATAGTTTAGAGGAACGAGACTCATCTGATTGTACTCCCCACGCATGAGTCGTTATTATTGTTTACTTTCCACTTTCAAAAAATGTTATCTGATTGTGGCCGGATAACAAAAAAAGGGATGGATTCACGGTTGTATTTAAATTCCTTGGAATATATTCTTTGTTTAAGTTCCTTGGATTATTATGCATTTGATTATTACCGATATACTAGATAGTGTGGAATTTACTTATCTGATATTATCGAATTTTTATAATTGGATAATGACGAGTTCTAGCGGCGACAAAGGAAAGGAAAAACCTTTTCGACTGTATGTGACTTGCTTAGTTCTTTTCTCTATGTATGTATTCATTTTTGAATATATTATATTGTATAAATGGGTTGTGGGTTCGAGTATGATTAGGATCTCCTTTGGAATGGCTTGATCGATTTTAGGATGAATTGAAATAATCTTGGAATTAAGGTGATGCTAGTTTAAAAATCTTGATACTTTAAATCAAGTTAGAATGAATATAATTTAGTTGATATAATATTTATTGTTATGGGTGGATTGTGAGTCCTTCGGCATTTCCACCAAAGCTGAGCAGGTTTTGTTGAAGAATTTTTGAAGGCCGAAATTTTCGATGTAGCTTAGAAATAGAGGATGTGCTGTCGAAAAATTTTTACGAAATTTTAAGGATAATGTAATCAATGTAAACTAACTTTGAGGATTATATAATTAATTTTTACGGAACTTTAAGGTTTAAGATTCAGATTAAAATCCTTAATGGTTGATAGTACTTTATAATTGAAGATTACAAGATTTTATTCTTACTTGTTTATTGATGGAGAGGTTGAGGTTGCTAGATTATCAAGGGATTAAGGTAATTTAGACCGGTTATATGCCTTAATTATGTAGGGTCTGATAGGGTCAATAGGTAAATCATAACCCTCAACTGTCACCACGTACCTTTCACAAACAAGGTTAGGGTAAACTCTATCTCCTGTAGTTGTAGTAAGTATGAGATACCTAACTGCTCTAACTGGTGATAACCATTACATGTCTATCATGCCTCCTGATATGAATGAGATCGTGGACCCTAAATCTATTAGTGTGTACATGCTCCATCCACAAATAAAAATAATACATGTGATCAATTCTTTAGTGGGCTAAGTGTCTGGTGTCGCCACAACAAGCACCTGCTCAATCTGACTTACTGGCTGCACTGCGTACACTTGTGTCAGACACTCATTATAGAAGTGTCATGCTTGACTACAACCCCAACAAGTAATGTTCGATATGCCCTGAGAACCTCGACCTTTGGACTATCCAGGTGCCTGAGTTTGAGTCTGCCTCGGCCCTCTATCACGGCCCCAATCCGACTGCCTCTACTCCTTATTTAACCCCGAAACTGGTGGTTTACTTTGCCTCGGTACAGACGACTGTTAATCCTGACTTGTCATCGTGGGACTTTTTAAGGTAGTCTCGCCTCTTGTCTCCCAGACCATTGGACCTCTTCCTCGAGTGTCTACTCGAGGATTCTCCTGCTTGATGTGTCATTATGATGTCCCCATCCTAGAACTCCTCTGTCAACTCAAAAGCAATAGTTCGGTCTATGAGATCATTGAACAGAATCACGCCTAATGCACTCACACTCTGGCTAATCGCATGCCTCAAACACATAATAAATCATTGCAAGTAGTCATCTGGTGTCAACAAATCTCCTGCCATAGACGATATTCAGGGTACCAATCGGCGAACTCAGATACATGCATGTCTTCTGCCTCGATGCGAGAAACTCCTCTATCTTCCTACTCCTTATTGTGGGAGTAAAGAAATTCCTAAAGAATAGTCATTGAAAAGTCGTCTAACCTCAACTGGGCCCTCTCTGGCATATAAAGCCTGCCACCAGTCGTCAGTAGCTCCCTCTAAATGCATGGTTGATAACTTAACGCAAAAATCCTTGTCCGCAAAGATCGAATGGTGAATCTTCTCCTAATTTCAGATCCACTGCTCTGTCTTCTCCCCATCTCTATCTTCGTAGAACTTCAGAGTATTACATCTGTCGAAGCTCTTCCAAAAACGATCGAGCCTGATCACCTTGCTCTCAGTGGCGACCAAATGTACTGCTAAAGTCTTAGTTTGTGCGGGTAGAATAGGTACTACTACTACGGACTCGACGGAGCCTGTCTATGTCAAAGTCACAGCTGGCACCACTAGAAGATGTGCTGGTGCCTATGGTGTAATCTCTGGTCGCACCGCAACTGGTCTACCAGACATGCTATCACCGCAATCAATCATCTCTTATCGGTGGTGTCGGCATCTCTTTGACACTCTAGAGTCTCAAAGCGTTGCCCGAAGGCCTCCAAGGACGTCTGCTGACACGCGATCACCTCTTGCATCTCACGTATAATATCGTTAGTGATAGTAGATAAGGAAGAAGACACCGTCTCTCATGGAGCTGACGAATCTGACCCACTCAGATCCATGATATAGAATGTATCATAACTGCACATAGATAATGATCCGAATGTTAATGCATTATATTTTTCGTTATATATAATATACGTTTAAAACTAACATAGTACGTCAATATAGCTAATCGACTACAATTCCCTAGTTCTTCCCAACTTAGTCCTCGACTCGTGTTTCCCACTTTTCTAAGTTCTCGTGAATCAAGTTATTTGAGTTTTCTAGTTTTCCTTTGAGTCCTAGGCTTTTTAGTAACCTAGGCTCTGATACCAAAATTGTTAGCAACCGTACCGTGAACCGGTGGTCTGACTGGCCCGAACTGTCTCCAAAGGTGTTTGGTCACACCAACGACCCCAAAAGACAATCCAGACCTACTCGTCCATTCTTTTTACAATTAAGTTAAATTCAAGTGTGTGCGAAATTTGAAGAACATATAATAAAATACTGGAAAGTAAATGGGAACCTAAGTAGGGAAAACACCTGTTATATCATCACTACCATATATCTAAGTCAAGGAACAGGTCCAAAAGTATCCCATAATCCATACATAAAAAAATTAAGTTCGATATATAACACAAAAGATATATACACAAAAGATATCAATCCTACAATGAAGATCAGGGCAGTCTAAAGTCTTCATCTCACTGGTGCGCTTTGCCCTTCCCTCGATCATTGGAGGAGGGATCTAGGTTCTAAAAGGCCCCCAGTAAGTGAACAAAAAGGTTTAATAAAAGTTACGTCATAATGTAACTCGACAAGGAATAATATCAACAAATGATAGGAATTAAACATGATTCAATCATTTTCTAGTATGAACAGGCAGTTCCCATAAACCCCATATGCAAGGACCTAGCCTGAATCCTGTCGGCCCAGCTACGTTCAGCATCAACAATCAGGGGAGGTCTCGTCATGCGAATTCGTGAACTCGAGCAACAGCGACGTACTCTAACTCTATCGTAGGAAAGGCTGGAGGGCGAAAACCTCCTTCAACTGCCATATTGGTTGGAGGGTAGAAGATCGTCGTATTTTTATCCCTCAAAGCTGCTTGACTAGCCAGATGGGGAAACTCTTCTGCGTCGAAGCTACCCCATCTAATTCTTGAAGACGCCTCCTATAGATCTTTATTTCTATATGAATGAAAACAGATAATCATGACGTAATTGACACCTAACTTATGCGATAATAATATGACGCAATTGACACCCAACAAAGTACAAGCGCATATATTAGTAATTTTCATATTCATATTTGCTTCATCATTAAGGAACATGCACCAATAGATATGAGCAAACAAGAGCACACAAATATTGCAGATATGTAGCAGATTTAAAATAATGTCTGATCAAACAATAAAAGCATTCAATAACTAGCACAAATTAATTGAAGTTTGTGAACAACGGAAACAAATGTCATTTGATGAAAAGAAACTTAACTAGAGACAGAAAAATACAAGACATTGATATGTAATGAGCAAACAAGAGCACACAAATATTGCAAGATAGACAACCTACGTACTAATTTATTCCCCGCGTAACCAAACATATGTACATAGATTTTAAAATATATATTGAGATATGTAACATTTAAAATAATGTCTGATCAAACAATAAAAGCATTCAATAACTAGCACAAATTAAGAAAAATACAAGACATTGATATGTAATAATAATAATAGCAATGCACCAAATTACCAAAAATAATAGATCAAGGCCTTACCATCATACCTTGATCATAAATATTTATCTATCTGTCTGTCCCTATTTAAGTTTGAGTCTACTCAAAGTTAATTATAGCTTGAGTAGACTAAAAAAATAATTTAACAAGTACCCAAAAAATATTACAGACCACGTTCAATAAGAAAATTATTGTTTATAGCAAATTGGGCACTTAAACTACATGAAGTGAGGAGAAGAGAAACACTAGTCATCGTCCAAGTTGACCAGTTGGGGTGGGTCCTGCACTTCCAATCCTTATGCAGACTTAGTTCATGCAACGCCTTGTCGTACTCATCCACCACTAGGTCTATCCTGTCCACGAACAGCCTGGTAATCCACCTCAACAACTTCGTCTTTTGTGCAACTTCATATACTATTCTGAGCAAGCTATCCACCTCCATGTGCACTATCTCACACGGACATCTCCTCCTGCTTTGGTAAATGCATCGTTCATCTGCTAAGCCCTGCCATAAAGAGAAATAAAAAGAATCCTCGATACAATCTAATTCATATTCCATTAATGCATTCAACTCATCGAAAAGTAAACGAAAGAGATCAGACGGCTGCTGGCTTGTTGATGCTCCCACGTTGAAATCTTGGAAAACGTCAGGTGTCATGGCCTAAATCTCTAATCCTAGTTTAAATTCTTAATCAGGATTATTGACTTGTGATGTAGGACCCACATCGAGATACGTTTTATGAATGAGGCGATGTAGCCGAGGTATATGTTGTATTTGTTGTGATGTATGCCTAGTGCATTATAATGTATAGATTACTAAGTTACTCCTACTTGTGTATAGATGTCAAGATGTAAGCAAGAGATATGCCTCAAGATGCATGCTGGTGTGGGATCAAGGTAGAAAGTGATGTGGTATGATAATTTAAGTTAATGTGGCTTAATTAGTTAAGTTTTATGTGGCTATTGTTGATTTATATTAAATGTAGCATAAGTTAGAAAAATAAAAGAATAGCCATTTGATATTCCTTGAGATACATGTTGACAAATCATAAGACCAATTGAGTTACAATTGGTGTTATTAAGATAGATTTAGTGGAGAGTTAATGGAATGTGAGTTAAGATGTGGGGTATTAGATTAGCTTCGATATGCGTGTGTACATTGAGATCAATGGCTATTAATCAACCTTATCTAATATATATAAGATTGATTGGTAAACTCATGCAAATCATTTCATATCATAACTTAAAGAAATAGAAAGGCTGAAGAGGAAGATTGAAGAAGAAGATCAACAAGTTAGTGAGGAAGTTTGGTTGACTTGGAGAGGATTGATCAAGCTGGGAGTGGTATACAACTTGGTATATTGATCTTCTCCATTAACTTAGTTTAAATTCATGAGTTTGATGATAATTATAGAGTGTAAACTGTTGTTGTGTGTTTCTTTGTGGATATTTTAGGTCTCTAGTGGGGGAGAATCGGGGTCCCAAGGCTTTAGTGATGGTCATGTGGAGAGAAAACTCAAAACTCAAAGTACAGAATTCTGGGTTTTCCTACACATAGCACGCTAGACATGCTAGCCAGTGCGCTACTTGCGTGTAGTGCGCTAATGGATGTGAGTTGCGCGCTAATGAGGTCACTAGCTTGCCTTGTACTTTAACAGCACAAATTCTGCATTTCCTAACTTAAACTTAAAAAATTCAAACAAAGTCTCATACTTCAATTAAGGGTCTAAGCACACTCTAAAACATATCGAATGATACTAGGAACTTAGGGAAGAGTCTCAAGGGTTCGGGTACTTGTTTTGAGGTGTCGGGAGGCCAGATTAGCTAGGAAATTCACGTCGATTATAAGTAAACTGATTGAGATATTTATTTACATTTCATTCTAGTTTTGCTATTTATTCTCGGTCATTTGGACTGAATTCTCTTTTGTACTCTAAATGCCATGATTTGTTGTTTCGTTTCATTTCATGATGCTGCTATCGAGACATTGGTTGTTGGTTAAATATTTCATTGACTCTAAATCATGTGCTATGTCTTCTTTTTTAAAGTGATTATTCAATTGAAATAACATGCTATTATGTAAATGATTTATGCTATTACAAATCTATTTCCTTTATGCATTAGTTATTCAATTATCATTGTTAGTTTCCTAAATGTGTCAATCATTGAATATACGAAAGTAGTTTGTTATCTAGGAAAATTGCATTATAGAGATGTGTACGGCACACGCGGTCACTAGATTTCCGAGGTTGTCAGGATCTCACCACTAGCTTGTGCAGCACACGAGGTATGGGACCTGAGGTTGTTAGCAAGTATACATTACATGTGAGAGGCACTTGTGAGTATTTATATATTTAAAGGGAATTTGAGAGGATGTGAAGGCATCTATGAAATTGTTTACGCCATAAATAGTGGAAATAGGCTGAAGTAATGCAACTCATGACCGATCAGCTGTAGATCATTACTACTTAGCCGAGAGTCAGTTTCATATTACTTAACTAAGGAATCTTATAACATGATTCTTTTTCAACATAGTTGCTATTGTTATGCTTTCAGATACTTGTTGTATATTTGAAAATGTGGATAAATGTCTCTCAGTATTACTTTCTACTTTCCTGTACTCACCTTCCTTTTTATGACGATGGGTGTAGATCCATCGAGTAGCAGACCGGGCATGGAGAAGAATGACAACTACCTATGAGCCACTGGAGTGTTGCTATTATGACATCCGAGAGTTTTATAAACTTGATTAGAGGACTAATTTAGTATTTTCGGATTTGATTTGGGATTTAGGTATTCGAGGTGGGACCCACACGCATTGCGGATCAGAGATCATAAATTTAATAGTATGTTTGTATATCGTGTGCCTATTTGATGTATTATATAATATTTCGACATGAACTGAATTTTCTCTAATATTTAGTAATTTTGGGTATTTTTTGGAATTTAATTTGGATATTAATTGAAGAGATAATAACGAAATTAAATAAAATATTTAATAAATTGGTGAGCACCTAGTGACACGCGGGGTTGAGGGTGATAGGCGTAAGATGTACAATAATGTGCACGCCCGAGGTTGGTCATTGGCGCGCGTGGCGAATTTATAGCTGCAAAAGTACATAGATGTTTATATATTTTTATACATATAATATAGTTTATATATATAAATATATATATAAACCAATCCTACAGGTTAAATCAAAGTTAAGTGACCATTGGATTCATCTCGAGATATGCGTAGTATGATCATCGAGGTGGTGAAATGATTTAACATTGCGGTTGGTACGATGTGTTCATGCCTCAAGATGCGTATTTTCCAATCTTAAAGAGAATCAAGTGGTGTATGGTTACAAAACCATTTGATCTACCTTAAGATACGCGATATGTATCTCGAGGAGATCAATGTAATTATTAACGATGAGTCGGGCAAGAGGTAGTGATTATCTTGTTAATAATAATAAGATTGACCTTGACATATGCAATACGTGTATCGAGAAATATCAAATTAAATAATGATAATGAATTTTTGATTCGCCTCGAGATTTATGCAATGCAAATCTCAAGGAAATTTTAATATATATCTACACCTCGACACACCACCTCATTTAATTTTTTAGAGATAAAGATTGACCTTGAGATACATAAAACATATCTCGAGGACGTTCAAAGTTATAATATGAAATTAAAATTATTAAAATTGTCTCGAGATCCGCGTGATGCGAATCTCAAGGAAATTTAATATATAGTTTGCAAATGAAATAGAAGCTCCACCCCCTTTTAGTTTCGCACACACAGAAAGAGATCGATTGAGAACGAGAGGAAGAGTGGCAGGAGGAAATCGACCTAGAGAGAGGAGATAAACAATGGAGGCGGGTTAAGGTGAGTGTGTTGTTCATAGTTGTTGGGTTGTTGTTAATGTGCCATCGTTTGTTGTTGGTGTTGGCTGTTGTGTATTGTTGGGGTTGTTAATGGAGGTGGGAGGAAGAGTATGGCAAGGGAATGATATACCCTGCCCAGTCCTAACCTAGGGTCGGGGTTGTGAGCCCAACCCCAATGAAGTTGAGTTATAAAAAAAAGAAATTGTTGAAACTGGTTGCTGGAGGAAAAAGATGGGGTTTGATCCCAGACCGGACCGAACCGAGTCGGTTTAGGGGTCAAACCCCAATTAAAAAGAAAATAGGAAAAAATGCTAGAAATTAAGAAAAAAATTCCAAAAAATAGAAAAAAATTCAGAAAAATATCGTTTGGACCAATTTAATAGAAATTGAAGATTTTTAAGAAAATTAATGACTTTTTTTATGTTCTCGAGGATTTATGCTCTGGATTTTGCCTAGTAAAGCGTGTTACGAGATCGAAAAATAACCCAAATTTGAAAAATTATTATAAAGCCTAGTCTAGGTTAATTTTCGATTATGAATGACAATTTTGAGTCAAAATTGAGATCCGGACATCCGAGGGGCTGATTTGAAGGGATTCCAAGGTTTTCGGGTCAATGATGACTAAATGAAATATAATAAATTGAAAAAATTACAATTAAGCCCAGACAACGTAACTTTCAATGTCGAACAATAATTTTGAGTTGAAAATGAAATTCAGACATTGGATATTTTATTTTCGAAGTATTTTAGGGGTTTTAGGACGTAATTGGGTAAATTAAACTGGAACTAATTAGAAAAAAATTGTGGGGTTGTTATGAAAACTTATCGAACTTATAAATGAAATGTAGGACTGCAATTGGAGCCCCATGTGGACTAGTTTACTGACTCGGAGTGCAAAGGAGTTGCAACATTGCATTTATAAGGATAAGTAAATCCCATAGTAACCTTTACATTATATGATTATAATTTCGTATAAATTGCATTGATCCTTAATACTGCATTTTTGTTTTACATGCATACACGAGTAGGGAGGATAAGGTCGATTCGAGTCTCCTTATAGTGTCTACCTGACTATGTGTATAGGGTAGAACTATATATTATCTACTTGACTATATGTACATGGTATATTAAGCTACATGACTGTGTACATGTTAGAATTGTATAGTGTCTACCTGACTGTGTGTACAAGGTATAACTATATTATGCTTGAGGGGCTAGAGTCACTGATACTTTGCATTGCGTGGTTATCATGAGATCACGTTGAATCCGATCATACTTTTATAGACTCAAGGAACGAGACTCTTGGTTATCCTCTCTGGGCATGAGTCCTTACTATTGTTTACTTAGCACTTTCAGAGAATGTTATCTAATTGTGGTCAAATAACAAAAATGGGATAGATTTATGGTTGTATTTAAATTCCTTGAATTATATTCTTCATTTAATCTCTTAGATATTTATGCAATTGATTATTACAGGTGTACTGGATAGTGTGGGATTTACTTATCTGAAATTATCGAGTTTTTATAATTGGATAATGACAGTTCCAACGGCGACAAGGGAAAGGGAAAGCTTTTCGACTGTATGTGACTTGCTTAGTTCTTTTCTCTATGTATGTATTGGTTTTTGAATATATTATATTGTTTAAATTTTTTTCGGGTTAGAGTGTGATTAGGATTTCTTTTAGAATGACGGGAATGGTTTTAGGACTAATTGAGATAATTTTTGAGTTAAGGTAATGTTAGCTTAAGGTTTTAATACTTCAGATCAGGTTAGAATGAATATATAATTTCGTATATTCAATTTATATTGTTATGAGGCGGATTGTGAGTCTTTCTCCATTTGCACTAAAGCTGAGCAGGTCTTGTTGAAGGTTTTTGAAGGCCAGAATTTTCGGTGCAGGCTTAAAAACAATGGAGGTGCTGTTGAAATTTTTTTATGAAAATCTTGAGGATAATTTAATTCATTTAAATGAACTTTGAAGTTTAAGATTCACTTTAGAATCCTATGTGGTTAATAAAGTTTTATAAATGATGATTACAAGATCTTAATCTTAATTTTTTATCGATGGAGAGGTAAAGGCTGCAAGATTATCAAAGGATTAAGGTAATTTAGGCCGGTCAGATGCCCTAATTAGGTAGGGTCTGACAATGTTGGTATTAGAGCCTAGGTTTGGCTTAATTGAGAATAAAACTTTGGTTGAGAAGTAAATGGTGATTGAGCACAATTTGATACTTAAATCGTAAGATAGGATGAGTAAGACTAGAAAAGTGTAATTTTTTTGAGAATAAACTTATGAAACGAAATTAGTGTGATTGGATATGAAATGGACTTGTGAAGTGTGAATTCACAAAGGTGTGGTAAGTAGTTTGGCACTAATATAACTGATAAAAGTATCAGTTATGAAACCAAGAGGAAATTGGTTAAAAGGGAAGTCCAAAAGGATTCATGTACGTAAACACTAAACATGAATTTCTTGGAAATAAAAAAGTATCGAAATATTACAATTTTTAAACACTCAGAAAACATTAAAATAGACATAAATTAAGTCTCAAGCGATTGAGAATCGTTTGGAAAATGTAATATGAAATTCGGACTTATGGGAAGCACAAGATATGGATTAGCTTGAGTTTTAGAATAAGGTTAGTACCGATTGCACGGTTAACTCGGGAACACTATTTTATAAAATATTGATTTAACTCATAATAAACTAATAGTTGCTTTTGAATAAGTCTCAAATGAAAAGAAAAAGGAGACATGGTTTTTTTACAATGAAAATTGATTAGATAAACTGAGTTTTGACTGAAAAATCACAATGTGATTGTGATTGGATCAAACAAGTTTTCTAAGTTGGTTTCTATAAAACTAAAATACTTTGAAGCAAAGTATTGTGCTCTTTTCGAAATAAAATGTCAAGTGAAAAATAGAATAGAACCATATTTTAAAACAATCAAACGACTTCTATATAAAAGTAATGAAAACTTTGATTGTTTATTACTCAAATTACTTATCCATAAGTGGCATTGGGTATAGTGGTTATATGAGTAAAATAAGAACTGATAAAACAAATGGAAATGCTCAAGTTAGAAGTAATTTTTATTAACACCAAATTAGGTGTTGTTACAAAACAAAGATAAACGAAATTTCTAACTTGAAAATGAAAATTGTAGTGATAAGATCAACATATTAGAAGTTAAGGTGTTGGGGAAGTGGTCTAATAATAGCTTGGATTAGCTATTAAACATCAATAAAAATGATTGTGTTTTGAGATTCAAAGTACCTAATAGTCACTTCTAATCAAATTAAGTAATGATGTTTATCATTATAACTTAAAATATAACCAATGAAGAGATAGACATACTGATTGAGTATCAGTAAGTAAGTTGTATAGGACGTCAGTATGAACTTCTATATTGTGAGAATTTCTATTTGTAGAGCTTAAAGGATTGAAATAGCATCCTTTAAAGAGGAAGTTTATGAACCTGAGACACGAAATTGATGAATCGGTGATGCGTTATAGAGACAAATATAGCTATCTAAGGCAGTTTGCTAGGGATCTAGTGAGAGATGAATCTAATGATGTATACCATTTCGGAGATAGACCGAGGCCAGATTGTAACTGCCTAAATTTCTAATAGTAGGTTTAGTCTGTAATTAAAGGTCATTGACCCATGATGTGGCTCGAGAGAGGGCACACGAATCTAACACTCGGTACAAAGACCAAGTAATGTATTTGTTTGTGGTATGATGTATGCTTGGAGCATTGTGTATGTGTAGACACAGTAAGTCACTCCTACTAGTCTATAGAGGCCAAGACGTAAGCAGAGACGTGACTCGAGATGCGTGCTAGCGTGGGACCGAGATAAAGAGTGATGTGGCAAGCTAATTTAAGTTGATGTGACTGAAATAGTCAAATTTGATAAGGTTTTAGTGTATTTACAATTAAATGTACCTAAGTTAGCAAGTTAAAACAATAACCGCTTGATGTTCCTCGCGATACGTGTTGACACATTAAGAGACTAATTGAATTGCAATTGGTGTTACCAAGGAGGAGTTAGTGGAGAGTTAGTGGAATTGTGGCAAGATGTAAACTATTAGATCAGCCTCGAGATGCGTGTATACATTAAGATCAATGACCATAATTCAACCTTATATATATAAGATTGAATAAATCAACTCATATAAACCTTTTCATTTCCATTCATTAACTTAGAAGTTAAGCAAAGTGGAGAAGGAGATCAAAGAAGATTAGCAATGTGTGAAGATGATTTGGTGATTTGAAAGTGTTGATTAAGCTATGAGTATTCAATAACTTGGTAAGCTTAGCTACACTATAAGCTTTGTGATTAGTTAATGAATTTGTGATATAATTTGAGTATGGTTGTTGTTGTGGGTGTTTTCGGGTCTTTAGAGGTGTAGTACAAGAGATCCCAAGGTTTTGGAGTTAGCCATGTGCGGAGAAAACTCAGAATTCAAAGTGTAGAATTTTAGGTTTTCCTACAATTAGCACTCTAACTGTGCTTGCTAGTACTCTACCTGTATCTAGCGCGCTAATTAGGTTTACTAGCTTGCTAATGAGGTCTTTAGTGCGCTTGAAATTTCAACTAGCGCGCTAGGTGCTTTGATAGCACAAAAATCTGCAATTTCCTAACTAGAACTTAAACACCTTAAACAAGTTTAACACCCTAACTGATGGTCTAAACACATTATAAAACAAGTCTAACGGTACCAGGAGCCTAGGGAAGAGTCTCAGAGCTTCGAGTACATGTTTCGAGGTGTTGGGAGGCTGGATTAGCTAAGAAATTAGTGTATAGGTCAAGTAAATTGATTAAGATATTTCTCTCCATTTCATGTCTTGATATTGTTGCTTGATTTTATTGCTTTGTATTGTTGTGGTTGTTGAATTCTTAATGTTATAATTGGTGTGCTTTATCTTGTTATGTAGTTGTGGTTAAATTAGAATATATGTGTTTAGACTTCATGACGTAGCTTCGGGTATACGCGACACATGAGGTATAAGACTCAGAGATGTCGTTATAACTGATTAGTTAGTGTTACAGACCTACCATATAAAGTTAATGAAATGTACAAGCGGTGACCGATTAGGGTAATACGGAGTACTATGTGTGCCGACCTATTACATAAGGTTGATAAATCGTGTTTCACAAATAACAAGGATATGATATATAAGCTATTACTTGAAGAGTACTATTTAGGCCAATATGTGAAATGATTAAGTGGTGACCAATTAGGGTAATACGAAGTACTATGTGTGCCGACCTATTACATGAGGTCGATACACTGTGTTTCACAATTAATAAGGAGAATGTCTAATGATAAACGGTGACCAATAAGGGTAATACCGAAGTACTATATGTGCTGGCATATTACATGATGTCGATATGTCGTGTTTCACAACTAATTAGGAGAATGTCTAATGATAAGCGACGACCAACAAAGGTAATATCGAAGTACTATATGTGCGGACCTATTACATGAGGTCGATAAGCCGTGTTAAGTAAATGACTACCCAAGGTCTATGTCATTAATAAGGTATTACTGGGCTAAAGTGTTAGGTACATAATTTAATATGTGTAGTTCATTGGATTATTACATTGATGTTATATTGTTTGGTAATGTGTTTGTGTATCTATAGTTGTTGTTGTATAATGAATGTATGTATTGCAAAATGTATCCCTTGTAATGTTTGGAAATGTAGATAAATGTCTTTCAGCGTTACTTTCTACATTACTGTACTCAGCGTCCTTTTTATGACGATAGGTACAGATCCATCGAGAAGCAGACCAGGCAAAAAGAAGATCGACAACTACCTCTGAGCCAGTGGAGACCTACTACCTTTGATGTAGGTTTTAAATTCTTTTGAACAACTTATATATGTTTTCTATATACTTTTGGGGTTGTATGTATGGGATGAGAGATAATATACCAACCAGACACTTGTTGATATATAGTTATCGCCTTTGTTATATATATGCATATGATCTTTGTTACCTGGTTTTCCACACACTTAGGTTTTATAAGAATGACTTCCGCATAATTGTCACGACTTTCACTAAATAATCTTTCAAATGTATAAAATTGTAATTAACTCTAAAATACTACTTAATTATGAGAATGATGTAAGGTTTATTAGTAAGACTGACTAATACGTTATTAGGTTATACATGGCTAGAATTAGGGCTTAATGACGGGATTAGGTTAGGCGGTGCCCTAGATTAAAGGAGCAACCATCACACACATATATAGGGTTTTATGTGGTCAGTTCAAGTGCTAGGATTTTAGGTGAGATTTATGAGCGTGCACTCTCTCACGAGACCTACTATTTGAGCAGAGTTACCAATAGGACATCGTTAGGACCAGCATTGACACATGATCAGATTGCAAAGTTTGAGAGAGGTTCTTAGGGATCGGGGACAACTACATCAGTTGTGCCATATGTGTCATCCCCTACTCCATTACAGAGTATAGTTGGCAAAACACCCTTGTCACCACCAGTTAAACCTGCGTTACCAGCTCTTACTTTGCTAGCTTTTTTCAACACCACCAGCACCGTGTTAGCAACAGTAGGGTAGTAGAGGCCGAGGTAGAGGTAGAGGTAGAGGTAAAGGCCGAGATGGTTCCCAACAAAGATAGGCACAGGCCCATGATAAGACATTGGGTCAGTGCAGGCCGATTACTTACTTTAGATGTTGTCAAGTTGAGCATATGGTGAGAGATTGTCCATAGCTGGAAGTTATATTCCCATAGCAGAATCGTGAGGGGGTACACATGGTAGCACAACCAGACGTCGATTCCATACAAAGACTTATTGAGGGTATGATTTCTATTTGTGGTAGAGATTTATGGCTTGTTTGATTTGGGTTTTACATTATTTTTTATTTATGGTTGCATGATAAGCATTTTAGAGTTGAGACCGGTTAGAGTTAGCGTACATTTGATTTTGAGTACCGTGGCAGGGGATAGAGTTTACCCTGATTGTAACGACCCGTTACCTTAAGCTTGTGATTAGTACTAATCCAAATCCTAATTAATCCGAGTTAGGCTCGTTATTAAGTTCGGCGTACCTCGATTAGGTTGTGCGTGCGTTTGCATGATGTATGATGTTTGTTTGGATTGTTAAATCAATTTATATATAGGTTGTCGTATAATACGAAAATTATACACAATCCTATAAAATGGAAAATACCCAATAAACAATGGTTTACTAGGACACTAAGTGTGACGAGGGAGTCATGGCACGAATTTGCACGCTCAAGGACACTTGTAGGCATGTCCAGTGAGTTGATTGGTGAATAATATGCAATATATATTTATATGTTTTTAAATAAATAAATATATATTGGAAAATAAAAGAATATTAGAATTATAGGGATTATTGGATCGTTTCGAACGAAGCGTAAATGCTTGACTTGTCAAATTTCATGTGGCTTTACGGAGTGTCACTTTAATGCATCAACCACGTGATCGGTCTCGAGATAGCGTGATGCGTATCTTGAGAAAAATCCATATATATAAACAAAAATTTATTCTTATCCTCACAATTCGAACATTCAAGAGAAAGGCCGAGGGTTCGGGAGTTGATTTCGATCGAAGGGAGATCGTTCTGGGAGCTGAATTCAATCAAGTTGAGGAGCTTAATTGAATCAACAACACGAGATCAACGTTTAGGTATGATTTGTTCTTGTGTTTGTTGAAGTTCAATTCGATGGTGATGGTAGAATTTCAGTTAATTATGCGGTTTGATGATTAGAATTAGTTTCTAACCTCATTAAAGGTCATCCCAAATCATTTAGGAGTGTAATTGTTGAGTTTAGAGTTCATTTGTATCAAGATTTGATCAGTAGAAGCGTGCTGGTGTTGCAGGTCTAGTACGCATAGCGTGCTAGGCTTTGGCCATAGCACGCTATGCGTACTGGGAGGATGAATTGACATGCAGGTAGCACGCTATCCATGTCAGGTAGCGCGCTACCCACACCCAGATTAGTACAAAACTGATTTAGAGTTGGTTGGTTTGTCAAGATACTTAGGGACTGGGTAGGGGTTCTAAATGTAGTATAATGAACCTATATTGATCCCAAATGATTGGAGATAGGTTGAGGAACACCGAGGAAGAGTGAGATGAGCGAAAAGTTAGGAAATTTAGATGGAGACTTAAACCTGAGGTAAGTATTGATTCGCTTATTTATCAATATTGTCTGGCTATTTAGTATATATAGCTCATGTAGTTGTTGGATTGAAATGGGGCTTATGTACACTATGATGGTTTTTCTAATGAATAGAAAATGGTGTCTAATGTGATCCACGAGAGTAAGTCCTCAGGGCTGAGACCAGGTCGTATAGAAATTGGAGTTGATATCTCGGTCTATACGTAGCTCGTACTCAGTTAATAGGTTGCATGGGTTACATATTCACTAGAGGGTTTAGGATAGGACCATTGGGCATTAATCGATTGGATAAACATCACATATGCGCAGTGTGTTAGTTTAGCACTCGTATTAATTGCGTCGGTGGGTAATCGACACTAGTTTTATAAATAAAATAGGGGTCACTGTGTAATAGTCTAAGAACTTTGCTTTGCATTCGTTTATATATTGAATTTATATGATTTCCATATTCTTGTTAGATATCATTGGTGCATGTTTTTATTGCATTATATCCCTGAATATTATATGGAATGTTGATGATTAGTGTGAATCCCTACTTATTGAGCAAGTTGGAGCATTCACCCCAAATAACATTACATGTAGATCCGACGAGTGCTACAACTATGGGATGGAGAAGTTATATGAGTCTTGAACTTCTCTTCGATGAAATGACTTTCTCTTGGTCTTATATATTGGTGTTGAATTACTATTTTGTAATATCATATGGGATGGGTGATTATATAACCAAGGTTTATTCTGGTTTGTTTTTCATACTGTATATCTTATTTTGGTTATCGAAAAAAGTTTTAAATTTTTGCTGCATATAAGATTTGTTTTATTTTGATAATCGATATACAGTAGTGTTTATCACGTGTAGGTGGTAAAGCTGTTGGCTCTACTTAATTCTGATAAGGGTAATCTGGGCTTAATTAGGTCTCAGACCGGTTATTGCTCTAATCAGGTTAGGGGATGCTACAGTTTGGTATCAGAGCTAAGGTTTATATAGCTTGGATTCATTATTCTAAAATTTATTCAAATCAAGGAATAACTCTTATACAGTTTAGTATCAGCGCCATAGGTTTTAAACCCTTGGTTAGCTATGGTTTATAAATCTCGGAATAATGATTTATTAAAATCAAGGAATAACTTTGATACAGTGTGGTGCCAGAGTTTATGGTTTATCACGTTTAGGGATAAAGTGGTAATAGTGATACAGTTGGGTATCATGGACAAAGCTCTGACCATACATTCACTTTTGGATGGTGTTCGAAGTGAATGCTAGCCTACTTTAAAAGTTTAAGGTACTCTGATTACCCTAATAACGGAACCTAAGTTTATCAACTTGAAGAGTGGTCTCGAGTTATGAATAAGCTTAGGGTTTGATAAATGGTTTTAATCGTGATTTTGGGGGTAACCAAAAGATAAAAGACTGAAATATGTTATTTGTTGTGTATACTATATCTACGTGGTAGATATAAGAATTATGTCTTTTCTGAAAATTAATAAGTTGGTTGAAGTCCATTTATTCCTTATGATATAAGAAGGTGTTGGAGGTAAGAGCTCCGGAGAGTCTTAACCTTAGGGATAGACAAAAAGGAATGACATAAGAAAAGTTGCAAAGATGAAATAAAAACTCTTCTCCAAGTAACATCTTTAGTGGTCTTTTTTCTTACTGATATTATTAGAGAAATAATAGTCAGTGAAGAAGTATCGATTGGATCAAGATCTTGAGGCGTGTATTAGGAGAATGAAAATTATAAAATAATGAAATACTGAATGACTTTTGAGGAAACTCAAAGATGGCAGACCACTTTGAGAGGTGATTTAATACTAGTATTGAGACTAGTATGGAAGTAATGAAAGTTATCCAGTAAACAAATTAGTGGTAAATGGTAAAAGCCTAATGGAGGTTGGGACACCACTAATGCAGTTATACTTCATAAGTTGTTATGAAGTTGATATTCCAGTCATGGTGTGAATCCATATTGGAATAACAAGCGGTTTATTAATAAAAGATCGTTAAATCAAGAATATAGCAAAGAGTTGGTAAGATATCCTAGTCCGATCTATTAGACTGGTATAGTCTACATTGGGGAAAATGAGTGGTCAGTGAATCTGAAGATTTGGGGAATCCAAGGTTTAATGTGTAGTAGTCGAAATGAGTATTCATTACTCAGAATTGACAACTCCTTCTGAAAATAAGTGAAATCAATGGTTCTCAAGAGGTAGTTGAGATTTGATTTTCACAGTGAAATGATCAAATCTAAGGATATATATCTTTATAAGATGATTGCAGGAGGGTGCTGGATCATTTTAAGTGGATGGTGGAAACCACTAGAAATTACTAGAACTTATGCTATTTTCATAAATTAAGGGTGTTAAGTTAAGGAAAACCCTATTGTAATGAAGTTATTATTGTGTTATCAATAATAACACAAAATCTTTGAAGACTTAAAGAATGCACGGGCAATTACCGTACAAAATTGAATTGGTAACGGTAAGTTGGTTTAGACCAGATTTTTGTAAATGCTAGTGCTAAGTTTCAAAAGATAATAAATGGTAAGAGTGTTGAATATTAACAGTAAATCAAGGGATTTGACTGTGATTGAGACAATATGAGGTTGTCCTATATTCAACACAATGGTAAAAAGAGGAAAGTAAACTTAAAATAATTGAATATTACAAATGATTGACCCGAGGATTTGTGATATCGTTGTGTGATTTATTCAGTTAACTCAAATATATGATAATTATAAGTCGAAATTGAATACAAGGATGCTTTGGAGGAAGGTGAAAGTATAGTTCGAGTACAATGTTTGCTTGAAAATATCTAAATTGTGAAAGAAGTTAGAGGTTCAACCTAAGACTTCTAATTTAGGTAAGAATGTGTGAGTGACACAATAAAGCAAAATTGTAACTCATATTTCCAGCTCTATATAATAGTTTTAGATTTGGAAGAAGAACTATTAAAGACAGATAATATCGGGATAACTAATTTGGTAGATGTACCAAATATGGAAAGGCATCACTTGTAAATTAAGAAAAAAAAGTTGTTGAGGATCTTTTAATCATTCTTAAGATTAATCAGAATCTTAGAGGAATCATTAAAAGACAACCTGAGAATATGACATCAGTGGACTGGTGTAAGAGTAAGTAACGAATCTCAAACTATGGAAGTTTGATAACTGAAAATTGTCAGAGTGATAGAAAAAGAAGGTGAGAAAGCTACCATAAAAACTTCCTAAGTATTAGGAACTCACTCTGAAACATCACTCATCAAGGTGATTGTGTTGACAATGCTTTGAAAAGAAAGGGACAAAGGCTATAGTTATAATAAAAAGTTGCTCAGTAATATCTTTTAGGTGAGATATTTATTGATGACCAAATGGAAGTTTTGCTCGGGTACATCATCAGCTGAGTTGTCTGGATCATTAACTCTAAGTCTTTTCTTTGGAGCTCAGATTGGAGTTGAGTTAGTAACGATTGAAATGAGTGATATATTATTGAAGGAGATTGATTGAGATTATCAAGTAGGTTAAGGATGACTACTAATTATTAATGTTGGAGAGGATGATCTCAGATCAAAACGTTGAGCATGTAAGGAAAGTTCTTAGAACTTGAAACAAAGAGTGGCAAGAATGTTGTGAGAATCTCATTGATTTCTTAAATACATTTATTTATGTGAAGTCCAAAATTCATTGTGATGAAAATTAATAGTTGGTGACCTGAAATGAAAAAAAATTGACAGCGTCAATTTTATAAAGAAATATGAGATATATCAGCAGTAGAAGCTGAATAATTTTAACCTAGAGGGTTATATTATTCTTGCTTATTTGAATGATATTTCGTGCTCAGAAATTCATGATGAATTAACCTAAGTTGTTGTGACAACCGAAGGTTATTGATAAAATTGTAAAACTGACAGAGTTTGGAAGTTTCTTCCTAGTACTGTGGTTTAAATCCTCGTGGAAAAGTAAGCGAGATGTATGTGTGTGGAAAAGTTGAGAGTTGTGGAAAACCAATATTATTATTTCGGTAAGGAATTGAAAATCCACTTCTTAAGGGGGAAGAGATGTATAATAGCTGGGAGGAACATTTCTGAATCTTAACACAATATATCTAAAGTTGACCATGGTTTCCAGAGAATATAGTTTCCGAGCTTGTGACTTGGAAAATATGAATTACTAGAAGAAATATTTACTGTGATTTCTCTGGTGTTAATTTTAGCAGGCTATATATAGAGTTGAGGTATTTAACTTAAAAATTTGTATGCTTTACTTCGTCGATTATTGGTAGGATGAGAAGTAATGATTTAAATTAGTTAGAGCCTGAGTAATTTAGAACTACACAGAAAGGTGTTATCACACTGTCAGTATACAATTGCAACTCTGATATATGAAGAAGATGTAGCTATTAATAGAGCTTTTTAGTTAGACTTCATGAGGAGATGATGGTGATGATGATTTGTGTAAGTTTAGTTGACATGTCATCAACTAAGAGAGCTAATATATGAGCTACTAATATGATCTTATGAGTTCAAATTCAAACTGAATTGGAAAAGATTGAGTAGTGATTAGTTGTTAGAAAGCTAATCAGGATTATATAAAGTGTTAGAAGTTAACAGCTAGTGCTGATTATCATGATTGGTCGAGTGTCTGATAATGTTGCGTTACAATTCAGGGATAGATTATGGATTCCAGTTCAGGATTAGGTGAGGAAATAAGTGCTAAGGGAATCTCATAGATCTATTTACTGCATTCATCCAGATAGCAGTAAGGAATATAAAGAAATGAGGTGCCTTTATTTATCGTTAATCTGGGATGAAAAAATTATAATGTAGGGATAATACAGAGATATGAGATATGTTAGCAAGTTAGGGCTGAGAACAGAAACTCGGAGGTTTATTGCATTCGCTACCTACTCTTGAATGGAAATGGGAACAAAGATCGGTGGATTTTGTTTCCAGTTTATCTCTTAGTTAGCGTAAGTACAATACAGTAAAAATTGTAGTTAACAGTTGATGGAGTGTGTGCATTTCTTGCCAGTTTCAATGTAAAATCTTTTTGACTGTTTATGCAAAATATACATACATGAGATGTTAGATTTCAGGGTGCTTCAGTGTTGATTATTTCAGATAGGGATCCAAGATTCATATCCAGACGATGGAGTGAATTGTTGCAACCTTAGTATGGTATACTATCGGTAGACCGATAGGTAAACAGAGTAACTAGTTTTAGTGCTAGAGGATATACTTTAAGCTTGTGTCTTGAAGTTTAATAATAACTGGAAGAGATACATTTCTCTGTATAAGTTCATTTGTAAAAATAACTGTCAAGCTAGAATGGAATACTCCTTTAAAACTTTGTATGGTTAATCATGTCATTCACCAGAATGTCTGGACAAGGGTTGAGATGCAAGCTAATTGGAGCCAGAATTAATTTAGAACTATACAAAGGAAAGGTAGTACATTAGCCAGCACTTGACTACAATACAACTAAAACAAAAAAGAAACGATGATAAATATCATAGGTGGTTGGAGCTTTCAAAGGACAAATATGTTTTGTTGAAAGTCTCACTTACGAGAGGAGTTGTGTAAGTTTGGATTGTGAGGTAAGCTAGCTTCAAGGTGTATTGAGTCGTTCAAAGTACAAGAACGGATCAATCCTGGTACTTACAGGTTAAAGTTGCCTCTTCAGCTAGTTGGAGTTATTAACATCTTCTATAAGTCTATGTTAGGAAAATGGAGACTCAGTTCATTCCAAGGATTGGCTGGAATGAATGTGGTTTTCGGATGACTTATCTTACAAAGAGCAGTCAAGTGGGTTACTTGATCGTAAGATTTTTAGAAAAAAATAGAGAACCAAAGAGATTTCTTTGGTTATAGTGAAATAGGGATTTCACAAAGATGGGGAACTAACCTGAGAACGGAAGTATAAGAAATAGTTGTCATTTCTCTTCGAAACTGCAGGTAATTTCTGATTACTTTAATTTCGAGAACAAAATTGCTTTAAATTGGGGAGACTTTATCAAATCGGTACCTTAAGCTGATGATTAGTACTAATCCAAATCCTAATTAATTCGAGTTAGGCTCGTGATTAAGTTCGGTGTACCTCGATTAGCGTGTGCGTGCGTTCACATGATGTATGGTGTTTGTTTGGATTATTAAAACAATTTATATATAGGTTGTCGTATAATACAAAATTATACACAAGTTTATAAAACGGAAAATACTCAATAAACCATGATTTACTAGGACACTAAGTGTAACGTGGGAGTCGTGGCACGAATGTGCACGCTCAAGGACACTTGTAGGCATGTCCAGTGAGTTGATTGGTGAATAATACACAATATATATATTTATATGTTTTTAAATATAAAAATATATATTCGAAAATAAAAGAATATTAAAATTATATGGATTATTGGATCGTCTTGAACGGAGCATAAGTGCTTGATGTGTCATATTTCGTGTCACTTTAAGGAGTGTCACTTTAACGCATCAACTACATGATCGGTCTCGAGATAGCGCGAAGCTTATTTCGAGAAAAATCCATATATATAAACAACAATCCATTCTTATCCTCACAATTCGAACATTCGAGAGAAAGGCCGAGGGTTTGGGAGTTGATTTCAATCGAAGGGAGATCGTTCCGGAAGCCAAATTCAATCAAGTTGAGGAGCTTAATCGAATCAACAACACGAGATCAATGTTTAGGTATGATTTGTTCTTATGTTTGTTGAAGTTCAATTCGATGGTGATGCTAGAATTTTAGTTAATTATGCGGTTTGATGATTAGAATTAGTTTCTAACCTCATTAGAGGTCCTCCTGGATCATTTGGGAGTGTAATTGTTGAGATTTGAGTTCATTTGTGTAAAGATTGGATCAGTATAAGCGTGCTGGTGTTGCAGGTCTAGTGCACATAGCGCACTAGGCTTTGGCCATAGCACGCTATGTGTACTAGGATGATGAACTGACATGCAAGTAGTGCGCTACCCATACCCAGATTAGTGCAAAATTGATTTGGAGTTGGTTGGTTTGTCAAGATACTTAGGGATTGGTTTGGGGTTTTAAATGTAGTATAATGAACCTATATTTATCCCAAATGATTGGTGATAGGTTGAGGAACACCGAGGAAGAGTGAGATGACCAGAAAGTTAGGAATTTTATATAGAGACTTAAACCCGAGGTAAGTATGGATTCGCTTATTTATCAATATTGTCTGGCAATTTAGTATATAGCTCATGTAGTTGTTGGATTGAAATGGGGATTATGTACACTGTTATGGTTTTTCTAATGAAGAGAAAACAATGTCTAATGTGATCCACGAGAGTAAGTCCTCAGGGCTGAGACCAGGTTGTATAGAACTTGAGGTTGATCTCCCGGTCTATAAGTAGCTCCTACTCAATTTATAGGTTATGTGAGTTACATATTCACTAGAGGGTTTAGGATAAAACCATTGGGCATTAATCGATCGGCTAAACATCACATATGCGCGGTGTGTTGGTTTAGCACCCGTATTAATGGTGTCGGTCTGTAATCGACCATGGTTTTATAAATAAAATGGGGGTCACAGTGTAATAGTCCAAGACCTTTGCTTTGCATCCGTTTATATATTGAATTTATATGATTTCCATATTCTTGTTAGATATCATTGGTGCATGGTCTTATTGCATGATATCCTTGAATATTATATGAAATGTTGATTATTAGTGTGAATCCCTACTTATTGAGCAAGTTGGAGTGCTTACCCCAATTAACATTACAGGTAGATCCGACGAGTCCTACGACTCTGGGATGGAGAAGTTATAGGAGTCTTGAACTTCTCTTCAATGTAATGACTTTCTCTGGTCTCATATATTGGTGTTGAATTATTGTTTTGTAATATCATATAGGATGGGTGATTATATAATCAAAGTTTATTCCGATTTGTTTTTAATACTATATATCTTATTTTGGTTATCAAAAAAGGTTTTAATGCGCATATGATTTGCTTTATTTCGATAATCGATATACAGTAGTGTTTATCAGGTGTAGGTGGTAAGGCTGTTGGCTTTAGTTAAGTCTAGTAAGGATAATCTGGGCTTAATTAGGGTTTCTGGTCGGGTATTGCTCTAATCAAGTTAGGGGATGCTACACTGATTATCTTGTTAAAGGATGTCCAGTATAGATAGGCGATGTAAAGTTACCGACAGAATTCAGAGTGCTCAATCTTTTAGACTTCGACGCATTGTTAGGGATGGATTAGCTAGTAGCGTATCATGCTCATATTGACTATTTAAGCAAGACAGTGATATTTGAGATCCCAAGGCATCCGATGTTTAGATACAGTTGTAGCATACCGAAAGCTGAGGGCATTAGAGGTCGACTTGCAACTAGTGGAGAGATGGAGACTCTGGTATCATTATATGTGATGGTAGACAGTCAGGGACCAAGACTGGAGAAGATTCTGATTGGGTGTGAGTTTTTTGATGTATTTCGGAATGACTTATCTGGCTTAGCACCACCGAGATAGATAGATTTCATCATTGAGTTGGAGCCAAGCACCAGGTCGATTTCTATACCGTCATATCGCATGGCTACGAGAGTGTTGGAAGACTTAAGGAGTCAACTCCAGTATTTGGGACAAAAAGGATTCATCACACCTTTTATGTCGCCATGGGGAGCACCCGTCCTATTTATGAAGAAGAAGGATGGCACTTTGAGATTGCGTATCGACTACAAACAGTTGAAAAAGGTCATAATCATAAACAAGTATCCACTGCCGCATATTGATGACTTATTTGATCAGTTGAGATGAACACAATTTTTCTCCAAGATAGACCAGCGATCAGGGCATCATCAACTTAGGGTTATAAGGACAGGTCCAAGCAACTTTTAGCACGAGATATGGACACTATCAGTTTAAAGTCATGCCATTTGGTTTGACCAACGACCATGCCATGTTTATGGATTTGATGCATCTGGTGATGAGGCCGTTTCTTGACCTCTTCGTGATAGTTTTCATCTATTGATATGCTCTAGGACTTGAGAAGATCACGAGCTGCACCTCATAGAGACATTGCAGACTTTGAGGCAGCACCGACTATACACCAAGTTCAATAAGTTTTAATTTTAGCTGTTAGAGGCAGATTTTTAAGGCATGTTGTTGGAGTAACGGATATTGTTGTAGATCCAGCCAAGATTCAGACGATTATGGATTGGTCAACACTGACGCCAGTTACTGAGATTATGAGTTTTTTTTGGTTAGCAGGGTATTTCTATAGATTCGTGAAAAATTTCTCAAAAATTGCGTCACTGATTACCATATTGACTTAGAAAGTCGTCAGATTTGATTAGTCTGAGGAATGCGAGCATGCATTTACTCAGCTAAAGAGATTATTGACCACCGCACCAGTGTTAATTTTTGTTGGGGCATGTGCCCTAGGTCAATCCATTAACTGTCTTTATGAATACTTTTAGTTAATAAAATAGAGGATTTCATTTGTTGTTTATTATAATTAATTTGCATGTTTACATTATAATAAGATCCATGGGTATTTACAGAAATATTCTAAATGTCCCTAGTCGATCATTATACTTGGAACTTGTAATGAATTAAGACTAGTGTGAGTCTCGATTGATGATCATATGATGATTATACGTATAGGATACGAATCAAGATCACGAGTACTTGTTAGGGAACAAAGTCTTGGACCAACCCGCTATGAGAACATCACATGGATTAAGTCATAGTTGTTTCTCACGATAGGTATATTTTTCAGTCCTCTAACTTGAGATTACCAGAGACTTCAACATTACGAACACAGTGATTTGACACAATCAAACGTTGTCTTTAACCGGACGATTATAAAGGTTGTCATTGGTTACTGTGTGAGCAATGTGATGAAGTTGTGTAATCAAGATAGAATTTGTCAATCTCATATAAAGAGAGATATCCAGTGGATCCCTCGATGTGTTAGACTGTTAAAAGGCCTAGTCTAAGTGAATTGATATTGATCAATGTCACTTGGATGTTTTCAGTCTACCTAGAGATCGAGACTAGTACGATTGAACATGTTGGATGACAATTCCATGCCTTATGTTTGATCAAAGGGATATCGTGTGACAAAAGTATGTTATATACATTATTGATTAGGTTGTATCGATTTGATATTGGTACAACTTGGGTAGTCATAATGTCTTGCTAGAGGTCGCTTATGACTTGTATACCAAAATGTGTTTTGGTACACTGCCAACATTGTATGAGCCTATTGGGTCGCACACTAAGAATGGTTTTGCGAGATTTTAAGATGGTTCAGAAAAATGAATTTTATATGATAAAATTTATGACATAAACGTCCTTGTGGTGTATTACACTTATACTTCTTTAAGTAGGGGTATATGTGTAATTTACTTAACCGTCTATATACAAGGGTTGTATAAATAGACGCTTGAAGTTAGAACACACGTGGGAAATATTAAGGGCTGAAACTATATTTTCGTTTTAGAAACGAATTAGGGTTTTATGGTACGCTCTGGATCGTTTTGGAGAGAAACAAAAAGGTTTGGTATTCTCTCGAAGCTAGCACTTCGAATCTCGGTCGCGTCGATTCGTGTGTGATTTCTTGGTAGAGGGCGTTCGTCGTTGGCAGCGCCTTAGAGATCAATCAACCTTCAGAAAGGTATATTGCGACCGAGGTATGATTAAGTTTTCATGGTTTAAACATTTTTAATGGAATTAGATTCGGATCCTGTTGTGTTGTTTGTCAAAATTGTTTTGTAATTTTCGCTGCGTATGAACCCCAAAACCCAACAGTGGTATCAGAGCAATCGAGTTCGATTCCATTAAATTCATTGCATGTTTTCTTCTGATATATACATGATATATGATTGAAAGCATGTTAATAGTTGATGTATATGTGATATACATAAGTTTTATGTGAGATTTATTATCATGTTTTGTGTATATGATACATATATTCGTGATTTAATTGAAATCAGTTTCGGTACATGCTAGTAACCATGTTAGGTTAATTCGAATAATTTTAATGAATTGAATTTTGTGTTCGTGATCCATGACACCATTAGGTATAATCTTTATTTTTCGTGTATTGATGCATGGATGAAATCTCTGTAATTCGGTATGCATATTTAGGTTACATTGTTTTAAGTTTCTTAAATTGTATAAGTCTGAATATTAATTCGAAACTAATATTATTAGGTTCGATTGGGATAATAGGTCGTGATTCAATTACATGTTTGTGATTATTTGGATGAGGACCGAAATTGCAATAATTATTTTTCGAAATTATTTATTTATCTCGTTATGTCTATTCTGTTATGAAATTTCTATTTGATAAGAAATAGATAACAAATTAGATTAGGAGATATTAGCAAAATCAGTTTCGTTATCCCTATTAGATAGGAGATAAATATCAAGAATTTTGTTATTGGTGATATGTTAGGATTCAAATATCTTAAGTCCTAATTGGATTAGGATAAGATGATTAGTTAGATGTGGGCTCGGGTTAATTAAAATGTTTTAATTGACTTAATTTCGAATAAATTAAGGGGTTCATTTAGGATAATAAAATCAGCGAAAAATATGATTTTCTATAGCGAAAAATATGATTTTTCGCTGACCGGCCAGCGGGACCACCGTCTAACTAATCCTAGCGCACGAAAATTCTTTTATTAGAGAACAGTATAAAAATTTCCAAATTGTTTAGTGATTGAACAAATCAATAAAATATATGATATTTCATTTTTTACATAAAATCACTAAAACTGAATAAAATCCCTCTATTAAATTTTAAGTCTCGAGCCATCCATTTAAAACACTTGTCAAGGCCTCGGTCACACTAATATAGTTTCAGCCATAGCTGGGTGTATTGTGTTATCTTGATAAGACAAGTTGGGTAAGAGTTACCTAAATGTTTAAAATGGTCCGACTTAATAAAGCTATCAAAATAGTTTTGAGCTTTAGGCGCATGATGAGATAAAAAACATGCTAAGACATAAGATGTCCCGTATATCATAAAAGTATTTAAAATTACATATGATGTAATTGGTAACTGTTACCAACCTAAATAATCTAGTTCTATGTTTCATGCCATAGCTATCATAGAATTAGGTGAAATATGGATTTTAGTCCTCTAAATAAACAGTATGTTTTAGGAAGGTTGTTAATTTAGTGGGAGTCTATTCCTCTATACTAAAATAAACTTTGCATAATCTTTATTGTAGATCAATGGCCTCTTCAAGTAACAATAATCCCCTGTCACTGCGATCCATCCTTGAGAATGATAAGCTATGTGGGACTAACTTTCTTGACTGGTTCAGAAACTTGAGAATCGTTCTCAACCATGAACGCAAGTTGTATGTTCTGGATGCTCCAATCCCTGAGGACCCACCAGCAAATGCTATGAAAGCTGTGAAGGATGTGCATAATAAGCATGTCAACGATTCTACTGATGTTGCATGTATTATGCCGGCAACTATGGTTCCTGAACTTCAGAAGGACATGGAACTAATGGAAACCTACGACATGGTACATGTATTTGAAGGAAATGTTCCAACAGCAAGCTAGGCAAGAAAGGTTCGAGACAGTCAAGAACCTACATTCTTCCAAGATTGGTGCGTCAGTTAGTCCTCATGTTCTTAAGATGAAGGGCTATGTTGACCAGCTTGATAGACTCGAATTTCCCATAAGCCAAAAGTTGGCTACGGATTTGATCCTGAATTCATTACCGGAGAGTTACTCACAATTTATGATGAATTACAATATGAATAATTTTGAGAAATCAATTTCAGAGTTGCATTTGATGCTCAAAACTGCTGAACAAAATATCAAGAAACCCTTTAGTAATGTGTTGATGGTCCAAAAGGGAAAGGGAATGAAGAAGAAAGGCAAAGGCAAGGCTAAAGTTGCCAAAGCTGCTACTGCACCTGTCGCAAAGCCTGTGGAACAAGTCAAGCCCCAGCCTGTTCCTGCTTCAAAACACCCAAAAGAAAAGGAAGGAAATTGTCATTTCTGCCATGCACCTGGAGATTGGTTCAGAAATTGCAAACTCTATCTAGAAAATCTAAAGAAGAAAAAGGGTAGTGCGACTACCACTACAAGTATTTATGTTATTGAAATTAATTTATCTACTAGTGATTCCTGGGTATTAGATACCGGATGTGGATCTCACATTTGTATAAATGTGCAAGGACTCACAAGAAGTAGAAAGTTGAAGAAACGAGAAGTCATCCTCCGCGTAGGGAATGGAGCAAGAGTTGCTGCCCTAGCTGTTGGATCATATGACTTAGTCTTACCTAGTGGAATTATTTTAACTTTAAATAATTGTTATTTTGTGCCTGCCTTGAGTAGAAACATCATTTATGTTTCATGTTTGGATATGGATGGTTTTGATTTTATTATTGCGAATAATAGATGTTCCATTTCTCGTAAAGGCATATTTTATGCAAATGCTGATTTGTGTGATGGTCTTTATATTCTAAGCATGAAAAGGTCAACTGATACTTCAGTCTTTAACATAAATACAAAGAAATTCAAGTCAAATG
Organism: Stephania cephalantha; assembly: GCA_039657325.1. Taxonomy (NCBI): domain Eukaryota; kingdom Viridiplantae; phylum Streptophyta; class Magnoliopsida; order Ranunculales; family Menispermaceae; genus Stephania; species Stephania cephalantha. The sequence continues at coordinate 16,709,185 of CM077567.1, read as the reverse complement.
ATTTGAATCAAACCTATCTTTGGCATTGTCGTCTCGGGCACATAAATGAGAAACGCATAACGAAGCTCCATAAAGATGGACTTCTAGATTCATTTGATTTAGAAACATATGAAACGTGCGTATCTTGTTTAGTAGGCAAGATGACTAAAAGACCCTTTACTGTACACAGTGAAAGGGTAAGTGATGTATTGGGTCTAATACATACTGATGTATGCGGTCCTATAAACACAATGGCTAGAGGAGGTTATCAGTACTTCATTACATTTACTGATGATTTCAGCAGATATGGTTATGTATATCTTATGAAACATAAAGTTGAATCATTTGAGATGTTTCGAACTTTTCAAAATAAAGTGCAAAATCAAATTGGTAAAACTATCAAAACACTTCGATCAGATCGAGGTGGTGAATATTTGAGCCAAGAATTTGATGATCATCTTAGAAATTGTGGGATTGTCTCCTAATTGACTCCACAAGCAACTCCACAATGGAATGGAGTTTCAGAAAGGAGAAATCGAACCTTATTAGATATGGTTCGATCTATGATGAGTCATGCAGATCTTCCATTATTTTTTGGGGTTATGCATTACAAACTGCAGCTTTCACTCTAAATCGAGTTCCTTCTAAAGCGATTGATAAAACACCATATGAGATATGGTATGGAAAGAGACCTAGTTTGTCTTTCCTTAAGATTTAAGGTCGTGAGGCTTACGTAAAGCAACAAGTCTCGGATAAATTAGCACATAAATCTGACAAGTGTTTATTTGTGGGGTATCCTAAGGAAACAAAAGGATAGTACTTTTATAATCCCGCTGAGAACAAAGTGTTTGTTGCTCGGTATAGTGCCTTTATGGAAAAATAGTTTATTTCAAAAGACACTAGTGGGAGAAAAATAAATCTTGAAGAAGTTCAAGAATCATAGATAAACACTGAATCGCTACTGGAAGTTCAACAACGTTCTGAACCAGTTGAACATTTACAAGTGACACAAGGCCCACGTAAATCTGGTAGGTAAGACATGAGCCAGAGAGATTCGAATTTCTCATTACTGATAGTCGTGATGTGTTGCTTATGGATCAAAATGAGCCCACCACTTATCAAGAGGCTATGTCTGGACCAGACTCAGATAGATGGCTAAGTGCCATGAACTCTGAGATGCAATCCATATATGATAACCAAGTTTGGAACTTGGTTGATTTACCTGAAGGTGGTAAGGCCATTGGATGTAAATAGGTTTTCAAGAAGAAAACTGACATGGATGGCAAAGTGCATACTTTTAAAGCAAGACTTGTAGCAAAAGGTTTCAGGCAGACTCAAGGTGTTGATTATGATGAAACTTTTTCGCCAGTAGCCATGCTTAATTCCATAAGAATTTTAATTGCCATTGTTGCATATTATGACTATGAGATATGGTAAATGGATGTAAAAATAACATTTCTTAATGGAAAGCTACTTGAGGATATGTATATGACACAACCTAAAGGTTTTGTACATCTTGAAAATTCTAGGAAAGTATGCAAGCTTCAAAGATCCATTTATGGATTAAAGCAAGCTTCTCGGAGTTGGAATCTTCGTTTTGATGAAGTAATCAAGGATTTTGGTTTTATTAAGAACGAAGATGAGTCTTGTGTATACAAGAAGGTCAGTGGGAGTGTAGTTGTTTTTTTGGTATTGTATGTTGATGATATATTACTTATTGGAAATGACATCCCAACATTGCAGAATGTCAAGTCTTGGTTAGGGAAGTGTTTCTCAATGAAAGACTTACGAGATGCAGCCTATATCCTAGGGATAAGGATCTATGGGATAGATCTAAGAGGATAATCGGTCTAAGTCAGAGTGCTTACATAGACAAGGTGCTGAATTGGTTCAGTCTGCAAGATTCTAAAAGAGGATTGTTGCCAATGTCTCATGGTATAAGTCTCAGCAAGATTCAATGTCCTAAGACAAATGATGAGCGAGACCGTATGAATAAGATTCCATATGCATCAGCTATTGGATCTATCATGTATGCCATGCTATGCACTCGACCTGATGTATCATATGCTTTGAGCACTACAAGCAGATATCAGTCAGATCCTGGTGAGAGTCACTGGATAGTAGTAAAGAACATTCTTAAATACTTAAGAAGGACTAAGGAAGTGTTCTTGGTCTATGGAGGTTTCGAAAATAATCTAAATGTAAATGGTTACACAGATGCAAGTTTTCAAACTGATATAGATGATTTTAGATCGCAGTCTGGATATGTGTTTACTTTGAATGGGGGTGCAGGAAGCTGGAAAAGTTCGAAGCAAGAGACTGTGGCAGATTCTACAACAGAAGCTGAGTATATTGCAGCGTCCGATGCAAAGAAAAGAAGCGATTTGGATCAAAAAGTTCATTTCGAACTAGGTGTGGTTCCAAGTATTGCTAACCCTGTTTGTTTGTATTGTGACAATAACGGGGCAATAGCACAGGCCAATGAACCTAGATCACACCATAGATCCAAACATATACTCAAGCATTTTCATCTCATCAGAGAAATTATTGAGAGGGGAGACGTGAAGATTTGCAGAGTACCTACTGAAGACAACGTTGCGGATCCATTGACAAAAGCTCTTCCACAAGCAAAACATGATGGTCATGTTAGATCATTAGGCATTAGATGCATGTATGATTGGCCCTAGTGCAAGTGGGAGATGTTGGGGCATGTGCCATAGGTCAATCTATTAACTGTCTTTATGAATACTTTTAGTTAATAAAATAGAGGATTTCAATTACTGTTTATTATAATTAATTTGCATGTTTACATTATAATAAGATCCATGGGTATTTACAGAAATATCATAAATGTCCCTTGTCGATCATTATACTGGGAACTATAATGAATTAAGACTAGTGTGAGTCTTGATTGATGATCATATGATGATTATACGTATAAGGATACGAATCAAGATCACGAGTACTTGTTAGGGAACAAAATCTTTGGATCGACCCGCTATGAGAACATTACATGGATTAAGTCATAGTTGTTTCTCATGATAGGTATATTTTTCAGTCCTCTGACTTGAAATTACCAGAGACTTCAACATTAGGAACACAGTGATTTGACACAATCAAACGTTGTCTTTAACCGGACGACTATAAAGGTTGTGATTGGTTACTGTGTGAGCAATGTGATGAAGTTGTGTAATCAAGATAGAATTTGTCCCTCTCATATAAAGAGAGATATCCAGTGGATCCCTCGATGTGTTAGACTGTTAAAAGGCCTAGTCTAAGTGAATTGATATTGATCAATGTCACTTGGATGTTTTCAGTCTACCTAGATATCGAGACTAGTACGATTGAACATGTTGGATGACAATTCCATGCCTTATGTTTGATCAAAAGGATATCGTGTGACAAAAGGATGTTATATACATTATTGATTAGTTTGTATCGATTTGATATTCGTACAACTTGGGTAGTCATAATGTCTTGCTAGAGGTCGCTTATGACTTGTATACCAAAATGTGTTTTGGTACACTGCCAACGTTGTATGAGCCTATTGGGTCGCAAACTTAGAATGGTTTTGCGAGATTTTAAGATGGTTCAGAAAAATGAATTTTATATGATAAAATTAATGACAGAAACGTCCTTGTGGTGTATTACACTTATACTTCTTTAAGTAGGGGTATATGTGTAATTTACTTAACCGTCTACATACAAGGGTTGTATAAATAGACGCTTTAAGTTAGAACACACGTAGGAAATATTAAGGGCCGAAACTCTATTTTTGTTTTAGAAACGAATTAGGGTTTTATTGTACGCTCTGGATCATTTTGGAGAGAAACAAAAAGGTTTAGTATTCTCTCGAATCTAGCACTTCGAATCTCGGCTGCCGTTCGTGTGTGGACTGCTGGTAGAGGGCGTTCGTCGTTGGCAGCGCCTTAGAGATCGATCAACCTTCAGAAAGGTATATTGCGACCGAGGTATGATTAAGTTTTCATGGTTTAAACGTTTTTAATGGAATTAAATTCGGATCCTGTTGGGGTTTTTGTTAAAATTGTTTTATAATTTCACTGCGTATGAACCCCAAAACCCAACAATTTTGCCAAAGACTGGTCAGGGATTCCTTGTATAAATGTTCCTCATACAGGTCTAGTTTGTGTTGATACACGATAAATGTATTATGGCTTATGCTTCTAGATAGCTAAAGATACAGGGGAAGAATTATCCCACTTATGACTTAGAGTTAGCAATTGTGGTGTTTGCTCTAATGATATGGAGACATCATGTATATGGAGAGAGACTTACACTATACACTGATCATAAGAGTTTGAAGTATCTCTTCACATAAAAAAGCTGAATATGAGATAGCGCAGATGGTTGGAGTTTCTGGAGGACTTCGACTTTGTTTTGAGTATCAGCTAGGAAAAAGCAAACGTAGATGCAGATGCATTGAGTAAGATACTAGTTGGAGACGCCGAGGTTGTTAGATGTCATATGACACGTGAGTATGGATTACTTGAGGCAGTAGCGATGATGAGTCAGTCAGATATTCCTACCGACACTCGAGTGATGATTTGTACACATACGAGGCTACGAACAATGTCTATACAAAGAGTATCAGAGGGTCAGAAAGCCGACATTCTATACCCGAGGTTCGGTGAGTTAGCTCAGAATGGTGATTGTGTGGATTGGATGGAGTTGACAAATCAGTGTTTGAGATTTAAAGGTAGATTGTGGATATCGTCAGTGGCAGAGTTGAGAGTTGAGATTCTTCAAGATTCACACCATTCCCGGTTCACAATTCATCTAGGCATGACTTAGATGTACCATGACATGATGAGACATTTTTGGTGTCATGGGATAAAGGTGGACATATAGGAGTTCTTCAGGAACTATTGGATTTACCTCAAGTGAAGGCCGAGCATCGTAGACCTGGAGGATTATTCCAGTCGCTTCCCATTCCATGATGGAATTAGGAAGATATTGCCATGGACTTTGTCAAAGGTTTGCCGAGGACTGCCAGACGACATTATTCTATCTGGGTGATTGGGGATAGATTGACAAAATCTGCCCATTTCTTACCAGTTGCAGCTCACTACACATTTGACCAGTTTAGCATATTGTTCAAGAAGAAGATTATTTGGTTGCATGGCGTACCATTTACTATTAAATAAGGCAAAGATGTTATGTATACATCTAGGATGTGGCGGAGTATGCATGAGCAGTACGGTACGCGCCTACAGTTCAATAAAGCCTTTCACCTTCAGACTGATGGACAGACTGAGAGGTTGATTCATGTTCTCAAATATATGCTCAGGGCTTGTGTACTTAATTTTGGCAGATTTAGGGAGGAGTATATAATGTTGTGTGAATTTGCATACAACAACAGTTATCAGGTTAGCATTGAGATGACTCTATTTGAGGCTTTACATGACATACTGTTTCACTCACCATCATATTAGGCTGAGTTAGAGGACCAGGAGTTTGAGGGGCTTATATTGTTGTTGATCATACGAAGAAGGTACAACAGATTCGTCAGTGACTTAAAGGGGCCCAGAAGACGTAGAAGAAGTATGCAAATATATATTGTAGTGATCTCACGTATACCGAGGGAGCTTTTGCGTATTTGAAGGTTTCTCCTAGGAAGGGGCTTAACAAATTTAATTTGAAGGGCAAGTTAGCACCGAGATTTATCGGGCTATTCAAGATCAAGAGACGGGTCGAGAAGGTTGCTTATGAGCTTGACTTACCTCCACAGATGTCGCGAATTTATCCAGTTTTCCATATCTCTATGCTTCGACTGGCAAAGTCAAAGGCAGGTGTGAGACCGACGGTGTACTTAAGTTAAAATAGCATGAGTGGGGATATTACATATAAGGACTAGCCAATATAGATCCTAGAGCGGAGGGTACAATAGTTGAGAGGCAAGTCTACCCCAAAGATGTTAGTTAAATGGCAGTTCCGAGGTGACTCAGAACTCACTTGGGAAAGGGAAGACTATGTGTAAGATAGGTTTCCGTATCTTCTTGAGTCAAGGTAAGGCTTAAACTTAAAGTTTAATTTCGAGGACGAAATTTTTATTAGTTGGGAAGATTTGCCACGACCCAAATCCCTAATCTTATTATAAGTTCTTAATCAGGATTATTGACCTGTGACGTAGGACCTACATCAAAATACGTGTCATAACCGAGGCGATGTGGTCGAGGTATATGTTAGATTTGTTGTGATGTATGCCTAGTGTATTGTATATGTATGATCTACTAAGTCACTCCTACTTGTGTATAAATGTCGAGACGTGAGCGAGGATGCGCTTCGCGATGCATACCGGCATGGGACTAGAGCAGAAAGTGATATGGTAAGCTAGATTAAGTTAATGTGGCTTAATTAGTAAAGTTGATGTGGCTATAGTTGATTTAAATAAAATGTAGCCTAAGTTAGAAAAATAAAACAATAGCAATTTGATATTCCTTGAGATACGCATGGATACATCACAAGACCATTGAGTTGTAATTGGTGTTATTAACATGGAGTTAGTGGACAGTCAATGGGATGTGAGTTAAGATGTGGGCCATTAAATTAGCCTCGAGATACATATGTACATTGATATCAATGGCTATTTATCAACTTTATCTAATATATATAAGATTGAATGGTAAACTCAATCAAATCATTTCATATCATAACTTAAGGAAAAAGAAAGGCTAGAGAGGAAGATTGGAGAAGAATATCAGCAAGTTGGTGAGGAAGCTTGGTTGATTTGGAGAGGGTTAATCAAGCTAGGTGTAACAACCCATTTTATTAACCCGTTATTATTATTTATTTACAGATTATGACGCCAGCTCGGACCCGCTTGGACGCTACAGATAAACTATGGGCATGCCTGATTAGGTACTAGCTATATATTGTTTGATTGGTTGCTTTTATTACGGTGTATTTCATTTAATGTGACAAAACTCATTGCATGTTTGTAAGTATCACGTTAGGTCGAGTGAGATGGTGTGACAGGTAATCATCTCGTAAAGCGTGTCAACGGGGGTATCGAATAGGCGTAGTACAGGTACACTAAGTTTATAATACTAACTTGAATAAAATGACTAAAAATCAAGGTGAATATAGTATAAAATGGAGAATCAATCTCTAGGCCAAGATAAAATAATTGGGTACATCAAGGATTAACGCGCCTCGAGATGAATGCTGAAACGCGGAGCACCTGATGCCGATTAGTTAGAAGTGAGTGAGACCACAATTGAGTTAATTATGCATCAAATATATTAACTATATCATTATTGTGCCTAAGTTGGCCATTTAAAAAAATGGAATTAATTTGATTTGCTTATAGTTTGATCAAATTAAATAAAAGCCATTGATGGGCATTAAAATGATCCTAGAATGTGTAATACTAGGTTGTTTAGTGTCTCAATGAAGTCATTAATTTGTGTGTGACAGCCTTCACAAGGACCACAAGATCGTCCTCGAGATACGTATACACAATTGATCTAAACACAATATATATATATAACATGAGTTAGTGGAAAGAATCAACATGCACTATCATCTTCTACCTCCTAAACTTAAGAGCAAAAACCAGGGATTTAGAGGGTTGAATTTCCACTAGAACTGGTGTGGGAGATCATAAAAAAGGACACAAAATCAAGGTAATGCACTTCCTCTCCATCAATTTCATCTTCTTCAATTTTATTATGTGTGTCCATGGAAGTGAGCTTAAAGAGTTGAGGTTTTAATGGTGATTTGGGGTTGTTATTATTGTTAGTGTTATTGGTTGTTATTGTGGAAGTTGTTGTGAATGATTAGAGAAGAAGAAAAAAAAAGTGTGTGTTGATATGCAGAGACGAGTTGCAATATGGTTGCAGTTCATCGTGCAAGCGACCCTGGGCTTGGCTAGGCCTGGACCAGTTGGCCGAATTGGGCCCAGTTGAACCGGGCCTGGTTTAGTTGGGCCAACCCCCATTAAACAATTAAGAAATTATTTAAAATTAAATAAATTATAGAAAATAGATAAAACAATTACAAAAAATTACAAAAAAATCCAAAAAATCATAGAAAATATAAGAAATTGGGAAAAAGGTAGAACATTTGGTGTTTAAGATTTTTCGGGCATTTGGCACTCTGGTATAACTCAAAAAATGTGCCACAACTAAAAAATTAGAATACAATTCTAATTTTTAGTTTAATATTAATAATTTAACTTAATGTGGATATAAATCAATTAAAATGATACATTTGGACTTCAGAAGACTTAGGGGACCGTAGCTCGGGTTCAGGGAGCTAGACGAGGTCGAATTCGAGTGTCCGGGGAAGTTGGAGTGCCTGTTTTGAGGTTTGTAAAACCCATAGGGACGTCACTTGAGTATTTAATTATTGTTTTTATATTGCTTCTGTCCATTCTTGCATACAATTCTATTCCACACTATTTTAGACGGTTGGTTGAGGTTACTCCCACCTTTATATTCGATGTGTGTTTATGGCTCACTAGGCTAAAGCACGTGGGACGAAGCCCTCTGTGAATTGCGACCAGTGCGCCTGATTGGTGCACGTGTGACCAAGACCTCGGTGAATTCCGACCAGTGATGCTGACTGGTGCACATGTTGGTGAAGCGTAGTAATAGGCCAATCGCCACGAGGAACCAGGTGAAAGAGTAGTGGGAGCACCCATTGAAGGGATCCCGAGGATCCGAAGTACAATCTACTTTTGCATGTTTATTTAACATTTTCTTTGGCTTCTTATTTATTTAAATGCACATAAGTTTTTTTGGGATTTTACTCACTGGACTCGTCATATATTTTGTTGTGATGGCTGAGTGTAGATGCTAGTACGAGAAGGGGCAAGGGGATCCTAGGTAATTATCTCTGATCGCCTATTGTCCAAGACACTCTCATACGTGTTTATTTTTTATATTTTGATTTATTTTGGGTATTAGGGAGACTAGAGAGACATTGTACATGTATATAAGTTTATCTTTTAGTATCACGTCGCCTTATATACAGAGTACTCTATTTCTGAGTTTTCCACGTTAGGACTTATGCTTTATGACACACGACATATATATACATATGCCATGCTTTTATGTCTGTTTAAGACTTTCGCTGTTAAATTATTACTTATAAATGGAAATGCATAAAACACAAGCCATATTTATAACTTTCAAACTTCAAAACTAAAAGACATTAAACACTAAATATACATGACATAAAAAGGAAATGTGCATAATTGGTTTACAATATAGCAACACACGATAAGTTAGCACGCACACTATGGATTCAGGCGTGGCAAGCGAAGCCAGCATAGCGCGAGACCCTATGTGTCAGTGACATGGACTGTGTAGAGGGGCCCACAGGGTAAGGGTCAGTCACAGTAGGAGTGGTGTACAACTTGGTAAGTTGATCTACACTATTAACTTAGTTTAAATTAATGATTTTGATGATAATTATGGAGTGTAAACTGGTGTGATATGTTTTTGGTGCATGTTTTGGGTCTCTAATGGGGGAGAACTGGGATCCTAAGGCTTTGGTGATGGCCATATAGAGAAAGAAAACTCAGATTTCAAAGTTCGAAATTCTGTATTTTCCTACACATAGCGCGCTAGATATGTTATCTAGCGCGCTACATGCATGTAGCGCGCTACTGGATGTGGGTATCACGCTAATAAAGTCACTTGCGTGCTAGTCATATTACCGATCGCGCTAGGTACTCTGACAACACAAATTCTGCATTTCCTAACTTAAACAATTTAAACAAAGTCTAATACTTCAATTAAGATTATAAACACACTCTAAATTATATCAAATGATACCAGGAGCATAAGAAGAGTCTCGAGGGTTCGGGTACGTGTTTTGAGGTGTCAAAAGGCCGGATCAGCTAGAAGATTTATGCAGATTGTAAGTAAACTGATTGAGATACTTATTTATATTTCATTCCAGTTTTGTTATTTATTCTTAGTCATTTGGATTGAATTCTCTTTTATACTCTAAATGTGAAGACTTATTGTTTCATCTCATTTCATGAGGTTGCTATCATGGCATTGGTTGTTGGTTAAATAGTTCATTGATTCTAAATCATGTGTTGTGTCATTCTTATTTGTAGTGATTAGTCAGATGAAATAGTATGCTATCAGGTAGTGATTTATGGTATCGTAAATCCATTTCTTTTGTGCATTAGTTATGCAATTATCATTATTGGATTTATAAATTATGCCATTCATTGAATGTACGAAAGTAGTTTTAGTATCTAGAATCATTACATGATAGAGATGTATGCGACACACATGGTCACTAAATTTTTGGGGTTGTTAGGATCTTACCACTAGCTTGTGCAGCACAAGGGGTATGGGACCCGTGGTTGTTGACAAGTATACATCACATATGAGGGGCACTTGTGAGTATTTATATATGTGAAGGCATCTATGAAATTTTTTATGCCCTATATGGTGGAAATAGGCTGAAGTGATGTAAGTCACGGTCGACCGACCTTGAATCATTACTACTTAGTCGATTGTTAGTTTCATATTACTTTACTAAAGTATCTTATAGTATGATTTTTCAACATAGTTGCTATTGTTACACTTTCAAATACTTGTTGTATATTTGGAAATGTGTATAAATGTGTCTCAGTGTTACTTTCCACTTTCCTGTATTCACCCTTCTTTTTATGATGGTGGGTGTACATCCATAAAGTAGCAGACCGGACAAGGAGAAGATCGACGACTACCTCTGAGCTTGGAGTGCTACTACCTTTGATATTTTAGGTGTTTGATTTTGTTGTCTGGCTTATATATATATATATATATATATATATATATATATATATATATATATATATTTTATACACTTTTGGGGATGTATATTATGGGTTATGAGATAGTTACCCGACCAGACACGTGTTGATATATTTTTATCATCGTTTTGTTGTTTATATGCATGTGATTTTTGTTACCTTGTTTTCCACATACTTAAGTTATGAATGGGTTCCGCTACTTTGTCAAGACTTCCGCTGAATAATCTTTAAACTGTATATAATTTTAATTTACTCTGAAATAATATTAAGTATGAGAATAGTGTAAGGTTTATTAGAAAAGTAGCTAATGTGATAAGTGTATTGAAAAGGCTAACTAATACTTTGTTAAGTCCTACGTGGTGGAGGTTAGGGCTTAATAAGGGGATTAGGCCAGGCAATGCCTCAATTAGAGAAGGGGTCATCACATCAGGCTTCTTTTGAGCTGACTCAAATTGAGATTTTTCATTGGTGGTGTGACTGGAACATCCTCACCCTCAACTGGCTTCTTCATCTCATTATCTTCTTATGCTTGTTTGTTCAGTTCCGAGTCAAACCCCTTAGCTCTCCTAAACTTTGTGGCCCTTTCATTGTCCCAATCAAAATCCCCTCCCGTATATGCACCATGCTCGACTTCGTCCCTACTATGCTTATAACTCCCGTGTTCGCTAGACTCAACCAGCTCAACTTCAGTTTTGTCAACGTTGAGGATACAAACAAGCTCACCCCGATTCATTTCATCGTCCTAGTCAATAATCAAATCTCCCTTGATACCCTAATCCCTTTCCAACACCTTCTCAACCAGTTGACGAGTGACCTCATCAAAACCCAACCCTATCATTATTAAATTAATCATGTACAGAACATGGTTTCGATCACTCTTTTCAACATGAAACTCGTTGTCCACAATGGACTTGGCCATCGACTTGAAGAACAACGTCAAATGCATGTCGTATGGCAAAGGGATTTTCAGGTGGGCTTGAGCACTCTTAAGGTTGTGGTAAATGATATAGTGTAAGTCAATTTTCTTACCATGCAACATACACCACATTAAAAAGAGGTCAGAGCACAGGATTGAAGACTGACTACCCTTTCTCGTAGTGAGGCTTCGGCTAACAAAGATATGGAGAAGATAAGCTAGAAAATTAGTTCGGCAATTTTTGAGGGTCTTACTCACATCAAAGTGGGGATCTTTACACATTTACCTCAAGGCAACCTCTCGGTCAAACCCATCAAATTGGGCGACCTAGTGGATGTTGTAGTACTCGAATGTACCTCTTGGCAACCTAAAGAGTACTCGGATGGTCTGGGGGAAACATTGATATGTTGTCCATACACCTCACACTTGCATATGATAGGCTCTCTAAGGATTGGGGTGCATAGGTTTGAGTAGAACATCAAGACTAGAAGGAGGTAAATGGGTAGGTTAACAGCTAGAAAATGATCCAATTTTAACCGACCAAAGATATAGCAAAGATTGAACTATGTCATGTCGAAGAAAGGGAAATTGACACGATTGGGAAGGGGACTAACCTTGTCGAGTGGTTGTTTTGGTAAGCAAACACGACCTCCTCGATTTTAAAATGCATCAGATCTACTAGGTTGTCGACGGCAAAGACTTCATTTCCCTTCCTTGAAGAGGCCAAAGACGACGCCATTTGTTTCTTCATTAGAGGACAGTCCGTCGGCTTCGATTCCACTTTAACACGCTTTGTCATAGCCACTTCAGGTGTAAGGGAAGTGGCATAGCTCCTTGTTTGCATTCCTCATGCTATGGAAGAGTGGGGTGGAAGATGAACAGAAACAGAAAGGAAGATAGAATGGGATCAAAATAGGTGGTTTCTTTCTTTGTTCGACATATATACCCATAGAACACACACTTTATCTCATCGTTTGACGAAGCCTCGCGTCGCCTCGAGCCGCACCCTCATTTATAAGACTTGACGTTCGATTGGGCGTGATGTTTCGATTTGACACATCCCTCTTCCCTATAATTTCCACACTTACCCCATTAGTACACCCATTTACCGCCAAAACGAAACGTTATTGTACTCCATAAATGCTTCAGGCCCACTAAATGTGCATCGTCTGATTACTTAGCTCGAGACACGCACACGCATAGGACGGTTCTTAATCATGTAGGTTAGCTAGTGGGTTCACTTTATACTTTATTAAATCATTCCCTTATGTGCAAATGGAATCTGAATAGGTACGCTCAAATCTGTTGCATAACTTGGCTCAAAATTGAATCATTTTCAACAGTGTACAACTATCATTTTCGTGCCAATTTGAAAATTTTAGTGTAATACGCAAAATATTATGGCCCTCTGATTTTGTCACTGTTCGATTAGTTGCATTACGATACGCTCTTTTATCGGACGATGCACAATCATGTTATTTACCTTACTTGGTTGACTCCGTGTTTTACCGAATTGATTACTTCCTCAAACTGGATTTGAAAAGGCGTGCTCAAATCTGTTGTACGCCTCAACTTAAAATTTGAAGTAATTTGAGCACAACTGATCTGAATTATTTTGGCGCCAAATTTTGAATATTTATAAAAATGGTTATAGTGAATACTAACCCAAAATTAACAAAACGACTATTATAGTCCACATTAGAAAGTCAATCCCATATTTTTTTACATACAAGTGACTAATACAAGTTTATATAAACATTAGAATAAGATATTTTTCGAGAAAAATGGTTGATCCACCCAAAGCCCTTAGCGTGTCAATGTTGGTATATACATACCATATACTCTAAGGTACACATTCGAAAGTCAACCCCATGTACGATTTTTATTTTATATAAAAGTGACCAATATAAGTTAATATAAATATTAGAATAAGAGATTTGTAAAAAAAAAAATGCTTGATCCACTCGAAGCCCTTAGCATGCCAATGTTGGTATATACATACTCTATACTCTGAGGTACGCATTGGAAAGTCAATCCCATGTCTGATATTTTTACATAAAAGTGGCTAATACAAGTTAACATAAACATTAGAATAAGAGATTTGTAAAAAGAAAAATGTTTGATCCACCCGAAGCCCTTAGTGTGCCAATATTAGTATATACATACCCATACTCTAAGGTACACATTGGAAAAGTCAACTCCATGTCTGATTTTATATATTATTTTTTTACATACAAGTGATCAATACAAGTTAATATAAACATTTGAATAAGATATTTGTAACAAAAATGGTTGATCCACATGAAGCCCTTAATTAGCGTGCCAATGTCGGTATACATACCTTATACTCTAAGGTACACATTAGAAAGTTAACCCCATGTCCGATATTTTTTTTACATACAAGTGACTAATACAAATTAATACAAACATTGAAATAAGAGATTTGTAAAAAAAATGGTCGATCCACCCGAAGCCCTTAGCGTACCAATGTTGGTATATACGATATATACATACCCTACACTCTAAGGTACAAATTTGAAAGCCAACCCCATGTCCGATTTTTTTTACATACAAGTGACTAATACAGGTTAATATAAACATTATAATATAAGATTTGTAAGAAAAATGCTTGATCCACCCAAAGTCTTTAGCGTGCCAATATTGGTATATACATATCCTATACGCTAAGGTACACATTGGAAAGTCAACCCCATGTCAAATTTTTGTTACATATAAGTGACTAATACAAGTTAATATAAACATTTAAGTAAGAGAAATGTAAAAAAATGGTTAATCCACTCGAAGCCCTTAGCGTGCAAATGTTTGTATATACATACCCTATACTCTAAGGTACGATGTGGAAAGTCAATCACATGTCCGATTTTTTTTTTTACATACAAGTGACTAATACAAGTTAATATAAACATTACAATAAGAGATTTGTAAAAAAATAAAATGGTTGATCCACCTAAAGCCCTTAGTGTGCCAATGTTGGTATATACATATCTTATACTTTAAGGGACACATTGAAAGGTCAACCCCATGTCTAATTTTTTTACATACAAGTTACTAATACAAAGTTAATATAAAAATTAAAATAAGATACTTGTAAGACAAAAATGATTGATCAATCTGAAACCCTTAGTGCGCCAATGTTGGTATATACATATCCTATACTCTAAGGTACATATTGAAAAGTCAATCCCATGTTCGATTTTGTTTTACATACAAGTGACTAATAGATGTTAATATAAACACTAGAATAAGGGATTTGTAAAAACAAAAAATAAAAAAGGTTGATCAACCCGGAGCCCTAAAGCGTGCTTGCAAATCAATATATCACTAAAATTATAGATTTGTAAATAAATTAACCATAACAATTGGTCGATTCACTCGAAGCCTAAGCATGCAAATCAACATATATAGCCAACATTTAAATCAATACAACACTAAAATTACTCATAACAATACACCTAACATTTAAATCAATATAACTATTTAAACAGGCATGAATTCAATAAGGTAGATCAATATATCAAAATTTAACATCTATCAACCCAAGAGTACGAATTGGAAAAATCCATATATGTCCATGCTTGCATGCATACAAATAACACCTATCAACTAAAAATCCACATGCATCCAAATCATTTTAAGAAACCGCCACATCATGTGCATGCATGCATGGGATTTCACGGATTGCCATCGTACCGATAATTACGAAATTACAAAAAATGTGACTAAAATATTGTTTAGCCAAGATTTTTGTTTAACCAAAAGTTATGCTTGATCAGACTGACGAGAACCTCCTGAGCAAGGCTTGGAACGGACCATCTATGAGTTGCTGAGTTGTAAAGCCCAAGGAGTCTGTGTCCCTGCCATTGGATCACCTATGTAACAACCTGTTACCTGAAGTAGGTGATTAATGTTAATCTGAGTTCTAATTAACCCAAGTTAGGCTCGTGATTAATCCCGTATTGTATTGATTAGTGTGTGCATGGATTTGCATGTCATTTGGTGTTTGTATTAATTGTATTATTAATTATGAAAATAATTGGATTTATTAGCCTAAAATTGAATAATTAAAAATTTTTGGGACGCCCAATATCGTGTGTGGGTCAAGGGTGACACATATAGGTCATGAGGTAGTGTGCGAGCCCGAGTATACATATTGGCATGCACGACGAAATGATAAACGAATTAATATAAGCTTATATATTTATATATAAATTTTATATATAAATATATATTGAAAATAAATAATTAATTAATAATCGGTGGGTGCCTAATGACACGCGGGGTCGAGAGTGACACGCATATGATGTACAACAGAGTGCACGCCCGAGAGTAATCGTTGGCGCATGTTGAGAATTGATTGATGTGAAAATACATAGGTGAATGTATATTCATATGTACATAGGTTATATATAAATATATATAAATGAATCCTAAAGTTTAAATCAAATAAAATTATACATTGAATTTGTCTCGAGATATGCATAACATGAGAATCGAAGAAGTAAATGAGTTGATCGGTTATGGTGGTTGGCATTGTGATGCTTCAAGATGCGTGCAACCACATCATAAAGAAAATTAATTTGCATGTGTATGCATGTGTCAAATTTGATGTCACATTAAGGAATGTGACTTTGGTTTCCATCCTTTGGATTGTCCTCGAGATTAGTGCATGTGAATCTCGACAAAAAATTGTAATTAATCAACAATAAGTCGCTTATGAGGTGATGAGCTTGTTAATAGCCACAAGATCGACCACGCTATATGTAACACGTATCTCGAGAAAGATCAAAATATAAAATGAAATGGAGTGAACCATCAAATCTGCCTTGAGATTTGTGTAATGAGAATCTCAAGGAAATTTCATATTTATCTCAAAATGTAACCATGTCCTCTATATTGGTTTCAAAAGTGAGATTCGGGAGAGAAGAGAGAAACCGAGAGAAGGGAGAGACAAAGAGATAGATGATGGGAATGAGGTGAGTTGTGTTGTTGTTTGATGGTGTTAATGTGTGATGTCGTTGTTGTGGTTGTTATTTGTTGTTGATGTTGTTGTTGTTCGTTGGGTTGTTGTAAATGGGGGAGATGGTGGGAGGCTCGAACCCAAGAAAGGAGACGACATGGGAGTCGTCTCCCTCCCAAAAGTGTCCTGGGGTTGGGGCTAAACCCAATCCCACTGATGAAATCGAGATAAAAAAAAAGTGAAGATTTGCAAAGAAGTAGAGAACAGTGAGGAAGAAAAAAGGTCGTGCCTGAAAATCAATTCACCGTAGAGAAGACTATAAACTCTTAATCTTCTCCATTCCTAAGTCGAAGCGCACGTCGACAACGTGAAATGTTAATTGGGGAATGAGCGCTCCAACTTTCTCAGTAATTGAATCTCGTAAATATATCGATTATCAACTAATATCAATGAATTAATGAATAGCAATATGAATCCAAAACATATCCATTCAGGTATTAAAATGGTATAACAATATATAACAGAATGCAAATTGAAATGTCAATTGTAACTGTTGTTGAGTCATTAATTATGTAATTGTATATAGTCTATTTATATATTTTTTATTGTTAAGTCTCCAAAATATTAGCCTAATTGTGTTTAATTATTATTTTCAGGGTTATTGGAGTGCGCGGTTGAATTCGAGGGGAAAAACTACGCAACATCGAGTATTCACGTGCCCGAATTCATTTGATATAAAAAACCGCATTAGCGCATATCTCGAGGCAGATTTGGTGGGCCCACATGTGTCATAGTATTTGATGAAGATTAGTGGTGCATGATGGCGTTGATGCAATGATGCATGATTTTGTTTGAAGTGGAAACATGCAGGCAATATAAGGAAACAGAGAGAAAATAAAAAAAGAAAGATAGAAAGTGGCCCAGAAGGACGCACGCACAAAAAAGAAAAGAAAAAGAAGTCGACTTCTAATAATTGGATATTCTTTTCTCTCGACCAGGGGATCATCTTCTACTCGGCCATTCCTGCCGAACTCTTTCTCTCCCATTATTTTATTTTATTTTTCTCTTGGCGTTCTTCAATCATGAAACGCTAAGTTTATGTCTTAGGCAAGACTGCGAAGGAGGTTTGACTGTGCGTATCAATGGATTTGTGATATTTATATATTTTAATTTCAATCATTTCATTATTATTTTATTTTCTTTGGTATTATTTGAACAATTAAGGTTAAACACTTGTTTAAACAGTCGTAACCATCGTCTTTATGCGACAAGACCACACTAATGGCAATCGACCTACCAATTGATTAATCCCTTTTGGGACCGATTGGATACCTTATAAATCTAGGCTAAATCGAACACACGAGTGATCCAATTGTCTAGGTGTAGTGCCTTCACGAAACCCATTGCGGTCATCGTGTTAAACTCAATGCGCTTGAGTATTGGGTTATACGATTGACTTGGGAAATAGTCATTGTCGTACCTTGGCTATCGAGATTCAGAAGTGCGTGGAACCGCGTACGTTACCGGTTCTATAACTACACTAGGATATTTTGATTTGTATATTTTTACATAAATCGACGATCAAATCCAATCTTTTATCGAACCGAACATGTATGTCTTAACCTGGGTGTTTTTATTAATTGTTTTCAAATTTATTTCCATTGCTTTATTTATTTTGTTTATGTTTAGATTAGTTACTTAATTCATTCTCTCTTAAACCTCGATTTCTATTTTTATTTTTTAAACCTTAGAAAGAATACCAATCTCCGTGGGATCGACCTTTTGCCACTATTTTGCAATAGTTGGTTTAGGTAATTTTATTTTTTTGACGCGTTCGGCGCGCGTCAATTTTTGGCGCCGTTGCCGGGGATTGGTATTTTTCAGGGGTGTATTCAATTGAGATTTTAATGGACTTTTGATTACTTTTAATGACTAAAAAGTTTAGGTGTATTCAATTAAAACTTTTAGAGAGTTCATAAATGTATGGTGTATAAGTCTATAAAAGTTTTGGGGTATTCAATTTAAACTTTTATAGAGTTTATAAAAGTAAGGTGTATTCAATTTTTAGGTGACTTTTGTGGATTGGTTACAAATCTCGACTTTTATAGACTTTTTGTATAAAAATACACATAAAGAAATCTTGAGCTTCTCCTCACCTCAACCTAGAAACTTTTAGAGACTTCTAATTTTTGTTGGTTCCATTCTTCAAAAAGGACTTTATTGTTCAGAAGATCTTTTCTAATCAATTATTTTTATCAACTTCTCCAATCACTCCACAACTCATGGATTTCATTGTTCACTCATTATACTCTAATGTCTATGTTGATGAAAATGAAAATGATGACATTATTAAGAAGATCTCATTCTAGCATCACTGTAAATTTTCGGTGAGTTTTTTTTTTACAATGAAGTTTAATTTATTAGTGTATTATTATAATCTCAAAAAGTGTAAAATTATTCTCTTTAGAGAAAATAATTGTTTTTTTTTAAATGCAAAAAGTGTATTTTCAAAAACTTAAACTATCATTCTTAAGGAAAAAATATAATGTTTTTTTCCCTAAAGTGCAAAGTTTTTACACTAACATTTGCTATGATCTTATTTGGTTCTTTTCTGCCACTATAAGATGATTTACTTACTTATTTATTATGTTGCTATTTATTTACTTATTTTTTATCCTATTACCTTGATCGTAATTCATTACTATATCTATATATTTTTTTATTAAAAAATTAGTAATAGTTCTTAAGAAAAAGAAATATAATTATTTATCTATTTTTTATAATAAAGTGCAAAATATTTGTTTCATTATAAAAATCACAAAAATTTGCTAATATCAATCAAAATCATGTTTAATAAGTTCACAAAAGTCACTGAAAATCTTAAATGTTAATAAAAGTCATCAAAATGAAGTCTGCATAAAAGTTTATCAAAGTCTATAAAAGTCTACCAAAATTTATGAACTTCAGAAAAGTCATCCACTTATAGAAATAACCAAAAGTTTATAAAAATCTCAATTGAATACACTCTTGTTTATTTCTTTGGTGTTTATTTATTTATTTATTTTAATTCTTATTTTTTCTATCTAGTCCCTCGTTCTTAACATGTATGCAGGCAACCCCGCGATGGCCTCCTACCCCCACAATTATGGTCGATTCGAAGACTCACATTATTATAATGTGAATGGGGTAGGTATGTCATACAATGGACATCAAATTTCTAACATGCATTCTTTTGTGCAACAGGTCGAGGTTTGTGAAATTTGTGAAGATTATTCTCATTCCACATATGATTGTCCGTATTATCCAAAGTATGAGAATTATCACTATCCTAGCTATGCATCGCCACAACCCGACTTCTTTATGCTCATGCCAAGTCCACAGATTCCTCAATATGAAGAGAACCAACAGTTTCAACAAAACGCCTCTTTGGAATATATGATGAAGAAATTACTAGATTATCAAAACAGGTTTCATGAAGAGCTTCAATAATTTTCGCGTTAATTTCCAAGCTTGCAGAACTTGGAAACTCAATTTATTCAAGTGAATGCCACACTTCAAAATATGCTTGACAAGAAAGAGTTATGTAATACACAACCAATTTATTACTCAGAGGAGAATGTGATCGTTGATACATTGAAGAATGTTGAGGTGAATGAGGTTATATAGGTGGAGTACTATTGGTGCGAAATAATGAAAGGACTTGAAGTCCTTCAAATTGAGCCATAAATTGTCATTGCACAAGATGAATAGGAGAAAGTTGAGAAAGAAATTGAAATCATTTCAGAAAGGCCGGAGGAGCCGCAGAAAGAGAGCAAGGAAGACCAACCTCTGGTGTTGGTGAAACCACCCACCCTCCTATACATATTTGTTAAACCTTACAAGGGGGTGGAAGTAAAGGAGCGTTCACGAATTCTCTACACTGCCGACACCTTTGTGTTGGCTGACCATGATTCGACAGATTCTTTTGTTTTCGAAGTCCCGAATGAGCTCCCAAGTCTGAAAGAGGGCATGCATGATGCATTGCCCAAAGCTATAGATGCACCGTTTGTTGTAGATATCTCGAAAGGAGAGGGCATCACGTAATGAATCACAGCAAGTCTAGCCAAAGACTTAAAAGAAAGGCGCTCGTTGGGAGGCAGCCCGGCTTTATTTTTATTTCTTTTACTTTCTTGCATTTATTTCAGTTTTATTTTAGTTTTTTATGTTTAATAAAGCCCTAACTTGGTCTCTTGAATTTTTGTAGGTGTTATGTTTGATGAGCACTGGAGGCATGGAAGCACCCCTTGAAATTTTGTTAGGTTTGACTATGGATTACATTTTTGGAGTAATTTGAGCATTTTTTTGGGGAATTAACGTATCACTAGAATTTTAGGCGTTTTGAGACTTGGTTGGGACATATCCAACTTAATTCACTGCATTAGTGGCGGCTCTTTGAGTAGACCCAAAATCGTAGACCTCATTTCATCATCTCGTTGATTTCACCTTTAGTTGAAAGACTTCGGGCTCGCAAGATTTGATAGGAGTCATTTGAGTTAACTCCTATGCTTATTAGTTCTTGCTTTTATTATGATGACTTTATTTCATAGTTTCCTTAGTCACCTGGACATGAGAGATTTTATGCATTTACTAGTTTTTTGGAGACTTTTGTTATGCATGCATGTGTATCATCTTCTTATTATTTATCCATGTTCTTTTTCACCACTACTCTTTTCCCTTTTAGTTGCATGGATTCCTTGACTTGTTTTGAACCTTGAGGACAAGGTTCAGAATAAGTTTGGGGGTACTTCAGGGTTATTGGACTGAGTTGGATGGATTTCTTTGTGAAAGAATGCAGGTGAGATCATTTAAATTTTTTCAATTATATGCGTTGCGGTTACATGTGGTTGATGGATGGTAATGGTGGTGTTTTATATCACTTATTCTCTCATTTCTTCCATTTCTTTTACCTCCATACTTCTCTTTCTCTTTTCATTAGGAATTGGTACACTTTCAAGCATGTGTTTAGTATATTTTTCATTTTTATATTGATTAGAGTCATCCGAAACTTTGTTTCATGCCTTTGGTTGTGGATGAGTATATTATGGTTGCCTTTTGACATGAAACTTAGAAAAAATTAGGAGAAACACTCACTCGAGCCCGTAGCCTAGCATTTTTATGATTTCATGATTAGAGAATTAATATGTTGGTTAAGCCTTGTGCTAGATACCAAAGGGGTAGATGGTCAAGATTGTGCAAGTGATGATATTTTAACCCACACTGGGGAATTTGCTTAATTATTACAGTGAATATGAGAAGGGCTAACATGAGTTTTCTTAATATTGAGAGTCCCACAAGTTTTCACAGGAAATGGAGCAAGGAAACTTGTGGTGGGAAAAAGTGAAGAAAGTGGTCCATAGGAAATGGAGCAGGGACCGTATTATTTGAAGAAAAAAAAATTTGGAGAAGAAAAAAATAGAGAGTATACATATAAATTGAATAAAGGCAGAAGTGTATGAAAACTCCTTAACTAAAAAGATTTAGCTTGAGTGCTTATAACTAGATTAAGTGAGAATGCAAACTTGTGTTTGAATATATAGACCAAGAAAACCCGCGAGTAGTTGATGGCCTTTGTCTTCACCGAGTCTTTGTCTTGAAAATGTGGTCTTAATTGTGTTTGGGTTGCGGTTCTTGACCTATCATAACTCCAAAATTTCTTGAGTGGCTTGTTAGCTTGGCGACTATGTAAACCAAAGGAACTCCATGAATTTTGAATCGGGTATAATTTAGTTAAGTCAGTGCATGGCTTTATTAGGAGTCTAGTTTGTTTATATGTTTGTTATTTACACATTTGCTCGGGACATGCAAAGTCCTAAGTTTGAGGTTATTAGTTGAGTCATTAATTATGTAATTATATATAGTTTATTTATATATTTTTTATTGTTAAGTCTTCAAAATATTAGCCTAATTGTGTTTATTTATTTTTTCTAGGGTTATTGGACTGTGCGGTTGAATTTGGGGCGAAAAACTATGCAACTTCGAGTGTTCACATGCCCGAATTCGTTTGATATCGAAAATCGCATTAGGGCATATCTCGAGGCAGATTTGGTGGGCCCACATGTGTCATAGTATTTGATGAAGATAAGTGGAGCATGATTGCGTTGATGCAATGATGCATGATTTGGTTTGAAGTGGAAACATGCAGGCAATATATGGAAACAGAGAGAGAAAAAAAAATAGAAAGTGGCCCAGGAGGACTCACGCACAAAAAAGAAACGAAAAAGAAGCCGACTTCTATTAATTGGAGATTCTTTTCTCTCGAAGAGGGGATCATCTTCTACTCGGCCATTCCGACCGAACTCCTTCTCTCCCATTTTTTTATTTTATTTTTCTCTTGGTGTTCTTCAACCATGAAGGCTAAGTTTTGTCTTAGGCAAGACTGTGAGGGAGGTTTGACTGCACGCATCAATGGATTTGTGAGATTTATATATTTTAATTTCAATCTTTTCATTATTATTTTATTTTCTTTGGTATTATTTGAACAATTGAGGTTAAACACTTATTTAAACCTTGATTTATTTGCCAGTGAGTCTTAAGCATCCGTTCTTATACAACGAGACCACACTAGTGGCAATCGACCGTACCAATTGATTAATCCATTTTGGGACAGGTTGAATACCTTAGAAATCTAGGCTAAATCGAACACACGAGTGATCCGGTTGTCTAGGTGTAGTGCCTTCACGAAACCCATTGCGGTCATCATGTTAAACTCAATGCGCTTGAGTATAGGGCTATACAATTGACTACGAAAATAGTCATTGTCGTACCTTGGATATCGAGATTAGGAAGTGCGAGGAACTGCGTACGTTACCGGTTCTATAGCTACACTATGATATTTTGATTTGTATATTTTTACATAAATCGATGACCAAATCCAATCTTTTTCGAACCGAACTTGTATGTCTTGACCTAGGTGTTTTTATTAATTGTTTTCAAATTTATTTCCATTGCTTTATTTATTTTGTTTATATTTAGATTGGTTAATTAATTTATTATCTCTTAAACCTCGATTTCTCTTTTTGTTCTTTTTAAACCTTAGAAAGAATACTAATCTCCATGGGATCGACCTTTTGCCACTATTCTGCAAATAGTTGGTTTAGGTAATTTTATTTTATTGATGCGTTCGGCGCGGGTTAGCTATACTCGTGACTTGTATTTTTAACTTCATTTTAGAGTTGTACTATAATCTCACATAAGATACGACTGTAGAATCCACTTGTTGACCGATATAGAATTTTGCCAGTGGATTCAGATGTAATCAAGCTATTAACTCTTAATAGCTGAATGGTCATACTCTCATCTCACCCTAAAAATATGATCCACAAAACCTTCATGTTGGTCATCATGTGATTCAGTTTTTGTATTCAAGTGTAACTGAGCCACCAACCCTAAATGGACAGTGAACGATTAAGGTAAAACTCCGGCCTTCCGAGGATGAAAAGGTGGAATCCATTTCTAGGCGTACCTTTTTCTTTTATTAGGATAAAGAGTGAAACCTATTTCTAGATGTACCTTTCGAACCTCAGTCCTGATCCACCTTATCGACACTTTTGAATATTTTCTCATTTAAAAATAAATACTGTCAAGTCATGGTACATTGCCATATTCCCAATCCATAATATTATATGAACTAAATATAGTCATTACATTGCATAGTTGATAAGAATACGAGTCTCACTTACTAAGCAAGTTGGAGCGCTCATTCCCCAATTAACATTCAGGTTGTCGACGTATGCTTTGACTCAGGAACGGAGAAGATTAGGAGTTTATATTCTTCTCTATGGTGAATTGATTTCCCAACTATTTATATATTATATTAAATTACTATTTTGTGTTAAACATAAGTAGGATATGGTTTTATGGCCGAGGTTTATGTCAATTTTTTTGTATATCTTATGTTTTATCGAAAAGGTTTTAATTTCGCTTGCGTTTTGTTTTTATTATTATTCGATTATCAAGATATACCAGTTGTGTTTATTAGGTTTTGAGATGAAGCTGCTGGCTCTAGTTAAGTCTGACAAGTTTACCGAGGCTTAATTAGGGTTTCAGGCCGAGTATTGCCCTGATCGGGATAGGGGATGCTATAGTTGGTATTAAAGCCTACCTTATAAAGCAAGCTTCCCTATTCTAGAATTTTTTGAGAATCAAGAATAACTATGATGCAGTTTAGTTTTGAAACCTGAAATCATTACCTGTAAACTGAATAAAAGACTAGATTCACTGACTTGGAGATTTTCTCTCAAGTTATTGATAATCTAGGACTTTATAAAAAGTTTTTATCAATGTTTTGAAGGTAATGAAAGATAAAAGCTTGAGTTATGTTATATGTAGTGATATAATGTATCTATGCGATAGATATAACTGTAATGTCTCTCATATATGCTATCCTAAAGGTCTTATCTCCCATCTATGTCTTTGGAATCTAATGAAAAGATGGTGGGGTTCTTGCGAACCTTAACTTCAGCGATATTCCAATAAAATCAAGATAGTCAAAATATTATAAGATGGTTTGTATCCATCGATATCTCAAGAGTTGAGAAAATATTAGAGATTGGGGTTTATAACAACCTAAATCCTAATAGTATATAGAAAAAGGAAAGACATAAGAAGTTGTATGACGACAAAAAGAAAATTTTTATCTTATTGGATAGTCCCTAATAAGCTTTATTCTCATTGATATTGTTAAATTAATAATAGTCAATGTAGAAGGATCGATCAAACCTGGACTTTGAGACATATTAGGAGAATGGATGTTAATAAGGAAGTTATTTCCAAGGAAATTCAAACGTGATGAGTCACTTTGAGTAGAATATATACTAGTGTCGAGAATAGTTAAACAAGATTAAAGGTCATTCAATGAGGAAATTAGATGTAAACGATGATAGGAACCTAATTGAGGTTAGATAACCACTAGTATATGCATACTTTATAAATTATTATGAAGAATAAGGTTCCACTTATGGTGCTACTTAATACTAGAATCAGGAGAATAAATTTGTCAGGGTGACTGTAGTATAATTACACATCCTGATAGTAAAAACTAAAATGAGAAGAAATAGGTCAATATAGTGTGGTGTAATCGAATATACTGAAGGTTAAAATAAGAAAAAGTTTATTAGTGTTGTTTTGGTTTAACCGCACTCATTAATAGAATGATAAAAGGAAAACGATGACGTTGTGGTGGATCCGCACGCATAAAAAGACAAGTAAACTTTAGTAAATGCAAATAAGGAATTGGATGACTAGATTAAAACTCAAATTTGATAATTTACTTTGAGATGTTCCCTACTACTAGAGTTGATACTAATTAAGTTAAAAAGCATATATATATATATATATATATATGGAAGTCATTCAATTAATGGAACTGATACTAGTGGTCATGGATACTACCTATGATAGATAAAAATACCACTAAATAACTTATATTTCATAAGTGTTTTATAAAGCATAAGATTACTAGATTGATGTGTAGATCAATGCTGGGATATTAGAAAATGAACTTAACGTCAAAATTACATTAAAATTGAAGATTCACAACAAGAGATAAGAGTTAAAGGATTATAGAAAATTCGCGTTGGTAGTCCACTCTATCTTATTTGTTGGAGTTCTATCACTTTTATAGTGATTTCAGATGAAAACTTTAAGCTGAAAACTCATATAGATTGAGTTAGAATAAGGCATTAAGCTAGTGAGATGTCCTAATTTGATTATTTAGGCTAGAATAGTCTAAATTGGGGAGAATGAGTTGTCAATTAATTTAAGGATTTGAGAATTGAATAAATGCTATATGGTATTGGGTATGAATGAGTTAGCAGTATATCATGAGATTGGTATTAACTGTTACTTTTCATAAAAAGATTGTATAAATTTATAAATTTCTATGAATAGTGATTTGTGGAAATAAAGCTATTACTCGATATTCAAATGGTTGAATTTGTTTTAAAATAATAGTAAGTTCATGAAGAGAATTCAAGTTTGATGAATAAAAATTGTGATTTCAAAAGTTTTAAGCAGTCTATTTATCAGATTCTCTTGGAGTTTTGTCACAATTTGAGATTAAATTCATCAATTACTTGATTTATAAGGTTTAACCAATAATCAATCCATTCTACTTGGTGTATAAAGGAAATTGTATGAGTTTAAGGACTCAACTCGAGTGATGACCTAATCTGAATTAAGTTAAGAATGAATATTCATTGCCCAAAATCAACAATTCATTTGGGTCTATTACATGAAATTGGTTGTTCTAAAAGATTTGTTGAGATCTGATTTTCATTAAATTATGATCAGAATTAGAGTATGTGAATATGATAGCAAGCAATGGCTTTTTCATGTTGAAAATCATACTGGAAACCATGAAAACTCACTAAAGCTCATACTATATATGTTCATAAATGGAAAATATACAGTTGTTAAACTCTATTGAAATAAGATTTATCATTGTGTTATCAATGATAATATAAAAAGGTTTAAAAACTTAGAAAAGACACAAGTAATATCGGAGAGTTATGTAAGCCCTGACGATAAATTGGTTTATACCAAAGATTGCAAGTGCAAATACTAAGCTTCAAATGTGAGTTTCTTATATATGTGTTGAATGTGAATTGCGAGTCAATGGATTTGACCAAGATTGAGATATTTAGATAATTGTCTTACATTCAATGTAGAATTAGAAGAAAATAATGTTATCATGAAATTATTGAATGATATAAACAACATATACAAAGATTTATGGTATCGTTATGTTGTATGTTCAATTAACTTAAAAGTGGAATTATGGTGAGTCGTAAGTGATACCAGGATTCCTTAAGGGAAAATTGAAATGTAGTTTAATTTCAATAATTGCTTGATTATACATGGATTATCGAAAAGTTAGAGATTTATTCTAATACCTTTATTTTGGTAGTTGTGTGTTAACACAACAAAGCAAGAGATTGTAGTTTATATTTTTATATAGTTCAAGAAAGGTTAAGAAAAACTATTGTGAAATAACTGCTTTGGTATTCATACCAATTGCACTTAATCGAGCACAATGGAAAAGTTTAATTCATGTAGATGACCTCAGTTAATTTGGGAGTGAGGCTATGTTGTTGTTGTTGTTGTTGTTGTTGTTGTTTGGTAGTCATACCAAATAATTTAAGGCATCACATATAGAATAAAAACTTGAAATAAGTTTCAAACAATGAATGAAATGAATTTCAAAGATAAATCCTAAAGCTGAGACTTGAGGTTGTAAAATATGAGTATAGACCCAAACTTATTTGTGAATCCATTCAATTGAATAGGTTGCGCAAGTTCATTCATTCATCGTAGGGTTTGAAATACTGATTTACCTAAGTGAAAGGGATTTAGATAGACTTTTAGTTATCTCTAAGATTAGAGAATCTTAGAGGAAACACTAAAAGAAAAATAAGAAGTATGAAAATCAATGAGTGGTGCAATGTAATTTGAAGATCTTCAAGCTATGAAAGTTTAAAGAGTATAGCTGTCAGAGTGAAAGAAATTAGAGGTGAAGTGAGTAACCTTAATTCATGAATATAATGAATTCACTCTGAGAAATCAACCACACAAAGTGATTGATGTGACTAATACTTTGAATAAAAAAAGAACATCAAATGTTATTATAATAGAAACTTCTCGGTACTATCTCTTAAGAGATATGTGTAAAAATAGTGATGGAATGAAGTCTCGCAGGCACATCATCAACTAAGTTTTAGAATTGATAATTGCAAACCTGTTTTTGAAGTTCAGATTTAGCTAAACAAAGTGTAAAATTAACTAGGTGATGGTTAAGAAGTCTAATTGGAATCACTTGATAAGCCAGGATTTGGCTATTAAGAGCTACTATCTAGATTATACTATTTAATAAAATTATGTTGAACACATTAGATTCTAAAGTGATAATTCCAATTCATAAATAGTATTAGGCAAAAATTACTTTGATAATCTCATAGATCTCTTTATAGTGGTTATACAGGCTATGCCATATTGTATTGAGGTATGCGAGAAGATTATGGATTGTTTGAGATGATGATCTATGTTATGAAATTCATAAAGAGATATGAGATCTATTCAGTAAGTTACGACTGAATATTGAGAACCTGAAAGGTTAAGTAAATTCTTATCTTTATCTGATGGTAAGAAGAAAACATATTTGTAAATTATGAAAGAATATTAGCAAGATCTTGATGTCAACACAATGATATATGAGTTGTAGTTGATAGATTGACCAAAGTCTGTATTTTCTTGTCAGTGTCAATACGTTATCTGAAATTGCTTAGAAGTGGATGTGGTAAAAGGCAGATTGGGCCTGGATGAGGAAAAGGTTAGCTGGGACCTAATCATTCATTGTCCATTCAGAGTTTAAATTTCTGAGTTTGTGTCTTGGTAATGTATCACAGCTGAAAGAAAATATATTCCTTTGTGTGAGCTCTCTGATTAATAAAGGTAATTGGGTGGATTACATCATCGAATGATAAAGCTGAATATGTTCAATCTTATTGTACATTGATGTGCAAAACTAAGATTGGAGATATAGCTTTTATGAAAAATGAGATAGTTAAGAGCTATACAGGGAGGGTATCGTAGATTAAGTAATTTATATCTACAACTGGGCTAAAGAAATAATATTGAGGAGATAAGCATCATATATTGTTGGAGAGTTCAAAAGACAATTTTGGTTGTGCTTTTGAAAATCTCATCTATGAAAGGGCTTTGTAGGTTCGAATTAAGGGAAAATAGTAGTTTCATGAAAATGAAAAGATAACTTTGGAATGAAAGTTATATATGGAAGATCAATTTCCATTTTTTTTCGAAACTACTGGTAACTTATACGTTTCCTTTAATTTTGAGGATGAAATTGTCTTAAATTAGGAAGACTATAATGACCCGTTACCTGAAGTAGGTGATTAATATTGATTCGAGTTCTAATTAACCCGAGTTAAGCTCGTGGTTAAGCTCGGATTTTCTCGATCAATGTGTGTATGGATTTGCATGCCAATTGGTGTTTGTATTATTAATTATAGAAATAATTGGATTTATTGGCCTATAATTGAATAATTAGAAAATTATAGGACGCCTAGTACCATGTGTGGGTCGAGGGTGATGCACATAGGCCGTGGCGTAGCATGCACGCCCGACTTGTGCTCATTGGCGCACACAACGAAATGATAAACGATTTAACATAGGCTTATTATATTTATAAATAAATCGTATATATAAATATATAAAAATATATATATTGAAAATAAATAATTAATTAATAATTTGTGGGCGCCTAGTGACATGGAGGGTCGAGAGTGACACACGTATGATGTACAATAACGTGCATGCTCGAGAGTAATCGTGGGCGCGCACGGTGAATTTATGGACGCGAAAACACATAGGTGAATATATATTATATATATGTTATATATAGATAAATGAATCCTAAAGTTTAAATCAAATAAAATTATACATAGGATTCGCCTCATGTAATGGCCCAAATTAATTAAACCAGGATTAGCGTTAATCTCAAAAATTAACGGTCATAATTCGAGCGTTATGTGGACAACTCAGTTGACTCGGACATGAGAACCGAGGAAATATGTTATTTATGGATGGTGGTTGTTTATATGTGGTGTTTAAAAAATCATTATAATTATATTGCACCGCATGTGTGTACGTTACTATCGGGCGAGTTTATGTGACAGGTGTTCACCTCGAAAGGTGTGTCAACGCGAGTGTTAGATAGGCGAACTACGAGTATACTAGGAAACTCGACTAATTTACATTAGGATGACTAGTTAATATATTAAAATGAATAATGTAAGGCAAAGTAAATTAAAACTAAAACAATAGGCTATAACGTGCCTCGAAATGCATGTCGAGGTGTGGGGCACCGGGTACCAGGTAGTCGAAGGTTCGTAGGACCACAAGTTGGTTAATTTTGATAAATAAAACACTAACCATATGTAGTAAGATGGACTCAGTTAGTGCAATTGAATTAAAATAAACCAAGGCCAATAACTTGGTTAAATTAAATGTGAACTATATGATTTGTCTAGAGATGTGCATGGACACATCTAGGAACCAGATGAGTAGAAAATTTGTGTCACATAGACTGAGTGAGTGAGAGTGAGTGGGCAAAGTGGCTAAAGGTGGGCCATTAGATAATCCTCAAGATATGTAAATGCATTAGGATCAAGGGTTAGAAATACATCCTACCTTAATATATCATGGAAGATTGATTAAACCATGCAAATGAAAACCATTTTGATTTCGAGGTCGTTGGAGAAGAGAAGGAGATTGTCAAGCTAGAATTCAACCACTTGGAGCTCAATTGGAGGATTAAAATCAAATTAATCTTCTTCTCCATCATCTACACTTTCATTTAAACTCGTTTTAGTGCAATTATGATAAAATTGTTGTTTTGAGGTGATTTTAGTCATTGTGTTGGAGTTAATTATGTATGGAGAGGGTATGAACATGTTTAGGTAGCCAAATTGGAGGGAAAATAATTCTCAAATTGAGAATTTTGTCCCAAAGGCCACATAGCACGCTATGTGGAACTATTAGCGCACTAATCATTCTGGGTTTCCAACTATTTTTCAGGATGAAGAAAAGTAGCGCGCTACAGACTGTCATAGTGCGCTACCAGCCCATAGCGCGCTACGCTATTTACATAGCACGCTAACAACAAACAAAAACTGAATATAAAGGGCTTTTTTTTTTGACTTAATACATATCCCAAACACCTACAAACATACTACGCATGTAAAATTGGACTTCAGGGACTTTAGGGACTGTAGCTCGCATATCGGGGAGCTAGTTAGGTCGGATACGGGAGTCCGGGGAAGTCAGAGCGTGGATTGAGGTGTGTAAACCCATTGAGAATGTTTCACAGAATTCATTGTTTTGATTTATCAATATCCCATTTCATGTGTGACTGCTGGTGGGCACACATGGGGTTTCTCTCATATTTCGGTTTGCGTATATATTAATTGTGGCTAAATCACTTGCACAGATTACTTGTGTTTATATTGGTTGTAGCTAAATCGCTTGCACGGGTTACTTGTGTTTAGTACTCATGTCGATGGCATTAGGATATACTTACGACCATCGGGGGGGATTTAGGTGTTCCTTTAACTTGAAATAGCTTATGGAGGGGTTCATCCGGTAATCGTAGTTGGGGTTTAGTCACTGTAAGCTTGTAAGTATATACGTGGTTCCTATTCGATTTATTGATTATTAGCTGGTTTAGGTCAGGGTTTTCTCGTGATTATACATATAACTAATTAATAATTAATGCTTTCTTTCTGATTTCTTTCTGAGCTGGTTTAGTTGGTACATGTTGTTTATTTATTTCACGCTACTGCTTTTGCTTGTCGTATGTAGCCTACATTCATGGGAATATGACGTACTGTTGACAGGTGTTATATTCGCATGTCTCATAGTTTATCGATTTTAATTCATGAATTCTATGTGGACTTCTCTTGGGATTTTACTCGCTGTACTCGTCAGTGTATTTGTTAGGTGACTGAGTGCAGATCCTTCGACAAGCATGGGCAAGGGCAAAGAGGTACTCGGCGACTACCTTTGAGATTGTAGAGCCAGCTCGTGTGTAATATCAGTAAGTATTTATTTTATTATTGTTAGGGTTTGGGGACCATATAACACTAATTACGTGTATATAGAAATTTTGTTATACTTATCTCACCTTGATATATACATAGTATCTTTTGTCGGGTTTTCTACTACTTAGGATTGTTAAATATTACATAAGTTACACATTAAAAGTCTTCTGTTGTAAAATTATAATATAACTTGATAACTTGAGTAACTAGCTAACTGAATTATTTATACTTATATGAAGGTTAGTTAGCGTAACTAGGGTTAGCTGGAAAAGTGTAAGAAACTCGTTAGGTCGCGAGGCGTCAAGAAGAAGTGGGCCATGACGTGGCAAGGCTAGTTGACGTAAGATGCGACGTGGTGGGTTGCAAGGCGGTCTAGAATTTGGGGTCGTCACAATTTGGTATCAGTGCAAGGTTTCGAGGAAGCTTCGGGAGTATTTTAAAGAAATTGAATAAACTTAATAAACAAACCTTAGATTTAGAAACCAGAAGATCCTGACTTAGAATCCTAGTTGGGAAGCAACTTGAGTCGGGTAGCGATAGGGTTTATATACGTGTTATGTTTTTTATTGTATATATTATATACACGTATATGGAAGGTGATTAAACGCATGCTTTTCGATGCAGATCATGATGGATGGCCAGCCGACTCCACCTACTACAGATGTTGGACAAACAAGCGATCAGACTAGAGATGGGGGTTTGGAGTCGACAATAGCCGCACGATTCGCACCTCACGATAGAGAGTTCGAGCTATTGATGGATATGATGCGCACACATATAGCAGCAATTACGTCACTCACCGTTGTCCGGGTACGAAGCACGACTGAGATGACAGTTGCTCCGACGACGGTTCCATGGACTATTCAGGCTATACCGACGCATGCATTGGTACAGGAAACTCCTGCGGTGGTTGCTAAACAAACCGTAGCACTAATTGAGATGTCGAGTGCTACACTGGCACAGGCAGACATGTTTGACACTTCGATGATTGTAGTGGTCAAGTTGATGAGGGAGTTCATCAAATTCAATCCTAGATACTTTTATGAGGCGGAGACCCAAAGTCAGCTGGGAAGTGGTTGATTGCACATTAGAGGTTACACAAGCTACTACAGATTCAGAAAGCATAAAGGCCAGGATATCAGGGCATATGTTGATAGGGGATGTTCTTGTATGGTGGACATCATATACAATATTGACCTAGAGCCGACGACATGGACAAAGTTCATAGAGTTATTTTATGATCAGTACATAACAATAGAGGTGAGGTTGAGGCAGGGTTGAGACAGGGTAGTTGGTAAGTGTTATAATACATGGATAGATACCGGTACTTGATATAGTTTGCCACAGATGTTGCAAGCACCGAGAGACAGCAGATTTATTACTTCGTCCGAGGATTGATTGAGGACATAGCCAACGCCATAGTTTCCTCCGAAGCGCAGACACTGCAAGAGATGTATGATAGAGTGCTTACTTATAAGACACATCTGATGCAGAGGAGTGACATGTGTTCATCTACTAAGTTAAAGGGACAAACTGGACAGAGTTCTGGGCAGAAGAGACTGAGAGACCAGGATGATAGAGAGGATAGATGGTACAAGCGAGGTCGTACGGATGATGATCGGGCAGCCAGAGCATATGACGTACCTACATTACCAGCACTACCGTAGAGACGGACTCAAGACCAGGGAGGCAGAGATTGGAGATGACAGGGTAAGGGCAAGTGATCAGGGAGTCAGTAAGTACGACTAGGATGGAGGATCATATGTTGGTGATGTGGAAAGGGGGGATTGTTCACAGAGATCGGCGACTCCAGCAGTGGTGACACCGATGCAGACTCAAGAGTCGGTGAATGTGGTGACTAAGCCAGGTCGGGAGACGTCCCAACAGCGGGTTCATGGTACGTGAATTTATATTCTTAATAATTATAGTTTAAGGTTTATGCATGCATAGTGGTACGACGGTAGATTCTAGTGATACAATGGTAGCTTATTGTGTTATGACATGAGATTGTCAAAGGTCGTAGCATGGCATGAGATTGTCATGGTGAGTATGGATAGGTCGTGGCATGATATAGGATTGTATTGGTGAGTAAGGATAGGTTATGGCATGGCATGGGATTGCCATGGTATGTGATGGTTGGTTATGACTATCATGTTGGGATACATGATAAGAGAGGTTTACAGTCATTGGTGTTAAGTAACTGGGTTGGAGAAACTTGAACACGAAAATCGAACTGAGAGTAGGTCGCGGAGATGTTGGAAGAGAGTGGCTGATCTTGACTACCTCGGCAAAATGCGCCTATGTCCCAGGGTAACATTACGTTCCCTGCTATGGGAGTAGTGGGGTGTTCAAGGGACTGTAGAAGGGGACTATCAAGGTGTGAGAAGTGGAAACACGAGGATAGGATAGTTACATAAGAGTATACTCGAGATTTAGATTTTGAGGAAGAAATTCTCCTAGTTGGGAAGAATTGTAACGGCCCAAATTAATTAAACTAGATTAGCGTTAATCTCAAAGATTAACGATCGTTATTTGGGGGTCACATGGACAACTAGATTGACTCGGACATGAGAACCGAGAAAATACGTTATTTATGGATGGTGGCTATGCATATGTGGTGTTTAAAAAATTATTAATATTATATTGCACCGCATGTGTATATGTTGCTATCAAACGAGTTTGTGTGACGGGTATTCGCCTCAAAAGACGTGTCAACACGGGTGTCGGATAGGCAAACTACCGGTACACTAGGAAACTCGACTAAGTTACATTAGGATGACTACTTAATCAATTAAAATGAGTAACGTAACCCTAGGCCAAGTAAATTCAAATTAAAACAATAGGCTATAGCGTGCCTTGAAATGTGTGTCAAGGTCCGGGGCACCGGGTACCGGTTAGTCGAAGGTTAGTAGGACCACAAGTTGGTTAATTTTGATAGATAAACAATAACCATATGTAGTAAGATGGACCTAAGTTAGTGCAATTAAATTAAAATACATCAAGGCCTATAGTTTGGTTAAATTAATTGGGGACTATAGGATTTTTCTATAGATGTGCATAGACACATCTAGGAGCCAGATGAGTAGAAAATTATGTTACATGGAGTGAGTAAGTGAAAGTGAGTGGGCTAAGTGGCTAAAGGTGGGCCATTAGATAATCGTCGAGATACATAAATGCATGAGGATTAAGGGTTAGAAATACATCAGGAGAATATATATATATATATATATATATATATATATATATGGAGAATTGAATAAACCATGCAAATGAAAACCATTTTGATTTCAAGGTTGCTGGAGAAGAGAAGGAGATTGTCAAGCTGGAATTCAACCACTTAGAGCTCAATTTGAGGATTAAAACCTAGGTAATCTTCTTCTTCATCATCTATACTTTCATTTAAACCCATTTTAGTGCAATTGCAATAAAATTGTTGTTTTGAGGTTATTTTAGTTGGAAAATACTAGAATGCCACCCCAATTGACACCCTTATGACGTGGCAAGCGAGTCCTATGTAAAAATGTGACGTTGCATGTTGGCCCACATTCATGAGAGCCATCGTGCACGCTTCGAGATACACACCACGCGTGTTATGCACCAAAAACTATTTTGCGCACACTCATTTTTATATGGGACCCACCCGCCACGTCATAGGGGTGTCACTTAGGTTGTCATTAAGGGTGTCATTCTAGCATTTTCCATTTTAGTTATTGTGTTGGAGTTAATCATGTATGGATAGGGTATGAACATGTTTACGTAGCCAAATTGTAGGGGAAATACAGAATTCTTGACTTGAGAATTTTTTCCCAGAGGCCACATAGCGTGCTACTTGGAACGATTAGCGCGCTAATCATTCTGGGTTTCCAATTGTTCTTCAGGATGAAGAATAGTAGTGCGCTACAGCACATAGTGCGCTACCAGCACATAGTGCGCTAACAACAAACATAAATTGAACATAAAGGGCTGTTTTGCAATTTTTAACTTAATACAAATCCCAAACACCTACAAACATACTAAACATGTAAAATTGGACTTCAGGGACTTAGGGGACCGTAGCTCTGGCATTCGGGAGGTAGTCGGGTCAGATACGGGAGTCCGAGGAAGTCGGAGCACGGATTGAGGTGCGTAAACCCATTGAGAATGCTTCATAGAATTCATGGTTTTGACTTATCGATATCACATTTCACGTGTGACTGTTGGTGGGCACACATGGGGTTTCTCTCCTATTTCAGTTTGTGTATATATTAGTTGTGGCTAAATCGCTTGTACGGGTTACTTATGTTTAGTGCTCGTGTCGATGGTAGTAGGATATACTTACGACCGTCGGGAGGGATTTAAGGTGTTCATTTGACTTTAAATAGCGTCTGGAGGGGTTCATCCGATAACCGTAGTTGGGTTTTAGTCACTGTAAGCCTGTAAGTATATATGTGGTTCCTATTCAATTTATTGATTACTGGCTGGTGTAGTCAGGGTTTTCTCGTGATTATACGTATGCTTACTTATTAATGCTTTACTTTTGAGCTGGTTTACTTGGTACATGTTGTGTTTTTATTTCACGCTTATGCTTTTGCTTGTCGTATGTTGCCTACATTCATGGGAATATGACGTACTTTTGTCAGGTGTTATATTCGCATGTCTCATAGTTTATTAGTTTTAACTCATGAATATTGTGTGGATTTCTCTTGGGATTTTACTAACTTGACTCGTCACTGCATTTGTTGGGTGAGTGAGTGCAGATCCTTTGACGAGCAAGGGCAAGGAGGTACTCAACGACTACTTTTGAGATTGTAGAGCCAGCTCGTGTGTGATATCAGTATGTATTTATTTTACTTTTATTAGATTTTGGGGACAATAGAACATTGATTACATGTATATGGAACTTTTGTTATAGTTATTTCGCCTTGATATATACATGGTATCTTTTGTCGGGTTTTCTACTACTTAGGATAGTTAAATATTGCATAAGTTACACATTAAAAGTCTTCCGCTGTAAAATTATAATATAACTTGATGACTTGAGTAACTGGCTAACTGAATTATGAATTCCTTTGTAAAGGTTGGTTAGCGTAACTAGGGTTAGCTGAAAAAGTGTAAGAAACTCATTAGGTCCCGAGGCATCAAGGAGAAGCGGGCCATGACGTGGCAAGGCTAGTTCACGTGGGATGCGACGTGGCGTGTAGCAAGGTGGTCAGGAATTTAAGGTCGTCACACCTCGAGATATCCTCAAGATATGTATTCACATTTGATTACAAGTACCTTTAACAAGTACCATAAGATCGTCCTCAAAATATGTATTCACATTTGATTACAATCAAACTATATAAACCTTACTAAGTGGATTTCTACAACTCCACTCAATAACTTCTCATGCAAGATCCTAGAAATCCAGAGCAATCGAAGACTGGAATTTGAGCAATTTGAGCTAGGAGACTCACTATTTGAATATCTAAACTAGGTAAATCAACTTCATCTCCTACAATTCTTCAAAATAAATTTCAAAACTTGAGTTTTGAATGTAAATTCGAGTTTCATAGTAGTTCACTGGATTTATAAGATTTTTCTACAAATTAGAGTCTATATAAGCAATAAATTAGGTTATACAAATGGTTTTCCATGAATTTGGTACTATTCAACTCCATTGAATGTATGATGAAAACTTTGATTTTTTTGAATCTGTTATAATTGGTTTTCGGCATTTGTTATGGATGTGTTTGTATGATCCCCTACGAGGAGAGGGTATGGTCAACGACAAAGGTGATGGCTTTGAAAGAATTCCATAATTTGAAATTATGCCATTCGACACAGATAGCGCGCTAGACAGGGTCGCTAGCGCACTATCCGTTCTGGGCACGATGGTGTTCTTTGACCTGAAGAACACCAACACGCTAGGTGGCACCCTAGCGCACTATCAACACATAATGTACTAGGAAACTCCTCTAACGCACTACAAACAATACAAATGGATTTATAAAAATAAAATGTTAAGGGACTATTTTGGGATTCAGGTTATAAAACCCACTCAAATTTATGTGATCTAACCTAAAACACTTGTAAATGATCCCAAGGGGCTAAGGGAGAGTAATTCGATAGTCAGGAGCGAGTCGGGTCAGACTGGGGTGTTTTCGGGGCATCGGAGCTTGTTTTGTGGTGTGTAAAACCCATTAAAACTTCACTTGAGTATTTAATTACAGTTTTCATTCCTTCTATCCATTCTTGGCATACTACTATATTCCAATACTATTTTGGGATGGTTGGTTAAGGTTACTCCCTCCAGTATATTCGTTATGTGTTTATGGTACGCTAGGTTGTAGCACGTGTGATTAAGCCCTCAATTTTTGGCAACCCGAGCTGCTTTATAGTGCACGTGTCGGCGAAGCATAAGAATAGGCCAATCACAGCGAGGAACCAAGTGAAATAGTAGTAGGGGTATAACGACCTATGTCCCTAACTAGGTGTTTAACTAATAAGTTGGTTTTTATAGGTTTTTATTGAAAAATTTACCAAAGTACAAAACTATTTACTTTAAAAGAGGTAAGTAGGGGTGGTTAATTTTTTTTTCCCAAAACTAAGCAATAACGCCTATTCATTAGGCGTTATTGATGACGTGGCAACAGAGAGACCCAATAGCGCCTTCTCAGAAGGCGCTATTGGGTCTCCAAGGCGCTATTGTTGCCACGTGGACAAAACCAGATTCGGGCAGTCCACGTGGAGGTCCAGTGGCAATAGCGCCTTCTCCGAAGGCGCTATTCCTTATTGCACTGTCCACGTGGACTATTTGAGGGTAGTGCGCTGATAGCGCCTTCTGAGAAGGCGCTATCAGCGCAAATCGTTATCTTCTTCCCGTGACCGACTGCAACGATACAGGGGTAGGGATACAGGGGTAGGGGAGCTAGGTAGGGGGAGGTAGGGGTCACGGGATTACAATCCCGTGACCAAAACAGGGAGACGCAGCGCCTATAAAAGAAGGGGACGGGGAGGAGCAAGGTGGAGAGAGACCGAAAGAAAAAATAGACGCGGCGGAGAAGGAGGGCGTACGTGCACAGACGCGGCGGAGAAGGAGGAGAAAGAAGGTTGTGGGCACACCGGGATCAAAACAAAAATGTGGGGACGTGGACGTGAGTGAGTAAATGGCAAGCGAAAGGGCCCAACATCGGCAGCGGGAAGGAGCAAGAGAGAGGAGGAAGGAGGCGGCGGAGGCGTAGGAAATAGGTCCGGCGGCGAATGAGAAGGTCAGCAAGCGTAGCGACGAGAGGAGAACGGTGGAGGTTAATGTAGTTTAGTAAGTTGTGGTTGTTAGTTTTGTTTTTAAGTTATTTTAGGTTATATGTAAGTGGTTAAATTAAGTGGTTAGATTAGTATGTTTGTTTAAGTTAGTTTAAGTTTGTTTAAGTTTGTTTAAGTTAGTTTAGTTAGTTAATTAAGTTTGTTTAAGTGAGTTAGGTTTAGTTTAGTAGTTTGTTTAAGTTTGTTTAAGTTTGTTTAAGTTAGTTTAGTAAGTTGTGGTTGTTAGTTTTGTTTGTTAAGTTAGTTTAGGTTATATGTAAGTGGTTAAATTAAGTGGTTAGATTAGTATGTTTGTTTAAGTTAGTTTAGTTAATTTAGAAGGAGTAGGTATGCTTAGTTAATTAAGTTTGTTTAAGTTAGTATAGGTAGTTTAGGTTAGATGTTTAGGTTAGGTATTGGTGGTTAGTTTAGTTTAGGTAATTAAGTTTGTTTAAGTTAGTTTAGTTAAGTTTGTTTAGTTAGTTAAGTTTATGTATTAGTTTAGTTAGTTTAGTTTGTTTAGTTTAGTTTAGTTTAGTATATGTATTTATGTTTGTTAAGGTAAGTCCTCGTCCACCACGTCCATCTACTTAGACTGAGATTGTTGCAGAGAGTAGCAGACATAGAGGTGAGAAGAAGACAAAGGTCTAATCTTTCGCATGACGGAATTGACGTCCAACAAGACAGAGATGAGGATAATGAACAGGAAGATGAAGAAGACGATCAGGGCGAACCAAACATAGAGGTGAGAAGAAGACGAACACGACCAGAGATTGTGCAGGAACGCACCAGACGTCCTCGTCCACCACGTCCATCTACTCAGACTGAGATTGCTTTGCAGAGAGAGTAGCGGACGTTCTCCTCAAAGCACGTTCTTCTCGTTCGAGAGTGAGTAGAACGAGAGAATGTTGGCGAGAGTAGTCATTCTTCTCTTGGGTACATTCCCTATCTTCCACACCCCAACCGAACCTCAAATGTTTGTACCCAGGCCGCCGAGCGTGAATCTTCCT
The DNA here is from genome assembly GCA_039657325.1 of Stephania cephalantha. NCBI lineage: Eukaryota > Viridiplantae > Streptophyta > Magnoliopsida > Ranunculales > Menispermaceae > Stephania > Stephania cephalantha. The sequence continues at coordinate 16,668,603 of CM077567.1, read as the reverse complement.
CCTTACCATTTTGATCCTTACGCACCTGGGCCGTCGTCTTCATATGTGGACCATGGAATGCCTCATCATCAAACGTATCCGTCACTGCCTCAATACATGCCTAGTCCATATACTCCTACTCCATATAATTACAATATGCCGTATAGTGGAGATCCTTCATTCATGAACTTGTTGACCATGCCGCAGCCTCATGTTCCTTTCCCCCAACCCCATGCAGGAAGCCAGTATTTTGGGATGGTTCCACCTCCTATTTTTGGGAGCATCAGTAGCAGAGGTGAGTAGAGTCAAGAACCAGAGGAAACGCATCAATCTACTCGACGTGATTCATCGCAAGACCAGCTACCTCAACAACCTCAACCGAATGTACAAACACATCGTCCAACTAGACAAAGAGTACGTCCGGTTTGCATCAGTGAGCAACAACGTCAACGTAACCGCCGAAATAGACCTGCATGATGAGTTTACTTGATGTCATGGTGATTTGTAAACAACTTATATTTTGGGTTCACGAAGTACGTGTATTCAACCTTCTCATTGAATAAACTTATTTCTCATGTTTTCCATATTATAATAATGTCGTATATGTGATTACTCTTCAATAGTTAGTTTAGTTTGTTAAGTTAGTTTAGGTTATATGTTTAATTTAACTTAAGTGGTTAGCTTAGTTAGTTAGGTGTCGGTGGTTAGGTTATATTAGTTTAGTTTGGTTAGGTTAATTAGCTTAGTTAGTTGAGTTAGTTTAGTTTAGGTGTTGAGGTTATGTTTGTTTAGTGTAGTTGAGTTAGGGTATGTTCCTTAGTGTAGTTTAGTTAATTTAGTTTACATACTTTGGTTAGGTTAGGTTAGTCGAGTTTAGTTCACAAGTAACTCTCGAGCTACTTGGATGTTTGTTTAGTTTCGTTTGGTGGTTAACGTGGATCGTTTTTTGGTTGTTTGTTTGTTTAGTTAGTTAAGTTAGTTATTTTACTTTACTTAGTTTGTATTGTTTAGGTGGTTAGGTTAGTTAAGGTTAGTTAGGTTAGTTAAGGTTAGTTAGGTTAGTTAACGTTAGTTAGTTTAGTTTGGTTAGTTCCATTTAGTTAGTATGTTTAGTTTGCAATTAAGCTAGTTAAGTTAGTTATTTTAGTTTACTTAGTTTGTATTGTTAGGTGGTTTGGTTAGTTAATGTTAGTTAGTTTAGTTTGGTTAAGGTTAGTTAGTTAGTTTAGTTTGGTTTGGTTAGGTTAGTTTAGGTTAGTTAGTTTAGTTTAGTTTAGTTAGTTAGTTAGTTAGTTAGTTAGTTAGTTAGTTAGTTAGTTAGTTTAGTTAGTTAAGGTTAGTTAGTTTAGTTTGTTAGTTAGTTTAGTTTGGTTAGGTTAGTTAAGGTTAGTTAGTTTAGTTTGGTTAAGGTTAGTTAGTTAGTTATTTTAGTTTACTTTGGTTAGTTAGTTAGTTAGTTAGTTAGTTAAGTTAAGTTAGTTAGTTAGTTAGTTAAGTTAGTTAGTTAGTTAGTTAGTTTAGTCAAGGTTACTTACTTATTTAGTTTAGTTTGGTTTGGTTAGGTTAGTTAAAGTTAGTTTAGTTTAGTTTAGTTTAGTTAGTTAGTTAGTTAGTTAGTTAGTTAGTTAGTTAGTTAGTTAGTTAGTTAGTTAGTTAGTTAGTTAGTTTAGTTTGGTTAGGTTAGTTAAGGTTAGTTAGTTTAGTTTAGTTTGGTTAGTTAAGGTTAGTTAAGGTTAGTTAGTTTAGTTTGTTAGTTAGTTTAGTTTGGTTAGGTTAGTTAAGGTTAGTTAGTTTACTTTACTTTGGTTACTTAGTTAGTTAGTTAGTTAGTTATTTAGTTTAGTTAAGGTTAATTAGTTATTTAGTTTAGTTTGGTTTGGTTGGATTAGTAAAAGTTTGTTAGTTTAGTTAGTTAGTTAGTTAGTTAGTTAGTTAGTTAGTTAGTTTATTTACTTTAGTTGGTTAGGTTAGTTAATGTTAGTTAGTTTAGAAAAGAGAGTTAAAGGTTGAAACCAATGTATATATATATATTCAAAATTGGTTTTTTTTTATACAAATATAAACTCCTCATATGCATATTCAAATTTGGTTGTAATTGTCGAGATCGCTCGACGACACATGACACGGCAACAAGCCAGCGAGGAGACTGAGAGCGGCGAGAACGACGCAGTCCAGAGCTTCGCATGATTCTGACAGCTGTGCTAGCTGCAAGCGCAGCCAGCAACAACGCCCATGAGGACGTCATGCGGAATGCAAGCGGCAGCGGAGGACAGATCGGCGAGTCCGGTTGGTGACGTGGTGGTGACGTGGCGATGACAGACAGATCGGCGAGTTGCGTTTGTGAGGTTGGCGCTGACGTGGCGGTGACGTGGCATGGGTTCGTACAGATAGCGCATTTTCAAAAGGCGTTATCTGTACATGTGGCCTCCATGTCAGCGCCATGTCAGCGCCACCTCACAAACGCAAGTTTCGCTCAATAACGCCTTTTGAGAAGGCGTTATTGAATGAGGTGATGTGGCGCTGACGTGGCGATGAGGTGGCGGCCACATGTACAAATAGCGCCTTTTCAAAAGACGCTATCTGTACAAACCCATGCCACGTGGACGCCACGTCACCGCAAACCAAAAAACATCCCACTCGATAACGCCTTTTGAGAAGGCGTCATTGCCTACTTCCGTGATAAAAAAAAAAAAAAAAAAACCTCCCTATTTTGTGAAAAAATTTGTAAACCAACCCTAGTGTTGGAAAAACACCGGTTTTTATTAGTTTATTTTAATATATTTAATATGAAAAATCTCTAAACTATATATTTAATTATATTTATTGATCGTTTTCAGGTGAAATAGAGTGTGTAGTTGAATCCGGGGTGAAAAATACTCAAAATGAAGTATTTACATGCAATGATCAGATCCTAAACAATTTGCCTCGAGTTACGTGCTGCGTAATGAGTAGAATAGGAGACAGCAGACCAAGTAATGCCCATCCATGTGGCAGCTTGTCATTGGACCGACACACCAAATCAGTGCCACGCGTCAGCTCCCAATTCATCTAGCACATCACACAGTGTGACAACCATTTCATTCCTTTGTTCCAACTGCTCTCGGATTTTCCTCGAGATGTATTCTTCACTGCTTACCATATCTTCGCACGACTTTATGCGTTCAACCAAGCTAGCAGTAGTGTTACACGTGTCGATCGTCCAGCATCTTTACAGCATCACTTGCAGCTCCACCAACCAACCAGAACGCGCCACTTCATCTAAACAAGCTCCTTCATCCAATCACGCGCTGACACGTGTCCGTAAGACCAAATTTGAACGCCCAGCAGCCCCAGGATGCTCATCGGTGCACGTGTCAATAAAAAACCACCAATTTGGTTTTCTCACTTCCAAGGACCAATTTTGGGTAGAGTTATATATTAGGAAATTAGGTATTATTAGGGGAGTATTTTTATTATTTTGGGATGCTGAAGGCTCTCGACGATCATGTTCGGCTAATCAAATCTTGCCTTGGTCGGAGGGAAAACAAGTTGGGATTATTGATTCATGGCATAACTTGTGAGATCTTTTATTTTATTATTTAATTCGATTTAGTTTCTCCTATTTCATTGTTGTTGATTTTAATGAATATGGTTTAGATCTAGGGTATGTATGTGGCCAATGCATGCTTTTAGGTGGACAATCTATAGTTATTTGGACTGATTGTATCCGTAATTGTACTTTTGGACCAATAAAGTGACGAACACTCACTCGTTTGCCGTAAAACCATTTTGGTTCTTGAGTGTGTAATAATTGAATCTAGGTTAAATCGGAAGCACACGCGATTCGATTATTTAGGATTAGTATTCCCACAGGTCCTTATTATTGTGGTTAGTGTGTTAAACCCGATTGGCGAATGTCTAAGGTTATGCATTAATTAGGGAAGTAGTTAGTGGCAGACACCCAGGCTATCGAGATTAAGGGAATTAGGAATTTCTGGTAGATGTCGATTTTCTATAGCTAATCTAGGAGAATTTAAATTAATAATTTTAAGGAATGATAAAGGACCATAATATGCCATTGAATCTTGATTCTGATTTGTGGAATCGTAAAATTAGGTGTTACTTAGGTGTTCATTAATTGTTTTCAAAATTAGTTTCGTTACTTTATTTATTTATTTTATTTAGTTAGTTAAATTAATTTATTTTAAAACCCTCGATTTTCCTTTTTATTGTTTTCAACCATAGAAATACTATCAATCTCTGTGGGATCGACCCTTTTCCACTATTCAACAAAATAGTTGGTTTAGGAACTATATTTTATTGATGCGTTCGGCGCATGTCATTAACCGTAATCGGAACACTAATTAGCCCAAGTTAGGCTCATGTTTAAGCCTAATGTATTTCAATTAGTGTGTGCGTTGATTTGCATGTTGTTTGTTGTTTGTATGGATTGCAATATTAATTATGAAAATAAATAATTAATGGAAATTTATGGAACACCTAATATTGTGTGTGGGTCAAAGGTAACGCACATGGGTCGTGAGATAGTGTGCATGCCTGAGTGTGCTCATTAGCGCTAGCGGCGAAATTATAAGAACGTAAATATATAGGCATGTCTATGTATGTATGTATTTGTGTGTGTGTGTATATATATTATAAATTGTATGTATAAACATATATATTATATATATATATATATATTGAAAAATAATTAATAAATTGGTGGGTATCTAGTGACAGGCAAGGTCGAGGGTGACACCCGTGAGATGTACAATAGTGTGCACGTTTGAGGGTGGTTGTTGGTACACCCGATGAATTTATAGGTGAGAAAATACATAGGTATATATATCTATGTATAATTGATATATATATAACCTATAGTTGGATTTGAATTGTTTAAACCATTGGATTGCCGTAAGATATGTTTTATGATCTCTAGATAGATCAAATGGTGTATGGAGTGAGGATGAGGTGATTATATGGTTAGTTAACCATAAGATCTACCTCGAGATATGTAATACGCATCTCGAGGAGATCAATGTATTTGACTTTAAGTAAGGTGAGTAGGTGTTGATAGGTTGTTAATAGTCACAAGGACCATCCTCGAGGTACGTAACATGTATCTTGAGGAAGATCAAAACATATATTGGAAAGAATTAAACTAGCATATCAGTTTCAAAATTTGTGTTATGCGAATCTTGAGAAAAATCTAAATATAAACCAAAAACCTCAACTATTCATCACTGTTTGATCAAACGAAAAGGAAGCAGTGGAAGGTTTTAGTGAAAATTCACAGAGGGAGAGACAAAAAGGAGTTTTGTAGTGATTAAGAAATAAGGAGGAAATCAAATCAATGTAACAGTGAAGTGATATGTATTTGGGTAAGTTTGGTTTTAAGGTTTTAAAGTTTTTAGTTGAGTTTAATTTGAGACTGAGGTTATGTTGTTGTTGTTGTTGTTGTTGTTGTTGTTGTAAAGTTTACAGTTGAGTTTAAGATGGAAATCATTTCAATTCAAGTTATATGTTGTTGTTGTTGGTGATTGTTGATGAAAAACCTCGTTTGAGGCCCTCACTAATTATTTTGGGAGGTTTGTAGATAAATTATGGATTGAACAAGGTTGCTGCCCTGTTCTCTGTTGGGACTCTCGATGATGGAGCGCGCTCTCTATAGCGGGGAAGCGCGCTCCCATCGAGCCCAGTTTGTAGAGCACGCCCAACCAAATGAAGGAGCGTGCTCCCCATTCAGAAAACATCAATGGTTCTAAAATTTTTATGAGTTTTGATAAGGATTTAGGGACTGATTTAGAAATGCTAAACCTAATGAAATAGACCCAAATTGATGGCTCTTGGTCTAATTTAGGTTCTTGATCAACGATGAAGAATTTGAAGTGTCTCGAACGGTGAGTTTAGCCAGATAAACTTTAAAGAAACGTAAATCAACCTAAGTAGGATTCATATATTTATCAATTATGTTATTTAATTTAGTATTAATATATCATGTAGCTTATGGACTGGGTTTGGGGCATGGTACTGTGACTTATTGTTTTTATAGTTTTTCAAATAAAATCTCAAAAATGTAATGGAAAAGGTTCTGTAATGAACATAAAACAAGATGGGTGGATAAGTACCTATCTATGTTGAATATAACAAGGAAGGTGGATAAGTACCAACCCCTGTTAAACATAATAAGGCGGATGAGTACCAACCTCTAATAAACACAAAGAGGAAGGTTGATAAGTACTAACATCTTGTGAGTAAATAGAGGAAGGCTGGTCAGTACCAACCTTAAATGAAAAGAAATAATTTGAGCCCTATTCATTCACTATCTTATTAGAGTTGGAATCTCTTTTATATTTAAATAAAAATTATGGGATCTCACATCGGCCAATGTGCAGATTCCATAACTAGTATTTATGTATAAATGAGGGAAAGACTATGGTTTTAAATCAAACTATAATAAAAGAGTCACAGTAGTAGTGCAATGTACAGAATGATTTGAATCCAATTATGTATTTTTTATATCGTTTCTCTTACACTGAATGGCTATTGCTAGTTCATATTGTTATTCATTTAATTCTTTGGCTATTAGTAGATAATTGATCAGTATATGAGCACTATTTATTGAGCAAGATGGAGTGCTTGCCCCCTTAAACATTTCGAGTATATCGCGAGGCGCTTCATAAAAAGGCAAAAATAAGATCTAGTTGTCGAGCAATCTTCTTCGATGTAATGGATCTTTTTGTATCTTTATACTGCTGAATTGTATTTGTATAATATAACACGATTGAGGTTTTGTATTGTAACCAAGGTTTATTTCAATTTTATATATGTTTTGTATATATTTTTGGTTTATCGAAAAAGTTCTAATTTTGCGGGATATTCTTATTCTTTTATTCAAAATTTTGAGATATGCATGTGACAACCCCTTCTCAAATTAGGGCACCGCCCGGCCTAATCTCATCATTAAGCCCTAACCTCCACCATGTAGGACTTAACAACGTATTAGACAGCCTTTCCAATACACTCACCATATTAGCTACTTTTCTAATAAACCTTACACCATTCTCATACTTAATAGTATTTCAGAGTAAATTAAAATTTTATATAGTTTAAAAATTATTCAACGAAAGTCTTGACTAATCAGCGGAAACCATTCATATAACACCTAAATATGTGGAAAACCATGCAACAAAGATCACATGCACATATATAACAAAACGGCAATAACTATATATCAACACGTGTCTGGTCAAGTAACTATCTCACAACCCATAATATACATACCCAAAAGTCTATAAAAGACACATATATAAGTCATTGTCACGACCCATATTTCTAACTGCGTTTTAATCCTTAATTAGGATCACCGACCCATTACGTGGGACCCACACCGTGATACACATACTGACCGAGGCACTTGGCCGATGTATATTTTACATTTGTGTGATGTATTTCTAGTGTTGTGTATGTGTGTAGATTATTAAATCACCTTTATAGGGGTCGAGACGGGAGTAGGAACGCACCTCAAGTTACGTGCACGTACAGGATATCAATAGTAGATGTTGTGATTAGTACTTAAATAGACTTGAATTTGCATATAATGAAAGTCCATACTTTGGTTAGTAGCTATATTTAGACTAAATGGATATTTGCTAACTTAAATAAAATATGTCTACGGTTTGATTGTAAACATAGTCAAATTCAAGGGCAACTTTTAAGTTTGTTGAATTAGACTTGCATGTAATTAATTTAAAAGGACATGGACAAAATGGAAAAATTTTTATGATATGTGTAGGTGCACCAATAGAAAATAAGATGCATGTTAGGTGTTATGCAAAAAGTGACAAGTGGTGGTTTGATTAGTGGAATATGATGGCTTAAATGTAAGCCTTTGATTCACCTAAATATTTATGAGTGGGGTGAGATTTAAAGTCAATGACTATATAAGTTTCATGGTCTATTGTTCAACATGCAAAATAAACTCCAACACCATTAGAGAGCTTGTGAAAAATTTAGGAGATTAAAGAAAATGTAGAAAATCTTGTATTTGTTGTTGGAATTTTTGAAGATCCAAGAAGGTTGATGCTAGAGAGTATGAATCTAACTTAGTGGCGCTCATAGAGTGAAAGGAGACAACTCCATCGAAGCTCTTGGTATGTTTTCTTCACCAAATCTCTACAAAAGTTATGTTCCAAGTTGTTATCATTGATGAGTTTTGGTACATGTGGTTTCATATGAGTAGACCAATCCTTAATTAGTGAAAATCTTTTATTGGGATCATTGTGGAAGTCTTTATGATTGTTGAGTTGTGTTATGTGAAGAACATAAATAGTAACTTTACTTAATGGTTATTGGATATTTATTGCATGGAATCTGAGTATAAATGATTGCATGATGATGTTAGAACTCAATGGAAATCATTTTAAAACCAAATGTACCGAGCTTGAGGTGACTTGAGTATTTTTAGACTCAAGAGTCGAAAGCTTTAGAGTTGCATAAAATTTATTCTTTGCATTTTTAGCAAACTCAAAAGAGGATAAATTTTTAATATGCTTGATGATATTTAAGACTATTTTAAGTTTTGAGCTTGCTCAATAGAAATAAGATTATTATGGATTTTTGAGCTTACTTATTTGGATGAAGACTGTCTGACTTAGTTAGAGTTTGCTCAAAGTTCAAATGTTAGTATTTTATAGCATGCTAAATGTTATAATTGATTCGACTCAAAGATAGCTTGAAGCAGCCTCAATAAAAGCAGATAGTTAAACTATAATTACTTACGAGTATTCAAATAAGATCCTAACACATGAAACATTGAAAATTTATCTTAAAGAATTTACATTAGGTGTAGGGAATGCGACGTGAGGTGTGAGACGGTCGGTTTTATCTAGGAAATTGTGTTCTTTATAAGTAATCTTGTTGAGGTTCTTATTTACATTTCATTCCAATTATGCTCTATTTTATAATCTATTTGACTATGCAATACCTTGTACTCTGATATCATGAATTTGTTTCGTATTCTACTCATTATATGGGTGTTTTTATCATTATATCATTTGCCTATGGAATCATTGACTCTATTCTGGTATCCTATGTCTTTCTTATTGTTCTAATGAAAGTGTAGTCGAGAATATCATGCTATTATGATTAGAGTAAAGAAATTGGAGTATATATATATATATAGACTTGAATTCTTTGAATGTTGGCTTTGAAGCATATCGCCTTGTCTTGGAATCACTAGTGCGAGTCTTCCTTGAAATTACAAAGTACTGGTAGAATTTAGGGTCCATTACACGATTTTGAGATGCGAGCCACACGGGGTCACTGGACTACCTAGGAAGTCGGCACTCACCACTACATTTGCATGTATCACGGGGTATGGGACCCGGGGTAGTCGGTAAGTATGTATATATAGATGATTTATTTATGTGTAGAGCTTAGATCCACCTTTAAGGATTGATATATATAGATGATTATAGAGTCGTAGAGCTCAGCTCCGACCTTTAATAATGGTGTAGAGCACACCTTTACCCTGAGATAGCAGAATAAAGGCCTATATGATGGGATTTACGGCAGATCGAACCTAGATCATTACTACTTAGCCTGTGTCAGTCTCATTTTATTTAACTGTAGTGTTTTCTAGCATATTTCTTTTTCAACACTTCTTAGCTATTTTATGCTTTTAAATACCAGTCGATTATGTTTGGAAATGTATAAAAGAATATCTAAGAATTACTTTATTACATATTGTACTCACCGTTTTATTTACGACGGTGAATGCAGATCCGTCGAGTAGTAGGTCGGGCAAGGAAAAGATCAGTGACTGTCTCTGAGCATTCGATGATTTTCTACTTTCTATCTTGTAGGTCTTGACTTTTGATGTATTATCTATTTTATGTCTTTACTGTATTTTTCAGGTATATATTGGGTTGAGCATATAGTTCCTCGACTTGAGACTTGACTATCACACGGTTTCCCCTCTTTTGATGTTTATATGCATGTGATGTCATTTCCTGGTTTCCACACTTACTATTTTTAATAATTGTTTTTGCATAACTGTTAAGTTTTCCTCTAAGTATTTTTAACTGTAAAAAATTTTAATTAACTCTTAAACTAAACAATAATGTGACATGTGTATTACTTATCCTGAATGTATTTAATGAGGAGAATAGAACAAAAAGGCTGACTAATATGTAGTTAAAACCTACGTGGCTTATATTAGGGCTTAGTTACGAGATAAGGCCGGGTGGTGCCCTATTTCAAAAAAGAGGTCATCACAGTCATACAACAAAACCAAACACCTACAATATTAAAGGTAAAGGCACTTCAGTGGCTCAGAGGTAGTCGTCGACCTTCTCCTTTCCCGGTCTGCTACTCGATGGGTCTACACCCACCATCATAAATAAAAAAATGGTGAGTACAGGAAAGTAGAAAGTAATACTAAGAGAAATTTATCTACGTTTCCAAATATACAACAAGTATTTGAAAGCATAACAATAGCAACTATGCTAAAAAAGAATCATGTTATATGATACTTAGGTTAAGTAAATTGAAACTGACATTCGATTAAGTGGTAATGATCTACGGCCAGTCGGTCGTGAGTTACGTCACTTCAACCTATTTCCACTATATAGGGCGTAAATAATTTCATAAACGCCTTCAAATCCTCACAAATTCCCTTCACATATATAAATACTCTTATGTGATGTATATTTGCCAACAACCCCGGGTCCCATACTGTAACGACCGAAAATTTGACTTGTGCCACGTGTCAAGTCAGGGTCGAATATGGGATCCATTCGTCGGAATACGTATGTCCGATCTCGGGTGGAGACAACGAGAATATCCAATTTGAGATTACAATGCTAATTGTTGAGAAAGGTATATGCGAGAAATTCGGTGAGCCGAAACACGAACGGGACGCGCCTCGAGACGCGTGCCGACGTGGGACCGATGTAGCGGCTTAATGTGGCTATAGTGGCTATAGTGGTTTTAATGTGGTCACATTAAAACTATATACATTGGATGCGCCTCGTGATGCGTGTGGCACGAGTGTCGAGATTTTGAAATGAGGTGGTAGTGGTGTGAATATTTATGGTGCCCCGAGATGCGCGCTGTCCAATTTTTAAGAAAAGCATTTAAATAAATATGTTTTTGATGTGCCTCGAGTTCCGCTCCGCACGAAGCTCGAGGACACATTTGTTTTCTTCTTGAAGAAGAAACAAAAAGAGAGATGGAGCGATCGGATAAGAGGGAAACAAAAAGATGAGAGAAGAGAGAGAGAAAAAAATAGGAGAGGAGAGAGAAAGAGGGTTGGTTCGTAGAGAGGGAGCGCCGGCACGGAAGGACGGCAGCAAACGACTCCGGCGAGAGCAGGCACGACGCCGCTGTGGTCGGCGCGGCTCCAGCAGGCGGACGGCTCTGGCGCGGACCGGGAGCGACTCCAACAGCAGACGAGGCTCCAGTAGCAGCTGCTCGCGGGCGATGGCAGCGACGGCAGGGTGCGGCAGCAGCGGCGGCGTCGGCGTCTCAACAGCGGACGAGCTGCAGCAGCGGCACGAAGGTGGCAGCAGGAACGGCTATAGCAGCGCGGTAGCGACACTGCAGCGGAACGGCAGTGGTGACGGTCGGCAGCGGCGTGGCAGCGGTGACGGCCGGCAGCGGCGCTGCACTGCGACGGCCGAAGGCGGCGGCCGGCAGCGACAGCGGCGCGGTGAATGGCGTGGAGCAACTGTGCGGTGGCGCGTCGTCGGACCGATCGATCCTCGACGAGAAGCGCGACTTCGACGAAGCTCGACGACGTGATGAATTCAAATGGATTTTTAAGGGCATGGTGAGGTTTATGTTAAGTAATTTGGTTGACTTAGTAAATTAGCTTAAAAGGTATAAATGGACACCAGGGACTTAGGAGGCTATCGAGGCGTGAGCGAGACGTTTTGAGGATGATTTGCGATTTCTCAAGGTAAGTAAAACCAGTTAGAAAATGCACAGTAGTTCATTTGAGCTTTTATTTTGTTGATGTTGTATTGTGTCCTTTCATTGGAATTTTCACCCAATTATGAGTGTTCGAGGGCCAAGTGAGTCATACGAGTGTCTCTTATTGGAGTGGTCGCCGGCTTGCAACCGGTGCCATGACCTCGAGTCATTTGAGTATTTGGTCGGAATGAGATGTGTTTTATCCGGGGCACCATTGATATCCCTCATTCGCGACGTTCTAGGTACAGCAGGCGATGCCGCGTCTTATGACCCGAGTCTGTTTGGCGTTGCCTCGACTCTATGACCCCGACCCGTGGCACCCGCATTCGGTGGTCTTGGACTACTTGGGCACCTCTCTATTGTTTCCTGTGACATTCATTCTCGTTGTACTTCCATTATTTTTACAGTCTCATAATCATGCATTCCATATAGCTTTCTTTTTATCCGCATGACTTTTAGACCGTTTCATTTTATCTTGAATTACTGTTTAGATTCTACTGGATTTTACTTACATGGGCTTGTCATTCTCGTGTTTGACTGAGTGCAGATCCACGGTTCAGCAAGGGGAAGACTCCATAACTAGGTGATTCTTTTGTACTATTAGATATACTTGTTTTAAAACACTGGGAGTTGGGTTTTTGAGAGAATTTGGATATATATATCTTTCGTTTACTCTCATCTTAATGTTTATTGACGATGATATACATATTCGGGGTTTTCACACTCTAGGTTGTCTTAACTGGTATCTTTGAGATTTTTCAACTATTGTTGAGTTATTTAATGTATTAACTGCTTCCGCTAATTTGTAAAACTTGAAAAATACTAATAACTCAACTTAAAATTATGAATTTACTTGTAATGATGGATCGGAAGGCTGACTAGGCATGCGTTGACCTTGCGAGACTGCCTCGTGGGTCCACGTGGGCTTAGGCCGGGCGGGGCCCAGTTTGTGGGAAACTATGGTTGTCACACATACCCCGTGTGCTGCACATGCTAGTGGTAAAATCCTGACATCCCCGAAAATCTAGTGACCCCGTATGCCACGACAATCTCTATATATAATGGTCCTAGATACAAAAACTACTTTCATATATTCAAGGAAAGACACAGTTTATAAATCTAGCAATGTGATTGCATCACTAATGCACAAAGAAAATGGATTTATAATATCATAAATCTACCTAATAACATGTTATTTCATTTGACTAGCTTCCCAATAGCTAAAAATGACATAGCACATGATTTAAAGTCAATGAAACCATTTAATGAACAACCAATGCTATAATAACAAACTCATGAAATGAAATGAAACAAGAAGTCATGGCATATAAAGTACAAGAGATAGTTCAGTTCAAATGACTGGAAATGAACAGCAAAACTAGAATGAAATGTAAATGAATATCTCAATCAGTTTACTTATAATCCACGCAAATTTTCTAGCTAGTCCGTGTAACATGTTACCTTAAACTGGTGATTAGTACTAATCCAAATCCTAATTAACCCGAGTTAGGCTCATGGTTAAGTTCGGTGTACCTCGATTAGCATATGCGTACGTTTGCATGACGTTTTGTGTTTGTATGAATTATTAAATCAATTTATATATAGGTTGTCGTATAATACAAAAATTATACACAAACCTATAAAACGGAAAATACCCAATAAACTATGGTTTACCAGGACACCAAGTGTGACGAGGGAGTCGTGGCACGAGTGTGCACGCTTAAGAACACTTGTAGGCATGTCCGGTGAGTTTATTGGTGAATAATAAGCGATATATATTTATATGTTTTTAATATATAAATATATATTGGAAATAAAAGAATATTGAAAATATATAAATTATTGGATCATCTCGAACGAAGCATAAGTGCTTAATGTGTCAAAATTCGTGTCACTTTAAGAAGTGTCACTTTAACACATCGACCACGAGATCGGTCTAAAGATAGCACGACGTGTTTCTCGAGAAAAATCCATATATAAAAATGAAATTCAAAGCTTATCAATTCATTTCGATCGAGAGAAGGTTCGGGAGGGTTCAGTCAATTCTAGATCGAAGGGAGGTCATTCTGGGAGCCGAATTCGATCAAGTTGAGGAGCTTAATTGATCATACAGCTCGTGAGCATCACATAGGTATGATTTGATTTAATGTTTATCAAAGTTGGAATTGTTGGTGATGCTAGGATTTTTGTTGTTTGAGTTGTTTGTTGATCAATTATAGTCCCTCACCTCATTAAAGGTTGTTTTTTATCAGTTTTGATGAGTTTATGAATGTTTGGGATGATTTGGAGGTGTTTTGGGTTGATTTGGTGTAGCAGAACTAGGTTGTTGTTGCAGGTCTGGTGCGCTATGGGTGCTAGGGAGGATGAACTGACATGGGTAGCGTGCTATCCATGTCAGGTAGCGCACTACCAAACCCCTGAAACCAACAATGGTGTTGTGTTTTATGAATTATCTCCGGGGGACTTAGGGACTAGTCATGGGGTTCTAAAAGTAGTATAATGAACCTATATTGATCCCAAATTATTGGTGATAGGTTGAGGAACACCAAGGAAACGTGAGATGACCGAAAAGTTAGGAAATTTGGATAAAGACTTAACCCGAGGTAAGTACGAATTCGCTTATTTATCAATATTATCTGGCTATTTAGTATATATAACTCATGTAGTTGTTGGAATGGAATGGGGGATTATGTACATTGTGGTGGTTTTCAATAATCGAAAAATGATGTGTAATGTGACCATGCTATAACTCCTGGTTTTGAGAATAGGTTTATACAATATGGGTTCCCTTCCCGGCCTATATATAAATCATGTTCAATTCGATAGGTTGTATGAATTACACACACACACTAATGGGCTTAGGATATAACCATTGGGCACTAATGGATGGGCTATAGAGCACATAAGCGCGATGTGTTGGTCTAGCAATCGCATTAATGGCGCCGTGGGTAATCGGCCCTAGTTTTATAAATAAAAAATGGGGATCACAGTGTACTAATCCAAGACATTTGCTTTGCATCCATTTATGTATTGATTTATATGATTTCCATATTCTTGTTCGATATCATTAGAGCATGTTGTTATTGCTTGATATTCTTGATTATTATATGGAATGTTGATGCTTAGTGTGAATCCCTACTTACTGAGTAAGTTGGAGCGCTCACCCTAACTAACATTATAGGTAGATCCGACGAGCGCTACATCTACAGGATGAAGAAGTTATAGGAGTCTTGAACTTCTCTTCGATGTAATGATTTCCTCTGGTCTTATATGTTTGTATTGAATTACAGATTTGTAATGTCACACGGGATGGGTGATTTATATAATCGAGGTTTATTTCAGTTTTGTTTTAATACTGTATATCATACTTTGATTATCGAAAAGGTTTTAGATTTTTGTTGCGTATATTAATTGTTTTATTTCGATAGTCGATATATAGTAGTGCTTATCAGGTGAAGAGGTAACGTTGCTGGCTTTAGTTAAGTCTGGTAAGGGTAATTTGGTCTTAATTAGGGTTTCAGATCGGGTATTGCCCTAATCAGGTTAAAGGATGCTACAGTTTGACCTCTCGACCCCTCAAAACATGTACTCAAACCCTCAAGAATTTTTCTTAAGCTCCTGGTATCATTTGTTATATTTTAGAGTGTGTTAATACCCTTAATTGAAGTATTAGACTTGTTTAAAATGTTTAATTTTAACTTAAGAAATTGTAGATTTTGTGATGTCAGAGCGCTTAGCTCGATGGGTAGCACGTCCAGTGCGCTAATGACCCACCCAGTACGCTACCTACATTCCTTATCGCGCTACACGTAGGTAGCACGCTAGCCAGCGCGCCTAGCGCGCTATATGCAGGAAATCGCTGAAATTCTGCACTTAGAATTACTGGGTTTCCTCCTTCTAATGGTCATCATCTAAACCTTGGATTCTTGTTACCTTCCACCAGAGACCCAACACAACCATCATGACCACAAGAACAACCAATATTTCAACTATATCATTAAACTTATCAATTTAAACTAAATTAGTGGTGTATGTAGAATTACCTAGCTATACACCAAACCTTACTTGATCAACTTCTTAAATTCCACCAGAATTCCCTTACAAATAACTTGCTGATCTTCTCTGATTTTCTTCTCCAGCTTTACTTCTCTAAGTTTGTGAGATGAAATCAATTGCATGAGTTAACCATTTCAATCCTTATATATAGATAAGGTTGATTAAGGGCCATTGATCTTAATGTACACACGTATCTCGACACTGATCTAATGGCTTAAACATTAATTTCAACTCCACTAACTCTCAACTTACTCCATCTTACTAACACCAATTACAACTCAATTGGTCTTGTGATGTGTCTACACGTATCTCGAGGAATATCAAATGACTATTGTTTTATTTTCTAACTTAGGCTTCATTAATGTAAATAAAATTATAGCCACATTAATTCCATTATTAAAGCCACATTAAACTTTTAAACTAACTTACCACACCATTCTCTAACTCGGTCCCATGTCGGTACGCATCTCGAGGCACATATTTGCTCACATCTCGACATCTGTATACAACTAGGAGTGACTTAGTAGTCTACATATATACAATATACTAGGCATACATTACGACAAATCTAACATATACCTCAGCCACATCGCCTCGGTCAGTGCACGTATCTCGATGTAGATCCCAAGTTACGAGTCAATGTTCCTGATTAAAGAATAAATTAGGATTAGGAATTTGGGTCATGACAATATAGGTTAAGAATATTAGGTACAAAGGTGAGGCTGTTGGCTCTAGTTAAGTCTGGCTGCTGTACCGGGGCTTAATTAGGGTTTCAAGATAGGTATTGCCCAAATTAGGATAGGGGATGCTACAGGGGCTGTAATGACTCGTTACCTTAAGTTGGTGATGAGTGTTAATTTAAATCTTAATTAACTCAAGTTAGGCTCATGGTTAAGTTTGGTGTACCTCGATCAGCATATGCGTAGGTTTGTAAGATGATTCGTGTTTGTTTGGAATATTTGGTGAATTTATAGGTTGTAGTATAAAAAAGAGAATTTATATACAAGCATATAATCGAAAAATAAGTAAGTAAAACAATAAATTACCGGTACACCAAGTGCGAAGTCGTGAAATTAATGTGCACACTTGAAACTACTCGTAGGCATGTCCAGTGAATTTATTGACAACAAAATACACGAGGTATATATATGTTTATATATTTAATATATAAATATATATGTCAAAACTATAAGTTTGGTTTGAATTATATGGATCGTTGGATCGCCTCAAGATGAGCGTAAGTGTTGATGGTGTTAAAATTTGTGTCAGTTTAGGAAGTGTTATTTTAACACGTCAATCACTTGATCAGTTTGAGATGGCATGATGCATATCACGAGAAAAATATATATATTTAAATAAAAAAAACTTCAAGTTTATCCTTACAGTTCATCGATCAATCGAGAGAAGTGAGATAGAACACAAGGGTTTAATCTAGAGGAAACATTTTAGGGGAGTGAATTCTAGTGATTCAAGGAGATCAAATCACTGTCAAATCAGAGATCATCACATTTGGTAAGTCAAATTCTGAGTTTCAAGTTTAATTTAATAGTTAGTGATGATTTCTCTATGAATTGTTGTTATAGATTGGAAATAGTTTGTTACCTCACTAGAGGTCCTCCTTGATGAATTTGAGGAGTGTTGGCTATTTTTTTAGTAATTCGCATATTTGACAGTGGTTGTTGCCCTATTTATTGTCGAGACAATGTAGGGTGGAGCACGCTCCACCGAATAGAGGAGCGCGCTCCTTTCATCAGTTAGGACGAATCGAGTTGGTGGAATGCGCCCCATCAAGTGAGGGAGCACTCTCCCACCCCAGAAAACAGCAATTGTGCGATAATTTACTCAGAATCTCCTGATGTATTAGGAAGTGACTTAGGGGTTCTAAACATAGGGCGTTAGACCTATATTAATCACAATTTGTGATAGGTGTTGGAACAAAGGAAAAGCGTGAATGACCCATAAACTTAGGAAGTTTGGAAGCAAAAACTTAAATCGAGGTAAGTATGGATTCGCTTATTTATCAATATTGCCTAGCTATCTTAGTATATGTAGTTCATGCAGTTTATGGACTAAATGGGGGGACTATGTACACTTTGATGTTTTGAATAAATAAAAAACGATGTTTAATGTAACTCACGAGAGTAACTCATGGAAGTGAGAATAGGTTATATAGGAGATGTGATTCCTTCCCAGTCTATATGTAACTTCCTACTCAGTTAGTGTTGGGTTTTGGGGTTCATACGCACCGAAAATTACAAAACAATTTTGACAAAAACCCCAACAGGATCCGAATCTAATTCCATTAAAAACGTTTAAAACATGAAAACTTAATCATACATCTGTCGCAATATACCTTTCTGATGGTTGATCGATCTCTAAGGCGCTGGCAACGACGAACGCCCTCTACCAGCAGTCCACACACGAACGACGACCGAGATTTGAAGTGCTAGCTTCGAGAGAATACCAAACCTTTTGTTTCTCTCCAAAACGATCCAGAGCGTAGCAGAAAACCATAACTCGTTTCTAAAACGAAAATAGAGTTTCGGCCCTTAATCTTTCCTCTTTATATGTGTTCTAACTTAAAGCGTCTATTTATACAACCCTTGTATTTAGACGATTAAGTAAATTACACATATATCCATACTTAAAGAAGTATAAGTGTAATACACCACAAGGACATTTTTGTCATGAATTTTATCATATAAAATTCATTTTTCTGAACCATCTTAAAATCTCGCAAAACCATTCTTAGTGTGCGACCCAATAGGCTCATACAACGTTGGCAGTGTACCAAAACTCGTTTTGGTATACAAGTCATAAGCGGCCTCTAGCAAGACATTATGATTACCCAAGTTGTACGAATATCAAATCGATACAACCTAATCAATAATGTATATAACATCCTTTTGTCACGATATCATTTTGATCAAACATAAGGCATGGAATTGTCATCCAACATGTTCAATCGTACTAGTCTCGATCTCTAGGTAGACTGAAAACATCGAAGTGACATTGATCAATATCAATTCACTTAGACTAGGCTTTTAACAGATCTAACACATCGATGGATCCACTTTGGATATCTCTCTTTATATGAGAGGGACAATTTCTATCTTGATTACACAACTTCATCACATTGCTCACACAGTAACCAATCACAACCTTTATAATCGTCCGGTTAAAGACAACGTTTGATTGTGTCAAATCATTGTGTTCCTAATGTTGAAGTCTCTGGTAATCTCAAGTTAGAGGACTGAAAAATATACATATCATGAGAAACAACTATGACTTAATCCATATGATGTTCTCATAGCTGGCCTGGTCAAGTACTTTGTTCCCTAACAAGTATTCGTGATCTTGATTCGTATCCCTATACGTATAATCATCATATGATCATCAATCAAGACTCACACTAGTCTTAATTCATCATAGTTCCCAGTATAATGATCAACTAGGGACATTTAGAATATTTTTGTAAATACCCATGGATCTTATTATAATGTAAACATGCAAATTAATTATAATAAACAACAAATGAAATCCTCTATTTTATTAACTAAAAGTATTCATAAAGACAGTTAATGGATTGACCTAAGGCACATGCCCCAACAGTTAGATAGGTTGCGGGGATTACGTATACACTAAAGGGTTTTAGATAGAACCATTGGACATTAATGGATTAACTAGACAGCACATTGACCAATGTGTTGGTCTAGCAATAGCATTAATGGTGTCAATGGGTAATCGACTCTAGTTTTACAAATAAAATGGGAATTACCGTGTAATAGTCATTGACGGTTGGACTTGCATCTGCTATTTATTGAATTATATGCTTTTCATTATCTCGTTAGTTAACATTGGTGCATATTGTTATTGCATAATATTATTGATTATTATATGAAATGCAAATAATATTTCATGAATGCCGAAGAGCGTTACGACTATGGGATAGAGAAAATTTTGGGGTTTTGATCTTCTTTTCGATGTAATGAATCTTCCATTGTCTTATATATTTGTATTGAATTACAGTTTTATAATATCATAAAGAATTAAAGGTTTAATATAATCGAGGTTTATTCCAATTGGATTTCGTTATGTATATTGTGTTTAATATCAAGAAAAGTTTTCATTTTCGTCGCATTTTATATTTGTTTTACATTGATATTCAATATATAACCGGGTTAATCAGAAACTAAAAGGAGAGGTTGCTGGCTCTAGTTAAGTCTAGCGGGATTAACGGGGCTTAATTAGGGTTTCAGGCTGAGTATCGCCCTAATCGGGTTAGGGAATGCTACAGCTTGGTATCAGAGTCTAAGGTTTATAACTTTCAAATTTAGTGGTGACTCTGATATAGTTTGGTATCAAAGACTGAGTTTAAGGAATTTGTTACATTTAATAACTCTGATATAGTTTGGTATCGGAGACTGGTAAGAGTTGACTCTAAAAAAGGCTTAAGGTGATTAATTTTATACAGGTTAGTATTATAGATTATTTCAAAGAATAACCTTATTACTTGAAAACAAGTGTTAACTCAGATATAGTTGGGTATCGAAGTTTAAGGTTATTGACTCTTATATACCTTGGTACCATACCCTAGGTTTATTAACTCTGAGTGTTGTCTCGAGTTACAAAGAAGTTTATGACATATTAAATGGTTTTATCATGATTTTAGGGGGTAACTAAAATACAAAAGGCTGAGATATGTTATTTTTTATGTTTTATCATATATACATAGTAGATATAAGAATTATGTCTTTCCTAAATGATGATAAGATGGTTGAAGTCCATCGATTTCCCATGATATGAGAAAGCATTGAAGGTAAGAGTTCAAGAAAATCTTAACCTCAAGGAGTTTGAAAAAAAAAAAATAAGGAAAATTTATAAAGATGAAATTAAATTCTTGTTATATTAATTGTTGTCAATGGTCTTTCTTCTCGTTGATATTATTAGATAAATAATAGTCAGTGAAAAAGTATATATAGGGTCTAGACCTTGAGATATGTATTAGGAGAATAGAATTTATGAAATAAGAGAATACTAAATGACTCTAGATGGAACTCAAAAATGGTAGACCACTTAGCGATATGATTTAATACTAGTATTAAGACTAGTTCAGAATTAATGGAAGTTATTTAGTAGATAAATTAGTGGTTAATGATAAAAAATCCTATTTGAGGTGATGAAACCACTAACATATTTATACTTCATAAATTATTCTAAAGTAGAAATTCTATATATGGTGTGAATCCATATTGGAATGACAAGCTAATTATCGAGTAATGAAATGTGAAATTAAGAATTCAAAACTAGAAAATAGTTTAATCCAGAACATAGTAGTGACTTGGTAAGATATCCTAGTCTGATATTTTAGACTGGTATAGTCTAAATTGTGGAGAATGAGTTATCAATGAATCTAAAGATTTGAGGAATCCAAAGAATAATGTATGATGATGGGAATGAATATTTATTGCCCTGAATTGACAACTCATTCTGACAATAAGGTGAAATCATTTGTTCTCAAAGTTTAGTTAAGATATCCTTGCCATAATGGTGTAATCAGAGTTAAGGATATATTTAAATATGATTTCAGGCAATCGTTGGATCACTTTAAATGGATGGTGGAAATTATTAGAACTTACTAGAACTCATGCTATGTTCATGAACAAAGGTGTCGAGTTTTGAAACCCTATTTTAATAAAGTTGTTATCGTATTATCGATAATAACCCAGAGTCTTTAAAGACTTAGAAGGTGCACAATCATTACCGTAATGAATTGTAAATTGTGATGGCAAATTGGTTTAGGCCAGATTTGCAAGTGCCAGTACTAAGTCTCAAAGGTAAATTACTTATATGAGTGTTAAATATTAATACCAAATTAGGGAATTTGATTGTGACTGAGATAATTTAGGATTGTCACATATTTAACACAAGCAAAAGAGAAAAATAATCTTGAAATAGTTGAATATTACAAACGATTGATCCTAGGATCTATAATATCGTTATGCAATTTATTTAGTTAACTCAAGTATAAGATAGGTGTAAGTTAAAATTAGATACAAGGATGCCTTGGAGGAAGTTGAAGTATAGTTTGACTACAATGTTTGTTTGATTCTACCTAAACTATAGAAGAAGTTAGAGGTTCATACTAAGACATCTTATTCAGGTAAGAATGTATGTTGACATAATAAAAAAAAATTGTAGCTTATACTTCTATCTATATATATAGTTCAAGATTTGTGAGAAGAACAATTGGATATTGATAATCTCGAGATAGTTATTTAGTAGTTGTACTAAATGTGGAAAGGCATCACTTGTAAATAAGAGGAAATGTTTGTTGAGAATCTCTTAATCATTCTTAAATATTACTGAGAAACTTAGAAGAATCATTAAAAGACAATCTGGAGGTATAAAGACCAGTTGATTGATATAAACAGTGAATTTCAAACTATGGAAGTTTGAAAAGTGGAATTGTCAGAGTGATAGAAATGGAATGTGAGATTGATACCTTGGGTTTCTCAAATGTTAGGAATTCACTCTGAACCATCACTCATTAAAGGTGATTGTGTTGACAATGACTTGAATAGGAGAATGACAGAGGATGTTGTTACAATAAAAGCTGCTTAGTAATATCTCTTGAGTGAGATGTGTAATTATGAACAATTGAAG
Source organism: Stephania cephalantha (assembly GCA_039657325.1). Lineage (NCBI taxonomy): Eukaryota > Viridiplantae > Streptophyta > Magnoliopsida > Ranunculales > Menispermaceae > Stephania > Stephania cephalantha. The sequence goes on along the minus strand of CM077567.1, from coordinate 16,645,947 downwards.
TCCTGCGTAGGCACATCATCAACTGAGTTGTTTGGATTGGTAATTACAAGTCTATTATTTGGAGCTCAGATGGGAGTTTAACTAATGATGATTAATTGAGTGATGAATTATTGGAGAAATTGATTGAGATTATCTAGTACGTTAAGGTTTGACTGCTAGTTATTGGTATTCTATATGGATAGTCTCAAAGCAAAAAATTGAGCATGTAAAGAAAGTTCTTGGAACTTGAATCAATAAGTGAGGCAAGAATATTATGAAATTCTCATAGATTTCTTTCAAAGATTCATTCAGGCAAAATCTAAAATCATTATGATAAGAATGAGTTGTTCGTGACCTAAATGAAAATTAACGGTGTCAATTTTATAAAGAAATATGAGATATATCAGGAAGTGGAAGCTGAGTGTCATTAACCTGGAGAGTTATATTATTCTTGCCCTATATAAATAAAAACTCATGCTCATAAAATTATGATGGATTAACCTGAGTTGTAATGACAACTGAAGGTTATTAATGTTGTAGTTGTAGACTTGATATAGTCTGAGTTTTCTTGCCAGTATTGTGGTTTAATTGTTATGGAAGAGTAAGCGAATATATGTGCGTAAAAAGAGTTGAGGATTTATGGAGAACCAAGATTATTATTTCGGTGATGAACCGAAAGTTTGTTTCCCTGTCGGGAGGAAATGTATAATAGCTTGGAGGGACCTTTCTCAATCTTAACGCAATATATTTGCAGCTAATCTTAGTTCTAAAGAATATGATTTCTGAGCTTATGACTTGGAAGGTGATAGTTACTTGAAGAAATAGTTTGTTGTGTGAGTTCTCTAGTATTGACATTGTCAGGCTATAAATGTTGGGGTGCTTCCCTTAAAAAGTTATAAGCTTAACTTCGTTGTCAATTAGCATGGGACGAGAAGTAAAGATACAGGAAAGTTGGAGCCTGAGTGATTAAGAACTACATAGAAAGATATTAACATACGGTCAGTATACAATTACAACTTAGATAAATGAAAAGATATATGAGGAAATGTAAATGGTTTGAGTTTCTCAATACTTACGACTTCACTCTAGATTATCACCCAAGTAAGGCAAATGTGGTTGCGGATGCCTTGAGTAGGAGAAGAACTGGCAGAGAAAATGTAGTTACTGCTAGCTAAAACATCATCAACTGAGAGAGCTATTTTCAGAGCTACTAATCTATTTTCTAAGCTCATATTGGGACTGAACCGGAGATGATTTAGTAGGTTATTGGTTATCAGAAAGCTAATCAAGATTTGATAGTGTGTCAGAGGTTAGCAACTAGTGTGCTCATCCTGATTGGTTAATTTTTGATGATGGTGCGTGACGGTTTAAGGATAGATTGTGCATTTTAGCTCAGGATCAATTGAGGCAGGAGTTGCTACGAGAATCTCATAGATCTCTTTACTTTATTCATCTAAGTAACACTAAGATGTATTGCGATATGAGGTGTATCTATTAGTGGCTTGGGATGCAAACTGATATTTTGAGTTTGTAATGAGATGTGGGACATGTCTGCAAGTTGAGGCTGAGCATAGAAAACAGGGAGGGTTATTGCATTAACTGCCTAAACCTAAATGGAAATGGGAACATATATCTATGGATTTTATTTTCGGTCTACCTTTGAGTCAGTGTAAGCATGATGCATTATGTGTTGTAATTGACAGGTTGACGAAATCTGCATATTTCTAGCCTATTTCCTTACGAGATTCTCTTAACCGATTATGTGAGGTGTACGTATGTGAAGTGAGTTGTAGAGACAGTTGGGGATTGTTCTTAATTTTAGTACGGTATACCATACACGAACCGATCAGCAATCTGAGCGGTTGATTTTGGTGCGAGAGGATATACTTCTAGCTTATGTCTTGGAGTTTGGTGGTAACTGGAAGAAATACAGTTCTCTATGTGATTTGATTCAGAACTACAAAAGAATTCAGCAGATTCGCCAACATTTCACTACGACACAGCGAAGGCAGAAGAGATACGCCGATAAACATCATAGGTTGTTGGAGTTTTCAAGGGATGATCTCGTCTTGTGGAATGTCTCACCTATGAAAGGATTATATAAGTTTGGATTACGAAGTAAGCTAGCTCCATGATAGATTAGGTCGTTCAGAGTGCAGGAAAAACTTGGTCCTGTTACTTACAGGTTAAAGTTACCTCCTTAGTTAGTTGGAGTTTGTAATGTCTTTCATGTGTCTATGCTTCACAAAACGGAGGCTCAGTTCACTCCTAAGATTGATTGGAATGAATTTGATCTTTAGGAAAACTTATCTTACGACGAGTAGTCGGTTTGGATACTTGATCGTAAGATTCAAAAGCTAAGAACCAAAGAAATACCTTTTGTTAAATTGAAATAGCAATTTCACGGAGATGAGGAACTAGCCTGGGAGTGAGAATCTTATATGAAGGAGTAGTTTCCATTTCTCCTCGAAACTACAGGTAATTTTACGTTTACTTTCATTTCAAGGATGAAATTCCTTTAAATTAGGGAGACCGCAACGACTTGTTACCTTAAGCTGGTGATTATTATTAATCGAAATCCTAATTAACTCGAGTTAAGCTCGTGGTTAAGTTTGTTGCACCTCGATCAGCGTACGTGTGGGTCTGTGGGATGATTTATGTTTGTTTTGAATGTTTGATTAATTTATAGGATGTAGTATAAAAAGAGGGTTTATATACAAGCCTATAATCAAAAAATAAGTAATTAAACAATAAAATACCGGTACACCAAGTGCGACGAGGGGGTCGTGAAATGAATGTGCACCCAATAATACTCGTAGGCATGTTTGGTGAATTTATTGACAAGCAAATACACAAGGTATTTATATATTTATATATTTGATATATAAATATATATATATTAAAACTATAAATTGATTTGAATTATATGGATCGTTGGGTCACCTCGAGATGAGCATAAGTGTTGATGGTATTGGAATTCATGTCACTTTAGGAAGTGTCATTTTAACACATCAATCACTTGATCAGCCTCGAAATAATTCGATACATATTTCGAGAAAAATCCATATATTTAAATCAAAAATTTCAAGTTTATCCTCACAGTTCATTAATCAATCTTGAGAAGTGAGAGAGAGAAGCTGAGGGTTTGATCTGGAGGAAATGTTTTAGGGGAGTGAATTCTAGTGATTCAAGGAGATCAAACCATTGTTATATCATATATCATCATGTTGGTACGTCAAGTTTTGAGTTTCAAGTTGAATTCAATAGTTAGTGATGATTTCTTTGTGAATTGTTGTTGTTATTGATTGGAAATAGGTTGTTACCTCATTAGAGGTCCTCCTCAATGAATTTGGGGAGTGTTGGCTATTGGTTTAATGATTTATGGATTGGACAATGGTTGTTGCCCTGTGCACTGTCGAGACAGTGCAGGGTAGAGCGCACTCCACCCAGCAGAGTAGTGCGCTCCCTTCATCGGTTGGGACGAACCTAGTTGGTGGAGCACGCTCCATCAAGTGAGGGAGCACACTCCCACCCCATAAAATAACAATTGTGCTATAAATTTACTTAGAATTTATTGAGGCTTTGGGAAGTGACTTATGGGGTTCTAAACATATGGTGTTAGACCTATATTATCACAAATGGTTTGCGATAAGTGTTGGAACACAAGAAAAGTATGAGTGACCCGGAAACTTAAGAAGTTTGGAAACAAAAACTTAAACCGAGGTAAGTATGGATTCGCTTATTTATCAATGTTGCTTGGCTAACTTAGTATATGTAATTCATACAGTTTATGGACTAAATATGGGGATTATGTGCACTTTAATGTTTTAAACAAATGGAAAACGGCGTTTAATGTAACTCACGAGAGTAACTCCTGGAACCGAGAATAGATTATATAGGAGAAGGGTTATACCTTCCCAGCCTATATGTAACTTCCTACTCAATTAGATAGGTTGGGTAGATTACGTACTCATAAGAGGGTTTCGGATAGAACCATTGGATATTAATGGATTGACTAGACCACACATAAGCCAATGTGTTAGTCTAGCAATAGCATTAATGGTGTCAGTGGGTAATCGACCTCAGTTTTACAAATAAAATGGGAATCACAGTGTAATAGTCATTGATAGTTGGACTTGCATCTGCTATTTATTGAATTATATGCTTTTCATAATCCCATTATTTAACGTTGGTGCATATTGTTACTGCATAATGTTCTTGATTATTATGTGAAATGTTGAAGGCTTCGTGAATCTTTACTTACTGAGCAAGTTGGAACGACACCCCAAATAATGTTTTAGGAATATCGATGAGCGCTGCAACTATGGGATATAGAAGATTTAAGAGTTTTGATCTTCTATTCGATGTAGTAAATCTTCCCTTGTAATGTATATTTATATTGAATTACAGTTTTGTAATGAAATAAGGGATGGGAGGTTTTCTATAACCGAGGTTTAATCTAGTTGGATTTGGTTTTGTATATCGTGTTTAATATCGAGAAAAGTTTTAAATTTATGCTACGTTTTATATTTGTGTTACATCGATATTCGATATACAATCGAGTTAATCAGGAACTAAAAGGAGAGGCTGCTAGCTCTAATTAAGTCTAACTGGACTAACGGGGATTAATTAGTGTTTCAGGCCGAGTATCACCCTAATCGAGTTAGGGGATGCTAATGGGGGCACCTACTGAAGGGTTCTCGGGATCCGAAGTATAGTCTAGTTTGACCGGGATGAGCACACACTTTGTTATTCCACTAGTTATATATGCATGTGATGACCCATTTACAGTTGCCTATTTATTTTTTCTCATGTTTATTTAATATTTTCTTTGGCTTCTCTATGTACTTAAATGCTTAGTGAATTTTCTTGGAATTTTACTCACTAGAATCGTCATCTATTTTTATGATATGGCTGAGTGCATATCCTAGTACAAGCAGGGGCAAGGGGATCCTAGGCGACTATCTCTGATCGCCTACAAGGACAAGTCACTCTCGTACGTATTTTTTTTATATTTTGTTTTATTTTGGGTATTAGGGTGACTAGAGTGACATTGTACATGTATATATGCTTATCTTTTGGTTATGTCAATTTAAGACTTCTGCTATTAATTTATTGCTTATTAACTATAATTTGTAAAACACAAGCAATATATATCATGCAAACTTTGAAACTAAAAGACAGTTAACCCTAAATATACACGACTTAAAAAGGAAATTTACATGACTGCTTTACAATATATAGCGACAACATGAAAAGTTAGCATGCATACTGAAGATGCAGGCGTGGCAAACGACGCCACCAAAGCGGGGGACCCTGCGGGTCAGTGTTGTGGATGGTGCAGCGGGGCCCACAAGGCATGTAGCAGCACCCACCAGGCTACCTCGGGGCGCGGGGCTGCCACAAAGTTCACAACGTGATATAATACTACTTCGTAACATATATAAAAAATGTGGTTTGAGCAAGCTCAAAATACCTGTGGATGCATGAAACAAAGAAGCTTCCATCAGCCCAGTAAGCCACATCATACAATCGCATACATGGACTTTCCAACCCATTCAGGACTGTCACATCCATCACCTAAAACCCATAAGAAGTTTCTTCAGTATGCACCACCCTCGTCTAACAATTGAGTTTTTTCCTCATTTCATTTTTAAAAATGGTGTACATGGCATTCGTGTACAAACTTCATATTTCTTCCTCATATGGCCAGTAGGAGAAAGAATCTAATGGGGAATGGTTCGACTTAAATTCGGCCTCGAGCTCGGCATGAAACTTACTTGCAAGTGCGGAGTCGTATTGCCTTATAAAGAGTTGAAAAAATATCCTCGAATTGAAATAATTACCAAAAAAAGCATTCAGACTCTCGGACCTTTATGTTGTCGACATAACAGCCCAGAAATGGTCCTTGACGTAAGTGGGGATCCATTTTTCCCTAATCTCATACATTGATTTGAGCCACATGTGATCTTTCAACATGAATTGAGTCATCATATCTTTTTAGCTTTGCTCAAAGTCCTCTAAGAGTTTTATGTAAACCACTGCCCACCCCCAGGGAGCAAGCTTTCATACACAGCCCTTTTAACAACCGATATAATTGATTCTCTTTCGAGTTGCCCTCCGAATTTCTCTTGCATGTTTCACATGATATGCTACAAGCAAAAACGATGATGACTTGATGGAAAGACCTTCTCAACTATGGTTATAGATGCATATTGGTCTGTGATGATTGCACCAGGCGCCTTTCTATTCATACAAGTAAGCCATGATCTAAACAACCAAAAGTAATTGTTGATCGATTCACTAAAAAATACTATATAATCAAGCAACAACGTATGACCATGATGATTCACTCCAACAAATGGCGTGAAGCACACATCATATATATTTATTAAGTAGGTGGAGTTGAATGATATGACATCATCAAAGTATGTGTACACACTTCTTACTATCGCATCGGCCCAAAAGATATTTTGGAGCCGACTGTCTTTGTCAATATAAAAAAAAATGAAAAACAAAATTAGAGTTTTGACTTTGTTTCTTGGCAAAGTGAGTCCGCAAGGCCTCGGCACCCCCATCCCCAAGTCGCGACCTCCTTGTCTCATCAACGTAGTTTCAAGCATTTTTCTCGCTAAAACCAAGCGAAGCCATTCCTCCTTTCATGCCATTCGCCATGACCGCAACTAATTTGGCCACCGAAATCCCTGCTTCATCGTTCATAAATAATTTGCACTTCGCTCGCTCGTTTAACCTTCTATGACTTTGAAAGAACCTTGACTTCTTAGGACAAATAGGTGATTGTGCTTCAAGTTCACACTCGTGAAATACCATAGTCTATCGTCTTCAAGTCACACGGTTGCACACACACGACAATAGGTTCGAGTGCTCGATCTCGCCAGTCTCTTCCTGTTTTCTCGATGTATAGTTTCACTCTCTTTAGTGCAGGCAAAAATACACTTCCAAACTTGTCCTCCGGCTCGTCAGGACTTGCCTCTCGGCTTCGTCCCAAACCCCACCGAAACAACATATTTGTTATAATAATCCTTAGCACACTCCCATGACTTGAAGGTCATGCTATCTTTTGGGGCTGAAATTGAGTCGAATTCAAGTTATGGCTCTTCTAGAACCTTGCTCAAATGGATGTTCTCTTCTTGTATTCTGTTACTGCATCAGTGTCGTACCCAAAATCATCGCAGGATGAAGTGTCACTGGATATTATCACTTCTTCCGTGTTTGAGGATATTAAGGGTTCTTCAATGTTAGATTAAACCTCCACCTCATTGCCATAAGAAACAACAAAAAGAAAACATGTACGGTTAACAACATCCATTCAATCAATGATCTACATGTAACGAAGTAAAGGGCACAATAAAATCAAATTTCAATGATGCTCTCATAGGCAGAAAGCACATCCCAACCAGAGCTATAGATCTCCCAATATTGTACATGACATTGCAACCATACCAAACTTTCAGCAAAATGCAGAGATACAAACAAACATACTTAGATTTCAACATATACGAACATGACACCGAAAAAATAGATAACGAAATGAAATCATTGATGGTTGAAATGAGCCCTTAAATGAAGTTATGTACAACAACCAACGATTTGCATACCAACATACAATTAGGATATTCCATTTAGGAGTAGAAAATACATACCTCGATATCTATGAAATTTTCCATGAAAGAATCGAATCTCTAGGAAAATAAGAACAATGGCCAAGATTCCTTTACTGGTTCGGCTCAAACTTTGAGCTCACCTTCCTGGCAGAAGAGATTCGAGACGAATAAAGGCTTCTCATATCTTTGCTCTTCTTTTTTGATTTTTTATCTTTTTTGTCAGTTGATTTGACTTGTACTTGACATCTTGTACCAACCCCATTAAGCACGTGAAACGAAAAAAAGTAATATCAATAGATGTCAGTTGTCAAAGTGTACTTTTCATATAGGAAAATGATTTTATAACACCTAATGAGGACACCAAAATGACATTGCAGATGTGGCATGCCATATGTATTGACACATAGAACTGAGTGTCTTTGTAGTGTGCACAACAATGGGTTGTGTGAGTTTTGTTAGGTAGAAGACAAATACATCTTTTCATCTGAAAAAGTAAACTGTCGACAGGACAACTGTGTGTTGTCAAGTCCAGATTTTTACCGATTTGAGACACTAAACACCAAATCTCATGAATTTCACATGGGAGGAGGGTCCATTTTTGTGGTTTAAGACCATCTCCAACCACAATACTCTATTTTCCCTCTATTTTACAGTTTTGTCACATCAAACACTATTTCTTCTCCAACTACAAACTCTATTTCTACTCCAAAACTCTATTTTTTATTTTTTATTTTTTTGTTATTTATTTGTATTAAATTTAATAAAGTATTTAATTAGTAAAAATTAAGAAAAAAAACACATTCACATTTTTTGAAAAAGAAACAATTATTGATAGTTTTTAAAATAAAATAAAAATAAAAATAAAATAAAAAAGTAGAGAACGCTATTATAGAGTAAGGTGAATAGTGGAACTCCAAATTTGGAGTAAATAAAGAATAATTGAGATGAATCTTAATTATCATTACATGAAGTAAATAACTACAATTATGTGTTTATGATTTAATAATGATATTCCTTTAATAATACACACGTCAAATATCTTGATCCCTTACTCGCTCACTTGAGAGATTGTACAATTGACGATCATTGTAAAGATATATTTTTATGATGTACTTAATGTAAACAATTTTTTTGTTGACTTTACATATATTCGAACTCACGACCTTCCCTAAACCTTCTTTTGTAGAAGATGGACCAAAGTTTATCATATACTTAGGTATACCTTCTAATATATGCAAAGCAATTATAATTTATCATTTTATTAGTAGCATTACATACATACATTAGAATAATAAAAGTAAAAATAATATTAATTTATTAATAATAATCAATAATGTAAGCACAGTGATCAATAATTGATAATATTTTATTCATTAATAATATATATCATTATCTAATTATGTGTAGGAGACAAGATTTGATCATTTGCCCGATTGTTTGTGAGATATGTACACCTAACTAAAAAACATATAAATGTATAGTTACTTGTTGTATACACTAGCATTTGTATATTTCATTTATTTTAATATAATAAAACTCATTTAAATTTAGTAATTATTAAATAATAAAATATTGTTATTATTGTTTAAAAAATTGAGTATATAAATTACATGATGTCATGGCTCTATAAAGTAGAGTGAGACTCAGTGACCCAAACGATCTTACTACATTGGAGAATCGTAAGTGAAGTCATGTGCTTTACTCACACGACCTCGCCTTCGTCATCACAGTTGCAACCCGTCCAGATTATTATTATTATTATTATTATTATTATTATTATTATTATTATTATTATTATTATTATTATTATTATTATTATTATTATTGTATTTGATGTTATGATTATTCTTATTATTTTAATAATTAAAATAATTTTTATTAAAATTATTAAATTATTATTATTATTATTATTATTATTATTATTATTATTATTATTATTATTATTATTATTATTATTATTATTATTATTATTATTATTATTGTTGTTGTTGTTGTTGTTGTTGTTGTTGTTGTTGTTGTTGTTGTTATTATTTTGATAATCAGTTGTGGTGTAAAGATTATCCTCATTAAGTGATGCTATGTTGACCGGGAGTGAGACTCAGTAACCCAAACAATTTTACTACACTGAGGAATGAAAACAAAGGTCATGCGATTAAGTTACACAACCCCGCATTCTCCCTTACCATTGTGGCAACCCTCAGGGTTATTATTATTATTAGTATTAATAATGATACCAATTGTAAATTTAAGAAATTAGTGTTAATATCATGCCATTAAAGGCTTAAGCTCGACCCGTAACGCACCACAAACTTTAAGTCTGAAGTAATATTCATATATTCATGTTATTTATGCTTGTTGAAGGTCTATGTGTGTATTATAGAACTATATATTATGTTATTGCTTAAATTTGTAATTTTAATTAGGGGTTACTGAACCAAAGTGCATAGTCGATTTATTAAGGCCTTTAATTGGGCCTAGGGACCCACACAATGGAAGCAAACAAGGTTTTTGTAGTGTTTTAATTGAAGGGTTGGATACGCCTCGTGATACATACTTGAAGGGTCAAACACTGGGAAGAATGTTTTAGAGAGTAGATATATGGAGCAATGAGGACCACATGAGGCAATAGAGGTTAGTGACTTGACTTACAAGCCTGTCATATCTGAGAGAAACAGAGAAGCGTGCTTTAGAGGGAAATAGACTAGTGATAGTGAGTGAGGGAGGGAGAGGACGAAAAAAAAAAAAAAATAGATCGGTGGTGGAGCCTTATGGATTGGTGCACGACGATTGTAGAGGAAAGGGAGATCAACCACCATTGAAGTCGTCTATCTAGGTCTACCTTGAAGCACTTCAATCGATAACCCCAGGTGAGCTATTCATTAAATCTCAACAATTTCTTGTTCTAAGTTTGTGTCTTCTATGCATTTCGACATTAATGTTGATTATCTTGGTTTGATGAGATCAACGGATGATGGAAGTTATGGGTTTGATGAGACCAAGGGATTTTGTTGTTGGAGTTATTGGTGATGTTCTTGTGAAAACTAGGGTTCATTTATGATTTCTTAGCTTTCTTTGTTATAATTGCGAATAATTTAAGTGCCTTATTGTTTATTGGTGTTCGGTCTCATTGTTCTTTATGTTCTTGTTATGGGCTTTCTCAAATTCATCTCAATCAAAGGCATGTCTCAACATTTATTGATTTTTGGAGTTTTAATTGCTAATATGGTATGATTTAATCTATTAAAGTGGCATTGACATAGTGAAGGTTGCATTTTTATGGGATTTTGAAGGTTTGAGGTGTCTTTTTGATTTTGCTAGTTCATCTATGTCTCTGTCTCTGCTTTGTAATCATTCAGTACAAACAGGAAATGCAAGGAAAAAATATAATTTTTTCTCTTATTGCTTGCTAATTGAATGTTGGGTGCTTCAATTTGTTACTGATTATTGTGTTTTATTTCGATTCGAGCCCGACCGCAACAGCTAATTGGGAGGGCTAAAAAATGCCTCCACAGGATCGGCCTCAGGGCAGGAAAGAAAAACGGGATAGGAAATGGATTCGCATAGCTTTTTGATGACTCAACGGCTGAAGTGTATGATGGATCTATGCCACAACTATTTCTGTCTTTCGGTAGGGAGGATGACCAAGCGAGTGAATAGAGCTTCCTACCTTACCTCCTGCTGCCCCCATCACTGAGAACGGCAAACATCTGGCTCTAGGTCTTTATATGGAAGGGATGCTACGTATTCTCAAAAGGTATGCTTTTAGCAACGACCCTTGAACGGGTGGATCAATCATGGACACGGAATAAGATCTGGATCTACTACCCACGCCTCTGCAGGTGGTTATGGGTTCACTCGGCCAGCTCAATTTACTAGGTCAAGGAGAACATGAGAAACTACTGGAACGACTGCTGGCTTGATTGGATCAAATGCCCTTCTTTTTTCTCATTATTTCAGCATTTCGGTTTTTTTTTGATATATTGAGTTGAGCAAAAGAAGACTTGGTTCCTGAGTGATAAACCCAAGGTGACCCATTCATTACGACACGCGATAACTCTGTCAAATTGTTGTTCAAAATTTTGGTTTTCTATGGATTTCCATATATAAAGGGTTAATAAGAGTAGATCGACCTTCAATAAGGAGATAACTATTATCAGGGATAATTATAAGTAATTGATGAGTGTTGTTGGTGTTTCAGAAGAAATGGAAAACATTAAATCGAAGTAAATTCATTTCATTTTGACAATGTTTTCTCTTTGCTTGTTTATTCATCTCTTCCATTTTCTCTAATCTTATTCATTGTTTACTTTCATATCAATGGAGCGATCCAATATTCGGTGGTGTTTATGCAGTAGTGAGTTCCATTCTTTCTACGAGTGCACAAAGGATAAGGCTTGTAATAGGTGCACCGATGGTGTAGTCATTCTTCGAAAGGTGAAGAAGGAGAGCTCGAACAAAGGTTGGTACTTCTATCATTGTTCTAATGACACTTGCAACTTATTCATGTGGTGTGCAAGAAGATGTGAAGTTGCTATCAATAGGTTGCGTGATTAATCAACTTTAAACGCATTGAACAACATTACTTCTATGTTCGAAAGGATTGGTAGGTAGCACATGATTCTCAACGACATTGCGAACATGCGCAACCGCGCAAATGAAGTGCTATGGAAGATGGATACGGATAAGAGATAGCAGCAAGAGGTCTTCAACAAATTTATGAACCTCATTTACAAGTACACAACATCTCTTAAGGAGCGTCAACAGAGCAACTGCTTCAAAAGAAAACTCATGCCTGATCATATCGATCGCGATCCAGAACCAAGTGTTGGACCCTCAGGGCCTTTAGCCTAGCCATGCTGCACAGGGGATGCAGGAGGATGTGCATATGGGCATTCAAGAGTATCTTGGCTTTTCTTTTGCTTATCAACTTCATGGATGACTGTATGATTGTTTTAACTTGCTTTAATTTTGTTGGATATAAGTTCTTAATGTTTAAGATTAGATTCATTTTGGTTGGATGCATGACTTTATCACACAATTATACTCTCCTTAAGGAATGAAATGCTATGTTATGGAGTATACTTTTTAGTACGCTATGATATACGAAATGTTTTCATATGTTATGCTCTTCCATTAAACTGTGGATACAATTGATACAAGATGAAATTAGTTACGATATGTTTCTCGTATATGATTATTTTGACAACTCTAAGAAAAACCCGAACGTTTGTTTGTTGACAACGATAAGTCAAACCCGAACGATATACCTTCCATATCGCAATCTAGCCTTTTCATTCTATGTTATTTATGCTGCTCCATTAAAAACTTTTAACATTACTACAACCAACATACAATATTTAGAGCAAGCATAATCAACTGCAAAATCAAACTATTTAGGGAGCATGCTCATAATAATTAGAAGTATTTCAACGATGGAGCTCAAGACTACAACAAAATTTATTGTAACATCAGACTACGTTACCCACAAAGGCTCACCAAAAACTACACTTATACATGAGATTAAGCATACATAACATCGAGTTACTGAAAAACATAATATAAGTTACCCAATTCCGGTGTGAAATTAGAAGTTCACAAATGACGACAATATATTACATGATCCCAAAATGTCATCAGCATAACATACTACCCAAAAAACCATGAAACCAAGAAGAAACCATGATCAATCCGTCACTGTCCACCGAAATTAGGACAAAACAAATGAAGTAATCCGCTACCCAAAGATGTTTGACCTAACATAAAAATGAAGTGTCAAAAATCGATGATGATTTCTCTCATTTGGCTAGAGTTCATGTGTTGGTCTCATTTGACATAATTCCATTCAATGGGGCCTCATTTGCCCTGAATTCATGCATTGGGGCCTGAAATCCAGGTATTAGAGCATCATTCATCCTGAATCCTAACGTGAGGGCCTCATTTGCCCTGAATGCGAGCGATGGGGTGATGTATCTAGAAGACGATGCACCATTGGTGCAATAACCCGTATGAAGCGGCTATAATCAAAAGGAATTCACAAGTCAGAGTGTATAGTGAAGTAGTCAATAGTATAGCAAATGCCATAACAAATACAACTTGTTGTTGACTATTACAGCTATTGGGGTTTTTGGCTGCTTCTTTTTGCCCACCTTCTCGCGGCCTTCCCTTCCACTTAGATTGAATTGGATCCTTTAATGGAGCAATATCTTGAGCTGGCTTAACTGGTTGATTGCTATCCCTCATGCGAAATATCTCTTCCTGCAACCTGAGAATTCCATCAAGGGCAGCCTTGAATGTTTGTGTGAACCCAAGCCGATGTCGACTCATTTGTTGCACCGACCAAGAATTTCATCATAGCAATCTTAAATGCTATAAGCCAACAATGACATATCCGTCCTCGCTGTAATTTCAAGTACATGCAATCTTATGTAATCTTTTCGCCACCTTGGAAAAATGTAATGATCCAGAATGACGGTAATGTCAATTTCATCGAGCACACAAAGTGCATGACAACATAAAATGCCTATGAATTTGAAAGAATGACACACACAAAGTACTATAGATCTGTTAGGCCTATAGGAAAAAAGATAAGGACGAATGAAATCACCTTCAATGCCTTCTGGTGGAGTCATGTCCTTTACATTGAATGTAATGAGGTTTTGGCGTTGCATAAAAACCAGATACTTACAATTCAACTTGCGTATCAATTCCTTTTAGAACTTTATGAAGATATTGTTTGTGTAAATTCCAAGCATTTGTTTCTCATATGTCCGAGCTGAAAAAATTTGGCGATCAAAATTGGTAGTCCTGAAATATTCTTCTGCTTCCTTTTCAAAGTTTTGTTCTAATGCAACATCATACTGGGTGATGAATTGCTTTAAAGATGTCTTTGATCGAAAGGAATTTTCAAAAAATGCATTTATACCTTCACTCATTTGTGTCGTTGACATACCAGCCCAAAAGTTATATTTCAGGTAAGTAGGGACCCATTTCTCCCTCATGTCATATATCTTTGAGAACCAATCATGTTCTTCAAGACCATATTGCTCCACCATTTCCTTCCAAGCATGCTCAAAGTCTTCAGGAGATAGAATTTTGTGGACTGCATTATTTTCCTTAGAGATTATTGCCTTCTGATGTCGATTGTTCCCAACCTTTTCAGTCACCTTTTTCATTATGTCCCACAAGCAAAGACGATGTCTACTTTTCGGAAATACCTTTACTACAGCTAATTGGATCGCATGGCATTGATCGGTGACAATGCCTCCCAATTGAACTCCTCACATACAAGTTAGCCATGTACTCATTAACTAGGTAAAGTTCACGACCGATTCGTTTGATATAAGACCACAACCCAACTATATAGATTGTCTATGATGATTGACACCAACAAAGGGCGCAAAGGGCATGTCGTAATGATTTGTTAAGTATGTTGTGTCGAATGAAATCACATTATTATAATAATTGTATGCACTTCTTGCTCTTCCATCAGCCCAAAAAACATGTTCCAATCAGCCATCATCTTCTAGTTTCATGAGGTGAAAAAAGTTCGAATTTTGTTGCTGCTTTTGAGCAAAGTACAAATGGAGTGCCTCAGCATCACCACTACTTAACCTAAGTCTCCTTGCAACATCAACATAATTCCTTGCATCTTTTTCAGTAAAAGGCAATCTTTTGATCCCGCCCTCTATTTCGTGCGCCATTGACATCATAGAATTTGCAACTGAAATTCCAGCGGAATCGTTAACAAATAGTCTCCTCTTCACATTTTTGGGAACTTTTCTATGACTTCGGAAGAAACAAGATGTCGTTGGGCTTAAAGTATGGTTGTGATCTGTCACTAGTCGTGAATATTCCTACATACCATCATTAAGACGCCGAACAGTAATACCCGCCTTACAGTTGCACCGCATGCTGACACCAAATGCTCTCTTTCTATTTTATTTGTGCACGATGTTCCCTTCCTTGCTACATGATAATATGCGCATATATATCTCTCCATCTTCATGTATTTTTGTGCTTTTGGTCTTGGTCCCAAACCCAACTCGAAATGCATAATTATCGTAGAATTCTCAAGCCGCATCTAAACTCACAAAAGTCATCCCCTTTTGTGGGATGCCGTTGCCATTGTTTTTTGCTGCAAATGTAAGCCCGCCATCTTCAATATCTTTGACATTCTCGTTTTCACCATCTTCGTCAATGTTTGTCGATGAATTCATAATGAATGGCTGCTCATTGTCATCTGATAAATGCACAACCTAAAAAGAGAATGAACTAAACTCATTAAATGGATACCTAAACAATTATTGAAATCAAACCAACCAAAGAGAATGTAGCATTTAAGTTAGCATACCTCAGTTTCATTCTCTTCTTTATCCATCGACACCTCAGTGTCCTTAATCTCTGAGCTATTCAATAAGGGTGGAGCTTATTCAGTAAGGGGCAACAAGAATATGTGCTGAAAACAAAGAGGGGATTATGATAGAAAAATGAGAATGGTTTGGAAGATGGAAATGATTTCCCGCTTAAACCTCCCGCCTAAACTTGATGTATTAATGAGGATATGACATGTAATAATGTTGTAATAAATGAAGGTGTGACGTCTTGTAAGTTGAGTGTACCTTTTTTAGCATACTTACTTTGAGCAAAATCTTATCAGACATTAGTTAGACACTTCTCAGGCACTTGTCAGGCAACATTACCGCATTTATTAGAAGTGACGTTATCCCATGCTTGCAACTTTTATCACTTTATCTAATACAAAATTTTCACACTCTGACTAGGATGCCATATTTGCGCTACATCTGCGACACATCTGCGGTGTTACTCTTGGTGTCCTCCTTTCGGTGTTATCATAGCAAGGTCCTTTCATATATTACTTTATGGTGACATTCCATTTGACATTGCCTACATTTCCAGCTCACACCGCCACATCAATTACCCGATTTTGCCATGTCACCTGCCATGTAGGTAGTGTCAAACTAACTGTCAATCTAAGTGTTATTACAGAATTACTCAAAAAATGAGCTGGTATAAGGATAATAGTTTTAACACTACTTTTGACACTGCTAAGGTGGCTAGATAAGTGGAGCACCAACTGATCAGAAAAGGTGAGGACTTGGTGGGTATGTTAGAGAGTGTCATTGTAAGGATTTTGTAAATGGAGGTATACAACATCTTATCACATCATTTTACATCACTTCATGCATTAAATTATGTTTGTATTTTTATCTTTTTTTCATTTATCTCTCAATCACTCCACGTCACTCTCTCACTCTCACTCTCTTCATCAAACTTGTGGATGAAGTTTTGATTCTCTTTACAAACATTCAAGCAAGATCAGGAGTAAGAGAAGGAGAAAGGGAAGAAAAGAGAATGAAGAGAAGGAAGAGAAGTAATGCAGAGAGGACGACGTTAGGGAGAGGTAAAGAGACAACCTCCACTCCACATTTTCTTAGATTTGGATTTGTTTTTTTATATTTTGGGTTGTCGATTTGCAAGGAATGGCTATAAAACAATGTTGTTTTTACGAGGATTGGTATCATCCCTTTGTAGATTATCCTAATAAGAAGCCATGTTTCAAATACAACAAGGGTGAGTTGATGCTGAGACGAGTGAAAAAGATGTCCTCGAATAAGGGTTGATTGTTCTACACATGCACAACTGCAATGTGCCCTGTATTTTTTTAGGCAGAGAAGGCTAAGAATCAGAACGCGGTGGAGAAGGCAGTCAAAAAAGAGAAGGTCAAAAAATTTTATATACATGATTTTGATGTGACTGAAAGTGAGGATGAAGAAGTGAGTCATCCTAACCTTGACGCTACCTTGAGGATAATGACAGTAATGTTTGAGAAAGCAGTTGCCACAACAAAGAAGAATGGTTGAACCCTAGACATCAAGATGAAGTAGATTTCTTTGAGGTTTTTCAAGTAGAGATCCGTTTTATAATGGTGAAGTCTGGTGTTGTTTGTTTTTTTTCTACTTTCAAAACTATTTAATTTGATGACTCCTTGTACAAGCCTACGTATTATATGCTATTTTGATGAATATTTTGTTTCAGTGTGATATTTTATGCAGTGATAATATTATTGTGAGCATACTCAACTTTTGAGTATGCAGGCATATTCAAAGGTTGAGTATGTAGGCATATTCAAAGTTGAGTATGCACAAAGTTAAGTATGCTCAAAAACTCAAAATAGTTAGTGAGCGTATCTACTAACACATCCTAAACTCATATTCACCACTATGGAATTGAAGAAATGATGTCAAACAAATACCTTAAGTGTAGGTTTTTTTATGTGTAATTGATAGGTTCTTTGCCAGAGTATTCCTATCCTACCACATGGCCATGTTCACCTCTTGTAGATAGAATGGTTTGTTTACATATATTTCATATACTACATATACGAAAAGATTTGAGACTTGAGTTTGTGATTGTTATAATTCGATGACCCTAATGTTCGAGAAAACAGCTCTCATGGTAGGGAAGAATGGTCAAACCCTTGTCATCAAGATGAAGGAAATTTCGTTTAGGTTTAAGGTTAATTTGATGACTTCTTGAACTAGCCTACATTTTCTAAGCTATTTAATTTGATGAATATTTTGCTTCAGTATGATTAAATTTGCTTGTGCAGTGATAACATTATTGTGAGCATACTCAACCTTTACTTAAAGTTGAATATGCTAAAAAACTCAATGGTTAATGATCCAAGTATCTACTACTACTGACATACCCTAAACTCATGTATTCACCACTAGAGAATTGAAGACAAATTCAAAACGCCTAACATACACAACATATTTGCATGAAATAATGGCTATAGCACCTAAGCATGATGGAATCTAAACATGATATGCTATTACCAATAGCATATTACGGACCACCCAATATATAAGCAAAATATTCAATTAATGCATATAGCTATATCAAAGAAACTAGAAACACAAGAACAAGGCATTGTTCTATTGATATTTAAGGTTTGATTTCATATCATTTCTCTCCATACATTGCTTTACTATATAGCTTCATTGAATTGAAAAGATAACAAAAGACATAGAGGGAACAAAAGCTAATAATATCCTCTGAATTAGTAGCGCCAGGAAGTAGTGCTCTACCTCAAAAGTAATATTAGAGAATCAACATGAGAATCACACGTTTGTGCTAGCATTGGTCCATCGTTACTTAATTAGCATCGTGATGTGCATACGGAGATCAGACTTGAGATAGGCATGCAAGGATCCCTACATCATCAATGTTATCCGAGCATAACATACCATAGCATACCACCCAATATTTAAGCAAGATATTCAATGTTATTCGAACATAGGCTACCATATAAAGTTAATAAAGTATAGATTGTGTTGAGCTTTGCTCTAAGATTGAGTAAAGATCGACACTAAATGTACATGATAGAGCAAAGCTCAACACTCAAAATACTAGGACACAAAACTAAGTGGTGGAGCATAGCTCAACACCTAAAATATTATAAACCATTGTTTACCAAAATGAGATAGCTTATGAGATAGAAAGGGACCAAAATAAAAGTCAGCATCGAGGTCGACGTGGTCGGGTTTCCATGTGCGCTTCCATTTCTTTGGTGTTTCCCTTTGGCCCAAATGCTCTTCATACCTCCCCAGTAAAGCATCGAACAGCTCTATGAAATCCACCACCATTTTTTGGATTGCTCGGTCTTCTCCACCAGATCTTGAGTGGGGTTCAACATTGTTTCCATGTCCCTATGCAGCAGATTCAAGTTGTAGCTAGCATCACTGGCGGACTTGGTCACCACGTTAGTTAACTTATTCACCTTCTTATCAAGTCGATCAATAGATTCATCAATGAGTGAGTGGTCGTGCACCATGTTGTCTGCCTGAATGAACCGAGCCTCTATGAAAACCTACAAATCATGAAAATGTTCCTCCAACAACTGGTTAATTTCCTACAACATCAACGGTGATGAAGTTAAGCCAGTTAATGGTTGTTCCAATATAGCAGCCTCCCCCACAATGTCTTCCCCTCCAGTTCCATGCTCCACTGGAGCAACCTTCAATGGGGTATCCATAATTCCATGCTCATGCTCCATTGAAAGTTGCTCATGTTCCATTGGAGCATCCTCCAATGGTGTACTTGTAAAGACCCGTCTCACTAAGTCCTGACTTAGCCTAATTATCTTAATTAGACACATAAACCACACAATCAACTTTGCACCTCAAAATAGTTTTCATTTTAATCTCCAGAACTAAATTTATATTTTCAATAGACCTCGGTTCATTATTTGTTTGATTATAGTAAATTAAGAAAACAAATGGAATATTATCCATATTTATAAAAAGAAATTTGGTAGCACCCCCTACAAGTGGCATACCGAAAAAAAATCACCTAATAGACAGAGAATGGGGAGAAGCCTAGAAGGACTCACAACTCCCCACAGTTCACAATATATATCAAATTTAAATTTTTAAACTATCTTAGAGTCTTTGATACATTAGTTACAACTTTACAATTCCAAATAAACCAAAGATTCGACCATAAACCTCTCAACCTACTTTTAAATCAATTTAGGAGACTCTCATAACTTATTTGAGAGTATTTTCACAACCTACGCTCACCTCGAAACCCAAAATAATATATATAAAATGATTACAACAAGAAAAATAAACTTTAAGAATTGAAAACATTCACCAAGGTCTTTAAGTCTTGTTCATTCTTCCATGTCCTCACAAAGAACCTGACATCATTAAAAACAACTCAAAGATGTCAAGTAAACTCCCATATTGCTCTTTACTCCTGCAAATGTTAGTCCGAATACATGGAGACATGTAATTGCATTTCCAAATAACAAGAAATTTATATAATAAAGTGAAACTCTTTTATTACTATTCAAGGTTCATAAACAGGTTGGCCGACCTGAGAATGAACCTAAAATAGTAGTAAAAGTCCAATGCATGCTCCCCGAAAAACTTGCTTTGGGTCTTCCGTGTTCCATTCTATCTGGTTACGAAACCTGGCTCCGAGTCCCACTCGTGAGCCGTAGTACTAGCAAGCCATCGTTCGAAATGACATGAATGCATGACCGAAAATGATGCCAAATGCAATGCAGACTAAACACATATGCAGGTATAAAGATTCCATAAATAGTAACGACCATTGTAGGGTTTACTTACAACCAACCAACTTTGAGCTAAATTCTTTGGGTTCCCGGTGCGTTGGATCACCTTGAAAATTGTTCCAATAGCTTCCCTGCATACCTAATTATTTTACGGGTCAAGCTTCAAGTGAAATCAAATCACGAAACCCAATGATAACTGCGCCAAAGTACGCTTGAGAACAGTTTCCAAAATATTAATGTATATAATTGTTTCAACTGGAACTAGCCTACTTAAGGTAACTTTTTAACCTTACAAACCTCATTATTTTTCATGATGACCTAAAAGGAACTTGTAGTACTCATGTCCTACTTCCCATAGACTCAAAAAATACTCAAATCGGACAACCGATGGAGAAGTTAAGAATTCTCCAATATGGCTTGTCAACTAAGCAAACTTTATTTATTTTGAAATGAAAAACTTCTCTAAATCAATATTTTCACAATTAAATCCTCAAAACCCAACAACAAACACCACGAAACCACTCGATACCAACATCAAAATACTTCCAACCTGTGCAGTCAAATCGGATCAAAACCAATATTCGATTCATCCAGAAACCCAATATAAATCAATATTAACTATAAAAACATCTCCAAAAATAGTTATCAATTGAATCACATTAGTTCAATTCATCAAAACCTTAACCCACGCCAGTGAGATTTATTTCAAATTGGCGCAAATCAATCCAATATACCAATTCATTAAAATACTTACCAATTTCTATCAAAACCCCAGAAAAGAGCCGAGAAATCGCGAGAACTCAAATTGAATTGAGGAAAATGCCCTGAATTGAGTATTTACCAAATTACAGGCTGAATACCTCGTTTCCATCGTGAAAGCTTAGCTCGAACTGACCTCTTCGCGACACTCTACAGTTTTGCAGAAAGAAATTGGGCGAAAATAGGATGTCGGAAGATTGCAGAATAAAAGATTGAGTGGAGAATGTTAGGGAACGAAACAATTTCGTTCTCTGTGAATCAAAACAACGTTTTGATTTTTGGTTTTATATATATATATATATATATATATATATATATCTTCAGCTACTTGTTAACAGCTTAATTTCTTTTTATTTATTAATTCTTGAATTTCTATTTTGACGTGTTTTGGCTTCAGGCGTTCATGTTCGATCCCCTTTTTCATCGAATTGAACCAAGCTCCTGACAAAATAGTCCACCTTCATAAAACTTCCATAACATTGATTTTGGTCTCGCAAAAACTCCAAAAATCTTAACTTTGTCCACAACAAATTGAACCCTTATTGACCAATTCTCTTGTCATACTAAACCAAATTACACCAATTTGGGCTCAATCTCAACCTCGACCACCGCCAACTGACACAAAGCTGGAGGTAAGGTCTTGCACCAACTTCGTTCTTATTTTACAATACCACTGATCCCGACTTGCACGCAAATCGAGAAAAAATCTTCCCGTGAAGATTAACAGTTGGTTAATTAGTTTTCAAGCAACTAATAATTAACTTTCGCTCGCGCCCTTCAGACTCGCACTTGCAACCCCGAGTATGAAAAACTGAGGTGCACCTCTACACACCCCAACTTCGCGACAAAATATTATATAATACACATTCTAAGCACATAGCACACAAAAATAAATTATACCTTATAATCTCTGGTCCATAATGCATGAGTCCACCTTGGATACTTAAACTCCAAATAAAATTCAAAAATACTTAACTAGTCACCTAATCAAGTTTATGAAATTCTTGGACTTTACGGTTCCCATAATGTCTTCTCATCCACTTCCATCCTTTACATCTTCCTCAGTAGGATCCCCCACTACATGGTCGTCGACGGCAACCCCCTCCTTACTAAGTTCCTCCTCGACATGTTCCAGTTCCATCCTTTACGGAGATGAAATGATATAGACCATCTTTTAACAGCCGCACGGTTACACGTGCTTGACATTGAGTCCTTGTGGACATAGCACATGCTCTTTTCTTCTCCTGTCTTTGCACAGTCACTATAACGGCCTAGAATTCACTAATAGTAAATTAGTCCCTAATCAGGGTTATTGACCTATGACGTGGCCCGAGAGCGAGTACACAGTTCGAATATTGAGTGTGAGGACTGAGTAGTATAGTATTTTTAAGTGATGCATACATAGTGTGATGTATATGTGTAGACTATTAAGTCACTCCTACTGATATATAGCTGTCAAGACGTGAGCGAGGATGCACCTCGAGATACATGCTAACATGAGACCGAGGTAGAGAATAATGTGGTAGATATTAATTTAAGTTAGTATAATTTAAATAGTGAAATCAATGTGGCTATAGTTTGATTTACATTAAATGTAATCTAAGTTAGCAAGTTAAAACATTAGTCATTGATGTTCCTCGAGATACGTGTTGACACATCAAGAGATCAATTGAGTTTCAATCGGTGTTAGTTAGATAAAGTTAGTATAATTGTGTTAAGATGTAGCCATTAGATTAGTCTCAAGATACACGTACACATTATGATCAATGGCTAGGAATCAACCTTATCAATACATTTATATAAATGCATGAGATTGACATGCAAATCATTTCATTCATTTACTTAGAGAATAAAGAAAGAAAGCTGGATGGATAGATTAGAGAAGAAGATCAGTGGGTTTGCAGTGAAGTCTTGGAGAACTGAAGGTGTGAGATCAAGCTAAGGGTGTTCTACAACTTGGTAAGTATAACTACACCTTTAGTTTAGTATAAATTGATGAATTTAATGGTGTAATTGAAGTGTTGGCTGATGTTGTTGATATGGAGTATGTGTTGGGTCCTTGGTGGAGGGTAGGCGTTGGTGAAGGCCAATTGAATGAGGAAACCCATAAATTTGAAGTGTAGAATTTTTGTTGGGATTTCATGCGTCTAGCGCACTAGGCGTACTTGCTAGAGTGCTACCTGCATGTAGTGCGCTAGTAAGGTTGAGTAACGCGCCAATGAGGACATTAGCGCGCTAGTCACACTATCTAGCACGATAGGTGCTCTAGCAGCACAAAATCTGAAATTTCTTAACTAAAACTTAAACACCTTAAACAAGCTTATCACCCTAACTGGGGGTCTAAACACGTTATTAAACATGTCTAATGGTACCAAGAGCCTAGGGAAGAGTCTCGGAGGTTTGGGTACGTATTTCAATGTGTCGAGAGATCATATTAGCATAGGAGCTTGGCGTGGTCTGTAAGTAAATTGATTGAGATATTTATTTATATTTCTTTCCATTATGCTTCTTGTTTACAGTCATTTGCACTGATGTGCCATTGTACTCTAGATGTCATGGCTTTGTTGTCCACTCTCATTATATGAGTTTGTTATCATGGCATTGGTTGTTGTTTAAATGGTGTTCATTAACTCCAAATCATTTGTTATGTCAATTCTTGGTTGTCCAAAGTGTTAATATAAAAGCATGCTATTAGGTGAATGACTTGTGGTGTTCTAAATCACATTCCTTCTTGTTTGTTTAAGTTATTCCATTATGGATTCCTTATTGTGTCACTTCTTGAGTTGTGAAAGTAATTCTTGCATTTAGGACCATTATAGAAATAGGCCGTGACACACGTGGTCACTAGATTTTTGGGGATGTTAGGATCTCACCACTAGCTTGAGCGGCACACTGGGTATGGGACCCAAGGTTGTCAGAAAGCATATACATATATGAAAAATGGGCAATCATGAGCATATCTACGACGTAAATAGTGGAACAGAGTTGATGTGATGTAATTTTATAGTCAAGCGACCCTAGACATTACTGTTTAGCCGAGTGTCAGTTTCACATTGTTTAACTAAAGTATCTTATAGCATGATTCTTATTCAGCTTTCTTTGCTATTGTTATGTTTTCAGATACTTGTTGAATACATTTGGAAATGTGGATAAATGTCTCTCAGTGTTACTTTCTACATTACTGTACTCATCGTCCTTTTTATAATGGTGGGTGCAGATACTTCGAGTAGCAGACCAGGGAAGGAGAGGATCAACGAGTCGTTCTGAGCTGTCGACAGATAGTTTTATCTATTTTTGTAGGTGACATCTTATGTATCTATTATTTACGTCTTTTGTATAACTTTGGGTTGTATATTGGGTAAAGAGACTAGACTTCCCTATTGTTTCGTGTATTACTTTGGTTGGTATTATATGATCGTCTGTTTACTGTGTTTCTACAGTAGGTGCTTTATAAATGTTTTTGCTAATTTTATTAAGTCTTTCGCTGATAATTAAGGTAATGATAACAATCTCTTAATTAACTCTGATGACAAGGAAATGAACAGTTATTATGTTGATAGTGTATAATGAGGTGAATAAAATGAAAAGGCTGACTAATACGTTGTTAAGTCCTACGTGACACGGGTTAGGGCTTAGTGACGAGATTAGGCCAAGCGGTACTCGGTTTGGGGAACCCGGACGTACCGCATGAAAAGATGTGCTTCCAAACTTCCCTGTCAGGACGTCTATACTTGCCTCGCCACTTGTCCCAAATCCAAGTGAAAAAGCATGTATATTGTAGTACTTCTGAGTAGACTCTCATAAATTGAATGTCATGCCAACAGTTGGAGCAGGGCAAGGCGGCTCTACCACATTGTCATTGCTTTCATTCAGTTTAGGGGTCAGACATTGGACGACACCTTCATCTCCACTTTCGTCGCTAGATATCACTTCCATAGTTGTTCCGTCCGAGTCTATACTGTATAGTACCTACACTAACACCAATAGTGCATACATCCATCACAATATACACGTGCATATTTACAATACATTCATTTTAGGATAACATCGATTCTCAACAAGATCGAATAGACCAAAAGAAGAGAAGAGTATAGACCAACATACTCAGATAAAAGTACACTCAAAACACTAGAACCACAAAGATTCCTAATACATTCAACATCAATCTACCCTAGAATATAAGAAGAATCTCAGCCTTTCCAACAAATACTGATAAAATACTATACTTAGAATACAAGATGAATCAAATTTTTGACTGAATGAACAATAAATGCAAATTTTTCAGTGCCACAAAGTAGTTTAAATGGATTTCTTACCATGTAATTCGACGCGTTGTTCTCCTTCTCCCTTTCCGTGTTACTGGTAGCCATGATTGAAAAGAAAATCTCTCGGTCTCCTTTGTGGATAAATTCGGACTCAACCTTTGAGCAAGCTACCTTTTTCTCTTGCAATGGAGTTGGGTGAAATTTGGCGAGCGAGAGAAAGAAAGATAGATATATATATATACGAGTGATAGAGATTTTTTGTTTTTAAATGAGAATGTTGTCATCATTACATAGCTGACAAGATCTGACAAGCACATGAGATATTTTCCCACCTTTTTTGGTGATGTGACAACTTCCAACCGTCATTTTGGGTGCCCCTTACAATGACACTACTTTTGACACTATGGAATCGCCACATCAGCCGCCACCTCAGTAGTGTTAAAAGTAGTTTATTTTTAAGTGTCAAAAACATTTTCCAAAAAAAGGGGAGAAAAAACCTTCCACCTCAAAAATGATGAGGGCCGCTAAGGGCACCCCACATTTTCATGAAGGCACCCAAATTATTTGTAAAAATTCCAGAAAAACTGGAAAAGACCATTTTGCCCCTGTATATATAATGATTCAAACCCTACAAATCATTTTGACAAAGAAAAAGGGCACCCCACCACCAAGCTTGAACCACAAAGCCACATTGCGTTTGGCGAGCGTTTATCAATTCTTGCGGATTGACATCATCCGACAGCGATGTAACAATGTTTGACAACCATATGATGGTTTCTTAGAATTGTTTAGTTGGGTAAAAAGCGTGAAAATGATGATTTGTTTGTCAACGTAGGGTTTGGTAATTTCCTCAAATCCGAACTTGTTTCCACTATATAATGGAGAATTGTACTGCTACGGTGGAAGAGGAGGTTGAACTTGAGGTAATTTTGCGAATTTATTGTGTTTTTTATGAGGTTATACGAAGTTTCTGTCGATGTGCGCGATTGTTTCGGCCTCGCAGGACCGAGATATATTGAAATGTCTCGGTCATAGAGGACCGAGCCTACTCTAACCCTCTCGCCAATGTACAACCGAGAGTAGGAGAAAATTCTCGGTGTACACCACCGACGCCACATTACCTATCACTAATTGTAGCTCTCGTCATGTCTCGGCGAGATAAGCGAAGTATTCTCGGCCATGCGTAATCGAGACACCGTGAACTCTTCCGGCCTTTGTGGCGAGGCTGCGAGTTCCCAAAAATTTAGCTTCTGTCTCGGCCATGCTTGGCGAGACAAGATTAAGTCTTCGATCTCGGCTGTGTGGCCGAGAACCTTGATTTCCCAATTTTTTTACCATTCTACAAACCGCCACACACACATTACAACTACTCTACCAAATGTAACTTAATTATACTATAAACGTAACTTCAAACGATCGATTTCGCGTAAAATCTGTGTGTTCGACGATCTTCAACCGAGCCCTAATTTGGAGACGAAATCGGCTCACACCACGACCCTACGAACTGCAAAAAAGCCGTAAACCGAAGGAGAAACACAAGGCGAGACACGAGAAACACGATTTCGGAGATTCCTCTCACTGGTCGGTTCAAACCAAATGGTTTCTTGGAGTCAAGATCGGTGAAGGTGGTGGAGGGGGTGGTGGGGTGCAGCGGGTTTTTTTCGTGTTTGTGCAGGAGGGGTATTTTCGGGATTTCGTGTGTAATTTTTGGGTGCCCTTGGTAATTTGTTTTGTGCCCACATTAACTGGGTGCCCTCATTAAACGGTGGGGTGCCCTTAGCGGCCCTCAAAATGATCTATTGCATCTGATATATACATTGGTCTCCAATTGTATTAGCTAGATATCAATGCTGATTTCATTAAAAAAAAAAATCAATGTTGTCATGTTGATATTTCTTTCTCGAAATAAAAAAAAGGTTGTTCATGATTTTAAAATCATCGACCAGTGGCCTTCAAGAAAAAAAAAAAAATCAACATAGTAATCAAGAAACATAAAAAACAACAAAAGCCTACCAATACCAATTATACCATATATAATTTCAACAATCAAACATTTTAATACTATAACCCATTAAATTCAAACAAATTAATTCCTATATTTATAAAATATGGATCGGAAAATGCTAATGTACGTTATCCTCATAGGCACGCTCGTATGACAGGCACTTGTTCATGTCCCTTGATTTTTGTCAACTTGTATGCATGCATGCATCTCGAGGTGCATGAAAGAGAAACGTACAAGTGTGTCCTATCCGGTAACAATAGCGGGTCCATCTGACAGTGATAAGCAAGTTCATCTCATTCCTCCTTCAAAGTATTGGCCACATCAATAACAAATCGGTATCTCACATCACCCTTGGCAAGGCGTTCCAGGGCAGTGTTCACATAATCCATCGAAACCACCTCAATGTCGGCAGTTATGTTGTGCTTCGCTGCAAATTCCAGCATCTCTTGTGTCTCTTTTATCCCTCCAATGCAGCTTGCAGCCACAATTTTCCTCCCTATACGTATATAACAAATATATAGCTAGTACAATTAGAATTGAATGAATTTATAATATTAATTAATTTCTAGATTCATGTATTTCAATTAAGTAGCATTTTTTAAAAACTTTTTTAATAGTACGTGTTCATAGTGGACCTGAATTATATATACTGTATTATGAAAATCGATATTAATGAACATGGACTAAATATCACCTCAAGATGTACCGATTATTATGTAATTCACAAGACTAAGAACGATCTATTCTCGCATGTAATATGTATAGTTAGACTTGCTTCAGAATACATTTTAATAGTTGCAAATTCAAATTAGTGATAAATAGTCGACGTACCAAAAATCAAAGGGAGCACAGGTAGCTCAAGTGGCTTGTCTGGGGCACCCACCATGATAAGTTTTCCTTGGAACTTCAATAGGCCGATCAATGGCAGGAGAGGGTGAACAGCAGAAACGGTGTCGATGATACCATCCATTGTGCCCATTGCGGCCTTTAACCAAAACTCAAGATCATCAATATTTGTAGGTACAAACAAATAAAAACTTGAATCCATCCAAATTTATGACCAAAAAGAATTTAATATGTATAAATCTATCTTAATTTCCATAGTAAATCTAGTAAGGATTAAGTTTTTACTGATCCCTTCAATGAAAAGGTAATTGTACCCACTAACCAAAAAAAAAAAAAAAGGAAGTTGCATGTGTCCTCTATTTGTGTCAAATTCCAAATTAAGACCCTAAATGCATAACAAAATTCACAATGACCAAAAAAAAAAAAAAAGATCCAATGATGCAAAACAGAGTTATGCATTTCGAGATGTGTGAGCTAACTTTTGATGGGTATTTGGCATGTCATTGTAGCATTCCTTTCATCAAATTTGACATAATAAAAACTATTTTAGTTGGTTTAATTAATTTAACTTGAAATAAAATCTTGAAGTCAAAAAAAAAAACATTAAATAAAATATTACTGTATACTCTCTCTGTTTTTTTTTTTTCTTGGCCCGACTACAGTAATTTCCCCAAAGGCCCAACATGTATAAGTAAATATGTGATTGTTGATGTGCATTGCGAGACATGTACATTACATCGATGAGATTTTTTATTTTATTTTTTATTTTTTTCAATTCATTTCAGCAATCGATGAGTTTGATTAGCTGGTATAGTCAGTCAAAGACCAATAAATTCGTACCCGAGTAATTCATATAGTTTGTTTCTTATCAAAACAATAACAAAAATTCTAAAATAACGCACTCTTTACAGCACAACAGTTCCAATGCACACCCCTTAAACTCCAGTGTTATGCATCCTCATATCTCAAGGCAGTGCCGGCCCTCAAGGAGGGCGAGTGGGGTGACTGCCCTGGCCCCGCTCACCTCAGGGCCCCACTTCTTAAAATAATAAATTATAAAAATGCATAAAAAAATTTTTTTTTCAAAGAATTAGTTACTATTGATTAAACGATTAATGTACTTAACAAATTGTTTATGTACTTTTCAAAATAAGTTTTATTTTTTTTACTTTGACAAGTTAGCTCTTTCAACTCTCTCTATGACTTGTGACTTATCTTCTAATTTGCATTTTGTAAGTGTGGTCACATTTTACTTTTGATTATGATTAATCGAAGATCGATGTTTTGAGAAATTTTGATCATGTGTAGTATTGTGTATCAATTGAGCAATTTTTTTTAATAATTTCCATCATCTTACAAGTATTTGGGAATTAAGAATTCGTTTTCATTTCACGTATTTATAATTGATGGGCCTCTAAATTATAATTTCACCCAGGGCTCTAAATATTTAAGACAGGCCTCTCCGGTGGTAAACATGAATGGTTATGCAGGGGGTGTGGTTGCTGTTATGGCTCCCTAGATGTGTTATTAATCTAACATTTCCCAAAAAAATAAGTACGCACCCGCATTTGCTGTGGATTGTTGCTGACAATAAAGGCGTCGGCCCCCAAGTGCTCGATGGCCTCCTTTTCCTTAGCAGGGGTAGTGCTGATCACAGTGACCTTAGCACCTAAGGCCTTCGCAAACTTGACTGCTAAATGCCCAACGCCCCCAAGCCCGACCACTCCAACACTAGTGCTAGGCTCAGTCAAGCCATAGAACTTTAACGGACTGAACACAGTGATGCCGGCACATAAAAGCGGCGCAGCTGCGTCGAGAGGCAAGCCCTCTGGAATTCTCAAAACAAAGTGCTCGTTGGCGACCATGAAATTGGAGTATCCACCATAGGTCACAGTTCCGTCATGGTAAATGCCATTGTAAGTGAAGATCAATTTTGGGCAGTAACTTTCAAGGTCGTTTTTACAGTTGTCGCATGCGTGACAGGAACCGACCAGGCACCCAACACCCACTTTGTCTCCCACTTTACATTTGGTGACCTTGCTTCCAACTTCGGTTACTTCTCCTATAATCTCATGCCTGCAGTAAAAAAAAAAAAAAAAAAATTGTTATGGAAATCACTGTTGGAAATGAGTCGCATTAAGCCATATTTATTTATATTTCAAAAATAAAAATAAATAAATTAAATTACGTTATATTTCCAAAGAAATTGAACTCAATTAAATAATCAAGCCTCAATATTCAGCTAGGCTAGCTAGCCTCAAGTTGATTTGACAAATTTTCTCATCAACTCAGTTGGGCTAACTTAATGCAAAGAAAGGGGTTGAATGATTTCAGTGACAAGAGGAAAAAAACATAAATTTTGTTAGGTTTATATTTTTTCTTTTGATTAACCATGCACGGTTATCCAGACATTTGTTTGATTAGTCGCATGAGTATTAGTAACAAGAGGAAAAAACAAAAATTTTGTTAGGTTTTTTTTTTTTTTTTTGATTAACCATGCATGGTTATTCAGATATTTGTTTGACTAGTCTCATGAGCTTATTTGGAATTACAAGAAGAGACCAATGACCCGACGTTTGATTGTCATGAAGAATCAAGCTCGAGACCGTGCATTGTTAGGTTTATAGTTTTCAAGCAATGAAGATGAAATAAAATTAATATATATTGTGAAAATCAATTGAAAGATATTAATTATATTGGGCCTGCCAATTATTTTATTTTTATTTTTATTTTTTTATATTCGTGGGTGTCTAGGCGAGCATGATTATTCCCACAAGACCCAGACATAATTGGTCTGGACGTATCTCAGTGGCCCAAGCGAGGATACTACACCGGACAATCGAAATCGAGGTCGTGCACTTAACTCAATACACAATCCCGTCTTTGCCCTTACTATTATGGCAACCTGAGTAGGTCGAGCATGCCAATTAATTAGTATGTAATAGCCTAATAGGTGAAATTCAATGCACATGGTCTCATCATGCTTGACACCTTTCATCAAACAAGTGCACAACGATATTAATTAGTTGTGACACCATCACCACACTACCGCGTAAGAAATTAATAGTTACCATATGTATAGATGAATATATGGTTTAAAAGGTCTCACAATTGATGCATCAAAGCGGCTAAACGGACCACAATTTTTACTTAGAGGACCTCACCCCAGTGAAATTACCCAACTAGCCCTACATATAAAAGAGTTTTTACTTACCCATACTCCACCCGCCCCACTCACCCATACCCCAATCACCCATCTCTCAAATCACATTCTCACCACCAACCCGAATCCAACGAAATTCGAGCAAAATCATGTTGATTCGATGTTGTATGTGCATTTCTCATATCTTTTAGTGTCGATTTTGAAGTTTTTCTGAGTTTTTTTTTTTTTACTGTTTTGAGTCGGTATTATTTGTGGGGTTAGCTGTTGGGTTTAGAGCTTCGATTTGGGGTTGAATCTTGCATTTTTGGTGCAAAGTTTTGTTGGAATTGAAGATATTAAGCGATTCCGAGCAAGATCCACTTCAAGAGTTTTGAGATTTTTATGTTTGTTCTTGTTGCTCCACGAATGCAGACACACACAGGCGACACCTCTTCAGAGGTGTCGGATACACACCGACACTTCTAAAAAGGTAACGTCGACTCCGATTGAAACTGCAAAAATAACTAGGTTTCAGTGGGTTATGGAGGAATCTAACCGAGACCTCTTTAGAGGTGTCGGCTCTGTGTGTCTGACACCTCTTCAAAGGGGGTATGAGGGTGAGGGGTGAGGGTGAGGATATTGGGGTACAACAAAGGTATTTTTGAAATTTTGAGAAAAAAAGGGGTACACTAAGTAAGAAATGGGGTACAATGAAGTAAAAATTCAAAAACAGAGTCCTCTAAGCAAAAACTGGGGTTTGTTTAGCCGCTCCCTTAAACAAATGGTCAGCTAATTGAGAGGGTAGTTAAGAGGCTTGTACAAGGGCCAATCACGCTTGCAAGGTTGTAACACAGTGAAAAAGGCATGCTCTCGCTTCTGATAATTAACTAAATCATCAAGAAAAAAAACTTGTTCAAGGTGTAAACGTACCCCGGGAGGAGCGGATACATCGATATGCCCCATTCGTTCTTGCTGGAATGAAGGTCGGAGTGGCAAATCCCACAATATATCACTTTGAAGGCCACGTCCTCTTCTCCAGTTTCCCTAATAAAAAAAGATATAAATTATAATAATTACTCCATTTGATCACAAATATAAGTAGTTTAAGGTAATGGTACAAGAATTAAGACAACCTTAATTACAAGAGTAATTTACATATACGCCCTTTAATATTAAATAAATTGAAGAATTGAAGAATCATAAATATTTGAATTGCATAAGGGCATAATTGGTAAAAAAAATAAATAAATACACTCTCGAATTTAAAAAACGACTTATAATTTTGATATAAAGTTTTTGCTAGAAAGACTAATATTTTTTTACCGGAGGGGTAGTAAACAATTCTATGTTTTATACTAGCTTTTTTTTAAGTACAAAGAAAGACTTTCATTAATCATCAATTAGTGACTCAATGCAGTCAATCAAAAATTCAACTCCCTCAATTTACGAAGAGGTGTTTGAATATAAAGTTAACTTTGAAAGGTGATTTTGAACAGAAAAAAGATAAGTCCGAATACATGAGTGTAAATAGCGGTACCCTTGTAACCAAAAAATAATAAAAAAAATAAATAAATAAAAATAGCGGTACCCTTAATTATAAGATCGTTCATTAGTCAAGGGTTCTTTATATCCATCACCATAGCTCTTGCCAATTAAGAGGGTGTAACCAAAAAATAAAAAAAAATAAAAAAAAATAAAAATAGCGGTACCCTTAATTATAAGATCGTTCATTAGTCAAGGGTTCTTTATATCCATCACTATAGCTCTTGCCAATTAAGAGCGACAAATCATGTATTGACGTGATGACTTGTTTATTCTCGTGCCTTGTCCATTTTCATGACAAAGACAAAGACAAAGACTGAGGTGTTAGCCCCCAAAGTCCAAACCCATGATAATTTCAGATGTGGGGCTACAACCCATTCAACTTGCATTTTATGCAACCATTTGCAATGTATGGACATGAATTGATAATTTCAGATGCGTGCGCCCACCTCAATATATATACCAATATTGGCTGGACTTATTAAATTTGGCAAATGTTTGAATCATTATTTAGACTGAAAGGAATAAATAGGTTTCACAAGCCAATCAAGTAGCTCCACTAATTTAACATTATTAAATTTAACTAATTCATTTCAATTAATAAATTAAAACAAGCCACTGACAGTAAGTTCAAACAGAGTTTTTTTTCGTCAGAATGTTAGAACAGAGTTAGGCAGATGAAATTAAAGTTGCGCTGGGCAGGGTGCACATAGATAGAATGCTGCATTTATTTTCTGGACGTTGCTAGTGTGCCTCAAGTCAGACAGTCAGGTGCAATACTCTTAGCCAATACATCTTGAGGCGCATCATCGACTGAACGTCGTACCTGTAGGTGTAGTAAGTGCAAGCACACTAGCATTTTCCTTTTTTTTTACCAGATGATAGAGTAGAATGGCATCAGTAGACTCGTTCATACACATGGATACGTAGCGGCCGGGCTCGCCAACATTGGTCGGGGTTGGGTACGTAGACTAGCTAAGCGTAAGTCCGGCGACCTAGCTTAAATACTAATCTTCTTCACATTTAAAATAATTTTAACATGTAAAGTACAAAAAATAAATATCTTTTATGAGGAAAAAATACATTTTGTAATAAGACATTAAGAATTATAAGTGGGTTTGTTGGGTTAGATTGGGCAAAAACTTTATAGCTGAAACCCACTTAGGTCTGATCCAAGTCCGTTCAGGCCGGACCCATAAACAATTTAGATATAACAATTTTTTTTTAAAAAAAGAAAGAAATTGAGAACACTTCTTTTATCAATAGCTAGAGTTGTTGTTTACAAGCAAATGGAATGCAAAATGAAGTAAATTAAGGCATTGTTTGGTTAGGGGCGGGGTTATCTCCTGAGAGATAACTTACAGAGAGTTAGAAACTAATCTTGTTTGGTTGCCCAACTTCTCTATAAGTTATCTCCTAACTTACATCTTAGAGTGAGAGATATCTTCTCACCACCTCCTTAAGGAGTTTTCTCTCAGGAGTTGTGGACACAATTACCCCTCATTAACGACCCTGTTATTACTCATCTATCTTTTGTTTGAAGGCTATTTAGGTCAATTCATATTTTTTATTGTTTAAATATTTGAAACTTCCCTGCAAGTTTAAAGTTGAACCAAACATGAAAATATTAACTCCGAGGAGTTAACTCCAAAGAGATAACTCCGAACTAACACTGTAAGTTAGCAAAAACGAACCAAACGAGGCTTAAAACATAAATCGTAGAGTGATAAAAAGAAGCAAAGACACGAATAATCAGTATTAATTAGTACCGTCTCGAGAACTCGAAAGGAGAGAGAACGCCAGAGGTGTCTCTGGCTGCCCATCCAAAAGCCTTCTTTGGGTGCACCTCTTCCGGAGACTTGGACATTTTTTTTTTCTTTGAAATCACAACAAATCAAGTACAAAGAACGAGAGAGATCTAGAGAGGCTCCTACTAAAAAAAAAGAGATCTAGAGAGGAGAGAGTGTGGTGTGCTTAATTTATAAATGAAGATATGTATAGATGAAGAGAGTAGGGAAATTAATTAGTGAGGTTGATGGGTTGTTGGTTGTGCAGTTCTAGAATTTAACTTTTTCGGTGACATAATTGATGAGCCCAACAACAATTTTGTACAATCCATTAAGACCGATCGAGGCCTCTCAAATTTGGACGACAGTCTTCCACATAGAAATACCTCATTTATATCCTACTTATTAAACTCGATCACGAGTGATCACAACATAAAGTTACAAGAGACATGCAACCGTACCTAGGTGCATCTATTTGCATGTCAAACCGACCACACACAACGTGTTAGTGACTTTGCGACGTGAGTATGGGTTTCATTTTTTTTTTTTTTTTTTTTTTGAGGAAACAGTAGTTGTTATTCATTCCAAACCTCGCGCTAAAATATAAAAAATTCTTACGCTAGTAGATTGAAAAGAAACACGGTACGTCACACCATTCGTTTCGACCAAACAAGAACGAGCTTCCTCGCAAGTTGCAATGGTCTGAGCTGCTAATACATAGCAGAGACACATAATTGTGTATGTTGTAATTATATGTGACACGGCATGTTGACAATTTGTTTTGGGCCTTTTGGCCAACAGGCCCAACAATAATAAAAAAATTTGACAAGAAAAAAAAAAAGGTATATAAACTTAAATTTAAAACTAAACTGCCAAAAATATCTCTATTGTGATGATAGAGGAGTCACTTGTTAAAAAATAAGAATTGGAGTGGTTATGAATTCGACTCCTTCTTAAATTAAAAAAGAAATTAATTATTAAGTTTATTGACTTTTTGTTGTTCTTTTGGGTTAAGATTTCTTTTGTTCTTTTTGTGCTCGCTGCTCAGTGTGCTCACACATGAACCTGTTTACATGTACATTTTCCTATTGTTGTAGACTAGTAGTCCCCGTCATGAAGGACCGTCACGGAAGGTTACTAAAAAGGAACCACAAACTGATCTCTATTTGAAAAATTAAGTGGCGTACGTGCTTACCTGCGATCCACAAAAATCAGCCTACTAATCATCGCGAACGGAGTATAAACTATATATAAATGGTCAGCGCTAGGTTTGTTTCACATTGTGAATGGTCCCATGCAATGGAAGTCCCATATTTCCCCTGTACAACTTTAAGTACCTTTTTTTTTTTCTTTGTAGTGGCTACCTTTTTTTTGAATTTTTTACTTCGTCGTACCCACTTTTTATTTAGTGTACCCCACTTTTTTTCTCAAAATTTCAAAAATACCCTTGCTGTATCTCATTACAGTTACCCTCACCCTAACACCTCTTTTGAAGATGTTTCAGACACAAAGAGTTGACACCTCAGAAGAGGTGTCGCACACATGAAAGACATCTTTAAAGAGGTGTCGGACACGAGACCGACAACTCGGGTGCCCTCATTAAATGGTGGGGTGCCCTTTAGCGGTCCTTTTTTCTTTGTAGTGGCTACTTTTTTTTTTGAATTTTTTACTTCGTCGTACTCCACTTTTATTTAGTAAAAATTCCACTTTTTTTCTCAAAATTTCAAAAATACCCTTGCTGTATCTCATTACAGTTACCCTCACCCTAACACCTCTTTTGAAGATGTTTCAGACACAAAGAGTTGACACCTCAGAAGAGGTGTCGCACACATGAAAGATATCTAAAGAGGTCTCGGTTGAATTCCTCTATCACGCACTGAAACTTAGTTATTTTTGCAATTTCGGTTGAAGTCGATCGATACCTCTTTAGAGGTGTCGGTCATGTGTGTCCGACACCTCGAAGAGATGTCGGCTCTGTGTGACCGACACCCACGGGACAATAAGAACGAACACAAGATTTCAAAACTCTCAAAAAATACATGAAAATGACCAAAAAATTATACGTTTTGCTCAGAATCGTTTAATATCTTCGATTCCATCGAAGCTTTGCACTGAAAATGCAAGATTCAACTCCCAAATCAAAGTCCTAAACCCAACAACAATCTTACAAAAACACCGACTCAAAAAAGTAAAAAAAAAAAAAAAAAAAATTCGAAATCGACACTAAAAGAGATGAGGAATGCACCCACGACGTCGAATCGACGTGGTTTTGCTCATACTTCATGGGATTCGGGTTGATGGTGAGATGCGATGGGTGAGTGGGGCGGGTGTGGCACAAGGTAAGTGGAACGAGTATGGTATGGTTAGTAAAAACTCTTTTATATAGAAGGGTAGTTGAGTCATTTCACTAAGGTGGGTACGTTTAGCAAAAATTGGGGTCCTTTTAGCCGTTTTTTTTTTTTTTTTTTTTTTTTTTTTTTTAATTTCGATGGAAGTAGAACCCGTAATCCCCTGTCACAACAAAAATAGATCAAATTAGCGATAGAAAAATCCATCGCTAAAAATCACTTTTTTTTTGTTGCTAAACAACAAATATATGTAGGTCTAGGCAAAAGTTGTCCGAACCTGTTTGTCTAGTTTTATATGAACCCGCTTTTAACGAGGTCAAACACTATTTTTCTAAACATAGTACAGGTTCTGATAGTTTTTTTGTGTCTATTTGAAAATATGAGTTCGGATCCGGACAATCTTTTCTAAAAAAATGAGTACCCGTTTAGCAATTAATTAAAGGCGCTAATTAGCAATAGATTAGCAACAAATATTTGATCATACCGGTCGAAAAAATTAAGTTCTGTTGCTAATCCGTCATGAATGAGCGATAGACCAGTTACGAATTAACGACGGACTATGTCACATGCTTTGACACTTTTTCAAGTCCTTATTTAACTATAAATATTAAAAAAAGAATTCAGGAAAAAAATATTAAAAAAAAAAAGATAAGTCCTTGTTGAAAAGTCCAAATTGATACATGTCGCTGCACGTAGATCATCAAGCTAGAATACCATGTACTAGATTTCAAAACATTTTTCTAACCTCAATCTGTTTACTAAGTTTGTTGACTTCGTACTTCACGTATAATGGTGGGTAACGGTCTCTCGCAAAACCGCCCATGTTGACATGTGTGGACGGACATAATAGTCTCACATCGGATACTTGAAACTTCATAATGAAGTATATAAGTGATGATCTCCCCTCAACTAGCACCGATGCCTTTTGAAATAAAACCCCATACTAAGATTTGAATAAGGTTAAGTTGAGGACAATATCGGTGCTGGCGGAGATCCACGGGTTTGCGCATGTGCGTGCGGCGCGTCCAGGAGAGTTTTACATAGTATCAATGCCGACGGTTCGGTTGGGACCTGTTGAGAATACACCTTGATTGCATCGATGATAAGTCATCAGTTATGCTATGTTTTGGTACACTTTTTCTATGAATTCCGATACTTTTATTATCATTTGTACTAATAAATCGTTATTTTCTATTTTCAGGTCATAAATAGGCTTTTATTCGAAAAGGAGTGATTTCAACATAAACTTGGTCAAAAAGTGAAAAAATTCTTGACGCCTTGATAGCAATTTCAGTTCAACATCAATTCGCCAAGGAATCGTTGGTATAAACTTTGCTAGATTGCGGGAAGCTCACAGAAAAAGTTGCAGAGGAAGTCTAGTAAAGACCCTAAAAAACAATAGAGCTAGTATCCCGAGAAAAGACTGAATGCCTTCATAGCGATGTCATATTGCACATATGGCACTGTGAAATCGCTAGGCTCGATTCGGAAAGAAACTGGGTAGAAAACAGAGCACAACAACGATTTGGCAGCAATTCTTCAACGATGTGTCTATTCAACGTACGGCGCTGAACAAATCTAGGGATTTCAAATCTCAGATTCGATGGATTTTTTGGATTTGGTGAATCTATTCAATTGTATTTCCCTAAGGTTGGACTGCGAAATACATCTTATCTTTTCTCTAGTTTTTAAGTTTTGATGAGAGGAGCTCTCGAGAGTTTTGGTTTTCTTATTTTTAGGTGTTCGTTCTGTACTTTTAAGGTATTGTTTGATTCATTTTATTGGTGTAATTAGTTTATATATGTACTAGTAACTAAGTTCTCGCTGGATTGAGAGTTTTCTGCAATTGCAAATATTAATGATATGAGGTTTTGTTCTTTATAGTGAATTTTTTTCTTTGGAATCTTGTAACTTTGATTGTATTGATTATAAATCTACTAATTTTTCATTAGATTAGATTGAATATGCTTTGCTTGTGTAGTGGCTAATGCATAAGTGGGTGTAGGAGATCTAGGTCAGTGCACCTACTACTGCTCGGTAATCAATAGGCTCTTGTACAATCGAAATATAAGTTGGGTGGTAGTTCATACTAGTTACCACTTAGGATAAGTGTTTTTATAGAACGTTAAGGCTGCTAGCTCGTTGAAAGCCTACGACATATCTGATGGTTTTGCAGGTCTAGTTAGTATATTGTAGTGTCACTCGTTCCTGCCATTAATCGTGGAAAACAAAGTGTCTGCACTCAAACTTGTCTTTAAGTACCTAATAGGATGGATATCTTTTGTAACCAATGATTAAGTCAATTACTTGTCAATTGTGAAAATGATATCAATTCAAGCTTTTATTATATTGTTTGAATTATTGATTTTAGTTGTTTATGCATGTTTATGTTGTTTAGTGTAAGTTGTTAAGTTTATTTCTTCTAGATTAGGTTGATTAGAAATCCCCCATTTCCTTTTAGTAGCCTAGGAATCCTTCACTGTCTCTGTGGGTTCGACCCCGTACTTGCCTCACTACATATCTAAGTAGTCGATAAATCGGGACTATTATTAGTGATGTACGACGCGACATCAATTTTTAGCGCTGTTGTCGGGGATTATGTTAAATGTTTTTCTAGGTTAACATATAAAAAAAGCCAAGAAGAAAAAGAACTCACTTTTAGGGAAGCAAACCAACTTCGAGGAGGTTCTCAACCTCTATCCATATAAATTCTTACCCAAGCTAGAGGGTTCATGTTAAAAACCAGACTTATCCAGAAGCTTCCAACATTTCTTGGAAGAGATGATGAGGATTCGCATAAGTTTCTGGCGTAATTCAAATTGGTCGTTGTAGGTATGAAACCTAATGCAGCTAAGCCTGATATGGTTAAGCTGAAGACTTTTCCATTTTGTTTGGGAGGTAATGCTCTGGATTGGTTGTTCCACTTACCCTATAGATATTTCCATTCTTGGAAGGATCTACACCTCGAATTTCAGGAACAATATTGCCAGCGAGCAAGATTACCTCTATTAGGACACAAATCTCCACCACTACAAAAAACGATATTTAGAAACGGAATTAGCAACAGAATTAAGTTCCGTTGCTAAGAAAAAGTAGTTAGAGACGGAATTGAGACGGACTAATTCAGAGACGGAATAGAGAGAGATCAGAGACGGAAATAGAGACGGAAATAGAGACGAATTAAATTCTGTCTCTAAATAATGGCGCCAACATTCCCGCCAAAACTTTCTTTTTTATAACCGTTCATCAAATCTCGAGATTCGTGCGTGCTTCGATCTAGGCCCCCCCCCCCAAAAAAAACTATCGTCCAAATAAAAAAACACTC
Source organism: Stephania cephalantha (assembly GCA_039657325.1). Lineage (NCBI taxonomy): Eukaryota > Viridiplantae > Streptophyta > Magnoliopsida > Ranunculales > Menispermaceae > Stephania > Stephania cephalantha. The sequence continues at coordinate 16,605,219 of CM077567.1, read as the reverse complement.
GTCTCTCTCAACTCTCTTTCGTCTCTCTCCTTGCGCTCTGGTCTCTCTCTCTCACCGCCTCTAATCGGCTCTCTGCTCTCTCTCCGGTCACCGCTCACCGCTCTCTGGTCTCACCGGTCACCGCTCTCTCATCGGTCATCTCCACTCACCGCTCTCTGCTCTCTCTCTCTCTCACCGCTCTCTGTTTTCTGGTCGCTCTGTGCTCACCGCTCCGCTAACCGCTCTCTGCTCGTCGAGGACGTTCTCTCCTCTCTCACCGCTCTCGGACCGACGTTTCCCCCTCTCTCTCTCTCTCTCACCGCTCTCTCTCACCGAAATCTCTCTCTCCCAAACCCTAAATCTCTGCTGTCGCATTGCGATTGCGGCTGCGACGAGGCCGTCGGCTCTGCCGTTGTCGCCGATCTGCCGGAGATTGGAGCCTCGAAGCCCTAAGCCGTCGCCGACCTACGCCCCACCCTAAGCGTCGCCGAACTAGTCAAGGTAACAGTAACACCCTAAGTCGTTAGTTTTTTTTTGTTTTTTATTTTTGAATGGGTGTTACATAAGCGTAGTGACTTCTAATAAACCTTATAGTGTTTCGACGGTTCGAATCCATTCTTTGATGGTCGTGCATTCCCCAAGTTCAATTTGCGAGAAAAGTGGAATACACAAGTGGTCATGTTCGAAGGAGCTCCTGGATCCATTTTGTTTTGTTCGAATGGGAAAGGGAAATGCCAGGTAACTAATCTTTGGTTTGTTTTCCGGCGATGATAGGTTATACTTCTTGTTCATTCTAAAACTCTTAATTATATTTTTACTTCTCAAGTTTATCTACGAAGCTTTGTGGAATTCTGTCACTTGTTGTTTTGTGGACTAAAATATATTTTGAGCTTTAATCTCAATGGGTAAATACAGAAACAATTGCGGGATATTTAAACTATGCATTCTCTAATTCAGAAGCCTTGTTTCTAATATTTCTTTTCATACGAGTAAGTGTTAAATATTTCTAAATATTTAAACAATTGCAGGATATATTTTTTTTGCTCATTACAAGTCTTTATGTAGAAGTATCAATATTGCAGTTGTTTAAATAATAAGAACTGACCCATGTCCCTTGCATCTTATTTTGCAATTCCCCAACAAATAAAGACTTTCTTTATTTTGCACTAAATCGAGCACAATGGTAGAGTCTGATTCGTGTAGCCTAATGAGTTGTAAATTCTAATTTACTTCACATGAGGGATCTGTACGGATATTTTCGCTTTGATTTTAAAAAATCTTTCATTCATTCTGTTAGGAACTGTATTTATGCCCCCAAAATGGTCTTTGGGCTATCATCAGTGTCGCTATAGCTATGAATCGGAAGAAAGAGTTCTTGAGGTAAATGTATTTTGTTACAACTTGTGAATCTGCACCAATATTTTGAGCCATCATTTCGAGAACCTTAATTGTTTGATAAGAGAAATTCCAAGTACAAAGAGGTACATGACTATTCTTGCAATGTGCAAGATTAGCAATGTTTTTTTTTTTTTGAAAATATTCGATCATGGTTGCGTACACCTCTTAGATTTGTTCTTTTATTACGGTAGTTGTCTCACTTTTTTTCGTCCAAATTTTGTGTTGAATGCATTTAGGGACATTTTGAAAGAAGGAATACCTTGTGATGTCATGTGGATGGACATTGATTAGCATGGATGGATTTCGTTGTTTCGCTTTTGATAAAATATGCAATTCTCTAATTTTTTTATTTTATTTTATTTATGAATAATGTTTAAATCCAATTAAATTTAATTTAACAAGCTTAAGCTGAAGTTCTTTGTAATTCTTTGCTCATTTGTGATTGACATAATGATCACTTGAATAATTTTAGATGGCTCATTTTGAAAGTTCTACTTTTTGTCTACATGAAATTCTGTTTTCACCATATTAAAACTCATTCCATTATATTGGTTATGATTGAATAAATTTGTGGCTGCTCGAATAGCTAGATATTTTGCCTGTAATATTATATATTTTTATTCCACAGGACAGGTTCCCTAATCCAAAAGCTCTGGTGAATGAGCTTCATCTTAATGGTTTTAAAGCAATATGGATGCTCGACCCAGGGATTAAGCACGAAGAAGGTTATTTTGTTTACGATAGTGGTTCTAAAGGGGATGTTTGGATTCAAAATGTAGATGGGAAACCTTTTGTTGGTAAGTTTAAGTTTCCTGTATATATGCATTTGTTATGTGGTTGCTTTGTGATTGTTGAACCTTAACATGTAACCAATATTCTATTTACTAATGCAGTTGATATTCCCTTCAACACTTGAGGTGTCTAACCTCATATCTGCTAGTGAGTGAGAGCGATACTACAAGATTCGCCTAGGTGATGTTTGTTTTCTTCACTAAGCTGTGTAGTGTCTTATTCTAACTTTTCTAATTATGTTTATTTTCGCTTGATTCGGTAAATTTGTTGGAATGCCTTCTGTTTTTGTTCATTCTTTGTTGCTCAACTTTTTCATAGAATGTCACAATGTTGATAGATCCGTCGTCATTATATTTCAAAAATACTTGGATTGGGAGGTAAGGTTTTGACTGTGTTATGATGTCTTTATTTTTCCCCTCTATATCTGTTCATTTTTTTTAATCATCGGATTCAAGTCTTGCCATTGATGTTGGAGAAGGAAAGGGAACCCTTTCTGAGAGATACGTTACAGAGATGGAGTAATCACAAAAAAATGGTATGGCGACTTTCGAGGTGGTTCTCCTACCTAGATCACTTTTTTGTCGAGAATTCTAAACTTCTCTCACTTGAGAAAGTTGGATTCGCATGTTTTAGAAACCATGTACTTTTTATATACGACATTTCAGCTTTCTTATTTATCCAAAGAGTTTTCGTGCTAAATTTGTTCATCTCTATTCTTTGAAAAAATGGGATTAATAACCACTTAAGATCAAAAAATCGCACTGAGTACTTTTCCCATTAGAGAAATGCGCTTTATTCTACATCATGTATTTTTATTTATTTTTTTGTGCTCGTTGCTGCCTTATCATATTTACCAAGAATTCGTAAGAATTAAAGTCAGAGATACACTAATCTCCCTGGTATGTATTGTTGGTTGTTATCTATTGAAATATATTTATAGATTGATGTCTCATCTCATGTAACCAATTTTTTCTTGTGCTTATTCTTAGTCAAGCTCGCTTGGAAAAAGAGAAGGAACGGGTCTAAGCACTGCATTCAAGCAGCGAAAGAAAAGTTATTGGGGTTTGTCATTTGTCCATTGTTTATATGGCTTTTAATACTTATTTAAAATCATATATAGTGTGGTTTTTTTGAAAGTTGAAAGCGAAAACATTTGAATCTTCATCGTGGTCCTTGAGACAAGATCGAGCGATTCTTTGTTGGTATATGCAACCCAACTTTATGAAAATGAGCACCCTGGATTGCATGCTTTGCTCAAAGATGAGAAGGTACCATAGCAACATGTATCTTGCCTGAATATCAGTTTCTAGCTCTCAATCATGGTATTACTATTATATCTTTCTTCATTTTTTTTAATTTTTTAATTTTGTAGGAAGACGATCTGATTAAAATGTATTGGTTATTCTATCAGATTCCTCAAGGCTTAGATACTATTGCAAATATATTCAAGAAGGTGGGAGCCTTTCTTCTCATGCGCTCAATATTTCACATGCACACCTTTTTGTAGCATTTAGGAAGTCGTATTATTTTTAATTTTTATGTGATGGCGCAGGTTGTTACTGCTGAAGGCAAAAGTTTGGTAGAACATTCTAAAGATTCTATAAGGAATAGAAATGTCAGATATCCCATTTGCATTTGTAAATCTTTAGTTTACAAATTATAAAGTATTTTCTATCCAAGCTGATTTGGTTGGTTCCTTTGCTTTTATACATTTTAAGTGATGATGATCGCTTACTTCTTTAGGTTTTCTGGAAAATAGTGATAGGGCTTCACGACAAGCACATGGGTTATGTCACCAAGTACTTCAAGAACAACATACTTTTTCGCGAGGTGCGTAGCATGCTTCTATTTGGGATTGAGGCTATGTTGTTGCTGTGTAACATGCTTCTCACTTTTGGGTTATCTTATCATTTTTGTAGATCTTTCTTGGTAAAACATTTCAAGTGGCTGGAAAAGGTGTTTGCATAATTTTCATGTCTGTTATCTTATCTTTCTAGGCACTTGATGGGGCCTTTAATTTTTTTGCAACGAAAATATGGGTAATATCTCAAGTGCTAAGATGCTAGCTGCTTACTGCCATGATATTCTGAAGAGGGGAAGAGAAGAATTGGTCATAGAAAGCGTGGAGAAAACTCTCAAGAAGGCAAGCATTTCGAAGTTGTTATATATATTATGATTTAATATAATATTTTAATTTTTAAATCAAACAGGTGTCGACGGTACTTTGGTATATAAAAAACAAGGACGCCTTTGAGGATGCATATCGGTAAAGTTTTTTTTTTTTTTTTTTTGGGTAAATAGACAATCACAAGACCAAATATAGAGATTACGTAACTGGAAGGTTTATGTGCTTGAGTGTTGTTACCAGACCTGGTTTTACTGTTTTAGTAACAAGTGATAAAGTTTCCAATGAGTCTATCTCAAGAAGAATTTGGTTGACATTCATGTTTTCCTTTTCCATATGAAGGTCGTAGTGACGAAATGTATTTTGTTCAGTGTCGTACTAACTTGGGATTAATTGATTTTTTGCAGGATGTGGTATGCTCATAGGCTGCTATATATCATGAAATCCAGAGACAATGATTCAGAAAAAAAGTATGATTGCAGAATTGAGTTCGCATTATGGTATTCTTTTCTGAGCAAGGATGGAGAATATGGTTAGTGGTTTAGGACCGTCAGTTGTGAATTACTTTTTTTAATAGTCATTGGCTTGGCTGATTAGCTTCCCTTGTTTCCTTATTCTTTGTTTTTTTACTTTTTTCGTTCAGAAAGTCGTTTTGACATTAGCAGAGAATATGCAAATCAATTTTGAGGAGTATCTGAATCTAAATCCCCAGAAGCAAAGCAAACATTATTTAAGGTAACTAAACCCTTTGAGGCAATTCTCTTTATTTCATTTCCATTTCTGAGTTGACATTAAATCATTTGGATTATTTTACCACCGATCTTATATTAGTAATGTCATGCATTGTGTATTACTATATATGATTCCTTTAATTCCGTTTCTGATTGGCTGTTTTTTTGTAGTGAATTTAATTTGTCGACTTCCTACTTGCTTCGCATGTCCATGCATTGATTTGTGGAAAGCACTGCATGTGGTTGATATATTTAGCTTTTCTAAATGTGTTATCATTTTTTTGAAGGTGAAAGAGAACAACAAGGACACTGTCAAAGGAGGCATACGGTATTTGGAGGCTAAGCAGGCTCTTTTATTGGCTTATAGTCAGGCTATCTGCTTTTTCCAAACTGGTGAGAATCTCTCTACTATCTCTGCTGCCTGATTTTCTCAAACTGGTGTTACAAACTTAATTGTTGCTATTACTCATAATTGTAATCTTTGGCATGCTAGACTTGGTCATCCATCTTCATCGGTGTTGCAGAAGGTGCTACAGAGTTGTAATTATGTTTTTCATAAATCCTGAACTGTTCTTTGATTATGATTGGCAACCTTTTTTTCGATGGTATATTGTCTTTGCTAGTTTTGTTGATTTCCTTGCTTATGGTTTGAAGCTTATTATTGGTTTCTCCTCTTCTTTGTCATAGAGCAGTTCATCTTTCATTTCATAGATCATATTCGTAGGCTTTTTGCGGGATACAATAAATCTATCGAGTTTTTGACTTACATCGCCCTGGTCGGGATTTTTGAACGAGTATTCAACAATCCAAGGCAATAAAGAAGGGCAATTAGGTATAGACTTATCTGACTGCTTGATTAAGTTCTCTAAATTTCCATCATAAATTCATTATATGCAATATATATAGTGGAACTTGCTTTGTTAATGGAATCTTACCATCTTTGCGGTACAAAATGGTTTACTACGCCATTATATTACAATAATGTCCCAATAGAGATTAGTAGGATTCTTATTTGAAAGCTGGAATTTGTGGAAAAATAGGTCGAGAGAGGAAGTAAGCTGTAAGAGTCTAAGACAAACACAAGGTCTAGTGAAGGTGCACAAGAATAGACGATTGGTTTGTTAGGAATCACCAAAGAATGTATGAACAATTTGTTTCAAATTTCAAAGCTACTTGATAAAGGTCTCGGGGTTATCTTTGTTGAAGGATACAAAGTTAGTGATCTATAAGTGTTTTCCAAGATGCACTTGGGGTTGCTAATCTCATTTGCTAAGGGCCAGTGGCAAGTTGTTGAATTCTTCAAGAAAATTAGTTTTAAATTTGATCGCCCCTAGCTTTACGTTGGGTTCAATACTTCTACTAGTATTTTCGTTGTCACTCAATCATCAGCAAAATATCCAAGCTGTTATTTAGTCTTTTTTTTATTGTGGGAGTTAGAGGATTTCCTGAACCTTTTGTGTAGTCCCCTGACTTCTATATGTTGAAGTGCAAACTCATGGATCCAGATGGTAACCTCTTGTATTACCCTGTTGCATAATGTTTTCCTTGGAAGTTTGTCCAAGTCTGAATTGATAATTGTGGCTGTCTAAACACCTCACTTCCAGTCTGGCCATTTTGCCTATTTGTATACTGTAGGTATTATTTCCACCCTTGCCTTTTGTCCTACCCATAGTGGTATGCTAGCTGCTGGATCTTACAGTCAGACTACTGCAATTTACAGGGAAGACAATATGGAGCTTTTATATGTTTTACACGGTCAAGAAGACGGAATCACACATGTACAAGAGTGCTATAGATCTGCTTAAAGTTATAAACATGATATAATTTCATAATACATTTTGAGGTGAAATATGAGATTCATGTGGTTGTAGGTGCAATTCTCCAGAGATGGAAACTATTTATACACTAGCAGTCGGAGGGTAGGATTTGTGGTGAGTTTGTTCTTGACATGCGTTGTTTCTTCCCTTATTGGTGATTTTCAATTTGGATTTTTGTTCTTGTTGGGCTGATTAAGTTGCCCATCTAATTTTTGAGCAATTGCTATTGTGATGTTGTTTGATTTCTATTACTGGGTCTTATCTGATACCTTGTTCGTTGATTGCTCTTGTTTTGCTCATCTGGGTTGTTTTGCTGTTTTGGGTGTTGTGGATAATTTGGTTTTATCAATTGTTTTGGTTTTGTATCTCTCTTTCTGTCGAAGCGCTTCGGTCAAGAACGTCGCAAATGCGCATATTTTATGGGTTTTTTTTTTTAAGACGTTTTAGGTGAATTGCTTGATTCCCAGTTTGAGATTTCATATTTTCTTCCATGAATCCATGTTTGTGTTTCTTATGAAACATGATCTTTGTGCACAATTGTTATCAACTTAAGCGATTTTTTTGCTGCGTAGACTCTTCGGAGTATACTCTTCGTCATTGTTGGATTTAGTAATGGTTTGTGTTTGTTCCATTTCTTGGCAGATTGAACACATTTCTTCAATATCTATTTATAGAATGTCATTTATGTCTCCCTCACATTTGCTTTTTTTAATCATTTATCTCTTATTGTTGATCCATGCAGGATAAGCTCCAAAGGAGACGTCAGGAGCTGACCCAGACTACACCGGACCAGCCGGTGGATGATGAGAGCGGTGTACTACAAGGTGGCGGGTGTGATGTCCCAAAGGATGTGTCTGATCTCTCGGTCGTTATGGAGAAAGAAGAGAAGATACGTAGATCCAGATGCTAGCACATCCCAGGTGCTAGCACAACGAGGGATGGGCAACTTTATGATACTTAGGTATTTTTATGGTTGTTGTAGAACAATGAGAATTGTAGTTTTTTATGGATACTTAGGTATCTTAAACATTTATTATACTTGACTATGTTTCGTGAATATATAAATCTTTTTTAATATCGAATTTTATGTTTTTTCTCATTTGAATCTTTGTTGTTGATATATATATATTGTTGATTTGTGTATGTATGTCAAATTCTGCTTTTTTGGGGGATGTTAGCACCCCCAAGGAGTTGTTGGAGGGGGTGCAGGCGATGGAGCAGGTCCTATGGTGGTATTTTCAGGTTTAGATGTTATGGAGAACCAAATTGGATTAAGCTTAGGTTGAAAAACTAAACAAAGCGGAATTGAGACGGATTAGCAACGAAATTCAAATATTCCGTTGCTATTCCGTCTCTAATTTTCGAGGAATAGATGCATGAATCAGCAACTGATCAGAGACAGAATTATTGTATTCCGTCTCTGATCCGTTGCTAATCAGAGACGGATCAGAGACGAAATATAATAATTCCGTCTCTGATCCGTTGCTAATTAGCAACGGATCAGAGACGGAATGCAATAACAATTGTAACATTTAGAAAAATTTCCATTTCTGTTCCGTTTCTAAATTCCGTCTCTAATCCGTCTCTAATCAGAAATGGAAACACATTTCCGTTGCTGATTGAATCAGCGACGACGATTTTAGAGACGGAATCTGTTCCGTTGCAGAATTTAATTAGAGACGGAATTAATGCAAATCAGAGACGGAAATTTCCGTTTCTGATCTGATGTTTTTTTGTAGTGCACCATTTACATGAAGGAAGAAGAATCTTTTTTTGAGAATTGGGACAGACTTAAAAGACTCTGTCATGCTTGCCCACAATACGATTTCACTAAGAAATCATTGTTAGAAAACTTATATGAAGGGCTAACTAATGGTGAGAAATAGTGTGAATAAAGTATGTAATGGAAGTATTTCAGAAGTTACACCCTCCGAAGCCAAGAAAATCATTGAAAAAATGACAAATCAATCTAGGCATTATGATGTAGCAGATAATACTTACAAGAGCCGAAGCTGGAGTCAATTCGCGAGAGGATAGTGTAACGATATGTTACCTTTAGCTGGTGATTAGTGTTAATTAAAATTCTAATTAACCAGAGTTATCCCGTGGTTAAGTCTGGTGTACCTCGATTAGTGTGTGCATGTGTTTGCATGATGAATTGTGTTTATTTGGTATGTTTATGAATTTTATAGGTTGAGTATAATAGAGGATTTATATACAAGCCTATAAATGGAAAATATGTAATAAACAATAAATTGCCGGTACACCAAGTGCAACGAGGGGGTTGTGGAATGAATGTGCACACCCGAGAATACTCTTAGGCATGTCCGGTGAATTTATCGGCAAAAAACACACGAGATATATATTAATATATATTGGGTATATAAATGTATATATTAGAAACTAAAAGTTGGTTTGAATTATATGGATCGTCGGATCGTCTCGAGAGGATCGTAAGTGTTTGATGGTGTTAAAACTCATGTCACTTTAAGGAGTGTCATTTTAACACATTAACCACTTGATCGATCTCGGATAGAAACGAGAGAAAAAAAGGTTGAGGTTTAGTATTCTGATAATAGGAGATCATTCAGGGAGCTGAATCAACAAAGATTGATGAGTTTAAATGATTTGAAAGTTAGAGATCATCACTTTGGTAAGTTCAGTTTTCATGTTTTTCAAGTTCAATTTGACAGTACGTGATGGAATCTCTGTGAATTATTTTGGTTGTTGATTGGAAATGGTTTATTACCTCACTAGAGGTCCTCCTTGATGAAATATGGGAGTGTTTGTTGTTTTTTGGTGAATTTGTGGATGGAACAGTGACTGCTGCCTGTGTACTATCGAGGCAGTACAGAGTGGACCGTGCTCCACCTAGCAGAGGAGCACTCCCTTCATTAGTGAGGATGAAGTTAGCTGCTGGAATGCACTCCACCTACCGAGGGAGCGCGCTCCCATCCCAGAAAACAACAATATTGCGTTGTATTTTGATTGGAATTTTAGGAGGAGTTAAAAACTGAACTAGGGGTTCTTAATATATGGTATTGGACCTATATTGATCACAAATGATTTGTGATAGGTGTTGGATCTCCGGAAAGCATGAATGCCCGAAAAGTTAGGGAATTTGGAACAAAAACCTAAACCGAGGTAAGTATGGATTCGCTTATTTATCAATGTTGCCTGGCTATCTTAGTATAAATAGTTCATGTAGTTTATGGACTGAATGATGGACTATGTACACTGTGATGGTTTTAATAAATGGAAAGCAATGTTTATTATGATTCACGAGAGTAAGTTCCTAAGACTGAGACCAGGTTATATAGGAGATGGGTTACCTTCCCGACCTATATGTAACTTCCTACTCTAGTTAAATAGGTTGTGTAGATTACATACTCACTAGAGGGTTTTAGATAGAACCATTGAGCATTAATGGATTGGCTAGACAACACATCGGCCAATGTGTCACATTAATGGCGTCGGTGGGTAATCGACCCTAATTTTATAAATAAAATGGGAATCACAGTGTAATAGTCATTGATGTTTGATTTGCATCCGTTATTTATTGAATTATATGCTTTCCATATTCTTATTAGTTAACATTGGTGCATATTGTTATTGCATAATGTTCTTGATTATTATATAGAATGTTGATGACTTTGTGAATCCTTATTTAGTGAGCAAGTTGAAGCGTTCAACCTAAATTTAATATTTCAAGTTCGCAACCTAGCACTTTAGTGATGGGCAAAGAGAAGATTTAGGAGTTTTATAATCTTCTCTACGATGTAATGAGCCTTCTTGTACATATATACACTGTTTGATATATTTTGTTGTATATAAACGAGGTTTGGAAGTTTATAAACTAGGTTTTATGTTTTGATAAACTCTGTATTTCTGTATATTGTTTAAATATTGAAAAGATTTTAAATTTTTCACTGAGTATACTTTGTATTGTTTATTCGATATTAATATACACATTAAGTTTATCAGGTACTAACGGAGAGGCTGCTTGGCTCTAGTTAAGTCTGACTTGGTTACCGGGGCTTAATTAGGGTTTTAAGCCGAGTATCGCCATAATCGGGATAGGGGATGCTACAAATAGGCTTGAGAGCAAAATGTCAAAATTGAAGTATTTAATGAAATAGTTAATGTTAGGATCATGGAGTGTCCAAGCTTGGAGTACTTGTTCTGAGAACACACACATCATAGATAATTGTCCTTTACATTTTAGGGATAGATGTCAAGTAGATGTGGTTAGAAAATTTCAAGGATCATTTTAGGAAAGATATCCAAGTTCCAAAAGCTGCCCCATTAGTCAAGAGCAAGTTCAGGATGATCAGAGCTATGGCCTTCAGGGAAATAATCATCATTTAGTTGTTCCAGAAGCATATTAATCACCCATAAATGTGAAAATAATCACTATGGGAGAACTTCAAAATCTGAGTCTTATAGTCAAAAGTGTGACACGAGATTTAGTGAGATGACAAAGCAGATCGAGCAAGTCAAGACTGAAGCTCAAGCAAACAGGGAAGAAATACAACGCACTCAACATTTTGTTGAGACTTGTAAGATTACTCTAAGGAGTGGAGCTGAACTCGAAGGACGTAAACAACCAGATCTACTAATTAAACTGAAGGAGGTAAGAGCTGAGGCTGAACATATATAGAAGTTACTGCTACACCACCTGAGGAACCTAAGGTAGAACCAATCAACAAACCTCTTGTTATTCAATCTCCATTTCCCAAGCGTCTTGTAAAATCAAAAAAAGAGGAGTGAGACAAAGGAATCATAGACACCTTCGGGAGAGTAGAGATTAATATCCATTTGTTAGATGTTGTAGCCAACATGTCCAGGATTGCCAAGGTCTTGAAGGATTTATGTAGCAATAAGTTATAGTTACACGAACATGAAAGAGTCATCGTTAGTGAAACCGTCTCAGCCATCCTTCGAAAAGAAATTCCTCTTAAGTGCAAGGATCCGGGAATGTTCTCAGTGCCAATCAACATTGGTGATAGACACTTTTCTAAGGCAATGCTAGCCTTAGGAGCATCCATAAATGTCATGCCTTTGTCTACATTTGAGTTTCTTAATTACAAAGAACTCAGGGAAATCAGGATAGTGATCCAATTAGCAGAAAAATCTGTTGTACGCCCTATAAGAGTCTTAGAAGATATAATTGTCGTTGAAGGATCGTTATACTTTCCTGTGGAATTATTCATCTTAGAATGAAAGAGGAGCTGTTCCCCAATCTATTAGGACGTCCTTTCATGAAAATGACACAAGCTAAGATTGACATTGCAAACGGATCTTTGACCGTGGAATTTGATGGCGATGCTAAGAAATTTGACTTTCATGACACCATGAAATATCTTGCTGATGTCACATCCCTGTGTACATTGGATGCAATTGATCCACTAGTACATGCAAGTATTGAATATCCTAAGGAAGATACATTAAACTCAGTCATCTATCAAGGAGTGACTTCTAATGATTTAGAGCACATCTGCTCACTTGGCAAAGATGTCGAGGATGTCGTTAAGGATTTAGAGTCTTATGAACTCCGTTCCGAACTCCTTATCCCCATGGATTTGTTCTCCTCTGGTCTCAAGCCAGAGCTTTCGCTCGACAAATGCCCAAAGCTTGATTTGAAAGATCTTCTTGATCACCTGAAGTATGCCTACGAAGGTGAGAATGAATGATTTCCAGCAAACTCTCGAAACTAGAAGAGGAAATACTAGAACCCATCTTAAGATACTACAAGGAAGCAATATGATGGACACTAGCTGACATAAAGGGATTGCATCCTTCCATATGCATACATAGAATACATATGGAATATGACTGCAAACCCTCAAAGCAAACTCAAACGCGATTAAACTTGCCTATGATGGAAGTAGTCAAGAAGGAGATTCTGAAACATCTTGATGCAGGGATGATTTGTCATATTTTTGGTAGCGAGTGGTTTAGTTCAGTGCAAGTTGTACCAAAAAAGGCTGGAGTGACCGTTGTGACCAATGCCCAAGGAAAGTTGGTACCTACTCGTCTCCAAAATGGATGGCGAGTTTGTATTAACTACAGAAAACTCAATACGGCCATAAGAAAAGATCATTGCCCTTGCCATTCATAGATTAGATGCTTGAGCGTCTGGCTGGAAGATTTCATTAATGTTATTTATATGGGTATTCATGCTTTCATCAGATTCTTGTTGCACAAAAAAATCAGGAGAATAACACATTCACCAGTCCTTTTGGAACATTTGCTTACAAGCGCATGACGTTTAGGCTATGCAATGTGCCCGCAACATTCCAGTGGTGCATGGTAAGTATTTTCTCTAATTTTGTTAGAACTTCATCGAAGTCTTCATGGACGATTTCACCATTTATGGAGATTCTTTTGACAATTGTCTTGACAATTTGACCAAAGTGTTATCCCGATGCATTGTAAGGAACCTTGTTCTCAACTATGAGAAATGCCATTTTATGGTAGACGAAAGGATCAGTTAAGGTCATATAGTTTCATTTAGAGGTCCGAAAGTTGATCTAGAAAAATTGGATGTCATTCGTACCTTGCCCCATCCCTCCATTGTGAAAGAGATACGTGCATTTCTAGGCCATGCAGGCTTCTATAGGTGGTTTATCAAAGATTTTTTTAAGATAGCCCAACCTATGTATCGCTTACTTAAGAAAGATGTTCCATTTGTCTTTGATGACGAATGTAGAAAGTGTTTTTCCACACTAAAGACTACACTCACCTCCAACCCGATCATCAGAGCTCCTAATTGGTCGCTTCCTTTTGAGATTACGTGTGATGCGAACAATTATGATATGGGAGCCGTGCTAGGAAAAAAAGTAGGAAGAGAATTTCATGTGATTTATTATGCCTCTAGAACTTTAGATGCCGCTTAGATGAATTACACCACCACTAAGAAAGAACTCATTGCAGTTATCTTTGCACTTAAAAAGTTGAAGCCTTATCTACTAGGTACTAAAGTCATTATCTATTTAGACCATAAAGTTTTGTGTTACCTAATTTCTAAAAAGTAGTCTAAGCCTAGTAAGCCTAGACTCATAAGTTGGATACTTTTACTTTAAGAATTCAATCTTACAATGAAAGACAAGAAAGGTGCCGAGAATCTAGTGGCAGGCCATCTCAATCGCCTAGAGAGTGAAGAACGACCTACTGCTCTCAATGACGAGTTCCCTGATGAACGCATTTATGCAGTGTCGTTTGAAGTTTCATAGTATGTTGACCTTGTTAACTATCTAGCCACCAAGCAGTTACCATCGGACTATTTATGTACACAAAAGCAAAAGCTTGTATATGACTCGAAGCATTATCTGTGGGACGATCCATAATTATGAAAGTTATGTGTAGATCAAATGATTCGCAGGTGTATTCCTCAGCATGAAACACATTTTATCTTATCTCATTGTCATTCATATGCCTGTAGCGGTCATTTCGGTCCATATCGTACATATAGGAAAGTTTTGGAATGTGGTTTTTATTGGCCTATACATTGTTCCATGATGCTTATGTCTTCACAAAAGCTTGTCCTAACTTTTAGAAATACGGGTCATTACGACCAAAAGATCAGATGCTTATGACTAAGATCCTTTTATGTGAGATCTTCGATATCTGGGGCATTGACTTCATGGGCCTATTTCCATTTTCTAATTGGAATACTTTTATCCTGTTAGCGGTGGATTATGTCTCAAAATGGGTTGAAGCTAAAGCCATTAGAACTAATGACTCTCAAATGGTAGTCAAGTTCCTAAAGTCACAATTTTTTCAAGATTTGGAGCTCCACGCTTAATCGTAAGTGACAAAGGAACTCACTTCTACAATAGGATTATAGAGTCTTTGTTCAGGAAATATAATGTCACCCATAGGACATCTACAACCTATCATCCCCAAGCCAATGTTCAAGCCGAATTCTCTAATATAGAGATCAAATCCATCCTAGAGAAAACTGTTCACTCATCGAGGAGAGACTGGAGTCTACACCTTAATGATGCATTATGGGCATACAAGATGACTTTTAAAATGCCTATTGGAATGTCTCCATGTAGGTTGGTTTTTGAAAAAGCATGTAATTTTCCTGTAGAGTTAGAACATAGAACATACTGGGCAGTCAAACATTGTAACATGAATTACAACGAAATCGGTGTTGAGTTGAAATCGAATATTCAGAACTAGAAAAAGATTAGGAGTGATGCATATGAGAATGCAATGATTTACAAGGATAAGACGAAAGCTTGTCATGATCATCATCTGACAAGGAAATCCTTTGTAATCCTTCTCTTCAATTATAAGTTGAAAGTCTTCCAGGGTAAGCTTATGTCTAGATGGGTGGGTCCATTCCTTGTTACTAATATCTTTTTCCCTGGTGCTGTTGAAATACACAATATGGAGAGCGGGAAAACTTTAAAAGTGAATGGTCACAGGCTGAAGCCTTTCTATGAAGACTTCGACAGGACCTTAAAAGACAGAGTTGACTTGAAGCCAATTGACGCACCAACTGATCATACATGAGAAATTTGTAAGGCATTATGTGTCTTGACTTTGGATAACAAACCAAAGCAGGAATGGCGATTGAAGGCAAAGCCAAGGGAAAAGATTAAGGAGAACATAGCCAGAAGCAAGAAAAATGAAACTGTTGCAGAGAAAGTGGTGGTCTTTACCCAGAGGAAGCTAAAAACAACAAAGGCCAAAGTGAAAAACAAGCAAAATGAGAAAGGGATATTACTGCAGAAAGTAGCGATACTGCTGGTCAAGAAAATATAGGATCCAAGCCCTATAGAGATTCCGGTGAGAGTCAATAGAGAAACTTTTGAGAATGCATTTCTAGAAACTAGAGCTGAAATCAATGTCATGCCTTTATCATTTTTTAAGAAGGCTAAGATTCTATCCATGAACACTAAAAAATGTGGAAATTTCCTTGAGAAATGGCGAGACCATCACCGCAGTCGGGATAATGAAGAATGTTTGCATGTATGTTACTCGATTCATTTATGAGGTGGACTTCTACATTCTTGACACTTCGGATTTAATGGAGCATGTCATGAAACTTGGGAGGCCTTTCATTCATTCTGCTAAGATGTTGATTGATGTGGAGAGCGAGGTAGTCTTAATGAGATGGCACGAGGACATCGTTCTGACGTGATATAGGAAAGTTATCACTCTTCTTGAAGACTATGACTTGACACTGACAACTCTAGTGCCATATTTTGATAACCGAAGTTCCTAATGATCGAGTTCATAAATGCTGATATATTACCCAGTTGGGAATAATGATTGAAAACGTCGGACCATCGACATTAAACACTGACGCTCCAGAGAAGCAGCCTGGAGATTTAGGTTAGGATTAGGTTTAGTTATTTACTGCTTTAATAAGTGGTGGATACCGCAGTTAGAAACATTTGGGTTAGATTTGAAAAATTCGACTTACTCACTTACCAGGTGAATATTCATAGGAGTGCAGTGATGATAATTGTTTTCAATATGTTGATTGAGGAGTTCATGTTTTTGTTTCATAGCATTTGCCTATTCTCAGCTTCTACTTTTACCACTTCATTCCATTTCATTTCTTACATTCCATTATCATATTTCACTTGTTCTTTTGGAATCTGTATGCTTATCCTACTTTCTTGAGTCTTGAGGACAAAGTTCATGATAAGTTTGGGGGTATACATGTATGAAGGTTGGATGTAATGCATGGATGAACTATGAGGATTTTTGGTAATTTTTAGAATTTGTTTCAAATTTTTGGCGAAATTCAGGTAATAGAGTTTCATTTTATTTTAAAGGATTGATGGTTTAATAGGTTGTGTACACTTTCCATACTTGTGAATTCTTTCTTTTTTATTTTTATACATTAGTTTTGAGCCTAAATGAATGCTCAATTTTAGCTTAGAAAAAGGTTGACAATTTTCGAGATTCATATATGGAATGATGTTGCCAATGATAGAAAAGAATTTAGGTAGAGCATAGGTGAAACAAAATGTTCTTGTGATTGGTTTACTAACTGAGTCTACACCAAATAGTGCTAGTGTAGAGTCAAGGCTCTATGCTAGATATGAAAGTGGGTAGAAGGTTAAAATAGGACGAGAGTCAACTTAATCTCAACAAATTTCAGAATAGGTTTGCATGCATTTGAAACTGAGTGTAACTTAAGAATAAGTTTAGAGGAAGATGTAGGCATTGTTTGTTTAGCCCTTAGCCTTAGCCCACCTATAATTTATCCCTAGTTAGCCCAGTTGAGCCAAATCAACCTGATTTCTTTATCACCCATTGTGAAACATATAGCTATTAGCCTGAAAATCCTTTTACATACTTTGGAAAAGCTAGCTTAATCATAGCGAGTAAGAAGTGCTAATGGGAGTTTTTAAGTAATATATAGAGTGTCCCACGGGTTCCACAGGAAATGGATCAAGGAATCTAATGGTAGGAAAAAGTGAGAAAAAGTGGAATCCACTAGGAATGGAGCAGAGATCATAAAAAAATAAATAATAGTAAAAGAAGAAAAAAATAGAGATATAAAAATTACATAAAAGGCGGAGGTCTATAAAAACTCCTTAAAAAGATTTAGCTCGAGTACTTGTAGCTAGATTAAGTAAGTCTTTCCAATGCTTTGAATCCTTTAATATCCTTTCCTTGTTTCCCCGACCAAGCCATAACAACCCAAAAGAAAAGTCCTATTGACGTCAAATAATGTTTTCATTGTGTTAGTAAAATGGTTATATAAGTTTCTATTTGTGGAATCTTGGTATTCAATGCTCTATTTAGAGATTAAAGATTTTTGGCTTGTTAAAAGTTTCTAGTCAACTCGTAATTAATTGATGGCTTTAGTTTTGACAAAGCCTAGCGTTTTGTGGAGTATTCTTCAAGAAAGTGGCCAAAATACCTTGACTCAAAGTAATTAGCTTTGCTTGAGCATTCTTGTTTCCTATTTGACAAAATTTTATGGAAAATCGGACGAAACCATTTAAGTTAGAGTTGAACATTAGAAGAGCTGAATTGTAATTTGTGTATGCAAGCTGATTGTCTCATACTCATTTGCTCGGGATGGGCGATTGTCTAAGTTTGGGGGTATTTGATAAGTCGTATGTTATGCTATGTTTTTGTACACTTTTGATATGAATTATGATACTTTTATCATCATTTATACTAATAAATCGTTGTTTTCTATTTTCAGGTCAGAAATAGGCTTTTATTCAAAAAGGAATGGTTTTCATAGAAATTGAATCAAAAAGCTGAAAAAGTCTTGGCGCCTCGACATCAAATCGCCAAGGAATCACTAGTATAAACTTCGCTGGATGGCGGGAAACTCACTAGAAAATTCGCAGAGGAATTCTTGTAAAGACTCAGGAAAACGATGAAGCTAGTATCTTGAGGAAAGACTGAACGCATTCATTACTGATGTCATATTGCACATATGACGTTGCAAAATCGTTGGCCTCGATTCGGAAATAAGCTGGGCAGAAACAGACAAAAATAAATCCACTTGGTTTTAGACTTGGTATAACCCAAAGTCATCACTTTGTTTGGTTTGCACAACCAAAAAATTATTCCGAAGGTCTTCAGGAAGATAAAAAATACAGGATTGTATCAAAACTTATGTACAAAAAAACATGAGAATATCCTCCGACATCGCCTCGATTTGGCAGTGATTCTTTAGCGATGTGTCTGTTCAACGTACATCACTGAACAAATCTAAGGATTTTAAATCTCGCATTCGGTGGATTTGTTGGATTTAGTGAATCTATTCCGTTGCATTTCCAACCCATATAAATACCTAAGATTGGACTACCAAAAAACATCTTATCTTTTCTCTAGTTTTTAAGTTTTGAAAATATGAGCTCTCCGTAGTTTTAGTTTTCCTATTTTTGAGTGTTCGTTTTTTACTTTTAAGGTACTGGTTAATTTGTTTTATTTTTGTAATTAGTTTATATGTGTACTAGTAACTAAGTTCTCATTAGATTGAGAGTTTTCTACAATTACAAGCATTAATGATATGAGGTTTTGTTCTTTATAGTGAGTTTTTCTTTCATTGGAATCTTGTAACTTTGATTGTATTGATTATAAATCTACTGATTTTTCATTAGATTAGATTGAATATGCTTTACTTGTATAGTGGCGAATGCATAGGCGGATGTAGGAGATTTAGGTCAGTGAACCTACCGTCGCTCGGTAAAGGGGTTTACATTAGGTGACAAATAGAGCCTTGTTTGTTGGCAATCGATGTGCTCATGTACATTCGAAGTATAAGTTGGATGGTAGTTCATACTAGTTACCACTTATTTTCATTGAACGTTAAGGCAACTAGCTCGTTGAAAGCCTATGACATATCAAGTAGTTTTGCAGGTCTAGTTAGTATATGGTAGTGTTGCTCGTTCCTACCATTGACTGTGGAAAACAGAGTGTCCGCACACAAGCTTTTCTATGAGAATCCAATAGGATGGATATCTTTTGTAACCAATGATTAAGTCAATTACTTGTCAATTGTGAAAATGCTTTCAATTCAGGCTTTTATTATATTTTTTGAATTATTGTTTTTAGTTGTCTATGCATGCTTCCATTGGTTAGTGTAAGTTGTTAAGTTTATTTCTTCTATATTAGGTTGATTAGAAATTTCCCCTATTTCCTTTTAGTTGCAGCCTAGGAATCCTTCTCAGTCTTTGTGGGTTCGACCACATACATGCCTCACTACATATTCAAGTAGTCGATAAATCGGGACTATTATTGGTGTTGTACAATGCGACATCAATGAATTTCGATCCAAAGTGGAGTATTGAGATGTGTGGACCGACATAATAGTCCCACATCGGATAATTGAAACTTCATAATGAAGTATTTAAGTGATTATCCCCCCAAAACTAGTACCGGGGCTTTTTAAGATAAAACCCCACACCAAAGTTGAAGGTGGTTAAGTAGGGGAAAATATCGGTACTGGCGGAGATCATAGGCTCACGGAGAAGTGGAGCGAGTGGACCGCTTGTGGATAATGTACTGTGGGCATGAAAGATTTTACAGCCTAAACTGTCCAAACCGCATGGTCTGGTATGATTTTTTAAACTAGCGGTTTGGGGCGGTTTAAAAAACTTGAAAATCATGATTCCACGGTTTGGTAGTGGTTTTTGTTTATAGAAAATTGTAGTTCACCAAACCGTAAAACCACCCCCAAACTTGGAACAAAATGGAATGTAATTTAAGCATTTTCATGATGTTTTAACTTTTGAAATTAATTTAGACTCATAATTTTGATTGAGTTCGTGTGTTTTATTATGTTTTTAATGGATGGTCATATATGGACATATGTTTTGTCGATGGACATGTATGAAATGTGTGGATTTCTTTTGTTGAAAATGTGTCGTAGGAATACCGCAAAACCAAACTTCACAAACCGTGGTCGATTTGGTTGCGGTTTTATGGATTCCCGATTTTGGTGGTGATTTGTAAAACGGCCAAACAGTGAACCCTCGGTTTGGTGGCGGTTTGATGGTTTTCACCACCAAACCGTAGTTTACCTACCCCCTGGTCACACATGTTGGGAGATATGGATGAACTTTTAAAAGTTTTAGTCTAAATTAAAAGGCTTGATTAGTTGAAATATCTTAATGCTTTACAACTTTTGTTATTATATCTTATTTTTTTTTAAAATTTGATATTATATATCATGACTTTTCTTAATTTTTAGGATTATATTCTTAGTCATCTCATCACTTCAAATTTGATGAGGTGATACTTAAATAATAACTTTAAAAAGTCATCTCATCCCTTATAATTATTAAAATAATTATTAAATTTATTATTTAAGTTCATTATTAATTTATGTACATGTCACCTCATAATTAATTAAAATATCAAAACCTTTCACAACTTTTGTTATTATATCCTTACCTTTTAATATTTGTCATTATATCCTAATTTTTATAAATTGTTTAATTTGTATATCAATTTAGCTTTTAAACTTAGAATTTGATGAGGTGACACCTTAATTATGAGTTTTAAAAGCCACTTAATCACTCATAATTATCAAAGTAATTATTAATTTTGTGATCTAAACTCATTATTTAAGTGTCACATCACTAGATTTGGAGTTCAAAAGTGGTCTATAATACAAACTAAACAATTTAAAAAAGTTATGATATAACAACAAATCTCAAAAGGTTGGGATATAATAATAAAAGTTGTGAAAGGTAAGATATTTTAACCAATTTAGCCAATTTGAAATTAAAAAGTAGTTTAGGATATAAATCTAACAATGTAGAAAAGTTAAAATATAATAACAAATTCAAAAATGTTAGGATATAATAATAAAAGTAGTAAAAAGTTAGGATATTTTAACCAATTTGGCCAATTAAAAAATTATTAATCAATTGTTACTTCTCACCAAATTTGATTAACATTACCCGCAACAGCTAATGGCTATGCATGTGAGGTAAGTTACTTATCCGCGATTCCTAGATATAAAAGGTACGGAAAATCTTGGAGTGAGTTGCTTATCCTCAATTCTTGAGTACCTTATCCTCGATTCCTGAGGACGGAATGAGAAATAAAAGGTACATCCATTCCAAAGCTCAGGTATGGAGGTAATTTGGGAAAACTTTACTCTATGAAATAAATAAATATATCAACTTCTTTAACATATAAGTGCATGGGTAAAATTATTAGTAGGGGAATATTGATAGATTGGTATTCAACCAAACACTTAATAAAAGGGAGCGACTAACTAGCGTACCTCACTATTTAAAACATTTTGGTCCTTGCGAAATGACCCAAACTGCTATCCAATATAAACCCTTAACTAAACAAACCCTTTGAAATAAAAACTTACCCCATCCTCTCTCTCTTGACTCTCCGCGTCATGAACCTCACTCAATCCGATCAAACCACCGAAAAAATATTCCTTCATTAACTTTGTATTGATTTATATGGATCTTTGTGTGCTTTTGGTGGTTTTTTTATTTGGTTGTGTTGTTGATATTGGTGTTAACGGAAAATATTTATGACTTGTATTGGAGTTTGTTGGAGTAAAATGTCGGCAAATTTTAGAAGAGCATAAGTGATCTAGAGCATAATAAGGTGAGTTTTACTTGATTTCGTGTTTTATTGTCGCTCGTGTTGTTCGGGACCACATGACTGAGACCTAAATAGAGGGTCTCGATCACTGTGATGACCATAAATTTCGAGGCAAATTGAGCACTGCCATGTCGCCGGACACGTCACTGGTCATGCCACGTCACTTGCACACCTGTCTATGACGGCTCACGAACTAACAATCTAATAATCAGACTTAGTCAATTTTGATGTTTAAAAGATTATTTTATCAAAATATACTAAGTTAAAAGTTTTACAACTTAATTTGTTTGTTCTAATTCATTTACATCATTTTAATAGCAGAAGTCTTAATAATATGCAAATAAGTAATATAAACGAATTTTGCATTGATTAACAAACCTATTGGGTGGAAACCCGGCAAAAGAATACCATGTATATCAATAAAGATGATAAAAAGGTATAATAAGTGTCAATATACATGTATATAGTAATATTTCTCCCAAAATGATCTCAAAAATAGTATATACATAAATACAAACACCTATGAGTGAAGCGCGCTCTAGATCAGAGGTAGTTGCCAGACACCATTTTCCCCTGCTCGTCGTAGGATTTGAAATTTATCACCAAACAGTAACAAATTTTTGGTGAGTAAGTCCCAGAGTAATTCAGTTAGTATTCACAGGAAATCTAAGAATGCGGATACAATTCATGCAGATAAAGTAAATAGACAGAAACATAAAGCATGAATATAAGTCGCTGAGATAATCAAGAATATAGAACGCGAATGTGGTGTGTAGTCGTCGAGACCTAGGGCGTAAATATTAAATCGAGAAGGCCCTGGTGGCGAGGTAATCTTCACCCCCTCTTCACGGTCGAAATGGGGAACTCTATTGGTCGGAATGTAAGTTTTCGCCCAACGCCTCGAAAGAGAGGACTTCTGTGACGAAGGCGAGCCTCACGTCAACCCACTCTCGAGATTATCGACTTGCGAAGAGAAATCTCATGCTTAGTCTAAGGTATGACCAACACCGTAGCAACAATCGGATCATCATCTACGAGAATGCCGGAAAGGGGTTATACCGTCCCGTTGACCATACACAGACAAACGCGGGAATGAAGTAAGTAAGTAAGCCAAACTTGCGAAAAGTAATAGTGAAATAAGTAAATTACAAGTGAAATAACTAAATTTTAAGCAGACGTTCTCGTGGGTTTACTTACCACGATGCTCGTGAAATCGCTCTGAAATGACCCGCTCACGCCTCGAACTGCGCACCCCGCCTGACTAGTCTCCTAATTCTCGGTGCCTGATTTTATCATTTTAAGATTTTTTAGTCTCCTATTTAATGATTTTATAATGTAAAACCAAAAATTACAATTTTATTCTAAATTTTAGTTGTGACACGCTTTTCGTGTTATACCGGGTTATCAAACGCTAGAAAAATCTCAAAACCTCTTTTTCTATCTTTTTTCTAATTTTTCTAATTTTTCTTTGATTTTTTGGATTTTTCCATGATTCTTTTTACCTATTCTTCCTATTTTTTGTAATTTATTTTATTTAAAATTATATTAAATTTATTTTTTAATTATATTTTATTCATATAGGGGGGTTGGGCCTGAACCGGGCTGCCCGAGTCTGGGCCAACTCGACCTGACCTGCTTGGGATTGGGCAGCCAGGCCTGGCTCGCCTAGGCTGCCCTCCTTCCCCTAATTTTGTCCCTAGAGAGACGAAATGAATTGGTTTCTCCAGAGACGTTTTCCTTTTCTTCCATTTTATATATTTTCAATCAACAACAACATTTTCAATAACAATAAAATCAGCCAACACCACAACACCACCTTTAAGACTTCCAAATTACTTTAAAAACTCAACTACGACTATCGTCACTTGCCTCGGTCTAGGAAAGTCGCGATGGATGGTGTCGAGAGGAGAGAATGCCACGAGAGAATTGAGAGATCGAGTTAAGGGTTGGAGGAGAGCTTGGTGAGGGAGAGACCAATCGATGATGGAGTAGAGTTGG
The DNA here is from genome assembly GCA_039657325.1 of Stephania cephalantha. Classification (NCBI taxonomy): domain Eukaryota; kingdom Viridiplantae; phylum Streptophyta; class Magnoliopsida; order Ranunculales; family Menispermaceae; genus Stephania; species Stephania cephalantha. The sequence goes on along the minus strand of CM077567.1, from coordinate 16,581,304 downwards.
AGAAGAAGAAACAAAAAAATGAAAGGGAGAGAAGAGAGGAGAGAGAAATTTTTGGGTTTTTATTTTGTAGATGAGGGATGAGTGATGTGATGTGTGATGTGATATTTAAACCTCCCAACTACCCCATACACCCAAGTTATGTACCCCGCAAATTAAAAACTCACCTCGTTAGGCTCAACGAAACCAATTGGAATTCTAACGCTAGAGCAACGTGAATATTCCAATGATAAAATAAATTAACACGCATCACACAAAAATTACCAAAACTCACCTCGTCAAGTGTGCCCTATACTTTTCTGCATCGTTCACGTGGGTCTGAGCTTAGGGTCCAAATATATAATTTATTAATTAATCGGGATTAGTTAAAGCGGGCTGTTACAATCTTCCCAACTAAAAAGAATTTCGCCCCAAAACTCAAACTTACTTTAAATTCTTACCTTGGATTAACTGGGTTATCGCTTCGTATGGTAGACTTTCTTAGGTGAGGCCCTCATTTTTATGGTATTGCCACCAAACGAGTACTAATGGTATTTCCTTCCTCTTGAGAGTATGTACTTTGCAATTCGTATCCGAATGTGGTGCTCATTGTATGTCAGATCCGATCTAACCTTGATCCTAGTCATATCAATCATCGGTCTCGGTCCTTATCTAGCCAACCTTAGCATAGAAATGTGGAAAACGTTATGATCTCCTGCCAACTGGCTCGATAATATTAATTGATAAGTGATCTCCCCAACTTGTTGGACTATCTGAAACGACCTGATGAATCTCGGTGCAAGTTTCCCTTTGATCCTAAATCTTTGGTGACCCTTTGAGGGAGAAACCTTTAAGCAGACCTTGACGTCCACCTCATAACTCAACCCATCGCGGTATTTATTCGTGTATTTATTTTATCTATCTTGAGTAGCCTATAACCTTTGAGGAACCAGCCTGACCTTCTCTATGTGATATATAAAAACCTCAGGCACAACGACAGCTGCGTCTTTGGATTCTGCGCAGCAAGTTGGTGATCTACAAGGTCTCTCATATTAAGCCTCAAATGGTGGCATCCCAATACTGGTCGTATAGCTATTGCTGAAGGTAAACTCACAAAGTGGTAAAAAGTCATCCCATGACCCTTCAAATTGAAAGACATAAGCTCTGAGCATGTCCTCAAGTATCTTAATAAGTCTCTCTGACTGCCCATCGGTCTGCGGATGAAAACTCAAGCTGAACTAAAGTCTAGTACCATACCGCTCCTACATGGCCTGCTAAAGCGGCGAAGTTAGCCTATTGTCTCTGTCCGACACTATAGATATTGGCACTCCGTATAGTCTGATAATTTCTCGCTCGAAGAGCGTGCTCAGCTGTAGAAATAGATATATCACGGAAATAGGAATGAAGTGCATTGATTTCGTCAGTCGGACCACGATTACCCAAATAGCATTATGCTTGCACAATGGCGTCGACAACCTACTTACGAAGTCCATAGTGATGTGTTCCTATTTCCACCGAGAGATGGTAGTGGCTGTAATAGTGCTTCAGGCCTCTCGTGTTCAGGCTTAACCAGCTGACATACCTCACAACTCCTCACATATTGGCTGACATCTGTCATCATCCCTTGCCACCAAAATAATCATCGTATATCATGGTACATTTTGGTTTACCGTAATGCATTGTGTACCCGGATCTGTGAGTCTCCTAAAGAATACCAACGCATAACTCGGCCACTACCAAAATCCATAATCTACCTTAGTGTCTTAAAAACTTATTGACATACTCAAGAAAATCTTGAAGATTTGGACTCGTGTCATTTTCTTGAACCTCTGATACATCACATCGGCTCTCAAACACTCTAAAGCACGTATAATAGATATTGTTAGTACCATCATCTGTCCGCATATGTGTAACTTTATTGCATCTCGAGCCTCTAACAAAACAATGACTGTTTCCGCCTCAAGTAAACCAAACTCGTGGGTCATATGGCAAACCACTGTCTCACTATCTGGTCCTCTCCTGCTAAGGGCATCTCCTACTGCATTCACTTTCCCAGGCTGATACTCGACAGCAAAGTCATAGTCCTTCAACAACTCTAACAACCGTCGCTGTCTCATATTGTGATCCTTTTGAGTGAAGAAATACTTCAAACTCTTATGATATGTATACACCATATAGGTAGTGTCTCCACACTTTCAGTGCAAATACAATCATTGCAAGCTTCATGTCGTGCATTAGATAACTCCTTTCATGGATCGTCAATTAACATGACAAGTAGGCTATTACTCTGTCCTAATCCGGTGGTACAAACATCCGTGTGAACTGTCAACTCTCTGTCGGCTCTGGCAATAATAACAGCGGTACGGAGGCCAAATTCTTCTTCAACTCTAGGGTTGTAAGTAGGGTAGGGAATCCCTATTTCCGCGGTACCCTGCCTCGGTGGGGCAAAAAATCCCTGCTTTTTGCTCCCCGCGGGGCGGGGCACAGAGGAAAATCTTGTCCCGTCACTCAGGGCAAGGTCAGAACGGTAATTGTTCTCGACCCGCGGGGATTCCTCGCCCTGCATCCCTTACATAGAATTCTCCATTTTTTATGTTTTTACAAAAAAATTATATAACTTTTTTACTTAAAACATATGTAATATATGGAATGAAACTCAAGATATCCAACAATAAAATTTATTTTTACCATTAAACTAATTCTATAATATATGTGTGTGTTATATCATAAAGATATATAAAATTATATTTAGAACATAATTGAAATATATTTGCCATACTAGATTTGGAAATCTTATATATTTTATTAAGTATACTAACTTGTAACTCAATCAACAAAATACATCCACATTAATCCTTCAATTTGAGAAAAAACGTTTCTTAAAAAATTGAGAAAATAGTACTTAAGTGCCAAAATGACCAAGGAATGAAGATCAAAATAAATATTTTTTACAAAATTGATTGGGCACTTCGGGGATTCCTCGCCCTGTGAAGATCCCCGTGGGGTGGGGCATGGGGCGGCAAAGTTCGCCCCACGAGGAATTTGTGGGAATAAATCTCCGCCTCGCACCCCACGGGGAAGGAGACGGTAATTACAATCCCCGCCCCGCCCTGCCCCACTTGCAACCTTATTCAACTCTGTGAAGGCTACCTCTCACTCTATGGACCAACCGAAAACCGCATTCTTCTTGGTAGATCTAGTCATCGGCGCTGCGATCCCGGAGAAAACCTGTACAAATCATTGATAATATCCTGCCAATCCCAAGAAGCTCGAGATGTCTGTCATGCACCCTGGTGTAGGCCAGTCGATGATAGCATGAATCTTACTCGGGTCTACTAATATCCCACTGTTGCTGATCACATGTCCTAAAAATATCACCTAAGAAAGCCAAAATTTGCACTTACTGAACTTGCCATACATTCTATGCTCTCTCAGAGTCCTCAACGTCTCTCTGAGATGCCTGTCGTGGTCCTCAAAAATCCTGGAGTACATCAAAATGTCATCGATGAAGACTATCGTGAATTGATAAAAAAACGACCTCAAAACTCAGTGCATTAATTCCATAAATACGTCCGGCGCATTTGTCACACCAAATGACAAGATAATGAACTCAAATAACTCATAACGCGTACTGAACACCGTCTTGGGTATATCATCATCTCTTATCCTCAACTGATGATGTCCTGATCTCATATCAATATTAAAGAAAAACAGTGCTCCGACCAAATGGTAGAATAGGTTACGATCCTAGGCAAGGGACATCTACTCCCGACTATCACCTGATTCAACTTCCTATAGTTTATGCACATCCTCATGCTAGCATCCTTCTTTCTCACAAAAAGGACTGGTGCTCCCCATGGTGACCTACTCGGGTGTATGAAATCTTTGTTTGATAAATCTTCTAGTTGAGCCCTCAACTTCTCATTCTCTGGTCCTGACATACGGTAAGATCTGCTCGCTATAATTTACGTCTAACACTTACTCAATCATAAACTCTACCTTGTTTGGATGGGGGCAATTCATGAAAATCCTTAAAAAAACATCTGGGAACTTACGTACTATTGGGACATCTCAAGTCTAGCCACTGGCTTCTTGTTGGGCTCTACTATCCCTACGAGGGTCTTGATCTCCTGAGTGGTCGCTAATCTACCTCTAGTGATCGAAAGTGATATCGCAACTCTAGTGAATGTGAACTTGGGAATCCCTGATATCTGGAAGTTGACGCTCTTCCTAAAACAATCCAATTGAGCATAGTATGCTACCAACCAATCCTTGCCTAAAAGTATATCGAACTCTAGGTAATGTAATACGTAGAGATTTATGGGTAACTGATGACCACCAACTTCGATTGGATAATCTCTACAAATTCGGTTAGGGTATATCTTATCCCAAGCAGTCGTGCTGAAGATAAGGTGGGTGCTAATGCTATCGGGTATCAAACCCAACTCTTCTACCATCGGTCCCAAAATAAATGATAATGTACTACAAGAATGTATCAATGTATGCGTGAGTGCTGATCGCCTGACCATCATCATGTCTGTGCCATTGTCCCCTTTGATCTCTCTAATTGCAGCTCCTCTTGCCTCTCCTGTCCGACCTGCTCTAGCCATTGTGGGTGTTCCTGATGCACTGGAATGGGGACGATGTTGTTCCTCATCAAATATGTCACATGGGCCAACGCCTTCTTGTAGACATCCTGTAGTATCATGTTCCCCGTCGACACCATGGATCCACCAATGTCTTACCGAAGTCCCCGGATGAAGTAGTGGACCTGAAGTCTTTTAGTCCCAACTACATCTATCACAAATTGAAGTAGGTATTTAAATCTCTCCATGTAGTGGATCACCGTCTGGCTACCCTGCCTCAGTGTCAACAACTCCTCTTTCAGTCTCAGCTGAACCTCGATCGGAATATACCGATAAAAAAAAATCGGCCCGAACTTTGCCCCAAGTATTCGGCTCTCCATGGGCGGTCCACCATATTACAACATCTCCTTTAAGCATGAACCAAGAAATCTTAACCCGTATGCTGTCGTGAATCCTTAATAGTTCGTGAAGTCTCTCGTGTGAAAGGACCCACTTCCTAACTACCTTTGGGTCTTCGCTAGGGTTGGCAAAAAGTCTTCGGACCCGTTTGTCCGCATTAGTCTAGTCCCATTTCAAACGGGTCTGGACATAATTTTCCTTAAAAAAATACGGGTCTAGACATAAAATTTTGTCCGTTTTAAAAAACGGTACGGGTCTGGACAATTTTTTTTAAAAGGTACCCATTTAGTGATTAATTCTTAAGGCTATTTTAGTAAATATGCCTATACTATATAAGATAAAACCCTAAACTCTAGTGTCCCCATTGTCTCACCCTCACTCTAATCGTCTCAACTCCCACCCCTCCCCCTCTACCTCTCATGATCTCTTTGCTCTCCCTCTCCCCCATTTCTTTTTCTTTAACGTCTTCCTTCTCCTCTCTCTTTATTTTGCCCTAAATTGTTTACTCTCTCCCTCACGATTCGTATTCTTTCCTGCGGCTCCTCGGCCTCCTCTCGCACACGCTCACGGTCACGGCCTCACCTCCGGCCCTTATGCAATCACACTCACGGCCTCACCTCTCCTTGTTTCCCATTTCACTCACACACATCAAGCTCGCAACTCTTGGCTCGCAGTCACGCTTACAGTGGACATGCCGTTTTGTTTTGATTTTTGTTGTGTGGTGGCTACAGTGCTATGTGATTTTCTTTTTTGGTGTATGTAAATAAACACACATGTGCTGTACAGGGAAGTGGAAGAAAAGTTCCCACCTCATTCTTTTGGATTTTTGATTTGGAATAAATCTTTCTTATAAAAAAAATAGTGGACATGTAGTTGAGTTTTCTTAAATGGTTGATAAATAAAATTAATTAATTATATTTAAAAATAAAAATAGGACAAAAACGGGTGGCGTATGTTTTATAAACATACGGGTATGGACCAAAAAGGGTGTCTGTTTTAAAAATAGGCACGGGTCTGGACATTATTTTTAGTTGTTATAAGGGGGTGTCCGGACCTGTTTTCATCTGGACGTCTAAAAATGAACAAACTCTTTAATTAGTTTCGCCTCAGCTGAAAAGGATGTCTCGAATGTGATCTCTGGGGCGGAATTGATGTCGGTGCCACGACCGTCATAGTCAGTGGTGTAGTAACTATAGTCAATATCTCGATAGTAGTTGTCGTGAGCGGGGTCGACTAAACAATTCCGGCGACAACTATCTGCTATATAATAGTGGTGTTGGCGAGTGTGACGAGGGTCGATATGGCCGTTACCTATGCTCGAAGCAATCGAAGGTTCTCCTCAAGCTGTAAACTGTGAAGTACGGCCATGTCGCACAAGATCTGATTCGAGTCGATAGATGTCGAGCTGATCGTCTGGTCCCCGTCATTTACATGAGGAACTGGTTGTCCATCCATGTCGAATCTACAAATCGTGAACGTGTCGTAAGTCAGTGTCGTAATACGTGTATATAAATATTACAATCAATATATATACATATAAGTCCTAGCACTCCCCGCTCACTTTGCTTTACAACTTAGGTTCTAAGTCAGGATCTTCGGGTCTCCATGTCTAATGTTTGGTTGTTAAGTCTTATTCAGTTTCCTTAATCTATCCACTAGGTTCGCTTAAACCTAGGCTTTGATACCAACTATGAAGGGCCCAAATTTTGAGTCTAATTGGGCACCACCACATCGCCGGACACATCACCAGGTCATGCCACGTCGCTTGCACACATGTCTATGACGGCCCACGAACTAACCATCTAATAATATGATTTAGTCGATTTCGATGTTTAAAAGATTATTTTGTCAAAATATACTAAGTTATGAAGTCTTACAACTTAATTTGTTTGTTTTGATTCATTTGAGTTATTTTAATAATGAAAGTCTTAATAATATGCAAATAAGTAATGTAAACGAATTTTGCATTGATTAACAAACCTATTGGGTGGAAACCCAACAAAAAAATACAATGTATATCAATAAAAGGTGACAAAATGTATAGTAAGTGTCAATATACATGTATTAGGTAATAAGTCTCTCAAAATGACCTCAAAAAAAGTATATACATAAATACAAACACATACGAGTGAAGCTAGTGGAGGGCTTATCACGGCCTAAATTTCTAATCTTGTATTTATTCGTAATCAGGATCACGGATCTGTGACGTTGAACCTACATCGAGATACGCATACTCACCAAGGCACGTGGTCGAGGTATACTTTATTTTTGTATGATGGTTTCCTAGTGTATTGTATTTGTGTAGACTTATTAATTCATTCCTACTTATTATGTATAGGCATCGAGGCGAGAGCGGGGACACGTCTCAAAATATGTGCTGACGTGGGACCGAATAGAGAATAATAAGTAAGTCAAAAATATCCGAATGTTAAATATTAAGAATATAGGTACAAAATTGGCACCAAAATAATCTTTGGTTTGACATGAGTGCGACGCAATTGACTGTATTTAAATTGAACGTCGGATAAATTTTGGCGCTTAAATTAATTTTAGTCGACAAACATGCAAACTGAAGTGCGAGCACATATTTTGAGGCTATCAAATCAATGTGCTATACGAGTGTCAAAATGAGTGCAAACATGAATTGCAAGTTTCTAACATAGGCAACAAGTGGCATACACACAATTAAATTAATTATACACCCTTGTTAGAAATATTATTTACATGCACACCCAAACTAAGTATTAAGTATTTACAATGAAACTCGCACATATATAAGTATCAAAAATTTAGATTTGTTTTACCTCAAAGTAGACTAAACTTCATCTTCTTCAATTTGAAACCAAATCTCCCATTAAAGCTTCAAATCAAAGGTTAAAGATCCTATATATATATATATGAGAGCTTACACATCATTGAAGCCTTAACAACAAGCTTAGGAGAAGAAAATAAAGAGGCAAGTACTAGCTATTGTCTTCTTCTCCATATTCTCTTGATTTATGCATGATCTACTTCCTCATTTGGATTTTTTTGAAACATGCATGTTTATATGCCCCATTAAAGGCTCACTTGGGTCCTAATTCTTTCTTGTCATTGTCATTGCTCAAATTAAACTTTCATATATGTTTCTTCTATTTATGCTCCTAAATTTGTGTTGCCTACCCAAAATATTGGTTTAATTCATTATTGATTAAGCTCCCTTAAATATAATTAGTGTAAGTTTGGCAACGCAAACAATTAAGAAAATAAAAAAGGCAAATGATATAAATTATGGGTTAATGAGTTTTTGAAATAAATAAAAAAGTTACTAAATAAATAAATAATACGAGATATATAAAAATTTAATATTTATTATTAATGTGGCACTAAGGCTATATTATGGCGATAGTAATTTTCACCTAAGTATGCTTAATTGGACATGTATATACAACCAATAATTATTTAAATGATATTATTTCTCTTGTATACTTCACTAGGTACATCATTAACATAAAATAAATAAATAAATATAAAGCTTAGATGAGCTTAGAAGGAAACAAAAATCAATAGTAAATGACATTAGCTCAATTTCATACTTAAATATATAAGTTGCTAATGAGATAAATGTGGCATATATGTGTTACATAAATAAAAACATAAATTGACTCTATAAAAGTACACCTAAGCTTAGTTTATCCTAGCTATTAAAAATGTAGATACGAAAGTAATATTTCTAGTTATCGCACCTTATAACTAATCTAGTTAGTAATGTGCAATGGTTGAAACAAATTTAATTACAAATAACAGTGATATTAGTATAAATGAAGTAGTTGAACAATAGAGTGTATATTACTCTACATACATATGCTCAACTTGCAACCATTCTAGTAACCTTAAACTTTAATATGAACCACAGGAACTTAGAGAGTCGACATGGGGTCTGGGACGTGAGATTGGAGTAGTCGGGAGCTGATTTAAGCTAGGAGATTTTGCTTGATTTGTAAGTAAATCTGTCGAGGTCCTATTTTACATTTCACTTCTATCTAAATGTTTCTTCCATAGTCTATATGACTATATGATGATGTGTATTCTAATATCATGAGCTATCTTGTTATTCCTCACTTGTTGAGTTTTGAATCATGATACTTATATTCTCGCATTGATTCATTGATTCTATTTCTAGACTATATGACTCCATTGTTGTTGTAAATGATATATTGTGTTCCAATAGCATGCTATTAGTGTAGAGATGAAGGTGAATATGTTGAATGGACTTGTACTCTTAATTTTTATGCTTTGTAGCAATTAGCCAAGTCTTGAACATCTATAATCGAGTCATTCTTTGAAATTATAAAGTAGTTCTTGTACCTAGGGTCCATTGCACCATATTTGAGATGAGCGACATACGAGGTTAGATTTCCTGGGAATGTCAAGAAAATGAGAACTAGATACGCACATCCTTTAGAGTGGCCATAAAGGTTGACGTGACATAGCTCACGGCCGATTGGACCTAGCTAGGTCATCTCTATTTAGCCCAGTGTCAGTTTCACTTACTTAGCTTTGGTATTTTCTAGTATATTTCAATTTCGACAACTTTTCACTATCTTTATGCTTCTAAATACCATTTGATATATTTGGAAATGTGGACTAGTATATCAAGATTTTACTTTCTACTTTCTTGTACTCACCATCCTTTTTATGACAGTGGGTACTGATCCATCGACTAGCAGGCCCGACAAGAAGAAAATCGGTGATTACCTCTGAGCCTATCGTGTGCTACTACATCTGTCTATTATAGGTTTCTTTTGATATTTTGATGTACTACAAACTTTATGTCGTTCCATTTCATTTTTGGGTTATATATATTGGTTAGGTGTTAGTTCCCCAACCAGACACATGTTTATTTAACTTTTATCACTAAACTAGTTTTCTATATACATGTGATCTATGTTTCTCTAGTTTCCACACTTAGAATTTATCTTATTTACTTCCGCAATATTTTTATGAATTTTGATGAACAACTTAATAAATTATAAAAAGTTTTAATTAAGTAAAAAATTCACTAGTAAAGAGAATTTTGTTGCACTTATCTTAAACATGAGAAACGAGGAGAATTAGATAAAAAGGTTGACTAATAATTCGTCGAGTCCTACGTGGATGATATTAGAGTTTAATGACTGTATTAGGCCGGGCAGTGCCCAAGATTAAAGAAAGGGTCGTCATAGTTCGTCTCAAGGCCAATTTTCTCGAAAAATAAAACATAAACTTGAATGAAAGACAAACCTTAGAAGTGGAAATCAGATGATCTTTGCCTAGAAACCATTAATTAGGAAGTGAATGAGAATGAGTTAGGGAGTCTTATATGTACATGCTAATTGCAGTTGGTATATGTATACGATATTTGCGTAGTAGCTGATTCGCGCTTGTTGTCAACATGTAGACACCAATGGCTAATGCACATGATGGTAGAGATACTGGAGTTAGCAACAACCAGCCTCCTACTACTTCTACTGATAACTATCAGAGGTTGTGTGACCGTGTAGTGGCTCAGGGGCGATAGCTTATCGATTTCATCTCCTTCATGATGGAGTGCATTACCGCACTTATATCGGTCCATACCCGCCACCACACCAGTTACTACAGTAGCACACTTGACCACCGAGACTCTGACTACATCGACCACCACTACTACAGGGCTACAAACACCAGCATTACAACCTTCGCTAGAGGCAGTGGTACCCCAATCTCTAGAGTTAACACTAGTTATAGTGCAGGTTATAGCTCTAGCTGAGGATACACCCACTCTGACACTTATTACTTCTGAGACTGTTGGACTATCGAGGGACGCCAAGCTGGTGAAGGAGTTCATCAGGCTTAGGCCATAATTCTTTGCTGGAGAGCGAGACCATGAGAATATCGAGCAGTGGATTCTCTCATAGGAAAAGTTACATATACTATTGGGTATCGAGGACAGATTAAAGCCCATTCTTTCCTACTACACCCTAGAGAAGGGTGCAGATGTCTAGTGGAGGACTACAGAGGCGAGCAGAGGCATTTTTACCAAATGGGATGACTTCAAGAAAGAGTTTTTCAAGCAGTACTTTCCAACGTCTATGGTGAAGAGAATGAAGAAGAAATTTATGGTGCTGAGATAGGCTGAGGGTGAGTGAGTGATGAGTTACAGAGACAGATATGACTACCTCAGGCAGTTCGTGGGAGATTTAGTTAAGAGTGATGCGACAATGCCTTCTACTTCAGTGATGGTTTGAGGACTGATATAACACGTTTAGTGGTCAGCACCGGAGCTAGATCTTTTTAAGAGATGTACGAGCGGGCCCTTTTTCATGAGACTTATAAGTTGGGCAGAGAGGAGGAGGGGACCGTGAATATATCAGATAGAGGTAGTAACTTTGACTTGAGGAGACGAAAGGGGATAGAGGAGAGTAGACAGCAGGTTCCAGAGAGGCGGGGCGCCTACTCCCAACATTCAACTACGCCCTATGCACTACCTCCTGCACCCACACATGATGGATATGGCAAACTTCCATTTCCACCTCCTGTTAAACAAACAATACCATCACTATCAACACCTTGACAAGTAGCAACAGTAGCAGGGTGGCAGAGGCCGAGGCAGATGCAGAGGTCAAGATGGGTACAAATAGGGACAGAGGAAACAATAGGTCAGTGTAGAGTGATCATAAGTTTTTGATACGGCCAGCTTAAAAATACGATGAGAGTGCCCTCATCTAGCCGTAGTGTACTCACAGTAGGGCCGATAAGGAGCCCACATGGTAGCTTAACCATATTCAAGGGCGACACGAGTACTCATTAAGGGTACAATTTCTTTTTACTGTAGAGATATGCATGTACTTTTTTGATTTCTGATCTACCGTTTCTTTCATTTCTGGTCGCGTAGTAGGCATCCCAGGACTAAAACCAATTAGCCACATATTATATTTCATATTGAGTATCGCATCGGGGATAGGGTTTATCTGCATAGTTTTGTTGAGGGATGTCTAGTCGAGATAGGTGGAGTTACCTGCAGACTTCAGGGTTCTTGAGTACCTAGATTTAGATGCGTTGTTAGGGATGGATTGGTTATCAACATACCATGCTCATATCGACTGTTTTAGTAAGATAGTGATATTTAAGATCCCAAGACATCTGATATTTACATATAGAGAGTAGTACATCAAGAGTTGAGAACACAAGAGTTCGACTTGTGACTAGTGGAGACATGGAGACACTACTAGCACTGTATGCAATACCAGAGAGTCAGGGACCCAGTTTAGAGGACATTCCAGTAGTGCATGAGTTCTCAAATGTTTTCCCAAAGGATTTAGATAGACTAACGCCACCGCGAGAGATAGACTTCATTATATAGTTAGCAGTAGGCATTAGACCTATTTCTATACCGCCGTACCGTATGGCCCCGAGAGAGTTGGAGGAATTGAAGACTTAGCTTTATGACTTGGGACATAAGGGATTTATCATACCCTTTATGTCGTCATGGGGAGCACTCATCCTTTTTGTGGAGAAAAAAGATAACAGTTTGAGACTATGTATCGATTATAGACAATTGAACAAGTTTACAGTCAGGAACAAGTATCCACTGCCACGAATTGATGACTTATTAGATCAACTAAGAAGAGCACAATATTTCTCCAAGATAGACCTGAGATTAGGGTATCATCAGCTTAGGATCAGGGATAAGGATAGGTCCAAAACAACATTCAACACTAGATATGGACACTATCAGTTCATGGTCATACCATTTAGGCTGACCAACACCTCCGCCATGTTTATGAATTTGATGCACAGAGTGTTGAGACCATTTTTTAACCATTTCGTGATAGTATTCATCAATGATATTATGATATATTTGAGGGCTCTAGAGGATAACGAGCAGCATCTCTGAGAGACTTTGTAGACGTTGAGGGAGCACCAACTTTACACCAAGTTCAGCAAGTGTGAATTTTGGCTTTTAGAGGTCAAGTTTTTAGGTCATGTTGTTGGGGCAGCAAGGATTGCAGTGGATCTAGCTATCATGGATTGGACAACACCGACTTTAGTGACAAAGATCAAGAGCTTTCGGGTTTGACCGGGTATTACTGTCGATTTGTAAAGGATTTCTCGAAGATCGCTTCACCGATTACCAGATTGACACAGAAGGACGTCGCTTTTCAGTGGAAAAAGACGTACAAGCAGGTTTTTGCATTATTAAAGAGGTTGTTGACTACTAAGCCAATGTTAGTTTTGCCAAAGGCTGAGAAAAGACTCTTGGTGTACACAGATGCTTCTCATATGGGTCTAAGTTGCATGTTGGTGCAGGGCAAAGGTAGAGTGGCATATGCTTTTATACAATTGAAGATACATGAGAATAACTATCCCATACATAACTTGGAGTTTGCGGTGATGTTATTTGCACTAAAGGTGTGGAGTAATCATCTGTATGGAGATAAATTCACACTATTTATTGATCACGAGAGTCTAAAGTATCTCTTCATACAGAAGGAGCTAAATATGAGACAACACAGATGATTGGAGTTTCTGAAGGACTACGACTTTTCCTTTGTGTATCACCTAGGAAAAGCCAACGTAGTCGCATATTCACTGAGTAAGATACCGATTAGAGATGCCGAGGTTGTTAGATGTCACAGGTGTATGAGTATGGGTTACGCGAGGCAGCGGCAATAACATGTCAGTCAAAGGTTCTAACATAAACTCGGAGTGAGATTTGTGCACAAATAAGAGTACAAACTGTGTCTATACAGAGAATGTCAGAGGGTCAGAGGACCAACACGTTATACTCAAGATTCAGTGAGTTGGCGCAGAGTACATATTGTACAGATTGGGTAGAGATTGCAAATCAGTGTTTGAGATATAAGGGCAGATTGTGGATACCAGAGGTATCAAAGTTGAAAGATGAAATTCTTCAGGATTCACATCATTCCCGATTCACCGTTTATCTAGTCTGGACCAAGATGTATCATGACATGCAGAGGTATTTTTGGTGGAATTGCGGGATTTGTCAGCAGGTGAAGGCCGAGCATCGTAGACCTGGAGGATTATTACAGCCTGTTTCCATTCCATGATGAAAGTAGGAAGATATCTCTATGGATTTTGTTAGAGGATTACCGAGGACCGCTAGGAGACATGATTCGATTTAGGTGATTGTTGACAGACTAACGAAGTATGCTCATTTCCCACCAGTAGCCGCACATTACACATTTGACCAGTTAAGTATATTATTTGAGATATAGTATCAGGCTGCATGGGGTACCAATGATGATCAAGTCACACAGAGATGCTATCCATACGTCCAGGATGTGACAAAGTATGCTGGAGCTGTATGGTACACGGATACAGTTCAACACAATTTTTCATCTTCAAACTGATAGGTAGACTGAGAGATCGATCCAGGTCCTCGAGGACATGTTACGGGCTTGTGTGTTGGAGTTTCGTGGATCTTGGGTGGAGTACTTACCATTGTGTGAGTTTGCTTACAACAACAATTATCAGGCCAATATTAAGATGGTGCTTTTAACGCTTTATATGGGAGACCGTGTCTATTGCCATCGTGTTAAGCTAAGTTAGAGGTGATGGGGCATGTGCCCTAGGTCAATCCATTAACTGTCTTTATGAATACTTTTAGTTAATAAAATAGAGGATTTCATTTGCTGTTTATTATAATTAATTTGCATGTTTACATTATAATAAGATCCATGTGTATTTACATAAATATCCTAAATGTCCCTAGTCGATCATTATCTTGGGAACTATAATGAATTAAGACTAGTGTGAGTCTTGATTGATGATCATATGATGATTATACGTATAGGGATACGAATCAAGATCATGAGTACTTGTTAGGGAACAAAGTCTTGGACCGACCCGCTATGAGAACATCACATGGATTAAGTCATAGTTGTTTCTCATGATAGGTATATTTTTAGTCCTCGACTTGAGATTACAGAGACTTCAACATTAGGAACACAATAATTTGACACAATCAAACGTTGTCTTTAAGGACGATTATAAAGGTTGTGATTGGTTCTTGTGTGAGTAATGTGATGAAGTTGTGTAATCGAGATAGAATTTGTCCCTCTCATATAAAGAGAGATATCTAGTGGATCCTCGATGTGTTAGATTTGTTAAAAGGCCTAGTCTAAGTGAATTGATATTGATCAATGTCACTTGGATGTTTTCAGATCTACCTAGAGATCGAGACTAGTACGATTGAACATGTTGGATGACAATTCCATGCCTTATGTTTGATCAAAAGGATATCGTGTGACAAAAGGATGTTATATACACTATTGATTAGGTTGTATCGATTTGATATTCGTACAACTTGGGTAGTCATAATGTCTTGCTAGAGACTGCTTATGACTTGTATACCAAAATGTGTTTTGGTACACTGCCAACGTTGTATGAGCCTATTGGGTCGCACACTAAGAATGGTTTTGCGAGATTTTAAGATGGTTCAAAAAAATGAATTTTATATGATAAAATTCATGACGAAAACGTCCTTGTGGTGTATTACACTTATACTTCTTTAAGTAAGGGTATATGTGTAATTTACTTAACCGTCTATATACAAGGGTTGTATAAATAGACGCTTTAAGTTAGAACACGGGTACGAAAGAAAAAAAGGCCGAAACTCTATTTTCGTTTTAAAAACGACTTAGGGTTTTTGGTATGCTCTGGATCGTTTTGGAGAGAAACAAAAAGGTTTGGTATTCTCTCGAAGCTAGCACTTCAAATCTCGGCCGCCGTTCGTGTGTGGATCTTGATAGAGGCGTTCGTCGTTGCGCGCCTTAGAGATCGATCAACCTTCGAAAGGTATATTGCGATTGAGGTATGATTAAGTTTTTCATGGTTTAAACATTTTTAATGGAATTAGATTCGGATCTGTTGGGGTTTTTGTCAAAAGCTGTTTTGTAATCTCCATTGCGTATGAACCCCAAAACCCAACAAGTGGTATCGAGCCTTGAGTTTGATTCCATTAAACTCATTGCATGTTTTCTTCTGATATATACATGATATATGATTGAAAGCATGTTAATAGTTGATGTATATGTGATATACATAAGTTTTATGTGAGATTTATTATCATGTTTTGTGTATATGATACATATATTCGTGATTTAATTGAAATTAGTTTCGTACATGCTAGTAACCATGTTAGGTTAATTCAAATAATTTTAATGAATTGAATTTCGTGTTCTGTGATCCATGACACCATTAGGTTCGATTGTGATAGTAGTTCATGATTCAATTACATGTTTGTGATTATTTGGATGAGGACCGAAATTGCAAATAATTAATTTTCGAAATTATTTATTTATAAATAATTAATTTTCGAAATTATTTATTTATATTGTTATATCTATTTTGTTATGAAGTTTCTATTTGATAAAGATAGATAACAAATTAGAATATGAGATAAATATCAAGAATCTTGTTATTGGTGATATACTAGGATTCAAATATCTTAAATCCAAAATAAATAATTAATTTTCGAAATTATTTATTTATCTTGTTATATCTATTTTGTTATGAAGTTTCTATTTGATAAAGATAAATAACAAATTAGAATAGGAGATAAATATCAAGAATCTTGTTATTGGTGATATACTAGGATTCAAATATCTTAAATCCAAAATAAATAATTAATTTTCGAAATTATTTATTTATTTTGTTATATCTATTTTGTTATGAAGTTTCTATTTGATAAAGATAGATAACAAATTAGATTAGGAGATATAAGCAAAATCGGTTTCGTTATCCCTATTGGATAGGAGATAAATATCAAGAATCTTGTTATTGGTGATATACTAGGATTCAAATATCTTAAATCCTAATTGGATTAGGATAAGATGATTAGTTAGATGTGGGCCCGGGTTAATTAAAATATTTTAATTGACTTAATTTCAGATAAATTAAGGGGTTAATTTATGATAATAAAATCAGCAAAAATTATGATTTTCTATAGCGAATTTTAATTTTCGGAATTGAGATTCGTCTTCTAAAATAATAATAAAAAAAAACGGGGCGCGCCTCAGTACTTCGTCATTGACATGGCACAATGGACCGCCATCTAACTAATCCTAGCGTCCGGAAATTCTTTTGTTAGTGAAAAGTATAAAAAAAAAAAATTTCCAAATTGTTTAGTGATTGAACAAATCAATAAAATATATGATATTTCATTGTTTACATAAAATCACTAAAACTTTATAAAATCCCTCTATTAAATTTTAAGTCTCGTGCCATCCATTTTAAACACTTGTCAAGGCCTCGATCACACTAATATAGTTTCAGCCATAGTTGGGTGTATTGTGTTATCTTGGTGAGACAAGTTGGGTAAGAGTTACCTTAATGTTTAAAATGGTCCGACTTAATAAAGCCATCAAAATAGTTTTGAGCTTTAGGCAAATGATGAGATAAAAACATGCTAAGACATAAGATGTCCCATATCTCATAAAAGGATCTAAAAATTACATAAGATGTAATTGGTAATCGTTACCTACCTAAATAATCTAGTTCGTGTTTCATGTCATAGGCATTGTCACAGAATTAGGTGAAATATGGATTTTAGTCCCCTAAATAAACAAGACGTTTTAGGAGGGTTGTTAATTTAGTGGGAGTCTATTCCTCTATACTAAAATAAACTTTGCATAATCTTTATTGTAGATCAATGGCCTCTTCAAGTAACAATAATCCCCTGTCATGCGATCCATCCTTGAGAAGGATAAGCTATCGAGACTAACTTTCTTGATCGGTTCGAAACTTGAGAATCGTTCTCAAGCATGAACGCAAGTTGTATGTCCTGGATGCTCCAATCCCGAGGACCCACCACCCAATGCTACGAAAATTTGTGAAGGATGCGCATAATAAGCATATCAACGATTCTACGATGTTGCATGTATTATGTCGGCAACTATGGTTCCGAACTTCGAAGGACATGGAACTAATGGAAGCCTACGACATGGCTATAACGCTTGAAGGAAATGTTCCAACAAAGCAAGCTAGGCAAGAAAGGTTCGAGACAGTCAAAAACCTACATTCTTGCAAGATGATGAGAGGTGCGTCGTTAGTCCTCATGTTCGAAGATGAAGGGCTATGTTGACCAAACTTGATAGATCGGGATTTTTCATAAGCCAAGAGTTGGCTACGGATTTGATCCTAAATTCATTACGGAAAGTTACTCATAATTTGTGATGAACTACAATATGAATAATATGGAGAAATCAATTTCGAGTTGCATTTGATGCTCAAAAGCTGCTGAACAAAATATCAAGAAACCCTCTAGTAATGTGTTGATGGTCCAAAAGGAAAGGGAATGAAGAAGAAAGGCAAAGGCAAGGCTAAAGTTGTCAAGGGTCACTTTGCACTGTCGCAAAGCTTGTGGAACAAGTCAAGCCCCAACTGTTCTCGCTTCAAAACACCCAAAAGAAAAAGAAGGAAATTGTCATTTTTGTCATGCACCTGGACATTGGTTCGAAATTGCAAACTCCATCTCGGAAGATCTAAGGAAGAAAAAGGGTAGTGCGACTACCACTACATGTATTTATGTTATTGAAATTAATTTATCTACTAGTGATTCCTGGGTATTAGATATGGGATGTGGATCTCACATTTGTATAAATGTGCGGGGACTCACCGAAGTAGAAAGTTGAAGAAAGGAGAAGTCATCCTCCGCGTAGGGAATGGAGCAAGAGTTGCCGCCTGGTTTGTTGGATCATATGACTTAGTTTTATCTAGTGGACTTATTTTAACTTTAAATAATTGTTATTTTGTGCTGCATTGAGCGAAACATCATTTTTGTTTCATGTTTGGATATGGATGGTTTTGATTTTATTATTGCAAATAATAGATGTTCCATTTCTCGTAAAGGCATATTTTATGCAAATCTTGATTTGTATGATGGTCTTTATATTCTAAGCATGAAAAAGTCCACCGATACTCCAGTCTTTAACATAAATACAAAGAGATTCAAGTCAAATGATTTGAATCAAACCTATCTTTGGCATTGTCGTCTCGGGCACATAAATGAGAAACGCATAACGAAGCTCCATAAAGATGGACTTCTAGATTCATTTGATTTAGAAACATATGAAACGTGCGTATCTTGTTTATGGGCAAGATGACTAAAAGTCCCTTTATCTTGGACACGGTGAAAGGGCAAGTGATTTATTGGGTCTAATACATACGATGTATGCGGTCCTATAAACACAATGGCTATAGGAGGTTATCAAGACTTCATTACATTTTCGATGATTTCAGCAGATATGGTTATGTATATCTTATGAAACATAAAGCTGAATCATTTGAGATGTTTTGAACGTTTCAAAATGAAGTGCAGAATCAACTTGGTAAAACTATCAAAACACTTCGATCAGATCGATGTGGTGAGTATTTAAGCCAAGAATTTGATGATCATCTTAGAAATTGTGGGATTGTCTCCCAATTGACTCCACCAGCAACTCCACAATGGAATGGAGTTTCTGAAAGGAGAAATCGAACCTTATTAGATATGGTTCGATCTATGATGAGTCATGCAGATCTTCCATTATCCTTTTGGGGTTATGCATTACAAACTGCAGCTTTCACTCTAAATCGAGTTCCTTCTAAAGCGGTTGATAAAACACCATATGAGATATGGTACGGGAAGAGACCTAGTTTGTCTTTTCTTAAGATTTGGGGTTGTGAGGCTTACGTAAAGCGACAAGTCTCAGAAAAACTAGCACTTAAATATGATAAGTGTTTATTTGTGGGGTATCCTAAGGAAACAAAAGGATATTACTTTTATAATCTCGCTGAGAATAAAGTGTTTGTTGCTCGGTATGGTGCCTTTATGGAAAAATAGTTTATTTCAAAAACACTAGTGGGAGAGAAATAAATCTTGAAGAAGTTCAAGAATCACGAGATAAACACGAACCACTCTTTGGAAGTTCAACAACGTTCGAACCAGTTGAACCTCCGCAAGTGACACAAGGCCCACGTAAATCTGGTAGTAGGGTAAGACATGAGCCGAGAGAGATTCGGATTTCTCATTACCGATAGTCGTGATGTGTTGCTTATGGATCAAAATGAGCCCGCCACTTATCGAGGAGGCTATGTCTGGACCGACTCGGATAAATGGCTAAGTGCCATGAATTCCGAGATGCAATCCATGTATGATAACCAAGTTTGGAACTTGGTTGATTTACCTCAAGGTGGTAAGACCATTGGATGTAAATGGGTTTTCAAGAAGAAAACCGAAATGCGACATGGATGGCAATGTGCATACTTTTAAAGCAAGACTTGTAGCAAAAGGTTTCGAGCGGACTCAAGGTGTTGATTATGATGAAACTTTTTCGCAAGAGTAGCCATGCTTAAATCCATAAGAATTTTAATTGCCATTGCTGCATATTATGACTATGAAATATGGCAAATGGATGTAAAAACATCATTTCTTAATGGAAAGTTGCTTGAGGACGTGTATATGACACAACTGAAGGTTTTGTACATCCCGAGAATTCTAGGAAGGTATGCAAGCTTCAAAGATCCATTTATGGATTAAAGCAAGCTTCTCGGAGTTGGAATCTTCGTTTTGATGAAGCAATCAAGGATTTTGGTTTCATTAAGAACGAAGATGAGCCTTGTGTATACAAGAAGGTCAGTGGGAGTGTAGTTGTTTTTAAGTACCGTATGTTGATGATATATTACTCATTGAAAATGACATCCCAACATTGCAGAATGTCAAGTCTTGGTTAGGGAAGTGTTTCTCAATGAAAGACTTAGGAGATGCAGCCTATATCCTTGGGATAAGGATCTATAGGGATAGATCTAAGAGGCTAATCGGTCTAAGTCAGAGTGCTTACATAGACAAGGTGCTGAATAGGTTCAGTTTGCAAGACTCTAAAAGAGGATTGTTGCCAATGTCTCATGGCATAAGTCTCAGCAAGAATCAATGTCCTAGGACAAATGATGAGCGAGACCGTATGAATAAGATTCCATATGCATCGGCTATTGGATCTATCATGTATGCCATGCTATGCACTCGACCTGATGTATCATATGCTTTGAGCACTACAAGCAGATATCAGTCAGATCCTGGTGAGAGTCACTGGATAGCAGTAAAGAACATCCTTAAGTACTTAAGAAGGACTAAGGAAGTGTTCTTGGTCTATGGAGGTTTTGAAAATGATCTAGTTGTAAATGGTTACACAGATGCAAGTTTTCAAACTGATATAGATGATTTTAGATCGCAGTCTGGATATGTGTTTACTTTGAATGGGGGTGCAGTAAGCTGGAAAAGTTCGAAGCAAGAGACTGTGGCAGATTCTACAACAGAAGCTGAGTATATTGCAGCGTCCGATGCAAAGAAAGGAGGCATTTGGATCAAAAAGTTCATTTCGAACTAGGTGTGGTTCCAAGTATTGCTAACCCTGTTTGTTTGTATTGTGACAATAACGGGGCAATAGCAAAGCCAAGGAACCTAGATCACACCACAGATCCAAACATATACTCATGCGTTTTCATCTCATCGAGAAATTATTGAGAGGGAGACGTAAAGATTTGCAGAGTACCCGAAGACAACGTTGCGGATCCATTGACAAAAGCTCTTCCACAAGCAAAACATGATGGTCATGTTAGATCATTAGGCATTAGATGCATGTATGATTGGCCCTAGTGCAAGTGGGAGATGATGGGGCATGTGCCCTAGGTCAATCCATTAAGCTGTCTTTATGAATACTTTTAGTTAATAAAATAGAGGATTTCATTTGTTGTTTATTATAATTAATTTGCATGTTTACATTATAATATGATCCATGGGTATTTACATAAATATCCTAAATGTCCCTAGTCGATCATTATACTTTGGGAACTATAATGAATTAAGACTAGTGTGAGTCTTGATTGATGATCATATGATGATTATACGTATAGGGATACGAATCAAGATCATGAGTACTTGTTAGGGAACAAAGTATTGGACCGACCCGCTATGAGAACATCACATGGATTAAGTCATAGTTGTTTCTCATGATAGGTATATTTTTCGGTCCTCTGACTTGAGATTACCAGAGACTTCAACATTAGGAACACAATAATTTGACACAATCAAACGTTGTCTTTAACCGGACGATTATAAAGGTTGTGATTGGTTACTGTGTGAGCAATGTGATGAAGTTGTGTAATCGAGATAGAATTTGTCCCTCTCATATAAAAGAGATATCTAGTGGATCCCTCGATGTGTTAGATTGTTAAAAGGCCTAGTCTAAGTGAATTGATATTGATCAATGTCACTTGGATGTTTTCGATCTACCTAGAGATCGAGACTAGTACGATTGAACATGTTGGATGACAATTCCATGCCTTATGTTTGATCAAAAGGATATCGTGTGACAAAAGGATGTTATATACACTATTGATTAGGTTGTATCGATTTGATATTCGTACAACTTGGGTAGTCATAATGTCTTGCTAGAGATCGCTTATGACTTGTATACCAAAATGTTTTTGGTACACTCGCCAACGTTGTATGAGCCTATTGGGTCGCACACTAAGAATGGTTTTGCGAGATTTTAAGATGGTTGAGAAAAATGAATTTTATATGATAAAATTCATGACTAAACGTCCTTGTGGTGTATTACACTTATACTTCTTTAAGTAAGGGTATATGTGTAATTTACTTAACCGTCTATATACAAGGGTTGTATAAATAGACGCGTTTTAAGTTAGAACACGGTACGAAAGAAAAAAGGCCGAAACTCTATTTTCGTTTTAAAAACGACTTAGGGTTTTTGGTATGCTCTGGATCGTTTTGGAGAGAAACAAAAAGGTTTGGTATTCTCTCGAAGCTAGCACTTCAAATCTCGCCGTCGTTCGTGTGTGGATCGCGATAGAGGGCCTTCGTCGTTGGCAGCGCCTTAGAGATCGATCAACCTTCTGAAAGGTATATTGCGATTGAGGTATGATTAAGTTTTTCATGGTTTAAACGTTTTTAATGGAATTAGATTCGGATCCTGAAACAGTTTTGACAAAAACCCCAACAAGAGGACCGGGAGATTTTGAGGCCTGAGATTGTTGTTGACCACTCGTAGAAGGTCAAATTGATATGTCACAGCCTGAATCTCTAATCCTAATTTATTTCCTTAATTAGGATCATAGACCCGTGAAGTGGGACCTACATGGAGATATGTGAAAATATCGAGGCGATGTAGCGAGGTATATGTTAGATTTATTGTGATGTATGCCTAGTGTATTGTATATGTATAAGCCACTAAGTCACTTCTACTTGTATTTAGGTGTCAAGACGTGAGCGGGGATGTGCCTCGAGATGCGTGTCGGCATGAGACTGGAGTAAAGAATGATGTGGTAAGCTGATTTAAGCTTAATGTAGCTTAAATAATAGTATTAATGTTGCTTTAGTTGATTTTATATTAAATGTAACCAACGTTAGCAAGTTAAAATATTAGTCATTAATACTTCTCGAGATACGTGTTGATACATCAAGAGAACAATTGAGTTTCAATTGGTGTTAGTATGAGAAAGTTAGTGGAGAGTTAGTGGTGTGTTAATATGTAGGCCATTAAATTAGTCTTGGGATACGTGTGTACATAAAGATCAATAGCTAATAATCAATCTTATCTAAATATATAAGATTGAATTGATCAACTCATGCAACCATTTCATTCTCATTTCATAAACTTATGGTTTAAGTAAAGTTAGAGAAAAAGAACCAGAGAAGAAGATCAGCAATGGAGTGAAGAAAAGATTTTTGGATTTAGAGAAGGAGTTGATCAAGCTAGGTGTTCATCAACTAGGTAAATCTACTTACACTAGTCATTTAGTTTAATTTGGAGAACTCATGAAAAATATGAAGTGTTGGATGTTATTATATTGTGAAGGGTGTTTAGGGTCTCTGAAGGTGTGGTACAAAATAGCTTAAGGTGTTGGAGTTAGGCAGGTGTGGAGAAAACTTAGAATTCAAATTGGAAAATTCTGGGTTTTCCTGCACATAGCACGCTAGACGTGCTAGCTAGCACTCTACATGCGTATAGTGCACCAATGAGGTAATTAGGCGCTAGACATTCCACCCAGTGCGCTAAGTGCTGACGACAACACAAAATTTGCAAATTTCCTAATTATAAAACACTTTGAACAAGTCCAATACTTTAATTAAAGGTCTAAACACACTTTAAAACATATGAAATAATATCAGCTACCTAGGGGAAAGTCTCGGGGGTTCCGATACGTGTTTTGAGGTGTTGAGAAGCCAGATTAGTTAGGAATTTGCGTGGATTACAAGTAAACTGATTAAGATATTTATTTACATTTCATTATTGTTTTGCTATTCATTTTTAGTTATTTGAACTGAATTATCCTTTGTACTCTACATGCCATGACTTGTTGTCTCTTCTCATTTTGTTCGTTTACTATCATGGCATTGGTTTTTTATTAAATGATTTCATTGATTCTAAATCATGTGCTATGTCATTCTTGATTGTTAAAATATCTAGTCAAATGAAATAGAATGCTATTAGGTAGGTGTTTGATGGTATTGTAAATCTAATTTCCTTTGTGAATTAGATATGCAATTACATTATTGGATTCCTAAACCATGTCATTTCTTGGGTTATGAAATTAGTTATTATCTAGGATCATAATATATATAGAGATAGTCGCGCCACACGGGGTCACTAGATGATCGGGGATGTCGGGATCTCACCTGTATCTTGTGCAGACGCGTGGTATGAGACCCAGGGTTGTTGGCAAGTATACATCACATGTGAGGGCCACTTGTAAGTATTTATATATGGGAAGGGAATTTATAATGATGTAAAGGCATCTTAAAAGAATTGATTACGCCCTAAATAGTGGAAAAGGTTTGATGTGATATAACTTACGACCGAATGGCCTTAGATCATTACTACTTAGCCGAGTGTCAATTTCATTTTACTTAACTGAATTATCTTATAGCATGATTTCTTTTCAGCATAGTTGCTTTTGTTATGTTTTCAGATACTTGTTGTATGTTTAGAAATGTGAACAAATGTCTCTCATTGTTACTTTCTACTTTCCCGTACTCACCGTTATTTTTATGGTGGTGGGTGCAAATCCATCAAGTAATTGACTGGACAAGGAGAAGATATGCGACTACCTCTGAGCCAGTGGAGTGCTACTACGTCTGATTTTGTAGGTTTTTAATTTTGTTGTATAACTTTTATGTATGTCTTTATATACTTTTGGGTGTATATAGGGTTGAGAGATAGTTACTCGACCAAACACGTGTTGATATATAATTATCGCTATTTGTTATATACATGCGTGTGATCTTTGTTTTTTGTTTTTCCACATACTAGGGTTCTATGAATGGCTTCTACTAATTTTTCATGACTTTCGCTGAATAATCTTTAAATTGTGTAAAATTTTAATTTAATTTGAAATACTATTAAGTTTAAGAAATGGTGTAAGGTTTATTAGAAAAGTAGCTATTATGGTAAGTGTATTAGAAAAGGTTGACTAATACGTTATTAAGTCCTACGTGGTGGAGGTTAAGGGCTTAATAACGTGATTAGGCCAGGTAGTGCCCTAATTTGAGAGGTTCTTACATGATCCGTTAGAGACTAAAGGGTTCCCATGAGAGACAAAAAAAGTATGCAAGTAAGTATCACAACGATCTCACGTAAAACAAGGGAGCCTTTATCTACTTAAAGGTTTCCCCTCGGAAGGGTCTTCAAAGATTTGGGGTGAAAGGAAAGCTTGCATCGAGGTTCATCGAGCCTTTCATGATTAAGAGACGAGTCGAGAAATTTGCATATGAGCTTGAGCCGCCTTAATAGATGTCAGGGATTCATCTAGTCTTCCATATTTTGATGCTTCACTTAATGAGTCAAAGGCAGGTGTATGATCGATTATTGATTTGAGTCAGATTAACTTGAGCGAGGATATATCTTATGAGGAGCAGTCTATTTAGATCCTGGATCAAAGGGTACGAGAGTTGATGAGTAAATCTATCCAAAAGGTACTCGTCAAGTGGCAGTTCCATGATGACACGAAATTCACTTGGAAGCGGGAAGACTACATGCGAGATAGATTCCTGTACCTTTTCGAGACAGGTATAACCCTAAAATAAGTTTTAATTTCAAGGACGAAATCTCTATTGGTTGGGAAGATCTGTCACAGCCCAAATTTCTAATCTCATATTTATCCGTAATCAGGATTACCGACCCGTGACATAGGACCTACATCGAGATAGGCAAAATGTCCGAGGCACGTGGCTGAGGTATACTTTTTTGTGATGGTTTCCTAGTGTATTTTATTTGTTTAGACTTATTAAGTCATTCCTACTTATTATATATAGGCGCCGAGGTGAGAGCGAGGACATGCATCGAAATGCGTGTCGACGTGGGACTGAATAGAAAATGAAAGGTAAGTCAAAAATACCTGAATGTATAATATTAAGAATATAGGTACAAAATTGGCACCAAAATAATTGTTGGTCTTAAATGAGTCCAACATAATTGACCGTATTTAAATCGGACGTCAGACGAATTTTGGCGCATAAATTAATTTTCAGTCGACAAACACGCAAACCGAGGTGCAAGCACAAATTTTGAGGCTATAAAATTAATGTGCTATGCAAGTATCTAACATAGGCAACAAGTGGCATACTCACACTTGAATCAATTATGCACCTTTGTTAGAAAAATTATTTACATGCACACCTAAAATAAGTATCTAGTATTTACAATGAAACCCCACATATATAAGTATCCAAAATTTAGATTTTTATATTTCAAAGTATTCTAAACTTCATCTTCTTCAATTTGAAACCAAATCTCTCATTAAAGCTTCAAATCAAGGGCTAAAGATCCTATATATATATATATATATATATATATATATATATATATAGATACATACTTACACATCATTGAAGGCTTAACAACAAGCTTAGGAGAAGCCAAAAAGAGGCAAGAACTAGCTATTGTCTTCTTCTCCATATTCTCTTAATTTATACATGATCTACTTCTTCATTTGGATTTTTTTGAAACATGCATGTTTATATGCCCCATTAATGGCTCACTTGGGTGTTAATTCTTTCTTGTCATTCTCATTGTTCAAATTAAACTTTCATATATGTTTCTTCCATTTATGCTCCTAAATTTGTGTTGCCTACCCAAAATATTGGTTTAATTCATTATCGATTAAGTTCCCTTAAATATAATTAGTGTAAGTTTGGCAACACAAACAATTAAGAAAATAAAAAAGGCAAATGACATAAAATTTGGGCTCATGAGTTTTTAAAATAAATAAAGAAAAAGTTACTAAATAAATTAAATAATTAAAGATATAGAAAAATTTAATATTTATTATTAATGGGGCACTAAGGTCTATATTATTGTGTTAAAAATTCTCAGCTAAGTATGCTTAATCGGACATGTATATACAACCAATAATTAATTAAATGATAATATTTTTTTGTATACTTCACTAGGTACATCATTAACATAAAATAAATAAATAAATACAAAGCCTAGATGAGCTTAGAAGGAAACAAAAATCAATAGTAAATGACACTAGCTCAATTTTATAGTTAATTAAATATATAAGTTGCCAATGAGATAAATGTGGCATATATGTGTTACATAAATAAAAACATACATTGACTATATAAAAGTACACCTTGGCTTAGTTTATCCTAGCAATTAAAAATGTGGATAAGAAAGTAATATTTCTAGCTATCGCACCCTATAACTAATCTAGTTAGTAATGTGCAATGGTGGAAATAAATTTAATTACGAATAATAGTGATATTAGTATAAATGAAGTAGTTGAACAATGGAGTATAAATTACTCTACATACATATGGTCAACTTGCAACCATTCTAATAACCTTAAGCTTTAATATGAGCCACAAAAACTTAGAAAGTCGACACGGGGTGTAGGACGCGAGATTGGAGTGGTCGGGAGCTAATTTAAGCTAGGAAATTTTGTGTGCTTTATAAGTAAATCCATCGAGGTCCTATTTTACATCCCATTTCTATCTAAATGTTTCCTTTGTGGTCTATATGACTATATGATGCTTTGTATTCTAATATCATGAGCTATCTTCTTATTCCTCACTTGTTGAGTTTTGATTCATGATATCTATATTTTTGTATTGATTCATTGACTTTATTTCTACACTATATGACTCCATTGTTGTTGTAAATGATATATTGTGTTCCAATAGCATGCTATTAGTGTAGAGATTAAGGTGAATGTGTTGAATGGAATTGTACTCTTAATTTTCATGCTTTGTAGCAATTAGCCAAGTCTTAAACATCTATAATCAAGTCATTCTTCGAAATTATAAAGTAGTCCTAGTTCTTAGAGTCCATTGCACCATATTTGAGATAAGCGGCACAAAGGGTTAGATTCTATGGGGATGTTGACACTCACCATTATTATGGTGTGGCTCATGGGGTTAAATTCCCTAGGGATGTCGCCAAATGAGGACTAGACTGTTGCGATAATACGCACGTCTTTTAGAGTGGCCATAGAAGCTGATGTGACATAGCTCACGGTCGACCGGACCTAGGTCGTTACTACTTAGCCTAGTGTCAGTTCTACTTAGCTTTGTATTTTCTAGCATATTTTAGTTTCGACAACTTTTTGCTATCTTTATGCTTTTAAATACAACTTGATATATTTGGAAATGTGAACTAGTATCTCCGGATTTTACTTTCTACTATCCTGTAGTCATCGTCCTTTTTTATGACGGTGGGTGCAGATTTGTCGACTAGCAGGCGTGGCAAGGAGAAGATCATCGATTACCTCTGAGTCTGTGGCGCGTTCCTACATCTGTCTATTGTAGGTTTCTTTTGATATTTTGATGTACTACAAACTTTATGTCGTTCCATTTCATTTTGGGTTGTATATATGGATTGAGCGTTAGTTCCCCGACCGGACACATGTTTATTTCAGTTTTATTGCAGTGCTAATTTTCTATATACATGTGATCTATGTTTCCTTGGTTTCCACACTTAGGATTTATTTTATTTACTTCTGCAATATTTTTATGACTTCTGCTGAACAACTTAATAAATTATAAAAAGTGTTACTTAACTTTAAAATTAAATAATAAAGAGAATTTTGTTGTACTTATCTTGAACACGAGAAACGAAGAGAATTAGATAGAAAGGCTGACTAATACATCGTTGAGTCTTAAGTGACTGAGAATAGGGTTTAATGACGCTATTAGGCAGGGCGATTCCTTAGATAAAAGAAAGGGACGTCACAACGCTCTAGATAAGAGGTAGTTGCCAAACACCGCCTTCCCCCGACTCTTCACAAGATTTGAAATTATTCACCAAACAATAACAAATTTCGGATGAGTAAATCTCAAAGAAAATTTAGTTATTATTCACTAGAAATCCAATAAAACGACTGCAATTCATGCAGATAAAGTACATAGACGAAAATATAAAGTATGAATATAAGTCGCTGAGTGTAACGACATGCTATAATTAATCCCGATTAATTGATTAATTTCAAATTATGACCCTAAGCTCCAACCTATGTTGATATCGTAAAAAAGTCTAAGGCGTGCCGGACAAGGTGAATTATATTTATTTTATGTGATGCATATTAATTTGTTTTGTTATTGTTTATTATTTGCGTCGCACTAGTTAGGATTTCTATCAGTCATGTTGTACGCATGTAGTGACGAGACCATTTGATGATGTGGGTTCCACGTAACGCATGTGTATAGGGTAGTCAAGGATTTTAGAGAACATACACTCAACCACCCATATTGTGACAACACATCACCCACCCCTTACTTTTTCTCTCTAATCTCCAAATAAACACATTTGTATCTCTCTCTACCCGAACTCTCTCCTCTCTCTCTCATGTTCTTCATTCTCACTCTCATCTCACCTCTCGGTCTCACTCCCCTCTCTCCCACGTCCTCAAGATCTCGACCTCCTCTTAATTTGCATCCATCTCAATAGTGTGACCTCCCTCATCGACGACCTCTTTCTTGATCGAGACGAAGGGTTATCGATGTTGTTAATTTTTGTGGAAAAATTGAGGCCTTAATGGTGTTGTTGTAGTTGTGTTGTTGGTGTTGATGTTGATTATGATAGCCCTAGTCCCGACGAGTTGGGCTCCGCCTGGCCTAGTTTTATGTGGACCCTCGAGTCAGCTTTTGCAAGGTCAACGCAAGCCTAGCAGCCTCCGTTTTCATTATTATTACAAATTTAGTACTTTAAAGTCGAGTTATTATATTTTGAAAGTTTTATAATTAAAGCAGAGAAACTAAACTTAAGCAATTTAAATAACTCAATAAATGACAAATTGAGACTACCTATGGTATGGAAACCCAGAAAGTATGATCTCATGTATATGTAAGTTGACGAAATATGGAAATATATATGTGTCAAAGTGCACTCAACCCATTTAACCAGTTTTACAAAATATATATAATATAATCAACCAAAAGGACCTAAAGACCCAAGCGTAGCAAAAGTGGAAGCCGACTCTGAGGAAAGCTCAGAGGAAGTCTCAAAGTACCAGCTCCTTTCCCTTGCTAGACGATGGACCTGCAATTTTCACCACACAAGAGACAATTCCAGTGAGTAAAGCCAGAGGAGTCTCAGCATCAATTCTAGAATCCAATAAAAGGTTAGCCGATAGATCATGCAGGTAATCACAAGAAATGAAATAGAAATCACATGATAAATAAGCTAGTAAGGAATTCAAAGAGAATTGAGTGACAATATCACATAGATATGGGTATCCAAGTGGCCCAAGTCCATCTGGTTGTAACACACAGTACACAACCTAACTTCCAAGGCGGGTTATAGATTTAACTAAGTCTCCAAAATCTTAGATTGGTTACATCAACTGTAGCAGACATACAGTTACCTCTACAAGCTTGACTCTCCAATCTTAAACTGGGGACTTAGCACAATCTATAATCCGTGTAGTGATAGTGGTACATATGATCATACAACACGTGTACTGCATTCGACCACTTAGACCATAATCCGCTCGATACAAGTGTACATCACGAAGATAATCAATATGAATCACGCATGTTATCATAGACAATAAAATAAATTTAGATTCGCAAATGATGCATGCGTTTCAAAAAGTAAGTCACGAAGATCAACAATGAATTACACAGATAAATCATAGATAATGAATTCACAAGGAAAGCATATTGCCTAGATATGAAATGGGAATCACAAAGAGAGCATCAACATCGGCGATAACATGACAAAAAAGTTCACATAGAATGAATTACCAAGTATGATGATAATAAAATTGATGAGAATTAGTATTGAGGCCCCTGATTGTTTACTTACCTCAAACCTACGCAAAATCCAAACTTTCGTGGCTCCCACACGCCCGCAACCAATCCCGACACCTAACACTATGCGACTAGGCTCCTGGTATCCATTTGGATAAGTTCTATGTGCGTTAGAGTCCATTTAACTTGTTTTACATCTATTAATATAATCTCAGCCCTATATTGATTAATAGCTACTTTCTTACCAATTTTACTTTTAAAAAATGACCTGAAAATGATATTAAAATGCCTTGAAAAGACTTCGAATATGCTCGAGTCTTAGCCCCAATGTTATTGAATGAAACTCAATAAAGACTCAATTAAAACTCATTTGAATGGTTTAAAATCAAGTTTTTGAAATTCAGTCCATATATCGACTTATTTGAAATAATAGATTTTCCAAACCAAAACGCATATCTAAAATCGTGTTAATGATCTCGAAATGATACGAAAATCGATGAGTAATGAAATCACATAAAAGAAACTTGATCTAGAAAAATTGGACTAAATTCAATAAGTAAAAATTTCTTAAACAATCTTTAAACAAAATCAGCCCAATAAGTTATAAATGTGTTATCCTCGCAGACAAACCCTAACTTTCGGCCCATTTTGAAAAATCAAATGACTTTATTTTTGAAATCTAATGATACTAAGTTTTTTTCTCTATCTAAACTTTCCAACGGTATGTGACGCGTCAAAATCTGAGTTAAAACGAGCGAGTTATGACTATTTTACGAAAGTCAGTCAAAATGGTTCCGAAGCTACCCAGAACGTGGAGCGTGCTCCAGATCAGGCAGAACTGCAGAAACACAGTTCTGCACTCCCAAATCACCCAAAAGTCATTTTAAATGTACCCAAATCATCGCCAATCACCAAAAATCGATAAACCTTCATTATAGGCAACCAAACAACATTTTTTTACAACAACTTACACTTCATTTTATCAAATTATATCATAATTTACATTCATGAACCCTTAAAACATGGATTGAAATTCAAGTTTTAAAAAACATAATTTGGAATCTATTTGAAAATCAAATCCACCATTGGAAATCAGAATAGACACACTATTTTAAGAGGGAAAACAAAACTAAATCTTAGAATTTCTTAACAAAACCCTTAATTACACCACATAAAACATGAACAAGATGATAGATGTTTCTTACTCAAGCTAGGATTCTTGAATTGGCTTATCTCCTTATTGGCCACCAACATGCATCCAATCTTCTCTAAATCTCAAAAAATTTTGAGTGCTCCAACCCTATTTTTCTTTCTTATCTATTGGTTTCTTCATGAAAATGACTAAGGGATGGTATTTAGTTTACTTGACATATTCAAATCATAGGCTCACATTTTGTTTCATTATGTCCGTCAAGAGGTTCATCAAAGGCCCTTATTTACCCCATAATGTTCCACTAACTCTATCTCTAACCACTAACAAAATACATTTGATCTCTTAGGATTTAGTGGTATGCGAATCTAAAGGCAAGATCTATGGTTCTTGTTTTATTCATTGTCAACTTAGGCTTATTTGATTAGGCACTAACTTAGGCAAGGATTAGTGCCTAAGTAGATTAAGTAACCTAAGTACAAATATTTTTAATATATTCGAAACATACTTAGGTACTTGCCATATAATTTACTACGCGCGTCTCATGCCTATACGCATTTCGAGGTGTGACTCCACTCGTACACTTGACTATAAAATTATAAAATTTGCACATGGGTATCTATATAGGTAGTACACGTCACCACTCATAAATAAAATATTTTCAGACCGTTACATTGATGTACTTGTGAGACGAACTCCAGAGATGAAAATGGGGGAAAGGGGCAGCCCAAGCGGCCCGAGCCTGCCTAGCCTAAGTCCGGGCGGGTCGGCACGAGCCAACCAAGACCAAAGTGGGTCAAGCCAAGTCGACCGAACTCGAACGACCCAATTATGTCGAACCAAACCCAGCCGAACCGAACCCAGTTCAAGCCCAACCCTTATAATATATAAAATAAATAATTCAAAATTAAATCAAAGACAATTTTAATTAAAATAAATTACAAAATAGAGAAAATAGGTAAAAAATTATGAAAAAATCCAAAAAAATATGAGAAAATATGAAAAATAGAAATGGATAAAAAATTAGGTTTCGAGACTTTTTTTAAGCGTTTGGCACCCAGGTGCAACTCGAAAAACGTGCCACAATTAAAATTTGAAATAAAATTTTAATTTTTTGTTTATATTATAAAATCATTACTTGCGACACTGAAACTTTTTAAAATGATAAAATTAGCCACCAGAGAATTATGAGACTAGTCGAGTGTCTAGTGCGCATTTCGAGGCGCGATCGGGTAAGTTTAGAGCGATCTTCACGAGCGTCGAGGTAATTAAACCTACTAGAAAGTCAGCTTTGAATTTACTTATTTAACTTATAATTAACTTATTTCACTATTAGTTTTTGCCAGTTTGGCTTGCATACTTACTCCATTCTCGCGTGTGTTTGTATATGGTTGAATGGGCGATATGACCCATTTTCGGAACTCTCATAAATGACGATCCGATTGTTGATACAGTGTTGGTTATACCTTAGACTACGCGTGAGATTCCTTTATGCGAGTTGATGATCTCGAGAATGGGTTGACGTAAGGCTCGCCTCCATCACAGAGTTCATCTCATTCAAGGTGTTAGGGGGAAGTCTACTTTCCGATCAACAGAGTTTCTCGTTTCGATCGTGAAGAGGAAGTGGAGATTACGTCCCCACCAAGGCCTTCTCGGTATAGTATTTGCGTCCCAGGGCTCGACAACTATACACCATACTCATGTTCCATATGCTTAATTATCTCAACGACTTATATTCATGCTTTACATTTTCGTTTATATACTTTATCTGCATTAATTATAACCACTTTTCTTGGATTTCTTTTCAATACTAACCAAACTTCTCTGGGATTTACTCTTTGGGACTTATCATTGTTTTTGTTGGCAAGTTGTAGATTATACGACGAGTCGGATCTAAAGAGCCACGGTAGCTTCACTTGTATATATTTATATTTATGTATATAATACTTTTTGGGATCATTTTAGGAGACTTATTACCGATACATGTATATTGACACTTATTATATATTTTTGTCGCCTTTATTAATATACATGGTATCCTTTGTTGGATTTCAAGGATCAAGCACAGCTGAAGTTTTCGAAACCTTTTCGAATATCCCTGATCCAAGATCATATTGATTCTATTAATTTGATTTATGATGAGTCACACAGTCCTTCCTATGATGTCTTATTGAGGCTATACTTTAGAAACTACTACTATTCGCACTAAACCTTATTCTCTGTAAAGTGGTTTATAAAACATTATATACGATGTGGAATAAAAAGACCTAGTTTGTCTTTTCTTAAGATTTTGGGTGGTGAGACTTGCGTAAGATGCTAAGTCACCTAAAGTTTAATGCTTAAGTCATATGTGTTTCTAATTGTGGTTGAACATTATGATACTATTTTATACAATTGAGAACAAATTGTTTGTTCCTCAAAATGATGTCTTTCTAATTGTGGTTGAACATTTTCTTTAGCTACATAAAATGTCCCTAATAACTCAGTTTATGTTATATAACTTGTTAGTGTGAGTTTAGAATGTTTCTAACTCATTCTTACGAAGTTAACACATATCCATATTGCGATCATTAATCTTTTATATTAGCTTCAAAGTTTGCATCTTGTAACCATTTACAAGACTCATATCTTTCAAACCTCTGCAAATCTAATAACATCTCTCAAGTGCTTCTGAAGTACTTAAGAATGTTATCAACAAATATCCAGTGACCTTCACTAGAATCTATAAGATATATGTATGTTTTACCCAAAGCATATGACATATCAAGCTGAATGCAAAGTATAACATATGTGATGATTTTCATAGCTAATGCGTATGGAATCATATTCACATTGTCTCGCTTATCATTTCTCCTAAGACTTTGAGTCTTGCAGAGACTTATATTATAAGACATAAGTACGAATTCTTTTAAGAATCTCGCATATTGAAACTTTTTCAATTATGTCTATATAAGCACTTTAATTTAGAGTAATTAGCCTCCTATATCTATCTCTACGGATCTATATCACAAGGATATAGGCCTAATTATATAAGAATTTCATTGAGAAGCTTTCCTCAACCAAAGCTTGACATTCTACAAGGTTAGGAAATTTTTTTCTAATGAATAATATATTATCAACCTACAGATTCAAAAAGATAATCACGCTCCCACTAACCTTTGTATATACACAAGCTTTATCTTCGATTCAATGAATTTAATTCATTAATTATTTCATCAAAATAAAGATCCCAACTCTAATAAGCTTACTATAATCCACACATGGATCCTTTAAGCTTGTATACCTTTCTAAAACTCTCAAAATAATCAAAACCTTTAAGTTGTATTATACACATCTTTAAGGAGTATAGAGCAATGCTATCTTGACACTCGTTTGTGATATCATATAGTCAAACTATGAAGTAATGACAATCATAATTCTAGAACTTGAGCTTAGATACCAATGAAAAATCTTATCATAAACAACACCTTGATTTAGATTGAGATTTTTCGATAAGCCATGCTTTTTAGTATGCATTTTTGTTTTTCATGTCACTTTAACTTTTTTTCATTCAATGGTCATACCACATTCAGGTAAATAATTCAAGTCCCAAACTTGGATAACATACATAAATTAAAATTCAAAGTTCATAACACTTAGTCTCTTCATCCAATCTAGATAAGACATGTCTCTTGATATGTAGTGATTCATTATGATCCAATATCAAAATATATCGCAACTATCAATAATAAAGAATTTCAGATTTCTCTGGCCAATTTCTTATTATTCTAAATTTTCGAGAGATATATGTTACTTGTGTATACTCAACTAGTTCAAAACTTTGTTGAGTATCCTAAGGTGGTTCATTTCTCATTTGTAGTTCTTGAACATTTTAAGATTTATTTTATTTATAATAGTGTCTTTGAAATAAACTCTTTATTTAGAAAGACATCATTTTGAGGAACAAACAATTTGTTCTCAATTGTATAAAATAGTATCATAATGTTCAACCACAATTAGTAACACATATGACTTAAGCATTAAAATTTAGGCGACTTAGCAACTTACGCAAGTCTCACCACCCAAAATCTTAAGAAAAGACAAACTAGGTCTTTTTATTCCATATCGTATATGGTGTTTTATAAACCACTTTACAGAGAATAAGGTTTAGTGCGAACATTAGTAGTTTCTAAAGTATAGCCTCAATAAGACATCATAGGAAGGACTGTGTGACACATCATAAATCAAATTATATCTTATATAGTTCGATTTCTCCTCTTAAAACATCATTTCTCAAATGACGTTCCTAGCGGAGTTAATTGTAATACAATCCCACAATTTCAAAGATGGTCATTTCAACTATTGGCTCAAATATTATCCACCTTGATCTCATCAAATTATGTTAATAGTTTGCCAAGTGATTTTTTATGTACTCTTTTTGAAATGTTTGTAACAATTCAAAATTATTTCTTCCTAATAGGATTTATAATTCATTATAAAGTGAACAATTTCATTATATGAATAACTAAATCCGTTCTTTTACACTATTATTTATAACTGGGCTTATATGTCCGACACACACCTTTGGTAGCATTCACCTTCCTTTTATCTTTCTTTATTAAGTTCCTTTATGTTACGAACCATCAATATATGTCTAAGGCCTTTCTTAATATTTTGTCTTACA
Source organism: Stephania cephalantha (assembly GCA_039657325.1). NCBI lineage: Eukaryota > Viridiplantae > Streptophyta > Magnoliopsida > Ranunculales > Menispermaceae > Stephania > Stephania cephalantha. The sequence continues at coordinate 16,544,252 of CM077567.1, read as the reverse complement.
GTTGTGAACATCATAGGCAACTGTAAACACAAATCTCTCCATGTCATTCATATTATATAGTTCAAAACTATTTTGATGAATTATAGATCAAATCTACTGCTAACTTTTGGCACATGAAGACTCAAGCCGTTTGAGATAAGTAATATAGTCCTTTCATATTCCAAACATAACATATTAATAAGGTTCTTAACCATTTTACAAGAATCTAGGAAATTTATAATTTTATACCTTTCCCGTGTAACTTACTGTTGGAACATTTCCTTCAGTGTCACTGTCATGTCATTAGCATCCACGGTCACGAATCTAACCTGAAGTCCGGTTTTATATTTGCTGACATGACATATAATTCTTGTACTAATAGATTGTAGTTTAAAAGGAACCATTAATCTTAGACATACATCCTTATTTTTATGGTTGATAACATTTATCAATTTTCAAATCAAAACAGGGAAATTAGTCTTAAGAAATTATTTTACCAATCTTCAAATTTGATTGCAGTTACTTTGGATTAGTTTTACTAGGAGTTTAATATATACACCAAGAAGATTATGCAGAATAATTTATTACTGTGTAATTAAACTCCCACTAAATCAATAACCCTCATAATATTAATTTAGCGGTCTAAGATTCATATTTCTCTTAATTTTGAGACAGCTGGGGCATGACACTCTAAATTAAGTTATTTAGGTAGGTGACCTTTACCAATTGCATCACATGCAACTCTTAGGTTCTTTATGAGACCTAGACATCATATGTCTCAAAATGTTATGTCTCATCTATGCCTAAATCTCAAAACCATTTTGATGGCTTTATTAAGTCAAACCAATTTAAATCATCTAGGTAATTGTTACTCACTTGCCTCACCAAGATAACACGATACACCTTGCGGTGGCAGACCCATATTGATGTGATCGAGGCCTTGACAAGTGTTTTAAGAATTAGGTGGCATTGACTTAAAATTTTAAAGAGGGATTTTGATCAAAATTTATGATCCTTTTATATTTTATGAGTATTAATTCTATCATTTTTTATTAATTATGGAATATCCCATATACCCAATATGTGTAGAATAAAGATCATAAAATAAGAAGCAAGAAACAATTTCATGTACACAAGCATCATAGAAATTTAAATATTATTCATTAATAGAAAATTTTATATGCGTAGTTGTATTAGCCCACCGGTGTGGGTGGGGAATAAAGATCATAAAAGGTGTTAACCAAAGCTTAAGAGTTTTACTAATAAATTACGAAATCCTATTAAAAAAATCTTATTAGTAAAATTAATTAACCCCATTTTCATAGTAGTAATTTATTTAATAAAAACCATTTTAATTAAATAAATTGAAGTTATAAAATTTAATTAAGCCCCATATATAGTAATTAATTAGAAATGTTTCTAATTTAATTAGTATATATCTTAATTCAACCCTATGTATTAGATGTTGCCAAATTATTATTGAATATGAGAGGTAGCGAGATGCAGAATCGCTAGAGAACTTGTCGTCTTAGGTGTCGACACCCTCAATGCAGAGATGGTGGCAGTAGTTCTGGTGGACCAATCTGGGAGGTTCCAATCCACAGCTAGGGCTCGCATTTTTCAAGGGATTAAATAGAGCTCTATTCGTGAGCAAGAGAGATATGATCAAAGAATTGCAATTATGTACTCTATCTCTGTCTCTATTTCATTGAGGGCAACAAATTTTTTATATATGGCACCTTGAATTCCATTCGATCTTCGATATCGTGTTCAGGGATCAAGCACAGTGGAAGTTTTCAAAACCTTTTCGAATATCTCCGATCCAAGATTTTATTGATTCCATTAAACGGATTGTTGGGGCATGTGCCCTAGGTCAATCCATTAACTGTCTTTATGAATACTTTTAGTTAATAAAATAGAGGATTTCATTTGTTGTTTATTATAATTAATTTGCATGTTTACATTATAATAAGATCCATGAGTATTTAGAGAAATATCCTAAATGTCCCTAGTCGATCATTATACTGGGAACTATGATGAATTAAAACTAGTGTGATTCTTGATTGATGATCATATGATGATTATACGTATAGGGATACGAATCAAGATCACGAGTACTTGTTAGGGAACAAAGTACTAGACCGACCCGCTATAAGAACATCACATGGATTAAGTCATAGTTGTTTCTCATGATAGGTATATTTTTCAGTCCTCTGACTTGAGATTACCAGAGACTTCAACATTAGGAACACAGTGATTTGACACAATCAAACGTTGTCTTTAACCGGACGATTATAAAGGTTGTGATTGGTTACTGTGTGAGCAATGTGATGAAGTTGTGTAATCAACATAGAATTTGTCCCTCTCATATAAAGAGAGATATCCAGTGTATCCCTCGATGTGTTAGACTGTTAAAAGGCCTAGTCTAAGTGAATTGATATTGATCAATGTCACTTGGATGTTTTCAGTCTACCTAGAGATCGAGACTAGTACGATTGAACATGTTGGATGACAATTCCATGCCTTATGTTTGATCAAAAGGATATCGTGTGACAAAAGGATGTTATATACACTATTGATTAGGTTGTATCGATTTGATATTCGTACAACTTGGGTAGTCATAATGTCTTGCTAGAGGCGCTTATGACTTGTATACCAAAATGTGTTTTGGTACACTGCCAACGTTGTATGAGCCTATTGGGTCGCACACTAAGAATGGTTTTGCGAGATTTTAAGATGGTTCAGAAAAATGAATTTTATATGATAAAATTCATGACGGAAACGTCCTTGTGGTGTATTACACTTATACTTCTTTAAGTAAGGGTATATGTGTAATTTACTTAACCGTCTATATACAAGGGTTGTATAAATAGACGCTTTAAGTTAGAACACAGGTACGAAAGAAAAAAGGCCGAAACTCTATTTTCGTTTTAGAAACGACTTAGGGTTTTTGGTATGCTCTGGATCGTTTTGGAGAGAAACAAAAAGGTTTGGTATTCTCTCGAAGCTAGCACTTCAAATCTCGGCCGTCGTTCGTGTGTGGACTGCTGATAGAGGGCGTTCGTCGTTGGCAGCGCCTTAGAGATCGATCAACCTTCTGAAAGGTATATTGCGATTGAGGTATGATTAAGTTTTTCATGGTTTAAACGTTTTTAATGGAATTAGATTCGGATCTGTTGGGGTTTTTGTCAAACTGTTTTGTAATCTCCATTGCGTATGAACCCCAAAACCCAACGGTGGTATCGAGCCATCGAGTTCGATTCCATTAAATTCATTGCATGTTTTCTTCGATATATACATGATATATGATTGAAAGCATGTTAATAGTTGATGTATATGTGATATACATAAAATTTTATGTGAGATTTATTATCATGTTTTGTGTATATGATACATATATTTGTGATTTAATTGAAATCAGTTTCGTACATGCTAGTAACCATGTTAGGTTAATTCGAATAATTTTAATGAATTGAGTTTCGTGTTATGTGATCCATGACACCATTAGGTTCGATTGGGATAGTAGTTCATGATTCAATTACATGTTTGTGATTATTTGGATGAAGGCCGAAATTACAAATAATTATTTTTTGAAATTATTTATTTATCTCGTTATATCTATTATGTTATGAAGTTTCTATTTGATAAGAGATAGATAACAAATTAGATTAGGAGATATAAGCAAAATCGGTTTCGTTATCCCTATTGGATAGGAGATACATATCGAGAATCTTGTTATTGGTGATATGCTAGGATTCAAATATCTTAAGTCCTAATTGGATTAGGATAAGATGATTAGTTAGATGTGGGCCCGGGTTAATTAAAAATGTTTTAATTGACTTAATTTTGGATAAATTAAGGGGTAAATTTATGATAATAAAATCAGCGAAAAATATGATTTTCTATAGCGAATTTTAATTTTCGGAATTGAAATTCGTCTTTAAAAAAAAAAAAAAAAAAACGGGGCGCGCGCCCCACTTACCCCTCCATTAATCGGTCAGCGGGACCGCCGTCAAACTAATCCTAGCGCACGAAAATTCTTTTATTTGTGAACAGTATAAAAATTTTCAAATTGTTTAGTGATTGAACAAATCAATAAATTTTATGATATTTCATTGTTTACATAAAATCACTAAAACTGAATAAAAATCCCTCTATTAAATTTTAAGTCTCGAGCCATCCATTTTAAACACTTGTCAAGGCCTCAATCACACTAATATAGTTTCAGCCATAGCTGGGTGTATTGTGTTATCTTGGTAAGACAAGTTGGGTAAGAGTTACCTAAATGTTTAAAAATGGTCCGACTTAATAAAGCTATCAAAATAGTTTTGAGCTTTAGGCACATGATGAGATAAAAAACATGCTAAGACATAAGATGTCACGTATCTCATAAAAGTATTTAAAATTACATAAGATGTAATTGGTAACTGTTACCTACCTAAATAATCTAGTTCTGTGTTTCATGCCATAGCTGTCATAGAATTAGGTGAAATATGGATTTTAGTCCCCTAAATAAACAGTATGTTTTGGGAGGGTTGTTAATTTAGTGGGAGTCTATTCCTCTATACTAAAATAAACTTTGCATAATCTTTATTGTAGATCAATGGCCTCTTCAAGTAACAATAATCCCCCGTCATCGCGATCTATCCTTGAGAAGGATAAGCTATCTGGGACTAACTTTCTTGATTTGGTTCGAAACTTGAGAATCGTTCTCAAACATGAACGCAAGTTGTATGGCCTGGATGCTCCAATCCCCGAGGACCCACCACCCAATGCTACGAAAGTTTGTGAAGGATGCGCATAATAAGCATGTCAACGATTCTACGGATGTTGCATGTATTATGCCGGCAACTATGGTTCCTGAACTTCAGAAGGACATGGAGCTAATGGAAGCCTACGACATGGTTGTAACGCTCGAAGGAAATGTTCCAACAAAGAAACTAGGCAAGAAAGGTTCGAGATAGTCAAGAACCTACATTCTTGCAAGATGACTGAGGGTGCGTCAGTTAGTCCTCATGTTCTTAAGATGAAGGGCTATGTTGACCAGCTTGATATACTCGGATTTCCCATAAGCCAAGAGTTGGCTACGGATTTGATCCTGAATTCATTACCGGAGAGTTACTCACAATTTGTGATGAACTACAATATGAATAATATGGAGAAATCAATTTCGAGTTGCATTTGATGCTCAAAAGCTGCTGAACAAAATATCAAGAAACCTCTAGTAATGTGTTGATGGTCCAAAAGGGAAAGGGAATGAAGAAGAAAGGCAAAGGCAAGGCTAGAGTTGCCAAGGTTGTTGCACTGTCACAAAGCCTATGGAACAAGTCAAGCCCCAGACTGTTCCTGCTTCAAAACACCCAAAAGAAAAGGAAGGAAATTGTCATTTCTGCCAAGCACCTGAACATTGGTTCAGAAATTGCAAACTCTATATGGAAGATCTAAAGAAGAAAAAGGGTAGTGCGACTACCACTACAGGTATTTATGTTATTGAAATTAATTTATCTACTAGTGATTCCTGGGTATTAGATACCGGATGTTGATCTCACATTTGTATAAATGTGCAGGGACTCACCATAAGTAGAAAGTTGAAGAAAGGAGAAGTCATCCTCTGCGTAGGGAATGGAGCAAGAGTTGTTGCCCTGGCTGTTGGATCATATGACTTAGTCTTACCGAGTGGACTTATTTTAACTTTAAATAATTGTTATTTTGTGCCTGCCTTGAGCAGAAACATCATTTTGTTTCATGTTTGGATATGGATGGTTTTGATTTTATTATTGCGAATAATAGATGTTCCATTTCTCGTAAAGGCATATTTTATGCAAATGTTGATTTGTGTGATGGTCTTTATATTCTAAGCATGAAAAGGTCCATTGAAACTCCAGACTTTAACATAAATACAAAGAGATTCAAGTCAAATGATTTGAATCAAACCTATCTTTGGCATTGTCGTCTCGGGCACATAAATGAGAAACGCATAACAAAGCTCCATAAAGATGGACTTCTAGATTCATTTGATTTAGAAACATATGAAACGTGCGTATCTTGTTTACTAGGCAAGATGACTAAAAGTCCCTTTACTGGACACAGTGAAAGGGCAAGTGATTTATTGGGTCTAATACATACTGATGTATGCGGTCCTATAAACACAATGGCTAGAGGAGGTTATCAGTACTTCATTACATTTACTGATGATTTCAGCAGATATGGTTATGTATATCTTATGAAACATAAAGCTGAGTCATTTGAGATGTTTCGAACGTTTCAAAATGAAGTGCAGAATCAACTTGGTAAAACTATCAAAACACTTCGATCAGATCGAGGTGGTGAATATTTGAGCCAAGAATTTGATGATCATCTTAGAAATTGTGGGATTGTCTCCCAATTGACTCCACCCACAACTCCACAATGGAATGGAGTTTCGAAAGGAGAAATCGAACCTTATTAGATATGGTTCGATCTATGATGAGTCATGCGAGATCTTCCATTATCCTTTTGGGGTTATGCATTACAAACTGCACTTTCACTCTAAATCGAGTTCCTTCTAAAGCGGTTGATAAAACACCATATGAGATATGGTACGGAAAGAGACCTAGTTTGTCTTTCCTTAAGATTTGGGGTTGTGAGGCTTACGTAAAATGACAAGTCTCGAAAAACTAGCACCTAAATCGACAAGTGTTTATTTGTGGGGTATCCTAAGGAAACAAAAGGATATTACTTTTATAATCCCGCTGAGAACAAAGTGTTTGTTGCTCGGTATGGTGCCTTTATGGAAAAATAGTTTATTTCAAAAAACACTAGTGGGAGAGAAATAAATCTTGAAGAAGTTCAAGAATCACGAGATAAACACCGACCGCTATCGGAAGTTCAACAACGTTCGAGCCGATTGAACCTCCACAAGTGACACAAGGCCCACGTAAATCTGGTAGGGTAAGACATGAGCCAGAGAGATTCGAATTTCTCATTATTGATAGTCGTGATGTGTTGCTTATGGATCAAAATGAGCCCACCACTTATCAAGAGGCTATGTCTGGACCAGACTCGATAAATGGCTAAGTGCCATGAACTCTGAGATGCAATCCATGTATGATAACCAAGTTTGGAAATTGGTTGATTTACCTGAAGTTGGTAAGACCATTGGATGTAAATGGGTTTTCAAGAAGAAAACTGACATGGATGGCAAAGTGCATACTTTTAAAGCAAGAATTGTAGCAAAAGGTTTCAGGCAGACTCAAGGTGTTGATTATGATGAAACTTTTTCGCCAAGTAGCCATGCTTAAATCCATAAGAATTTTAATTGCCATTGTTGCATATTATGACTATGAGATATGGCAAATGGATGTAAAAACAACATTTCTTAATGGAAAGCGCTTGAGGACGTGTAAATGACACAACCTGAAGGTTTTGTACATCCTGAGAATTCTATGAGGGTATGCAAGCTTCAAAGATCCATTTATGGATTAAAGCAAGCTTCTCGGAGTTGGAATCTTCGTTTTGATGAAGCAATCAAGGATTTTGGTTTTATTAAGAACGAAGATGAGCCTTGTGTATACAAGAAGGTCGGTGGGAGTGTAGTTTTTTAAGTGTATCGTATGTTGATGATATATTACTCATTGGAAACGACATCCCAGCATTGTAGAATGTCAAGTCTTGGTTAGGGAAGTGTTTCTCAACGAAAGACTTAGGAGATGCAGCCTATATCCTAGGGATAAGGATCTATAGGGATAGATCTAAGAGGCTAATCGGTCTAAGTCAGAGTGCTTACATAGACAAGGTGCTGAATAGGTTCAGTTTGCAAGACTCTAAAAGAGGATTGTTGCCAATGTCTCATGGCATAAGTCTCAGCAAGATTCAATGTCCTAAGACAAATGATGAGTGAGACCGTATGAATAAGATTCCATATGCATCAGCTATTGGATCTATCATGTATGCAATGTTATGCACTCGACCTGATGTATCATATGCTTTGAGCACTACAAGCGAGATATCGGTCGATCCTGGTGAGAGTCATTGGATAGCAAGAAAGAACATTCTTAAATACTTAAGAAGGACTAAGGAAGTGTTCTAGGTCTATGGAGGTTTTGAAAATGATCTAGTTGTAAATGGTTACACGAGATGCAAGTTTTCAAACCGATATAGATGATTTTAGATCGATCTGGATATGTGTTTACTTTGAATAGGGGTGCGATAAAAGTGGAAAAGTTGAAGCAAGAGGCGTCAGCGAGATTCTACAACAAAAGTGAGTATATTGCGGCGTCGATGCAAAGCAAAGTAGGCAGTTTGGATCAAAAAGTTCATTTCTGAACTAGGTGTGGTTCCAAGTATTGCTAACCCTGTTTGTTTGTATTGTGACAATAACGGGGCAACAGCACAGGCCAAGGAACCTAGATCACACCATAGATCTAAAAATTTACTCAGGCATTTTCATCTCATCAGAGAAATTATTGAGAGGGGAGACGTAAAGATTTGCAGAGTACCTACTGAAGACAATGTTGCGGATCCATTGACAAAAGCTCTTCCACAAGCAAAACATGATGGTCATGTTAGATCATTAGGCATTAGATGCATGTATGATTGGCCCTAGTGCAAGTGGGAGATGTTGGGGCATGTGCCCTAGGTCAATCCATTAACTGTCTTTATGAATACTTTTAGTTAATAAAATAGAGGATTTCATTTGTTGTTTATTATAATTAATTTGCATGTTTACATTATAATAAGATCCATGGGTATTTAAAGAAATATCCTAAATGTCCCTAGTCGATCATTATACTGGGAACTATGATGAATTATGACTAGTTTGAGTCTTGATTGATGATCATATGATGATTATACGTATAGGGATATGAATCAAGATCACGAGTACTTGTTAGGGAACAAAGTACTGGACCGACCCGCTATGAGAACATCACATGGATTAAGTCATAGTTGTTTCTCATGATAGGTATATTTTCAGTCATCTAACTTGAGATTACCAGAGACTTCAACATTAGGAACACAGTGATTTGACACAATCAAACGTTGTCTTTAACCGGACGATTATAAAGGTTGTGATTGGTTACTGTGTGAGCGATGTGATGAAGTTGTGTAATCAAAATAGAATTTGTCCTTTCATATAAAGAGAGATATCCAAAGTGGATCCCTCGATGTGTTAGATCATTAAAAGGCCTAGTCTAAGTGAATTGATATTGATCAATGTCACTTGGATGTTTTCAGATCTACCTAGAGATCGAGACTAGTACGATTGAACATGTTGGATGACAATTCCATGACTTATGTTTGATCAAAAGGATATCGTGTGACAAAAGGATGTTATATACATTATTGATTAGGTTGTATCGATTTGATATTCGTACAACTTGGGTAGTCATAATGTCTTGCTAGAGGCCGCTTATGACTTGTATACCAAAATGAGTTTTGGTACACTGTCAACGTTGTATGAGCCTATTGGGTCGCACACTAAGAATGGTTTTGCAAGATTTTAAGATAATTCAGAAAAATGAATTTTATATGATAAAATTCGTGACAGAAACGTCCTTGTGGTGTATTACACTTATACTTCTTTAAGTAGGGGTATATGTGTAATTTACTTAACCATCTATATACAAGGGTTGTATAAATAGACGCTTTAAGTTAGAACACATATAGGAAAGATTAAGGGCCGAAACTCGATTTTCGTTTTAGAAACGAATTAGGGTTTTCTGGTACGCTTTGGATCGTTTTGGAGAGATAAAAGGTTTGGTATTCTCTCGAAGCTAGCACTTCGAATCTCGGCCACCGTTCGTATTTGGACTGCTGGTAGAGGGCGTTCGTCGTTGGCAGCGCCTTAGAGATCGATCAACCTTCAGAAAGGTATATTGCGACCGAGGTATGATTAAGTTTTCATGGTTTAAACGTTTTTAATGGATTTAGATTCGGATCCTGTTGGGGTTTTTGTCAAAATTGTTTTGTAATTTCCGCTGCGTATGAACCCCAAAACCCAACACTGATGTACCATGAAAGAAAAACCATACCTTAACAAGAACAACTCCATGTTTGCCTTGTTTAGTGTTGATCGATTCCTTCAAGATGCTGCTAGAGACAAACGTCATCTATAAAAAATCCACACACGAATGGACGATCTAGATTCGGAGTGCTAGCCACAATAATTCTAGGGCAAAAATTCTCACAAAAATTCTCTAGAAAAATCTCTACAACAACTATGACCCTAATGTCTTATTTATAGTACAATAGGTTGAATTGTAAAGGAACTTCATCCTGTAGTCCATCTCCAAATAGAGTCTTAAATAAAGTCGAGCTCTAAAAAGGATAGAGTCATAGATAATCTAGAATTACTAATCCAAAAAGAGTTGTAATTTATCTAAAACTCAAACAAAATTAAAGTCATACTATAATTCCAATTAGAGTCCTATTTAAAATAAGATTTACTAAGAGACAATTTCTACTCACACTAGAAATGTAGGAGAATTTTGAGTCCTAGTCAAACTAGGACACATAATGAGAATCTTCAAAATGAGTTTTATCAAATAAAATTCATTAACCCAGACAATATTAAATCGCGCAAATCCGTTCTTTGTGTGCGACCTAATAGGTTCATACAATTTTTGCAGTGAACCAAAACCATTTTGGTAAACAAGTCATAAGCGGTCTCTAGCAAGACATTATGACTACCCAAGTAGCATGAAGATCAATAAATCAATACAACGTAGTAGACAATGTATATCATATCCCTTTGTCACGTGATATCTTTTGATTGAACATAAGACGTGGAATATCACCCTTATAGTTCAATCTACTAGTCTCGATCTCCGAGTAGACTGAAATTTTTAGGTGGCATTGATCGAATCAATTCACTAGACATGACCATTTATCAATCTAATATATCGATGGGCTCGATAGATATATCTCTCTAAAAGAGAGGGATAAATTCTATCATGATTACACGACATCCACACATTAGTCGGACAATGACCAATCACAACTTTTATAATCATTCGGTTAAAGATGATGTTTAATTGTGTCAAATCATTGTGCTCTTAATGTTAGAGTCTTCGGTGATCTCAAGTCAAATGACTCAATGATATAACTATCATGAGAAGGCGCACTTACGACATCGACCATGTAGCATTCTCATAACGGGTTGGTCTAGCATTTGTTCTCAATAAATACCCATGATCTTGATCCTTATCCACATATACATAATCATCACATGACTATCAGTCAATACTCATATGAGTCTTGATTGATTATTGTTCCCATAATAATATTTATTTAAAGACGTTTAGAATAATACAATAATTACTCATGGATACTATTATAAAAGAAACATGCTTCTACTTATAATAGTTACAAAACGTTTACAGAATTGGCCTAGGGCACATACCCCAACATCCTCTTGTCGAGTTTGCACCGATAGGTTCGTTAATCAATGCAAAATTTGTTTACAATACTAATTTGCATACTATTAAGACTTTTGTTATTAAAACAACTTAAATGAATCAAAACCAACAAATTGAGTCATAAAACTTTATAACTTAGTATATGTTTCAACAAGATAATCATTTAAACATTGAAACTGACTAACTCAAATCATTTGATAGTTAGTTAGCGAGCCGTCATGGAAAGGTGTACTGGTTATGTGACATGACCAAATGACATGTCCGGCAACATGGCGGTGTTCAATTTGCCTTGGAATTTGTGACCGTCTCAATTGGTATCAAAGCCTAGGTTCAGGCGAACCTAAGGAAAAGTTCAATATAATTGAATAAAACTTAAAAAATAGACATTAGATGGGGAAACCCGAAGATCCCATCTTAGAACCTTTAATGAAGTTTAGTGTTGGTGATTATATATGTGTTACGTCTTGATTACATACACCTATTACAAATTCGATCCGATACGTGAATATCGTTAGATACACTAATGGATGGCAGCCGATTGCGGTGGTGTAGGAGGTTTGACAAATAATACTAAGCCTGTAGTTATTTTTGATTTGACTCTTTGTGATATGGTTATCACACATGATTGATAATGCTGATATACACACCCTCCTCAGGACCCAGATGACTAGTTTATGTGACTAAAGATGCGTATGGTGATTAATGCGAATGTGACAAGTAGAGGACTTGTACAACAGTACCCACACCTCCGCCAATGATAATGCCTTCTGAACAAAATATTAAATCATTGAAGAAAGGTAGTTGGAGATGAGGCAAGAGTTTAAGGAATAGTCAACTAGTGTTAAGAAAAATATGCAATAGTTTCCAATGCGACCGTAAAGGACATAAAGAAAAAAAAAGTGTAGTATTAGCCAACGACTTTGATGTCAGCACCACTATTGTGTAGTCAGACGAAATCACTAGAAGATAAACAACTAGTTAATTGCTTCGGATATGAGCAACTATGACATTACAATATTAAATATTCACAAAATCTTAGTGGTGTCAATTGCAACATCATTGATACTAGCACTGCCGTTATAGGCTAAAGCCACGACATCTGAATAGTACATTAAGGGCAAGACTTAACTACTAGTTCAATTCCTACATGTTTAGAGATAGTGACGTTATATCCTTTTATACCTAGCTGTGTGATAGGTCAGTTAGGACTTCAACATATTTAGAGTCAACACATACCTGATTCTCGGCATGGCAACCGAAGGTAAGGTGTTACCCTAGCCAAATTGGTATATGATGTCTATTCTAGGTTGGCAGACGATAATTGTTAAAAAAGTTTTTGTAAGTCAGGACTTTCGAGCTTAATGTGCCACTAGTTTGGTAACTACAAAAAGTAAGGAAGGGCATTCTAAAAATGAAGTTTAAAAGTATCAATGGAATTAGAAACTGTCACACCTCAAGATCTTGTAAAGACTATGATGTATGACTATTATTTCATGTATACCATGGGTTATGAGTCGAGAAATTCTATTGGCTTGATTGCCCTTTAGGGAAAAGTCATTTGCAAGACAGGAATGACCTTCGCCTGAGCTCACTTATATAGGGTGTATAGGATGGCAGCTGGCATTGTGAGCGAGATCTAGCTTATAGAAAATCATACAGGATAGCTGAAAATAATGATGTCTAGTTTGAACAAAACTGTAGACTTTAGACATTGTTAGGTCAACGATGAAGAGCCTGTAAAGGACGTGAGACAAACAGGTTTTCAGTAAACTTTATGGAAACATGTAGTGTTAAGATGACTCAGAACTGTAGGAAAGTGAGTACGTAGTCCTTTAGCTCCAACCGGAGCACTGGAGTAGTCTTACAGGAATAGCAGACGAGTAACTCCACTATTTTTTAAGGATTTGTTCGCAGTCCATAAGGTCAGTGGGGGCCTCGCTGCCACTTCTTGGACAGAGACAAATTAGGAGTGCGAGCCGAGATAGAGCCTTCAAATTTATCTGAGGTCAAAAATGACCTCAAGCCAACCTAAGGAACATGTTGTTCGAATCTCCCACGAATCTATAAATGACTGAGTCGCAGGAAATCTCGCACTTGAGATCACTCTGACCCAAATGAGAACTCGTAGAAAGTTTAGGACAATGTCTCAAAGAGATGTGGAAAGCCTTAAAAGCTCATATATTATGATCCAACTAAGCGTGTGTGAGTCACTAGTCCCCGAGAGTCAAAAGGTTTAAGTCTTGAGGCGGAGCATGAAAGTTTCGAGGGGATATATTATGATTAGGGGCGTGAATAGCTAGTTTAGACTCGCCATGAGAACAAATGAATCTTTATGTTTTCAGTCGATCATGTTTTTCCAACTAGCCTACAGGTGAAACTTGGAAGATCTAAGCAAGACCCACCGAACCAACTCAGAAAGAGTTAAACTTTGTTAAGTCCAATAAGATATATGGATGCCCACATCAGGAGATAAAACCTAACTCCAAGGTAAAAGTGTATCGCAGTCAAAAATAAAGATTTAGTCATTTCACTGATAAGTTGAAGATTATAAATACACGTTAAGGATGAAGAGTACGATTTTAACTTAGGAAGTCTAGGAGAAAAGGTTAATAGACGGAATCGGAGTTAGCAGGATGCCTTTTGATGTAAGTATTAGGTCTGGCATCCTGATAGGAATTGGAAGAGGCATGTTGTCTACAGATCTAGAATCTATACATGCACAACTCTTCAAAGAATCAAGGGGGTTAACCTTATCATATGAGTAGTTACTCTCTTTAGGTCCTAATACATGCGAGGTACAACCTAGTTAGGTATATGCGCATAGAGGCATGATGAGATGATATGTGACTTAGATATGAGAGTATGTTACTCATAACAGATGTAGTCACATATTTATTAGGATATTTTTAATTTCTATGCATACGCTTATGCCCTTAGAATAACACAGGTTCTTTCTTTATCTAATGCATAAGTTTAAGTTGGCGACAGACAATTGATAGCGATGCAGTTAGTTGACTCGGGATTCATATCACACCAGGGTTTAAGTTTCCATACAGGTTTGATTCGACGTCAATTACTAATCTCATTTCAAATTATGTACGTGATGAATCACTCGAGGAACATCATGGTCATATTGTGCTACAGACTCAGGCATAAGTTTGGAAGCACAACTAGAGGAGTCGATGCTAGAGGCAAGGCATGAGGTTGCGCATTTTTGACCATGTTTGAGAATCTAGAACTCGCCTTCATATGAGGTTAAACATATGAGTTTCAAGTGTAGTTTGATAGTTAATCGTGTTCGTTTAGTGCTGCAAAAGAGTTTAAACACCTTAAAGGTGATAATAAAGGAAAACGCCGAAGAAATGTCTGATAATATTTTCATTACAATCGAGTAACTTGATAGGTTTTTGGGCAAGACATGAGCCGAGATGGCAGGTTGTTGGGTTTTCAATAGAGATGAAGAGCGAAGGTATCGCCGTGGAATTTCTATTTCCATGTCAGTTTGGCAAGCACCTTTATCTCGATAAAACACGATTACCTCCAAATTTTGACACAAGGGATTACACATATGTTTAGGGCGCCTAATTGTAGTTGTAGCATCCCCTATCCTGATTAGGGTGATACTCAGCCTGAAACCCTAATTAAGCCTCGGTACACCAGCCAGACTTAACTAGAGTCAACGGGCTTTTCTTAAAACCTAATAAACACAACCCATATATCTTGATAATTAAATAATAATTAAAACAAAAATGCAGCGGAATTTAAAACTTTTTTTGATAAAACAAAAGAAATACGAAAATTGCGTAAACCTCGGTCGTAAAACTATACCCCAACCATTTTTATTACAAAATAGTAATTCATTATAATATATAAATAATAGGGAAATCATTACACCATAGAGAAGACTATAAACTCATAATCTTCTCCATTCATGAGTCGAAGTGCATGTCGATAACCTGAAATGTTAATTAGGGAATGAGTGCTCCAATTTGCTCAGTTAGTGATGCTCGTAAACGTATCAATTATTGACTACTATCAATAAATAAATGAATAACAATATGAATCCAAAGCATATGTATTCAGGCTTTAAAAATTATATAACAATAGCTAATGGATGAAGTTCACAGGTCAATTGCAATTGTACTCGTGACTTGTAATTTTTATTTTCATTTTAGAGTCGTACTATCGCCTTACATAAGAGCACGTTTGCGTAATCCACATGTTGAGCGACATGGGGTTCTGCCAGTGGATTCAAATGTAATTGATCTATCAACTCTTAATAACACAAGTGTCATACTCTTAACTTACCCTAAGAATATGATCCACATAACCCCCATGTTGGTCATCATGTGATTCTATTGGTGTATTTAAGTGTAACTCAGTTACCAACCCTAACTGGATAGTGAGCGACTAAGGTAAAACTCCGGCCTACTAAGAATGTAAGGGCATAATCTATTTCCAAGCTAACATTTTCCTTTTATTAGGACAAAGTAGGGCGTAATCCATTTATAGGGTAACCTTCACATCCCTCATCCCGGTCAGCCTTATCGACCTTTTCGAGGATCTTTAGGATTTTTACATTTAAAAACAATTACAGTCAAGTCACGGTACATTGCCCCATTCCCAGTCTATAATGCTATATGAACTAGATATACTAGTTACGATGCATAGTTGATAAGAATATGAGTCCCACTTACCTGTCCCGAGCCTTCTTAACTTTTTACCGACTTACATAACTCCTAGAATCCATGCACCTTTCATGTCAATCAAAAACCTAAATTAAACCAATTTTCATCGATTTGGATCCAATACTCATTAATTAGAATCCTTAAATTGATCCTAATTGAATTCGAAACCAATTTGCTACTTTTTAGGTCAATACGATCATTTCATGTTTTTCGAGGTAAAAACCCTGGTATAAAGTCTTGCACAAATCCCAAATTCTTCATTTTCCATAAAAATTCATCAATTTCTATTTATTTGGTAAAATTATAATTTTTGGGGTTTTCCTTATTTTTTGGAATTTTTCCCTAATTTCTTGTTTTTTCTCTATTTTTTTTAATTTGGTGTTTGACCCTTGTGAATCGGACCCGGTTTAGTCCGTTTCGAGGATCAAACCCCCTTTCTTCTTTCTTTGTTCCTGCAACTCAAATCAATAACTTTTTTTCTTTGCTCCCAGGGCACTCTTGGGGAGGGGAGACGGCTCCTTGCCGTCTCCTTCCTCGGACAACCGAGCCTCCGTTAACAACCACAACAGAACATCAACAACCTCCATTTCAACAACAACAAACAACAATCAACAACAATATAATAACTCATCTTTCCCTTAGACTCAATCCCCCTCTCCCACAGTTTTGAAACCTCCCTCTTGGTCTCACTCTTAATCGATTTCGATTTCACTATGAAATGTTGGAATAGGCGGTGTTCTGTGTTTGGAAATAAACATAAGTTTCCTCGAGATTTGTGTTGCATGAATCTCGAGGTAGATTAGATGGTTTATTTCTTTTTCATTTATATTTTAAAGTTTTTTGAGATACGTGTTGTGTATCTTGAGGTCAATCATTGTGGCTATTAACCATCCTCTACCTCTGACCAACTTATATAGATGAAATATAAGTTTTCTCGAGATTTGTACGCACGAATATCGAGAATGATCCAAATGACATAAACTAATCTCATTCCTTAATGTTACCATTTTTTACACATGCACATTGATTTTTTGTGATTTGTTTATACGCATCTCGAGGTATGAATAAACTCTCCAAAACACATTAATAATGATTTTTTCTTTCTATCCTGAATCGAATCATATGTCTCTCGCGTCTTGCAGGCAGGGGTGAGCTTTCTTACTATATAATCACCACTACGAACGAAGGACCAACGACAATCTTGGAGGTAAGAGAGCTTTGAGATGGTACGAATGGGTATGTCCGCCAGGTTGTCAAGGACACGTCTGAATAGGAGGCGGGTGAGTCCCGTCAGGGGCGGGAGTGCTTGGTCGTTGGGGTTTCCTTTTCCTCAACCGATTCGTATCTTTCAGAACAATCAACACATTCACCTCCTTGATGCTAATTCTACGCAGAACTCGAGGCGATCCAATATATAATTTTATTTGATTTAAGCTGTAGGATTCATTTATATATAATTATATACATAACATATATATAAATATATGTTCACCTATGTATTTTTGTAGCTATAAATTCCTCGCGCGCCAACGATCACCCTATGGCGTGCACACTATTGTACATCCCACGCGTGTCACCCTCGACCCCGTGTGTCACTAGGCACCCACCAATTATTAATTATTTATTTATTTATTTTCAATATATATATTTATATATACAATTTATATATGAATATATATAAGCCTATATTAACATGCCTATGACTTCGCCTTGCGTAACAACGAGTTAACTCATGCACGCTTACGACTTGTGTGCATCACCCTTGACCCACATATAGTATTAGGTGTCCTATAATCGGTCAATTATTCAATTATAGGCCAATAAATCCAATTATTTCCATAATTAATAATATAAACCATACAAACACCAAGCGATGCGTAATTCAATGCACACGCTAATCGAGACAAGCCGAGCTTAACCATGAGCCTAACTCGGGTTAATCAAAAATCAGATTAATGCTAATCACCCGCTTAAGGTAACAGGTCATTACAGTCTCCCCAATTTAAGACAATTTTGTCCTCTAAATTAAAGGAAACGTACAAGTTACCAATAGTTTTGAAGAGAAATGAAAATTGTTCTTTCATGTATAACACCTGTTCTCAAGTTATCTTTTTATTTTTATGAAAATACTATTTTCCCTTAAATCGAACCTACAATGCCCTTTCATAGATGAGACTTTCAAAAGTACAACCTAAAATTGTTTTTTGAACTCTCCAACAATCTATGATGCTTATCTCTTTAATATTTTATCTTAACCCAACTGTAGTTATAAATCACCTATTATTCCATACCTTCTTTGTGTAGCTCTTACTATCTCATTTTCACAAAAGCTATATCTACAATCTTAGTTTTATACATCATTGTAAGATAAGATTGAGCATATTCGACTTTATCATCCGATAATGTACTCCACCTGATTACCTTCATTATCAGAGAGCTTACACAAAGAAATCTTTTTTTTTTCAGCTATCATACATTTCCAAGGCATAGCTCAGAAATTTTATGCTCTGAATGGACAGTGAATGTTTAGGGTGATTCAGGGTTACTAATGATAAAGGGTGGAGTTTGTCTCCTGGATACCTTTCTTCATTCAGGCCCAATCTGCCTTACCACATCCCATTTCTAAGAATTTCAGATAAACCATACATCATTATCCTGACATCAAGATCTTGCTAATCTGGTTTCATAATTTACAATTATGCTTTTTTTACCATCAGATATAGACAAGAATTTATCTAACCCTTAAATTTTTTACTATCCAGTCTCAACCTACTGATAACTCTCATATCTTTTTATGAAATCAATAACATATATTACCATAACAGATAATCAATACCATCATCGTATACTTTAACACAATATGACATTGCCTATATAAACCATATAAAGAGATTCATGAGGTTATCGAATTAATCTTTGCCTAATATTCTTCCTGAACTAGAATTTCATTTCATAATTTAATGCGCCCAACACAATTTCTCTAGACAGTCTAATCAGAATAATAATCCTTGAAACCCAAATCCTGGCATATCAAGTGGTTTCCATAGACTTCTAAATCATCATATCACCTAGTTAATCAAACTCTTGGCCCAGCTCCAATCTGATCTTCAAAGAACAGACTTTTAATTACTAATTCCAACAACTCACTTGATGATTTGCTTACGCAGGACTTTATCCCATCATCATTATTACATATCTCTCTTAAGAGATAGTACCGAGAAGTTCCTATTATAATTATATTTTATGTTATTTTCTTTATTTAAAGTATTGATAACATCAATTACTTTGTGTGGGTGAATTTCTCAGAGTGAATTTATTACATTCAAGAATTTAAGGTACTTACTTCACCTTTAGTTTCTTTCACTTATTCTCTTCAAACTCTCCTAGCTTGAAGATCTCCAAATCAATTTTTTCACTAATTCAGTGGTTTCCATACTTTTCAATTGTCTTCTAGTTTTTTTCTCTAAGATTCTCTAATCTTAGGAATAGGTAAAAGACTCTAAAAAAACCATTTTACATGGATATATCTGTATTTCAAACCCTTCGATGAATGAATGAACTTGCGCAACCTATTCAATTGAATAGATTCACAATTAAGTTGGGATCTACACCCATATTTAATAATTCTAAGTCCCAGCTCTATGATTCTTTGCAATTCATTTCATTCATCATTTGAAATATATTTCAAACTTATATTCTATAAGTGATGCCTTAAGTTATTTGGTACGACTACCAAAATAGTTATTTCATAATAGTTCTTCTCAACCTTCCTTGAGCTATATAATAGTATAAAATACAATCTCTTGCTTCGTTGTGTCAACACACAACTACCTAAAATAAAGTATTAGGATAAACCTTTTACTTTTTTCATATTTCAAGTATAAAAAAGCAATTATTGTGTTATTTTGGCTTATCTCAATTCGACTTTTAGGTTAATTGAACATACAATACAACAATACTATAAATCTTTGTATGCGTTGTCTGTATCATTCAATCATTCCAAGATAACACTACCCTTTAGATTTTGTGTTGAATATAAGACAATTCTCTAATTATCTCAATATTAGCAAATTCATTTACTTGCAATTAGCATTCAACACATATATGAGTGATTTACATTTGAAGCTAATATTTGCACTTGCAATCTTTGGTATAAACTAATTTATTGTCAAACTTACAT
Source organism: Stephania cephalantha (assembly GCA_039657325.1). Classification (NCBI taxonomy): domain Eukaryota; kingdom Viridiplantae; phylum Streptophyta; class Magnoliopsida; order Ranunculales; family Menispermaceae; genus Stephania; species Stephania cephalantha. The sequence continues at coordinate 16,524,009 of CM077567.1, read as the reverse complement.
AACTCTGTGATAATGCTTATGCACTTTCTAAGTCTTCAATCCTTCTATATTATCATTGGTGACACAATGATAATCTTACTTCAATAGAGTTCAACAACTCTACATTTTCCATTTATGAACATAGCATGAGCTCTAGTTAGTTTTCATGGTTTCCACCATGATTTTCAACGTGAACAAGCCATTGTTTGACATTATATTCATATAGTTCTAATCGCATCTTAAATGAATGATAACTAGATCTCAATCAACTCTTGAGAACAACTGGTTTTATGTAATAGAATAACTGAGTTGTCGATCGTAGGCAATGAATATTCATTCTTGACTTAGTTTAAAATTAACTCATCACTTGAGTTGAGTTCTCAAACTCCTACAATTTCCATAATACACCAAATTAGAAGGGAATTGATCATTGGTTTAACATTAGAAATCAAGTAATTGACGAATTTAATCTCAAATTGTGACACAATCCCAAGAGAATCTAAATATATAAAAACTTGATAAACAAATCTCTTGAAACTTTTGGAGTCACAATTTTTGTTCATCAAACTTGAATTTTAATTAACGATCTACTAACTTTCTACAATAAGTTCAAACCATTTGAACCTCGAGTGATAACTTTATTTCTACAAATCACGACTCATAGAAAATTAGAATTTTACCTAGTTCTTGGTTTAAATTAGCAGTTAAAACCAATCTCTTGATATTCTACTTACTTATTTATTTCCAATATCATAAAGTATTATTTGGATTCTCAAATTCTCAGATTCATTGACAACTCATTCTCCTTAATTTAAACTATACCAGTCTAAGAGATCAGACTAGGACATCTCACTAGCTCACCGCCATATTCTACCTCAAACCATACAAGTTTTACAAGTTTTTAAATCTTAACTTTGCCCTCAGTTTCCTTTTTGTACATGCAAATCTACCACAACGTCACTTATTTCTTTTATCATTTTATTAGTGAGTGCGGTTACATTTCAACAATATTAATAAGCCTTTTCTTGCATTACCTTCAGTATGTGCAATTACTCCACAATAATACTGACAAGTCACTTCTCTTTATTCCAATATGTACTAGCACCATATCTGGAATCTTATACTTCATAACAACTTTATAAAGCATGCATAAACTAGTGGTTATTAAGCCTCAATTAGGTTTTTATCATCGTTTACCACTAATTTCTTCATTGAATAACTTTTATTCTTGTTCAACTGTTACAATACTAGTGCATTTCCGACTCAAAGCGAATCACCACCTTTGAGTTTCCCGGAAATCATTCAATGTTTCATTAACTTCTTAGTGTCCATTCTCCTAACATCTGTCTCAAAGTCCAAGTTCAATAGATCCGTATTCAGTGACTATCGTTAATCAAACAATATCAGTGAGATTAAAAACCATTAGAGACTATCAAATAGGAGAAAAGTTTACTTTTTTTCTTCGTACAAATTATTCTATCTTTCATTTTTCCATATAAAATTAAGATTTAAGTTTCTACAAACCCTAATCCTTAATATTTGACAAGTCAATAATTAGACATATTTTATAGTATAATTTAGGTTGATTTAAGGCATAAATGTTGATATTACACTAGATATTCTTTTGTTTTTATGATTTTAGATTTTAAATAGGAAAATGAAGAAATGGAAGAAAAAGAAAGAAAAGCAAAATAGTTAACTAGAAAAATACACTAGTGATTACCCATCGATTTGAAATAACACTAAAAATCGCCATCTAAATCGGCAGCAAAAGAAGGCCAACGAATCCACAACGAATTGGAAAAAGAACTATAAATCGCCAGCTGAATCGGTGGAGCACTTGGAACTAAACTTAGTGATTTACTCAGTGCTTTATGTAAAAAGTAGGAATCGCTGAGAAATCACTGAGGTTAGTTACGAGTTTTTTGAATTTGAGTTTATCTAAGATATGTATAGGTATGGAGACTATAAAAAGGCCAGAAAACATCAAAATAACTCTTCTAGTTCTTTCTTTTTGTTTTCCTTTGGCTCTATATTAGTTTTATTGTCTATGTTTGAAGATACTTTAAAGCTTTGATTTATATTAAGGTATTTATTTATTCATTATGTCTTTTAATTATATTTATGCATTGTTTATTTCCAGCATGAATGAGTAGTCTATCAATCTAAACAAGCCTAGACAATGTAATATATTTTGGATTGCTATATAGTTATAATTAAGGAGTCATGTGCTTAATGCTTTGAATCTATTCATACACGTCAATCACGATATTATAAAGTTGTTTTTGCGTATTACAACTAAAGGAGAATAGTATTTCGTGCATAGCTGCAAATATGTTATGTGATATTATGATTTTGAATCTATGTCTATAGTTATTGACAACAATTATAGAAATAGTAGCTGGGATTAATTTATAAGGCATTCCCCAATTGGATGTTCTAGGTGATTGTGTTCTAAGTTGTTTACTATGTGGCTTCGGTAATATTGGCTAAAGGAAAATCGATAGATTTACAATGATAAGATTGTGACATTTCCATTAAATTAAGGAAAATCGGTGCCTGGCTAAAGGCTATCAACCTGTTATGAAGTAGGTTTAATGATTCTAAGATTTCATGTTTTGTGATTATAACTATAGTATGAAGTGATATTATGTTCTAGCATTTGGAAGTAATCCAAATATATATTATATTGTTTGGTGGGGGTTTGTTTATTTATATTGAATTGAATGTGAATATTGTTTAAGTTTAGTTTTCATTTGAATTGTTTAAATTAATTTAGTTAGTTTGGTTATTTAAGTTAGTAATCATAGTTATTAGTTATTTAATAGTTTAATTCCCATTTAGTTAGATTAACTAAATTAATAAAAAAGGAAAAAAAACTACTTTCCTTTAAGATTTCAAAAATCCCTGTGGAGACAATATCCCATTTACCACTACTACAAGTTAATAGTAAAATACGAGAAATTATTATGCATGCTCGACACGTGTCAATCTTTGATGTCATTGCCATAGATTTTTAGATAATTTTAAAGGATTCTAGATGTTGTATGGTCTACACGCTTCGTCGTGTTAATTCAATAGGATATTTACATCCATTTGATCCTAAAATAGATAGAACTTTTAATCGAAGATTAAGACAACAAAAACTTAGAGAAAATTTAGTTAATAGGATGGAAGACAATAATAATGATATTAATTACATTGTCATCTATAATAATAATAATGATGATAGAGTTATCAATAATAATAATATAAAACTCATATTTAGATAAGCAAATCAAAATGTTACAGCATATGAGCCTATGTGCAAAGCATACCCCGATGGATTTCCTGAATTTGAACTTAGATCTGGATTTATTAGTGCCATACCTAACTTCTACGTTAAAGATAATGAAGACCTACAAAAATTCATAAAGGAGTATCAACATAAAGTTAATGGAATGAAACCGAAAGAATAAAATTTAGAACAAGTTAAATTTAAGGCATTTCCTTTTGCATTGAAATATCAAGCACAAGACTGGTTGTTTTGTCTTCCACAAGATTCAATAACTACATAGACTCCAATGTTAAAAGCTTTCCAAGATGACTATATGCCTGCTAGAAAAATTAGTTGCTATAGAAAGTAAATCACGGTTGCTAAGATGAAAGATGATGAAAACTTTAATGAATTTTGTGATAGATTTCAAAGACTAATTTCTTCTTGTTAGCAATATTAATATACTCAAAGAGCTTTATTAGAATATTTTAATGAATGACTCAATCACTTTGAACAAAGACTACTACACAAAGTATGTGGTAGATCTTTATTTGAGACAACACCTACTCTAGTGAAAAAGCAATTAATAAAATGGCAAAACAATTTAAACTATATAGTGAAAATGTTGAATCCTAAAGAAAGAAACTTTATGAAGTGGATATTAAGAAAAATAATGCAACCGACAATAAAATTGAAAATTATCTAAGACGGTTAAGCTATTAGTTAACGATAGATCTAATCAAGTTAAGGCTTGTGGATCTATGTAATAAAGTTACACATCCTACGGATGCATGTCCCACTCTGAAGGAAGAAAATATTGAAGAGGTTAATGCAATGATAATCAATTTTCTGGCCTCCTAATAAATCAATATCCTAATAATACTTATTATCCTGGATGACCAAATCTCAATTTTAGTTATGGTCCTCAAAATCAAAATTATAACACTTATATACCAAGAGCTCAGATACAGCATGCACTCAATCATCAACCTCAACAAAAAACTCAATTTATGAATCTAAATTTAGGGCAAATACTGCATAACTTTATGAGTCAAAGTCATTAAAACTTTACACAGATTTCTCAAAATCAAATTAAGACTGATACTACTATTAATCAACTAAAAACCAATTAATTCAAATGAATTTACAAATAAATAGGTTAAATACTCAACAGAGTAGTCAAGCTAAAGCACCTACTCAAGGCAATGTTGTTCCTACTAACCAAGCACAAGTTAATGCTATATTCAGTGATAAGAAAGACACAACTATAATAGGCAAAACACCTAAGCAAAGTAATAAAAAAAAGGTTCATAAAACTATTGAAGAAGAAGAAGAAGAAATGATGGCTAATATTTTTCCTACTAGAGAATGGATAGCTAAATAATTAAAACATACACCTTTTCTTGGAAGGTTGTACCCATGGTATTTAGTAGGAGTTGAAGCATATGAAGAATCTTTACAAAAGTCTGAATTAATTTACAAGGATAAAAACAATAAGATTTCCAACAATTTGAATGAAAATATGTGTTCATACTTTACCGTTCCACAACGATTAGTTAATACTAAGGAGGAAGAAATCAATGAAGACATTCATGAATCATTTAGGAAAATAGAAATCAATAAACCATTGATGGAATCAATTATGCAATTTTCTAAATTAAAAGACAGATTTTTAGAAGTATCTAAGGAAAACTTAGGCCAAAAAGTGTTTGCTTTAATTAAAAGAAAATACCTGAGAAATGTCCCGACCCAGGGATGTTAGGAATTCCTATCACAATAGGAACTTCTTTAATATATTTTGTTATGTGTGATCTTGGAGCATCAATAAACGTTATGTCACTCAAGTTATATGAGTCAATGAAAATAGGTTCAATAACCAATACACATATTAACCTTACTTTAGCTGACAATATTATTATTAAACCCTATGGCTTACTAGAAGATGTCTTAGTCAAAATAAATGAATTAATAGTTTTCTGCTGATTTCTATGTCATGAAAATGGGAGACCCAATATCAGCTAAGTTTTCATCTATACTTTTAGGGAGACCATTCCTTAAAACAACTAAAACCAAACAAGATATCTTTGAAGGAACAATGTCTATGAAGTTTAAAAATAAAATTGTCATTTTTCATTTTAATGATGAATATATCTATGAAAACTCTAATGAATTTGATAATGAACAAACTAAAGATAATGAATCTTTAGAAGTAAATCATCATGAAGCTAAAATATATGCTATTAATGCAATAACTAGCGGAAGATGAAAATGTTAAGACCACGAACAAGCAAGGTGAATATACTTCTACTCAACAGACAATAACCCAAGAATGGAAGGTGAAGCAATCAAACAATGTTGAGAATAATAATATAGAGGAATTTAAACCTACAAAAAATAAGAATCCAACAATTATCAAGCTCCATGATCTAGGAGATATATACATAAGCATAGAGGTAAAATGGACTTGGTACTTTAAAGCTATAAGTGATATGGGTTCTAGAGCAAACTACATGCCGATTCATTTTCTCCTTCATACTCAATTAGAATTGGATGTACTTGCCTCCAAAAAAGTTGCTCTACCTAATGGATATTCAATAAAATCGATAGGTATGGTTACTAATGTACTGGTTTGAATTGACAAGTATAATATTCCCACAGACTTTTTGGTTATGCCATACTTCATCAACAAAGATCCTCCATTAATATTAGGACGACCTTTCTTAGCCACTTTGTAAGCAGTCATGGATACTTTAAACAAGACAATTACTTTTCAAGTGCATGGCCAAGCAATCACTTTTTTGAAATGGCATAAGAATGGATAATGCTACATTCAAGTTTATAGAACCAGTCTAAAATTACATGGTTCATTCGAGCCAACGTAAGTAAACAAAAGCACTTTATGGGAGGCAACCCATACTCTTATATTTAATTTTAGTTTTCTTATTAGGATTAGTTAGTTGTTTTTATATTCTCTCAACTTTTGACTCTTATAATGGAGATATTTTAAGAATTTAATTCTCGAATAGTTTCATGTAAGGGGGTTGATCGAGCCTATTTATTTATGTATTATATTTTTGTATGCATTAAATTTATATTAATTAGTTATTCATGGCAATGAAATAAATTATTAATACATATCTTAGTTAAATTCTAGAATTTCAAATATTTTTACCTTTATTGAATATATATGTGATAATAAAAAGGAATGATCTAGTTGGGAAAACAGTAAAATTAAGCTTGTGATTTCCTAGCGATTCTAGTTTGTCTGGAAATCACAACGAAAATCGGCAGCAATATCCAGAATCTTCAATGCAAATTTGAGTCAGCGATTTCTCACCGAATCAAGTTTACAATTAGAAATCGTTGGGCAATTCACTAAGCCACTAAGGCTCATTTTCAGTGATTTCATTAGTGATTCCTCGTCGAATCCACTTAAACTTTGATTCGCTAAGAATGAATTCGAGTTTTTAAAAATCGGAACCCGGAATTGCCACATTTAAACTCTTCACACCCACAAACCAAAGCAAACTTTCGATCAAGAGATCAATTTTTGACTAGATTCAACCTCCCAAAGATTAATTTTAGTGTATTTAAGTGATTCTCACCTCAATCTTCATATATTCAACCCAAAACATGGTGAGTCTTGATAGTGTAGAGCCACCTAGGGCTTGAGCATGGGAATTTTGGATTGGAGCTTGGAGGAGTGTAATAGAGAAGAGTTTTGAGTCCCATACTATAAAGAATCACTTTCAAGAAGGTAATCAACTAAAACCCTAACTGTTTATTGATTAAAATTTTTTTATTTTTAGTTCGTTTTGGATTGATTATTAGGATAAGAACTCAATTTTGAATTTTTATTTTTAAACGATTTTGATGTCAAATGATTTCTGTTATACTAATAGTATGGGAGTGATGTAATGATTCGTTTATTACTATCGAATTTTCAAACTATTTTTCATATATGGCGAGTAAATTGAAGTATATTCGCAAGCTAAATTGAGACTAAGTTTCAAATGAGTTTGGGGGGTTTTTTGTGAATATTTATTGATTGATTTGAATTACATACAAATTTTATTTTTCCCAATACTATTTTATCAATAACTTTCATACAAATTTCAAACTCTCAATTTCAAAATGCTTTTCCCGATAATTTCTTATTCTCGATAGATAAGTTGAATCTCATCAAATCCTTTTCTGACAAATTTGGCTTCAAATGATTTTTTAGGTTAATTCTTTTATTTACAATATTTCAAATTGTCGGAGGTGGTAAATGCATAAATACCGAGAAGGGAAAGGGAAGGAAAAGTTAAGAGAGAAATCAAAAACAAAATCCAAAGTTTTCTAAATCCAACCCACATCAATATCTTTCAAAACGCCTAGGATTATATCGCAAAGAGAACTTACTCCACCTTCTTCATTTAGTTACAACTATGAGGACGATTATGTAGATGAAGAGGAAGCAGAGGAAGTGAATGAGAGATACTAATGGGGGAGAAAAACTATGAATTGAGGAAAGTAAGTTTTGTCAATGGGAAAGCCTACGATAAATTTAGGAATGTGTAATTAAGGATAGGAAGTTGATCCCAGAGAGAGGATTCAATGTGAAGAATGAATTGAAGTATATGCCTAGGTTCCTAGATACCATAGAGGCAAGAAACTGGGGATTATTGAATAGGGATTACAACCATATAGACTTAGAGGATGTTCCTAGTGAATGGGGTTGTGAAGCCTTAGTGAGATAATTCTACGCCAATGCATATGGAAGTGAAAGAAAAACCAAGTCTCGAGTTCAAAGAAGGACAGTGGACTATTCTGCAGCAAGAATAAATCGGTATTTTGGATTGCCTAATTTTCACTAAAAACAAAGCGACGAGTACCCCAAACCCGAGTATGGAATTAAGTATCATTTCCCCACCCAGACAATAATGGGAGGTTTAGAAGCAACCTATGGAGATGGATTTATTTTTGATATGGAAGGGTATCCCAAGCACATAACCACCAAATATTTGAGAAAGTTCATTAAAGCTTGGTATTATTTCATCAACGCCAACTTACAACCGAGCCAACAATAATACAAAATAATGAATTACAAGGTCGCCCTACTTTACCATATTGTTACGGGAATAAGATACCGAAATGTTGGAAAAATTAATTAGAGTCCATTAGGAATGTCATCACCACTAAGAAGAACAATGGACTTCCTTTCCCCTTGATGATTACGTCCTTTTGTAGGATGGACCAAGTGAACATGGCATGCCTCGACATGGATGTTTTATAAAAGAAGATCATCACTGATAAGGTTATAAAGAGATATGGTAGAGTGAATGGTTATGAAGACATAGAGGATGAGAGAGAAAGAGCAAAGATAGCCAGAATAGAAATCGAGCAGAGAAGGAAAATTATAGACGACACGAGGAAAGTCTTAAAAGAGATGTTAAAAGCTAGAAATGATCCGAACGTGGAGCAACCTGCTAGATATTATGACGGATTATACATGGAAGAATCGAAGTTGGCTTTCATAGGCGCAATTTTGCTCAATCAAGTGACCACTCTCCATAACTAAGAACTGGTGTTTGAGAACCATAGAGCCATAATAAAAAGCATCCATAGAATGGAGTGTACGATGTCCAGGATAGACGTTAAGGAGGCGCAACAGTTCTGTACCATCTACACAAATAAATTATCACTCAGCAGTAATCTTGATGTTCAGATATTGCTTGTTCAAGAATACCATCTTTACGACCCCGTGATGAGCTACTAGTCCCAAACGATTGATCTAGAGGAGGAAAATGACGATGCGACTTTTGGACGCCGACATTGATTCTCGTTATTCCATTTTATTTTCTATCTCTGAGTGATACTATGAGAATTCCTCTATGTAATCCCGGTAGTGGTTATATGCTTTGTGTTTCTTGATGCTTATTTGTGTTTATGGCAATAGACTATGTAGTACATTCTATTCAATGTTTAGTTATGATAATTAATTCACTTGTTATATAATGATGATGTTTATTCATTAAATTTTTATGAACTCTGCATTATTATACTTTTAAATTAAATTAATTATTGATTATCCAAATTTATGGTTTTATTAATTCTTTTGTACTTCACGTGGTATGTTCTCTATCGATTCACACACGAACGGCGCCGAGATTTGAAGTGCTAGCTTCGAGAGAATACCAAACCTTTTTGTTTCTCTCCAAAACGATCCGAGCATACCAAAAACCCTAAGTCGTTTCTAAAACGAAAATAGAGTTTCAGCCTTTTTTTCTTTCGTATCGGTGTTCTAACTTAAAGCGTCTATTTATACAACCCCTTGTATATAGACGGTTAAGTAAATTACACATATACCCTTACTTAAAGAAGTATAAGTGTAATACACCACAAGGACGTTTCGTCATGAATTTTATCACATAAAATTCATTTTTCTCGAATCATCTTAAAATCTCGCAAAACCATTCTTAGTGTGCGACCCTAATAGGCTCATACAACGTTGGCGAGTGTACCAAAACACATTTTGGTATACAAGTCATAAGCGATCTCTAGCAAGACATTATGACTACCCAAGTTGTACGAATATCAAATCGATATAACCTAATCAATAGTGTATATAACATCCTTTTGTCACACGATATTGTTTTGATCAAACATAAGGCATGGAATTGTCATCCAACATGTTCAATCGTACTAGTCTCGATCTCTAGGTAGATCGAAAACATCCAAGTGACATTGATCAATATCAATTCACTTAGACTAGGCCTTTTAACGATCTAACACATCGAGGGATCCACTAGATATCTCTCTTTATATGAGAGGGACAAATTCTATCTCGATTACACAACTTCATCACATTGCTCACACAAGTAACCAATCACAACCTTTATAATCGTCCAGGTTAAAGACAACGTTTGATTGTGTCAAATTACTTGTGTTCCTAATGTTGAAGTCTCTCGGCAATCTCAAGTCGAGGATGAAAAATATACCTATCATGAGAAACAACTATGACTTAATCCATGTGATGTTCTCATAGCGGTCTGGCCCAAAGATTACTTTGTTCCCTAACAAGTACTCGTGATCTTGATTCGTATCCCTATACGTATAATCATCATATGATCATCAATCAAGACTCACACTAGTCTTAATTCATTATAGTTCCCAAAGTATAATGATCGACTAGGGACATTTATGATATTTATGTAAATACCCATTGATCTTATTATAATGTAAACATGCAAATTAATTATAATAAACAAGCAAATGAAATCCTCTATTTTATTAACTAAAATTATTCATAAAGGCAGTTAATGGATTGACCTAGGGCACATGCCCCATCATCTCCCACTTGCACTAGGGCCAATCATACATGCATCTAATGCCTAATGATCTAACATGACCATCATGTTTTGCTTGTGGAAGAGCTTTTGTCAATGGATCCGCAACGTTGTCTTCGAGGGTACTCGCAAATCTTTACGTCTCCCCTCTCAATAATTTCTCGATGAGATGAAAACGCCCGAGTATATGTTTGGATCTGTGGTGTGATCTAGGTTCATTGGCTCGTGTTATTGCCCCGTTATTGTCACAATATAAACAAACGGGGTTAGCAATACTTGGAACCACACCTAGTTCGAGAGATGAACTTTTGATCCAAACCGCCTCCTTTTTTGCATCGGACGCCGCAATATACTCGAACCTTCGTTGTAGAATCCGCCATGATCTCTTGCTTCGAACTTTTCCGACTTATCGCACCCATAGACCAAGAACACCTCCTTAGTCCTTCTTAAGTACTTAAGGATGTTCTTTACCGCTATCCAGTGACTCTCACCGGATCTCGATCGATATCTGCTTGTAGTGCTCAAAGCATATGATACATCGAGTCGAGTGCATAACATGGCATACATGATAGATCCAATAGGCGATGCATATGGAATCTTATTCATACGGTCTCGCTCATCATTTGTCTTAGGACATTGAGTCTTCTTGAGACTTATGCCATGAGACATTGGCAACAATCCTCTTTTAGAGTCTTGCAACCGAACCTATTCAAGACCTTGTCTATGTAAGCACTCTGACTTAGACCTATTAGCCTCTTAGATCTATCCCTATAGATCTTTATCCCTAGGATATAGGCTGCATCTCCTAAGTCTTTCATTGAGAAACACTTCCCTAACCAAGACTTGACATTTTGCAATGTTGGGATATCATTTCCAATGAGTAATATATCATCAACATACGTACTGAAAAACAACTACACTCCCACTGACCTTCTTGTATACACAAGGCTCATCTTCGTTCTTAATAAAACCAAAATCCTTGATTGCTTCATCAAAACGAAGATTCCAACTCCGAGAAGCTTGCTTTAATCCATAAATGGATCTTTGAAGCTTGCATACCTTCCTAGAATTCTCAGGATGTACAAAACCTTCAGTTGTGTCATATACACGTCCTCAAGCGCCTTTCCATTAAGAAATCTTTGTTTTTACATCCATTTGCCATATTTCATAGTCATAATATGCAAGCAATGACAATTAAAATTCTTATGGATTTAAGAATGGCTCTTCGCGAAAAAGTTTCATCATAATCAACACCTTGAGTCTGCTGAAACCTTTTGCTACAAGTCTTGCTTTAAAAGTATGCACTTTGCCATCCATGTCGGTTTTCTTCTTGAAAACCCATTTATATCCAATGGTCTTACCACCTTTCAGTAAATCAACCAAGTTCCAAACTTGGTTATCATACATGGATTGCATCTCGAGTTCATGGCACTTAGCCATTTATCCGAGTCCTGGTCCAGACATAGCCTCGATAAGTGGTGGGCTCATTTTGATCCATAAGCAACACATCACGACTATCGTAATGAGAAATCCAAATCTCTTTGGCTCATGTCTTACCCTACTAGATTTACGTGGGCCTTGTGTCACTTGTGGAGGTTCAACTGGTTGGAACGTTGTTGAACTTCCGAGTGCTGGTTCGTTGTTTACCCGTGATTCTTGAACTTCTTCAAGATTTATTTCTCTCCCACTAGTGTCTTTTGAAATAAACAGTTTTTCCATAAAGGCACCATACCGAGCAACAAACACTTTGTTCTCGCGGGATTATAAAAGTAATATCCTTTTGTTTCCTTAGGATACCCCACAAATAAACATTTGTCGATTTAGGTGCTAGTTTTTTCGAGACTTGTCGTTTTACGTAAGCCTCACAACCCCAAATCTTAAGAAAAGACAAACTAGGTCTCTTCCCGTACCATATCTCATATGGTGTTTTATCAACCGCTTTAGAAGGAACTCGATTTAGAGTGAAAACTGCATTTGTAATGCATAACCCCAAAAGGATAATGGAAGATCTCGCATGACTCATCATAGATCGAACCATATCTAATAAGGTTCGATTTCTCCTTTCGAAACTCCATTCCATTGTGGAGTTGCTGGTGGAGTCAATTGGGAGACAATCCCACAATTTCTAAGATGATCATCAAATTCTTGGCTTAAATACTCACCACCTCGATCTGATCGAAGTGTTTTGATAGTTTTACCAAGTTGATTCTCGCACTTCATTTTGAAACGTTCGAAACATCTCAAATGATTCAGACTTTATGTTTCATAAGATATACATAACCATATCTTGAAATTATCGTAAATGTAATGAAATACCGATAACCTCCTCTAGCCATTGTGTTTATAGGACCGCATACATCGGTATGTATTAGACTCAATAAATCACTTGCCCTTTCACTCTGTCAAGTAAAGGGACTTTTAGTCATCTTGCCCGATAAACAAGATACGCACGTTTCATATGTTTCTAAATCAAATGAATCTAGAAGCCCATCTTTATGGAGCTTCGTTATGCGTTTCGTTTATGTGTCCGAGACGACAATGCCAAAGATAGGTTTGATTACATAAATGACAATTTTCTTCCTTTTCTTTTGGGTGTTTTAAGCGAGAACAGTAGGGGCTTGACTTGTTCCATAGGCTTTGCGACAAAAAAGAACGACCTTGGCAACCTAGCCTTGCCTTTGCCTTTCTTCTTCATTCCCTTTCCTTTTGGACCATCAACACATTACTAGAGGTTTCTTGATATTTTGTTCAGTGAGTTTTGAGCATCAAATGCAACTCGAAATTCATTTCTCCATATTATTCATATTGTAGTTCATCACAAATTGTGAGTAACTTTAGGTAATGAATTTAGGATCAAATCCGTAGCCAACTCTTGGCTTATGGGAAATCCGAGTCTATCAAGCTGGTCAACATAGCCCTTCATCTTCGAACATGAGGACTAAGCCGACGCACCCTCGGTCATCTTGCAAGAATGTAGGTTCTTGACTGCGTCTCAAACCTTTCTTGCCTAGCTGTCTTTGTTGGAACATTTCCTTTAGTGTTACGAGTCATGCGTAGGCTTCCATTAGTTCCATGTCCTTCAAGTACAGAACCATAGTTGCCTTTTGACATAATACATGCAACATCGTAGAATCGTTGACATGCTTATTATGCGCATCCTTCACAGACTTTCGTAGCATTGGTGGTGGGTCCTCGAGGATTGGAGCATCCAGGACATACAACTTGCGTTCATGCTTAAGAACAATTCTCAAGTTTCGAACCACCAAGAAAGTTAGTCCCAGATAGCTTATCCTTCTCAAAGATGGATCGCAGATGACAGGGGATTATTGTTACTTGAAGAGGCCATTGATCTACAATAAAGATTATGCAAAGTTTATTTTAGTATAGAGGAATAGACTCCCACTAAATTAACAACCCTCCTAAAACGCGTCTTGTTTATTTAGGGGACTAAAATCCATATTTCACCTAATTTCATGACGGACTATGGCATGAAACACATAACTAGATTATTTAGGTAGGTAACAGATTACCAATTACATCTTATGTAGTTTTTAGATCCTTTTATGATATATGGGACATCTTATGTCTTAGCATGTTTTTATCTCATCATTTGCCTAAAGCTCAAAACTATTTTGATGGCTTTATTAAGTCGGACCATTTTAAACATTAAGGTAACTCTTACCCAACTTGTCTCACCAAGATAACACAATACACCCAACTATATTTGAAACTAAATTAGTGTGATCGAGGCCTTGACAAGTGTTTAAAATGGATGGCACGAGACTTAAAATTTAATAGAGGGATTTTATAAAGTTTTAGTAATTTATGTAAACAATGAAATATCATATATTTTTATTGATTTGTTCAATCACTAAACAATTTGGAAAAAAAAATTTATACTTTTCACTAACAAAAGAATTTAGGACGCTAGGATTAGTTAGATGGCGGTCCCATTGGCCATCAATGACGGGGTCAGGGGTACGCTGCTTTTTTTTTTTTTAGAAGACGAATCTCAATTCCGAAAATTAAAATTCGCTATAGAAAATCATTATTTTCGCTGATTTTATTATCATAAATTAACCCCTTAATTTATCCGAAATTAAGTCAATTAAAACATTTTAATTAACTTAGGGCCCACATCTAACTAATAATCTTATCCTAATCCAATTAGGATTTAAGATATTTGAATCCTAGTATATCACCAATAACAAGATTCTTGATATTTATCTCATATCCAATAGGGATAACGAAACCGATTTTGCTTATATCTCCTAATCTAATTTGTTATCTATCTTGATCAAATAGAAACTTCATAACAAAATAGATATAATAAAATAAATAAATAATTTCGAAAATTAATTATTTATTTTGGATTTAAGATATTTGAATCCTAGTATATCACCAATAACAAGATTCTTGATATTTATCTCCTATTCTAATTTGTTATCTATCTTTATCAAATAGAAACTTCATAACAAAATAGATATAACAAGATAAATAAATAATTTCGAAAATTATTTATTTATTTTGGATTTAAGATATTTGAATCATAGTATATCACCAATAACAAGATTCTTGATATTTATCTCCTATTCTTATTTGTTATCTATCTTTATCAAATAGAAACTTCATAACAAAATAGATATAACAAGATAAATAAATAATTTCGAAAATTAATTATTTATAAATAAATAATTTCGAAAATTAATTATTTGCAATTTCGGTCTTCATCCAAATAATCACAAACATGTAATTGAATCATGAACTACTATCCTAATCGAACCTAATGGTGTCATGGATCATAGAACACGAAACTCAATTCATTAAAATTATTCAAATTAACCTAACATGGTTACTAGCATGTACGAAACTAATTTCAATTAAATCACGAATATATGTATCATATACACAAAACATGATAATAAATCTCATAGAAAACTTATGTATATCACTATACATCAACTATTAACATGTTTTCAATCATATATCATGTATATATCAAGAAGAAAACATGTAATGAGTTTAATGGAATCAAACTCGAAGGCTCGATACCTTTGTTGGGTTTTGGGGTTCATACGCAACGGAGATTACAAAACAGTTTTGACAAAAACCCCAACAGGATCTGAAACTAATTCCATTAAAAACGTTTAAACCATGAAAAACTTAATCATACCTCAATCGCAATATACATTTCGAAGGTTAATCGATCTCTAAGGCGTGACGCTAGCGACGAACGCCCTCTATCGCAGATCCACACACGAACGACGCCGAGATTTGAAGTGCTAGCTTCGAGAGAATACCAAACCTTTTTGTTTCTCTCCAAAACGATCGAGCATACAAAAAACCCTAAGTTGTTTC
Source organism: Stephania cephalantha (assembly GCA_039657325.1). Classification (NCBI taxonomy): domain Eukaryota; kingdom Viridiplantae; phylum Streptophyta; class Magnoliopsida; order Ranunculales; family Menispermaceae; genus Stephania; species Stephania cephalantha. Next base: position 16,508,085 of record CM077567.1, on the reverse strand, counting down.
TAAAACGAAAATAGAGTTTGGCCCTTTTTTCTTTCGTATCGGTGTTCTAACTTAAAGCGTCTATTTATACAACCCCTTGTATATAGACGGTTAAGTAAATTACTCATATACCTACTTAAAGAAGTATAAGTGTAATACACCACAAGGACGTTTCGTCATGAATTTTATCACATAAAATTCATTTTTACGAATCATCTTAAAATCTCGCAAAACCATTCTTAGTGTGTGCGACCCAATAGGCTCATACAATGTTGGCGTGTACCAAAACACATTTTGGTATACAAGTCATAGCCTCTAGCAAGACATTATGACTACCCAAGTTGTACGAATATCAAATCGATATAACCTAATCAATAGTGTATATAACATCCTTTTGTCACACGATATCCTTTTGATCAAACATAAGGCATGGAATTGTCATCCAACATGTTCAATCGTACTAGTCTCATGTCATGTTTGTTATGTTGAAAAATTGGACTTCATTTTAAACCTTAAGGACAAGGTTTAGAATGCGTTTGAGGGTATTTTAGGTGAAGTATGACATTGATGGCAATGCAAAGAAAGAAAGGTAGAAGAAAAGTTCAGAATTACTTTTAATCTGATATTCAAGTTGACGAAATTTTTCAAATTTCTTCCGAAATCAAGCATGAATTTCATTTTTTATTTTTAGTTAGGAAAAGAATGAAAAATAAAATATATATAATAGCTTTGAAAGGAAGTGATATTTTTATTACCCAAATGAATTTTATGATATAATGAATTAATTTTATACCCTTTTTGATTAACTCTACTACTTGATGAGAACATTAAATTGAATGCTTTGTGTTAGTCAAGATAATGGGTAGAAGACCGAAATAATATTGCAAGATGAACAAGATAGATTTTTAAGAATTTTATAATACAAAAGGTATTGATTAAGTATTTTTACAGTATATATATAAAGCTATTATGCCACAATTGAAAAAAGAAATGGGTTAGAAACCGATGAATTTCTATAAGTTAGAAAGAATGCTTTCTTCAGTTTTAGTGGACATTGAGAAGTGTTAACAAGAGTTTATATTAAAAATATGCTAGAGAGTCCTATAGATTCCAAAGGAAATGGGGCAGAGAATTTATAGTGGGAAAAATGTGAGAATGTACAAAGGAAATGGAGTAGGGACTCAAAAGTTAAAGTAAAAGTAAAAGTAAAAGTAAAAGAAATATGTTAAAAATAATAATTAGAATGGAGTAGAAAAAAAGAATGAGAAATGAAAAAGACTAGCGTTCTTAAACTCTTCAAAAGAAAAGATTTAACTTGAGAACTTGAAGCTCGAGTTGAATGAAGTATTTCCTAATCTAATATGTTTGAAAAGACATATTCATTAGTATCTTGATAAAACTCCTATTGATTTTGATTGTGGTACTATTATAAAGCATTTTCTAAAATTGAAACTAATCTAATGGTTTTGTGTATTGAGATTCTATAGTAGTTATCATAAGTTTGATGCTTGCCCATGGAGATTGAGAAAACTTATATTGTGCACTAGACTTGGCAATAAACTTTAAATTCTAAAGAGTGTTACATTAAGAGGTCGAGTTATCATTAAAGGATGTTTTGATTTGATTAAATCATTATATTCTATCAACACTTTCATTTACTTATGGGCAATATATATATATATATATATATATATATATATATATATATATATATATATATATATATATATTTTCATTTTAAAATCACTTTTATTTTTTTTTAAATTATTTTAAGTTAAGATGAATTAAATCGAAATCAGTATATAAGAATGAAAAGAGAATATGATTAAGAGTATCCCTTTGATCGGGACAACAAAATCGCTGAGTTTATAGGTATTTGATAAGTCAATAATTAGACACATTTTATAGTGTAATTTAAGTTAATTTTAAGCATAAATGATGATATTACACTAGGTATTCTCTTGTTTTTGTGATTTCAAGTTTTGAATAGGAAAACAAAGAAATGGAAGAAAAGAGAAAGAAAAGCAAAAGTCAACTGGAAAAATACACCCGCGATTAGCCAGTGATTGAAATATTACTAAGAATCACCATCCAAATCGGCAATAGAAAAAGGCCAGCGAATCCACAACAAATCGGAGAATGAACTATAAATCGCCAGTGGAATCGATGGAGCACAAAGAACTAAACTCAAAGCAATTTTTGTATAAAGTAGCAATCACCGAGAAATCGATGAGGTCGGTTACAAGTTTTTTTAGATTAGTTTGATGAATTTGAGTTTATCTAAGATATGTATACGTAGAGAGACTATAAAAAAGGCCAGAGAGTTTCGAAATAACTCTCCTAATTCTTTTTTTATTTTCCTTTTGCTATATATTAGTTTTATTGTCTATGTTTGAAGAAACTTTGGAGCTTTGATTTATATTAAAGTATTTTTAATTCATTATATCTTTTAATTATATTTATGCATTGTTTATTTCGAATGAGTGAGTAGTCGATCAATCTAAACAAACCTTAAACAATGTAATATATTTTGGATTGCTAGATAGTTATAATTAAGGATCATGTGCCTAATGCTTTAAATATATTCACACATATCAATCACGATATTAACAAGTTGATTTGCATATTACAACTAAAGGAGAATAGTATTGCGAGCATAGTTGCAAATATGTTATGTGATATTATGATTCGAATCTATATCTATAGTTATTGACAACAATTATAGAAGTAGTAGCTAGGATTAATCTATACACTACAAAAAAATGGATATTTAGAAATGGAATTAGCAACGGAATTTAGTTCTATTGCTAAGAATAAATGGTTTGAAGACGGAATTAAGACGGAATAGAGAGATCAGAGACGGAAATAGAGACGAAATTAAATTACGTCTCAAAAAATGGCGCCAACATTCCCACCAAAAATTTATTTTTTACAATCGTCCATTACGTCTCGAGATTCGTGCGTGCTTCGATGTGGACGATTGAAAAATGGGGATGGATGTCTATATAACTCTCTCTCTCTCTCTCTCAACCGATTCTCACCAAAAAAGCACTCTATCTTCCTCGTCGAATCACTCACCGATTCACTCACTGTCAACTCTCTCTCTCAACCGATTCACTCACCGTCAACTCTCTCTCTCTCTCACTGAAATCTCTCTCCCAAACCCTGAAATCTCTGCACCGTACGTCGGAGGTTGGGGCCTCTGCCGTCGCTGCGATTGAGACTGCGAGTTGTCGTCGGGTCTGCCGGAGGTCGTGCCGTCTCCCGTCGCTGCCTTCAAAGCCCTCGCCATCTGCCGTCGCTGCCTCCGAAGCCCTCGCCGTTTTCCGTCGCTGCCTCCAAAGCCCTCGCTGTCGCTGCCTTTGAAGCCTTCGCCATCTACCGTCGCTGCCTCCAAAGCCCTCGTCGTTGTTCGTCGCTGTCCCTCGTCGGCGTACATTGGACACTCAGGTGAGATAATCCTTCCATTGATATACCCTTTTCGGATTTTCCCTTGTTTCTCTCTAGTTTGTAAGATTTCTATCAGTTTTTGTGATATTCGATCTCAATTTTTCAATTTACATATTTTTATTTGTTCTTAGATTTGGTATGTTGAAGTTGAAACAAAACTTTAGGGTTTGTGCTGATTTGTGTTGTAGTGTTGGTCTATTTGGGTTTGCTGATCTAGTGATTTATGTTGCTCAACATTTCATTTACATATTTTTTATTTGTTCTTATACTTTTTTTTTGTAATTCTTATAGCATTTGTTCTTATCTCTTTTTTTTAGACCATGGAAACTTGTATGTTTTTTTTAAGTCAACTTGTATGGTGTTTTAGCCTTTTAGGCATAAAGACTTTTAAGTTCTGATCTCTTCTTCTTGTTCTTTTTTTGGTTTTTAATTTTTTTTCTCTTATTGATTTAATTCATGTTTTTATGATCATGTATGGATTCTTTCTCTCTAGTTCGTTAGATTTTGGTGAGTTTTGTGGTTCAGATGGTGAAAATTTGTCAAAGTTTTTAATCGTTATTATGGTTTTCTTGTTTTTGGAGATTTCATTGGATGCCCAAGTAAGATAATCTCTCCATTTGAATACCTATTTTTGATTTATTTTTTACTCTCACTATTTTGTGAGATTTCGATGAGATTGTGTGGTTAAGTTGGTTATAATTTGTTGTTGCTTTGATGGGTAGTTAACAGGTTGTAGTGAACATGTTTTATCGGTTTAATTTACATCAAGGCTTATGTTAACAAGCTTGTTGGATCCCCGCAATTATAAGAATGTCGTATGAGGATTTATTTTCGAGGTAGTTTGATGTGTAGTGTAAGATTTCCAAGTTGTTTATGCATGTATTCACGCAATGAGTTCGGTTAGGAACAACGGAGAAATGTAGCCTCGAAACCAGAGAAAACATGGATATTTTGAATAGTGCAGTGAAGTTAGGGTTCTCTTTAATTGGAACTTGGAGGGAAAAATAAGTTAGAGAAAAGGTTTGGTTTATAACTTCATATGACTATGAATTTGTAAGTAATCTTGAAAATTTTACAGTGGAACTTGTAAGTCTCTTTGACATGATATTGCTCTACGTCATTGCTTTACTTGTTAAGGAGTGAAATTGTAGAAATTTAAAACTATATGCGTAACTACGTTTAAGTGTTATGGGAATGCATATTTTGTCAAAGTAGAAATTTAAAATTATATGTGTAAGTATACTGGCGTATTTAATGACACCAGTTCCATTTCACTTAGATTTAGGAGGTTTGGTAGGACGTTGAATTGTTTTGGTTTTGGTTTTGGTTTTGATGTAGAGGAACGTTCGGGAAGTGGTTGAGCTATACGGAAGCGAGAAATCCTTCGTAGTCGAAGTGCATCGTGCTTTGTCTGGATTGCATTCTACTGCTCTAATTGCTCTGGAGAGGTAAGGTTTTGTGCTATATTTTCTTTGTAATTTACATTCTTTGATCTCTTCATGCCACATTTTTTCATGTATTTCCTACTATATTTGGTTCAATTGTGTGTATATGCGTGTGTATAGATAAAACTACCAAAAGAGTAGGTATAGATGAATAGTACCTATAATTATATATTTTCTACTACTAGGTAGGGTTCTAAAAACTATGATTACTCTTTGAGTTGATCTGGCTATTTCACTTAAAACGTCAAGAGATTTGAATTAACCTCTAACCTTAAGGAGGTACGAGTGAACATCTAATGGGTCCCAACGTAATGTTTGTTTTGGTTATTCCACTTAAAACGTCCTAAGATTTGAGTGTGTAAGTCTCTAACCTTAGGGAGGTAAGAGTGGACAACTAATGGGTCTCAATTAACAAAACATACACCAAAGTACTGTTTGTTATATTGTTGGCTTTTTTTTGTTATTTTTTTTTTTTACGATATTATGTTAAGTGTTAGTTTGTTACAAAAATACTATCCTTAATGCTTTGGTATATGTATGTACCTATTGGCCGTCATTGGTATATGTATTTGTTGAAAATGAAATACTGGGAGCTTTGATCCTATGTGGTATTCTTATGCCGCTTATAACTTATGATTTATGATTTTTTGAACTCCTTGTTGCTTTTATTTTTACAACCAAGTATCCTACTATGTTTGGTATCAGTCATGTACCGAGGTAGGTCTTAAGAAAGTTGAAATCAATAAAAGGAACAGAAGCCACAAACATACATGAAGTTAGACACATTTTTCCAAAGATTAGGAGTAGTACATTCAATCCACAAACAGACATGAAGTTAGAACTCAACAAATGTAAAGTTTGTTTTGTTTTATGTTATTTGTATCAAACCACATTTATTCAATGCATAAAAACAAAGCTTTTTGTTCATGTAGTTAGCGAGGTTCTCAGATTCCCCATTCTAATAAATTGTGTAAGTTGGAGAAAATAAACCTGTACCGTCGGAAATTATTAAACTAGTTGACTAATTTAATTGCACAATTACAATAGGAATGTCGTCTACAAGTCGAGACTGGATGTACAACCGTATCGACAACGGCTTCGTTCGAATTGAATTCGCGGCGAGGGTTAAAGAATTCATAGCATTTGCTAAGCAACATTGTCCTACCTACCAAAGTGAAAGGAAGATTAGATGTCCGTGCAATTATAAGAAAAGTCGACTTGTACCGTACCTGGACGTCGAAACGGTTGAATATCATATATGTAGGTACGGATTTGTTTCAGGATATCACTGTTGGTACGAACACGGTGAGAATGGAGATGAAGACCCGCAAAACTTCTACCAATTTGATAACCATATTGATGATGCTGATGTGGGAGGTTTTGATACGACAACTTACCACGAGATGCTACACAACGTGGCAGGTCCAAGTTTTAATTGGAATCACGTGGAAGAATCACCAAACCCCCAAGCACGTCAACTATATGACATGATTGAGGCTAGTAGCGAACAATTGTGGCCGGGGTGCGAAACCATGACAACGTTGTCTGCAATGGCAAGATTACTTGCGATCAAGTCAGACCATCATATCTCTGAACGAGGGTATAATGAAATCATAAAATTTATGAAGGATTGTTTGCCAACTGACAATTCATTGGTTGAAAATTTTTATGCCACTAAAAGACTAATGCGAGGTACAGGTCTACCTGTTGAGAAAATAGATTGTTGTGAGGACCAATGTATGATTTATTGGGGAGTGGACTCTGAATTGACATCATGTAAATTTTGTGGGAAATCACGCTAAATTGCACAACGACGAGGTCGTGGACGGAACACTAAAAAATGCCCTTGCAAAAAAATGTACTACTTCACTTTGGGCCCTCGATTGCAACGATTGTATGCGTCTGAGTCAACGACAAAACATATGCGATGGCATGGAGAACATTCCTCGCCAGAAGATGTTATGCAACACTGTTCTGATTCGATAGCTTGGAGGCATTTTAATGATGCCAACAGAGACTTCGCCGCCGAGGTTCGGAATGTTCGTTTAGGATTGTGCACTGATGGCTTTCAAGTATTTGGGATTTCAGGAAAATCGTACTCTTCATGGCCCGTAATTTTGACGCTGCACAATCTTCTATCGTCAATGTGCATGAAATCTAAGTTTATGTTCTTAACGGTTATCGTTCCTGGACCGACCAACCCAAAACAGAAAATCGACGTGTTCCTTCAGCCGCTTGTGAAAGAGTTGCAAGATTTATGGAACAACGGGGTGATTACTTACGACGTTTCCACAAAGACGAATTTTCGTATGCGAGTGGCCCTTTTATGCTGTTAGTGATTTCCCTGCGAATAGCATGTTGTCCGGTTGGAGCACACACGGTAAGATGGCTTGTCCATATTGTATGGAGGATACAAATGCATTTCAATTGCGAAGTGGTGGAAAGACATCGTAGTTCGAATGTCACCGTCGTTTCTTGTCGAAGGCCTCACAATTCAGGAAAGAGGAAAAAAGTTTTCTTAGAGGCAAAATGGTACTAAACGACGAACCGCCCACTTTACGATCTGGTGAAGAAATTTTGGCAGAAATTGAATCGTTGGGCTTGATGAAGGTGACAGAAATCGGACCTGATTCTGTGAATGGGCGGATAGCTAAGAATTCGGGATGGAGAAAAAAAGCATTTTCTAGGACTTGCCGTATTGGAAGACAAACTTGATCCGACACAACTTAGACGTCATGCACATCGAGAAAAATGTTTTTGACAACATATTCAACACTATTATGAGTGTACCGGGCAAGAGTAAGGACAATGCGAAAGCGAGACAAGATATTTGTGAATATTGTCACCGACCTTCTCTACACATTGATTCGGCGACAAATACTTACATCCTTGGATGTTGTGCTCTTGATACATCAAAAAAACAAAAATTGTGCGAGTGGATGGAAAAGTTGTGTTTTCCTAATGGTTATGCTACGAATCTTGGTCGATGTGTGGATCCAAAGAAATTGCAAATGTTCGGCATGAAGAGTCATGATTGTCATATTTTCATGCAACGGTTGAAACCAATTGCATTCAGAGAACTCTTCCCAAACCCGGTTTGGGTTGCAATTAGCGAACTGAGCCTTTTTTTCGATCCCTGACTGCGAAAAGTGTCAGACTCAAAGATATGGAGGTTTTAGAGTCTGAAATACTAAAAATCATTTGCAAGTTGGAGAAAAATATTCCCTCCAAGCTTCTTCGACTCTATGGAACACCTACCAATCCACTTGGCCTACGAGGCCCGTCTGGCCGGTCCAGTTCAATTTCGATGGATGTATCCATTTGAGAGGTAATATCTTGAGTTCCTGAAATTGTTTTCTCATTCAATAAGTTTTAAATCAACATTAACTAAACTTCAATAGGTACCTTAAACATTTGAAAAACAATGTTCGGAACAAAGCGAAGGTTGAGGGCTCGATGTGTAATGCTTATTTGGTCGAAGAAGTCACATCGTTTTGTTCTTGCTACTTCGAAGATCACTTCTTTAAGTTGCATGACAAAGTGCAACGAAACGACGATGGCGGTGTCGGGCCCACAACGCATTTTGTGGGAAATTTCTCAATTTTCACTTATCCTGGTCGACCCATGGGCAAGTCAAAGGAGCAGTACTTAACAGAGCAAGAATATAATGCCGCTTATTCATACATAATGCTCAATTGTCTAGAGATCGCTCCTTACATCCATATGTCCGTCACTTTCATTCAATAATGCAGTACATTCATTATTCATCTTTTACTAAGACATGATATTTACATGTTCGTTTCTTCTAGGATCTTTATCGATGAAATCACTCAAGCAATGGGGAAGTCGGAAGTCGATACTAGTCTATAGCGCAACTTCCCCATATGGTTTCAAACATATGTAATGTTATTACTATTGTAGGCTATCGCTTCGTTAATTTCTTTTATAAGTAATGTGTCTTACATTTCTAAATTCTCGTAAATAGGCTCGGAATTCTATCATAGATGAGACGCTTGTTGATCTTTTGGTTGGTCCTAGTCGATCTTGTAATGTGTACCCTGGTTACCTAGTGAATGGGTATAAGTTCCACTCTGCAACATATGGCGTTAATAGATCGACGCAGAACAACGGTGTTTTGGTGAAGGGTTCTAACTACGCCGATGTTTCCCATGACTACTATGGAGTAATGCAAGAGGTTGTAGAGATTGAATATACCAGCCTCAAGCGTGTGGTCTTGTTTAAGTGTGAATGGTATGACCCTACACCGAATCATGGTGTGAGGACTCACCCAACACTTCAATTGGTAGAGGTTCATCGAAGTCGACGATATAACAACTACGAGCCATTTGTCCTTGCAATGCAAGCCACTCAAGTGTACTACCTTTCGTACCCTTCTTTGAGGAACGAACGACAAGAATGGCTAGCAGTTTGTTGATGTCAACCAAAATTCGTCGACGATGAAACGAGCAAAGACGATAATGACCAAGGTTCGGCAGGGATTGCATTCCAAGATGGCAAACCCACCACGTGCGTAGTCGACGATGCAATTCAGGATTTCAACAATCTGGATGATCCAAATGGGACCCGCGTCATTGTTGAAGCGGATCCAAGTCAAGAAGACAATGACTTCATTGTCGATATTGGAGATGATTCAGAAGAAGAATCATCAACTTCTAGTCATGAGAGTGAATTTGAAATGGATGACAGCGAGTAATGTATGTCTATGTTATGTCAATGTTTGATCGACGTCACGTGAATTTTCTAAACCTTTCTCACAATTGTTTAAGATTGGTGTTTTTAGGGTTTCATGGCTCGTAGTGATCACCCCCCACTTCGAGGTTGCACATTATCTCAGGGCAGTCGAGGGATACCTTTAGGGGGACATCGTCCAGTCGTAAGAGGTGCAGCACAGACCTCTGAAATCGATATACCGATTGGACCTCATGGTCCGGCCACACGAGGGGGTCAAAGAGGTCGTGGCGGTCGAGGTCGTGGGTCGATTCCTATCTTATCGATTCCGACTTCTCGTTCACTCGATCATGAGTTACAGTCAGCGTCACCTTCGCCTTCCATACCGTCCGCGTCGCCTGTACCATCGACATCGTCATCTAGAACCATACCAAATCGCCCATTGCAGTCACCATCGGCGACATCGAGACATGACACTCCTGTACCGACGAGGCATGCGCCTCCAGCCACATCCCCATCTTATAAACGGCAGAGCAAGCTTGCAGGTTACAGGCCCTCCGCGGGCACCTCAGAGGACAAGGACTGAGCTCCCTCACGTGCATAGGATCCCGATCACACTGATTGCCAATAATACGTAAGTTTGTATTTGATTCATATATGTATTTCTAATTACCGATGTAAATTATTAAATAAGTTTTTAAGATGTTATGCATTTTAATGAAACTCAGGGAATTGCATCCTTCTCATTCTTGTGCACGGAGGATGACAAAAGTTTTCAAGAGATGGATGATTCCATAAGGGTATTGTTGGAAGTCGGTACCAAATCATCATAAAGACCACTACTGGCGCCAATGGAAGGTACGCAGAACTAATAAATGTCTTAGGATTTATACTAGTTTTTCAATGTTTCATAACAATTTCACTCGCCATTTTATAGGTATATTTTAGATAGGATGACGCGATTCACGAGGATCTCATTTGTGCGGTGTACGACACGCATGCAGGCACAAGGTACACCGCATTGATGCACAAGTTAAAGAAGAATCGTGTGCAGCCAAACTTTGTTACAGATGAGGCGTGGAGGAGATACTTGGAGTACTGGGAGAGCGAGGACTTTCTTGCCAGGTCTAGGCAAGCGTCTACGAATTAAATAGGAACACTGAGGTCGAAGGACCTAGGACTGGACCCTCGAAGCACGGTGGTGGCTCGGTGTCTTTTGTGACTACCAATGAAAGATTGGTAACTGTTTTTTACTCTCTTGTTTATTTTTTTCATTTCTACACTTGTTCACTTTGCCTGTGTTTGCTTTTAATCTTTTTTTTAAAATTTCTTACACATTGATGCTAGTTTAACTCATTTGCATTGTACAGATTTCATTCACTTCAGTTCATTTCACTTCTATGCAATTGATTTGTGTTTGGCGAATATAAGTGCACCGACCTACTACTAATTGACATATTTAACATTTTTATAACTTTTGTATGCAGACTAATACATCCGAGACGCCACCTACCGTGAATGAAGTGTATTTGTATCTCCACACCGTAAATCACAACGGGGTGACATTCATCGATACTAGATCAGAGCGGTTCTATGTAAGTATAGAAATACGAGTGAAATAGTATTAAGTTTACTTTAAAGCATATCATTTAAGTTGTTTATTGTTGATCCATGCAGGCTAAGCTCCAGAGGAGACGTCTGGAGCTGACCCAGGCTACACCGGACCAGCCGGTGGATAATGAGGCGGTGTACTTCAATGTGGCGGGTGAGTGTCCCAAAGGACGTGTCTACGATCTCGAGTCTTTAGGGAGAAAGAAGAGAAGATATCCAGATCCTGGTGCTAGCACATCCCAGATGCCGGAGATGGTGCCACGTTCAGAGTTTGATAGTGTTGTCGAGCAATTACGACAGGTTGTGGCCTTTATGCAGAGGCAATTCGGGATGACTATGGACGGAGCAGGCCTATCTCAGCCACAGCCACCACCACCACCACCACTACCACCTCATGAGCAGCAGCAGCCACCGTAAATAGATCTCGCCGATCCACCACAGCAACAGGACAATGTTGAGCGAGAGATGCAAGATTGGCTTACGAGAGATGAGCAGCTTGGTGATACTTAGGTATTTTTCTTGTTGTTTGTGTAACTTTTGAGATGATAATTTTGCTTTTGTAGATAACTTTTATAATTGTTTATAGAACTTTTAGATTGATAGTTCTTTTTGTGCATATTTAGAGGATTGGAAGTTTTTTGTTGGTGGTTCTTGAACAATAGGATTGGTGGTTTTTGTGAATACTTAGGAATTTGAAACATTTATTATACTTGACAAGCTTTCGTGGATATATAAATCTTTTTCAATGTCGAATTGTACATTTTTTTCCCTCATTTGAATCTTTGTTGTTGATATATATTGTTGATGTATGTATGTCAAATTCTGCTTTTTTGGGGGATGTTAGCACCCCCAAGGAGTTGTTGGAGGGGGTGCAGGCGATGGAGCAGGTCCTATGGTTGTATTTTCAGGTTTAGAGGTTATGGAGAACCAATTGGATTGATCTTAGATGTGAAAAGAAAACAAAGTGTACAAACGGAATTGAGACAGATTAGCAACAAAATTCAGAGATTTCATTGCTAATCCGTCTCTAACTACCGAGGAAATAGCCGCGCCAAACTGGGTAAGACTAAACTTAGACATGAAATAGAGACGGATCATATTCGGAACGCTTGAATTTCGTCTCTGATCCGTTTCTGATTAGCAACGGATCAAAACCGAATTGAAGCACTCCGTTGCTGATCTGTTGCTAATCTGAAACGAATCAGAAACGGAATTCATGCATTCCATTTTTGATCCGTTGCTCATCAGAAACGGATCAGAGACGGAATGCATGAATCCCGTTTCTGATCCGTTGTTGATTACGAAAGAATCGCTTTAATTCTTTGTCTGATCCGTCGCTAATCAGCAACGGATCAAGAATGATCGTTTCAATTCCGTTTCTGATCCGTTGCTAATCAGCAACGGATCAGCAACGGAATGCAATTAGAATTTTCCCCTTAGGAAAAAATTCCATTTCTATTACGTTTTTGTTCCGTTTCTAAATTCATCTCAAATCCGTCTCTATTCAATCTTAATCAGCAACGGAACACATTTCCGTTGCTGACTAAATTAGCGTCGACAGATTTAGAGACGAAATTAATTTCGTCTTTGTTCAGTTGCAGAATACACTTAGAAACGGAATTTATGCTAATCAGCAACGAAAATTTCCATTTCTGATCAGTTGTTTTTTTTATAGTGATAGGGCATTTTCCGAGTGGATGTTGTAGGTGATTGTGTTCTAAGTTGTTTATTATGCGGTTTCGGTAATATTGCTTAGATTAGGGATGATTTTCATTGAACTTAATGCTATCGTATTTCTATGGTGTTGCATTTTATTCAATGGGTAGATTTACAATGATAAGAATGTGGTATTTCCATTGAATTAAGGAAAATAGGTGGCTGGCTAAAGGCTATCAACTTATGAAGTAGGGTAAAATGATTCTAAGATTCCATGTTTTGTGATTATAACTATTGTACGAAATTATATTATGTTCTACCATTTTAAAGTAATCCAAATATATATTATATTGTTTAGTAGGGGTTTATTTAGATGTTTATTTATTTAATTTGAATCTAATTTGAATATTGTTTAAGTTTATCTGTCAGGGCCAGTCTCACTAAGCCCTGACTTAGCCTAATTCCCTTAATTAAGCATATAATCCATTCAATTGACTTCAATCTCAAAATAATTTTTATTTCAATCATTAATAATGCTCCAAAACTAAATGTATATCCTCATTCAAATTCATTTCATGATTTATTTAATTGGAGCAAATTTCTATATTTTGTAAAAATTTCGGTAGCACCTCCCCTAAAAATGTTATGTCGGAAAACTTTCACATAATAGACAGTAGAGTTGGGGAGAGGCTTAAAGGACTCACAACTCCCTGCAGTTCACAATATATATTAAATTCAAGCTTTAAGTTTTAACTTAGAGTCTCTGATACCTTAATTACAACTTTATAATCCTAAAATAAACTGAAATTGAATCATAAATCTCTTAACTTACCTTAAACTAATTTAGGAGAGTATCATAACCTATTCAAAAGTATTTCACGACCTACACTCACCCCAAAGCCCAAAACAATATATATAAAGTGATTAAAATAAGAAAATTAAACTTTTAAACGATACTACATTCACCGAAGATCTTCGAGCTTTTCCGGTTATGTCTAGTTTTCGTAGAAAAGATAACATCATCAAAAACAACTCGAAGATGTCAGGTAAGTAAACTCTTATATTGCTCTGTACTCCTGCAAATGTTAGTCTGAATACATGGAGACATGTAATTGCATTTCTAAATAACAACAAGTTTATATAACAATGTAGATCCTTCATTTCATATTCTAAGCTCATTACAAGCAGGCCCACTAACGATGAACCTAGAAAATTCCTATGAGTTCATTGCATGCTACTCCAGAGTCGACATTACCTACCTTAGATGCTTGCAGTAGGTCTAGTCTGGAGTGGAGCACCTCACATTCTTACGACTAAAGCAGGGGCAACTATATCTGGATGCCATGTATGCATGACCAAGAATTATGCGAAATGCAATACAGGCTAAACACAAATGCAGGTACAAAGATAAATTCCATAAATAGTAAAGACCGTTGTAGGGTTACTTACAACCAACCGATTTTGAGCTTAATTTTTTGGGTTCTCGATTACGAATCACCTTGAAAATAGCCAATAGCTTCCCTGCATACCCAATTATATTATAGGTCAAGCTTCAAGTCAAACCCATATCTATCCATAAGTTTACAATGAACGTCATTACATTTGCTTAACTACTAATCGCTTCTAGACTGTCTTGATCACTACTCTGAGTTTTCATATTTCTTCAATTTCTAAGACTTCATCATCTCACGTTTCAATCATTACTATTTTTAAACTTCTTTTATTAACTAAATAGAGACAGTTATCATTTTCTTAAGTAGATATACACATTTTAACAGTAATCAACATATTCCTTGATTATACTCTCATAGTATAACTTTTAACTTGTATAATATATAAATTTTTAAATATGCTATCTCTTTTTCATCTTACTCAATACATATTTCTGACTTTTCTCAGATTACAGTGGAAGAATATTAAAACATGTCAAGTCAGATACCTTGTACTTTATTCAATATTTCCAAACCAAAGAAATTGTCCTAACTAACTGAGTTGTAAGTCACGTATCTCTTTTCTTTTACAAGTGTATGTGAGAATTTTTGGACCATTTAGTTGCCTATACTTAAGCTTCCAATTGACTCCAAAGAAACTTCCTAGACTCTTTTATATCGAACCTCACCACTCATTTGATTATTCAAAGACATGTGGGAGCCACACAAGTCTTCTACGCTGTGAATAAATCGTGATTACGATACATAGTCTACTCACTTCCATTTTGGCCAATCTTAGCTATTCTCACATTAATCTTAAATATTGGCCCTTTTTTTCAAACTTATCATACCTTTCAATAGACACCTAAACTACTTTCAACTTCTTACTCTTAACTTACAACGACAATTTATACCTCTTCTCTTTTCGAAATACATAGCTAAGGATGATGCAACTTCGTATAACCTTTGATAACTTGAAGTCTTCCTAAACTAATCTTTGTTTGAAACAGATAAACCTTACAACCAAACAGTTCTAATATTGTTATTACCTTAAGTTATTTCCATTTGTTTCTGATTTTCTCCACTTTTAAAGAAACTATGTACGATATCAAAATATCTTACTGATTATCAATTCAATTTTTTATGATTTTATTTATCCATTATTGTTTAACTGAAGAGATCGCAGAATTTGAATTTCCAAACTCTTTTGATTAACTTAACACCTAATCAAACTTTTAAAGGATACAATTTCAATACTTTATTTCATATTAATAGAAATTCTCAATATATGGAATTTCATACTGACTTCCATACAAATCATTTACTTATCCTCCATCAGTATGTCTATCTCTTCATTAGTTATATTTTAAGTCGTAGTGATAGACATCATAACTTAATTTGGGAAGAAGTAACTATTGACACTTTGAATTTCAAAACACAACTACTTGGGTTTTATTTTTGAAATGAGATAATACTTTGCTTCAAAGTATTTTACTTTCGTAAAAACTGACTTAGACAACTTGACTGATCATATCACAATCTCATTGTAATTTCCAAGTTAATATTCAATTTGTCTAATCATTTTCTATTTTCAAACCACGTGTCTCATTTTTCCTTATTGAGACTATTCTTTATTTTTTTAAAGCAACCCTCAATTAGTTATAAGCTCAACCAATACTTTATAGAATAGGTCTTCCCAAGTTACTAATTCAACCGATACTAACCTCATTCTAAAACTCAAGATATTACATATCTAGTGTTTCCCACAAGTCTCCACTTCATTTTTTCATATTTTACCAAACGATTCTCAATTGTTTATGACTTAATTTTTAAGTATGTGCTAACATTTTCCTGAGAGTCTTATATTTTTAACAGTTCGATACTTTCAATTTTCATAGGAATCAATGTTCAGTATTTACGTAACTGAGTCATTTAGACTTTTTCTATTAACTTATTTCATATTGGTTTTGAAAGTTTTCATCTGAATAGTAATTAAAAGTATTAGCGGAAGCGTACCTTTGTCCTATTTCTTGTTATGTGTTCTCCGGGTTTTCCACAGCTCAAAAGTTTTTTGGAAAAACACTACAGAAGAACTCTTTGCACAAAATTGCCAAACTCCTTGAAATCATAAATCACACAACGTGATTTATTATCCTATCAATCTTGGGACTTCCTAAGAGATCAAGATTGTTGGGATTTAGAGATATCTATTAGTTATCAAAAACATTATATTTTCATCTATGTTAAACATGGCCCACGTGGCCAACGTTGCCAACATCTCCCACTCGCACATCCTGTGTAGACCTTTTATCGGGTCGGGTTGATCACACATATAGGCGTCCCTTGTTTTGATAACATAGATATCTCCCACTCGCACATCGTGTGTGAAAAAAATATTCAATTCTTTATTGATAGTGTTTCACTGTAACTAATGGATCGTGCGACCGTGAGATAACTTGCAAGCGGGAACTCTACACTAGCAACTCAATTAGAGTCATCATAGAGACATCTACATTTTTAAAATCTATATATATATATATATATATATATCTTACTTTACCCCAGATGCATATAGTCATGTCTGTTCAAAACATTCTCTAACTTCTTTTAAGAGCAATATTTGAACCTTAAATTCATAGCATTATATTCTAACTAATGTTGTCATTTAATTAATGCAACACCAGTGTCGAGACATAGAATATAAAATGAAATGACATGATTCCATATGATCTTTCTTTGCCCTCCCATTACTTAGTTTAGAATCAGTTGCTTTCCTAATATAGCACCTTTAGATCGAATCATACTTGACCATAGGTAACTCACTAAAGCAGCAAGCACTAATTCCTTACTTCATAGTGTAGTCAAAAGTTATAAGGGCAATTCAGGAAGTCTCAACTATATAAGGACTTCTTTTAATTAGACTCACACAAGTAAGGATCCAGGGATTTACTATCTACTCACTTCTAAGTGGTCGCAAAACACATGTAATTCTTTACATGTCATAGTGGAGAAACTCTTAATAAGAGGGTATGCAATTCTCTAATTACAATGTGAAGATCTTAGTTCAGTCACTTCCATAGCGCCTAACCCGAAATCTGTGCAGCTCACCATAATTTGGCGCCAATCACTAGATCTCGTATCACAGGCTTAATAAATAGTGGGGAGTCTATTATGGTCTTGCAAAAATGACCTCATCTTGACTCCTACAAGGCGACATTTATCAAATAAGTTTTAATGTCTCATCTCTGCTCGCTACTACTAGCGCCAAAGGTGATTGCTTGTATGAGAAAGCCAATCAGTCTCGTTGTATACTTCCAATCTATAATGACTTATATCAAAGCAAGAAATAAAAAATTCTAATAAAGATCATTTATTGAATGGAAATAAGAAGTTATAACATATAAATTACATTCTCCGCAATCTCAAGGAACTATTTTTAACCTTTGCGCAGGTATATGTTATCTCATAACTTCTTTTCTTGCTTTGAAATCATTCACAAAGTTTTACTTTGCATTAATATGTTTTCTCTTTCCATGATACTTCAGATCTTTCATATAGGCAATGGTTGCTTGCCTGTCACTAAATATAGTCATTAGTTTCGATGCACTTTTGATGACATGCAAGTGCATAACGAAACGTCTAAGTCTTATTGCCTCTCGAACTGAAACAGCGCAAGCGACAAATTCAGCCTCCATAGTTGACAAAGCAATGCATTTTTGCTTTTTACTATTCCATGAGATTGCACCATTATTCAATAGGAAAACATAACCTGAAGTTGATTTGCGTTCATCTGGATTGCCGCTCCAATTGGCATAAGAGTACCCTAAGTAACTGCAATTCATTACTTTAGTAACATAAATACAAATCCATAGTGCATTTCAAATACCTCAATATCTTTTTCACCGCTTTCCAATGAGCTTAACCAGGATTTGATTGATATCTACTAATTAAACTAACAGCGAAGCATATATCGGGAAGTGTACACATCATTGCGTACATTAAACTTTCAATTGTACTTGCATATGGGACATTGGACATTTTTTCTTTCTCAATTGGAGTCTTTGGGCACATTTCCATGATTAAGACTTAACCTTTAGCAATTGGAGTGTCAATGGGGTTACAATTTGTCATTTTGAATTGTTCGAGAATATTCTTAATATATTTTTCTTGCAATAAAGGAAGAATTCTTTTAGAACGATTCCTATGAATCTTCACACCCAGTATGAGTTTGCTTCACTCATGTCCTTCATATCAAAATTAGAGGACAACCATTCTCTAATGGCGACAACATAATCAATGTTATTTCCAGCTAAAAGTACATCGTCCATTTTAGGGATAATATCACAAATTGTTGATCTAAATGTTTAATATATATACACAATGATCTTCATCAATCATATTAAATCCAAAAGAAGTTATGACTTGATTAATTCTTAAATACCATTGTCGTGAAGATTGTTTAAGACCATATATTGACTTTTTGAGCTTGCACACTTTGTGCTCTTGTCCTTTTATAACAAAACCTATTGGTTGTTGCATATATCTGTCTTCATTCAATTCTCCATTCAGAAAAGCAGTTTTTACATCCATTTAATGTAATTCTAAATCCATATGTGCAATAATAGCAAGTAATAGATGAATTGAGGCAAACCTTACAACTGGTGAAAAAATTTCCTCATAATCTATTCCTTCTTGTTGTGTAAATCCTTTAGCCACTAAATGTGATTTAAATCTTTCAATTGATCCATCTGCCAGACGTTTGATCTTGAGAACCCATTTGTTCCCAATTAGTTTACGTCCAGGAGGTAGATCAACCAAGTCCCAGACATGGTTTGATTTCATAGACTTCATTTCTTCATCCATTGCTTTTAGCCAATGTTCCTTAGCTGATGATGATAAAGCCTCATTAACATTATGGGGCTTGTTTTCATCATGCAGAGCAATCATAAAAATATGACCCTCAATTTCAAAATGTCTTCAAGGCACACTTTGACGGCTGCTTCTACGCAATTCTTCTATATTTGAAGCATCTATTGGAATGTCACTCCCACTAGGATCAAGAATATGAGCCAAATTTGGATTAGTCTTAACCGCATTTGAATCTAGTTCTAGGATTACATTCTCTAAAGAATCATCAACTTCATAAAAAGTGAGATCTCTTATTGCTTCATTTTTGCTAGGAAAATCATTTTCTAAAAATGTGGCATCTCTTTATTCAAATTCAATAAAACTACCAACTGGTTGTTCACCAATGAACACAAACCTTTTTTACTGTTCAGAATATCTGACAAAAATATATTTCTTTCCCCTTGGTCCCAATTTTCCATATTTATTGGATGGAGAGTGAACATATGATGCGCAACTCCAAGGGCGCAAATTTGTGAAATTGAGATTTCTCCCAGTCCACAGGGTATATGGTGTGGAAGCTACTGATTTTGATGGTACTAGATTTAGTACATGAGATGCAGTTAGCAATGCATTCCCCAATATGAAATTGGAAGGCTTGCTTGTGCCATCATATACCGATCCATATCTAATAAAGTTTGTTTACACTTTTCTGCAATACCATTTTGTTGCGGAGTGCCATGGATGGGAAGCTGTCTAGCAACCCCTTTTTCAACACAATATTCTTTAAATTGATCTGATAAGTATTCACGTCTTCGGTCAAATCTCAACATTTTGACACGTTTCTCTAATTGATTGTCAACCAGAATTACATATCTTTTAAAGCAATCAAACGCTTCATTTTTATGTGAGATCAGAAAAATATGACCAAAATGAGTAAAATCATTAATAAATGTGATGAAATATAATGCACCATGTCGCGCTCTCACATTCATTGGACCATATATGTTTGAATGTATTAATTGCAATGGATTATCAGCTCTTACATCTGTCTCGAATGGTTTTCAAGTTGTTTTTCCAGCTAGACAATGTATATAAATAGGCAAGTCAATTTTTGCTATATGACCTAATCTAGCATGTCATACATTTGCATCTAAATTAATAAAGACTAAAGATGCAAAAATGGGAAAAATACCATTATTATCAATTTTAACATCGCCTTCGATGTCCAAAATATAAAACCATTAGATAAGTATCCAAAACCATAAAGTGCGGTGTCCAAAAAATATAGTGACACCATTCTTATTGAAGTTCAAACTGAAACCTAAACTAAGAAGGACGATTACTGAAATTAAGTTTCGCCTTATTTTTTGGGCGTAAAGGACATCATGTAGAAGTAGTGTGCGCCCGTTACGTAGCTTTGATTGACAGGTGCCAATTCCTCGAATAGCTACACGCGCGTTATTTCCAACATATATCTACCGTGCTCCCACTAAAATGCGGTGATACTCAGCGAAAGCCACGCGGTCTTTCGCTACATGATTTGTTGCTCCTGAATCAATAATACACAAAGGATTAGAGTCAACAAATATAGCATTGTTAATCATAAAGCAATTGTGATATGCATTAAAAGAAGATACCTTATATTTTCTTGTTTCAGGACATTCCATGCAAAATGTCCCTTTTGTCCACAGTTGTGACATGCCATCTCTTTCATGTCCTTCCTTTTTCCACCTCGCTTGCGATTGGCTTTTTTCGATTTTAAAGGGTGATCCACAATGTATTTACCTTTCTTAGCTGTTGACTTTCTTTTAGGTTTGAAGGAACGACTTTTGAGAGCCAGCATGCATAATCATTGCCTGAGTTAAAGTCTTAGCAGCTTCCAAGCGTTCTGATTCCAACTCCACATGACGAGCAATATCGTTAAAATTTTTTATATTCTCGTTGTGGGTCATTGCAACTTTCATGTGCTCCCAATTTTGAGGAAGCGATAGGATGACTGCTTGAATTTGTTGTTCATCTGACTGAACATGACCAGCAGAATTTAGTTCACGTATCATATTTGACATCTCTCTCAGATGTTGTTTCATCGAGTGATGTTGACGTTTGACATATGTTTCAAATTTGATAGTGAGCTAACGCAACCTTGTTGTGAAAGTCATCGAAACCTCTGCTTCAAAGCATTCCACATTTCCTGAGCAGTATCAAACTGCTCAAACTCGCATATCAGATCGTCTTACATGCAACTCAGACACGTAATACGAGCAATGTTGTTTTTACGTTTCCAAAGTTAAAACGCATCACGATCCCTACGATGTTGAGCAGTCGTTCCATCTTCAGGTTCCAGGATCAGGTTTTCAAGAGTCTCCAAAACTTCTTGCTCTTCTAAGATATATTACACCTTTCGATGCCATATATCAAAATTGTACCCATTGAGCTTTTCGACTTTGTTCAGCTCAGTAATGATACTTTTTATCGTTGAAGCCATGGATTCTAATGAATAAAATCAGTCGTTAGTTAGATTATTCAAAATAATAATCTTACGCTTATTTGCCACTGAATTCATTTAAAATAATTAATAATTATTTAGGGATATAAGATCAAGAGTTCGCTATGCTCACAATCATCACTTATAAGCCTAAAAATATATTATTAATATTTCAAATAATTCGCGCAATTAGTTTCCCACTTAAAATGCATTTAGAAAAATGATTAATAAAAAATAGCATAATATAACCATGACAACGAAAAATAAGAAATGCATACCTCGTGCACTCCTTTTTGGTGGAAAATAGTATAAGATAGCGCTCCGCTGAATTCCTTTGCGAATTTGGTGTTGCTCTGCCTTTATCAGTTCATAATAAATTTCCCAAAATTATTAAGAGAAATCTCCTTCTTGATGAACTCCACCATGGGTTCCCAAGAAATATTGGGGGAGCTAAAAAGCATCAAACCTCTATTCTTTTGGCTCACGTAAAACCCATTTTCCTTGACTAAGTTGTAAATTTTATTAAATGTACCTATATGTTGAATGATTGAGTGAGTAGGATCCTTTTGTAATTTTGAAGGGCCTTATATGGATTGTCACTTCCAAAATCTCACCATTCACATTCACGAGCTATTTTCTGATAAAAAATGTTTTGGTTATATTATGTACTACTAATTTTATTTTTTTAAAAGATTGTGACATAAAAATCAAGAAAATTAATTTTATACTAGTTTATTTTTAAAAAAATAAACTTATCACAATTTATATATATGTGCAATTTGGTTTCTTTTCTAATTATTATAATAGAAACTTATAAATCGATTGTAGATAACATGATATACAGGATTCTTAAATCTATTTGCTAGATTTTAGTTGATCAGCTGTCAACTGTGAAATGTAACAAGATCTTTATAAAAGATTTTATATGATAAATATAAGTCAACTTATATTTTTCTATTTGCAATTTGTAAGCTTTCAAATTGGTCGGCTATCAACTGTGAAACGTAAAAAAAATGGTCGATTATAACAGATGTCAATTTGGTTTTTTAAAATTAATTGTTTACTAAGTCAAAATAGTTTTACTATCAATATGACTCAAAGTCACACACCTTCATCTTCCTTGACCATAGTCAACCTATGGTTGACCATATCTGAAATATTATAAAATGCAAACAACGTAATTTTAACTTCGAGCACCATGCGACCTAAAGCACCGACTAGAGGCATCCGCGCAATCGGCTTACTCTGGCGAGCACCCCAATGAGTGCGCCAACGTCTGTCGTCCGGATTTCGATGAGAAATCTATAAAACAGCCACTTTACATAGTGATTTTCTTGATTTTTCTTGGTCTTTTAACAACTAAAAGTCACCGACTTTTCGGTTCATTGAGGTCGGACAAGTGGGTGCGCCGACTTCAATCACGACCGGATTCAGATGACATCATCATAATCCATGAAACCTCGATTTTTTTAATAAAAAACATAATTAAAATAAATAACTCTATAAAAATAGATTAAAAAAGTATTCCAACCCTACTCGGTGAAAAACTCCAAAATCATCTAGGTGTGCAGGATACTAATCACCTAGTTGCTCTGATACCAATAAAGGTTTTTATCTGAATAGGAATTAAAAGTATTAGCGGAAGTACCTTTGTCATATTTCTTGTTGTGTGGTCTTTGGTCTTTCCACACCTCAAAAGTTTTTTGAGAAACACTAAGAGAGAACTCTTTGCACACAATTGCCAAAAGCCTTGAAATCATAAATCACACTACGTGATTTATTATCCTATCAATTGTGGGACTTCCCAAGAAATTAGGATTGTTGGGATTTAAAGATATCTATTAGTTATCAAAAACATTATCTTTTTATCTATGTTAAACGTGGCCCACATGGCCGACGTGGCCAACAGGTTTTTTAACTGATAACTTTTCTCAGTTATAATAGTACCGAACTACTTACGACACCTTTGTGAATTCAAAATTCACAAGTCTATTTCACATCCGTTTACACTCTGTTTCATTTCATCAGTATATTCTCTCTTTATTTGTTTGTTCCTAAACTTACTCGTTACATCTTGCGAGTTATGTAACAAACAGACGATGAGAATAAAATTCTTATCTCATATCTAGCGATAATATAATAATATACAATAAATATATCACAATAACAATGTATCCCCAACTCACAGTCACTTCCCAATTAATCGTGACCTCATTACTAAACCTTATTCCTCAAGACCATCACTTAAGTTCATGTAACTTAATGTAATCCAAGACCGTTAACCCAATTTCCCGATCAACACAATCCTAAACTCATCGTCATTATCATATCCTTAATTGATCTTAACCATAGCCTTGATACCAACTCTGTCAGGGCTCGTCTCACTAAGTCCTAACTTAGCCTAATTCCCCTAATTAGGCATTTAATCCATTCAATTGACTTCAACCTCAAAATAATTTTTATTTCAATCCTTAATAATGCTCCAAAACTAAATTTATATCCTCATTCAAATTCAATTCATGATTTATTTAATTGGAGCAAATATCCACATTTTGTAACAATTTCGCGAAAGATCTCCCCTAAAAATGGCGTGCTGGAAGACTTTCACCTAATAGACATCAGAGTTGGGGAGAGGCCTAAAAAGACTCACAACTCCTAACAGTTCACAATATATATTATATTCAAGCTTTAAGTACTAACTTAGAGTCTCCGAGACCATAGTTACAACTTTATAATCCCAAAATAAACTGAAACTGAATCAAAAATCTCTTTAACATACCTCAAACTAATTTAGGAGACTCTCACAACCAATTCAAAATTATTTCACGACCTACACTCACCCCAAAGTCCAAAACAACATATATAAAGTGATTACAACAAGAAAATTAAACTTTTAAATGATACTACATTCTCCAAAAATCTTTGAGCTTTTTCCATTATGTATAGGTTTCACGCAAAACCTGACATCATCAAAAACAACTCAAAGATGCAGGTTATTAAACTCCTACATTGCTATGTACTCGTGCAAATATTAGTCAGAATACATTGAGACATATAATTGCATTTCCAAATTACAACAAATTTATATAACAATGTGGATCCCTCATTTCTTGTTCTAAGCTCAAAACAAGCACGTTGAACCAAGAATAGTCTTATGAGTTCAATTTATGCTACCCCGGAGTCGACATTACCCGCCTTAGATGTCGGCGGTACATTTAGTCTAGAGTGGAGCACCTCACACTCTTACGATCGAAACAGGGCAACTCTATCCCGATGCCATGTATGCATGACAAAGAAATATGTGAAATACAATGTAGACTAAACACAAATGCAGGTACAAAGATAAATTCCATAAACACTAAAGACCACTGTAGGGTTTACTTACAACCAACAAACTTCGAGCTTAATTTTTTCAGGGTCCTCGAAACATCGAATCACCTTGAAAATAGGTCCAATATCTTCCCTGCATACCCAATTATATTATGGGTCTAGCTTCAAGTGAAACCAAATCATGAAACCCTATGAAGACTGCGGCCAAAATACGTTTGAGCACTGTTTCCAAAAATATTAATTTATATAATCGTTTCAACTAGCTATCAACTAGAAAAATTTTGGTAACTTTTTAACCTTGAAAACCTCAATATTTATCATGATGACCTAAAAAGAACTTGTAGTGCTCATGTCCTACTTTCTATAGACTCCAACAACACTCAAATCGGATCATCAACGGAGAAGTTATGAATTTTCCAATAAGGCATGTCAACTATGCAAACTTTATTTATTTTGAATAGAAAAACTTCTCCAAATCAATATTTTCGCAATTAAATCCTCAAAATTCGACAACAAACACCACGAAACCACTTGATACCAACATCCAAATATTTTGACGACCCGTGGAGTCAAATTGGATCAAAACCGATAATCAATTCATCAAAAAATCCAATGTAAATCAATATCAACTATGAAACATCTCCAAAATAGTTATCAACTGAATCACATTAGTTCAATTCATCAAAACCCTAACAACGCTAGTGGGATCTATTTTAAATTAGCGCAAATCAATCCAATATACCATTTCACAACAATCCCTACCATTTTCTATCAAAACCCTACAAAAAATAGAGAAATTGCGAGAATTCAAATTAAATTGAGAAAAATGCCCAACATTGAGTATTTACCAAATCGTGGACCGAATACCTCGTTTTCACTGCAAAAACCTAACTCGAACTGACTGTTTCGCGATGCTCTAGAGTTTAGCGGAAAGAAGCTGGGAAAAAAATCAAACGTTAGGAGGGAGTTCGTGGAGCGAAAGACCGAATTGAGAGGTATAGGGAACGAACGAATATATCGTTATGTTGAAATGAAAACAATCGATTAGTTTTTATTTGATTATATATATATATATAAACTCTCAGTTGCTTGTCAGCAGCTTAATATCTTTTTATTTGTTAATGCCCAAAATCTCTATTTTGACGAGTTTTGAGTTTCAGCTCTCATTTTCAATCCGATTTTTCACCAAATTGAACCAAGCTCTCGAAAAAATAGTATATCTCCATAAGACGTCCATAACACTGATTTTGGTCACGCCAAAACTCTAAAAATCTTAGCTTTTTCCATGACATACCAAAATCTATCGGACCAATTCTGTTGCCATACATAGCCAAACTTACACCAGTTTAGACTCAGTCTCAACCTCAACCACCACCAACTGATACGAAGCTCAAGCCAAGGTCTTGGACTAACTCATTTTACACTGCCACCGATCCCAACTGGCATGTAAACCGAGGCAAAATCTCGCGTCATACTAACACTTATTTTATTAGTTTTCGAGCAACTAATAATTTACTTTCACTCATGCCCTTCAGTGTGACGGCCCCTAAATTCCGAGGCAAACCGGGCACCGCCACATCGCCGGACACGTCACTTGCACACATGTCCATGACTGCCCGCGAACTAACCATCTTATAATCCAACTTAATCAATTTAGTTGTTTAAAAGATTATTTTGTCGAAATATACCAAGTCAAAGAGTTTTACCACTTAATTTTTTATTTTGATTCTTTTTAGGTTATTTTTAATAGTATAAGTCTTAATAATATGCAAATCAATAATATAAATGAGTCTTGCATTAATTAACAACCTATAGGGTGGAAACCCGACAAAAAATACCATGTATATCAATAAAGGCGACAAAAGGTATAACAAGTGTCAATATACATGTATCAGGTAATAAGTATCCCAAAATGATCCCCAAAAAGAATGTATATGTATAAATACAAACACCTACGAGTAAGGTAGTGGAGGCGCTCTGGACCAGAGGTAGTCGCCAAGCACCGCTTTCCCCGGGCTTGTCGTAGGATCTGCAACTTGCCACCAACAAAAAATGACAAGTTCCAGTGAGTAAATCCCAGAGAAATTCTATTAGTATTCACAAGAAATTCAAGAAAATAGCTACAATTCATCATATAAAGTAAATGAAAAGGAATGTAAAACAAGAATATAAGTTGTGAGATAATCAAGAATATGGAATGCGAGTGTATTGTATAGTTGTTGAGCCCTAGGACATAAATACTAAACCGAGAAGGCCCTAGAGGTGAGGAAATCGACACCCCCTCTTCACGGTCGAAATGAGAAACTCTGTTGGTCGGAAGGTAAACTTATGCCCACCTCAAAGGAGAGGAAATTTGTGACGGAGGTGAGCCTCACGTCAACTCCCTCTCGAGATCATGGACTCGCTAAGAGAAATCTCACACGTAGTCTTAGGTATGACCAACACCGTAGCACAATCGGATCATCATCAACGAGAGAGCCAGAAAGGGGTCACCGTCCTTTCGACCATACACAGACACACGCGGGAATAGAGAAAACATGCAAGCTGAATTGGCGAAAGGTAATGTGAAATAAATAATTTACAAGAAAAATATGTAAATTCTAAGCTAACCTTCTCGTGGGTTTACTTACCTCAAACAATAGCAAATATCTCTCCAAAATGTCCCGCTCATGCCTCGACATGTGCGCCCGACACTCGACTATAATCTCCTAAGTCCCTGGTGTCCAATTATATCACTTTAATTATTTTAGAGTTATATTAAGTAGATTTATAATGTAGGACCAAAAATTTAAATTTTTATTTTCTAAAAGTTTAGTTTCGAAGCACACGTTTCGAGTTATACCAGGGTGTCAACGCCCCAAAAAGCCTCAAAAACTTTTTTTATATTTTTCCCATTTTATTATATTTTTTCGAATTTTTTCATAATTTTCTAGCTATTTTTCCTATTTTCTGATATTTATTTGATTTACAAATGTATTTTATTTAATTTTTTTAATTTTTAATTAATTAAAATTAATTTAGGGGTGGGTTGGGCCCAAACCGGGCTCGGTTCGGCCTGACCAAGGCCATCCGGGAACCGGGTTTGAGCCCGGCCAGGGCCACCCGGGTTCGGGCCTGGCCTGCAAGCCTAGCCTACTAAAGGGGGTAGCCAGGCCCAACTGGCTACCCTCTTCTCCCTCAAATCATCTCTGCAGAGACGAAATTCGTCTTTGCAAAGGTGATTTTTTTAAAACACAACAACAATAACTACAACACCAATAACCCAACAACACCATCACCATTAAAATTTAAGTTTCTCTACAAAAAGCTTATAAAATCAGCAAAACTCATCTTAATTTGGAGATCGTCGCGAGCGCCACCGAGAGGAGCGAACACCGCGAGAGATGTGAGTCGAATTCGTGGGAGTGATAGAGAGCTTGGTGAGGGTGAGGGTGAGGGTGAGGTTAATGGAGATTGAGAGGTTTTGTTGGAGAGGAAAATGAAAATGAAAGTGAGACAGGAAAAGCTCGGGTAGAGGAGGGAGTGAATAAGGGATAGGATTTTTTTTGTTTGATTTTTGGAGAGGAGAGAGAAAAAGTGAGGGATGGGATGATTTGATGGGTGATGTGAGGTGATGTTTGATGTGACAACTAATCCTTGACTACCTCATACCGCAGCGTTACGCGCACACCGCGACGTCGTACACTCTCGTCACTACACGCGTACAACGCGATTAAGCGTAATTTTTAACTAGCGCGATGCAAATTATTGAACCATAATAGACTAAATAAACATATGCCGCACAAAAATAACAAATTTACCTTGTTACGCACGCCCTAGACTTTTTTCGTAACGTCCACATGGGTCTGAGCTTAGGGTTCTAATCCGTAATTTATCAGTTAGTTGGGATTAATTAAAGTTGGCAGTTACAATCTTCCCAACTAAAAGGAATTTCGTCCCGAAATTCAAATTTAATTAAATCTTTACCTTGGAATAAGTGGGGGTATCGCTCTCGCGCGGTAAACTCTCTCTCCCAAGTGAGGCCCTCGTTTTTATGATACTGCCATCGAACGGGTACAAGTGGCATTTTTTTCCTTTTGAGAGTATGTACCTTGCGATTTATCTCAATGGGGTGCTCCTTGTATGTCACATTCGGTCTAACCTTGATCTTAGTCATATCAACCATCGGTCTCGGTCCTGACCTTGCTAGCCTCAACATAGAAATGTGAAAAACATCATGAACCCCTGCTAACTGACTCAGCAATCTCAACTGATAAGCAACCTCCCCAACTTGTCGGACTATCTGAAACGGCTCGATGAATCTCGGTTCAAGCTTTCCTTTGATCCCAAATCTCTAGTGACCCTTCAAGGGAGAAACCTTCAAGTAGACCTAATCGTCCACCTTATAACTCAGCCCATCACGGTACTCATTCGCGTACTTCTTCTGTCTATTCTGAGCAGCTTGTAACCTCTGATGAATCAGCCTGACTTTCTTTGTGTGATCTACAACAATCTTAGGCCCAACGGCAGCTACGTCCTCGGGCTTTACCCAGCAAGCTGGTGATTTGCACAGTCTCCGTATAGTGCCTCAAATGGTGGCATCCCAATACTGACCTTATAGTTATTGTTGTAGGCAAACTTACAAAGTGGCAAGCTCTGAGCATGTCCTCAAGAATCTGAATAAGTTTCTCTGACTGCCTATCAGTTTGCGGATGAAAAGTAATGTTGAACTGCAATCTAGTACCATACTGCTCTTGCATGGCCTACCAAAGCTGCGAAGTAAGTCGACTATCTCTGTTTGACACTATAGATACTGGCACTCCGTGCAGTCTGATAATTTTTTGCTCGAAGAGCATGCTCAGCTGTGGAAAGCTATACTTCATGGAAATTGGAATAAAGTGCGCTGATTTCGTCAATCGGTCCATGACTACCCAAATGGCATCATGTTTACGCAAAGTCGTCGGCAACCCACTAACGAAGTCCATAGTGATATGTTCCCATTTCCACTGTAGGATAGGTAGTGGCTGCTATAGTCCTCCAGGCCTCTTGTGCTCAGCCTTAACCTGTTGACACACCTCACAACTCCTCACATATTGGCTGACATCTGTCTTCATCCTTGGCCACCAAAATAATCGTCGCATATCATGGTACATTTTGGTCCTATCGGGATGCACTGTGTCCCTGGATCTATGAGCCTCCTGAAGAATACCATCGCATAACTCTGCCACTGTCGGAATCCACAATCTACCTCGGTGTCTCAAACACTCATCAATGGACTCACGCCAATCTGGGTAATTTGGACTCTATGCCATTTCCCTCAACCTCTAATAGATCACATCGACTCTCTGACACTCCAAAACATGCGGAATAGATATTGTTGGTACTCTTATATGTTCATAAATATGTGCCTCTGCAGTATTTGGAACCTCTGAAAAACTCATAGATGTTGCCGCCTCGAGTAAGCCAAACTCGTGGGTTATTTGGCAAACTACTATCTCACTGTCTGGTCCTCTCCTGCTAAGGGCATCTGCTACGACATTCGCCTTCCCAAGCTGATACTCGATGGCGATGTCGTAGTCCTTCAGCAACTCCAACCACCGTCACTGTCCCATATTCAGGTCTTTTGGGTGAAGAGATACTTCAAACTCTTATGATATGTATACAGTGTGAACCTCTCACCATAAAGGTAGTGTCTCCACACCTTCAGTGCAAATACGACCGCTACAAGCTCAGGTAATGCACTGGATAGTTCCTATCATGGGTCCTCAATTGACGCGATAAATAAGCTATCACTTTGTCTCCCTACATTAGTACGCATCCCAATCCGGTGCCATAAGCATCCGTATGAATAGTCAACTCCTTGCCCAATTTTGGCAACACTAACAACGGTGCAGAAGTCAACTTCTTCTTCAACTCTCTAAAGGCTACCTCGCACCCGTAGGACCAATCGAAAATCACATCTTTCTTGGTCAATCTTTTCATCGGCGTTGTGATCTTGGAGAAATCATGTACAAAACGTCGATAATATCCAGCTAATCCCAAAAAGCTCCAGATGTCTGACACACTCTGGTGTAGGCCAGTCAATGATAGCGTGAATCTTACTTGGGTCCACTGAAATCCCTCTGTCGCTGATCACGTGTCCCAAGAATTTCACCGCAGATAGCCAAAACTCGCACTTACTGAACTTGGCGTACAATATGTGCTCTCTAAAAGTCTTCAACGTATCTCTGAGATGCCTCTCGTGGTCCTCATGATTCTTGGAGTAAATCAAGATGTCATCGATGAAGACTATAACGAATCGATCTAAAAATGGCCTTAAGACTCGATGCATCAAATCCATAAACACAGCTGGCGCATTTGTCAACCCAAACGACATGACAGTGAACTCAAATAACCCGTAACGCGTGCTGAACGCCGTGTTAGGTACATCCTCCTCTTTGATCCGCACTTGATGATATCCAAATCTCATATCAATCTTGAAGAAGAACTGTGCTCCGGCCAACTGGTCGAATAGGTCATCGATCCTGGGCAAGGGATACCTATTCCTGACTGTCACCTGATTCAACTTTGGTAGTCTATACACATCCTCATGCTATAGTCTTTCTTTCTCACGAATAATATCGGTGCTCCCCCGGGTGACATACTCGAGTGTATGAAACTCTTCTTCGATAAATCCTCTAGTTGAGCCCTCAACTCTTCGTGCTTTGGCCGTGACATACGGTAAGGTCTGCTCGTTATAGGTTGTGTACCTGACACTAACACAATCATAAACTCTACCTGTCTGGGCGGGGGTAATCCTGGTAGATCCTCAGGAAAAAGCTCTGGGAACTCAAGTACTACTGGGGCATCCTCAAGTCTAGCCATTGGCCTCTCGTTGGACTCTACTATCCTTGCGAGGATCTCTATCTCTGGGTGGTTGCTAACTTACCTCTCGTGATCAGAAGTGATGTCGCGACTCCGATAAAGGTGAAATCGGGAATCCCTGGTATTTGGAAAATTATGATCTTCCTAAAACAATCCAATTAAGCATGGTATGCCGCTAACCAATCCATGTCTAAGAGTATATCTAACTCTAGGTACTTTAATACTCGAGAGATCTATGGGTAACTGATGACCACCAACCTCGACTGGACAATCTCTACAAATTCAGTTAGGATATATCTTATCCCAGCGGATGTGCTAAGGATAAGGTGGGTGCTAACGCTTTCAGGTGTCAAACCCAACTCTCATACCATCGATCTCGAAATAAATGATAATGTACTACCAGAATCTATCAATGTATGCATAGGGCGACAAAAAAATAATCAACGTACCCTCGACGAACTGCTGAAGACGCATCATGGTCTGGTGCGACAACTGCATGCACCTGCTCCCTCGCCTGCATTGGTTGAGCTGCTAGTGGTGGCGCTAGCTCCCTGGGACATTCACTCTTGTAGTGCCCCTTTTGTCTACATCTAAAACATGTGACATTTTGCCTATGTCCGAAGCCCTGACCCTGATGTCCGCTGGCCCTATGGACTGTCCCGCCACGCGTCGACTCCGTCTCTGCCTCTCAGCCTTGACCCTGAGTCTGTCTCTGCGGCTGCTGGACCGCCATAACCTGATGTGGCTGCGCAGGTACAACTGCATGTGCACGGATCGTCAGACTGTCATCATGTCTGCGCCTTTGCCCCCTCCGATCTCTTTGATCATGATTTCACTTGCCTTTCCTGTCTGACTTCCCTTGACCTTTATGACTTTTGTGATGCACTGGAGTAGGGACGACATCGCTCCACATCAAAAATGACTCATGGGCCAACTCCTTCTCGTAAACGTCATGTACAGTCCTGGCTCCTGTCGACACAATCGCGCCCCCAATCTCTGGTCGGTGTCCTCGAATAAAGTAGTGGACCTGAAGTCGCTCGGTCCCAGCTACGTTTATTTCAAATTTAAGCAGGTATTTGAATCTCTCCATGTACTGCAACACCATCCGACTACACTGCCTCAGCGTTAAGAACTTCTTTCTCAATCTCAGCTAAATCTCGATCAGGATATACTAATCATAGAAGAATTTCTTGAACTCTACCCAAGTACTCGGTTCTCTGTAGGCAGCTGTATGGGCGATCCTCCAAACTGCAGCATCTCCCTTGAGCATGAATCCATAAATCCTAGCCCGTATACTGTCTTGAATCCTCAAAATTTGTGAAGTTTCTCATGTGAAATGACCCACTTCCCACCTACCTCTGGGTCTCCGCCTCCATAATAGTAGCCTGGCTGAAAACGAATGAACTCCTTAATCGATTTTGCCTCAGTTGATAAGGAGGTTTCGAGTGTGATCTCCTGGGGTGGAATCAATGCCAGTGCCACGGCCGGCGTAGTCGATGGTGTAGTGACTGCTAGCAGTATCTCGGTAGTAGTGGTCATGAGGGGGTCGCCTGAACAGTCGAGGCGACAACTATCTACTCTAGAGTAGTGGCGGAAGCGAATGGGGCAGGGGCCGGTGTGGCCGCTACCTGCGCTCGAAGCAATCAATAATCTCCTCGAGCTGCAAATTATGGAGTGCGACCGTGTCGCGTAAGGTTTGATCCAAGTCGGCAGATGTCGAGCCGCTCGTCTGGCCCCCATCATCCGTGAGAGGAACTGGTCGTCCATCTATGTCGAATGTGCAAATCGCGAATGTGCCGCAAGTCAGTGTCGTAATACGTGAACATAAGTATTAAAATCAATATATACACAAATAAGTCCTAGTACTACCCGCTCACTTTGCTTCCCAACTAAAGTTCTAAGTTATGATCTTCGGGTTTCCACATCTAATTTTTGTTGTTAAGTTTTATTTGGTTGTATTAAAATTTCCCCTAGGTTCTCCGAACCTAGGCTATAATACCGACTGTGATAGCCCCAAAATTATGAGGTAAATCGGGCACCGCCACGTCACCGAACACGTCATCAAGCCAAGCCACGTCATTCTTTAAAAGATTATTTTGTCAAAATATACCAAGTCAAAGAGTTTTACCACTTAATTTGTTTATCTTGATTCTTTTAGGTTATTTTTAATAGCGGAAGTCTTAATAATATGCAAATCAATAATATAAATGAGTCTTTCATTAATTAACAACCTATAGGGTGGAAACCCGGCAAAAAGATACCATGTATATCAATAAAGGCGACAAAAGGTATAACAAGTGTCAATATACATGTATCAGGTAATAAGTCTCCCAAAATGATCCCCAAAAAGAATGTATATGTATAAATACAAACACTGCGAGTAAGCTAGTGGAGGCGCTTTGGATCAGAGGTAGTCGCCAAGCACCGACTTCCCCCGGCTCGTCGTCGGATCTACAACTTGCCACCAACAAACAATGACAAGTTCGTCGGATCTACAACTTGCCACCAACAAACAATGACAAGTTCCAGTGAGTAAATCCAAGAGAGATTCAGTTACTATTTACAAGTAATCTAAGAAAACGGCTACAATTCATGCATATAAAGTAAATGAACAGGAATGTAAAGCATGAGGGGATTCGGAGAAATGACGGACCAGGAACTGGAGCTCGAGCTGAACGAAGCCGGGACGCGCCTCGGCGACCCCCCAGCTCGGTCGACGACTTGCTGGGGATTCTCGATGTGAGTTTTGTTTTTGGTTTCTAGGGTTTCGATTTTGGATTTTTTTTATTTTTTGGTTTATATTTAAATAAAGAATCCGGTTCAGCTCCTGTAAGTAAATTCTGAATTATCTGATTTTGTTGAGTATGTACACTGTGTTCTTGCATGAATGAGCTCAGGTAATCTGTATAAGATAATGTTCAATACTATTAGTTGTGGTATCTGCTCTACATTATTTCCTTAGAACTTCTTCACAGAGTCACAGCCTTGCCGCTGTAGATTTATTCCACTCGCATTTTTAATGTTTCATAGTATAATTTTCACCCTTAACTCAATAATCTCACGTTGTTTCTTTGTAATTCAGGAAACTTCTGTATCAAAAGGGAAGAATGACAAAGAACAAAGTGGTGGACAGTCTTCTGGTAGTTATCAGATGCTTGCTTGTGGCTTTCATATTTTTCACTATACACGTTTTACTGTCAACAGAAATACCCTAAGTATCATTTTTGCCTGTTTGCATTCCCACAAGTGTACTTTTCTCTTTCCATGAACATTGGCCGTTGGCTCATTTTTTATTTTTTTTTTTTTTTTTTAATTTTGAAACTAAAGTTAATCAAGGATGGGCTTTCTTTTTGCAGGAGCAACTCGTGGGAGCACACCACAGGTAAAATGTCTAGCTTTCTTACTAAATAAAACTCTTCCAGTTACTAAGGTGTCAATAAAAATTGTATTTCAAGTGATTGAGTGCAATAACCATTTCATCTATTTCTTTATTTGGATTGTACTCAATTTTATTGTGGTAAAAGGAAAAAAAAAAATGAATATCATCACAACCGCCAATGTCATATCCTCTCAGTTTCCTCATTCAGTTGAGAATACTCTTCATCTTAGATAAATTACATTACGCATAACATTTGCTTTTCAACTTAAAAAAATTTCTTTCTGGTGATCATTTACTAGACTTGCTTTGCGAAACCACTGTATAAATTATAATTTTTCGCTGCAGCCACCTGATTTTGAAGCAAAAGTTGCAAAGCTCACCGAGCTTGGGTTTGGAAGGGATGCAGTGATACAGGCGCTTCAGCTTTTCAACGGAAATGAGTTGGAGCCACTTTAAGTAGCCCAATGTACAAGGGGATTCAAGAAGAAAAAAATCTGCTTTTGAATGATTGAGTTTGTCGATGAGAGAATTCGGAAAAAAATTTTGTTTCATGTTTTGAATCGTTTCCATCATAAATTCATTATATGCAATATATCTAGTGGAACTTGCTTTGTTAATGTTATCTTACCATCTTTGCGGTACAAAATGGTCTACTACGCCATTAAAATAGTTTCCATGTATAGTGATACTGTGTTGGTAGTTTCTGGAGTCCAAATGTCCCATGTTGAGTTTTTTCTTTTTTTTTTCCCTCTATTCTTCTTAGTTTATTATGCGTAAAGATGGTTATATATATGCTTTTCAGTATCTGGAATGTTTGCTGCTTAGTTGTTGACATTCAATTTGTTGTGTCCTTTTGAGGTTCATATCTCATCTATCTTTACTCTCCAAGTGTTTTCCATTTAAAACAGAAACAATCATATATTAAATTTCTTGTGCTTGAAGGACCCGTGAGCAACTTCTATGACATTTAATAAAAATTTGTGTGTGTATCTATATTAAAATTTTTTCGAGTTGTATATCTTTTTCGATGATAGTTTTCTTGACTTCAACACAGAATGTGCATCACGACGCTGGGGAAGCAGTCATGGCATCTCGGATTGTATTTATTTGCCATTTGATTCCTTGTCTAGTTTCTAGCTTTCCTTTGCTGTTCATTCTTTCTGTTCTAAGATTTTAGGGAAAACTCTTCTTTCCTTTGCTTTGTTTCTTACTTGTATATGTTGGTTCTTTGCTAATAGGAATTGAACCTTGGACTTTTGTGCAACAACTTGGAGAAACAGTCTTTATTCCTGCTGGATGCCCTCATCAAGTTCGAAATCTTAAGGTAAAAGTGCTCTTGAGGACTCTTTTTGGTCTTGCTTCCGAAGTCTTAGTAATGCAGATTAGACTGAACTTATTCTGGTCTGTTAAATAAATGACGGTAGTGGAGCAACTTGTAGTATTAACTGCTTTGCAACTTGTATGACCTGGCATATAAATGGTATTACTTTAATTTGTTTTTAATTTTTCAGCATCTCATCACATTGGATTGTTCTCTTGATATGTCTTCATTTTCTACTTGTTACAAGATACTTTTTGACCAAGTATGTTTTACTTGATGAAAGTCCCAGCAGTTTCTGTTTCTCTTGTTATTACCTTCTTGGAGTGTGATCTTTCCAACCATATCTCTTTAAGCTTAAGAAGGCTGAGTAGTAGTTGCCATTTTTTGAGCAATGTTGATGAGGGGCCAGAAGCATAACTCTGAGAACCATGTTATCATATACTTATTCTGAATATAAACTGGTTTAAAATGTAGGATCTAACTGTAAAATGAGTAGTCCCTTTGTCAAAGCCTTTTTTCCTAGTGACCGAAAAGATATGACGTAGGACATGAACATTCCTTTTAAATGTTGTGCATTAGGAGAAAAAAATTTGCAAATACTTCTAATTTATGCTCCAAGGAAGGGTATGGAAACCAACACAGAGACATAACCTGATCAATCAAGTAAGAGTCTCAAATTTTACTTTCGCATTTATTTTTAGGTTTATTAATATTTAATATATCATTTCAACATTTTACTTGAGCAATTCAAGATTTCTATTGATTTTGTATTTGGGAGGTATTTCATGTTTATTTTATCGGTAAAGCATGTCATGATCAACATTATAATACATTAGAATCATGTATTGAGGTAATTACTTGGTCGTTTGATGTTATAGTTGTTAGTAATTTCATATTCATACACTTGCTAGGGATGATTGATTAGTTAGGTGTTGTTGGTTACGATTGAATAGTACCTATAATTATATAATTTCTACTACTAGTTAGGATTCGAAACACTAGGATTACTCGTTTGATGTATTTTTAATTATTGATGGCTGAACTGCCCACTATACTATTAGTGGTCTTAGTGCGTGTCTTATATCCTAAATTGATTTTTCATTTAACTTAGGGTGCTGAAGTGGACATTTCTTTACTACCTAAGCTTCAAAGCATTCCACATTTCTTGGCTTCCTAAGCTGTGCTCCGTGCAAGGTTCTGCTATTTCCTCAAACCTTAAAGCTTTGTTTACATTCTTCTTTGAAATACTTTTATTCTCTACTGTTGTATATTTTCAGTTTTCAATCGGTGAATCACTAGCATTTACCGAAAACTGTATGTAGCAATGTAGCATATATTTAGCTATTGTGCTGTGGCTAATTGGTGCTTTAGGTTTGTGAATTTTTGAGTGCAGTCTTTTATAGATTGATGAGATGATACCATTGATTGGACTATGTGGCCTGCATTTCTAAATACTTGTAATAGACCGAACTAAATTAAACCGGTAAGTACGTAGCTGAATTT
Organism: Stephania cephalantha; assembly: GCA_039657325.1. NCBI lineage: Eukaryota > Viridiplantae > Streptophyta > Magnoliopsida > Ranunculales > Menispermaceae > Stephania > Stephania cephalantha. Next base: position 16,470,116 of record CM077567.1, on the reverse strand, counting down.
CTTCAAACTATGTAAGGGGAAGGATAAATTGTCAAATGAATATCTCCTTTGTTCTCCTATCAATTATAGTAGAGAAAAGCATAAATTGTTTGAGAAAAGTAGCATCTAAAAGCAGCTTAGCTTCATGAATCATGATAGAAAAAGGAAAGAAAATTTATTATTTGTTCAATAGTTCCTGCTTTTGATCTTCATGTGTGTATATATATCCTATCAAATGTGTTAGTAGGTCTACCGTGTGTATATATATCCTATCAAATGTGACTTGAATAATGTAACAAGTAAAACAAGTGATAATAGAAAGGGATTGAAGGAGAACTAGAAAGAAATGGAGCTTACATGGATCAAACTTGGTTTTCATGGCTTGCTTGTCGTTCCCTTTGATGGTCGAGTGTAGGGATCGTCACTATAAGTTCGATGTGAGTCATTGCTCTTCTACCTTAGCTCTATCTCGCTATGATGCTTATGTCCCTGAAAAATTTAAGTTCAACTATTCAATTATTAAGTTGTTTCAAATGTCCCTTGGTGTGTAGGTGGTGTTGAAGAACATCTCAAGACTATGCGCACGAAGCCCATAGTTACGATTAATAAGCAGCTTCCCAGGGCCTACACTTTATGCAAGAGAGGGTGACAGAGTGCTTGTGAAAGTGGTGAATCATGTCAAGTATAACTTGAGCATTCATTGGTAAGAACTATATAGGGACATTTCATGTTGCGTTGGTTTTGTATACTAATTTGGCTTGATAATATTTGCTTGAGTGCATTGTCTGCTGAAATCTCACTAACTTGCATTTGCATTGATAATATGAATTGCTAGTTTGATGGTTGATTGACACAAAATGGCACGAGCATGTTGGCCCACATGCATGAAACATTCCTATTCTCTTAAATATTCATCATTATCATGTCTAATTTCCCATTTTATGTTTATTTATTTATTTTTAGTTTATGACATGTTTAGCATGAACAAGCCCTTTGCCATTAGAACACAAATTATTATATCAACAAATTTGCATCCTCATGCCCGATTTCAAATAGAAAGTTTCCATGACTACATCTCTAGAGTCCGGAACGGTATATGTATTAGAAACTTCTGCACTTGAAGTCTTTGCTTTGTGGACATTTTTATTTTAGCATGACCTTGAATCCTTTGCTTTGTGGACATTTTATTTTAGCATGACCATGAATCCTTGATAACTCATTGCTGCAAAACTCAATCTTTGAAACATTCAACATTGAATAGAGATACCATCTTATTTTTCATTTTTCCTAGAGCGAATTTCCATTAGTTCAAACGTGACATCATCTTCCACCAATATGCTGAGAAAATTGTTCATTATTCAAGTTTTTAGGTTTGTAGGAATTTCATGATTATATTGTTGGTTGATTTTTAAGGTAAACAGTAATTTGATCTTTACAGTTGACATAAAACTAATTGAAAGAAAAGTTATTGGATTTCATGTGTTCTGTTTGTTAAATTATGTTCTTCTTGGATATGGTGTTATTAGATTTATTTGTATAATAGAATGGTGTGTTCAATTATAGTAAAATATCTTGTTTTCTTTTGCACCGTAAACGGAGATAGTTTTTTTGCAGTTTCGTATTTTTATCATGAGTTTGATCTATTTTGCAATATTTGCGTAGCGTGGCCCTATCGTAGGTGGTGGTTCTTCGATCGAGTGAGAGTTAGTGCCATTGATTGCCCATATCCCCGTGACAATACCCGCCATAATCTAGTTTCCAAGTGAGAGACGAGGAATTTAAAGCATATCATGTAACTTTTATAGTTGTTTACATGATTTAGGTTGATAATTCTTTTTGTGCATATTTAGAGGATTGTAAGTTTTTTTTTTTTTTTTGTGGTTGTTGAACAATAGGATTGGTGGTTTTTGTGAATACTTAGAAATTCGGAGCATTTGTAATACTAGGCAATTCTTCGTGGATATATAAATCTTTTTCAAATTTTGAATTTTACATTTTTTTTTCTCTCATTTGAATATTTGTTGATATATATTGTCGATGTATGAATGTCAAATTTTGCTTTTTTGGGGGATGTTAGCACCCCCAAGGAGTTGTTGGAGGGGGTGCAGGCGATGGAGTAGGTCATATGGTTGTAATTTCAAGTTATAGGTTGGAGAACCAATTGGATTATGTTTATGTTTGAAAATTAAACAAAAAGGAAAATTAGAGACGGATTAGCAACGGAATTCATACATTCCGTTGCTATTCCGTCTCTAATTTTTCAGGAATATATGCATGAATCAACGAAATCAGAGACGGAATTCATTATTCCGTCTCTGATTCCGTTGCTAATCAGAAACGGAATCAGAGACGGAATTCATGAATTCCGTCTCTGATTCCGTTGCTAATCAGAGACGGATCAGAAACGGAATGTAAAAATTCGTCTCGATTCCGTTTCGATTATGAATATAAGTCGTAAGATAATCAAAAATATGGAACGCCAGTGTGGTGTATAGATGTCGAGCCCATGGACATAAATACTAAACTGAGAAGGCCCTGGAGGTTAGGAAATCCACACCCCCTCTTCACGGTCGAAATGAGGAACTCTATTGCTCGAAATTTAGACTTTCGTCCAACGCCTCAAATGAGAGGAAATCTGTGACGGAGGTGAGCCTCACGTCAACTCGCTCTCGAGATCATCGACTCGCTTAGAGAAATCTCTCGCGTAGTCTAAGGTATGACCAACACCGTAGCAACAATCGGGTCATCATCAACGAGAAAGCTGGAAAGGGGTCACACCATTCCTTCGACCATACATAGACACACGCGGGAATAGAGTAAACAAGCAAGCTGAACTGGCAAAAAGTAATGTGAAATAAATAATTTACAAGGAAAATAAGTAAATTCTAAGCTGACTTTCTCGTGGGTTTACTTACCTCAAACAATCGTAAATATCTCTCCAAAATGTCTCGCTCACACCTCGATATGCGCGCCCGACATCCTACCATAGTCTCATAAGTCCCTAGTGTCAAACTATACCACTTTTGTTATTTTAGAGTCACGTTAAGTGGATTTATAATGTAAGACAAAATTTTTAATTTTTATTTTCAAAAGTTTAGTTTTTGCACACTTTTTGAGTTATACCGGGGTGCCGACGCCCCAAAAAAACTTTAAAAACTAATTTTTTATATTTTTCCCATTTTATTATATTTTTCCTAATTTTTCTAGATTTTTCCAAAGTCTTCTAGCTATTTTTTTCTTTTTTCATATTTATTTGATTTAAAAATATATTTTATTTAAATTTTTGTAATTTTTAATTAATTAAAATTAATTTAAGGGTTGGTTCGGCCCAAACCGGGCCTGGTTCGACCCAACCGGGGGCACCCGGGTTCGGGCCGGCTCGGCCCAGCCTGCTAAGGGGTAGCCAAGCCCAACTGGCTACCCTTTTCTTCCTCAAATCGTCTCTGCTCTGCAGAGCAGAAGCGATTTTCTCTTCTTCTTTTTTTAAAGACAACAACAACAACAACAACAACAATTACAAAAACAACAACAACACCAACAACAACCCAACAACACCATCACCATTAAAATTTAAGTTTCTCTACAAAAAGCTTATAAAATCAACAAAACTCACCTCGATTTGGAGATCATCGCGAGCGCCACTGAGAGGAGCGAACGCCGCGAGAGATGTGAGTGCGATTCGAGGGAGTGAGGGAGGTTGAGATTAATGGACATTGAGTGGTTTTGTTAGAGAAGAAAATGAAAATGGGAGGGAGAGAGGAAGAGCTAGGGTAGAGAAAGGGAGTGAGTGAGGAGAGAAGTTTTTTTTTATTTGTTTGATTTTGGAGAGGAGAAGGAAAAAGTGGGGGATGGGTTGATTTGATGGGTTATGTGAGGTGATGTTTGATGTGACAACTAATCCTTGACTACCCCATACACCGCGTTACGCGCATACCGCGACGTCGTACACTTTCGTCACTACACGCGCACAACGTGACTAAGCGTAATTCTCAATTAGCGAGATGTGAATTATTAAATAATAATAAAATAAATAAACACACACCACACAAAATTAACAAATTTACCATGTTAGGCGTGCCCAAGACTTTTTCGCGACATCCACGTGGGTCTGAGCTTAGGGTTCTAATTTGTAATTTATCCGTTAATCGAGATTAATTAAAGCGAGCCGTTACACTGGAGTCCAATTATACCACTTTAATCATTTTAGAGTTATATTAAGTTGATTTATAATGTAGGACCAAAAATTTGAATTTTTATTTTCAAAAATTTTATTTCGGCACACTTTTCAAGTTATACAAGGGTGTCGACGCCCCAAAAAGCTTCAAAAACTAATTTTTATATTTTTTCCATTTTATTATATTTTTTCTGATTTTTCTGAATTTTTCCATAATTTTCTAGCTATTTTTCCTATTTTTTATATTTATTTGATTTAAAAATGTATTTTATTTAATTTTTTGTAATTTTTAATTAATTAAAATTAATTTAGTGGTGGGTTGTTCGGGCCCGATTCGGTTGGACCCGATTCGGCCCAACCAGGCCCACCCGGGTTCGGGGCTCGACTCGGCCGGGCCGGGCAAGTGCGAGCCCGGCTGCTAAAAGGGGATCGGGGGGTAGCCAGGCCCAACTGGCTACCCCTTCTCCCTCAAATCGTCTCAGCAGAGACGAATGGAGATGTTTTTTTTAAACACAACAACAACAAAAACAACAACAACAACAACCCAATAAACACAACAACAACAAAAACAACAACAACAACAACAACAACAACAAGCATCACCATTAAAACAACAACAACCCAACAACAGCATCACCATTAAAATTTAAGTTTCTCCACAAAAAAAAACTTATAAAATCAACAAAACTCACTTCGATTTGGAGATCGTCCCGAGCGCCACCGAGAGGAGCGAACACCGCGAGAAATGTGAGTCCGATTCGAGGGAGTGATAGAGAGCTTGGTGATGGAGAGATTAATGGAGATTGAGAGGTTTTGTTATAGGAGAAAATGAAAATGAGAGGGAGAGAGGAAGAGCTCAGGTAGAGGAGGGAGTGAATGAGGGAGAGGGTTTTTTTTCGTTTGATTTTTGGAGAGGAGAGAGAAAAGTGAGGGATGGGTTAATTTGATGGGTGATGTGAGGTGATGTTTGATGTGACAACTAATCCTTGACTACCCTATACCCCCACGTTACGCGCACACCGCGACATCGTACACTCTTGTTACTACACGCGCACAACGCGACTAAGCGTAGTTTTTAACTAGCGCGATGCAAATTATTAAACCATAATAAAATAAATAAACACGCGCAGACAAAAATAATAAATTTACCTTTTAAGGCGTGCCCTAGACTTTTTCCGTGATGTCTACGTGGGTCTAAGCTTAGGGTTCTAATCTGTAATTTATAAGTTAATTGGGATTAATTAAAGCGGGTCGTTACATTCAGACACACATTTGCAACCCCAAGTATGACAAATTAAGGATATACCTCAACTGTCAGCCTCCTCATCATTAAGACGACCGACCGGCCTAGATTATCATAATCCTATGATAATCTAGTCAGCCTAATTCGTTCTTTCAAGTTTAATCTCAAAGAAATAATTATTTCAATCATTTGCAAAGCTCCAAAACTAAATTTATATCCTCAATAAAACTCAATTCATAATTTGTTCAATTTAAGCAAATTCACAAATCAAGTTCATATTTAATTTAAATTTCGGCAATACCTCCCCTAAAAGTGGTTTACCGAAAAGTTTACCTTATAAACTAGCTGAATTAGGGAGAGGCCTAGAAGGACTCATAACTCCCCACAGTTCACAATATGTATCAATTTCAAATTTATGAATTAACTTAGAGTCTCGATAACTTAATAACAACTTCACAATCTCAAATAGACCAACATTGAATCATAAACCTTTCAACGTATTTTAAACTAACTTAGGAGACTCTCAAAACCATTCAAATAAACTTCGCGTCCTACACACACCCCAAGAATCCCAAAATAATAAATATAAACAATTTAAAACAAGAATTTACTTTAATTTTTTAAAACAATCATCACAATCTTCGAGTCTTTTCCACTCTTCCCTTGTCGTCATACATAATCTGACATCATCAAAAACAACTCAAAGATGTCAAGAAAGTAAATTTCTACATTGATCTGTACTCCTGCAATTGTTAGTCTGATACATGTAGACACGTAATTGCATTTCCAAATAATCAATAAAATATTTGCGTCAACATGACATGCAATCCACTCTGTCGTTGTCTCCTAACTATAATCAATTATCGACTTCAAAAAATAGCACAGAGACAATATTAAGAGATAATGAAATGCGAGAGATAACTTGTTGGTGTTAGACTCCACTAGTCTCACTAAACGTCGCAGAGGCAGACCGAAACCTAGTTTCAATCAAACCAGACTCCGAAACCTGTCCCCCTCATTCACTCCATGTATGTATGACCAAAAATGATAAAATGCAATGCAGACTATGATATAATTATAACTACAAAAATATTCAATCAATAGTAAAGATCATTGTATGGTTTACTTACAACCAACTAACCAACTTTGAACGTGATTTTCGGGGTTCTCTGAACGTCGGTTCAGCATGAAGATGGTCCCAATTGCTTCCTTGCATACCCAATTATATTATGGGTCAAGTTTCAAGTGAAACGAAATCACGAAACCCAATGCAAACTGCAACCTAACTACGCTTGAGAACGGTTTCCAAAACTATTAATTTATATAACTACTCAACTTGCTTTCAACTAGTCAACTTGGGGTTACTTTTTAACCTTGAAAACCTCAATATTTTTCATGATGACCTAAAAGTAACTTGTAGTACTCATGCCCTACTTTCCGTATACTCCAAGAACACTGAAATTGGATGATCGACAGAGAAGTTATGAATTTTTCAATATGGCATACCAACTAGGCAAGCTTTATTTTATTTTGAACTCAGAAACCTCTCTAAATCAATATTTTCTCAATTAAAACTTCAAAACTTAACAACAAACACCATGAAACCACTCGATTACAACATCAAAATATTCTCACAGCCCGTGGAATCAAATTGGATCAAAACCAATAATCCATTCATCCAAAAACCCAATTTAAATAAATATCAACTCTAAAAACATCTCCAAAATAATTATCAATGAATCATATTAGTTTAATTCATCAAAATTCTAACTCACGTCGGTGGAATTTATCCCAAATTGATCCAAATCAACCCAATACATCAATTAACAATGATTTCTACCAATTTCCATCAAAACCCCGAGAAAGAAATCGAGAAATCGAGAGAATTCAAACTGAATTGTGGAAAATGCCCCGAGTTGACAGTTTACCAAATTTTAGGTCGAATACCTCGTCTCCGTCCCCGAAACTTGTCTCGAACTGATCGTCTTGCGACGCTCTACAGTTTTGCAGAAAGAAACCGAGTGAAAATCGAACATCGAAAACTTGCAGAGCGTAAACCCGAGTGATAGGGTTTAGAGAACGAATTTTTTTTTCTGTTAGAATTGAAATGAAACGATTTGATCTTTTTGTTTATATATTACACCTTCAGCTGCTTGGGAGCAACTTAATTTTTTTATTTATTAATTCCTGAAACCCTTATTTTGACGTGCTTTAACTTTCGACGCTTGTTTTCAATCCGATTTTTCACCAAATTGAATCAAACTCCCGACAAAATAGTCCAACTCCATAAAATCTCCATAACATTGCTTTTGGTCACACCAAAACCCAAAAATTTTATCTTTGTCCACGACATATTAAACCCTTATGAACCAATTTTCTTGTCATACTTGACCAAACTTGCCCTGATTTAAACTCAATCTCAATAGCGACCACCACCAACTGATACGAAATTCGAGGCAAAATCTTCACATGGGGATTAACACTTGATACATTTGATTTCGAGCTACTAATAAATTATTTCCACTCGTATCCTTCTAGACACATACTTGCAACCCCGAGTATGACAAACTATGGATACACCTCGACTTCCTGACAAAATAACGTATATTATATCCACTATGCATGAAACACGCAAAAATAATATTTAAACGTATGATCTCTGGTCCATAACACGTAGGTTCCACCTCGGATACTTAATTTTCAATTAAAATCCGAAAATACTTAATTAGTCAACTAATAAAATATATGAAATTTTAGGATGTCACAATCTTCTCAACTAATTAAAAATGTCGTCCTCAAAATTTAAACTTACAGATTAATGAACCAAAAGAGATATGAAAAAATGATCTTTCATATACAACTCTTTCAATCCAAACCTCTAAAGCTATTTCCAAAGTGAAACCGTTAAGTGCACCCAGTCACTTTTATTGTATTCAACAACTCGGTGGTAGAGATCATAACCATTTCAACTTTTCATTTCCAATTCCTTTGTTTAATAAAAAGTTTCTCATGTTACTTTGCCAATCTTGGCAATTTGTGAACTTCCGACGAGTTAACAATCAGCTTTGTAGAATATCCAATAAACCTTACTTTACTTCTCATCTCATACCTTGAATCATATTCAAGAATCAATACTTAGCAAGATCTAACATATCTTGCTTTTCAATAAAACTATTTTTATTATTAATTGAATACAATTCCATAAACTATTGATAATTCTTTTCATATCCACCAAACTCTGATACACATCCCAGTTTACTTTCTTATCACTAATCGTCTTCTTTATTTGAATTATCGACGATCAATTCTTAGACTATCATCAGTCTAAATATAAGTGATGTAAATAATATTTGAGCATGACATTAGATACTAAGTAGAGTTGCATGTCTATCTGATCCATCCTCATTCCAGCATTTCTCAACAGAAACTTGAAATTACACAAGTCATCTCATGACTATAGATCTCTAGTTACATCTGTCATCCCATGACAAGAGAATTCAATTTCAATCTGATCAAAAAATGAAACCTGACACATCGTGCAACTCTCACTCATTCTCTAAATGTCTACTCACAATATTATTTATATTATGGACTAGAAAGCAATTATGAATTCCAACTCGTCAGCCAATTCACTTAACTTTTCCTTTTGACTAGTTAGAAAGTTAAAAACTTTTCTAACTTCATCAAATCATTCTCTAACCATGAGTTCACCAAGAACCTCATTTCATTCAATTACTGAGATCTCCCACAGACTCATGCCTTAATCACTTACTATTCACCAACTTCTCTCATGACCTGAAGAGAGACAGTTATCATTCACTTGAGTAGATATACATTTTTAAACAGAGATATCAACGTATTCGATGATTATACTCCCATAGTATAGCTTTTAACTTGTATCTCATACAAGTTATAAATATGATATCTCTCTTTGCCTCTACTTAATTACGGTAAAAGAATATTCAATTCTTCAAATATACTAAGTCGGATACATTATCCTCTATTCAGCATTTTCAACCAATAGGGATAATAAAAACTAACTGAGTTGTAAGTTATGCGTATCTTTTCATTTCATTTGCGTCTTCACTATCATTCAGGTATCTTACATCACCTCCAATTTACAATAACTAGTGCTTTAAACTTTTTGTCAATACCCGTTTCACTAGGTTCATTTGCGTCTTCACTATCATTCAGGTATCTTACATCACATCCAATTTACAATAACTAGTGCTTTTAACTTCAACCTCAAAATAGTTATTATTTCATTCCTCAATAATGCTCCAAACTAAATTTAAATCATCAATAAATCTCGATTCATGATTTGTTTAATTGGAAAAAATTAGGAAATAATACGGATTGCTCTTCGTATTTTTATAAAAAATTCAGCAACACCTCCCTGAAAAGTGTTTGGCCAAAAAATTCACATAATAGACAGCAGAATGGGGAGATGCTTAGGACTTACAACTCCCCACAATTGACAATATATATCAATTTAAAACAACTCAACTAACTTAAGGTCTCAAATACCTTGTTTACAGCTTTACAATAAAAAAAAAATTAAATTAAACCGAAACTGAATCAAAAACCTCTCAATTTGCTTCCAACTAATTTAGGAAACTCTTATAACCTATTTGAGAGTATTTCACAACCTACGCTCACCCCGGAACCCAAAACAATATATATATATAAATGATTTACAACAAGAAAATTATACTTTAAGCATTTAAAACATTAACCAAGGTCTTCAAGTCTTGCTCATTCTTCCCTGTCCTCACAAAGTACATGACATCATCAAAAACAACTCGAAGATGTCAGGTAAGTAAACCCATACACTGCTCTATACTCCTGCAAATGTTAGTCTGAATACATGGAGACATGTAATTGCATTTCCAAAATAACAAGAAATTTATATAACGTAAAACCCTTTCATTACTATTTAAGGTTCACAAACAAGTTGGCCGACCTAAGAATGAACCTAAAACTAGTAATGGAAGTCCAATGCATGATTTCCATAATCAACATTGTCCGCTTACAGATTTATTGGCATCTAGTCTTTTTCACCTAGACGAGATACCTAGTCACGACTAGCTTTACTCGCACCTAGCCTTTTTACCAATACGGGATACTTGATCGAGACCGAACATGACAATGTGACCCGTATATCATGAATGCATGACCAAGAATAATGTGAAATGCAATGCAGACTAATCACAAATGCAGGTACAAAGATAAATTTCATAAATAGTAAAGACCATTATAGGGTTTACTTACAGTCCAACCAACTAAAAGTTGGTCACAAAACCTCACACAATGTTCGCCGGCTTTCATGAACGTCCATGTGTCCTATTAAACCATACAATTCATTATTTGATGGTTACAACTAGATTTGAATACTTAAAATTTATATTTCAAGTTATTATGGATTTAAAACCACTTTTAGAGTTACAACGGAATTCAAACTATTTTAACAACTATAACAATTTATTTCAAGTCCCGCAAATGACCTTTCACGCCTTTTTAATGTTTATAAACATCTAAATAGGTCTTACACCATTTACTGAAATCTAAATAGGATCTTAATCACTTATTAAGTTTCGGAATCACTTCTAACTCATCTTTGTACTCCAAATTAGGAATTTCTCTAACTCAACTTGCAATTATAGACTTAATAAATTCAATGTATCAATTAGAGATCTTAATGAGTCCCAATTTGACTCATTTGGTCATAAAAACTACAACACCACAACATCGAGTTTATGTCAGCTAAACATGGCAGCTTTCTACTTTATTTCTCAAGTAAAGCGGGTTCTAATGAACCCATTTGAACCTCTACTATTCTGACTTCAATGAATTCATCATCTTTGGAATCAAACATGAGGAACTTTTCATGACAATTCATGACAATAGTTCACTCCATGTTTGTCTATTTAACATAGTTTCTAACAAATTTAATAAGTTTACTAAGTAGTTCATAAACCATCCCCTAACTATCCATAATTACATCAAACTAACCACAACAAATTCTATTGTTTTAGATAACAGCAACTAGAACAACATCACTAACCAAAAACAGCCACAGCCCCTCTCCTTTATCTCTTATTCGCCTCTATTTCCAATCAATTGAAACCACAACAACAATTCATCAACAGCAGCCCCATCAAATTTCATCAATAACAACAATACCTAATTCCCAAATCAATCACTTCAACTAAATCAATTTATATAGCCAACAATTAACTGAACCGAACTAAATTTCAAATCCAAAAGCTCACCTTTAACTGAGGACTAATTTCCCATTCTTCACTGGAGAATCGAGAGAGAAAGAAAGCAGTCGAGAGGTGAGATCCGAGAATGGAAGAGAGGAAAACGAACCGAGAGAGAGAGAGAGAGAGAGAGAGAGAGAGAGAGAGATACCCTTTGATCTCCAACAACAACGAGCCTCAATTCCACCAACGATTTACTGCTTCAGCCTTCACGAATGAAGAAAGAGAGATAGGAGACCGTGAGGAAGACGACCCATTGTTTCCCCTTCATTGGCCGAGAAAAAGAGAGAACAGGGCACGGGCAGAAAGAAGGCAGACAGACCACCTCAGTGTAAGAGAGACAAGAGATTGAAGACGCAGAGGACGTTGGATAGAGGAAGATCAATCGAATGAGAGAGAGACCAAGAGGAAGACGATGAATAGTCGACAAAATCGCACCGAGGGATGGGTTTGATCGAACCCCATTTGAGTTCATACACCTTTAAACTGTTTTGGGTTGCCAATTGACCGTTTTTCCCTTTTGTAATATGTATCCATTGTTTTACTAATCTATTGCCCTTCGGGGTCATTTTCCATTTTCTTTTTATTTCTCATTATTATCTCTTGCATTTGAATCACAATTTAAACCCCAAACATACCCCAATTTAGTCAAAAATTGGGAAAATTTTCAACGCGCTCCGATACCCGCGAACACCACATCTACACCTCAAGTTAACCCTATTTTTGTGTGAATAGCGTATAATAAGTTCACTAGTCACATAACAAACAAAAATAATTTTTTTAAACTTATGATCTTCGATCCGTAATGTGTGGGTCCCACCTCAAATACTTAATTCCAATTAAAATCTGAATATACTTAATTAGTCGTCTAATCAGGTTTATGCACGCTTTCACCACTGACTAATCAGGTGGTGTAGCACTACAATTGAACCAATGTACAACATATTCACTGATATTTGTTGTATACTACTTTTGATTCAAACTTTTAGTATTTGGAGTGTGATTTTTCGTAAGATCTTTGTGAAGATAAATTAAGTTTCATCAAACATATAGTTTGACATTTTTAATCTTATCGAGACTTATTCACTTGAAATTTTCATTTTCATACTAATGCGAGAATGTTTTGACCATTTAGTTACCTAAACTTCAACTTCCAATTGACTATAACAAAACTTCATATACTCTTTTATTCCGACTATCATCAATTCATTTGATTATTCAAGATGGAGGACGTCACACCGATCTTCTACGTTGTGAATGAATCGTGATTATAAAAGGGAGTTACAACTACTCCAGTGTATGGCCTTGACTAAAGGAGTCCGTTCGTGTCACTTCCATCAGTCAAAAGTCATCTCAACGTCTCATTTTATTTTATCCAAATAGTTTATTCCATTCGATTTTTGTCAATCTTAGCTATTCTCACATTGATCTCAATCTTGGTCCCTTTACAAACTTACCACGACTTTCGCTCAACACCTAAGCCACTTACAGCTCCTTAATCTTGACTTAGAAAAACAATTTATACCTCTTCTCTTTTCGAGAATTTAGCTAAGGTCGGTGCAACTTCTTACACGTTGATCTTATCACTACACTTTTCATTTTTAAGTTAGAAATTTATGTTGATCTTTGTTTCATAACAACACCAAATTTGGTGTTAACAAAGATTACTTCTAAGTCGTGTATTTCCTTCGTTTTATCATTTATTTATTCGACTCATAGAACCACTATACTCAACGTCACATATGGATAAGTAATCTAAGTAATAAACAATCAAAAATTTTAGTACTTCTTTTTAGAAGTCGTTTGATTGTGTTATACTATAGTTCTATTCAATTTTTTACTTGGTGTTTTATTTCGAAAATGAGACAATACTTTACTTCAAAGTATTTATTTTCGTAGAAACTAACTTAGATAACTTGATTGATCTAATCACAATCCCATTATGATTTTTCAATCAATTCAATTTATCTAATCAATTTCTACTTTCAAAACCACGTGTCTCTGTTTTCCTAGTTAAAACTATTTTAACATTTTCGAGCATTTTATAATTGTAATAGTTCGATACTTTCGATTTCCAAAAAATTCATGTTCAGTACTTACGTACCTGAATCATTTGGACTTTCTTTCCAACCAATTTCCCATTAGTTTTATAACTGATACTTTCATCAGTTATATTAGTATCGAACTACTTACAACACCTTTGTGAATTCAGACTTCACAAGTCTATTTCACATCCAATCACACTCAGTTTCATTTAATAAGTCTATTCTCTCTTTTAGTTATATGTTTCTATTCTTACTCTTCATATCTTACGAGTTAAGTATCGAACGGACAAGGAGAATAAGTTCATATTGCATATCTAGCGATAATACATACATATGACACAAACATAACACAATAATTCTAACACCCCAGCTCATAGTCACTTCCCAACTAATCGCGCTCAATCGCTCTTTGGTTTCCATCCAAAGTTTATCTTCAATTGAGCCAAAACTTAGGCTCTGATACCAACTTTGACGGCCCCCTCATCATTAAGACGATCTGACCGGTCTAGATTACCTTAATCCTCTGGATAATCTAGTCAGCCTAATTCGTTCTTTCAACTTTAATCTCAAAGTAATAATTATTTCAATCCTTTGGCTCCAAAACTAAATTTATATCCTCAATAAAACTCAATTCATAATTTGTTCAATTTGAGCAAATTCAGAAATCATATCCGTATTCAATAAAAATTTGGCAGCACATCCCTAAAAGTGGTCTACCAAAAAATTCACCTAATAAACAATAAAATTAAGGAGAGGCCTAGAAGGACTCATAACTCCCCACAGTTCACAATATGTATCAATTTCAAATTTATGAATTAACTTAGAGTCTCCGATAGCTTAATCACAACTTCACAATCTCAAATAGACCAACATTGAATCATAAACGTTTCAACGTATTTTAAACTAACTTATATGACTCTCATAACCATTCAAATAAACTTCGCGTCCTACACTCACCCCAAGAATCCCAAAACAATAAATATAAACAATTTAAAACAATAATTTACTTTAATTTGTGAAAACAATCACCACAATCTTCGAGTCTTGTCCACTCTTCCCTTGTCATCACACAGAATCTGACATCATCAAAAACAACTCAAAGATGTCAGATAAATAAATTCCTACACATTGATCTGTACTCCTTCAATTATTAGTCTGATACATGAAGATATGTAATTGCATTTCCAAATAATCAATAAAATATTTGCATCAACATGACATGCAATCCACTATGTCGTTATCTCCTAACTATAATCGACTTCAACTTCCAAAAAGAGTACAGAGATAGTATTAAGAGATCATGAAATGCAAAGATAACTCACTCTACGTGGTACGACCCCAATTTCAAATCGCCCGCCTAAGCCCACAGTGGCACAGATGACGTAAAGGCAGGACATCATTATAAGTAAAACCTAGTTTCAAGCAAACCAGAGACTCCAAAACAAGCTTATCCTCACTCACTCTTGTTTTTAAAACAAGTATATCTAATAATACAAAAGATTCACCTAGCTATAGAGCCTTCCCCTTGTTGGACCGTGGATCTGCACTCAGTCAAATACAAGAATGTCGAGCCCAGGTAAGTAAAAGCCAGTAGGATCTAAACAGTAATTCAAGATAAAATGAAGCAGTCTAAAAGTCATGCGGATAGAAAGAAAAGTGTACGGAATCCATGATAATACATGTAAAAACAATGAAAGTACAACGAGAAATGACTGTCGAAGGAAACAATAGAGAGGTGCCCAAGTAGTCCAAGACCACCGAATGCGAGTGCCACAGGGTCGGGGTCACAGAGTCACGGCAACGCCAAGCAGACTCGGGTCATAGGACGCGACATCGCCTGATGTACCTAGAACGTCGCGAATGAGGGATATCAACGGTGCCCCGGATAAAACACATCTCATTCCGACCAAATACTCAAGTGACTCGAGGTCATGGCCCCGGTTGCAAGTCGGCAACCACTCCAATCAGAGACACGAGTATGACTCACTTGGCCCTCGGACACTCATAAGTGGGTGGGAATTCCAAGAAAATGACACTGTACAATATCAATAAAATATAAGCTAAAATGAGCTACTGTGCATTTCCTAATTGGTTTTACTTACCTCGAAAAATTGCAAATCTTCCTCAAGACGTCCCGCTCACGCACCCGACACCCGACTATTGCCTCATAAGTCCCTGGTGTCCATTTATACCATTTAGGGCTAAGTTACTTAAGTCATTCAAATCACAACTAAATTAGGTGAAGTAAACCTCACCATGGCCATCAAAATCCATTTGAATCCATCGCGTCGTCGAGCTTCGTCGAAGTCACGCCTCTCGTTGAGGATCAATCGGTCCGACAATGCGCCACCGCGCCGTTGCTCCACGCCGTTCACCGCGTTGCCGTCGAAGCCGCGCCACCGCCGTTCACGCGCGCTGCCGCCGGAGCCGCGCGTCGCCGCTGCTGCGCGATCTCGTCGAGCCGCTGTCTCGCGAGCTCCTCGTCGGTGTCCCGATCCTGGAACCACCGTCTGCGGCCTCCGTGTTGCCCGCCACGCCACCCGCATCCCGCTGCCGTCCGCCGCCGTTTCGCCCATCCGCGCTCGCTCGGTTCGTTGTTCTGGCGCCAATGCGCCACCTCACGCGACCTCCGCGTCGCCGCTGTCCGCCGAATGCTGTCCTCGCTGCTGCGCCGTCGACGCTTTGTCGACGAATCTGGCTGGTCGTCCGCGCCTCCGCGCCATGCGATCGCTCGCTGGTCGGATTCGGTCCAGCTGCTGCTGGTCGTCACGCGGCTCCGCTGCGTCCTGTCCGCTGAGCTGCTGAGCCGCACACTCAGCCGGAATCGCGTCCACCTCGAGCTTAGCCTTTTTCTCCTCTCCTCATTGTCTTTATCTCTCTCTCCTCTCTCTTTCTCTCTCTCATATCCGTTCTCTTTTTCTTTCCTTATCTCCCTCATCCGATCTCTCTCTCTCTTCGTTTCTTCTTGAGAAGAAAACAAATGTGTCCTCGAGATTCGTGCAGAGCGGAACTCGAGGCACATCAAAAACATATTTATTCAAATGTTTTCCTTAAAAATTAGGTAGCGCGCATCTTGAGGCACCACAAATATTCGCACCACTGCCACCTCATTTCACAATCTCGACACTCGCGCTACACGCATCACGAGGCACATCCAATGTATATTTTTTAATGTGACCACATTAAAACCACTATATCCACATTAAGCTAAACACATCGGTCCCACATCTAAGCACGCGACTCGAGGCGCGTCCTCGTTCGTGTTTCACCACGAAATTCCTCGCGTATACCAACTCGTAAAACATTTCAACAATTAGCATTATAATCTCAAATTGGATATTCTGGACATACGTATTCGACGAGTGGAACCCACATACGACCCCCGACTCCGGCACGTAGCACAAGTCAAATTTTCGCGCCACGTTCTGATCTTCCCAACGAATTAGAATCTCATCCTCGAAATTGACGCAATTCTCAAAGGAAGATAATGTGTTATGAATGAAGACCCAAGGCCATACCCGTCCAAGGCCATACTCGCCCAAGGCCATACCCTCATCTTACTCTGTAGGTATGGGCTCCTCTGCGACAAGCTGGGCTCCTTCGTGACGAGTTGGGCTCCTCCGAAACCTCCAAGCAAAGAACACACCATCTGTCTCCTCCCATCAATATATGTCAGGGCAACATCCTCGCAATATATATTGGAATACAAATGAACATATTAGTCTCATGATCCACCGTCAATAACATACTCATATCCACAGTATGTCCGTGAGAATGTAAATCAATTGCTCTGACTGTCCGTTAGTCTCTCTGATCGAGTGGGTCTCAACCCAACTTATACCCTCTATCACGTTACGATGGGTAGTAGTCGGACCTGACGTGGCAACAACATGACTCTCGCTCCACAGCTCTGCTCACAGGCTCGCTCACATCGTGAACACGTACTGGTGAAGTGACCTGGCTGTCCACACTCCCAAACAAGTACGTTGAAATCCTTATCCAAATGGAACATGCTGTCCCTGTCCCCGTACTTATGCCTGACTAGACCTCTGTCCCTGTTTGTGCACTTGACTGGAACTCTGACCCTGTCTCTGGCCACTGGCTCTGCCATCAACCCTCTAATGGTACTTATGCTGAGGATCTGACGTTGCTGGCTGCTGTAATGCACTAGCGTAACCCTGTGTTGGATCATCTAACACTGGCGCAATATACGTCGCATATGGTGGAAACGCAGTAGATCCTACGCTTTGAGGTTGATTTCCTTGCCACGACCGTCTAATTCTCATTTTCCTCTTATCATCTCCAGACCCTCACACTGAATGTGACGATGCCGATAATGCGACTGGTACTCCGGTGCGTGTGCTCCTAAAGCTCTCGCCAGCCATAGCTTCTCCTAAGCCTCCTGTGTTGTGCTCAGAGTTGTCGTCACCCAATATCACCAATAAAATTCAGGAAACCGTGTATGACGTAGTACGCCTGGTCAGTGTCCGTGTCGGCTGCACCCCCAACACACTTCATCATTCGTATATACCGATCCATGTACTGCAACTGACTCCCTGGTCCTCTGTCGAATGGTCTGAAACTCTGTCATCTTCAGGTTACGGACTGTTCCCCATCGACACCTTCGTAATGCGCCACCAGACATCGACCACGCCGACCAGTGGAGATGATGATATACTCTACGCATTTGCATTTGCGATATGGCCGAGACATCATGTATCGTCACGTGACTATCTATCTCGTCCCTCAAGGTTAGTCCTCCCGTGAAACTTCTCCAGATAATGCTCTAAAACTCGCGAGCCTGCCTCGCCTCAGCTGTAGCCCTAACACCCGCATCAGTCTGCGTGCTCAGCATATCCTTACGTAGTGTCAGATGTAGGAAGTACGAGTTCAACCTGAACCTATGCCTCATCAGCCACTGTAGGCCCGGCCTGAACTGGAGATGTTTCAGGTGGGTTGTGAACTGTAAATGCACACCCAAGCCTAAATAATTAGCGCTGCTGACATAGACGACGACGGTGTAACCTGTGCCCTTAACAATCGAAGAATCTCCTGCAGTTGCTGGTCGTGCGATACAATTTTGTCTTACAGAGGATGCAGCTCCTCAGCACTCGCAAACCGCGAACCTGCAGCCTCACGATCATTCCTAGACCTGTTCGAAACGTCGTCGCATTTTCCATAGCCACGAATCCTCGAATCAGTGTATAATTACCGATATCGTATATATATTACAACACAACAAATATACCATATAGGATACATTTTTATTGTTTCCCAACTCTCCTCACTTCCCAACGAAGACTTAAGTCAGGATCATAGGGTTCCACTCTAAGTTCCAACTGTGTCCTAACTCTATTTTAAATTTGTTTCTTATGCTGGTTGTGGGTTAATCAAAAGTTATAAGTAACAACCTTATGCTCCGATACCAACTGTGACGTTGGTATCACAATGTCTTAAGCCATGAGATTCTCAAAACTAGTATCTGATACCAACTGTGACGGCCCCAATTTCCCATAAATTGGGCCCCGCCCGGCCTAAGCCCACGTGGACCCCCGAGCCAGTCTCGCAAGGTCAACGCAGACCTAGTCAGCCTTCCAATCCATCATTATAAGTGAATTCAACATTTTAAGTTGAGTTATTAGTATTTTTCAAGTTTTACAAATTAGCGGAAGAAGTTAATACATTAAATAACTCAACAATAGTTGAGAAATCTCAAAGATACCAGTTAAGACAACCTAGAGTGTGGAAACCCCGAATATGTATATCATCATCAGAGGAGAGTAATTACAAGATATATATATATATGCCCAAAATCCAGTGTTTTTAAAACAAGTATATCTAATAATACAAAAGATTCACCTAGCTATGGAGCCTTCCCCTTGCAAGACCGCGGATCTGCACTCAGTCAAATACAAGAATGTCGAGCCCAGTTAAGTAAAAGCCAGTAGGATCTAAACAGTAATTCAAGATAAAACGAAGTAGTCTAAAAGTCATGTGGATAAAAAGAAAATTGTACGGAATGCATGATAATAAGACTGTAAAAATAATGAAAGTACAACGAGAAATGACTGTCGAAGGAAACAATAGAGAGGTGCCCAAGTAGTCCAAGACCACCGAATGCGAGTGCCACATGGTCGGGGTCACAGAGTCGCGGCAACGCCAAGCAGACTCGGGTCATAGGACGCGACATCGCATGTTGTACCTAGAACGTCGCGAATGAGGGATATCAACGGTGCCCCGGATAAAACACATCTCATTCCGACCAAATACTCAAGTGACTCGAGGTCATGGTCCCGGTTGCAAGCCGGCAACCACTCCAATCAGAGACACGAGTATGACTCACTTGGCCCTCGGACACTCATAAGTGGGTGGGAATTCCAAGAAAATGACACTGTACAATATCAAAAAAATTTAAGCTAAAACGAGCTACTGTGCATTTCCTAGCTGGTTTTACTTACCTAGAGAAATCGCAAATCATCCTCAAGACGTCCCACTCACGCCTCGATATGCGCTCCCGACACCCGACTATTGCTTCCTAAGTCCCTGGTGTCCATTTATACCATTTAGGGCTAAGTTACTTAAGTCATTCAAATCACAACTAAATTAGGTGAAGTAAACCTCACCATGGCCTTCAAAATCCATTTAAATTCATCGCGTCGTCGAGCTTCGTCGAAGTCACGCCTCTCGTCGACGATCGATCGGTCCGACAACGCGCCACCGCGTCGTTGCTCCATGTCGTTCACCGCGCCGCGTGTCAAAGCCGTGCCACCGCTGTTCATCACTGCGCGCGCGCTGCTGCGCAATCCCGCCGGAGCCGTTGTCTCGCGAGCTCTCGCCGCGTCCTGATCCCCTGGAACCACCGTCTGCGGCGTCCGCGTCGCCCGCCTCCAAAGCATCTCGCCGCTGGTCCGCGCCGTCCCACCATCTCGCGCCTGTTGGTTTGTCGTCTCCACATACTGCGCCACCCACGGCCTCGCTGCTGCCACGGCCCGCCGAAGCCGCTCGTCTCTCGCTGCTCGCATTGTCGACGTCGGCCGACGAATTTGGCTGGTCGTCCGCGGCCTCCGCCGCCGCGATCGCTCGCTGGTCGATTCCAATCCACGCTGCTGGTCGTCGTCTGCGACCTCATTCTTCGGGTCCGCCATTCGCTGGAGCCGCGCACCTCCGAGCCGGACTGCGTCCACGCCGCGCTTAGCCGCCGCTTCTCCCTCTCCGCCTTCTCTCTCTCTCTCCTTCTCTCTCTCTCTCTCTATCATTTCTCTCTCTCTCTCTTTCTCTCTCTCTCCTCTCACATCTTTTTTTCTCTCTTTCTCTCCCTCATCCAATCGTCGTGTCTCTCTCTTCGTTTCTTCTTGAGGAAGAAAATAAATGTGTCCTCGAGATTCTTACGGAGCGGAGCTCGAGGCACATCAAAAACATATTTATTCAAATGATTTCCTTAAAATTTGGGCGCGCGCATCTCGATGCACCATAAATATTCACACCACGTATCCGTATCTTTTTTAATGTGCTTGACCAAAAATGATAAAATGCAATGCAAACTATGATACAATTACAGGTACAAAAATATCCAATCAATAGTAAAGATCACTGCAGGTTTACTTACAACCAACTAAATTTGAACGTAATTTTCGAGGTTCTCGTAACGTCGGATCACCATGAAGATGGTCCTAATAGCTTCCCTGCATACCCAATTATATTATGGGACAAGTTTCAAGTGAAACCAAATCACGAAACCCAATGAAAATCGCGGCCAAAGTACGCTTGAGAACAATTTCCAAAACTATTAATTTATATAACTATTTTAACTTACTTTCAACTAGCCAACTTGAGGTAACTTTTTAACCTTGAAAACCTCAATATTTGTCATGATGACCTGAAAGGAACTTGTAGTACTCATGTCCTACTTTCCATAGACTCTAAGAACACTCAAATCGGATGATCGACAAGAGAAGTTATGAATTTTTCAATATGGCATGCTAACTAGGCAAACTTTATTTTATTTTGAACTCAAAAACCTCTCCAAATCAATATTTTCTCAATTAAGACTTCAAAACTTGACAACAAACACCACGAAACCATTCGATTACAACATTATAATATTCCTACAACCGTGGAGTCAAATTGGATCAAAACCAATAATCCATTCTTCCAAAAACCCAATTTAAATCAATATCAACTCTAAAAACATCTCCAAAATAGTTATCAACTTAATCACATTAGTTCAATTCATCAAAACCGTAACCCACGTCGGTGGAATTTATCCCAAATTGATCCAAATCAACCAAGTACATCAATTAACAATTATTTCTACCAATTTCCATCAAAACCCCGCAAAAGAAATCGAGAAATCGAGAGAATTCAAAATGAATTGTGAAAAATGCCCTGAATTGACAATTTATCAAATTTCGAGCCGAATACCTCATCTCCGTCGCGGAAACTTGGCTCGAAGTGATTGTCTCGCGACTCTCTATAGTTTTGCGGAAAGAAACCGGGCAAAAATTGGATGTCGAGAGCTTGCAGAGCGAAAACCCGAGTGATAGGGTTTAAAGAACGAATTTTTTTTCGTTCTGTTAGAATTGAAATGAAACGATTTGATTTTTTTTTTGTTTATATATTAAACCCTCAGCTGCTTATCAGCAACTTAATTTCTTTTTATTTATTAATTCTTGAAATCCCTATTTTGACGTGCTTTAACTTTTGACGCTTGTTTTCAATCTGGTTTTTCACCAAATTGAACCAAACTCTCGACATAATAATCCAACTCTATAAAATTTCCATAACACTAATTTTGGTCACACCAAAATTCCAAAAATCTTATATTTATCCACGACATATTAAACCGTTATGGACCAATTTTCTTGTCATACTATGCCAAACTTGTCCTGATTTAAATCCAATCTCAATAGTGACCACCACCAACTGATACGAAATTCGAGGAAAATTTTCACGTGGGGATTAACACTTGATTCATTAGTTTTCGAGCTACGAATAATTTATTTTCACTCATGCCCTTTAGACACGCACTTTCAACCCCGAGTATGACAAACTGAGGATACACCTCAACACACCCCGACTTCCCGATAAAATAATGTATATTACATCCACTATGCACGCAACAGGCAAAAATAATATTTAAACGTATGATCTCTGGTCCATAACGCGTAGGTCCCATCTCGGATACTTAATTTTCAATTAAAATCTGAAAATACTTAATTAATCAACTAATCAAATATATGAAATTCTTGGATGTCACATCAACACACCCCGACTTCGCGACAAACACCATATAATACACACACTAAGCACACAACACACAAAAATAAAAGATACCTTATGATACTTAAACTCCAAATAAAATCCAAAAATACTTAATTAGTCAGCTATTCAAGTTTATGAAATTCTCAGATTTCACAAGTTTTCATTTGAATTGTTTAAATTAATGTAGTTAGTTTGGTTATTTAAGTTAGTAATCATAGTTGTTAGTTATTTAATAGTTTAATTCCCGTTTAGTTAGATTAACTAAATTAATAAAAACAAGAAAAAAATTACTTTCCTTTGAGATTTCAAAAATCCTTGTGGAGACAATATCTCATTTACTACTACTACAAGTTAATAGTAAAATATAGGAAATTATTGTGCACGTTCGACACGTCTCAATATTTTCTCAACTCCTGAGATATTGAAGGTCATAAACCATCTTATTATCATTTCGGAAAGACATATCATTTATATCTATCGCATAGATACACTACATCACAATACAAAACATTACTCAGTCTTTTATCTTTCGTTATTTCCCCAAAACATCGATAAAAACCATTTATTAACACCTAGGTTATCAATAACTTGAGAACCAATCTCCAAGTCAATGAACCTAAACTTTTATTCAGTTTACAAGTAATGATTTCAACCTCTAATACTAAATTGTATCAAATTTATTCCTTTATTTCACTAAATCTCGGAATAGTGAGACCAAACTCTATAAGTCTAGGCTCTCATACAAACTATATCAAAGCTATTACTGGAAACAAGCTCTGACCTGACTGGCTCGATACCAAATTGTAGTATCCTCTATCCTGATTAGGGTGATACTCAATCTGAAACCCTAATTAAACATCGGATACACCAGCCAAACTTAACTAAAGTCAGCAGCTTCTTCTTAAAACCTAATAAACATAACATGTATATCTTGATAATCAAACAATATTTAAAACAAAATGCAACATAATTTAAAAATTTTTTTAGATAAAACACAAGATATAAAAAAATGCATGAACATCGGTCGTAAAATCATATCCCAACCCTGTTTATTACCAAACAAGTAATTCATTACAATATATAAACAATAGAAAAATCATTTTGCCGTAAAGAAGACTATAAACTCCTAATCTTCTTCGTTCATGAGTCGAAACGCACGTCGATAACCTGAGATGTTAATTGGGGAAAGATTGCTCCAACTTGCTCAATAAATGATGCTCGCAAACATATCAATTATCAACTACTATCAATGAATAAATGAATAGCAATATGAATCCAAAGCATATCTATTCTGGCTTCAAAAATGATAAAACAATAGATAATGGAATGCAAGTTCACAGGTTAATTGCAACTGTACTCGTGACTTGTAATTTTTATTTTCATTTTATTGTCATACTTTCGCCTTACATGAGATTACATCTGCAGAATCCACATGTTGACCGACATGGGGTTATGCCAGTGGATTCAAATGTAATCGAGTTATCAACTCTTAAAAACTAAAGAGCCTTACTCTCACCTTACCCCCAAGAATACAATCTACATAACCCCCATGTTGGTCATCATGTGATTCTGTCGTGTATTCAAGTGTAGTTGAGCTACCAACCCTAAATGGACAGTGAACGATTAAGGCAAAACTTCTTGGAATGACATCATACCAAAGTTGTACAATTAGGACCTCGATATGGTTATATTCCGTTCATCGTATCGGAGGTTATGTTCTTTTTTGCTCTTTTTCGAGCTTCTTCTCATTATTCTTTGGAACATGCTACCCAGATGCTAATTAAAAAAAAATGTTCACACGCCAACTGGGTGGTAAGCCGCAGGATCTGGATCAACTGGCACGGTATATTATGCATCTGGGGTGGTATCCGCTCGAACTACAGATGGAATTAGATCAATTAGTGAACCTCGAATCGGCTTCCAAGGATTGAGATAGGCGGAGTTCCCGAACCCAGCAGGCTGAGTGCTATCCTTATGCCTCGACCTACTGAGGGTGTAAGGGAGGAATCTATTTTCAAGCTAACCTTTTCCTTTTATTAGGATAAATGGCATAATCCATTTCCAGGCTAATCTTCACATCCCTCAGTCTTGGTGCGCCTTATCGACACTTCCGAAGATTTTCACATTAAAAACAAATACAGTCAAGTCACGGTACATTGTCCCATTCTCAATCCATGATGTTATATGAACTAAATATACTAATTACGTTGCATAGTTGATAAGAATACGAGTCTCAATTACCTGTGCCGAGCTTTCCTAACTTTTCACCGACTTACACAGCTCTCGAAATCCATAAACCTTTCGCGTCGATCAAAAACCTAAATTAAACCAATTGTCATCAATTGGGTTCCAATACTCATTAATTAGAACCCTTAAACTAGTCCTAATCGAATCTAAAATCAATTTGCCAATTTTTAGGTTAATAATCGAGGTAAAAACCCTAGTATAAAGTCTCGCATGAATCCTAAATTCTTCATTTTTCATAGAAATTCATCAATTTCTATTTATTTGGTCAAAATATAATTTTTTTGGATTTTTCTTTATTTTTTTGAAATTTTTCCTATTTTCTAGCTTTTTCTTTTCTTTTAATTGGGTGGTTTAACCCATGAACCAGACCGGTCGGTTCAACTGAACCTCCATTAAAAACCACAACAGTAACATCAACAACGACCTCCACTTCAACAATACAACATCAACAACAACAAACAACAATCAACAACAACATAATAACTCACCTCTCCCTCGGACTTAATCCTCATCTCCCACATTTCGAAACCTCCCTTTCGGTCTCACCCTTAATCGATTTCGATATCATTGTGAAAAATGAATTGGAGGAGATGGTTCATTCCTTTTCATTCATGTTTTAGAACTTTCTCGAGATATGTGTTGCATATCTTGAGGTCGATCTTTATGGCTATTAACCAACCTACCACCTCTAACCGACTTACATAAAATGAAATACAAGTTTTCTCGAGATTCATATGCACGAACCTCGAGAATGATCCAAAGGACAGGAAATAAAATCACATTCCTTAATGTGATCATTTTTTACACATGCACATTGATTTTCTTTGTGATCTGTTTACACGCATCTTGAGACATGGATAAACTCTCCAAAACACAATGATCAAAACATTCACCTCATCGATGCTCACGCCACGCGTATCTCGATGCAAATTTGATGTCTAATTTTATTCGATTTAAACTTTAGGATTCATTTATATATAGCCCATATATAAATATATATTCACCTATGTATTTTCGCAGCTATAAATTCGTCGTGCGCGCCAACGATCACCCTCAAGCGTGCACACTATTTGTACACCCCACGCGTGTCACCCTCGACCCCGCGTGTCACTAGGTGCCCACCAATTATTATTATTTATTTATTTTCAATATATATTTATATATACAATTTATATATAAATGTATATATATAATCTTATATTAACACGCCTATGACTTCGTCATGCGCGCCACGCTACTTCACGACTCGTGTGCATCACTCTTGACTCACACTTAGTATTAGGCATCCCATAATTTTTCAATTATCCAATTATAGGCCAATAAATCCAATTATTTCTATAATTAATAGTACAAACCATACAAACACCATACGACACGCAAATTCGCGCACACGCTAATCGAGAGAAGCCAAGCTTAACCATGAGTCTAACTCGATTTAATCCAAATTCGGGTTAACGATAATCACCCGCTTAAGGTAACGGGTCGTTAAAGTAATCAAGTGACATGTGAAAAGAATATGGTTTGTACTAGCGCTTAAAATGTGCTTTACAAGTCGCTGATTGGTCAAAGAATTTTAAAGGCTTATTGTAAAGACCATATTAAGGTCTCATACGATATCAGATAATGCCGACAAGTTGATTCATAATATAGCCTCAATATGCGCAGAGTCACATAGGTAATATCAGACACATACGTCAGTGTTCTAAATGTTGAGCAAGCAGAAAAGTAATACGCAATATGTACTGCGATGGGCTGAGCTATGAGGTAAACGACTGGGTCTACTTGAAAGTTTATCCCTTAAAGGGTCATCAGAGGTTTGAGATCAAGGAAAACTTGCATTGAGATTCATAGGGTCGTTTCATATAATCTAACGAGTTGAGGAGGTCGCCTATCAATTGAGATTGTCGAGCCAATTGGCAGGGATTCATGGCGTTTTCCACACTTATGTGCCAAAATTGGCTAGATCGGTACTAAGACCAATGATTGATATGACTAGGATCGATGTCCTGCCAGATGTGACGTACGAGAAGCACCTATTGAGATAATAGATCACAAGGTACATATTCTCAGGAGAAAGGAAATACCGACAGTACTCGTTCGGTGGCAGTATTATAAGAACGAGGGTCTCACCGGGAGAGAGAGAGTCTACCATGCAGAGCGATACCCCTAGTTGTTCTAAGGTAAAGGTTTAACTTAACTTTGAATCTCGGGACAAAATTCCTTTTAGTTGGGAAGATTGTAACGACCCGCTTTAATTAATCTCGATTAATTAGTTAATTACAAATTAGGACCCTAAGCTATGAACCACGTGAACATCGCGAAAAAAGTCTAAAGGACGTGTTGGACAAGGTGATTTATATTTATTTTATGTGATGCGTGTTAATTTGTTATGTTATTATTAAATATTCACGCGTGTCGCACTAGTTAGGATTTCTATTGGTCACGTTATGTGCAGTGTAGTGTCGAGAGCGTATGATGCTACGGGGTGCGCATACTGCTGGTGTATAGGGTAGTCAAGAGGTTTAGAGAACTATTAAGGCCCGTCTCATTAAGTCCTGACATAGCCTAATTCCCCTAATTAGACATCTAATCTATTCAATTAACTTCAACCTCAAAATAATTTTTATTTTAATCGTTAATAATTGTCCAAAAATAAATTTATATCCTCATTCAAACGTAATTCATGATTTGTTTAATTAGAGCAAATATCCATGTTTTGTAAAAATTTCAGCAGCATCTCCCCTAAAAATAGCCTGCTGAAAAACTTTCACCTAATAGACAGCAGAGTTAGGGAGAGGCCTAAAAGGACTCACAACCCCCCGCAGTTGACAATATATATTAAATTCAAACTTTAAGTACTAACTTAGAGTCTCCAATACCTTAGTTACAACTTTATAATCCCAAAATAAACCAAATCTGAATCATAAACCTCTTAACTTACTTCAAACTATAATAGGAGACTCTCATAACCTATTCAAAAGTTTTCATGACCTACACTCACCCCAAAGCCCAAAAACAATATATATAAAGTGATTACAACAAGAAAATTAAACTTTAAACTTGAAAATAATCACCAAAGATATTGAGTCTTGTTTGTTCTTTCTTGTCTTCACGAGAGAACCTGACATCATCAAAAATAACTCGAAGATGTTAGGTAAGTAAACTCCTACATTGCTTTGTACTCCTGCAAATGTTAGTATCGAATACATGGAGACATGTAATTGCATTTCCAAATAAAAAAACTTATATAACAACGTGGATCCTTCATTTCCTATTCTAAGCTCATAACAAGCGGGACCACTCACGATGAACCTAGAACAGTCCTATGAGTTCAATGCATGCTACCCCGGAGTCGACATTACCCGCCTTAGACGCATGCAGTACGTCTAGTCTGAGTGGAGCACCTCACACTCTTACAACCGAAATAGAGGCAACTCAATTTCGATGCCAGGTATGCATGACCAAGAAAAATGCAAAATGTAATGCAAACTAAACACAAATGCAGGTACAAAGGTAAATTCCTTAAATAGTAAAGACCACTATAGGGTTTACTTATAACCAACCAACTTTGAGCTTAATTTTTAGGGAGCCTGAAGTGTCGGATCACCTTGAAAATGGTTCCAATAGCTTTCCTGCATACCCAATTATATTATGGGTCAAGCTTCAAGTGAAACCAAATCACGAAACCCAATGAATAATGCGACCAAAATACGCTTGAGTACAGTTTCCACAAATATTAATTTATATAATTGTTTCAACTGGCTTTCAACTAGTCAACTTTGGGTAATATTTTAACCATGAAAACCTCAATATTTGTCATGATAACCTAAAAGGAACTTGTAGTACTCATGCCCTACTTTCCATAGACTCCAAGAACACTCAAATTAGATCACCGACAGAGAAGTTATGAATTTTCCAATATGACCTATCAACTAGGCAAACTTTATTTATTTTGAACTGAAAAAGTCTCCAAATCAATATTTTCGCAATTAAATTCTCAAGACTCGACAACAAACACCACGATACCACTCGATACAAACATCGAAATACTTCTACAGTCTGTGTAGTCAAATTGGATCAAAACCAATAATCAATTCATTCAGAAACCCAATGTAAATCAATATCAATTATAAAACATCTCCAAAATAGTCATCAACTGAATCACATTAGTTCAATTCATCAAAACCCTAACCCACACCAGTGGGATTTATTTCAAATTGGCGCAAGTCAATCCAATATACTAATTCACAACAATCTTTACAGTTTCTATCAAAACCCTGCAAAAGAATCAAGAAATCGTCATAAGATTAAATTGAGGAAAATGCCTTAAATTGAGTATTTTTGAATTGCGGGTTGTATACCTCGTTTCCTTCGAGAAAAGAGCTTGATTCGACTGTCTCGCGATGCTCTACAGTTTAGCAAAAAGAAATCGGGCGAAAATCACACGATGGGAGCTTGCGGAGTGAAAGTAGGAGCGGATAGGGTTTAGGGATCGAATGAATAAAACGTTTTGTTGAATGTTTGTATGAAATTGATTTCATTTGATTTGTTTTAATATATTTATATATAAACCATCAGCTGCTTGTTAGCAGCTTAATTTCTTTTTATTTATTAATGCCTGAAATCCCTATTTTGACGTCTTCCGACGCTCGTTTTCGATCTGGTTTTCACCAAATTGAACCAAACTCTCATCAAAATAGTCCATTTCCTTAAAACGTCCATAGCACTGGTTTTGGTCATGCCAAAATACCAAAAATCTTGACTTTGTCCACGACATACCAAAGTCTACCGGACCAATTTTGTTGCCATACTTAGCCAAACTTACACCAATTTAGACTCAATCTCAACCTCGACCACCACCTACAGATACGAAACTCGAGGCAAGGTCTTGTACTAACTTCATTCTTATTTTACACTCCCACCAATCCCAACTTGCACGTAAACTAGGCAAAATCTCACGTGATACTTAACACTTGTTTAATTAGTTCTCGAGCAACTAATGATTTATTTTCACTCGTGCCATTCTATAACGACCCAAAGTAATAAAACAAGGATTAGCGTTAATCTTGGGGATTAACGGTCGTAATTCAGTGTTACGTGGACAACTCAGTTGACTCAGACACGAGAACCGATGGAATATGTTATTTATGGATGATGGTTGTTTATGTGCGATGTTTAAAAAACTATTATTTATTTTATTGCATCGCATGTGTGTACGTTGCTATCGAGCGAGTTGGTGTGGCGGATAGTTACATTTGGAAAAATATGTCGACGCAAGTATATGGTAGGAGTTACCGGGGATGCTAAACTAGGCTAACTATAGTACATAGTGGATAATAGAACCATAGCCTAAGTTAGTTAATTAAATAAAGTAAAATATGGCATACCTCAAGATGTATGTCGGGGTGCGGGGCACCAGGTGCCTAGTAGTCGGGGTTAGTGGGACTGCAAATATGTTAAGTATGTGACCAATTATGCTAACCATATGATAATTGTACCTAAGTCAAGTAAATTAAATTAATTAAAAAACATATGCCTATGGTTTGATTGTAAATATAGTGAGATCCAAGGGCAAATATAAAGTAGGTGGAACTAGACTTGCATGTAATTATTTTAAAAGATCATGTGCAAAATGGCAAATATACTATGCCATGTATATGTGGACCAATTGGAGACTAGGTGCATGCTAAGTGTCACATCTAAAAATGACAAGTGGTTGTTAGTAGAGATGTGGTGGGTTATGTGTTGGAAATATATTAACCTTAGATGGGTCTTGCGATACCCATTTGAGGATCTAAAATAAGGGATAATTACTTAAACCCCAAGTTTCTCATTTCTCTCATTTGAACAAAAAGAAAGTATAGAGGAGAGAGAACATGGTGCTAGGAGGAGAAAGTGAAGAAATGTGAAGGATTTGGTGACTTTATGAGTGAAATTGTTAGAATTTTTTGGGATCCAAGAGTGGTAAAATAAGAGTGACGACTTCATTAAAGCCATAGGTATGTTTTTCACCAAATCTTGATAATGCATGTTATAAGATTCTTGTTCTTCAAGACTTTTGGTGTATAGAGGGTCCATAAGAGTAGATCGACCCTCAATGAGTAAGAATCCATTGTTGGGGAATCATTTTTGAACTTATTGTTGTTGTTGGGTAGTGATTATGTGAGGAAGAAGATGAATAGTAACTTTATGGGAAAGTTGATTTGGTGTCTTTTGCTTATGTTTTAGCCCATTTTATTGCATGATAATGAAAAATGAGTTGCAAACTAATTTTGGGAGGATTGTATAAGTATGAAGGCCGAAAAGGTCGAGACTTTAAGATGAACAATGATATTTTTTCGAGTTTTTACAATATAGAGCGTTCTGCCCAAAAAGCATGCTCAAACTTTCAGTAAGCTTAAACATTGAGTAGACTCAACTTTTAGCTTGCTCAAACCTTCAGCATGCTCAAATCTTGAGCATGCTCAATTCTTACTGATTAAGTTAAAAGACTTGAGCTAGCTTGTAACTAAATCTAAAACACACTCTAAACATCCTTCAATGACCCCAAAGGGCTAACGAACCATAGTACGAGGGTTTGGAACGAGTAGGGACGCATTTAGGGCGTGTTCGGGAGAGTTAGAGCATGAGATTGAAGTTTGTAAAACCCAATGGAATGTCACTTTGAGTATTTATCTAACTTTATTGTTGTTTTACTCTATCTAGTTCTAGTATATTCATGTTTCATTTCTTATTCACTTCAGTTATCTATGTATGTGTCACTATTTTGAACGGATGGTTGAGTTTACTCCCTCCGGATATTCTAGTTGTATGTCTATGGCACGTTAGACCATAGCATGTGTATTAAGAGTCCTCGGTGAACAACGACCCGAGCTACTTTGTCTAGTACATATGTCGATGCGTCGTGGGTCTACGCCGGCCACCGAGAAGACCAGGTGATGGGCCAGTTGGGTGTACCCACTGGTGGGATCCTGGGGAGGGTATCCAAAGTATGGTCTAGTCTGAACAAGATGGGCACACATGTTTGCGCTTTATTGTTATTTACGCATGCGATGATCCATTTACAGTTGCATGTTTACATTCTGCATGTTTATTTAACAAGTATTTATTGGATTTCCTTTACTTTATCATATGAATGCTCAGTGAATTTCCTTGAAATTTTACTTATTAGACTCGTCATCTGTCTTGTTGTGATGGCTTGAGTGTAGATCATTTTTGTGAGTAAGGGTAAGGGGATTCTTATCGACTATCTCTGAGCTACCCCAATGTTCGGCACACTACTCATATGTGTTTATTTACCTATTTTTTATATATATTTTGGATTTATGGGAGACTTATGAGACACTTGTACTTGTATATATTTACATTTCACAGTATGTTGTCACCTTATATATAGTGTACTCTATTCTGGGTTTTCCACAGTAGGACTTGCTCATACGAATAATGCTATAAATTATGATGAAGTTAATGCTTTACTTCTTCTAATTAAGACTTCCGTTGTTTTATTGTTAAATGTGATTAACTATTAACTTAAGAAAAATATGAATAACCGACTAACTAAACTAATAACACACACGTAGATACAAACATTGAGACATGAGATGGACGGGCAAGTGGCGAACACGTATAGCTGGGCCCACCAAACGAGGAGCACACGACACGACGACACCCCGGGCGGCCTCGGGGCGCGGGGTCGCCACACTTCAGATGCACACTTGTAACCCCGAGTATGAAAAACTAAGGATACACCTCAACATACCCCGACATCGCGACAAATACCATATAATACACACACTAAGCACACAACACACAAAAATAAAATATATACTTTATGATCTCTGGTCCATAATGCGTGTATCCCACCTTGGATACCTAAACTCCAATTAAAATCCAAAAATACTAAATTAGTCGTCTAATAAAGTTTATGAAATTCTCAGATTTTACGAGAACACACACCACTCAACTACCCATATTGTAACAACACATCACCCATCCCTCATTTTTTCTCTCTCCTTTCAAAACAAACACATTTGTACCTCTCTCTACCCGAACTCTCTCCTCTCCCTCTCATGTTCATCATTCTCACTCTCATCTCACCTCTCGGTCTCACTCGCCTCTCCCCCACGGCCTCAAGATCTCGGCCTCCTCTCAATTTGCGTCCATCTTAAAAGTAGGACCTCCCTCATCGGCGACCTCTTTCTTGATCGAGGTGAGTGGTTATTGATGTTGATAAATTTTTGTGGAGAAATTGAGGCTTTAATGGTGTTGTAGTAGTTGTGTTGTTAGTGTTGATGTTGATGTACTTGTGGTTGTTAAAGATGTTATTGAAATTGAAGAAGAAAAAAAAAAGGAAACGTCTCTAGAGAGATTCGTCTCTCCATAGATGAAAATGGGGAAGGGGGCAGCCCAGGTGGGCCGAGCCGGCCCAGATCCAAGCGGGTCAAGCCGAGTCGGACCAAACCCGAGTGACCCGATTGGGCCAAACCGGGTCTAGCCGAACCGGGCCCAGTTCAGCCCAACCCTATAATATATAAAATAAATAATTAAAAATTAAATTAAATATAATTTTAAATAAAACAAATTACAAAAAAATAGAGAAAATAGGTAAAGAATTATGGAAAACCCAGAAAAATCAAAGAAAATATGAAAAATAGGAAAAAGATAAAAAAAAAATTAGGTTTCGAGACTTTTTCTAGCGTTTGGCACCCCGGTGTAACTCAAAAAGCGTGCCAAAACTAAAATTTGGAATAAAATTCTAATTTTTGGTTTATATTATAAAATCATTACATATGACATTGAAATATTTTAAAATGATAAAATTGGACACCATGGAATTAAGAGACTAGTCAGATGTCGGGTGCGCATTTCAAGGTGCGAGCGCATCATTTTAAAGCGATTTTCACGAGTGTCGAGGTACCTAAACCCACAAGAAAGTTATCTTAGAATTTACTTATTTCTCTTGTAATTTACTTATTTCACTATTAGTTTTTGCCAGTTAGCTTGCATACTTACTCTATTCTTGCATGTGTCTTTGTGTGGTCGAATGGACGGTATGACCCCTTTCCGACACTCTTGTAGATAACGTGAAACGGCCCAAAATTTTAATCGTGTTTAGTTCCTTAAATAGGATCACCGACCCGTATTGTGGGACCCATATCGTGATACACACGCATACCGAGGCATGTTGCCGAGGTATATTTTATATTTGTTATGATGTTTTCCTAGTGTAATGTATTTGTGTAGATTATTTAAGTCATTTTACCCATTTGTAGGAGTCAAGACGTGAGCGAAGACGCCTCGAGATGCGTGTCGACGTGGGATCGAGGTAGAGAGTGAATGTGGTAAATTTTTTTAGGCTTAATATAACTTTAAATAGTGATTTTATGTGACTATAATTAGTCTTATATTAAATGTACCTAAGTTAAGCAACTTAAAACAATAGTCATGTGATGATTCTCGATACACGCGTTGACACATCTAAAGGCCAAGTGAGTTTAATTTGGTGTCATTTAGCATGAATTAGTAGAGAGTTAGTGGGACGTGCCAATGTGTAGATCATTAGATAGGTCTCGGGATACGTATGCACTTCAAGATCAATGGCTATTAGTTAACCTTATCTAATGCATATATAAGGTGAAGATCAACACATGCAATTCATTCATTTCACTCACAAAACCTTGTTGGAGAGAATGAGAGTTACTGGAGGAAGAAGAAGACCATCAATCTAGGTGTGGAAAATTGATCAAACTAGTGTTCATCTAACTAGGTAACTTCTCTACACCATAGATTTAGTTCAAATCAATGAATTCATGAATTTGATGTTGTGGATTGTTGTTTTACGTTGTGGTTGATGTCATGGAACTCTAGAAGTGTGTATGGAGGTTCCTTAGGCATTAACATGGCCTTTATGTAGAGAAAACTCAGAATGGGTTTTCCTGCACATAGCGCGCTAGGTAGGAAAACTAGTGTGCTAACTTTTATTAGCACGCTAGATAATCTTGGTAGCGCGCTAACTAGAGTCATTAGCGCGCTAAGTGCTTGGGCAGCACAAAAAATCAGAACTTTCTAAAATTGACTTAAACATTATAAACAAGTCTAATACCTTAGTTAATGGTCTAAACACACTCTAAAACATATCAAACAACTCCAGGAACCTTAGGGGAGGTCTCGGGAGTTGGGAACGTGTTTTGGGGTGTCGGGAGGTGGATAAGTTAGGATAAGCTTTGTGACTTGTAAGTAAAGCTATGAGAATTCTCTATTTCATTTCATTCTGACTCTTATTGATTTATAGTCTATTTGTAGACATTGTTGGTTGTAATCTCACATCATGTTATTCTTGTTTCTATTCATTATTGAATATTGTTTACATGATGCCTTGTGAAATATTTCATTGATTCAAATTCCTAAGCTTGATAATATTCTTGACATATAGTTGATGAAAAGCATGCTATTAGGATCAATTGTAATGGATTAGACTCGTATTATATTTCCTTTGGGCTTTGTAGCTTAACTAGTCTTGAAATCCTAGAAACTTAGAACTATTGATCCTTGAAAATTAAAGTAGGGATTATCTAGTGTCCATTGCATAAGAGATGCACGGTTGACGGGACTTAGATCTACCGGGGTGTCTAGCACTCACCACTACACTTGCTCGGCATACGGGGTATGGGCCTTGGGGTTGTCGGTAAGAATGAGATAGATGATTTATACGCATAGAGCACAGTTCGCCATTTAAGGATTGTTAGAATTGATGAAATATATAGAGCACAACTCCATATAGTAGTGGAAAAGGCTAGGTGATAGTTCTCACTGCCGACCAGACGTAGATCATCTCGACTTAGCCTGTGTCAATTTATACATTTTTAACCGTGGTATTTACTTGCATTACTTGATTCAACAACTTTTCTGCTACTTTATGCTTTTAAATATCTTTCTTTTGTTTTGGAAATGTAGTATAGAATTCTCTAGTTATTACTGGAATATCACTATACTCATCGTCTAGTTTGTGATGGTGGGTGTAAGTCCGTCGAGCAACAGCAGGCCAGGGAAGAAGAAGATCGGCGACTTTCCTTGAGCAATCAACGACTCTCCTATCTCATTTTGTGTATGACTCGACTTTTGTTGTATTACTAATGCTTATGTCTTTCCAGTACATTTTGGGTTGTATATTGGGTTGAGCGTATAGTTCCCCGACTTGAGACTTGGTTATCACACTGTGTTATTATCCTTATGATACTTATATGCATGTGATGTTGTTTCCTGATTTCCACACTTAGGATTTTTAAATAATAATTGCTTCCGCATAACCTTTAAAATCTTCGTGATAATATTAAAATGATAAAATAAAGTTTTAATTAACTCTGAAATTTAATGATATCATGACATATGTATTACTTATCTTGAACGCATATATCGAGGAGTATAGGAAAGAAAGGCTTATTAATATGTAGTTAAGTCTTACGTGGCTGGGATTAGGGCTTAATTACGGGATTAGGTCGGGCGGTGCCCTGTTTAGAAGAAGGGGCCCTCACATACGATCCGATTGTTTCTACCGTGTGGGTCATACCTTGGACTACGCATGAGATTCCTTTCAACAAGTCGATGATCTCAAGAGTGGGTTGACGTGAGGCTCGCCTCCGTCACAAAGTTCCTCTCATTCGAGGCGTTGGATGGAAGTCTACCTTCCGATCAACAGAGTTCCTCGTTTCGACCGTGCAGAGGAGGTGGGGATTACCTCGCCACCAGGGCCTTCTTGGTTTAGTATTTGCGTCCCAGAGCTCGACAGCTATACACCACACTCACGTTCCATATTCTTGATTATCTCAACGACTTATATTCATGCTTTACATTTCCATTTATTTACTTTATCTGAATGAATTTTAGCCATTTTCTTGGATTTCTTGTTAATACTAATTAAATTTCTCTGGGATTTACTCATTGGAACTTGTCATTATTTTTTGTGGCAAGTTGTAGATTATACGATGAGCCAGATCTAAAGAGCTACAGTAGCTTCACTTGTAGGTGTTTGTATTTATGTATATAATACTTTTTGGGATCATTTTAGGAGACTTATTACCTGATACATGTATATTGACACTTATTATACCTTTTTGTCGCCTTTATTAATTTACATGGTATCCTCTTGCTAGGTTTCCACCTCAAAGGTTTGTTAATCAATGCAAAGTTTGTTTACATTACTGATTTGCATACTATTAAGACTTCCGCTATTGAAACAACTTAAATGAATCAAAACTAACAAATTGAGTCGTAAAACTCTATAACTTAGTATATATTTCAACAAGATAATCATTTAAACATCGAAATTAACTAAGTCAAATCATTTGATGGTTAGTTCACGGGCTATCATGGATATGTATGCAAGTGACGTGACATGACCTGATGATGTGTCCGGCGACGTGGTGATGCTCGATTTGCCTCAAAATTTGGGGCCATCACACAGAGATAATTAAGAATATGGAACGCAAATGTGGTGTGTAGGTGTCGTGACCTGGGACACAAATACTAAACCGAGAAGGCTATAGTGGCGAGGTAATCCTTGCTTCCTCTTCATAGTTGAAATGAGGAATATGTTGGTCGGAAGGTAGACTTCCGCCCAACGCCTCGAAAAAGGAACTCTATGACTGAGGTGAGCCTCACGTCAACCCACTCTCGAGATCATCGACTCATGGAGAGAATCTCACGTGTAGTCTAAGGTATGACCAACACCGTAGCAACAAATCGGATCGTCATCTACGAGAGTTCTGAAAATGGGTCATACCGTCTCATCGACCATACACAGACATACGCGGGAATATAGTAAGTATGCAAGCCAAACTGGAGAAAATTAATAGTGAAATAAGTAAATTACAAGTGAAATAAGTATATTCTAAGCTAACGTTCTTGTGGGTTTACTTACCTTGACGCTTATGAAATCACTCCGAAATGACCCGTTCGTGCCTCGAACTGCACCTGACAACCGACTAATCTCCTAATTCCCTAATGTCAAATTTTTATCATTTTAAGATGTTTTAGTGTCACATTTAATGATTTTATAATTTAAAATAAAAAATTAGAATTTTATTCCAAAATTTACTTGTGACAGGCTTTTCAAATTACACCGGGGTGTCAAATACCTGAAAAATCTCGAAACTTATTTTTCTATCTTTTTTCAATTTTTCTTATTTTTTTATTTTTTAGATTTTTCCATAATTTTCTACCCATTTTCCTATTTTTTGTAATTTTTTTTTATTTTAAAATGTATTTAATTTTATTTTTAATTATATTTTATTTATTTATTTTTCTTTGGGGGACGGGAGGGAGGGGTTGAATCGGGCTCGGTGCGCCGTGCCCAATTTGGTCTAATTAGGGTCGCTCGTGTTTGGGTCGGCTTGCCCGACCTGCCTGGGTCAGTCCGCCGCTCACCGAACCCGCTCGGCCTAAACAGCCCGACGCCCGCTTGGGCTACCTCTTTAGAGACCCCATTTTTTTATAAAAATATTTCGTCTCTTTAGCGACGTTTTCCTTTTCTTCATTTTTTTATATTTTCGATCAACAACAATAATATCAACTAACAACACAACATCACCATTAAAACTTTGAAAGTACTTCAAAAACTCAACCACAACCACCACCACTTACCTTGGTCAAGGAAAGTCATCGATGGATGTCGCAAGAGAGGTGAGAGACTGAGTTGAGGGTGGGTTGAGAGCTTGGTGAGGGGTGAGACTAATTTGATGGTGGAGTAAAGTTGGAGAAGAAGAATAAAAAAATGAAAAGAGAGAGAGAGAGATAGAGAGAGAGAGAGGATAGAGAGAAATTTTCGCGTTTTTTATTTGTAGATGAAGGATGGGTGATGTGATAGGTGATGCGATAGGTGATGTAAAGGGTGATGGGATGTGTGATGTGATATCTAAACTTTGACTACCCCATACACCCGCGTTATGTGCACCCCGCAACGTTTTATGCTTTCGTCGCAACGCACGCACAACGCAATCAATTGGAATTCTAACGCTAGTGCGACGCGAATATTCTAATGATAAAATAAATTAACACATATCACACAAAAATAACCAAAATTTACTTCGTCAGGCGTGCCCCAAACTTTTTCGCGCTATTTCCACGTGGGTCAAGCTTAGGATCATGATTTGTAATTAACCAATTAATCAGGATTAATTAAAGTGGATTGTTACAGCTGCACAGGTCTGAAACTAATAGTATTAATCTCAAACCTAAGCGACCAAGGCCCACTTTTTATGTCTCAATCTTGTGGTGGTCTCGCTCTCTTAAGTTCGAGACCAGTACTATCAATTTCGGACCTACGTGATCGAGACTCACTTTTCGGGTCTTGGTCCCATGGTACCGAGCAACACTAGTGACACAAAAAACATAAAAATCGTTCGGATCCGGTTGACAAACCTGTTAAATGTGGTTTAAGGGCGAATGAATATGCAAGTGAGACTTAAGAAACGGATTGAAATAGGGTACGTTCAGCAAAAATAGGATATAAGTGAGTAATGGAGTACTTTCAGTAAAAAGTGAGGTCCGTTCATTCGTTTCATACTAAAATTCAAATGTTCGTTCAGTAAAAAGTGAGGCCCGTTTAGTCGCTTCCTACTAATTTTACACATTTACTCCTTCACGCATCGAGATACGTGCACATAGTTTTTGGCGCATACGTGGGGTGTGTGTTTTAAAACGCACACATATGGCTCCCACAGTCGATGTACATTTGGAGTGTGTTTGATGATGTCAAAAAATTATTTCTCTTTGCTAGTGAGGGATAAATATATATATATATATATATATATTTAAAGGAACTATTTCTAGGAAAAGCTCTCACAACGTGACATGTGACATGATGATGTCATAATTGATATTTTATAAGAAAAAACAAAAAACACAAGCTATTGATATTTCTCGCACTTAAGTGAGGGATAGAATGATAAAATCTATTTTTTTAGTTTTTTAATAATTTTTCTTTTTTTTGGTGTTTTTTTGGGGAGTTTTTTTTCAATATTTTTTTGGGGAGTTTTTATTTTCAGTTTTGGTTTTTCTAATAATTTTCGTTTTTTCTGTCTTTCTATGGAGAGTTTCTAATTGTAACACAAGTATTTGACAAAAAAAATTGTAATATATGTATCACAAGTTTTTTTCTTTTATCCATTACAACATAAATTCAATAAGTATTTATTGTAAAATATATGATTTTGTCTTTAGTGAAGTTAGAATCGAAAATGAAGCAATTGATGCTTAGTTTTTTTTATTTCCTAAGGTTACAGTTGAAACGAAAAATTCTCTAAACATGACAAATATTTGGGAAATGAGGGAGAACATCAAAAAAAATTTCCACTTTTTTTCATCAAAATTATTTTATCCAATATGTAGATACTTATTCTTGGTCGTGCGTGAAGTGCGGGATGCCGACTAGTTAGTAATAAAAAAGTTAATAGATTTTTCCTTCTTTATTCTCTCTATTAAATAAACACATGACTCATTGCGATTGGTATATATTGAAGGGAAAAATTACAGCCGTACAGTAAAAACTGGTTTAAATGAGTAAAATAAGTTACGATTTCTTTTAATTTCTTAACTAATGTAAAACGCCTTTTGAAAATGCATCATTGCCACGTGGTCACATGAATGGCGCATTCTTCGAATGCGCCATTCGTGTTATTCCTATGGACAATCCACGTGGAAGTCCATGTGGACTGTCATGTTGTAGATACACCGAATGGCACATTTAAGGAATGCGCCATTTACGTTTCTAGGGACAATCCACGTGGCGTCTACGTTGAGTGTACAGAAAACATGAATGGCGCATTCGGAGAATGCGCCATTCATGTTACATTCAAGTTTTCTGAACACTCCACGAGGCGTCCACGTGGACTGTTCCATAACATGAATGGCGCATTCTCCGAATGCGGCATTCGTGTTATGTTCATCTGGCCCGTGACATCCCATCGTCACTGACTGGGGAGTCCTTGAGAACGCAGGGAAGATATTCCCTGTGTTCTCGAGAATATGGGCTAGGGGTGGGGTGTATAGCTAGGTAGTCAGAGGGTTTGAATGAGGTGGTTGTGGGTGGTTGTTTATTTAATGCTATTGGTTGGTGAAATTTAGAAGCAAAGAGATAGAATGTTAGAGAGAGAGTTGCACAAGAGATCTCAAGAGAGAAAGAAGGAGAGAAGGGTGTGTGTTTTGTTTGGTGTATGTGCACTGATAAGAAGGAGACTCGGGAAGGGAGGTGGAGGTGTGAATGTGGAGGGATCGACAGTGAGAGAGAAGAGAAACACTACTTGGGACCCTAAAACAGTTGCATAAGAGACTCACAAGGGGAGAGAGGCATACCCTGTGGAAGAGAGAGAGAGAGAGAGGATCTCTTGTTTGCCCGAGAAAGATAGAAAGAAAGATCGGAGAGAGAGAGAGAGAGAGAGAGAGTTGGGTTTGAAGGGTTGGGTGTGGATTGGGTTGTGAGAGAGTTGGGTTGTGAGAAAGTTGAATCGGTTGGGTTTTTTATGGTTGTAGAGGTTGTTAAAAGGTTAGGTTTAATTTTTTTTAATTTCTTAAGAATAACATTGTAGTTAGTAATTTTTATTTAAATAAAAGCTAACTTGATTTATTTTTCAGAGAATATTAAGCTAAAGATCAAAAGAGGGGAAACTAGTAAGTAAGTATAAAAAATTATTTATTTAAGTTTTATTATGTTTGACTTGGTTTTTTATTGTTAGGAAACTAGTAAGTACAAAAATTTATTTATTCAAGTATGATCCATTAATTGTAATTAATTTGCAGCCTACCGTTGTTCAAACTCTTATAAGAAATTAATCAAATTGCAAGCCTTATTAACTAATAATATGAGTCTACAAAGGACTACATCAATTAGGTGTTAAATGTAGGTATGAAAAGTGTATTACTCTAGCTAGTGTAGTTCGTCTCTTCGGAGACATCCGATAAAATTGGAACAATACAGAGAAGATTAGCATGGCCCCTGCGTAAGGATGACACGCACAAAAAATGTTTTACAATAAATCTTTTTAAACAAATGGTTATGATTTTTTGTTGTTGTATAGGTTGTTAAAAGGTTAGGTTTTTTTAAAAAAAGAATAGCATTGTAGTTAGTAATTTTTATTTAAACAAAAACTAACTTAATTTTTCTTTCAGGGAATATTAAGTTGAAGATCAAAAGAGGAGGAAACTAGTAAGTACAATAGTTTATTTATTTAAGTTTTATTATGTTTGACTTGGTTTTTTATTGTTAGGTACTTTTTTAATAAAAAAGTGGTTAAATCTTAACTTATATGTTCAATTTAGTTTGTTGTTATAGATTTGATTTTATGTCAATAATGGATTACTTTAATAAAGCTTTTTTCATTCAATATTTAAGTTAGTAAATTTAGTTGTTTTACTTGATTAAGAAAATATTATAAAACAATTGGAGGATGTACACAAAATTTTTGACCAAAAAACATTTTAGAATAATTTTTTTAAAACAAATATATGCTTTAATTAAATTGGAGGAATGAAGATCAAATTGAAAAAGTCATAACGGGTATTAACTTTATATATTTAATTAGGTATGATAATTAAAAAAAATGAAGGAAAAAAACTTGAATAAGTACAACTACTATCGATGAGAAATAAAGTATATATGTTAGTAGTATATATGTTAGTCTTTGGAAAAAATTAGTATGATCTTGTTTGATAAAATACATGCTCGTTTTTAATTTGATTTAGTAGTACTCATCGTTTGGGATGTAAATATGAGTTATTAATTGGTACTTCATGCAAACGAATGAGTATGCTCTGTAGTTGCGCTATTAAGGCAATCATCTACATCAGAAAGTTTGATTGCGCTTTAAATCCCTATATCTACGTTTCGGTGGGTTCTATGGGATTTCACGCGTATCATTTTTTAGCCTTGATTGGGCTTTGATTACTGCATTTGTTGAGAAATGGCACCCAGAGACACATACATTTCACATGCAATGTGGCGAGTGCATAATTACACTCCAAGACGTGCGTGGAGGTACAGCTCAGCTTACCTATCAAAGATATGCCTATGAAAGGAACCACCGATACAGACAATGTTGAGGTGTGTGAGAGGCTACTTGGTGGAATTCCTGTTGGAGATGACATTATTGGAAATAAACTTAAAGTCGAATGGCTTGAACGTAATGTACCAGCTATACATGACGACAGCGATGAGGAAACGGTGCAACGTTATGTTCGATCGTACATACTGCAACTTATCGATGGTTGTCTATTCACCGACAAGTCAAACCGATTTGTACATTTGATGTTTCTACCGTTGCTCGAGGATCTTCATATAGTTGGACAATATAGTTGGGGGAGTGCATGTTTGGCTTATTTGTACAGGGAGTTATGTCGCGGATCTCGCTCGGGTGCACATGAGGTTGCAGGCGCATCAATTCTTGTACAACTGTGGGCATGGAATAGGTTTCTATTTATAGCACCAAGGCGTTTGGGTGTTTCTAGAGTTCGACCTCGAACAATGGATGGAGAACACATGCATGTTGACGTTCCATTGGGACACAGGTAATAAAAATATTTTTTCGTAATTTTTATAATATTAACTCCATTTTATTTTTCACTAATTTATTGTTTTGTATACAGATGGATCGATGCATTTTCGATTACTCGAAGTGCGACACACGTCTTATCAGCTTATCGTGTCGCACTCGACTCACAGAATGAGGATGCCGTGGTGTGGCAACCTTATGCCGATGTCATCATGTCTATTTCCGAATACAGTACCGAAGGTCATGGAAGTTGGCTATCGACATGTCCTCTAATTTGTTTCCACATAGTCGAGAGGCATCGACCATAAAGGGTTATGAGACAATTTGGAATGATACAGGTCATGCCACCAAACTGTGATTACGACACCGAGTGCACCGCATCGAATTGCGAGGACACCTCAACAAAATTGGGTGGTTTTCACGCGAAACTTTATAAAGATGTGGGAAAATCGTGGTGATAGCATAGTCACACAAGGAACAAGAAGGAGGACACGATCGACAAGACTACATGACATGGTATTGATCGGTCACTAGACGATTCATTAGATACGATGGGGCTCTACGTGACTATTCGGTAAGCTTGAAACTATTATTTTGTTTTCCTTACGAGTTACATCTTAAATTGCGTGTATTAAACACCTATTTTTTCTATCAGTGTAACTTGGTGCATCGATTGCGGCGAGTGTTCATTGAGGATGGGTACAAGCAAGGTCTTGTTGCGCTTGATGAAGGCATTAAAATTTTAGATGAAGATGAAAGGCAAGGGTCTA
The DNA here is from genome assembly GCA_039657325.1 of Stephania cephalantha. Lineage (NCBI taxonomy): Eukaryota > Viridiplantae > Streptophyta > Magnoliopsida > Ranunculales > Menispermaceae > Stephania > Stephania cephalantha. The sequence continues at coordinate 16,425,595 of CM077567.1, read as the reverse complement.
CTATGTGGAATGATGGAATTGTTGTCGAACCGAAAATAAATGATGAGACATTTGAAGAAGATGAAGAAGAGGATCAGGGCGAATCAAATAGAGAGGTGAGAAAAAGAACAACACAAACAAAGACTGTGGGTGAGAGCAGCAGACGTCCTCGTCCACCACGTCCATCTCGTCGGACAGAGACTCCTGCTGAGAGTAGCAGACGTTCTCCTCCACCACTTTCATCTCGTCGAGAGCGAGAAGAACAGAGACTTTGGTAAGAGTAGCCAACGCTCATCCCCACCACGTCCTCCTTCTCGTGGGTACATTCCTACATTGTCCCCAATGCAACCAGAACCTCAAATGTTTGTACCCAGGCCGCCGATTATGAATCTTCCTCCTTACCATTTTGATCCTTATACCGGGTCGTCGTCTTCATATATGGACCATGGAATGCCAAGACATCAATGTATGTTTTATTACCTCAATACATGTCGAGTCCATTTACTACACCATGTTATAATTACAGTATGACATATAGTGGAGATGGCTCATTCATGAACCTGTTAAGCATGTCGCAGCCTCATGTTCCTTTTGGCCAACCACATACAGGAAGTCAGTATTTTGGAACGGTTCAACCTCCTATTTTTGGTAGCATTAGTATCCAGAGGTGAGTCGAGTGAACCAGACGAAGAAGATCAATCGACTCAATGAAATTCAATGCAAGATCAACAAACTCAACCGGATGTACAAACACAATGTCCAACTTGACATAGAGTACGTTCGGTTTACATCATGAAGCAACAATGTCAACGTAACCGTCGATAGACCTGTATGAGTTTTTTTGATGTCGTGGTGATTTTTTTTTCAATTTATATCTTAGGTGAATGAAATTGTATAGTTTATTTTTCATGGAATGAAATTATTTTTCAAAAGTTCCTTATTGTTTTAATTTTTTAAATTCTAGACAAAGAAATAACGTGGTTTTAGCCTAAAAGTTTTTTCATCTTTATATCTCTTCTTATGATCACGAGATAGAAGTAAAACAAAACTTTAAAGGATGCATAAAGTACCTTTCATTTAAAGATGCACCATGTAGAGTTTTATTGATGGGTGAGGCCAGTCAAGGCAAGATAGGCGGTGGGGTGCGACAAGCTAGCTTGATAGGCGATGGTTTGCATGAGGTTGCATGGGTTTGCAATTGCAATTGGTATACGAGTCGTCCATATCCAACTCAAGATATGTGTGTGACGTTTGTATGTGTTGCATGGGTTTGCATGGATTGTCCACGTCGAGTTATGTGTGTGACATTTGCATGGGTTGCATGGTTTGCAGTGGATATGCACGGGTTGTCCACCTCAAGATACATGCGCGACATTTGCATTGGTTGCATGGTTTGCAGTGGGTATGCACGGGTTGTCCACCTCGAGATATGTGCGTGACGTTTGCATGGTTTGTATGGATTGCACGAGGTTGCATGAGTTGCCCACCTCGAGATACGTGCGTGACGTTTGCATGAATTGCACGAGGTTGCATGGGTCTCCCACCTCGACATACGTTCATGGCATTTGCATAAGTCGCCCACCTCGACATACGTGCGTGGTGTTTGCATGAGTTGTCCACCTTGAGATATGTGCGTGTCGTTTGCATGGATTGTCCACGTCGAGTTATGTGCATGACGTTTGCATGGGTTGCATGGTTTGTAGTGGGTATACACGGGTTGTCCACCTCGAGATACGTGCGTGACGTTTGCATGGTTTGCATGAATTGCGCGAGGTTGCATGGGTTGTTCAACTCTAAGTACGTGCGTGACGTTTGCATGGTTTGCATGGATTGCACGAGGTTGCATAAGTTGCCCACCTCGAGATACGTGTGTGACGTTTACATAAATTGCACGAGGTTGCATGGGTTGCCGCCTCGACATACGTGCATGGCGTTTGCATGAGTCGTCCACCTCGAGATACGTGCGTGACGTTTGCATAGTTTGCATGAATTGCACGAGGTTGCATGAGTTGTCGACCTCGAGATACGTGCGTGACGTTTACATGAATTGCACGAGGTTGCATAGGTCGCCCACCTTGACATACGTGCATGGCTTTGCATAGGTTGTTCACCTCGAGATACGTGTGTGACGTTTGCATGATTTGTATGGATTGCACGAGGTTGCATGGGTTGTCCACCTCGAGATAGTGCGTGACGTTTGCATGGTTTGCATGGATTGCACGAGGTTGCATGAGTTGTCACCTTGAGATACGTGCGTGACGTTTGCATGGTTTGCACGAGGTTGCATGGATCGCCCACCTCGACATATGTACGTGGCGTTTGCATGAGTTGTCCACCTCGAGATATGTGTAGGACGTTTACATGGGTTGTCCACCTCGAGATACATGCGTGACGTTTGCATGGTTTGCATGGATTGCACGAGATTGCATGGGTTGTCTACCTCGAAATACGTTCGTGACATTTGAATGGCTTGCATGGATTGCACGAGATTACATGGCTTAACCACCTCGAGATACGCGCGTGACGTTTGCATGGTTTTGCACGAATTGCACGAGGTTGCATGTCGGCGCGGAGCTATTGTCAGGGTTGTTTTCATTTGGGCTTTATATCATATAATAATATGTGGGCTTTGTTTTAGAATAGAGGTGGGCTAAAAAGTGAGTATGGCCCAATTAGTACTAAAAAAAAAAAAAAAATTGAACGCACCGAAAACTTAAAAAAAAACACATGTGCCTATCAAAATGCACGCTTACGCATAACACGCAAACCGAAAAAAAAAAAGCAAAAAGAATTAACACGACTAGTAAATCGTCTTCTACAGTTCTACCCTTTTCTCACTGCCCTAAAAATTCTTAACCCTCTTTTAGCCTACTATTTGCCACATCTACACTAATTAGAAGAAGAAAGATACAAATTGTGGTCTCTTGGCAAAAAGAACAAGGAGTTATTGGTGGTCTTACATTACATTCATTCCCCTATTTTGAAAGCTTAAGTAATTTTTTTTTACTTTTTCATCTCATATTTTTTCAAAAATTTATATTTCCTATCTCTCATTTGATTTGTCTTTGTCTTTGTCTTTTTTTTTTTTGCTTCCTCCTTCTTTCGTTCTTTGAAATCATGAAAACCATAAGTCTATATGCACCATTAATTTTTCATGTGAAAAAATATCAATTTATTTTCTTGTTGAATAATTGTTTATAGATGAGAATTAATATTTGAAATAGATTTATGTTTTGGTATTTAAATATATTTCTTTAAGTTAAGAAGGTTTTTTTTTCAAGTTATTGTTTAGATTGTTTTTTTTTTTTGAAAAATATTGTTTAGATTATTAATCTTAATTAATTTTGTTTTATTAATTAGGTTAAGTTTTTAATGGATCATTGTAAGCCAACAAGAGAAAAGAAGAGCCTAACCGAATTAACCCTTTATTCATTCTTTAAGTCAAGAAGAGTTTATAAAATTTAGAGTTAATTAAAACTTTTTATTAAATTAATTATTTTAAAAGCATATAAATGGGAAAACTGGAAAATAAACCATATGCGAGTAAATACTAGAGTTAAACAAGTGATACTGACACTAGGCTAAGTAGTGGTGATTTAGGTCCGGTCGGTAGTGAAACATGTCACTCCGACTCAATAATCATATAGCACAAGGGACTCTAACCCAAGTGTTACCAGGGACTCTAACCCCAAGTGTCATACAATATCAAGTAACATGTGTCGACATCCCCAGGGACTCTAACCCCGTGAGTCGCGCACACCTCGATCGAGTACGGGACCTAAATGCAAAAACTACTTTTTAAATTTCAAGAAATATCAAGTATGGATTGTCAAGGCATAGGCACATCTACACACCTAAACAAATAAGGAATACAAGTCCTCTTAAACATTTATAAGATATTCACTAGCCTAATAGCATGCTATTTATCATTCAATTCACATTTAAAACAACAAGATTAGACATAGCATGGGATAGAATCAATGAATCAAATCAAATGAATGGATATCATGCAAACTAGACTCATCAAATGAGCATAGACACAAAGAACACATGATATAAGAATACAAAGGCAAAATAGTCAAAGGAATATGCAAGGAGAACAATTCATAGAGATGAAATGCCAAGTAAAGTTGCCATTGGGTATACTCACTACAACAAAGTAAAGTCCTAGCTTTACTGGCCTCCCGATACTCCAAATCTTGTATTCGCTCTCCCGTACCCTTTTATTAAGTTCTTGAGTTTGGTGTCTCATTAGTTCAAATATAGTGGCTTTAAGCTCAATTTAGTGTGTTTATTGTGTATTCAAATTGGTTCAATAGACTTTAAATCAATCTTCCTAAATCAGCCCCTAAAAACTAAATTAAGTTTCAATTTCAGTCCTACATTTTAACGCACTTTTAAGCTTGAAGTGGTCTAAATATCAAAGTCCTTCATCAGAACAATTATTGTTGGTCTCTCTCTTAGCTTTCCGGAAAGGTTTTGTTTGCAAAATTATGATTTAAAATGAAAGAGATATCATGATTGTACTAAACATAGGTCTAATTGAAATTTAATCCGACCAGCGGAATTAAAAAATCTATTTCTCCCAATCTATAGTTCCTAAAAATGCGATTTTTGGTCACAAGGCAGAAAATATATCCAAATACAACATACTAAAATGTGCATTTGGATAAGTATTTAGGGAGTTATACCCTTAACAAATCTAGTTTCAAAACTTTCATTTATAATTCCAGCACCTAATTATAGAGCATGTTTGGAAATAAAAACATTTAAATCAAAATATCTTTAGTTAAGCAAAGTTATTTCCCTTTAAATATGCTTTCAAATGCTACTGGTTTAGATCAATTTGGATCTAAAATGAGCAGATTATGACCAAATTACCCAGGTTGATTCCTAATACAACATGCAGAATTCTAGTTTTGGTGTTGCAACTTCAAAAATTCATATCTTTATGATTTCAAAACCAAATTAAGAACTTCAATATAGCTGGGTTATCAGCTTGAAGTGAGGAATCTAAATATATAAATCAATTGCAAATACTCTATCATCTACCATCTGAAATTAGCCTAAAACCAGAACTTGTTCTAATTTCAACTAAAAAGATGTGTACCTAGTTGATGTAGCACCCTAGCTTGAGAATTTCTCACCAACTCCCATGGATTTATTCAACACCTTGATGATTCACTCCTCTCCAACAATTCCTTCTTCTTCTCCAGCAAAAATGAATGAGTGATTTGGTTTGCATGTTGTTTGATCACTAATATTATATATTAAGGTGATGTTCCTTCTTAGCCCTTTATCTTCATGGATTTATGTATCCCGATGAACATCTAATGGTCCACCTCTTGCTATACATCTCACTAACTCAACCTCAAGTGACAACATTTCATTACTCACCTAGTTCCTAGATGTGTCAATGTGTATCTCTAAACCAATCTTATGCTTTCCATTTAATTTACTCAACTATAGGTTTTTAATTTGATTTACATTAACAAACACAACCATAGGCTTATAAGTAATTCCTTATTTCATATTAGTATTAAATAAGACTTACCAAAATGCTAACTACCCGGTTCTCCGGCTCGCATGCTACTCAAGGCGTGTCCCCGCTCTCGTCTCGACGCCTACAACTGTACAAACCGACTTAGTAAGTCAACACAATACATAACACTAGGCATACATCAATACAAATATACAATATACCTCGGCCACGTGCCTCGGTCGGTGCACGTATCACAGTGTAGGTCTCACGTCAAGGGTCGGTGATCCTAATTAAGGAATTAAAACGGGGGTTAGAGATTTGGGCAGTGACAAGAAACATCAAAACGTGACACCTTTATTTAATGTTGAAAAACAAACCCCGAATGAAGTAGAATCTCCTAAGTTCCCGACTCAAAGAATTGGAATTGATTATAATTCTCTTGAAAGAGATCCAAATTTGCGTATTTCCATTCGAGAATACCCTGTTAATTCGCGGGATGAAGTACGAAGGGCATACATTAAAATGGGTCCTTATCAACCTAACTTGCCAGAATATCCTCGAACTCCATTTAGGAAACAATACCGTAGATTCAAATATGGTTGGTTTGAAAATTTTCCATGGTTAGAGTATTCTCCTTCAAAAGATGCTGCATTTTGTTTTCCGTGTTATCTTTTTGAAAGTGATATCGCGCCTCATTGCACATTGACTAATTGAGGTTTTACAAATTGGAAGATGATTAATAATGGACAAGATTGTGCATTTTTTACGCATGTTGGGAGCATCAGTTTTTTGCATAGGCATTACGTACCAGCTGTTGAGGATTTTTCAAATGTTACTAACCATATTGATAGGTTGTTGAATGCAAAAACATCTGAAGAAGTTCAACAGAATCGATTACGACTAAAGATAAGCATTGAGAGTGCTCGATGGCTTTCCTTACAAGCATGCGCATTTAAAGGTCATGACGAGTCTTCAAGTTCTAAGAATCGAAGAAATTACGTGGAAATGATAGAACTTTTGAGAAGATTAAATGTCAACATTGGTGGGGTTGTATTAGATAATACTCCAAAAAATACGAAATACACCTCACCTATGATTCAAAAAAGGCTTTTACAAATAATGGCTCGTATGGTAAGAAATAGAATTCGTGAAGAAGTTGGAGATAGAAAGTTTTGTCTTTTAGTTGATGAAGCTAAGGATGCATCGGAAAAGGAGCAAATGGCTATTATCTTGAGGTTCGTTGATTCCAAAGGTTCTACCAAGGAGCGTTTTTTAATATTGTGCATGTTGAGGATACCACTGCGCACTTAAAAAAATATATTGGATTCACTTGCTCGTTATAAATTACATGTTCATGATATACGCGGTCAAGGATATGATGGTGCTAGTAATATGTGTGGGGCATTGAATGGATTACAAGCTTTATTTCTTAGAGATTGTCCGTATGCCTATTATGTGCATTGCTTTGCCCATCGATTGCAGCTAGCATTGGTTGCATCTTCTTCAAAGGAAACTTCGATTTGGATGTTCTTTTCAAAGTTGACATCTATTGTAAATCTTATAATTGGTTCTCCTAAGCGCATTGCTAAACTACAATCCATCCATGTTGATTACATTGCTCAAGAGATAGCTAATAGAGAACGTGAAACTAGCAGGGGAGCTAATCAGATGGGGAATTTGCAACGTCCAGGAACTACTCGGTGGAGTTCTCAATTCGATTCTATTTGTAGCTGGTTAACATGTATTACGCCACTGGTAAAGTGCTTAATATCATAAAAAAGAAGGACCAAATTTCGATGTTCGAGGAAAAGCAATTGGTTGTTTAATTGATATGGGAACTTTCAATTTCATGTTCATATTGCATTTAATGCATAGAATCATGGGAATTACACACTCATTTTGTCAAGCCTTGCAACACAAGTCCTAAGATATTTTGAATGTTTTAGATTCAGTTGATGCAACAAAAGTTCTTCTCCAAAGGTTGAGAAATGAGCGTTTCGACCATCTTTTAACGTATGTGGAATCGGATTGTAGAAAGTACGGTGTTGATATTTCTAATATGAATGTTTCCTACAAATAGGGTATAGGTCGTTCTTGTCAGCAAAGATATCTCATTACGGTTCGTCATCACTATCACTATGATGTGTTCAACTTGCAATTGATTACCAGTTGGAAGAGTTGAAATTCAGATTTAATGACGATGCACTAGAAATTTTGAAACTTGCATCTTCCTTACAACCAAATGACAACTTCAAATCATTTGATGTTGATCGTATAAGTCTGCTTGCTCAAAAACTTTATTATGATGATTTTAGTGAACAAGACATGCATCATTTGATATGTCAATTTGAGCATTATGAGGTCGATGTACTGCACCATGAAAGCTTTCAAGGGGTACAGACACTCTCTGATTTGTTGAAGATTTTGATTCGAACAAACAAGTCATAACTCTATTATTTAATTGATAGATTGATTCGTCTTGTTTGACTCTTCTCGTATCCACTGCAACTGCAAAGCGAGCATTTTCTGCTATGAGTCTTATTAAAACAAATCTTCGAAATAATATGGAAGAAGGGTTTTTAGCGGATACTATGGTGATGTATATTGAATGAGAATTCGCTAAGGATATTGATCCAGAATTAGTAATAGATGAATTGGATTCTTTAAAGGAAAGAAATGCGCATCTACGATAGGTTCTCTTCTATTTATCTTGACGCTATTTTTTTTACAATTCGACACTTACATTTGATTGCAATTGAATAAATGAATATGTGTATTTGATCTTTATTAATTATTCTTGCTTAATTGTTAATGTTTGCAGTTGGCACCACTTTTCAAGGATAGGACTTTTACATATTTTGACGTGAAGGTTTTGCTTTAAAATGGTAATGTTATGAAATTATTTTGTTTTATTGTCATGACTTGTTAGAAGTTACATTCTATTTAAAATTTAGTTTGATTTATTCTAATTGTTGTTCCTTGTGATCTTAAAGTGATTAGTATTTGCTTAAATGATTTGTAGTTTTATATCGTGTTGTGATTTTTAACTATAAAAAATGTGCATTAGTATTAATCAAGTTGGTAGACACGCACACGTCGTCAGCTTTTCAAAATACTTCGGGATACGTGCACGCCCGATAATCAAGGGATGCGTGCGCGCTCGAGAATCAAGGGTGGTCATGTCATAGTTGGTGCACCAAAGCATTTTTCGTTTTTTCGTTGTTAAATACAAAAAATATATACATTAGTTTTAGCCCAGGGCTTCAAAAAAAAACTGGCTCCGCCCTTGGTTGCATGGGTTGTCCACCTTGAGATACGGGCGTGACGATTGCATGGTTTGCATGGTTTCACGAGATTGCATGAGTTTTCTACCTCGAGATAACGTTTGCATGGTTTGCACGAGGTTGCATGGGTCGCCCACCTCGACATACGTGCATGGCGTTTGCATGAGTTGTCCGCCTCGAGATACGTGTGTGACGTTTGCATGGGTTGTCCACCTCGAGATACGTGCGTCTCATTTGCATGGGTTGTCCACCTCGAGATACAAGCGTGGCGTTTGCATGGTTTACTTGGATTGCACGAGGTTACATGGGTTGTCCACCTCGAAATACGTGCGTGACGTTTGCATTGTTTGCATGGAATGGACGAGGTTGTATGGGTTGTCCACCTCGAGATACGTGTGTGACGTTTGCATGGATTGTACGAGGTTCTATGAGTTGCACACCTCGAGATACGTGCGTGACATTTGCATGAATTGCACGAGGTTGCATGGGTTGCCCACCTCGACATACATGATTGGCGTTTGCATGAGTTGTCCACCTCGAGATACATGCGCGTCATTTGCATGAGTTGTCTACGTCGAGATACGTGCATGTCGTTTGCATGGGTTGTCTACATCGAGATACGTGCGTGACGCAGGTTATCCACCTCAATACACGTGCGTGTCGTTTGCATAAGTTATCCACATATGGGTGACGCGTGAACGTGTCACTTTTGCATTTTGAGTTGTCCACCTCGATCATCAATAGTGCGTGGGTGACGTTATGATGGATGAGTTGAACAAATAACTCTTTTTGAGAAGAAATATTTCATACACTTAGTATTTTATATGAATTACTCGTTTTCAAAAGGAGTTATTCATACAAAGTTTCACCACACCACGAACTCATCCACCTCATCATCAATAGCATCTTTTGAAAATGAGATATACATTAATTTTGTAATTTTAAAGTAACTTTCTTATTTGATGAAAAAAAAAAAAAAAAAAAATACCCACGTTACTTTTTGAAATACCCCCATATCACCTCCGGAATTGAGGGGCTAACTTCCATCTTTCTCTTTCTTCGCGGGACCCGAAACCCTCAATGGACGACACCTTAGATGACAACGTGTTTGACGCACGCCACTCCTCTCTGTCTCATCCTTCTCCTCAAAAATCATATTAACGACCCGTTAGTGTCGTAGCAGCACCACCACAACAACAACAACAACAACAAAAGAAAACATTATGTCAAGCGAAGAAACTATTAACAGCAATGTAGAAAAGCCCTCTCTCTTGTCCCGAGTGAGGAAAGAGTGTCTCTCTTGCTTCGTTTCCGTCCAAGAAGGCCTCACCCACGCTAAGGCCACTCTCCTCGGCCAGGTACATATGCAACCCCCACCCACTAACACACACACTCACTCACTCACTCTCTCTCTCTCTCTCTGTTTGCACTGACTCAATCTCATACTTAACTTCGGACTTACATTTTCTCAGGCGCACAAGATGACCTCGAAAAACGAGGAAGAAGCTACCCAGGCCGATCTACGAACAGCCAAAGCTCAGGTCGAAGCCACAGACGCCGCAGAGGACACCAAAAAACGACTACAAATTAGTTAGGTAAGCAACCAAGCATACATAACAATGATGGAATCAACAATTCAGCAATTAAGGTTTCTAGGGTTTGTTAGGGTTTTGGATATGATGGGGCTTCGAAGCGAATGTAGTCGTAGAGCAATCCTTGAAAAGGGGTTTGATTTCGCGGTTGAGTGAGGAAGATAGTGTTGTCTCCTTCAACTAGTTGATTGCCGGAAACATCAATGCTGTAGAGCCAGTAGAGGCCGTGAATGCCGTGCCTTGCTATTGTGTTGTCCTTGCCTATTAGCCCTGTTGTGAAGTGGGGAGGGTTGGATGTCGCGTCGTTGACGCGGACCTGCGATCGGATTACTTCCAGTTTAGTCATTCAATTAGGGATTTTGATAGTGGGTAGGAAAGAAAATCGTGATTTGTGCCCTCAGGGGTGCTGCGCCGTGGTAAAGAAATGAGCATCTTAACTCTAACTAAGGCAAAGGTTGTGGATTTTTGATGCATGAGTAACTCATATGAGATTAGTCGAACCATAGTGAGCGGTATCATGGTTATCGAAAAATTAAAAGATAAAAAAAAATTGATTTATTGAAGAGAGAACGTTGTGGGTAATTTAAATTTGTGTGAAATTGGGGATGAGTACTGGTTTAGGCCTCCCTTGTTAGTGTGGTGGTGAAGTGAGCATATGTTTTGATGAGGACCAGAATGATAACATTATGTCGCAATAGAATACACAATAGCTGATGTGGCCTGAGGGCCTCATATCAAAATGGGGCGTTGGATATGTCCTTTTATGAGATTTAATGTGAAGCCCACACGTCAAATAAGTTGTGCATTTTATTGTGACGTAGCATTGTCATTCGAGCATTTCCCATTTTGATGGGTAATTTACATGTCAGTTTTTCTTTTCTTACTTGCAATTCAGCTGCATTTGCGGATGCTAATGCCACTCGAAGTGTATATGTGCCACTTTGGTCTATGTCGTCGAGATTGAATATTATCTGCCAAGTAGTTCCTTCGTATGTGTTGTCGTCTTTCTTCCTGCAATGAAAACACCACTTTGTAAGTAGAACTTTCGGAACTACAAAAGAGAATTAGATAGTGATTTTGTCTCATTGAAATGATTTTGTTGATCAAGCTCACCTGTTCACCTGTGCAAAGAACCAATCCGTTTTGTAGTCGCTTACGCCAACTCTGTAGACAAGATCTTTGTTAGGGTATAGTTCGGCATACCTCTCCCACAACCCATATTGTCGAAACCTGTCGTATAGAAATCGAATTTATCAGTGATCCCTATAATGTCATGATCACTGAATTGATCTTCCAGAAACAATACTTGTCAGGATGATTGATGTAGAGTTTGTTGATGTATTTTGGATTGGGGTCAGGAACATAGAATTCTGCGGCAGAACGATCTGGAATGCCAATGTCCCACAATGTAGGCCCTTTTCTTGGAGGTTCATATACAAGATCACCCAAATCGATATTGCATCCTGTGAAAACATCATTTCTATTTAGTGATACAAAGGAGGTCAATGAAAGGAAAACCATCATAAATTATATAACAAGACCTGGAGTGATAGTGATGTCAACTTCATATTTGTAGTCTCCAATGAAACCGGGGACCCATCCATAGAGATTATAGTCTCCACTTCTGATATCATTAATTAAGAAATACCCATCTTCATCTGTTCTAGTCCAGAACTGGTAACCCTGATGTAGGAAGTTAAGTTAACCTTCAACGCACACCATTAGAAATTGTACTTTGATGGGTAGCAAATGTAGGCTTACTTACCTTACTTTCCCTCTGCCACGATCCTAGTTCTCCCGGTAGAGCTAAGCCTATGAATGCAGAGTCGGCAGATTCGTAATCTTCGCTAATGTACCTATACAAAACCACATTAATGTTGCCCTCTAGAAATATATTTGATTTACAATAGAAGTGAAATAATTGTGACAAAAACTAGTACTCGTCTTGAACTAGCAGTCTGCCACTGATACTGCTACGTCGATCTGAAGAAGGAAAATCCTCAGAAGCTGGAAAACTGTAAGGCCATTTCTGTGTCTCTATCATCATCTGTTAGAGTCGAAAATGGGTTCAGAAACTGAAATAGAACTGTTTAGTTTCTCATTAATGTTTATATTTATACGATATATGCAGCATAACCTGTGCTTTTGCATCTTCCCAAAGAGAGAGTGGGTCTTCTTCAGTCATTGCGGAATTGACATATATGAAAACAGGCCCGAAAACTTTCTTCCACGCTTCTCTATCTCCTAATTTCGGAATTAAATCCTCTCCTGAGTAGTGGGTACTTAGAAATATCTGAGTAAACGTTAGTGAGCTGCTTAGTTACATTGCAGTGGAAAAAATAGAGCTGCTCAAATTGCAAACATGAATTTTAAGCTCTGATGGCGGTCGATGCTTACCGCGAGGGTGGTTGGACCAACATGGGAGGTAAGGTTCTGCTTGACCGGCCCCCCAGTCCTGAACTCATTACTTGGTGTGATCTGCCAGAATCCTGTAGGAGGATTAGAACAGATCCACCCGTGTACCTTGTTGTCTTTGTTCTCTTTAGAGTATTGGTACTTGTCATCTACCTTCATAGCATTTGGAATCAATATCAATAAACAAGTTAGTAAGAGTACATCTATTTGGTCAAGCTAATCAATTCAGATCTTTAGTGAACCTCTCCTTTGAGATCTGGGTTTATAGGATTTGTCAAGAGTACTGCTTCAGGATAGGCTAGAACTTGGCATCGGTCTGGCAAGCGGTCGTCCGGCATAGGCATGATTCTTTGCCTGTCATCTGCTATTGCCATGTAGTGAAACCTGTTCAAAGTGCCGCGAATGACTTTTGATCAGGTAGAGACTATATATCTGGAGAATATGACTACTATAATCCCTCTAAAAACTTTCTAGCCTAGTTCAGTGTCAAGTGTAATACAATTAGTCTTCAAAAGAAACCTCAATTTGTCACACTAATTGGAGAGTTTTGTTGATGAGTGCTACCATTCTGAAGATAGTATAGTAATAACTAATAATGCAGTGATATGATTGATTACAAGTCTTTTCTAAGCTTGAAGGCGATTCGGGTGTTGGGCATGTTGAAGGCAGTCCATCCTTCTTGGTCCAGGTGCTCATAGATTGCATATGAATAGAAACCCGAGGAACCGCACAGCATTACAAACCTGTCATCTTCTTATGCTGAATCAATACTGAAAATCAACAATGTCATTATGCACTGTGTATGCTTGATCTTGTTCTAGGATTAAGAGAGTGAACCTTTTATCTATGTTCAAAGGCACAGCCTTGCCCTTCAGTGATGGGTACCATGACCTTGTAAAGGACACCTCCACTTGATCTTCATTTTCTGCTATAACCTTGAACTCTGTCCCCTTCATGCTGCATGCAAACAGGTTAATCGGACGCTGTGATTCATGTTATCGCAGATTAGACTTGAAGTTTAGTGTGTTTGAAGAATTACAGATCAAAGTTTCCTTTGACACCCGGGCCTTCATTCCACACAAGATCCCAGTACCTTCCAAAGACATTAGTAAACCAAATTAATCAATGCAATATTATTATGTCATGTATGAAAATATTTTTTGGGATATTCTTCAATTTTATTACTTTGAAAAGTGTATCAATGTTGTGCCACACGCAGCATAATTCAGATTCATTATGTACAAATTCCTGGCAATTTCTTGTTGCAAATTGGTTTTGAATGATGAAATTGGCTTGTGGATTTTATTTTGGTATTCATGCAGTTTCATTTTGGGATTGCAGTAGACATGGCTTGGATGTGCGACTTCAGCCTTGCCGCATGGAGGGGAGGACCTATCGGCTTCAGGCTTGGTGCTTAGGACAATTGTCCCCAGAACAACATTGGCAAATTAAAACGTGTAAGATATAAGTTGCGCGCGAACCTTTATTTGCAAGTTAACTTAGGTTCAAGTTCTGTTCATAAACTTAGTCACAACGCTGTCATGATTACTGTAATAGTAATTGAATTAAGCATACTAGTATGTGGAATCTGAAGATGTTGCATATTTTCATGTTATGAGAAATGGAGATTTGTATAGTAAAATCATACAAGTAAATATTACCCTCTATTGTCTTCTTCGTTGAGTACTTCAAGCAAATTATCAATGCCATTGTAACTTATTTCTGTGACCAGCCCTTCAGGGTTGGATAACTTGATTTTGAGAATGCCATTGTCAATCACCACCTGCAGGCACCATTGGTCGGAGCAACAGAGAAAATGAAGTTGTGTATAAGAATGGAATTCATCGACCGAGATTAAACCAAGCAAATCATGAAACACAGACAATATATGGTAAGTTCATTACATGTTGATCTTCCACATGCAGATGCACCGGGCGCGACATCTTGTGTTGCCCCGGCCTTCAGAAACAACTAACAGGATGCGGACCGTTGTTTCTGCAAAGATGTTTGAATTCTTCTTGTTTTATCTACTTTTGCAGACTTGGGTCTACTCCTCTTTAAAGAAGATCATCATTGATGATGAGATAGCTTTGAAGCTAAGATGTCATGGTTTCTCTGTCCACCTTTGTTTTCTGCTTTGAAATGCCAAGCAACATCACCATGTTGCCGTGTAAGGTTCGATTGGTATAACATTATGGAATCATGTCCCAGGATTTCTGTTCCAAGTCTTGGTCATTCTGACCTTGCTGTTTTAACAGTAGTTAGTCAAGGCACTTGACTGTTTGATGGACATACATTAGGACTTTTCTTTTCATTCAAAATGACCAGTTTACAATAAGAAGCCATCAATTTCAAACTAGTTGGGATAAGCTGCTTAGTTCAAATGCTTCTTAATGCAGTTGATGGCTCTTTTTCGGACGTGACACTCATCATGTTAAAGTAAGTACTGACTCCATAATCTAGAACTACTATAAGTTCTGGTAGATTTGCAGACTCGTTGTGGTCCGTTAGGTTTACTGAGACTATATAGATTCAATGGGATAGTAATAATCTCAAACTTTCCTTTTAGTCTCATTTTTTGGTATCAATTTACTCCCTCTTGTATTAAGAAAAAATTATTGCTTCTGTGGCCAAATGGAAGGGGCTAAAAATGTTTTTAAAATAAATCTGAGACTTAGAGCAAAGATATTTTGATAATTATTTAGTCTATCAACAGTAATATTAATTAAGCAACAGCAAAATCCAAAAATAGAACAATATATAGGTAATCAACGAAACTAATACAGATCAGGATACAAATGATCTTTATATGTCTACATATAGTTGGACCATTGGCCTAATACTATTGCTAACTACTCACTGGACTAGTAAGAAGATATCCCTGCACTGTTCTTCTCCTTAGTAAGGAAGGAGGTGAACCACTTAGCTGACATCCTAGGGTACCTCTTCCTCTTCTCATCGTTGAAATCCACTGCATAAAGACCAAAATGAGATTCGTACCCATCTAATATTTCGAAGCAATCCATGAATGACCACACAAAGTATCCTCGAACGTCTGATCCATTCCTGCATTAGGATTGCATAAATAAAGGTAAGGTTCCCGTTGCCTTGACACACTAGTCACTACATTGCATGCGAAGTGTAAATAAACGAAACACTACGGGAATGCTTGGGAATGCCCGTTCGAGGATGTGAAATTTTTTTTTTTAATTAGCATTCACGACATATGTTGCGAATCGTTAATCTTCTTTATTGTTTCAGTAAATCCTCGGGTTCACATCATATATATATATACAAAGTGCAGATTTATGTTCTTTGTTTTTTGGTACTGGAGTTGGTTGTAGTATTATTAGCAGCAAGTACCTTATGGAAAGAAGCAAGCTTCGGATGTAGCTTTGCAAGTACTCTACCCGTTTTGTATCTTTCAGAGCTTGAGCATTGTAGTTTTCGCCATGAGCTGGCAATCCTGATTTCATTTACAATGCATGAAAGTCAAATGAACTAAAAGATAATTTTTGATAAATCAATGAAAATTTGCAATGCTGGTAGAACGCTAGCTAAAATTTGTATACGAGTACCGTTTTCATGGATAACAACAGCAGGATTCTTGTATTTCACTTTGACATACTCCAATAATCTCTGCAGCGACCGTGAATCGAAATGCGACATAGGCTCCTGCTGAGAAGTTCACTCACATGTTAAAGAGGTAATGCCAAGCTAAGCAACCAGAACTAATTAGGTTACTTACTCTGTGAAGCATAGGTTTAAGAACTGCATCAAAAGCATGAGAAAGTCATCATTAATTAGTAATCATCCATAAGAATGAATCAATGCATTAGCATTTGATTAAAAAAATTTAGATTAAGATTAACTTACATAATCCCTTTACTGATATGTCCCTAACGTAATCGCTCCCATACTTGCTAAATGTTCTAGGGAGGTCTTTGATAGGAAGTGCAGAATAATGGTTGAGGCCAATGACATCACAGGAGCTCTTCAACTGCTCTGATTCATTCTTGGTAAAGAGTGGCAATCGAGATCCAACAATATTTCTCATAGTAGCAGGGTAATCCCCGTACACTAGGGGATCTAAAATCCTATTAGTCATGGAAGATTTTTAATTGTGTGATCCTATATATTGACTTGCTAAAATGAAGATTACTTTAATAAATGGAAATCAAGTAGGCCACCAGTACCTTACAATACTTACCAACCAAGATGAAACTCAAGCATTCTTTGTGTAGCCGCAATGTCCTTGGGGGAACCGGAGACGGGTTCATACCAAAATGCCAGGATTGTTATCCCTATTTGGCCTCTTTGAATTTCCTATATAACAACAATATATTTCTATTAACAGCATGAAAACATTTGAAGCAACTACACATTACTTAATAACTATCAAGAGAATGGATGGCGGATATATACCTGGTACTTTGCTCTATATAGTTGTACTGCCGATGCATGTGACAATAAAATGATATGTACGCCAATGTAAGGTTCCGTTGTTGAGTTTCCGATGGAGCAATCAACACCGAAAGGATAAGAACAACGGCTTGGTGGAATGTCACCAAGATCATTTCCGCCAACTGTTTGTATGTTTGGTTCGTTGAAAGTAATCCAATGTTTCACCCTGTCACCAAATTCCTTAAAGCAGAAATCTGCGTAGGCCGTAAAATCTTCACTGCGACAAAAGTGAAACCATCAGGAAGGAAAACAATCTCAGCTAGCAAATGTTGTTTTCTTAAGGTTAATGAAGGGGCAAGTACATGAACTTGGGGCTCAAATATCCGTCATATTCATCTTGCAAAGATTGGGGAATGTCGAGGTGACTGAGAGTAACATGAGGCTCAATTCCTGTTATAGTCAGTCATAGAGAGCAACTATTAGTGCTGAATTTCGCGCATTGGTAGTATAGTACTATAGAGATTGAAATACCATAGCTGACAAGCTCATTGATGAGATTGTTGTAGTAATTTAAGCCTTTAGGATTTACAGCTCCATGTCCATCTGCGCCCGGAAAATTAAAAGAGATAAATTAAGTAAATGAACATGCTTTAATTTAAGGAGAAATGTGCATGGGGGTTTATATATACCAGGAATGAGCCTACTCCATGAAATAGAAAATCTGTACGCATCAAGACCCATCTTGTGCATCAGCTTTACATCCTCCTGCAAATTTCTCTCAATTTATCAACTAGTACATGACAAAATCAGTGTCCGTCAAACGATTTAATGTTTATCATAGCTCCCTCGCTACTTAAAAGCAATATCTTTTATGTCAGCGACGACTGTCTAATTAACATGGCGTTGACGCTTGGTTTGTAAGCAATGTCTCGATTTCAAGTATTCCCTTTGTCAATATTTGTTGCTCTTCGTTAGCATAATTGGCATTTCTAAAAAAAGGTTGGACTTACGAGAGGGCGTTAGAATAGCTCAATATTCACTACAAGGGCGCTGCTTAAAAATTCTTTTACATGTAGCCTTTTGATCACAAACTGATCAGTAATTCTAAAACCAACCCCAGTGCAACCGTCGCACCTTGTAATGATGATATTGATCGGAAGTAATGTCACCGGTACTCTTATCGACCATTTTTCCTTCATAGATGCAAAAGCATACCCAAAAAAAAGAGAGTTAGAAAAAATCAAGTCAAGAAAATGAGCTAGCTATTTTTTGAATTAACATAGTAAAAATCACTAGTAAGAAATTAGACCAGCATGAGTGTAATTGTCCCAAATGCCTGGCTTTCTTCCATCCTCAGCAGCCGCGCCTTCAATCTGCAAACTCACTCAGATCATCAATTGGCGGCAATTAAAATCAATTTAAACCGAAATAGGCACATCGAAAATGAGAAATGTGATTTAGTACAGTAAATTGATGAGATCACCTGGTAAGCAGAGGAACCAGCGCCGAAGACAAACCCAGTAGGGAAATCACTTCGGCTCTTGAGGCCATTACTGAGCTGAATATGTGTCACTATGAAAAGGATGAAACTCACAAAAAACCTCATCACCCACGCCATCTTTGGCACTACGCACTATGTACTAAAGAGTTACATGTAGCGGGAGTTGGATTTATAGAACGCAATTCAAATTGATGAAGACTCTACTCAACTGCGACGTCTCCAACCCTGCCAACTGTGAACGATTCCTCTTTATGTACAACAAACAATTTAGTTATCGTTTTATGTTACTTTGGCGGGCTATTTGAAATATGTATTTGTTTCATGTAAAAAGGGACATATTGAGTTGATAGCACATGCACGCCCATATTGAGACACTGATCATAGATGCTATTTTGGAGTGGTTGCGTTTCTTTTAAGCTGATGTGCTCCATGTTAAAATTCTCGCGGCCGTGCCGCACACACGTGCACAAGCCCATGGATCTCCTCCGCTAGCACCAATATTATCCCCAACTTAACCACCTTCAACTCTTATAGGTGTGGGGTCGGTGTGGGACTAACTTTCGATCTATGGCCCACCCGCGCCTTTATCCGCGGGTCCGTGGATCTCACTAGTACCGATATTGTCCCCAACTTAACCACCTTTGGGTCACAGGTGTGGGATTTTACTCTAAAAGGCCTTGGTACTAGTTGAGGGCAGATCATCACTTATATATTTCACTAAGAAATTTCAATTATTCAATGTGGGATTATTATTTCGGTCCACACATATCAATACTCCACCTTGGACTGAAATCTATCCAAGGGGTTTTACTCGACAGGTCACGATCGAACCGTCAACTCTAATACCATTTGTTGGGCCCACCCGCGCCTTTATTCGCGGGTCCGTGGATTTCACTAGTACCGATATTGTCCCCAACTTAACCACCTTTGGGTCATAGGTGTGGGGTTTTACTCTAAAAGGTCTCGGTACTAGTTGAGGGGAGATCACCACTTATATATTTCACTAAGAAATTTCAATTATCCGATGTGGGACTATTATTTCGGTCCACACATCTCAACACTCCAATGGTTCTCTTTAGAAATTTTTTTAGAATTGAGAGTCATGTTTGCGTCTACAACAACTACTACTACATAAAGCCAACAAAATACTAGTTTAATGAGCAGAGGAGGCCTCATTTAATTGAAGAACATAGGTAACATGAAAAATAACAAAAACAGAAATCTATGCTACCAATAAAGTAATTGAAACTGAAAAGAAACAAACCACAACACCATATATGTCGACGCAGTTCGGTCCACAACCTACATCTGCGGGGCCACGCCCACATATGAAAATCCACTAAGTTGAAGATTCAGACTTACACAAGACCCTTTCTAGTGACTCCCTCACCAATCTTGAGGCACTCTCTTTCACACTTACAATAGATTTTCTCCCAAGTCCCCTTGGTGTGTCGAGTTCCCCTCGACTAGACTACCCAATCCCTGGTGCAGGTCGAGATCCCCTCGACTGAAATATCCAAAATCCCCTTGGTGCGGGTCGAGATCCCCTCGACTGGAATACCCAAGATCCCCTTAGTGATAATTCACAAATACAAAGAAAAATAAAATGAATACAAGTTCAGAACATGTTCTTGCATCATTGCACAATGTGAAATGATGCGAGAACAGTTACAAATAATAATTCAACTCAAGACTACATTTTTAATCAAATGGGATACAAAACTCTGATGTGTCTTAATCATTATATATCATGCCTTCTAGTTGCTTCAGATCATAATAAATCTCATTTTGATAACCTCCAAGATCCAGCCAACCACCTTTTAACTGATTTAGTTCTATCTCCAGATGAACTCTGTTGCAACAAAAATGATTTATCTTCTGTTGCAACAGTCAATATCTGTTGTTCTGTTGCCACAAGAGTCTTCAATAGAACCAATCAACAAACTTCAGAATGAATAGATAACTTCCCAGATACGGATTGTGTGTTGTTACTAAAATAATCGTGCTATGTTGTAACATATACGATTTGTGTGTTGTTGCAACAAGATACGATTTATGTCTATTGCCACAGCCAACAAATCAACCAACAAATCTTCATATAACAATCAAATCTCAACAAATTAGTTGACTTCAGATAACCTTTGTGGCAACTGTTAAGATATTCATTATGTTGCCACAGTCGTCATCGTTGTCTACTGCCACATCATTAACCAATTCAAACAGCTTTTAGATAATGAGTATTTAACCTCCATATCTAGAATCTTCAACAAACATATTCACATATGATAATTATCCAAATGCTCCACAAAACAAACTTGAGATAGATACAAATAATGACAATTATGCACATGTGAAATGTGGCTCTAACAATCTCCCCCTTTGTCATTATTTGTCACAATATATAAAAGGTAGAGAGCATCACTCGTAAGCATGAAGACAACATATAGACATGCAGAACATTGTGACTACAAATCACAAATAATTATCCATAAACCAAATGCTCCACAAACCAACCTTTATGGTAATTATCCAAATGCTCTACAAAACAACTTTTAAGAAATTTAAAAATAATGATAATCATGCACATGTGAAATGTGACTCTAACAATCTCCCTCTTTGTCATTATTTGTCACAAGATAGAGAGCGTCACATTGTGGATTAGAACCAACCATTGATAAACATGCAGAACATTCTAACCACATATCAGTTTAACCTCGTACCAACAGCAATCATTCAGTGTTGTGGTCACAGCATGCAATTTGTAGAGTAACCACAACATACACTCTTGTACTCACAAACATGCATTCACTCATATGGTCACAGCATGCAACCAATTGAGTAACCACAACATATATCACCATATTCAAAATTAAGATAATCACTTATATTTCATGTCACCATATTCAAAAATAAGACAATCGCCAAAGCAGCTAACCATCATAACCCGCAGTTACCAAACATACCAAAAATAACACTGAGCAAAAATCCCTTGAAAATATGACGTCACATCAACTCAACCGCGACTATCTTACTCCCCCTGCAACTCAGCTCTCGCAAGTTCTTTCCCTTTGTGACGTAATATGACTATGGGAATTAAAGGGAAAATAAATAAACAAACTTACGAAAAGAGAGGCATCACTCGGAGGTTGTTTAGAGCCATCTTATACACTCTTCTGATAAGAACCCTCAGTGCAAAGTGGAGGGTTATCCCCTATGGCAACATCAACAAAATCAGGGGTCGTGGTAACCGAGTGCAAAAGAGGCATTGTGCCAACAGCCGCAAAACTAACTATTGTGGTAGCAGGGTGCAAAAAAAGAGGCATTGTAGTAACCGCGTACGAAGGAGGCGTTGTGGTAACAAAGACAAAACTAATGACTGGCAATAGAGTACAAATAAGGCGTTGTGGTAATAGAGACCAAACTAATGACTGAGAACAGAGTGCAAATAAGTCGATGTGGTAACAGAGACATAATCAATGATTATGGTATCAACCCTTCAGGTTGAGCCGGGTGAAGTTGTTGAGCCATAGATTTCCTGCATCACTAACTTTGTAAACAAAGAATTAATAGTGCCCACTCTGATACCAAATTGAAAAACAAAAATCTATGCTCCCAATAAAGTAATTGAAAATGAAAGGAAACAAACAACAACACCAGATATGTTGACGTAGTTCGGTCCACGACCTACATCTACGGGGCCACGCCTAGATATGAAAATCCACTAAATTGAAAAATCAGACTTACACAAGACCCTTTTCTAGTGACTCCCTCACCAATCTTGAAGCACTCTCTTTCACACTTACAATAGGTTTTCTCCCAAGTCCCCTTGGTGTGTCGAGTTCCCCTCGACTAGACTACCCAATCCCTAGTGCGGGTCGAGATCGCCTCGACTGAAATATCCAAAATCCCCTTGGTGCGGGTTGAGATCCCCTCGACTGGAATACCCAAGATCCCCTTAGTGATAATTCACAAATACAAAGAAAAATAAAATGAATACAAGTTCAGAACCTGTTCTCGCATCATTGCACAATGTGAAATGATGTGAGAACAGTTACAAATGATAACTCAACTCAAGACTACACTTTTTAATCAAATGGGATACAAAACTCTGATGTGTCTTGATCATTATATAACATGTCTTCTAGTTGCTTCAAATCATAATAAATTTCATTTTGATAACCTCTGAGATCCAGCCAAACACCTTTTAATTGATTTAGTTATATCTCCAGATGAACTCTGTTGCAACTAAAATGATTTATCTTCTGTTGCAACAATCAATATATGTTGTTCGGTTGCCACATGAGTCTTCAACAGAACCAATCAACAAATTTCAAAATGAAGAGATAACTTCCCAGATATGGATTGTGTGTTGTTACTAAAATAATCATGTTCTGTTGTAACAGATACGATTTGTGTGTTGTTGCAACAAGATACGATTTTTGTCTATTGCCACAGCCAACAAAAGCAACCAACAAATCTTCATATAAAAATCAAATCTCAACAAATTAGTTGGCTTCAGATAACCTTTGTGGCAACTGTTAAGATATTAATTCTGTTGCCACAGTCATCATCATTGTCTACTACCACAGTATTAACCAATTCAAACAACTTTCATATAATGAGTATTTAACCTTCATATCTAGAATCTTCAATAAACATATGCACATATGATAATTATCCAAATGCTCCATAAAACAAACTTTAGATAGATACAAATAATGAAAATTATGCACATGTGAAATGTGACTCTAACAATTTTGATTTAGGCAATGTTGACAATCATCATAACTTATACCCACTAGCCACCATTGCTTTGGGACTGCGGATCGAAAAGTTTATTCTCTTATATGTTATCTACGTAAGAGTGGATCTCCCTTATAATAGTACGAGGTCTTTTTAGAGTAACCTTGCACCGTGTTGAAGGCGGCGGCTAAGGTGGAGACAATATCCGTACCACGGACCCCATGGATAAAGGCACGAGCGGGCCCAATATATTGTTGTAATGGTTCTTGCTAATTGTTCACATGTGCCTATTGATGTTACAAAAATGAATCTTCTAGCTTTATGAGGCATATATAAGACCCAATGTTTCTTTAGCAGAAAAGCAAGGGAAGTTCTAGACATCCCTATACTAGACCAAACACCTAAAATGTGTACACGGATGCTTTCCTACATAACTACTGTAAAATAGCTACTATGATCAAGGTCTAGGATTTCCATAGAGAATCAAGGTCGAGTCTAGTAGAGCACATAATAAATGTTATACTTTTAGTATTTCATTCAAGTGCATCATCAATCTTGGTGAAATAATCCATGCAAGTAATTGTGAGAACCATTACAACTTAGATACAGTGATGAAGATCGATCTCCCTTAAGAAATGCAGATACAACAATATAGATCAGTCTCCTTGAGAAATAGAGGCAAACAAAGCCTCATCCCAAACCACCATCAAAGGCCACTCGGGCGCAGTGGATGAGGAAGAAACATCAATTCCTACCGAATAAATCGCCTTAACAAAAAAGAAAAAAAACAGCCCTACAAGGGATAAACTAAAACACTAAAACAACGAGGACAATCCTCCCATATTGCTTACAGAGAGATAAAAATAAGAGGGAACACCCAAAAAGTCATCAGAAATCATGCCTTGATCTCTAAATCCCTCTACTTCAAGATCAACCTATAACTCTCTTATGCAACAACCCCTTCAAATCAACACAAAAGATAAGAGAAGACAATGGAGTCGTGTTGGACATTTTCAAAAAAAAATGTTTAGTCCCACATAGGTTAGAAACTTCAAGTTTAAAGAGTATATATATACTCTTGCACTACAGTATGTGTAAAAGAAAAACACAAGTGTTATGCAAAGTGAGCCACACGCACGAGGGGCGCGGCGCATATGGCGCATTTTGGGCGCTTTTATAGGCGCACTTGGCACGAGGCACGTGCGCGTGTGTGTATATGTGTGCGAGCTAACCATGGGTAAAACTTTTTACCATTATTTTTTTACCATTTTTGAAATTACAATATGGGTAGTTTTTTTATTGACCCACTCAAACATTGAATGGGTAGTTAATAAACTCATTCAATGCTTGACTGAGTGGATGTAGTTGAAACTGCTCCACTACCCCCCTTTTCTTCTCTAACTGGTTTTGACTAGTGCTCTATAAGAGAAGAGGTTTGGGGAGGAAGAAAGATCATCTCGAAATTAAACAGCATTTGCTCTTGTTTCTGCTTTCACTGCTGCAAAGTGAAAGCTAAGTTTGCTTCATCGTATCCTTTAGGATTTTTTGCTGACTCTTGCAGTGTATAGAGCAGAATTTCCTTTAGGAAAGTGGCAATGTTACACGCCTTGAAGTCGTTGCAAATTCCTCTGGTCTAACAATCTAAAGGAAATTTTTTTGTTGTTGCAATGGCTTCGTCAATCAAAGAACTGTCAGCTAACATTGTGAAGCTGGATCGCTTCGATGGAGGAGATTTCTTGAGGAGATAGAAGCGAGTGCATTTCCTGCTGGTGGCGCTTCATCTGGTGTATGTTCTAGATACACCCAAGCCTGTGGAGTTAGATGATGAAAATGTCAAGCAGATCAGGAAGAGGCACAAATGGGAGACGGATGACCACACCTGTAGAGGTCATATTCTGAACGTCATGAAGGACTCACTGTTCGACCTCTACCATGACGTCCTCTCGCCAAAGAGCGGGAGGGCGGAGGCAAGGTACCATAAGGAGGATGCGACAAGTAAGAAATTCCTCATATCAAAGTTTATTAATTTTAAAATGGTTGATGAAATGTCTGTTATGGAACAATTTCGTGAAATTTAGAAGATTAGGAATAATTTCTCTCAACACAATCTTGTCATGGATGAAACCATTGTTGTGTCGTCAATTATTGATAAACTGACCCCATCTTGGAAGGAGTTCAAACGAACTCTTAAGCATAAAAAAGAGGACATAACTCTTGATTAACTAGCTAACCATATTCGTTTGGAAGAGGATTGTCGCATGCAGGAAAATGAAAAAGACCAGAATGCTCAAGAGATTTCAAAGGTGCATGTGATGGAAGCAGAAAAGTTTAAAAAGCCTCTGCCGAACAGGCCTAACAAGCCTGGTAGTTTCAAAAAGTATGCTCGTTCGGGAAAATCAAATAACCAAAACTAGAATCAACAGAAGTAGAAAGTCACTTGGTAGTTATGCGGGAAAGATGGCCACTTCAAGTCTGAATGTTATCATTGGAAGAGGAAGCAAGGAAAACATCATGTTTCCTCTAGCGTTGCAAAAGGTGCAGGAAACGACAATGATGATCTCATTGCTATGATTTCCGAAATCAACGTCGTTGAAAATGACATGGCTTGGTGGGTTGATTCTGGTGCTACTCGACATGTCTGCAAGAACAAGAGGTTATTCAAGACCATGGATGTAGTAGATGAAAATATTGTCTTGTACATGGGAAATGATGCTACTGTCCCTGTTAAAGGCATAGGTAGTGTAGATCTAAAGTTTACTTCTGGCAAAATTGTAACACTCACTAAAGTGTATTATGCACCAGAAGTGAGGAAGAATCTGGTGTCGGGTAGTCTTTTGAATAAGTTTGGTTTTAGGCTTGTATTTGAGGTTGACAAATTTGTACTCTCCAAGGGAGGTGTGTATATGGGGAAGGGTTATGCTTATGAGGGCATGTTTAAGCTCAATGTAATCGATTTATCTAATAAGAATATTGTTTATGCGTATCTTGTTGAGTCTCCTTCATTTTTATGGCATAATAGATTAGGACATGTTAATTTCAGAAAATTATATGATATGGTAAATCTGGAATTACTCCCTTATTTTGATAAATATGAAGGAAATTGCAATACATGCATGAAAACGAAAATAACTAGAAATCCATTTCCTAATGTTGAAAGAAATTCAAAGTTGTTTGATTTAATACATTTTGATGTATATGACATACATAGTACACCATCAATAGGAGGCAATAAATATTTTATAACATTTATTGATGATTATAGCAAGTTATGTTATGTTGATTTGTTGCATTCCAAAGATGAGGCAACGGTTAAGTTTCGGACCTATAAAGCATAAACTGAGTTGCAATGTGAGACCTTTATAAAATGTTTAAGGTGGAATAGGGGAGGAGAGTACTATGATCCAAAGTACTTTGAATCCACTGGAATAGTCTATGAGACTACTGCCCCTTATACACCACAACAAAATGGTGTGGCTGAGCGTAAAGATTGTGTTTTAATCGAAATGGTTAATGCTATGCTATCAAACTCTGGTTTGAGTAGTGGATTTTTGGGAGAGGCATTGCTGACTGCATGCCATATTTTGAACAGAATTCCACAAAAGAGGAATAAAGTCACCCCATATGAGCTTTGGAATAAGCGAAAATCAAATCTTAATTATTTAAGAGTTTGGGGCTGTAGAGTAGTAGTAAAATTACCTGAACCCAAAAAGAGAGAATTGGGTGAAAGGGGAGTGGAGCGCATATTTATTGGATATGCACAACACAGTAAGGCATATAGGTTCCTGGTAATTGAGCCTAATAATTCGATTTCAGTGAACACCGAAAGTGAATCAAGGGATGCAATCTTCGATGAGACAAGATTTAAATATGTTCCCAAAAGTATTCCTGAAGAAAACCAAAAAGGAAAGGAAGTCATAGAATTGAAAATGACAAAGAAGTAGTAGAAGTTTCTGAACTTCGAAGGAGCAAACGGGCTTGAAAGATTAAGTCATTTGGTTCTGATTTCTATACATTCCTAGTTGAAGGAAGCAGAGAAACAGTAACTAGACAAATTTCGTATTTTTTAATACGGAGGTTGATCCTCAAACAGTAGAGGAGGCGATGAAAGAAAGAGATGCAGCTTTCTGGAAAGAGGCATTAAATGATGAGATGGATTCAATAATGGGAAATAACACTTGGGAACTAGTTGATCTACCTCTCAGGTGTAAACCCATCAAATGCAAATTTTTCTTAAAAATGAAAAGAAGAGTTGATGGATCCATTAAAAAACACAAAGTGAGACTGGTTGCTAAGGGTTTCACCCAAAAGCATGGAATAGACTATTTCGATACCTATTCACTAGTAGCTAGAATTGCTACTATCAGATTGCTTATTGCAATTGCAGCTATAAACAAGTTGGTCATCCACCAAATGGACGTCAAAACAACGTTCCTACATGAATAACTGGATGAGGAAATATACATGGAACAACCTGAAGGGTTCAAAATGCCCAGTCATGAAAATAAAGTGTGTAGATTGCAAAAATCATTGTATGGTTTAAAGCAAGCACCAAAACAGTGGCACCAAAAATTTGACCAGGTTGTACTTGCTTATGGATTCAAAATAAATGAATATGATAAATCATAAATGTGTATATAGCAAGTTTGATGAAAGAGACAATGGTGTCATTATATGTCTTTACGTAGATGACATGTTGATTTTTGGAACTGACTTGGAACAAGTTCAGTTGACCAAAATGTTTCTTTCAAGCAAGTTTGAAATGAAAGATATGAGGCAAGCTGATGTCATTCTCGGGATTCAGATTGTAAGAGATGAGAGGAGTATTACTCTAACTCAATCTCATTATATTGAGAAAGTTCTCGATAGATTCAATCATTTGAATTGTGCCCATGTTTCCACCCCGCTAGATTCAAGTATTGAGCTAGTGAAAAATACAGGCAATCCAATTTCACAACTGGAGTATTCTAGATTAATTGGATGCTTAATGTATGCAATGACATGCACTAGGCCGGATATTGCCTTGGCAGTAGGCAAGTTGAGCAGATTTACAATTAATCCAAACGAGTTGCATTGGTTTGCAATTCGAAGAGTTTTGAAATATCTGAAGAAAACAATTAACTATGGTTTATGCTATAGTGGATATCCTTCGGTCTTAGAAGGATTTTCAGTTGTAAGTTGGATTGTGAAAGATCAAGATCATGCATCAACAAGTGGGTGGGTTTTCACACTTGCTGGATGTGCAATCTCGTGGGCTTCAAAGAAGCAAACTTTAATGGCTGGTTCTACCATGGAATCAGAGTTTATTGCGCTGGCCTCGGCTTCAAAAGAAGCTGAATGGCTACGTGAATTATTACACGAGATATCATTGTGGCCTAAACCGGTAGCTTCAATCTCTATCCATTGTGATAATGAGGCCACATTGACAAGGGCTTATTGTTGGGTTTTGGGGTTCATACGCAGCGGAGATTACAAAACAGTTTTGACAAAAACCCCAACAGGATCCGAATCTAATTCCATTAAAAATGTTTAAACCATGAAAAACTTAATCATACCTCAATCGCAATATACCTTTCTGAAGGTTAATCGATCTCTAAGGCGCTGCCAACGACGAACGCCCTCTATCGCGATCCACACACGAACGGCGGCGAGATTTGAAGTGCTAGCTTCGAGAGAATACCAAACCTTTTTGTTTCTCTCCAAAACGATCGAGCATACCAAAAACCCTAAGTCGTTTTAAAACGAAAATAGAGTTTCAGCCTTTTTTCTTTCGTATATGTGTTCTAACTTAAAGCGTCTATTTATACAACCCTTGTATATAGACGGTTAAGTAAATTACACATATACCCTTACTTAAAGAAGTATAAGTGTAATACACCACAAGGACGTTTACGTCATGAATTTTATCACATAAAATTCATTTTTTTCGAATCATCTTAAAATCTCGCAAAACCATTCTTAGTGTGCGACCAATAGGCTCATACAACGTTGGCGGTGTACCAAAACACATTTTGGTATACAAGTCATAAGCGATCTCTAGCAAGACATTATGACTACCCAAGTTGTACGAATATCAAATCGATATAACCTAATCAATAGTGTATATAACATCCTTTTGTCACACGATATCCTTTTGATCAAACATAAGGCATGGAATTGTCATCCAACATGTTCAATCGTACTAGTCTCGATCTCTAGGTAGATGAAAACATCCAAGTGACATTGATCAATATCAATTCACTTAGACTAGGCCTTTTAACAAGTCTAACACATCGAGGATCCACTAGATATCTCTCTTTATATGAGAGGGACAAATTCTATCTCGATTACACAATTTCATCACATTGCTCACTTTGGTAACCAATCACAACCTTTATAATCGTCCAGGTTAAAGACAACGTTTGATTGTGTCAAATTACTGTGTTCCTAATGTTGAAGTCTCTGGCAATCTCAAGTCAGAGGATTGAAAAATATACCTATCATGAGAAACAACTATGACTTAATCCATGTGATGTTCTCATAGCGGGTCGGTCCAATACTTTGTTCCCTAACAAGTACTCGTGATCTTGATTCGTATCCCTATACGTATAATCATCATATGATCATCAATCAAGACTCACACTAGTCTTAATTCATTATAGTTCCCAGTATAATGATCGACTATGGACATTTAGGATATTTATGTAAATACCCATGGATCTTATTATAATGTAAACATGCAAATTAATTATAATAAACAGCAAATGAAATCCTCTATTTTATTAACTAAAAGTATTCATAAAGACAGTTAATGGATTGACCTAGGGCACATGCCCCATCACTTATAGCCAAGTGTACAGTTGTAAATCCAGACATATTGGATTGAGACACAATTGTGTCAGAGAATTGATAACAAATGGAGTTATCATGATTGACTATGTGAGATCTAGTCAAAACTTGGCAGATCCCCTTACTAAAGGATTGTCAAGAGACTTGGTAAATAAAACATCAAGGGGATGGGTCTTAAGCCCATGAATTAAAAGTCACCAATAATGGAAACTCGACTCGCGCCTAACATTACATTAAGTCTTGAGTTCAATGCAGTCAAAGTTCATTATAAGTGTGACTGTGAGCACTAAATTTTAATAACCATCCCAAGGTTGTTAGTGCTCGGTACCTGCATGTAAAGAGAGGAGGTTGAGATGACATCTTAATAGTCTTCTAAAGGTGCTTAAATTGCGGGGGTACTAGAATGGAAACTACCTATGTAGATGTGAAGTGCGGCCGCTTCAAGGAGTTCAAGGGCTTGACTCCAAAGACATTCACGAGAAGATACGGGACGCAAGGCCAATGTTGAATGCGTCAGGATATTTATGGCTATTTGATGGTGTAAATTATATGCGTGATATGTTTATGCTACATATCGAATATAATCATTGGTTCAAAGTTTATCTACCATGTAATTCTGATATGATGTAATAAATTTTTCACAAATTAGTGGCTCAAATCACAAGATACCATTATTTATGCATATAATGTTTGAGATTTCGTGGAATAAATGATTTGATTATTTTGAAAATGGTGGGGGATTGTTGGACATTTTCAAAAGAAATGTTTAGTACCACATTGGTTAGAAACTTCAATTTTAAAGAGTATATATATACTCTTGCACTACAGTGTGTGTAAAAGAAAAACACAAGGGCTTTGCAAAATGAGCCACGCACATGCGGCGCGGCACATATGGCGCATTTTAGGTGCTTTTATAGGCGCACTTAGCACTTAGCACTTGGCACGATGCACGTGCGCGTGTATGTATATGTGTGCAAGCTAACCATGGGTAAAACTTTTTACCATTATTTTTTTACCATTTTCGAAATTACAATGTGGGTAGTTATTTGATTGACTCACTCAAGCATTGAATGGGATTATTAACAGTTGAAACTGCTCCACTACCCCCCTTTTCTTTTCTAACTGGTTTTGACCAGTGTTCTATAAGAGAAGAGGTTTGAGGAAGAAGAAAGATCGTCTCAAAATTAAACAGCATTTGCTCTTGTTTATGCTTTCACTACTACAAAGTGAAAGCTGAGTTTGCTTCATCTTATCCTTTAGAATTTTTGCTGACTCTTGCAGTGTAGAGAGCAAGATTTCCTTTAGGAAAGTGGCAGAGTGTTACACGCTTTGAAGTCGTTGCAAATTCCTCTGGTCTAACAAGTCGAATGTAAGCCAACAGTACCGGATCTACCGCGTCGTGATGAGCAAAAGTACATTTTAAGAGGTCGGGTTGCCGATCCATTTTGAGCTTATAATTTAACAAAAAAAAAAAAAAAAAAAAAGTACTTTCATAGATTGTATTTCGATAATTAATTGCTTTAATTGAAAAATTAAAATCGTTAAACAGACTGCTTAAACCCCCAAATTAGTCTAATCTGACTATGAGTGATAAAAATCAGATGGGCCTTCCAAGCGAATATAGTCATAGAGCAATCCTTGAAAAGGGCTTTGATTTCTGGATTGAGTGAGGAAGATAGTGTTGTCTCCTTCAACTAGCTGATTGCTTGGCACGTCGATGCTGTACAACCGGTACAGTCCGTGGATTCCGTGCCTCGCGATTGTGTTGTCCTTCCCTATCAGCCCTGATGTGAAGTGGGGAGGGTTGACCGTTGCGTCGTTGATCCGAACCTGCACTCAAATCAATTCCAATTCAGTCATTTTAGAAGCAATTTTTTGATATCCATTGTATCCAGGCCAATCGACTATTCCGATGTCATGGTGCAATCAGCTTAAGCGTACCCAAAGGCTACCCGAACAATCTTGAGGCAATAAGGAATCGAACCTGAGACAACCAGTCCGGGTTATTTTAGAAGCAATTTGGGGGTAGGTATTTCAGAACTTCATGGTTTTTGAATGAATTCATAGTGGGTAGTTTGAATTTGTGTTTAATTGGTGTCTTAATCGGTTATATGACCTAATTTGGGCGGTCCCTTTTATGTAATGATTGTAAATGATAGTAATAAGTTATCAACAACCATTTGGTCTGAGTGGGAAGGGACTCGATTCCCGTTAATGGAGGTCTCGAGTTGAGTCTTATAAATGAAAAAAATTTAGGTGGCAGGATCAACCCCCATTTAGGGTCAAAAGTGTCTGAACGTGGATTAGTTAGTGCAGTTGGCCCTAGTTACTTATACCATGTGAGAAACCAAAAAAAAGAAAAATGATAATGATAAGTTGTTGATCTGTAGGGTTCTTGGTTCAATCTAATTCTTTGTTTTTCTTACTTGCAATTCAGCTACACTTGCAGATGCAAGTGCCACTCGCAGCGTATACGTTCCGGTTTGATCCACATTGTCGAGGTTGAATATGATCTGCCATGTTGTTGCTAGGTATGCATTGCTGCCATCTTTTTTTCTGCATTGGAAGTGCAAAATATGCGTGTTAAGTAGATGTTATATTTGATTCGGAATTACTGAACATGAGCATGAATTTGTTGATCAAGCTCACCTGTTGACTTGTGCAAAGAACCAATCATTTTTGTAGTCGCTAACACCAACTCTGTAGACAAGATCTTCGTTAGGGTATAGTTCGGCGTACCTCTCCCACAACCCATATTGTCTAAACCTGTCATACAGAAATCACATTCATCAATTATCCATTGATCCCTATAAGGTCAGGAATGATTCAAAAAAGTTGTGTAATCAATGAATTCGTCTTCTATGAATATAATACTTGTCGGGATGGTTGACATAGAGCTTGTTGATGTATTTTGGATTGGGGTCAGGAACATAGAATTCTAATGCAGAACGATCAGGAATGCCAATCTCCCACATTGTAGGCCCATCTCTTGGAGGTTCATATACGAGATCACCCAAATTGATATCACATCCTGCAGAAACATCAACTCTAATTTTATGGAAGGAAATTAATGAAAGCAAACTACCATAAATCATATGAAAAGACCTGGAGTGATAGTGATATCAACATCATATTTGTAGTCTCCAACGA
Organism: Stephania cephalantha; assembly: GCA_039657325.1. Taxonomy (NCBI): domain Eukaryota; kingdom Viridiplantae; phylum Streptophyta; class Magnoliopsida; order Ranunculales; family Menispermaceae; genus Stephania; species Stephania cephalantha. The sequence continues at coordinate 16,392,220 of CM077567.1, read as the reverse complement.
ATCCAGGGACCCATCCGTAGAGATTATAGTCTCCAGCTCTCACTTCATTGATAGAGAAATACCCGTCTTCATCTGTTTGAGTCCAAAACTGGTAGCCCTGAGATGTGAAATTAAAGTGTTTCTTTAATGGGCAAGTAATAAGCAATCAGAGTTGCTCAATAACTAGTTTACAAGTTAACTAAGTTTACCTTGCTTTCTCGCTGCCATGACCCAACTTCTCCAGGTAGAGCTAGCCCTATGCATGCAGAATCAGCTGCTATGTAATCTCCATCAATGTACCTATATGATAACATAAACTTTAATCAATGTACCAATGTGTGGACGAATGGTTTTTTCTTTTCTCTAATTAGCCTTCGAGTCCTAGGGACAACTAGTCATTAGGGTCTTGGTACCCCCAACTTGTTTCCTCTCAATTATTTTCTCGCTTAAAATGTAAAACTTGTAGTGATTAAGAAGCATACTCGTCTTGAACTAGCAATCTTCCACTAATGCTGCCTCGTTGGTCTGAATAAGGAAAATCCTCAGATGCTGGGAAACTGTAAGGCCAGCTTTGGACTTCAATCATCATCTGCAACAACTTTCAACTATTAAATGTTTCTGATTTTCAAATATGAGATTCATAGATAGATCAAAATTTTCCTATCCTTATTAATGTGAAGGGTGAATTAGTATTGGCTGTAAAACCTGTGCTTCTGCATCTTCCCAAAGAGTGAGTGGATCCTCTCCCATCATTGCTGAATTGACATATATAAAAACCGGCCCGAAAACTTTCTTCCACGCCTCTCTTTCTCCAAACTTTGGAACTAGATCTTCTCCTGAGTAATGTGCACTCACAAACATCTGAACAAGTATTATTTGTGAGATGCTTCGTTAGCCATTACTTTACGATGAAATGAAAAGTTGAGCTGATGATTCACCAAAAAAGAAAGTTAAGCTGATTCAAATTGCAAACATGAACCGGGGATTGTGAGATACATACAGCCAGTGTGGTAGGACCAACATGGGAGGTGAGGTTTTGCTTGACCGGCCCTCCGGTTCTAAATTCACTACTTGGTGTGATTTGCCAAAATCCTGTAGGAGGGTTGGAGCAAATCCAGCCATGTACCTTGTTGTCTTTGTTCTCTTTAGAGTACTCATACTTGTCATCAACCTTCAAAACATTTTTAACAAAATCAATGGGGGTCATACTGTCACAGTAGTACATCAATTTGGTCGCGCTATTCGAATGAGATGCTTAGTAGGAAAACAAAAAGAGAAGTACCTCTCCTTTGAGATCTGGGTTTATAGGATTTGTCAAGAGAACTGCTTCAGGGTAGGCTAGAACTTGGCATCGATTGGGCAAGCGGTCGTCCGGCATTGGCATGATTCTTTTCCTGTTATCGGCTATTGCCATATAGTGAAACCTATTCAAGGTGTCATGAACAACAAGTTTAGGAAAGAGACCCGCATGGAAGGCAGAAGAAGCATATTAAGTGATGATCAGTTACAAGTCTTTTCTAAGCTTGAACGCAATTCGAGTTTCTGGCATGTTGAAGGCTGTCCATCCTTCTTGGTCTAGGTGTTCATAGATTCCATACGAGTAGAATCCAGAGCAACCACGGAGCACTATGAACCTGTCACCATTTTGGTCTTAATTAGGACTTAAAATACTTTTAGCATTGTTTGGTTTCCATCTGTTCTTGGTGATCTTGTTTTAGGGCTAAAAGTGTTAGTTCACCTTTTATCAATGTTCAAGGGCACTGCCTTGCCCTTGAGAGAAGGGTCCCATGTCCTTGTGAAGGACACCTCAACTTGATCCTCATTTTCCACTATAACGCTGAATTCCGTCCCCTTTATCCTGCGCGTACAATAGTAATAGGTCAGTGGTGAGGCTCTCTGGTTCATGTAATCACAAGCTTGACATAACAATCAATATAATGAGTGATTGTTATGTTGAGAGAAGGCTTACACATCAAAGGTTCCTGTAGTTCCTGGGGTGCCTTCATTCCAGACGAGATCCCAATACCTTCAAAATCCATGAAAAATAAACCAAGGTAATTCCTAAGAGATTCTGAGTTAAAGTTAGTTTACTTAGTCATTTCTCTATAAGTTCTTTATTTATCACTCTAGGGTATTGTGGTTGTGAATGTAGTATAAGTCGCAATAGTTTTATTATGGCTAATTCAAATCAGACGACCGAAAGAAAGTTTTGTTCTCGGCACGAAGAAAATCACATTAAGAGACTTACATTAGGTCGGTTTGAACTACTTGAGGATTGGCCCGGACAAGGGAGGGACACCTAAAAAGAATTTTTGATACCTATCAACCTTAAAAGGAAAACCCTTCAAATGAGGAAAAAAATGGCAAAAGTGCTTAATTGCCAAAGTCAACAATTAAAAAGAGTAAAGGGCCTCAGTTGTAAAAATATAATGTATTCTATGTAGTTCACCTGTGGAGTGTTCTTTTCCTTGATTAGATAACACAGTAAACATCAGCAAAAGTATTTATGTTCAGATGTTCCATCAAAGCACTTTATTCAGTTATTGTTAATCTGTCATGCTAGAAAGCCTGATTTCCTAACACCATTGGATACTAATACATATCAAAATAGACTAACTAGGGGAGACAAACATAAATTACTCAAGATATTGATCATTCTTCATGTGAACAACAAATTAGAGGCTTCCATTAAATTCAATTTGTGTCAAATGGTTATTGAGTATATGATTTCAGATTGTGCCTTTTCAATCTCAGTGTAGCATTTTCCCTAGGACCCTAACTTTTTCCAAGGATAAAGAAAGTCCTAATAGACAAATACATTCTAACCTTTCATGGTTTTTGCGAAAATATCGTAACCTTTTTTATTTTGACAAAATATCCTAATATTTTAATTTCTTAGGAAGTGGATCCTCAGTTGACATTACTGGAACACATTCACTTGGGGATGTGATGTTATTTGAATGCATTACACTTGGCAATGTGAATGATTATGCTGACTATTTGGAAAGTTATTTATATAATGCAACGGGTAGGTCATCAAGCTAATCTTCATCTCTTTCAAATCTTCGTTGGCACATATAATGACAATCAATGATATAATTTGAGAGAAATCAAAATATTTTTGCTAAAATCAAAAGGTTATGATATTTTTGTGAAAGTCGTAAGTTAGAATATATTGCCAATTAGGCCTTGAAGAAATCATACAGCAGACTACATACCCTCTATTAACTTCTTCATTGAGAACTTCAAGCAAATTATCAATGCCATTGTAACTGATTTCTGTGACTATTCCTTCCGGGTTGGATAGCTTGATTTGGAGGATACCGTTGTCGATCATAACCTGCAAATTTAATCTTTCCATCAGATGTATATTCCATTCCATGCATGTATAAGTATGTACTTTTAATGATATGATTTGTATTAGCAGTTCTTCTTAATTAATTTGTGGCACAAGCTAGTCAAACCTAAACCAAATAAATGTGCAAACATGATATTAATAGCGGAATGTTGAACTAATACATGTTTGTCCTGAACTTGCAGACGAACCCCAATCGGCGACATTTTCTATCTTCTTTGAACACTAATGATCTCTGCAAAACCAAAGTAATTCCTTGTGAAGTTACTGAAAAGTAGAATTAAGTCGATAAGAGTGATCTTGTCAACCCTTAATTCAAGCAGATTAAGCAGTGCAGATACATATGCTATATATAGTGATGATGATCTAGAGAGAAAAAGAGAGCACTTGCCCATGTAATTACTTGACGGAGAAGTGGAAAAACAGGATGGTCCATATGGGTGGAAATCTAACAAGCCAACTAACAATGTGGCTTTATCAATTTTCTTGCATTAGAGATGAAGTATGTGAAATTTTCATGAGAATGTGTACATTCATAGATTCAAGAGAGAGATCATGCCATGTTCTAGCTTTGAAGCTAAGATGCTTAAATTTGTCTTACTTTCCGTCACCACTATTGTGCTGCAAACCGATGCACCAATTGTTGCCGTGCACGGTTCGTTTGGTTTCAATTCATCCTTTAATCATCCACCATGCTTAGATTTCCTTTCGATATAAATTTCATGATGAGCACTCTTTTATTATAACTATAGCTATAATTAGTCCCAAACTTTGGTATAGACTGGAAAAATAAGTTGCAACGTTGGTGTGTTCTTTTTGGGCAGCACGGCCGATCTATACTTTTTGTTATAGTTATAGTTGTCGCCTTCAATGAAATTGGTGTGGTGATAAAGATGTTGAGATGCACTTGCAAGTTTAGTGACTCTTCTAGAATTAGCTTAATAGGGTGAGGGTTGCAGAGGGTTGTACATGGATTGGATTCAATCCAATTAGAGTCAATCCGTCATCCAATCCAATTATTGCAGATTGAGAAATCGCAATTTATTTTAATAATCTGATTCGATCCAATTTACTAAATGCAGACTGATCGAGTTATACGGATTGACAATTATAAAATTACTATTAATAAAACTATAAAATTAATATTATCAATTAAAAACTATGCAAATACTTATAAGTAAAAAAGATATTTATGGTTGTCAATGCATCTCTGGCAAGATAGATAAGATAGCACTTGCCAAAAGACAATTTAGGGAGGTCATTGGTTCGATTCCTACTAAATTTAAAAAAAAAAATGATTAGTAAGAAAAATATTGAATACTGATTTTAATTCCAACATATAAGTTTTAATATTTTCTATATTTTTTTAACTAGATAGGTTAAAACGTGTATTTGAATTTAAGAAGATCTAACTTTTGCAAATATTTAGATTTTTAAGTGTTTAGATGAATTACTAGTGTAGGAATGCTAACGCCACCTTAATATAGTTCAAAATTTTAAGAGTAAATGTGCGCGCGCGCGTGTGTGTGTGTGGGGTATATAATGATCAATTGGACCAGATTGTGGATTAGATCCACAGATTAAGGTGGGCAATCTGCAATTCAATCCAATCCATGCAGATTGCAACTTCTTGCAATCCAATCTAATTTAACAAATTCAAATTACGAACCAATTAGAGCTAAATGTACTGGATCTAATTGGATCCGCATATTCGCGGATTTCATGAACACCCCTAGTTGCAATTACCCTATTGTTCGTTACAAGCTCACGAGAAGCAACGTTTCACCCCTTATCTTTGTTTCAATATTACAAACTTGCGATGAGCAAGTTCAATCTTATTAAAGTTATGCAGACATACCAACCAGTCATAGCATGCTTATAGAACTTAGATGGGTCACATCAAACTCATAGAGCCTAAGTAAGTTTAGTGGGCTTGACGACTCGCTTAATTACTAGGATCTATAGTGAACCTGAATAATTCTATCAAAATCCATGATAAACTTGGTTTTGTTGTAAAATATCTAGAAACTTAAGCTAAGAAAGTAAAGACAAAGATAAAGTAAGAGTGGAAAGATAGAAATCTTATTCAAGGTAGAAGAAGTACATCATCATTACACCTCCCTTTATAGATATGAGAGGATGGTGTAAATAGTGTGTAGGTTACATTTGTATTATTACAATAATTAATATAATAATAGCTAGTAATAAAATGAGAGTTACAAGAATACAATAAGCTGTCATTTACATTTACAACACTCCCCATGAATAATAACTTGTTAAAAGAATATGTGTCATTAAAAGCCTCTACTAGGAAAAATCATGTGGGAAAAAATCCAGCAAAGGAAAAGAGTACATTCTTGTTTATCAAAATATGGAATATAATATTGTTAGGATTGCCTCATTAAAAACCTTGCTTGGAAAACTCAATGGGATAAAAATCATAGCTAAGGGGAAAAAAAGTACAATAAATTAATTAGTAATGAAATGAAATATAATATTGTCAGTATTGCCTCATTAGGGTCGATCTGGTCTTTCACAATAAATCGATAGATGGAACTGCCATGAAACGACTTATTAGCCGATTAATAGATCGCTTTGGAATGGCATATACATCACACACCCTGGGCCGACATTCGTTACGGTCGTTCATTCTATTCGAAGAATCCCCGTTCCAGAACCGTACATGAGATTTTCACCTCATACGGCTCCTCCCTTTTGTACATAATAAAAACCTTGCTAGGAAAACTCAGTGGGATAAAACCATAGCGAAGGAAAAAGAGTGCAATGTACTAAACAATAACTCATTTTGAATCTTCCCCTGATGTTGACATGGGTAATACATACTGCATCATATTTATATAATGTGGTTGAAGAATATTTTGTCACATGATTCTTGAATATGTTGAATCATGTTTCTCAATCATACACATTTACAACTTGCTCCAAGAATCGGAAATATTTTTGAATGATTAGAAGAAGTAACAACCATAATTATTTTACAAACTTCCATTATATAGTAGTATGATGATCATAAGTGATTATATAACTCATTTGAGAATGAGTCTTATGAGGATCAAACAAGAATCCGTCATTGATATATCTTTGCAAATAAGTTAATAGAAAATGCAATATCTGATTTGTCCAAGGATCATATTGCAACAAAGCCAATGCATCCAAGCAATTTTATGTCATTCCTTTTTAATTGGCTTATATCTCCCCTTAATGGTGGAAAAATTGCTTCACGAGAGTAACAATCAGCAAAAATATATTATAAATAAATCTCCTATTAGGAGCTCAAGGCATTATATATTATAGTTGATCACAATTGTAATCACCAGTTGATAAAAATTCTTGTTTTTAAAGAATATCATTATGAATTATTATTGGCATAATTGATGATCATGGATGACCAAAATGATCATTCCGCCTTATGAATGTTATTTATGACAACATTTATTTTAATATGCCTTCTATATATCCAGAAGATGAAGCTGAGATTTTTATTCTCAGATGAAACCATAATCATATAGAGAAATTACTATATCATTCAGAGAAAGTTTCTTCTAAATAAGGCATTGATAATAAACATGACATATATTTATCACTTTTATTTGATTCGTGATTAGAACAAATCTTCATATGCCATTTGTAATGAGTCATTTATAGTAATAAAATTCATAATTTTGCCTTTGATTTTGAAGGCATGGGAAAAAAAGGTCACTTAAAAAATATTTGGGCATATATAGGGCTGGCAAAAAAATAAGACCGAACATAAACGTGACCGGACACCCCTTATAATGATTAAAATTAGTGTCGGGACCCGTTTCCATTTTTAAAACGGGCACTTTTTTTTGTCCATACCCGTATTTTTGTAAAACATACGGCTCTCGTTTTGTCCGATTTTTATTTTTAAATATGATTAAATATTTTATTTATCAATTATTTAAAAAAAAACCTCAACTACATGTCACCTAACATTCAATTACCAAAAAATAAATACATAACATCACAATTTTTTAATTTACAATATAAACATCATAGATAAAAAAAATCTTCAAGGAATGCAAGGCAAAGCATCACATCACTATTGTCTAAGTTTTAAAATTACATGCCCACATCACAAAAGTTTCAAAAAAAAAAAGAGATCATCTAATAGTCCAAATTAATAGCTAAACGGTACCCGTTTTTTTTAATTGTTGTGGGACCGGTCTCCGTATTTTTAAACGGACACAAAAAATTGTCCAGACCCGTATGTTTTTTACAAAAATATTGCCCGAACCCGTTTATAGCGGGTCCAGGACAAAAACCGAACAAACGGTCTCGGACAACTTTTGTCGGCCCTAGGCATATATATGACAATATGTAGACTTAACGGTCTTTTCTATGTGACAAAAATGGTCACAATTATGAGCGTTAATTGTCAATAATAATTTGCCCTTATAAAATTTCATGTGGTGCACCATTTTTATTCAGTTATTATATAATTACTTATATGACCTTCCCCAAATCCTCTCACCATTCCGCATCCATAATTTTATTATTGTGACCATGATCATTTTATAACGCAGCAAATACTTTCTGAAGTGAAACCAATTGGATGAGATTGATATTATATATAATATCGTATTATTCCATTCAGCTATTATTAGACAAGAAGTCAATTAATCATAATATTCATATTAAATTGATGTACGCGCTCGATATTTTATTGCAATAATATGTCGAGGCGTACCACGTGAATCTTTCTATCATTGTCTCAGTCTCATTTCTGTATATAGCCTTAACTAAGAGGTAAAAAGAATTTACGGAATTATTACTCAATGTTGACTGATTTATTTTTATAGCTTGAGATCCAGCTGCTCACTTGTAGCTTTGTGGAGCATTACCATTTTTGGTATTCATATATATAGCTCCATGTATATAAGGTGAAAGGATATAAAGCGAAATATTAACTTTCAAATCTCTTATAGAGATATTAGCGAATGAATATAAGAATTATAAGTATCTGTCACATTACCTTGTATAGATGCTTTTATAAATAAAATTTAGCATCTAGCTGTCATAACAAGTTATCCTTGTTAATTATAATATTAATTAGGCAGTAACTTATACTATGATTGAAAAATAGAGTTCATGTAAATAGTTCTCATTTTTATATAATATACGATCAAATATATATTCACAACTTGATTATTTCATACACAAAATATACCATTTATATGACTTGGTGGGACAACCTCCAGGTTGGGTGGCAAAACAAAGTCAACTTAACAACCAGCCTCCTATAATGGGATAACTCATCTCTCTTTCAATATTTAGCTTTACTGGAGACAAGGCTTACCCATTATCAATTCAAACTTATAGTATTATTTATATTGTAAAAAGCAAGATTAGAACAAAATTAATTGTTAATAATTTGAGAAAAAATATACATGTCACATATATATACTTTTGATTTCTGATGGAAGATCCCACAAGACGCAACTACAGAGCATACTTTCTTAGTTGATGACATTATATATAATGTATAATGTATATAATATACATACTCATATTTTATAAAATATTTAATTACACCAAATGAATTTGTCTATCGACAACTTAGAGCTAACTAGTAGCCCCCATCTTCCGACTTCCATCTTATATATTGTTAATATACTTAATAGTGTATGCATATAATAAAAGATATTAATCATAATCAAATGGAAATGAATTGAATTGAATTGAATTAATTAAAATCAATACAAATTGTGGTTGAAAAACAGTCAAAGCATATATGATTTAGACCATTGGTAAAATGACTAAAACTGACCAATTAACCATAATACTAAGCATTTACTATCTTGACATAAGTGAGGATATATATAGTATTCGTTAAGAATAAAAGTTGGCTATAGACAAATTTAAACTATATCATGTATAAACTATATAAGAAACTCCATGAATTGTAATTGGAATCTCCTAAACATAATAGTTTCACGAGTCAAAGTATTATAAATTATCAAGTATTTAATGGTGAAATAAATTCATATATATTGATCACTAAAGTAGGTTACATAAGTATTTTTTAATATAAAAATGATATTAAAGTAAATTATTGTCAACTTTAAATTGTTTGGTTAAACAAATAATAACTGTTACTCATAAACGATCTTAATCAACATTATATTATAATTATTAGAGAAAGACGGTTATAGTAATTTTTTTAAGGACTTATTGACAGTGTTATTTCCCTTTTTTTAAATTAAAAAAATGAGATATATAGAAAAAAAAATTGGTGTCATGCACATATCAAAATTAGTGATAGTTATTGAAGATTTGCTTTCTGATCAAAATTATAACTCCAAATAAGTTGGGACTCTTATTCAATCTATCAAGTCAATCTCAAAGTCAAGTATATATAATATAGTGATGGGAATATATATATATATATATATATATATCAAACTAAATATGATGATCAATGGGGTCGGCCAGGGGTGGAGCCAGGTTTTTTCGAAGCCCTAAACTAAAACTAGTGTATATATTTTTTTGTATTTAACAACAAAAAATGCTTTGGTGTACCAACTATGACATGACCGCCCTTGATTCTCGAGAGTGCATGCATCCCTTGATTATCGAAGCGTGCACGTATCCCGAGGTATTTTGAAGGGCTAACAACGAGTGTGTGTCTATCAACTTGATTAATATTAATGCACAGTTTTTATAGTTAAAAAACACTACGCGATATAAAGCTACAAATCATTTAAGCAAATACTAATCACTTTAAGATCACAAGGAACAACAATTAGAATAGATCAAACTAAATTTTAAGTAGAATGTAACTTCTAACAAGTCATGACAATAAAACAAGATAATTTCATAACATTACCATTGAAAGCAAAACCTTCACGTCAAAAATATGTAAAAGTCCCATCCTTGAAAAGTGGTGCCAACTGTAAACATTAACAATTAAGCAAGAATAATTAATAAAAATTAAATACAAATATTTATTTATTCAATTGCAATCAAATGTAAGTGTCGAATTGTAAAAAAAAAAAAATAGCGTCAAGATAAATAGAAGAGAACCTATCGTAGATGCGCCTTTCTGTCCTTTAAAGAATCAAATTCATCTATTATTGATTCAGGATCAATATCCTGAGCGAATTCTCGTTCAATATACATCACCATAGTATCCACTAAAAACTCTTCTTCCATTTTATTTCGAAGATTTGTTTCAATAAGACTCATAGCAGAAAATGCTCGCTCTGCGGTTGCAGTGGACATGGGAAGAGTCAAAACAAGATGAATCAATCTATCAATTAAGTAATAGAGTTGTGACTTGTTTGTTCGAATCAAATTCTTCAACAAATCAGAGAGTGTTTATATCCCTTGAAAGTTTTCATGGGGGAGTACATCGACCTCATAAGGCTCCAATTTACATATCAAATTATGCATGTCTTGTTCACTAAAATCAGCATAATAGAATTTTTGAGCAAGCAGACATATGCGATCAACATCAAATGATTTGAAGTTGTCATTTGGTTGTAAGGCAGATGCGAGTTTCAAAATTTCTAGTGTATCGTCATTTAATCTGAAGTTCAGCTCTTCCAACTAGTAATCAATTGCAGAGTTGAACTGTGGCGACCCTCACCACCCCAGGGTGACGTGTCTTTGTGTACTCCTTGCCAGCTGACCCTACTATAATTGTACGAAACATGTCCGTCCTTTTATATCTCAAAATTCGTATCCACTTGTGTGTGTACAGTGTATAAATGACATATTCAGCGGAAGTCGTACTTAAATGCAAGAATTATTTATAATCAATTAAACAAATCCTATTGTGAAAAAACCCTGAAAAGTACTCTGTATAGAGGTAGACGACTGTACCATATAAGATATCTATGTACAATGTCATGTTACTCCCCAGTTCCCGAAAAATCAAAAAATCAAAACAAAACACACGTACAAGTAATCATCAACGGTAGGCAGTCAGAGGTAGTCGCCTAAGATCCCTCTTGCCCTTACTTGTACTCGGATCTGCGCACTCAATCATCACATAAGAAAATGGATGATGAGTCCAATCAAGATAAAATCCCAAAGAACTCCTCCGAGCATTCAAATAAACAAGTGGAAGTCAATAAATATTGTTAAATAAACATGCGAACGTAAACAGACAACTATAACTATGGCATCGCATGCATAGATAACAATAAAGTGCAAATGTATGTGCATGTTCCGGTCGGACTAAACCATATTTCGGGATTCCCTTCCAGATCCCACTAGTGGGCGCACCCAACTAGCTATCACCTGGTCCCTCTCGGTGGCCGGCGTAGACCTACGACGCACCGACACATGTAGCAGTTCATTAGCTCGGGTCGTTATCCACCGAGAACTCCCGATACACATGCTATGATCTAGAATGCATAGACAAACAACGGAAAATTCGGTGGGAGTAACTTAACCAATCGTCTAAACAATGAAAAGATATAGATGTAATAAAGACCAAAAGAAATACTGGAAATGAATGGAAATACAAAGCGAAATAAATACTCAAAGTTTTTCAATTGGGTTTTACAAACCTCACAACGCACTCCAATACCCTGTAATCAATCCCCGAGTCCAAGTCCACTGGGTCCTTGGTTGCCAATTGATCACCCGTGTCCACCTATGTCCATTTATCAATAATTCCGATTTAGCATGACAATTTACGACCAATTTTTAAAATTTTAGGCCAAATTGCCCATTTCACGCTTTTCGAGGCAAATGCCCCGCAAAAGTCGCGTCCGACATTCCCACATATGTTATTTTTCATAGAAATTCATCAATTTCTATTTATTTTATTGAAATATAATTTTTCAGAATTTTCCAATTTTTCGAAATTTTTCCTAATTTTTCTTTTTTTTTTTTTTTTAAAGTTTGGTTTGGGTTGGAGTCGACCCAAAGGTCGAGGGTCGACCCAAACGGGTCGGACCCGACCCTGGTGGGCCCATGGTGGGTGCACACACGTGGCGCGTGTGCATCCTCCCGATCGAACCGGTGGGGACTTCCCTGGTTCGATCATCGAAAATTTTTTTTTTCGTTATTATTGGGTTTGGGTTGCTCTCCACCCCAACCCAAGTGGAATCGATGGCGGGGAGACGCCCCGCCATCTCCACCCTCAACACGGTTCGGCCTCCATGGCCGAACCCCCCTCTCGGCTACCATGGCCGGAACACTAAACTCACAACAAAATCAACAACGATTCACCTCCTTCCCGCTTCTCCACCTCTCTCTCTCTCTCTCTCTCTTTCCCGGCTTCTCCTTCTCCTCTAATCTCCTCTTCTTCTTCTTTCTTCTTCTTCTTCTTCTTCTTCTTCTTCTCTACTGTATGAGTGTCGGGTGTGTGTGTGTGGGTGAGAGAGAGATGTAAGTGAGAGAAAAGGTGATGCGAGTATGGATAAGTTGTGTTGACTTATTTCCTTGACTCCAAAGTGTGACACGTTTGGGACACTCGTCCGTGTTTTACGCATCGAAATGCCATTTTCGGGCGTTTCGACGCCCGATTTCGCGTCCGAACCGCGATATACGCGTACCGCCTCGTCACTAGCCACCTAATACCCATTCCATATTAGTTACTTGGCCCATTTTTATTTAATTTGTGTGTTTTAGTTTCCCCGACCTAATATTCGATCCCGTCAACTACCCGGTACCCGCGTCGACACGCATATCGAGGCGAATATAGTTCACACAACCTCGCACGTATTGTTATGCAACATACACACATGCGATGTATTTCACTAAATTGCACCGAAAATAAGCAACCAACATACCATAAACTATCATACATAAGTCCCCGTGTGTCCTAGCCTACCACAGCGTCCACGTAGATCGGAGCTGGCGTCCACGTCTGTAAATTCGAGATAATTAACGACATTAATAAAATGGGTCGTTACAGTTCTTCCCAACTAAATAAAATTTCGTCCCGAAATTTAACTGTAACAAAATCTCATACCAGAGAATAGCTGAGGTATCGCGTCTTCATCGTCGACTCGAGCTCCAAGTGAGTCCCTCCGTCCTATGATGTCGCTTAACGAACTAGGACCTTTGCGAGTTCCTATTCCGAAGAATCTGTACTCGACGGTCAACGATCTCTATCGGTCTCTCCTCATAGGTCACGTCAGTCTGTATCTCCACCTGTCCCAACTCAATCGTCGGTCTCGGCCCTGACCTAGCGAGTCTCGACATGGAAATGTGAAATGTCGGATGAACCCCAACTAACTCGGCAGGTAACTCCAACCGATATGCAACAGTGCCTACTCTCTGTGCAATCCGGTATGGCCCAATGTATCTCGGTGCCAGTTTCTCCTTAATGTCAAATCTCTTTTGACCTTTCCAAGAAGAAACCTTCGAGATACACCATATCGCCCTCGTCATAGCTCGGACCGTCGCGATACCAATCTGCGTATTTATTCTCGTCTATCATGTGCGGCTCGCGACTTCGACGAATTTGTCGAATTTTCTCGTGTGATCAACAACTATCTCGGGCCCTACTATCATGTATCTTGGGCTCTGCCCAACACGCAAGTGATCTACAGGGCCTCCCATAGAGTGCCTCAAGTGGTGGCATGCCAATGCTCGCATGATAGTTGTTATTGTATGCAAACTCACAGAGGCGGATCATCCTCTCACGAACCCCCAAACCGTAATATACAAGCCCGAGCATATCCTCCAAAATACTGGATCAATCTCTCCGATTGTCCGTCGGTCGAGGATGATAAGCCGTACTAAAGCGCAACTTGGTGCCAAATTGTTCCGCATTGCCTCCCATAGTTTCGAGGTCAATCTGGGATCTCTGTCTCGACACAATGAAATTGGCACCCCATGAAGCCTAATAATCTCTCGCTCAAACAATATGCTCAGCCGGGGAAACGTGTATTTCATCGAGATTGGAATAAAGTGAGCCGACTTCGTCAGTCTATCAATCACTACCCAAACTGCATCGTGACGCCTCGATGTCTGCGGTAGCCCACTAATGAAATCCATAGTGACATGTTCTCATTTCCACCGTGGAATGGGCAACGACAAGTAATAATCCACCGGTCTCCCGTGCTCACCTTCACCGCCGGCAAATGTGACAACTCCTAACGTACGCACCTACGTCGCGCCTTCATCCCTGGCCACTAGAATAGTCGCCTCAAATCATGGTACATCTTGGTCCGACCAAGATGAACTGTGTAACGAGACCGGTGTGCATATTCCAGAATCTCGTCTCGTATCTCCCGATCCGCAATCTCCTTCGGTATCTCAAACATCGATCTGTGGTTTCTGCCCAATTAGTGCATTTTAGATTTCGTGACAGACCACTGACCCGCTCATAGAGCCCATTCGCCCTCGGACACTCGCAACCCGTTCAATCGATACGGTCGGTATCCTCATATGACAACAAATGTGTTGTTCGCCGTAGTCGACAACTCGGCCATGCACATAATCGATCCGCTCTGTAATAAGCCATGCTCATGTGTCATCGTGCGCAGCAAACTCGACCGTCGAGTCCACTCGCTCAATGTGTCCGCTACGACGTTCGCTTTGCCAGGGTGATACTCAATAGCGAAGTCGTAGTCCTTCAGCAACTCTAGCCATCTCCACTGGCGCATATTCATATCCCTTTGAGTGAAGATGTAACGTAAACTCTGGTGATTTGTATACAACACGAATCGTTCTCCATAGAGATATTGTCTCCAAGCCTTCAGTGCAAAGAAACAACCGCCGCAAGCTCCAAGTCGTGCACTGGATAATTCCCTCGTGGGGTCTCAACCGTCTGGAAAGATAGGCAAATCTGGTCCGCTATCATGCATCAACACACATCCAAGACTAATGCCCGACGCATCTGTATATACTATCAAGGTCTTGCCTGGCTCCGGCAATTTCAATATTGGTGCAGATGTCAATCTCCGCTTCAATTCACAAAAGGCCTGCTCTGTAACGACCCGCTTTAATTAATCCCAATTAACTGACAAATTACAGATTAAGAACATAAGCTCAGACCCACTTGGACGTCGTGGAAAAGTCTAGGGCACGCCTAATGAGGTGAAATATGTTATTTTTGTGTGATGAGTGTTTATTTATTTTACTATTATTTAATAGTTCGCGCCGCGTAATTGAGAATTTCGCTTAGTCGCTTTGTGCGCGTGTGGTGAAGAGAGTTTACGACATCGTGGTGAGCGCGTAACGTAGGTGTATGGGATAGTTTGGGATTTAGTTATCACATCACACATCCCATCACATCACACATCACATCACCATACCTAAACTCATCCCTCATCATTTCTCTTTTTTCCTCCAAAAATAATAAAAAGAGAGAGAGAGAGAGAGATAGAGATCAAGTAAGAGAGAGAGAGGTCGGCAAGTGAGAGAGAGAGAAGAGAAAGAGAGAGAGAGAGAGAGAGAGAGAGAGAGACTAAGAGAGAGAGAGAGAGAGAGAGAGAGAAGGAAGGAGCTCCGGCTAGAATGGAGGCGCATGACGCGAGCCTGCTCGCGAAGGTGCGAACGGCGAGCAATGCGTGGCGGCGGATGACGCGAAGGCGCATGACATGGCAGCGACTGTGGGAAGATCGAGAGCGAGCGGCTGGCGATCGCGAGGCGGGCGAACCGGCGACGCGACGGCGGCGCGATGCGGCGGCTCCTGAAGGGGCCCGGCCGGTGACGCTGGCTCCAAGCGCGGCGGACAAGTAGACTCCAGAGACGGAGACGGCGCGTCGCAGTCGGCCTGGCGGCGGCAGCGCGCATAGCGGCGGCGAGGCGAAGCGGCTCGGTGAACGACGTGGAGCGACGGTGCGGTGGCGCGTTCGAACGATCGATCCCCGACGAAATGTAATGACAATGGACTAGGATACCATAGTCGGGTGTCGGGTACGCATCTCGAGGCGTGTGCAGGCCGTTGTGAGGGCGATTTGCGATTGTTTGAGGTAAGTAAACCCATGAGAAAGTCAGTTTAGAATTTACTTATTTTCCTTGTAAATTATTTATTTCACATTACTCTTCATCGGTTCGGCTTGCATGTTTACTATATTCCCGCGTGTTTGTGTATGGTCGAAGGGACGGTGTGACCCTTTTCCGCTCTCTCGTTGATGATGATCCGATTGTTGCTACGATGTTGGTCACACCTTAGACTACGCGTGAAATATCTCTCAACGAGTCGATGATCTCGAGAGCGAGTTGACGTGAGGCTCACCTCCGTCACGATTTCCTCTCCTATGAGGCGTTGGGTGGAAGTCTACCTTCCGACCAACGAGTTCCTCATTTCGACCGTGAAGAGGGGGTGTGGATTTCCTCACCTCCAGGGCCTTCTCGGTTTAGTAGTTAGTCCCGGGGCTCGCTTGACTATACACCACACTCGCGTTCCATATTCTTGATTATCTCACGACTTATATTCATGCTTCACGTTCTGTTCATTTACTTTATATGCATGAATTGTAGCCATTTTCTTGGATTTCTTGTGAATACTAACCGAATTTCTCTGGGATTTATTCACCTAGAACTTGTCATTGTTTGTTGGTGGCAAGTTGTAGATCCTACGACGAGCCTGGGGAAGGCGGTGATTGGCGACTACCTCGATTTGTAGCGCCTCCACTAGCTTACTGTAGGTGTTTGTATTTACGTATACATACTTTTTTGGATCATTTTGGGAGATTTTTTCACCTGATACATGTATATTTACACCTATTATATATTTTGTCGCCTTAACTGATATGCATGGTATCATTTTACTGGGTTTCCACCCCATAGGTTGTTAATTAATGAATAACTTATTTACATTAATTATATGCATATTATTAAGACTTCTCGCTACTAAAATAACTTAAATAAATAAAAAAAATGAATTAAGTTATAAAACTTTATAACTTAGTATATTTCGCTATATTAATCTTTCAAAACAACGAAATTTACTAAGTCGGATTACAAGACGGATAGTTCGCGGGCCGTCATAGACAAAGCGTGCAGGTGACGTAGCATGGCTTGATGATGTGTCCGGCGACGAGGCGGTGCCCGGTTTGCCTCGAAATTTGGGGTCGTCACAGTTGGTATCAGAGCCTAGGTTCAGGCGAACCTAGGGGAAAGTTTAATACAACCGAATAAAACTTAACAACGAACATTAGATGTGGAAACTCGAAGATCCTAACTTAGAACTTTAGTTGGGAAACAAAGTGAGCGGGTAGTACTAGGACTTATGTGTATATATTGATTGTAATACTTATGTACACGTATTACGACGCCGATTTGCGGCACGTTCGCGATTTGCGATTCGACATGGATGGAACGCCCGATTTTCATACGGATGATGGGGGCGAGAGCAAGCGGCTCGACACTACGACTCGGATCAAACCTTGTGCGACACGGTGGCACTTCATAGTTTGCAGCTCGAGGAGATCTTTGATTGCTTCGAGCGTGTGCACCGCCACGCCGCCCCGCCGCACTCGCCGCCGCCATAGCTATAGAGCATAGCAGTTGTCGCTCCGATCGTTTCGACGACCCCGCTCACGACCACTACTACCGAGACACTACCAGCAGTCACTACACCATTGACTACGCCGGTCGTGGCACCGACACTGATTCCACCCCGGAGATCACATTCGAGACCTCCTTATCAGCTGAGGCGAAGTTGATTAAGGAGTTCGTTCGTTTTCAGCCAGGCTACTATTATGGAGGTGGAGACCCAGAGGTAGCTGGGAAGTGGATCCTTTCACACGAGAAACTTCACGGACTTTTGAGGATTCACGACAGCATACGGGCTAGGATTTCCGGATTCATGCTCAGGGGAGATGTTGCAGTATGGTGGACCGCCACACAGCCGCCCACGGAGAGTCGAATACTTGGGCAGAGTTCAAGAAATATTTTTATGATCAGTATATCCCGATTGAGATTCAGCTGAGACTGAGGGAGAAGTTCTTGACGTTGAGGCAGGGTGGCCTGACGGTGTCGCAATACATGGAGAGATTCACATACCTGCTTACTTTTGCGATGGACGTAGCTGGGACTGAGCGACTTCAGGTCTACTACTTTATTCGAGGACTCCGACTAGAGATTGAGGGCGCGATTGTGTCGATAGGAGCCAGGACTGTACGAGAAGTTTACGAGAGGGCGTTGGCCCACGAGACATTTTTGATGTGGAACGCCGCCGCCCCCGCTCCAGTGCATCACGACAGCCATAGAGGCCAGGGGAGGTCAGGCAGGAAAGGCAAGAGGAATCACGATCAGAGGGATCAAAGGGGACAAAGGCGCATATATGATGACGCACAGACGATCAGCGCACATGCAGTTGTAGCGGCACAACCACAACGGGTTATGATAGTCCAGCAGCCGCAAAGACGGACTCGTGGTCGAGTCGGAGAGAGGCGAGAGACGGGAGTCGCGATGGCGAGGACAAGGCCATAGGGCTAGCTGACAACACGGTCGGGGCTCGGACATAGGCGAAATGTTACGTGTTTCGAGGATGTAGGCAAAAGGGGCACTACAAGAGTAAATGTACCGGGGAGCCAACACCACCACTAGCGGCTCACCCAATGCGAGCGAGGGAGCGGTGAACACGGTTGTCGCACCAGGCCGTGACGCGTCTCGGCAGCTCGTCGAGGGTACGTTGATTATTTTTGGTCGCCCTATGCATACATTGATAGATTATGGTAGTACGTTATCATTTATTTCGGGACGGATGGTAGGAGAGTTGGGTTTGACACCTGAGAGCGTTAGCACCCACCTTATCCTCAGCACGGCCGCTGGGGATAAGATATATCAAAATCGGATTTGTAGAGATTGTCCAGTCGAGGTTGGTGGTCATCAGTTACCCATAGATCTCCGAGTATTAGAGTACCTAGAGTTCGATATACTCTTAGGCATGGATTGGTTGGCGGCATACCACGCGCAGTTGGAATGTTTTAGGAAAACCGTCATTTTCCAAATACCAGGGATTCCCGATTTCACCTTTACCGGAGTCACGACATCACTTCCGATCACGAGAGGTAGGTTAGCTACCACTCAGGAAATGGAGATCCTCGCAAGGATAATAGAGTCCGATGAGAGGCCAGTGACCAGACTTGAGGATGTCCCAGTAGCACGTGAGTTCCCAGATGTTTTTATTGAGGATCTACCTGGATTACCCCTCCCTGACATGTAGAGTTTATGATTGAGTTAGTGTGCACACGACCCATAACGAGCAGCACCTTACCATATGTCACGCCGAGCACGAGGAGTTGAGGGCCCAACTAGAGGATCTATCGAAGAAGGGTTTCATACACCCGAATATGTCACCCCGGGGAGCACCTAGGATTTTATTTGTGTGAGAGAAAGAAAGACGGTAGTATGAGGATGTGTATAGACTACCGAAAGTTAAATCAGTGTGATCAGAATATGTATCCCTTGCCCAGGATCGATGACCTATTGACTAATTGGTGGAGCGCAATTCTTCTCAAAGATTGATATGAGATCTGGATATCATCAAAAGTGCGGATCAAAGAGGAAGATGTACCTAAGACGGCTTTCAAAGACATGTTACGAGTTATTTGAGTTCACTATCATGCCGTTTGGGTTGTCAAACGCGCCATTGTGTTTATGGATTTGATGCATCGAGTCTTAATGCCGTTTTTAGATCGATTCGTGATAGTCTTCATCGATGACATCTTGATTTACTCTAGGACCCATAAGGCCCACGAGAGACATCTTAGATAGACGTTGAAGACTTTGAGGGAGCACAGATTGTACGCCAAGTTCAGTAAGTGCGAGTTTTGACTTTCTGAGTTGAAATTCTTGGGACACTTGATCAGCGACAAAGGTATTTTAGTGGACCCGAGTAAGATTCACGTTATCATCGACTGGCCTACACCAGAGTGCGTGATGACATCAGGAGCTTTTTAGGATTGGCAGGATATTATCGACGCTTTGTATAGGACTTCTCCAAAATTGCAGCGTCGATGACTAGATTGACCAAGAAGGATGTGATTTTCCATTGGTCCAGTGAATGCGAGGCGACCTTCACAGAGTTGAAGAAGAAGTTGAGACTGCACCGTTGTTAGTGTTGGCCGAGCCGGCAAGGAGTTGATTGTTCATACGGATGCTTGTGGCACCGGATTGAGATGCGTCGATGCAAGGAGACATAGTGATAGCTTAGTTATCGCGTCGTTAAGGACCCATGAGAGGAACTATCCAAAGGCACGACCTGGAGCTTGCGGCGATCGTATTTGCATCGGGAAGGTGTGGAGACACTACATTTATGGTGAGAGGTTCACACCGCATACGAGATCATAAGAGTTTGAAGTATCTTTTCACCCAAAAGACTTGAATATAAGGCAACGACGGTGGTTGGAATTGCTTGAAAGAATACGACTTCGCAATCGAGTATCACCAGGAAGGCAAATGTCATAGCAGATGCCCCGAGCAGAGAAGACCAGACAGTGAGGCGTAGTTTGCCATATGACCCACGAGTTTTTCTTACTCGATGAGGCAGCAGCGACTATGAGTTTGTCGAGGTTCCAAATCGCGCAGAGGCACATATTTGCGGACATATGAGAGTACCGACGTATCTATTCCGCTCGTCTTGGAGTGTCAGAGAGCTGACGTGATGTATCAGAGGTTCAGGGACATGGCACAAAGTCCAGATTACCCAGATTGGCGCGAGTCCGTTGATGAGTGTTTGAGACACCGAGGTAGATTGTGGGTTCCGGCAGTGGCAGAGTTACGCGATGGTATTCTTCAAGAGGCTCACAGATCCAGGTACACAGTGCATCCCAGCAGGACCAAAATGTACCATGATATGCGACGGTTATTTTGGTGGCCATGGGTGAAGGCAGATGTCAGCCAGTATGTGAGGAGTTGTGAGGTGTGTCAACAGGTTAAGGCTGAGCACAGGAAGCCTGGAGGACTATTGCAGCCACTACCTATCCCACAGTGAAAATGGGAATACATCACTGTGGACTTCGTCAGTGGGTTGCCGACGACTTTGCGCAAACACGATGCCATTTGGGTAGTCGTGGATCGACTGACGAAATCATCACATTTTATCCCAATCTCCATGAATTATAGCTTTTCAAAGCTGAGCACGCTCTTCGAGCGAGAAATTATCAGACTACACGGAGTGCCAGCATCTATTGTGTCACACAGAGACAGTCGGCTTACTTCGTAGCTTTAGCAGCCGTGTAGGAGCGAGATGGTACCAGTTGCGGTTCAAAGACGACTTTTCATCCATAGATCGACGAGTAGTCTTAGAGACTTATTCAAATTCTTGAGGACATGCTCAGAGCCTGTGTGCTACTGAGTTTGGAGAGTCATAGGAGGAGTTTTGCCACTTTGTGAGTTTGCCTACAATAATAGTTATCAGGATAGTACTGAGATGCCACCATTCGAGGCGCTATACGGGAGACCATGCAGATCACCGACTTCTTTGGCAGACGAGCATGAGGACGTAGCTACTGTTGGGCCTGAGATTGTTGTAGATCACACATAAAATTTGGCTGATTCGTCAGAGGTTACAAGCTGCTCAGGATAGACAAAAGAAGTACGCGAACAAGTACCGCGATGGTCTGAGTTATGAAGTGGATGATTGGGTCTACTTGAAGGTTTCTCCCTTGAAGGGCCTCATTTGGGAGAAAGAGTCTACCGTGCGAGAGTGATAACCCATTTGTTCCAAAGTAAAGATTGAATTAAATTTGAATTTCGGGACGAAATTCCTTTCAGTTGGAAAGATTGTAACGGCCCGCTTTAATTAATCTCGATTAACTGACAAATTACAGATTAAGAACCTAAGCTCAGACCCACGTGGACGTCGCGAAAAAGTCTAGGGCACGCCTAATGAGGTGAAATATGTTATTTTTGTGTGACGAGTGTTTATTTATTTTACTATTATTTAATAGTTCGCGCCGCGTAATTGAGAATTTCGCTTAGTCGTTTTGTGCGCGTGTAGTGACGAGAGTGTACGACGTCGCGGTGAGCGCGTAACGTGGGTGTATGGGATAGTTTGGGATTTAGTTGTCACATCACACATCCCATCACATCACACATCACATCACCATACCTAAACTCATCCCTCATCATTTCTCTTTTTTCATCCAAAAATAATAAAAAAGAGAGAGAGATAGAGAGAGAGAAAGAGAAAGAGAGAGAGAGAGAGAGAGGAGGCAAGAGAGAGAGAGAGAGAGAGAGAGAGAGAGAGAGAGAGAGAGAGAGAGAGAAGGAAAGGAGCTCCGGCGAGAATGGAGGCCGCGGACGGCAGCTGAAAGGCGCAAACGGCCAAAGCGAGCGTCGCGGCGGCGGATGACGCGAAGGCGTCGCGGACGGCGGCTGCGGCAATGAAAGCGACGGCGGCAAGCAATGCGAGGCGGCGGGAGATCTAGAACTAGCAGCGGCGGCGGCGATCGCGAGGCGGCCTAAACCCGACGGACCGGACCAAAGAACGGGCGACGCGGCTCCAAGAACGTCACGGCGAGGCGACTCGAAAGCAGCCGCGCGCGACAACAGAGAGCGCGAAGACGCGCATGGCACGGCGGCGCGCCGGCAGAATGGCAGCAATGTAGGCGGTGCGGTGAACGACGTGGAGCGACGGTGCGGTGGCGCGTTGCGGAACGATCGATCCCCGATGAAATGCAACGACGGTGGACTAGGATACCATAGTCGGTGTACGCACGCATCTCGAGGCGTGTGCAGCCGTTGTGAGGGCGATTTGCGATTGTTTGAGGTAAGTAAACCCACGAGAAAGTCGCTTAGAATTTTTATTTTCCTTGTAATTTACTTATTTTTTCCTTGTAAATTATTTATTTCACATTACTCTTCATCGATTTAGCTTGCATATTTACTATATTCTCGCGCGTGTCGTGTATGGTCGAAGGGACGTGTGACCCCCTTTCCGCTCTCTCGTTGATGATGATCGATTGTTGATACGGTGTTGGTCACACCTT
Organism: Stephania cephalantha; assembly: GCA_039657325.1. Classification (NCBI taxonomy): domain Eukaryota; kingdom Viridiplantae; phylum Streptophyta; class Magnoliopsida; order Ranunculales; family Menispermaceae; genus Stephania; species Stephania cephalantha. The sequence goes on along the minus strand of CM077567.1, from coordinate 16,368,988 downwards.
AGACTACAAGTGAGATATCTCTCGGCCTAGTCGATGATCTCGAGAGCGAGTTGACGTGAGGCTCACCTCCGTCGCGATTTCCTCTCATATGAGGCGTTGGGGCGGAAGTCTACCTTCCGACCAACAAGAGTTCCTCATTTCGACCGGAAGAGGGGGTGTGGATTTCTTCACCTCCAGGGCCTTCTCGGTTTAGTATTTAGTCCAGGGCTCGACAGCTATACACCACACTCGCGTTCCATATTCTTGATTATCTCACGACTTATATTCATGCTTTACGTTCCTGTTCATTTACTTTATATGCATGAATTGTAGCCGTTTTCTTTGATTTCTTGTGAATACTAACTGAATTTCTCTGGGATTTACTCACCTAGAACTTGTCATTGTTTGTTGGTGGCAAGTTGCATATCCTACAACGAGCTCTGGGGAAGGCGGTGATTGGCGACTACCTTTGATTTGGAGCGCCTCCACTAGCTTATTCGTATGTGTTTGTATTTACGTATACATACTTTTGGGATCATTTTGGGAGACTTTTTCACTCGATACATGTATATTGACACCTATTATACATTTTGTCACCTTAACCGATATACATGGTATCATTTTGTTGGGTTTCCACCCCATAGGTTGTTAATTAATGAATAACTTATTTACATTAATTATATGCATATTATTAAGACTTCCGCTACTAAAATAACTTAAATAAATCAAAACAAATGATTTAAGTTATAAAAATTTATAACTTAGTATATTTCGCTATATTAATCTTTCAAAACAACAAAATTTACTAAGTCGGATTACAAGACGGGTAGTTCGCGGGTCGTCATAGACAGGCATGCAGGTGACGTAGCATGGCTTGGTGACGTGTCCGGCGACGTGGCGGTGCCCGGTTTGCCTCGGAATTTGGGGTCGTCACATGCTCACACTTATCTGACTAGTCAAATCTCACATTGGCACTGAAATCAAGGAAAAATCCTACACAAATCGTCGGTAGTATCCGGCCGGTCCAAGGAAACTCTGCATATCAGCCACAGACTCAGGCGTCTTCCAATCAATGATCTCTCGAATCTTTTCTGAATCCATTGAGATACCCTGCTCACTGATGGACTAAGAATTTCACCGCACTTAGCCAAAAGTAACACTTACTAAACTTGGCTACGATGATGCTCCTCGATGTCGTCAAAACTGTCCTAAGATGTCCCTCGTGATCCTCGCGAGTTATGTTATAGATCAAGATATCGTCGATAAACACGATGACAAATCTGTCCAAATACGGCCTCGTGACCCTGTGCACCAGGTCCATGAAAATTCTTTGGAGCGTTCGTCAGCCCAAACGGCATGACTGTGAACTCAAATAACCCGTATCTCGTGCTGAAAGCGGTTTTCTGGATATCCTCTTCTCGAATCCTCAACTGGTGAAAACCTGAGCGAATGTCAATCTTCGAGAAAAATCTGGCACCCGTCAGCTGATCAAATAGATCGTCAATCCAAGGAAGTGGGTAACGGTTCCTAACAGTTACCTGATTCAGCTACCTATAGTCGATGCACATCCTTATCGTACCATATTTCTTCTTCACAAATAGTACTGGAGCTCCCCAAAGTGACATATTAGGGTGAATAAAACCCTTCTCCAACAGCTCATCCAACTGTCGTCTCACTTCCTCCTACTCCGCCGTGGTGCCATTCGATAAGGTCGACTGGCAATCGGTTGCATCCCCTGGTATCAACTCGATTATGAACTAAACGGCTCGTGGCGGTGGCAATCCGGATAAATCATCGGAAATACATCGACATAATCCCTAACCACCGGAACATCCTCAAACCGTACCCCCATCCAAAACTCCGCTCAACTATAGCCGCAAACGCCTCCATCTCATGCGCTGTAGCTAGTCGCCTCTCGTGAATGGTAAGTCGATTCTTGATCCAAGTAATACGAACTCCGTATTCCAAGAATACGAAACTCTATCCTCTTACCGTAACAATCTATCCGTGCATGATAGGATTCTAACTAATCCATCCCGAGTAGTGTGTCAAACTCTAAGTACTCCAATACTCGAAGATCGGTGGTAGTAAATGATGTCCCTCCACTTATATCATCACGTCTTACATATTCGGTTAGGGTATATCTTATCCCGAGTAGTCGTATCGAGGACAAGATATGTGGGTTTAGTGTTTGTGTAACAAACCCTAACAATCCAACAATACGTCCAAAGAAGAAACGATAACGTACTACCGAATCAAACATAAGCATGCAAAGGGCGACCAAATATAAGTAACGTACCTTCAACGAGCCGCCTAGTCGCCCGTATATCGTCGTGCTAACGCATGCGCTCTATCTCGGCTCGGGTCGACTCTCGCCGTAGCGATAGTGGTACTCGGCTAGTCACCTCTCAAGTGTCTCATCTCGCCCACACCGGTGACATCTACGCTCTCCAGTCTACCCATCTGTCTGTCTCCGATCTCGGACCCCGACCTCGGACCGACCCATGTCGTGTCCCCCCGATCTCGACCCCGATGGTACTCATGTGGCGCGTGACCTCTCGCCGATCCACTAGTGCTTTGAGGTGATGGCATGAACCGGCGTGGCTCCTCATAGCAGAATCGATCGCCCGAAAATCGTCCCGGCGGCCCTCTCTCGTCTATCATCTCTCCAGGCCTCTATCCAGGACGATCCATCGGTCTCTTCGCCTCGATTCGACCCGAACTCGCACGATTGTACCTCCCTACCATTCACACGTATGCCAACCCTTTGTAGTATGTATGTCTCATGAGTCAATGCCTGCCAAAGATCTCTCGCAGTCGTGGCTCCGGTCGAGACAACTGTTGACGCAATCCTGTCATCAACCCCTCTGGTGAAGTAATAGATTTGTAAACGCTCTGTCCCGGCGACATCTAGAGAGAACTGAAGCAAATGTCGAAACCTCTCCATATACTGCATCAAAGTTCGATTACCCTGTCTCATGGCTAGGAACTCCTCCCTCATTCTTAACCTAACCTCCATAGGTATGTACTGATCGTAGAATAGCTCCCTAAACTCAGCCCGTGTAGTCGGTTCCGGATGAGTATCCTTATACGTCCTCCACTGGGATCGTCGCATGCCATCTCAAACAGGCTCCCTAAAGTCGTGCATGTACAGTCTCATCGTTCCTCATCAGCTTATGGAAACGCTGATGAGACATTATCCATCTCCCTGCGGCCTCAGGGTCATCACCTCCATAAAAGAATCCAGGCTGGAACTTCAAAAACTCCCTCAATAACTTCGCCTCTGGTGCTAGGACGAATGCCGATGTAGTAGTCGTATCAGCAGTGAGGGTGGTAGTAACCTGGTCCGTCGTCGTGAGTGGAGGCGTAAGAGTCGACGTCTCTAAAGGAACGACAAGCCGCGGTAGCGTCTCTCGTGGGTGCCTCTTGATACCCCTTAATCGGTGTCCGGGGTACCACCGAACAATAGACGTCCCCGCCGGCAGACGGCCACAACTACCGGCTCTTTCTAGTGAAGTGAGTGCCGTCGCATGCATGGTCGTCTTTCGTAATAGCCGTAATACCTCGATCATCTATGTATCTGGGTCGAGAGTATATCCTCCACACTCGCCATAACCGGGACATCCCTAGCCGCATCGCTAGTCGTCTAGTCTCAAAAGGCGTACCAGACTTTCTTTCATTTTTTCTTTTTTTTTAAGTTTGGTTTGGGTCGGTCCCAACCCTGGACCGAATTGGTCCAGCTCGACCCATGGGCCGAGTCCGGCCACCTCGGCCCGCCCATGGGGTGGGTGCACACGCGCGCGTGTGCATGTGCATCCTTCACCCGATCGAACCAGGGACTTCCCGGTTCGATCGGCAACAATTTTTTTTTTCTATTATTGTTAGGTGGGGTTGCTCTCACCCCAACCCCACTGGAATCGATGGCGGGGAGATGCCCCCGCCATCTCCACCTCAACCCGGTTCGGCCTCCATCGCCGACCCCCTCTCGCCACCATGGCCGAAACATTAAACTCACAACAAAATCAACAACGACTCACCTCCTTCCCGGCTTCTCCACCCCCTCTCTTCTCTCCTTCTCGCTTCTCCTTCTCCTCCTCCTCTCTCGTTTCTTCTTTTTCTTCTTCTTCTTCTCTACTGTGTGAGTGTCGGGTGTGTGTGTGTGGGTGAGAGAGAGAGATGTAAATGAGAGAAAAGGTGATGGATGATAAGTTGTGTTAATGGATAAGCCCCAATTTTTGACTTATTTTATTTCCTTGACCCTCAAAATGTGGCAAATCCATCGTTATGGGACACATTTTACATCCCGGTCCCACGTCGGCTCGTGATTTTACGCATTGCTCGAAGTTAGCCATCATCTTTTCGGATATACGTATTTCGACGAGTGGGTCCTACATACGTTTGACACATGGCACAAGTCAAATTTTCGGGTTGTTACAAAAATCCGTCCGCACCGAAATGCCATTTTCGGGCGTTTCGACGCCCGATTTCGCGTCCGAACCACGATATACGCGTACCACCTTGTCACTAGCCACCTAATACACATTCCATATTAGTTACTTGGCCCATTTTTATTTAATTTGTGTGTTTTAGTTTCCCGACCTAATATTTCGGTCCGTCAACTACGGTACTGCCGCGTCGACACGCATATCGAGGCAAATACGAGTTCACACAATCTCGCACGTATTTTTATGTAACATACACACATGCAATGTATTTCACTAAATTGCACTACAAATAAGCAACCAACACACCATAAACTATCATACCTAAGTCCCCGTGTGTCATAGCCTATCGCGGCGTCCACGTAGCTCGGAGATGGCGTCAACGTCTGTAAATTCGAGATAATTAACGACATTATTAAAATGGGTCGTTACATGAACGCATCATAGTGATAGTGATGACGAACTGTAATGAGATCTTTTGACTGACAAGAACGATATGTACCCTCTTTGTAGGAAGCATTCATATTTATTGGGAATATCAACACCGTACTTTCTACAATCTGATTCCACATACACTAAAAGATAGTCGAAGCGCTCATTTCTCAACCTTTGGAGTAGAACTTTTATTGTAGCAACTGAATCTAAAGCATTCAAAATATCTTGGGACTTGTGTTGCAGGGCTTGACAAAGTAAGTGCGTAATTCCCATGATTCTATGCATTAAATGCAATATGAACATAAAATCAAAAGTTCCCTTGTCAATTAAACAACCATGTGCTTTTCCTTGAACATCAAAATTTGGTCCTTCTTTTTTATGATATTAAGCACTTTGCTAGTGGCGTAATACATGTCAACCAAGCTACAAATAGAATCGAATCGAGAACTCCACCGAGTAGTTCTTGCACGTTGCAAATTCCCCACCTGATTAGCTCCCCTGCTAGTTTCACATTCTCCATTAGCTATGTTTTAAGCAATGCAATCAGCATGGATGGATCGTAGCTCAGCAATGCGCTTAGGAGAAGCAATTATAAGATTTACAATAGATGTCAACTTTGAAAAGAAAAGTCAAATCGAAGTTTCCTTCGAAGAAGATGCAACCAATGCTAGCTGCAATTGTTGGGCAAAATAATGCACATAATATGCATACGGACAATCTCTAAGAAATAAAGTTTGTAATCCATTCAATGCCCCACACATATTACTAGCATCATCATATCCTCGACCACGTATATCATGAACTTGTAAGTTATAGAGAGCAAGTGAATCCAATATTTTTTTAAGTGTTAGTGCAGTGGTATCCTCAACGAGCACAATATCAAAAAAATGCTCATTGATAGAACCTTGACAATCAACAAACCTCAAAATAATAGCCATTTGCTCCTTCTCCGATGCATCTTTAGCTTCATCAACTAAAAGACAAAACTTTATATCTTCAACTTCTTCACGAATTCTATTTCTTACCATATGAGCCATTATTTGTAAAATCTTTTTTTGAATCACAAGTGAGGTGTATTTTGCATTTTTTGGAGCATTATCTAATACAACCCTACCAATGTTGACATTTAATCTTCCTAAAAGTTCTATCATTTCCACATAATTTCCTCGATTCTTTGAACTCGAAGACTCGTCATGACCTCTAAATGCGTATGCTTGTAAGGAAAGCCATCGAACACTCTCAATGCTTATTTTTAGTTGTAATCTGTTGAAATTCTTCAGATTTTGTCCATTCAACAACCTATCAATATAGTTAGTAACATTTGACAAATCCTCAACAGCTTGTATGCAATGCCTATGCGGAGAATTGATACTCCCAACATGCGTAAAAAATGCACAATCTTGTCCATTATTAATCCTTTTCCAATTTGTAAAACCTCCATTAGTCAACGTGCAACGAGGTGTGATATCACTTTGAAAAAGATAACACAAAAAAACGAAATGCAACATCTTTTGAAGGAGAATACTCTAACCTTAAAAAATTCTCAAACCAATCATATTTGAATCTACAGTATTGTTTCCCAAAAGAGAGTTTGAGGATATTCTGGCAAGCTAGGTTGATAAGGACCCGTTTTTATTTATGCCCTTCGTACTTCATCCCGCAAATTAACAGGGTATTCTCGAATCGAAATACCCAAATTTGGATCTCTTTCAAGAGAATTATAATTATCAATGCAAATTCTTTGCGTTGGGGACTTAGGGGATTCTACTTCATTTGAAGTTAGTTTTTCAACATTAGATATAGGTGTGTCACTTTTTGATGTTTCTCCTCTTGGCTTAAAGAATGAATAAAAAGTCTTCGGTCTCTTCTTTCCACAATGATCCATTAACAGAGCAAAATTAATTAAGATTAACAATCTAAACAAATGATCCATTAATAGAGCAAAATTAATTAAGATTAACAATCTAAACAATATTTTTCAAAAAAAAAACCTAAACAATAACTCGAAAAAGAAAACCTTCTAACTCGAAGAAATATATTTAAATACCAAAACATAAATCTATTTCACATATTATTTCTCATCTAGAAAAAACTTATTCAACAAGAAAATAAATTGATTTTTTTTTTCACATGAAAAATTAATGGTGCCTATAGACTTAGGATTTTGATGATTTCAAAAAATGAAAGATGAAGGAAGCAAAAAAAAAAAAAGACAAAGACAAAGACAAAGACAAATCAAAGGAGAGATAGGAGAGATAAGGGAATATAAATTATTGAAAAAATATGAGATGAAAAAGTTAAAAAAAAAAATTTCTTAAGCTTTCAAAATAGGGGAATGAATGTAACGTAGGACCACCAATAACTCCTTGTTCTTTTTACCGAGAGACCACAATTTGTATTTTTTCTTCTTCTATTAGTGTAGATGTGGCAAATAGTACGCTAAGAGAGGGTGAAAATCTTTTAGGACAGTGGAAATAGGGTAGAAGACGGCTGACTATTCGTTTTGATTCTTTTTGCTTCTGTTTTTTTCGTTTTCCGTTATTTATTGATTGGGTGCATACGTGTGCATTTTTATTGGCGCATGTGGTTTTTTTTTTTTTTTTTTAACGTTTTGGGTTGTGCAAAATTTGTGTTTTTCTTTTGGGCTTTACATCAAATAATAGGTGGGCTTTTTTTAAACTAGAAGTGGGCTAAAAAGTGTGTAAGGCCCAATTAGTACTAAAAATAAAAATAAAAAATTGAGCTACCCTGGGCTGAGAATAGCTCGACGCCTAGGTCGGCAATTAGCTTAAATCTGGGCTAAACCTTGATGGATTATGGACATCAAACTAAAAGGCTTGTTTGATCTTATCCAATTCAAGTATTAAAAAAATTATATCACATAAGATGATGAAAAAAGTAGCCATATATATAGAACTTGCATGCTTTTCATTTTGGTGGATATAGGCTATAGCTATTGTGATATATCAGGTCAACCGTGCGTGTGCGTTTCATAGACACAAGGCATGCATAACAAAAACTTGCATGCTTTCTTCTAAGAAAAACAAAACTTGCATGCTTTTCAAATAAGATAAGAGATTAGCTAGAAATGGAGTTACCAAATACCACTAAATCAAATTAACATAAATTATACCTTCGAGCTTTGTCTTCAAAGAAAAGATTCTTGATCTTTGAGACTTCCTTCATTTGAAACACAATCGTGCTGATAACGTGTTGTATAATATCTAAAAACTAAAGCTAAGAAAGTAAACACAAAGAAAAGAGAATAAGAGAAAGTGAGAGAAGAAAGATAGAAATCTTATTCAATGGACAAGAAGTGCATCATCATACTTCATACACCTCCTTTTATAGATATGAGATGATGGTGTAAATAGTGTGTAGGTTACATTTGTATTATTACAATAATTAATACAATAATGGGTAGTAATAAAATGAGAGTTACAAGAATACAATAAGTTGTTATTTACATTTACAAGAGGTTTAAATATTAACTAAAGATTAATTAACATTTTATTATGTATTTCACAAGACTCATCAAACCTTGTTCTCTTCGTGAAAATACTAAACCTTAACCATTATAGCTATTCTATAATATAGTGTTGCAATATTACCGTATTCAAATGCTCTTTTGATAGTTGCATCAGGGTAAAATACAAATTGATCCATGTAGTTTATCACAATATGTACTTTAGTCCATGCGATTTGAAAAAATATGCACTTAATTTTTATTTATTTATTGTGAAAAATTCAAATACGAGCTTTTTCACCTAAGGACTAAATACTAAAAACAAACTACTTTCCCCTCAATTGACTACTACGTTTTTTGTTTTTTGATAAAGTTAATTGACTACTACTATTATGGTAGCAAGTGGGCAGAGCGGGATGGAGATCGAAATTACCGTCCTCGTCCCCGCGGGGCGCGGGGCGGAAATTTATTTCCACAAATTTCCGCGGGGTAAACTTTGTCGCCCCACACCCCACCCCGTCGGGATCCTTGTGAGCGCGGGAAATCCCCATACCCCATTGATTTTATAAAAAAAAATATATATTTTGATCTTCATTCTTTGGTCATGTTGACACTTAAGTACTACTTTCTCAATTTTTTTAAGAAATATATATATATATATATATATATAAGTCGGATGAGAGATAAAGTTAATAAGCTACCTCCTCTCACCATTCTAATTTTTTAATTTTCTCAGTTTTCTTATTTTTTGCTATTTATTTATTTCTATTATCGATTGTCCCAAGAGATATAATTATATATTATGTGTGCATCTATTAATAATTAATAATGGTTATATTATCAACTAATGAATTAATAGAATGAGTAACTTCAACTGGAAACCATGAGCAAATACATGAAATGAAATGTAGTAAAAGTTTTTTTAAAATCATGGGCAGATACATGGAATTGAGTATAGTGCAAGTTCTATTCCCCCTATAAATTTCACCTCCCATCCATTTTTCTAGGCTGTAATTTTCTCACGTCCAGTTTGAAGAAATTTTGGAGAGTGCTTGGTCATCATCTGGATTTTTGTTTGGGTTTTCAAGTGTACATTTTTGTGGGGTTCCTTGCGTTTTAAGGGATGCACAAGAATCATTGGTTGACTTATGTAAGGGGCCGGACACGATTTTTTTTTTTTTTTTTTAATATAGATTTTGCTTGACATATGTGTCAACTACGCCACCCATCATTTTGTAAATTTCCTGCTTTTGCACATTTATATATATATATATATATATATATATATATATATTGAGAGAGACACACACACACTTCCAATTAATCAAAAAAAAAAGATTTAGAAGAAAAAAAAAACACAGTACAATTCCACACACTTCATTCATTTCATTTTTTTCTTTACCTTTACTAAAAATATGATGTTTTTTTAAATTCAGCACTTGAATAGAAGGTCTAAATGTTTACCTTTACTGGTATAATTTTTAGTATTGGGCAGATGATATAGTCATAATATCATCCAAACATATCAATGTGGACATTTAGTTAAGGATGTAAAATATTTTAATAAACTTTTTATTATATAGTTTCAATAACACCTGCGCGAAGTGCAGGGAAACAACTAGTTTTTTTTTTTTTTCAAATCAAAGGATTTAATGTGATTTTGTTTTTGATATTGTTTTGTTGATTGAGTTACAAGTTATCATATGTACTTAATTAAATATACAAAATTTTTAAAAATAGTATGACAAATATATTTCAATGATTTTCTAAATATAATTTTATATATTTTTATGATATTTATATATATATATATATATATATATATATATATATATATATATATTATAAAACTGATTTAATGGTATAAATAGATTTTATTGTTGGAGATCTTGAGTTTCATTCCATATATTACGTATGTTTTAAGGAAAAAAATCAAATAATTTTTTAGTAAAAACATAAAAAATAGAGATTTTTATGCAAGGGATGCGGGACGAGAAATCCCCGCCGGGTGAGAACAATCCTCGTCCCCGTCTTTCCCCGCATAGTGGGACAAGATTTTGCCTCGTGCCCTATTATGCGGGGAGCAAAAAGTGGGGAATCTTTTCCCCACCGGGGCGGAGCCCGCGGGGAGCGGAGATTCTCCATCTCCATCTTGCTTCCTCTTCCTTTCTCTTCTCTCATTCTTGTGTCCCCATCCCGTGACCCCGCGACTCTTGTTATCCCTTTCTCCCCTCTCCACCAGCGGCCTCCCCCTATTTCTCCTTCTTCCTTCCGTCCCTTTTCTTTCCCCTTTTTTTGTCAGTGCCTTGACCATGAGTCACGGGGCTAGTGGGTAATATTATATTAGGTTATTTATATATTTTTGTAAAGCAAAATGGCCGCCGATGCCCCCTCCTTTGACCGGAGCTCTAGGGCTGAAGAAGGATGAAATGCGGCGCAGGTTTTCTAAGTCAGCAGCGGCAAACGTCGACGACCGGCCTTATGAGGCAGCGAGCAGGGTCCCAATGGCGCGCGTCTCTGCGGTCGTGTTGTTTTTTTCTTCTTTTCGAACTAGAGATTTAGGTTTTTTTGTCCCCTGCGTGGGCTTGTTCTCCCCTTTGTGGGGTGTTGTCCTCATTCGGGAGGTTGTTGTCCCCTCTTGTGGGGTTGTTGCTCTCTTTGTGAAGATGTTGTTCGAAGCTTAAGAACATGTATTATCTATTACCCTCGTTGTAATAAGTTGTTGTACCTATTATTTAGGTGTTAAAAACATCAATGCAACAAATTTTCGACAAAAAAAAGAGGGGAACTTTTTTCTGTTGTCTTTACTCTTCGAACAAATATGAATCTCTGCAAAATCAATGCCACTTCTAAGGAGTACTGTCTACATATGGGCACTGCTACGCGTACATCACAACGCACGTCATAACACATTTGCATGCGATGCACCTTAGGGTGCGATTCATACACATCTTGAGGAGCATCGCATGAACATTAGAACGGACATCGCGTTATGATGTGCGTTTGGTAATGTACGCATATCATTTTTCTATATAGAAAAATATTAGAAGGACAACAATAATGTCACATCGCAAGACACATTGACTAATAAAACCGTTCATATGACATCGACCTGCGTATTATGCTTTGAGATTTGTGTATGCTCGCATATCGAGACACACCCTTATGTGAGCAGATGTGTTTTGAGGTGTGACGTGTTGTCATTCTAGCACTTCAACAACTCAATTGTTCTTGATCGGTCGGTGCAAGTAGCCCTTACCGGGTTCACGAAACTCTGCTTTGAAAAGGTAATTTAGGCTTCTCAATTTCAAAATCTGGTTTGGTCTTTGTTGTAAACGGAGTTTGTTTGTGTGATTTAAGACTTCTGTTTGAGTAATCGTGATTTTTGTGGATTGGCTATGTAAAACCAAGTTGTGTGTGGTTCAAATGTTTGATAAAATGCCGCAAATAATGTCATTCCGATCCTTTAGACCATGATTTGTAGGGTTCGGTCTAAAAAGAGATCATAATGATCTTATTTAGAAGGAGAAAGTAATTAGAGAGAAAAAAAAAAGCGCGCACACACAACGACAACGACAAAGCCTCAATCCCAAATTAGTTGGTGACGACTACATGGATCATACTCTTCTATTGCGCTCGATTTGCTTTAATTAGTGGCATGCTTTCCAAATCCTTTAAATTGCTTCTTAATCAATGCCTAAAGAGATTAAATTTGGAGAGTTTGAGAGAGATGTGGAAAAGAAAGGACATTTAGAAAAAAAATGAGAGGAATTCGGTCAAGTTTTTTTGATAATCATGGGCGTTTGAACCCTTTTTCCGGCCCCTCACCCATGACCCCAGAGAAACCAATATATTTGGAATTAGGTCAAGTTGGAGATGAAGAGATTTAAATAGCAGTTTCATGTGGTGAGCGCCCTTTTAAATTTAGTAAAATGAACAAAGAGGTAGACTGAATCTTCAATGTTGTACCAATGTTGAAGCTGCCCATTTGTTTACATCTCAACCCTTCATTTGGACTAACTTATTATAATGAAAAAGAGAAACTAATTTATCACACGAAGCTACTAGTTGACATTCTATTGCTACAATTCAAACTAGAAAAATCGACTTTTCTATTCAACCAAGAACAATGTAGTCACACTAATTTCACAATTTATCAAGAGAGAAAAAACACAAATTTTTCTCATACTTACTCAAACTTGATCGATGCCCTCAGAGTGAGTTTTACAGTAAGGACTTTGTAGAAGAGGCTCCTGAAGATGTCATTGATGAGTAGCTGTTGCAGTTACTGCAATAGCATTTCCCTTGGTGCTTGACGCACCAACTCCCCTCGGTGCTTGTATATGACAAGTTGCGAATGTCAATTGGAGGTGCATAGTACATAGGGACTGGCATTTTGCCGGGCACGCTTGGCAATGGAGCTTCAAATCCTAGTACTTGAATGACTTGCCTTATAGAAGGCCTAAATTTGTAATCAGGGTGGACACACCAAAGTCCTACTATCATCAGATACTCCATCTGTTTCTCGTCGAAATCTGTATGAAGTCTTTCATCAGCTGCATCAAGAAGTCTTCCTCTGCCATAGAGGTCCCACACCCACTCCACTAATCTCACTTTTGATGCTTCTGACTTGGGCTCAATAGGCTTTCTTCCACAAGCAATTTCTAACGCGACAACTCCAAAACTATAAACATCAGATTCCTTGCTTGCTTTGCCAATGGTGACACATTCAGGTGCCAAGTACCCCATGGTTCCAGCCAGTACTGTTGTTTGTGAGCCTAGCTCATGATCCACCATACGAGCTAGACCAAAATCTCCAAGTTTGGCGTTGAAACCCGAATCTAACATCACATTACTCGATTTGATATCCCTGTGTACCACACACTGTTCCCACTCTTCATGTAGATAGAGCAAAGCGGAGGCCAATCCAAGAGCTATCTTGTATCTCACTGCCCAAGTAAGGAGGCTTTGTTGCCCAAAAAGATGTGTATCAAGGCTCCCATTAGGCATGTACTCGTAAACCAAAAGGAATTCACCATTTTCATGAGACCAGCCAATCAATTTGACCAGGTTTCGATGTCTTAGACGGCTAATTACTGTGACTTCTGAGACATATTCCTTCTTTCCTTGGCTTGATCCTCTTGAAATTCTTTTAACTGCAACTGACTCGTTGAAGGTACCAGCATTTAAAATCCCTTTGTAGACACCTCCAAACCCTCCTTGTCCAAGTTTTCCATCATCACTAAAATTATTTGTAGCAGAAACCAATTCCTTGTAAGTAAATCGTCGAGGTCCGGTTCCTTTAACAAATGTATCATCCATGGATATGTCGGCAACCATCACATTCTGATGTTTTGCCTTCGTCTTCTTAGATATTTTTCTGAAGATAATCAACAAGCTAAATATAGCTACTAAAAGTGCCATGGATGTGCTAAATCCAACCACCCAAGTAGCCTTTTTATGCTGGGATTTTCTCTCTTCAATAGGCCCCATGTTTGAGACAAAATCCCATGATAGTATCTTGTGGAGCTCTGTTGAAGTTCCAGTCGAAGCGGAGAACCCGACAATCACCACTTCAGGAAGAATTGTTGTCAAATCTAAGCTCAATGATAGACTTGGGACACCATTATAGGGTTCTTGCTTGTATGAAAGGTAAACAAAAAGATTTTTGGTTGTAGAGTTATACCCAATCCAAGCTGCACCAGTTCGACCGGCCTTGATATCAGTTATCCAAGTTCTGTTGGTAACAGAAACTATGGAGTTCACATTGATGCCTACATGATTGCCATCAGGATCCCAATCGTTCTTGAACGTGTCAAATTCAACTGCAACAAGTTTGTTTGATGTCAAGCCATTAGTGGATGAATTGAAGAGGCCTAACCATTGCCCTGTTGCATTTTCTGGCAGTGTGGAGCCGACGGGTGCAATAAAGAAGGCAAGGCCATCTCCATAATGCATTTTGTCCAATCCTTTTATGATGAATTCGAAATGCGTTGCGAAATCAGCTACCATGCGGGTTTTGGAATCCCAGAGTTTGATAGGCATTTCATAAACAGCCCGGCCGGAACTTTTGAGCAAGTTATCATCTGCTTGGTTTCTTGTCAGCTGGATGACATTCTCCCCCGAGGCAAATGCATCTCCAGAGAAAGTGATGTTAGGACTATTAGGACTGAAAGAGGAAAAATTGAAGACTGTGGAAGGCGTGGCTATGCAAAAAAGGGAAAAGATGGAGATTATGAGCAGGAAAGAAGCAGATGATTCCATTTCTTATGGCGTGGGAGAGTTGGATGCTCTTTCCTTCTTTTATTTGATTAACTAGGAAGAACATCAGGACGGGTGGATTGAGGACTGAGGTTTGTTTTCATGTCCTTGTTTGTTTCTATTTTGTCTTACATGTTGGTATGCTTCCATAATATTATTCATTTGGTGCTAATGGCCGGCTGCGATGTTTTTGCAGTATTTTATTTGCTTAAAATGACCTGTAATCTGTTATATGTGAGGTTAGGCCTTGGGATTTAGGAGACATTGACTTTGAGCCTTGTGAAAGGAAAGATTGGAAAAAGAGAAAGAAATAAAGAAGATAAGAAATGTAAAATCTTGATGTAACTAAGACAGTTTAGCCAAAAGATTGCATGCTTTTCTTCCTAATCTAATGTTCATCAGGCTTGTTATGGTGTCTTTTTGGTTCCCGTGGTACTATTTTCTGGTTTTCTTGTACCGATATTAAGTTTAGTCTCCGTCATTTTCAGTTAAAAGAATTGTTTCTTAGGAATCTCATAATGAGAGTTGATGTATGGGTTTGGTGAATAAAATGAATTAAGGTCAACGTTATCTTGAATGAAAATTCGGATACTTGTGTCATATATACATATATATTTTTTTAAATCTTTTTGAAATCAAATTTTGTTCTACTTTAAAATGGTCCTTTTCCAACTTGGATAATATGAATCAAGATCAATTATCTTCAATGAACGTTTGAATACTTGTGTCATGTTATTTTTGTGAAATCAGAATTCTTACTCTTTGGAACCACCTCATGGTACTTTCTTCTTCTTTCCCCCTTTTTTTTTAATCAGAGACAAAGTATTAGTGTTATGTTTAAAGGAGGACAAGGATCTGCTCTTAAATAAGCTCCACATCTATTTATGTGTCTTTGAATATTCATCTATTTCTTTTGTTCATATGATTTTATGAGTGATGCTACATTTCAAATCGCCCTTCCTCTAGAGCCACAGCCTTCCAACTTGTGACTGTGAGTGTCAAATAGCTTGAGCAGTTCTTTGTGTGACCCACGCAATGTCTATTTCTCTTTCTAATTTAGCCCATAGCGTAATGAAGCTGCAATAAACAAAATTTGACCCATTCCTTCATGAAATGTGAATATCAGGGATCGACATATGGTGTTTATCTATTAGAGTGCCAACCTAATGCTTGGATTTGTGGATTAAGAGGGGGACCTTCCGACAACCAAATGCTATTTTCTACTATATCTTTTTTCCATGTACAGAAATTTAGTTAACTTGGTCAAATAGTTGTAGGTTTATTGACAATGATAAGATTTAACGAAGTGGTGTTTATCTATTTTTTCTTTGAATCATTATTGGATTATTTGCTACTTATTTTTGCTTTTGTGCATATGCATACTTTTTGTGTATATGCGTCTTTCTCCTTACAAATGTGTACAACATGATGAAGGATTACTTGGAGGATTGAGCCTTGGATGAATTATGTTTTTCTTTTTCCTTTTTCCTGTTCACTCAGATCAAATACTGAATTTTGTAATTAAGACACAAAGTGGCCTCTCAAATGCCTTTACCAGTGTTTTGGCGCTTCATAGCCCAAGACTTACATGTACTCTAAATAGCATGATCCCTTATTTCATGTTTGCTGCAGTCAACTAAAAGATTCATGTATGCATGTTCTCATGCCTCTAGAATAAATATTATGCCTTGTGTTTGTGCATGTGTCTCTATACGTATATGATATGCGTGAACAGAGTTGATGATATTGGTTTTTCTCCTGTTAATATCATAGGCTAATCTGATCCTGATGTATAAAATTCATTCCAAAGCCATAAGAAACAAAATAATCAGTCTAGGAAACCTTACTTATGTTTGAGTACATGAAAGTATAATTATACACTAAAAAAATGAAAAAAAATACATCTGGAATCTCTTTAATTAAAACCCATATTTGGCATCAACTAATTGCTCACTTTATTCGAATGTAACAAAGATACGGAAGGAGAAGAACCTGGTGAGGACATAGTTATTTTGGAAGAATTAGTAGTGCAGCTGCTACACGAACATTGAGTGTGATCTCCTTGTGACCCAGTAAGACCATTGGAAGATGATGTATAAGAAAACGTGCAAAATTGTAGAGGAGGAGCAAAATACATTGGAGTAGGCAACTTGTTGGGGAGGCTGGGCAACGGTGATTCAAAATTAAGAACATTGATCACCTGCCTTATTGAAGGCCTTTGGGCATTGTCAGGGTGGCAACACCATAAACCTATAGTCATTAGACATATAATTTGTTGCTCATTGAGATCTGTTGTTAGTCTTTCATCCACTGCGTCGAGAAGCTTCTCTGTTCCATAGAGCTCCCAAACCCACTCAACCAGGTTTGGTTTTCCAAATTCCACTGGTCGTCTCCCACAAGCGATTTCAAGGGAAACAACCCCAAAACTATATACATCTGATTCCTTGCTTGCTTTGCCGGTAGTCACACATTCTGGTGCCAAGTAGCCCATTGTCCCTGCTAACACTGTTGTTTGTGAGCCCAAATCATGGTCCACAAGCCTGGCCAATCCAAAATCTCCAAGCTTAGCATTATAACTTGAATCCAGCATCACATTGCTTGATTTAATATCCCTGTGTATCACACATTGTTCCCACTCTTCATGAAGATAGAGGAGCGCCGAGGCCAAGCCAGTGGCAATCTTGTACCTAATTGTCCATTCAAGCGTGTTTTTCCCTTTGAACAGATGCATATCTAGACTTCCATTGGGCATGAACTCATAAACTAGAAGGAGTTCACCTCTTTCGTGGCACCATCCAACGAGTCGAACCAAATTCCTATGTCTCAATCGACTGATGATCTTAACCTCCGATATGTATTCCTTTTGGCCCTGTTTAGATCCTCTAGAGACTCTTTTAACTGCAACATTCGAGTTCTGCTCATCTATGAATCCTTTATAAACACCACCAAAACCTCCCTCCCCAAGCTTTCCTTCCTCGGTAAAGTTATCTGTTGCATCAACCAGTTCTTTGTAGGTGAATCTCTTTGGACCTGTTCCTTTTTCAAATTCATCATCAATGGACATGTCGATGCTCATTACGTCGCCATTTCCTTGAACAGTTCTCTTCTTTCTCTTCAAGAAATACCATGTCAACCCAAGCGCACAAACTAAAATAACTGAACCAATCACTATGCCAGCCACGAAACCAGAATTGTTCTTCTTGCTTCCTGCAATGATTTCCAAGCTTGAGTTGAACTCCCAAGATAAAACATTATGAAGTTCTGCATAACTTCCAGTGGAAGCCGAAAACCCAACACTAATCCATTCTGGTAAAATATCCCTCAAATCAACAACATAAGAAAGGCTAGAATTTCCATTGTAGACGGGGTTTTTAGCGTAAGTCAAGAAGACGCTTAAGTTTTTTGTGGTAGAATTGTAAGTAACCCAAGCATTGGCTGTTGACCCGTTCTTGATGCTGCTCCTCCATGTTACATTAGCAGCAGATACAATTGAGTTGATATTGATGCCTACGTGATCTGCACTTGGATCCCATGGGTTTTTGAAACTATCAAACTCAACTGCAACAATTTGATTGTTGGTGGAGTTGAAAGCTGTCTGTTCACTGAATAGACCGAGGAAGCCACCCGTTGAATTAGGGGGGACTTCAGACCCGGAGGGAGCAAGGAAGAAGCAGAGCCCATCGCCATATTTGCTGGTATTAAGAGCATTGATGATAAAGGAGAAATGAGTAGTGAAATCAGTGAGCCTTCTGGAGGCGCTGTCCCACAGTCGAACCGGTTGAGAATATATGGCGCGGCCTACACTGCTTGTGAGTGGACCGTCACGTTGATTCTTTGTGAGTTGAAGGGCTCCATTTGATGAGAATGCATCCTCTTGGTAAGATATGTTAGGGGTGTTTGGTTGAAACACTGAGAAATTGAAAGAAACCGAATTTGCAAAGCGAATAATGAATAAGCAAAACATGGAAATCCTAAAAATTGAAGTAGCTGCAATGGAGTGCATGGAGCTTCTTGGGCAGTAGAGAGCCATGTCGTGATTTGGAGTTGATGAAGCCTCAGGGTAGTTCAAATATTGGTGGCCGATTCATATCTAACTTGTCGACATTGTATTTAGATTAATAGGTCTTAGTCATTCATTTTATTTCTAGGTTCCGCGACATGCCTTGGTTACTAATATGTTTTGAGGTTGTCTTTAAATTGACACGTCTAAATACTAAGTTGGATGGCGAGTATTGTATCAATTTGACGTGGTCTTTATGTTGATTCTTAAGGAGTTCTCCCAGAGGCTTAGAAGTGAAAATCGTCTAAAAGTCAGACTTGATTATCTTAATTTCTAATTGGTAGGTTAGGTAAGATGATGCATGCAATTGTTATATTAGAAATTTAGAAGTCATATTTTTGTCCACTTGAAGAAATCAAGGTCTCTCGGCTTTCCATGTGTATGGGACAATTTGTTTTTGATAAGCCACAGCAATTATTAAATTCTTCTTTTTCTAATCAGTGTCCTTTGATATGGCCAGGATCAGAGTGATTCTTTCACCTAATCCAACTCAGGCTTTTGAAAATTATTTCTGTGCTAAAAATCATTTAATGAACATTAAAGGAGGAAGGTGAATCTATTGGTCCTCCTGGATTTAATAAATTTTCAAGTTGCTGTCCCGTTTTGTCCATGAGCGGCAACCTAAAAGTCTCTAAAAAGCATGTCTAGGATGAATAGAAACTGATAATTTCATCATTTTTCTAGAGTGCATCTAAAAGAACTGATTCAGTGATTGATTCAATTGGTATGCCAATTGTTATATGGAATAAATTCTCTCTCTCTTTTTCTAACAAGGATTTTGGAGTATAGTGAATAGAGCTTGCCTTCCCAATTCTTGCCCGTCCTGTAACAAATTGATGGCCAAAGCTAAGCTAGCTAGGCTTTGCACTCAGCCGACTCTTGTTCTTTAAACATCTGAAAAGATTCTTCATAAGCTGTCACATCTTCCCTAGCCACTCTATAAGTGAAATAGAAACTTGTGACAATTTCACTATTTTCAGTCTTTATTTGGATGGTTGATCTCTCCATATCTTTATGCTTAGCCCTTAAAAAACTTCAATAACAAAGAAACTTTTTTTTTTTTTTTGGTACGGATAAACATAACTACATTGTACAAACATTGACATGTACACAAACTTGAAAAACATATTCCTTTCTGAACTTGTGGCAGTGAAACTACCAATTACAGAGTTACTTGAACTATGAGCGAGGCAGCAAGATTGTGCTGTCGCATGATGCATTAGATGTCCCCAAAGTATGGTTGGGAGGCATGGATTGAGTAGGCATTGGCATCATAGATGGAAGATCTGGTAAGGGAAAGTCAAAATTGAGAACACTGATTGCTTGCCTTATTATGACGGCCTTAGATTGTGATCTTGGTTAGTGCACCACATCCCTACAACTAGGGGTGACAATTTGGGTCATGATGCGATTTACACAACACGACACGTAATAAACATGTCATGGGTTTGACATAAGTGGGTCTGCGTCATAAACATGTTAACACGTTTATACACGGTTAATAAACGAGTCATTAACATGTCAACTTGCTTAACTTGTTTATGACTCGCTTAACATGAGCAAAGAATAATGTATAAATAATAAATATGGTATAATAAATAGATTAGTACAAACTTCACCCATTTGAATAAATGTTAATAATATGATTTATTTTTATTTGTGTAGACATCTTTTATCTTATTTTATTTTATTTTTAGAAGAAATAGTTATGTTTACTTTTAATATATTGTTTATGTTTTATATTTTATTATTAATTATTTATTAAGAAAAAAATAAATTTTTTCACCAAAGTAAAATTTAGATTTTTTTTGAGGATTCTTATAATTTTGTATATGTTATTTTCACGAGTCATTTTCCCTTTATTTTTAAGATAAAGAAAGACTTGAATGAAAAAGTAAAGTAAAACTTAAGACTATATATAACCCTATTATATTTTATCGGCTATTTAATTATGTTAGTTTAAATTTATTCATGTAGATATATTTAAAAAAGTCGTAAACAAATTATAAAAGTTTAAATACGTTTAAAAATCTAAATAAAATATTTAATAAATTGGTGACACGAATACACGACATGTTTGACACGACCCATTTAGACACGAAAACGACTAACACGATTAATAAATGTGTCATGTGTGAAACATCATGCTAAAAGGTAAAGCAGAGAGGTCGTGTGTTCGACTCCTCTTAAGCAAAAAATAAATAAATTAGTATTTAAGTCTAGTAGTCTACTTAAAATGGATTCGCCTCGTGTAATGGGTTTGCATTATATGAGTCATGACCTGTTTACGATACGACGCGTTTACTACTCACTGACAACAATCATCAAACGCTCCAACCGCTTCTCATCAAAATCTATATCAATCTTGCATCCGCTGCTTCAAAAATCAAAACATGCCGAGAGCTACAATTAGTGATAGGTAATGTGGCGTCGGTGGTGTACAACCGAGAATTTCCTCCTACTCTCGGTTGTACACTTCGAGAGAGGTCTCGTAGGATCGGTCGTCATAGGACGAGAGTAAGGCGAATTGAAATGGTCAATCCATCTCGGTGGTGTACAACCGAGAACTTGCTATTGGACTCGGATGTACACCGCCGATATATTGGACTCCTTGTTGGCCATGGGTGACCGAAAATATGGGTTGTTTCACGAACCCGCTTGACCGAGACATCGAAATGGATGAATTTGAACATTACTTTTTGTAAATTTTTTTTTGTGGTATGTCAAACTAACTATACAATATTGAAAATCCAAAGACGACAATTTGCACCGAAACTTAATTAATTATAAATATCCGTAACATTCAAACCGACTCTATAAGTGTCCATCCATAAGTAAACAACAATCGAAATACAAAGACAACATTTGTATGTCCACAATTTCCATTCGAAGTAATTGGCAAAATTTCTAAATGTTTAGCCATCAAGGTTTCTAGGTACAAGCTTTACACTACGGTGTATCTAAATCTACAAATGTGTATGGTGGCTTCATCAAGGTTAGCTGTAATGGGCGCGATGTCTCGAAATACGAATCCATCTCGCCAACCTTTGGCGCACTCCTCAACGTACCGATCCCACGATGGATATAAGGATGGCAACGGTGCATTCACACGCAACTTCACCGTCAAAGTGAACAGTAGAACATAGAAGATATTGTCACAAACCCGATTAAGGGGGAAACAAAACAATTCACAAAAAATCATAGAACTTACCCTAACCCAATGGATATTCCTTTAATTTGTCATTGCAATGATAAGTCTGTTGGCAACGACGACGGTGGAGCACTACGTAGAGGTAGGAATGTGGAGGCACTCCCATGCGAGAGGTTGACGAGAATGACATTGAATGTCGTGGATACTAACAATCCCATGTCCGGAAGTGTCAACCATTCTTTGAAAGATGCCCCCACTTGCTTCTCTCGGGCAATGCCCCGCATTCTTGATAGTCTCGAAACTCGAGCCAATCACTTCCCGCCAAAGGTCTTCATACCCGATAATCTCATCGTACATCCTTCTACGCACAATCCTCCACCCGTCTACATCGGCAAGTCGAAGCCAGTGGCTATACACCGATATCCACAATTTCCATCGGAAACCACATCGATAATGCCCTCAACATGTGACAACCAATCCGGTTATAAGCAATGACCATAAGCCATGTTAGATCCACTTTGCGTGCGTCGACCGGCACGACGCATTTGTGGAACAACCTTGCCTTTCTTTTCTCGCCTAGAAGTGGAGGCCTCTTTTGTGGAGTGGGAGGACTCAACTTGTTTTCTCTTCGACATCGCCTTGCCTCCGATTGGAGACCCGGTGTCCTCCCACCCGCATCCTCAACTTCCCCGCTCGCACTCCACAAAAGACGAAGGTGGACTAATCTCCCGAGCCGCTGAATTTCGTCCTCCCACCCGCATCCTCAACTTCCCGCTCCCCTTATCCAATCTTCTGCGGTGTCGTGATTGTGCCTCCCACATATAACTTGATGGTGACATACCATAAGGAGTCGCATTTTCCTTTACGTTAATAAGGAAAGGGCATCCACATTTCTTCGTACTGGGTTGGAGTCATCGCCTTTTCATCATTTCTTGATTTCTTTAAAATTTTGGCCGCTTTCCCCTTCCCTACTCTCGAGCCGGTCCCCTATATGTCCTGCACCTCTCACAGCAAGTTTCACCCTTCCCTGCGCTTAATGCCCCGGCATCCGAGCGCTTCGTTACTAACACAAACTTGTTCTCACAACTAATCATTTGAAGCCATGAAATAGCCGCTTCTCGAGAGGGGAATGGCTTACAAGGTGTAAAAGTGTCCTTGTAGTCCGGAAAATTACTAGATACCGACATTACCTCGCAATACAAACAAGTGTAACATTATAATCAACCAAAATGTACAAAGACAATAAATCAAAATGCTTTCCATTTGCATATAGCTCTGCCACCCAAGCAACCTGCAGCGACACCTTTCCCTCTTCCTCACCAGTTTCAACTGCTTTTCTTCCACATGCAATCTCTAAAGCTATAAACATCCGATTCTTTACAAGCTTTGCATCTTGTGAAACACTCTGGGGCGAGGTAAACTATCGTCCCAGCGCAAGAGTTGTCATCTTCGCTTCCTTTTCATGATCAACAAGTCTTGCTAGTCCGAAGTCTTCAAATTTAACATTGAAAGCTGAATCCAATGTTGCATTGCTAGATTAAATATCTCCGTGCACAACAAGTTGTTCCTCCTCTTTGTGCGGATAGAGCAATGCCGAGGCCATACCAAGAGCTATTTTGTACCTCAATTCCCATGTCAACCCAGCTCTTCTGCCAAAAAAATGAGAATCAAGACTGCCGTTTGGCATGAACTCATAAACAAGGAAGAGTTTACCTTTTTCGTGGCACCACTCTATCAGTCTCACTAAATTTTTGTGTCATGACAATCTGCTAATTAATAATCCTTGCTTCTGATACAAACTCCTTCCCTTGCTTAGACTCTCTTGACACTCTTTTAACATCCAAATTCAATTTCAAGTCTCTTATAAAACCTCTGTAAACTCCTCCAAATCCTTCCTCCTCGAGCTTTCGATCCTTTAGAAAATGACTCATAGCACGGTCTAGTTCTTTGTATGCGAACCTCCTGAGCGCTGCTCTCCTAACGTAATTGTGTTATGCATCAAAGGTGTTATCTTCTTCTTGTCTTCCTTTTCACTTCTTCCACAGAAGCAGAAGAATCAATCCCAATCCTCCAGCAAGAACAGTCCCCCTAACAGCCAGACGGCCCAGTCCTATCTCCGATCCTATGTTTTTCTTATTTTCACCTCCACTACCAATACCTTAACCATGTGGAAATCGACTTCCTCTGGTGCCCGAATCTGATGGTAACTCTGTGGAATTGAACTCCAAAGTATAGATATTATGCGTCTCTGAAGGTGATCCTAAGGCAGTATATTAACCGACATTGACCCATTCAGGTAAAACACTTCTCATTTCAACAGCATGGGTAAGAACATACAAGATTTTCATGGTTGAATTGTAGCCAATACAAGCATTTTCTCTCGTTTAGTTATCGTACTTGAGTGTTGTATTCCAGGTTACTTCAGAAACAACATCACCACTTGGATCATACAAAGTTCGTGAAGTGTCATATTCAATTGCAACAGTTGGATTATGTGTTGAATTGAACTTGTTATTTCCTGAAGAAGCACCATAAGAGTTAGGAGGGATTTGAGAACCATTGGGAGCAATGAAGAAGGCCATCCCACCGGCACCATACGGTGGATACAACATTTCGACCATGAATAGAAGAACCTTGTGGTGAAGTCAGCTACCTTGCCAGTGCTTGAGTCCCAAAGGTGCACAGGTTTTGAATATAATACTCTGCCGAGACTGGTATTAAGTAGTTTACGACTTTGATCTTTATTGAGTAGATGAAGTCATCTCTAAGGCTGTAATTGCCTTGACAAATTGGTTTATTGGGCAAGTCTAAGAAGCGACATTTGAAGGAAGCTGTATTAACATAGAAGATGAGTAAAAATAGAGTGAATATAAGAAGGAAACAGGAGAACATGGTTTTGGGTGATGGTGTATCTTGAGTGTTTGATCTTGTAGGCACCATATGGTTTGATTTGTATAGAAAGATAATTGCTGGGTGGCAACCTATGTAAAATCATATGAAAGACGTACTTTACTACAGCCTTGGTCCCCCAAAACTGCAAAACTGATGAATTCTTCAGTTATCCCCTTAAACATTCTCTTACTTCATGTTGAGTCCATTTTGACACATCTGAAAGGAGCTAAGAACCCAAAATAAAGACAATGAAGTGTTTTACACGTTCATAATTCATACTATTCAAAGAGGGGTCTTGTGCAAGCGTCAGTGCATGTCCTTGATCTTATTAAATATATAAGTACAAAATCTGATAAGAAACTTAATCCATTTTATGGTCCAGGCATATGTTCGTACATACATTACAAGTTGCAAGTTGAATGTTACATTCATCTCAATGTATCTTGTTCTTTGCATCAAAAAAAGTTTTCAAGCCTTGATTCCAAATCACTTGTGGTCGGCTACATGGATTACATGCTTCCACCCAGCTTTATTTAAATCAGTTGACGATGTGCTTTCATAATCCTTCATAATTAATACATCCCTAGTAATTTATATCATAGAATTCCTCCAATTTTTATTTTCTCAAATCTTCTAAATAGTTGATGCAAATTGTTTTTATGTCAAGTCATTGGTAGTCTAATTTCTTCATTTATATGTTCACATGGTTAGCGTCTCCAAACTGGTATCATATGTCAAGGTGATCTTTAAAAATAAATGAACAGCTGTTTTTTAGCTGTAAAGTATCTGAATCCTTGTGGAAAAAACTGATTAAGAAATGAGGGTGTTTGGGGCATATTCCAGGAAGTTGAACAATGATGATAATTGGATCTCCACAAGCCAAAAAGAAAGATGAGGAACCTGTGTGGAGTAGTCTCCCTTGAGGTAGCATGATCAATATGCGAAAAACACAGGAACAGAGCATTCAATGGCAATTTAAGGGATGTTAGAAGCTTATGGGAGATCGCTCTTTTCCTCAATCTTAAGGTTGATAAAGATGGACCCCACCGCGGGTCCATTGGGTTCCCGCTGTGGGTCCAATCTAGGCTTAGAAAGCTCCATTGTGGGCCCAAGTTGGTAGTAAATGGGGCCCAGTGTGGGTCCTGCTAACTTGAGGATTCTGATCACTTAATGGTAGATGGTTAAATTTAAAGCCTTCTTTTGGCTTGCTGGAGAGAAATTTGGGATGTGATTTACTTTTGTCTAATTGGCCTAGGGGGTGCTTAATATTTTGAGGTAGGTGTTCAGTGCTAGTACTTTAATTTCATTTCTAGAGGGGCCTCCTTACCTCCTTGTCTCTAAAGTCTCACTTATGGAATACAATTTGATGTTTCATAACTAAAAATAATCAAATAAATTTGCCAATGGTTTAGTGAATTTTTTTTTTTTTTTTTAATTTTTCAATATTCGAATTACTGATTATGCGTAATGGAAAGGTGGTTGCCCCGAGTACCGGCGGCCGATCAAGTTACTTGGCTACCATTTTGATATCCGATGCGAACGGGCTCCTCTAATCTTGTCAACGATGCGTTGTCTCGCTTCCTAGGTGGATAGTTCTTTGCATTCTATGACGGTGTCTTCTCTTGGGGACTCTGCGGCCATCACCGCTAGAAGTCCAGGGTGATTCTACTTTATCTCCCATTTTTCTCGGGTCTCCAGGGGCTCTCTCACCAAACCGGGTGGTCCATCCGGCGGGGGCCTTCTCCTCTTTAAGGGCCGCACCGTAATCTCCGCCTCCTCCTCCCGCCAAGGCACGCTTTGTTGATCGAGTTTCACTCCTCTCCCATCGGCGGCCATGGTGGTTTCTCAAAACCTATAAACGCATGGTCAAGGAATTCTTTTGGCTCGGGATGAAGAATGATGTCAAGGAGTTTGTCACCTCTTGCGACATTTGCCGGCGTAATAAATACGAGACTTTATCTCCGGGGAGTTGGAATACAATTTGATGTTTCATAACTAAAAATAATCAAATAAATTTGCCAATGGTTTAGTGAATATTTTTTTTTTTTTTAATTTTTCAATATTCGAATTACTGATTATGCGTAATGGAAAAATTATAAAAAATAGATTAAATAATGCAGATTTTGTCAACTTTTATCAAAATTTATCAGATTTATTGGAACAATTCCATCTTTTTTCTACTAAAGGAAAGATAGAAAAATTTCAGAAAACCCAGAAAAAATCATTAAATATCAGAACTTTACCTATCTTTTGAAAAGTAGTTTAATTTTTCAAATCCTCCTTTATTCAATGGATATGTATTTAGACATGCTAAACTTTAAAATTTATGATCAATACCATTAACTATTTGTGGTTCCATTCTGACCCCTGCTCCCTACAAAAAAAAAAGCAATGAAAAAGATTGATCATCTTCTTTGGTGAGATGGTAGAGGCATCACTTGCCAAAAGGCAAGGTTTGGGGAGGTAGCGGGTTCGACTCCCACTTAAGTAAAAAAAAAAAAAAAAAGGATTGATAATCTCTACCTCAAGATATTGTGTTTGAGAATCCACAAGTTGAAGTCGTTTTGGAAGATTTAAGGATCTCTAGGAGCTTGCAAGCGGCCTAGAGTACACTTGAGCAAAATGAAAGTAATTTTCTCTTTAAGTTGATGTGTAGATGGTTTTATATGGGCATTGGTCCTACTCCACGTTTTTAGATGTTCTTTTCACTTGTATCTGTATTTTGTTCCAACAAGTTACTGCGCAAGGTGATAGTTATCTACATAGATGTCAAGATATCTCTATAAGATGAAATATTGAGCTTACTAATGCTAAATTGATGGTTATTATTCCACATTAGAACTTCACATGCTAATTATAATTGATAATTTATGATAATGCACTCCATGTCACACGGCCATGTTATGGCATCAAAAGAGTCATATACTGATTGAGTTAATTAATATGTCAATTGTTGTGTTACTAATATGTCTTGACCTACTTTCTTACAGGGACTTGGATATTTAGGACATGAAGCTTGCCTCCTGTTTTCTGCTCTAATACTACATAGAGACAAATGAATGGTCAAAGGTAATTGTGAAGCATCTATGTGGATCTCTGGGCAAACTAGGCATTCAATCTGTATAATTGTTATAGCATATCACATTCTGCGAAGTAATACTTGCTAAGACCTAAGAGTGAAGTAAAGCTTTTGTTAATTTCACTACTTAAGGTATCAATTTGTATGGTTGATCTCTCTGTCTCAGTGTGCTTATTGTTTGAAATTTCCCTCAAAAACTGAACAGCGCAGACAAGTTTTTGTGCATATTGGTACTGTAGCTACAATCAACATAATGAGTTTAGTCTATTCATTGAAAGTAAAAATATTAGCAAATCTAAGTTTCTTCATGTTAGGATTGCAAAAGAGATGCAGATTCTGAAAACTTGGCAGATGTATTTGAACTGGAAGAAGGGGCACTGGCACTTGAGGCATAAATTGAGTTTTTAGTGAATACATTGTGTTGGTAGATGATGCTTTAATTAGATATCTCAAGGCATATGCTTGAAAAGTATGAAATGAGTAGACATTGAAATTCTTGATGTAGGATCAGGAATGGAGAATCATAATTGAGAAGTTGCTGCTTGCCATATTGGTGGCCAAAATTCATATTCAGTCTTGCATCAACTGCCTCAGAATGTCTTCCATTCGCGTACGAGCTGCACCACCCAAGCAATCAATCCTTATTTTCCCTCTTCCTCAGTGGGTTCAACAGCTCTTCTTCTATAGTTAAGGATAAATTCTCAGTTTAATGCAAGGACGCTAAAACTGAATGAATTCTTCAGGTACGCCCTTGAATACTCCTTAGCTTCATATTGACTGCATTTTGACATTTTCAAAAGGGTGACACTACAAATCAGGATTGCTTTTCTCAAAAAAATAATAAAAAAAAAAACAAATGGGGTACGAGAGATTATTAGTTTATAGTATTTGAGGAAGAGGTCTAATGATTCATAAAAGGAATTATTGTTTTGGCGTACTCAATTAAAATAAGAGGACGGTGTGCAATTATCTATTGTGATATGAGTTCTTTTTTATTTCTTATGGTTAGACTAATCAAGTGTTTCCCATGGAGAGGCCGTGTTGGCCATTTATTGACTACAAAGGCTTTTCTAAGCTATCTGCCTTCTTTCAATGGGCGGTCTGTGGTTTAAATCTACCAAAGGATGCAATGCTTGTTTTAGTTAAATAATTTTTACTATTTAAAAAATGAAAACCTTTGGTCTGTTGCTGAGCTCCTTTTCACACTATACAATTCATAAGATTTTTTTTTTTTTAAAGATTGTATCTAAGAAGAGCAAGCATTTGTTTATTGACTAAACCAATGACTAAGATATGATCTTGGCCATGGAAATTGGTGGCATGTAATCAATAAGTCCTTAACAGTAGTCATTAAAAGAAATAAGTTTTCATGAGTTGCTTCAATAAAAAATTATCCAATATAACAATAATCTCATATAATGTTAGATTAGTTGATCGCCTTTTGAGCATTGATCTTCTTGAAAGCCATTTGATGAATGGTTTTTTTTTCTTTTTTGCATTGTTTGAAATAAATTTTTTTTTTTTTTTTTTTTTCAGTTTAAACACACTCCAAACTGATTTTTTCTAGATACATCTCATTAAATGTTTAGTTATTAACTTGGCCTTTGATTTTGATAAATATATGATTCTTTGTTCAACTATAGATTGTGATTGAATCAAACTTCATTTAAGTGAATTATTCTGGATTAGTCAATGCGAAGAAATCATGCAATTTATTTACGAATTGCAGTGTACCTTTCATTACGGGAAAATTATTTTTGTACTAGTTTACTGCTAGCTTAATTCTCCGTATAAAACCTAGTTGAACTAAGTTTGTGATGAATTAATTGTGCCTTTAGCCCAAAACCTATTGCATTGCAGTGCTCTATCACTAGTAAAATGATCTAAAATGAGGTTTGTGATGGGCCGGGTGGTGAAGCAATCCCTATGTACAAGAGCTAGGGATTCTAATTTGAATATTGGATAGAGGTATATCTATGATAATAAGTTGTTCTTATGTGGAATTCATAGGTCCCAATGACTCATTAATATTTTTTTTGAAAATTGACTCATTAATTTGAATTGCTATCAGGAGATGAACGATTGGCATTCAGTGAGATTCCTATTGTTGCTCGAGAGAGAACATTTGGCAATGAGAGACTATGATAGACATTATTGACCACACACTATTTTATGAAAACCTAGAAATAAAAATAATTTAAGTTAGGTGAACTTGACACCCTAGTGATCCTTTCCCTGAATCTCGATCCTTCCAAAAATTTAGCTTAGCTAGTTCTCGTTCCATGGTTTTTTGTTAGTTTCATCTGTTTTTCATATTTATGAATTATGGTCTAGTCAGATTTACCAATTTCAGCACTTTAGCAGGATCAGCAGGATTCTTCCACCTGAACCAACATAATTTTTTAAACTTAAAGTCTATTCAAAGTCATCAAGTGAATATAAATGGCAGTCGGTAAATCCTGTACCTAATGAGTGTCCTAGATTTAATAAATCTTCAAGTCTCCATCCAATTACGACCATGAGTGGTGTCTTAGAAGTCATTAATTTGCGCGTCTAAGATGTAGAAAAAAAGCGGTTGTTTTTATCATTTTTCTTGAATTACACTACCAGAGCAAACATATTGATTGATTTAGTTGGGATGTCAATTGTAATATTTGATAATTATCACTTTTTAACAAACAAAGATCTGGGAAAATAGAATGTAGAGTTTTCCTTTGGATTCCTGCTCCTATCCTAATATAAAATGGATACTTAAGGCTTACTATTCAGCCTCTGGGAGCCTATTTAATTAGCTTGCTACGCTTTGCACTCTGCCGATCTTTTCCTTTTAACATCTGAAGAAGTTTGTAAGTTATCACATGTTTTCCCCAGTAATACTTGTGAAATAAAAGCTTTTATTAGTTTCACCATGTTTGGCATTAATTTTGCGGGTTAATCTCTACATCTCTTTATGCTTGTTGCTTGAAACAGCCCTTGTAATTAACTTGAATAACAAAAACAAGTAAGGGCAAGATAACTACACGATGTGTTTTGCCTATTTGCTGAAAGTACAAAAAATGACAATAGTAAACCAATAAAAATGATAATTCTACATGTCTTCGTGTCAAGAAATTTAAATATGCTCCTCACGCATATATAATGCTTGGCTGATGTCTTTCACTTCGAAGTTGTGGCAGTGAGAGTACCATTTGAAGAATAACTTGGATTTATGAGCGAGGCAGCAAGATTGAGCTGTCGTATGTTGCATTTGATGTCTCATAAGAATGGTTTAGAGATATTAAATCAGTAGGCACTAACATCCTAGATGAAAGATCAGGTAAGGGAGAATCAAAATTAAGAACACTGATTGCTTGCCTTATAGATGGCCTAAGGTTGTGGTCATGGTTACTGCACCACAGTCCTACAACCACCAAACGCTCCAGTTGCTGCTCATCAAAATCTGTATTCAATCTTGTATCCACTGCTTCCAAATGCGTTCCGTTCTCATATAACTCTGTCATCCAAGCAACCAGACCTATCTTTCCCTCTTCTTCAGTAGGTTCAACTGCTTTTCTTCCACATGCTATCTCCAAAGCTACAACTCCAAAGCTATAAACATCAGATTCTTTACCAGCTTTGTATGTAGTGAAACACTCGGGGGCAAGGTAACCCATTGTCCCCGCAAGCATGGTTGTCTTCACCACCTTTTCATGATCAACAAGCCTTGCTAGCCCGAAGTCTCCTAGTTTAACATTAAAGGCTGAATCCAACATCACATTGCTGGATTTAATATCTCTATGCACAACACATTGTTCCCACTCTTCATGCAGATAGAGCAACGCCGTGGCCAGACCAAGAGCTATTTTGTACCTCAATTCCCATGTCAAACCAGCTCTTCTACCAAACAAATGAGAATCAAGGCTGCCGTTTGGCATTAGCTCATAAACAAGGAGGAATTCACCTCTTTCATGGCACCACCCTATCAGTTTAACTAAATTCTTGTGTCGCAATCTGCTAATGATCCTTACTTCTGATACAAACTCCTTCTTCCCTTGCTTAGACCCTCTTGACACTCTTTTGACAGCCACATTCAAGTTCGAGTCGTTCACAAAACCTTTGTAGACTTCTCCAAACCCTCCCTTCCCAAGCTTCCCATCCTTCGCAAAATGACTCGTTGCACGGTCTAGTTCTTTGTAGGTGAACCTCCTCGGACCTGCTCCCCTTACATAATAGGGGTCCCCTGTAGCGTCAAACATATCTTCTTCTTCTTCTTCTTGTTTTCCCTTTCTCTTCTTCCACAAAAGAAAGAAAATCAATCCCAATCCCACAGCAAGAACAGTTCCACCAACACCTAGACCAATCAACAACCCTTTCATATTCTTCTTTTTCCCTTTATTAGCAGCACCTGAAACTTGGGGAACTTGACTTCCTCCGGAATTCGAACCTTGCGGAGCTTGAGTTCCTCCAGTCCCTGAACCTCGCGGAACTTGAGTTCCTCTGGTGCTTGAGTTCAATGGTAACTCTGTGGAATCGAACTCCCAAGAGTAGATGTTATGCAGCTCGTAGGAATTACCTGCTGAAGCAGATAAGCCAACATTGACCAATTCAGGGAGGACATTTTTTATGTTGACGGCATGAGTAAGAAGATACTTCCCATCAAAGACAGGATTCTGATCAAAACTGACAGAGACACCCAAGATTTTCGTGCTTGAATTGTAGCCAATCCAAGCATTGCCTCTGGTGTTGTTACTAAACTTTAGCGTTGTGTTCCATGTTGCTACAGAAATAATTGAATTGACATCGATGCCTAGATGATCACTGAGTGGATCATTTACATTTGGATAGGTGTCTAGTTCAACAGCAACAAGTGGTTTCTGTGTCCCATTGTTGTTATTTTCATAAACAATTCCAAGAGAACCACCAGAAGAGTTTGGAGGGATTGTAGAACCATTGGGAGCAATGAAGAAGACAATCCCATCTCCCCCGTTAGGTGGAGTAAGTGTTTTGATCATGAAGGAGAAGGTTGTGGTGAAATCAGCTACTGTGCCAGTTCTTCTGTCCCATAGGCGCACCGGCTCTGGATACAACATTCTGCCAACGGTGTTTAGAACAGGTGATCCATTTTCATTTGAATTGAGTAGCACTGCGCCATCTTTGAGGAAGTAAGTGCCTTGAAAAGTCAGGTTTTCTGGTGAGTCGAAGAATCGATAATTGAAGGAAGTTGTCTGAACACTGGAGATGTGTAGAAGTAGTACCATGAAAAGAAGAATAAAACAGATAAAATTGGTTTTGGGTGGTGGCCTATGTAGAGTAATTGATCTTGCAGGAGACATGAAAAAGAGAAATGTAGGAATGTTTGGTGGGAAACTAAAGCAGGTTATTATATTAAAGATACACTTTGTGAGAGACAACTTTGATCCACCAAAACAAATTGGTTAAATTCTTCGTTTTCCTCCTTTAAGCATACTTTAATCGATTTCATGTTGATTCTATTATGACTAGTAATGTGGAATGGAGGCAAAGGTTAGAAAAGCTGAAATGGAGAGAATTGATGTGAGAGTTGAGAAAGAAAGAAGAGGGGGAATGTGCAGTTGGAGTTGGTTACTTGACATTGGAGCAGCAGAGGAAACATGAAGCTCTGAAATAAACAGAAAATACATGAAAAAGATTAGTGATATGTAGACATTTATATTACTGATCAAGGGGGATCAGGGATGGGGTAGGGGTGAAGAAATCACCGCGGATTTGTTTGAATACCTATTTTTATACTTTTGAAGCACATGGAAGACTAGTTGAAAACATGAAAGTAACTGTATATTCCCACTAAGTTGCAAGTATTATTGTAATAACTAATAAATACCAGACATTTTACTTTTTGTCATGTTTTTAATTGTGCATATCATGAAATGCATAAATGATATAAAACTTATGTTATTTTAAATCGCAACTCAACTTTTAAAATGTAACAGCACTTCTTTTATATTATTTAGCAGGTTCGTGGACAGTTTTCTAATGCTTCAGGAGTACTTTAATCACATGAAATGAGATAGCTTTGAAAAGAAGCTCTTTTTTTACTATCATTTTTGAAATGCTAAATATATTGGAAAGTTTTGAAGCATTGTCTCATGTTTGTTGTTGTTTTTGTTATGTAGTATTTGGTTTTTTATTTTTATTTTTATTTTATCATTGTTGTTGTTGTTTTTGTGGGTCTTCCATTCAAAATCAAATTATAATATAAACTATACAAACAAATCTATTTTGTTTATCCAAAATTGATACTGAAGTGTTGAATGATGTCTCTGCTTCTGTTTGTTTTCTTTTTCCTCTACCACCGTAACTTGTTCTAGATGTTCTTTATTCTTGTTAAATAAGAGGACTAACTTTTCCCTAACCGCGTCTATAGACCACCACCAATTTTAACAATAGTATAATATAAATCCCACTAAGCTGCGCATGCACTCAGATTGCGTGTTTGGTGTATAATGATGAAAAACTATTTGATTCTATGATTATAAGTCTTTTTTTTACATCTTTCCGGTATTTGAAATCTATGTGCCTCGATTACTCTAAAATTTTGGAGTAAAAATTAGTGATAGAATAATCCAAGACGTAAGGACCTGGAAATAGAAAATTACCATGGAGTTCGAGCTCTCTTTGACACAATTGTGGGTGACCATTCCACCAAAATCTCTCCATGTACAGGCCAAGTTTTGAACCTGATCATGCTTAAGGAGCAGTACGGTTCTTTTCATTCCATGGGAGCCAACTCTTGTTCTTAAATTATCATTAAAGAAAATAGAACTAAGGGAAGTATTTAAATTATTAGTCAATTGCGGTCTTAAATGGTTAAAACTTGAAATGCCCCCAAGAAAGTGAAGGTGTGTCTCTACTTTGCCTTCTCACATGCACACATTAATCTTTTTGTTCTCTGTTGGTCTCAACCACCATGTGAGAACAACAAAAAACGCCTTGTGATTCATTGCACCCAGTGCTTGTGTGAGTTTTTTAAAAATATAGTTGTGTGAAAACCTTATGGCATACATAGTATTATTGTATTACTATTACAAGTAGGGTAATTTGAACGTTGGACGCGCTTTTTTAATAAAGTATATATACAATAGTTCAATTAGTCAATGTTACTTTTTGAATAATTCAACAAAGAACAGGAACTTAGTATCAAACACTTTTTATCTATTTCTGTTTTAAGTGGCGGGGGCTGGATTCTGGCTTTACATCTTGTAACGGGATTTGTCTCTGCTTATTTGTACTTCATTATGAATTTGCAAGCCAAATTGAGTTTTTCTTTTTTTCTTAATTTCTTTTAAGTAACAGTTTTGACTTGATCCGAGCACTCTAATTTCTTCGAAATAACGGCACAGACATGCTTTTAGCAAAAGAGCTTGATTAGTTGATTAGCTAGCCAATCTGCACTCCTGTTTCTCCCTTGATAAACTTGTTTGAAACACAGGAAAACATGTCTGAAAAACTTATTTTCTTAAAAGAAAGATAATAGAAAAAGAAGTTTTTTTTTTTTTTTTTTTTTTTTTATTGCAAATATAAAAAGAAGACTTAGGTGGTATTATTTTGACAAGAAAAATATATGTGTCGGTGACAAGGTATTATATATTTATATGTAACACACGAAATCCTGTACTGGCTGCTATAGATTAGATTCACAAAGTAGAGTTGGGGCATTTAATATGCTTGAATTCAAGGAAGAGAGGAAAAGAGCAAAGTTTACAGAAGATTGAGGAAGGAACGGGACATAGTTTTGATTGCTGGGCTGTCAAGATTATTTGATCGTATAGGATTCGTATAGTTTGATTTGCATAGCAGGACAGAATCTTCTTCTATATATATAAAAGTCGGAGGAGAGAGAAAGTTCAGAAGCACCTCCTCTCACCATTCTAAATTTCTGATTTTCTAATTTTTTATTATTTATTTATTTCTATTATCGATCGTCCCAAGATATATAATTATTTATTATGTGTGCATTTATTAATAATAAATAATGGTTATATTATCAACGAATGGATTAATAGAATTAGTACATTCTACTCGAAACCATGGGCAAATACATGGAATGGAGTGTGGTAAAAGTTTTTAAAAATTATGGGCAGATACATGAAATTGAGTGTAGTGCAAGCTCTATTCCCCTATAAATTTCACCTCCCATCCATTCTTCTACGCTGTAATTCTCCCGCATCCAGTTTGAGGAATTTTTGGGGAGTGCTTGGCCATCATCTGAATTTTTGTTTGGGTCTCCAAGTGCACATGTTTGTAGGGGTTTTTTGTGTTTGAATGGATGCACAAGTACCATGGGTTGGCTTATGTAAAGGGTCGAGCAAGCCGATTTTTATTTGTTATTTTTATATATAGTTTTTGCTTGACATAGGGGTCAACTACGACACCCATCATTTTGTAACTTTCCTTTTTTTTTTTTTTTTTGCCATTTTTCATACATATAAACCATGCAGGTCTTCACTGACAACTGCGCGAAGCGCAGAGAAACAACTAGTTTTGGTTATAAAGCTATGGGAAGTCATATTAAATGACGTAATTCTCAGTTTGGATCAATTGAGTAACAGCATGGAGGATTTAATACATCAACAAGAACAAGAAAGCATTCCCTCAAAAAAAAAAAAAAAGAACAAGAAAACCTCTCTCGTCATGAATTAGTTGTGGTCTGCGTCATATATTGACAGAACTGTTAGATATGATCTTGATCATGAAAATCGGCGGAATGTAAATCAACGTCATAGTAATAATCTTCATGAAGCTGCGTCAAGAATAAAACCCATACGATGAACATCTGATCCCAAATAGACATTACGTTAGTTGTATATATATAATATATTGGATCAATGTCATAGGCTCATAGTAATATTCTTCATTGATCTCACACAGATATTAGATTAGCTTTTTGATGAACTTATGATCTCCTACCCTGAAAATTTGAACTTTCAACAGCATCGTAGAGACACATGCCAATTCAATGGAGCCTTTCGTAGAATCGATTTTTCCCCAATCCCACAACTTCAAGGAGTTTATTTCAAATGAATCAATTCTAATAACAGCATGACTATTAATATTGTTTTGCATTTTTCCTTAACCTTGCTAAAATGTTAACTCTAAAACTAACTCTACAAAGATACCTACCAAGTGGATGACTCACTGGTTTGGTATGGAATTACTTGGGTAAGAGGTCGGAGTTCGAGCCTCATAATGGACAAGTTGTGGTTTATTTCTTATCAAGAAAAAACTAACTCTACAAAGATAACACATATACGCCTAAATAATCCTAAAACATGCACACTTACAGTTAAACCACACAATATAAGTAACCAACATTTCGATGACCTACATGAAGGCTTGTGCTCATTGAAGGGGAATAGTAATGGCAAATGAAACTGAGGCACTGGCATTGCAGATGGTAGGATAGGAAGCTCTTCCTTTTGATGTTTGCTTGGAGAGCTAGTACCTCTGTCACTGTGTGGTTCTTGTTTGAAATATCTCTTCAAAACAAAACAGTGAAAACAAGTAAATTCATTTAAAGTACCAATATTGGCAGCTCTATGTTCTTCATGCTAAGATTGCAACAGAGATGCTGATGCTGAATACTTGGTAGAAGTATTTGAACTTGAAGAAGCGCTAGTATAACTGCCGCTTGAAGCATAACTGGGATTTATCAGCGAATCTGTCGTGGTGCTAGATGATGCTTGAGATATGTCGAAAGCATGCTTGGAGGGCGTGAAATAAGTAGGCATTGACATCCTCGATGTAAGATCAGGTAAGGTAGAATCGAAATTTAGAACACTGATTGCCTGCCTTATTGATGGCCTTAGATTGTAATCAAGGTTACTGCACCAAAGGCCTACGACCATCAAACGCTCCAATTGCAGCTCATCAAAATCCATGTTCAATCTTGCATCCACTGCTTCGAAAAGCCTTCCATTCGCATATAACTCTGATACCCAAGCAACCAAGCCTACCTTTCCCTCTTCCTCAGAAGGCTCAACTGCTCTTCTACCACATGCTATCTCCAAAGCTACAACTCCAAAGCTATAAACATCTGATTCTTTACCAGCTTTGCCGCTAGTGAAACACTCGGGAGCAAGGTAACCCATTGTCCCAGCAAGCATTGTCGTCTTCACTGACATTTCATGATCGACAAGCCTTGCTAGCCCGAAGTCTCCTAGTTTAACATTGAAGGCTGAATCTAGCATCACATTGCTGGATTTAATATCTCTGTGCACGATACATTGTTCCCACTCTTCATGCAGATAGAGCAACGCCGAGGCTAGACCAAGAGCTATTTTGTACCTCAATGCCCATGTCAACCCAGCCTTTTTGCCAAATATATGAGAATCAAGACTACCATTTGGCATGAGCTCGTAAACAAGGAGGAATTCACTTCTTTCATGGCACCACCCTATCAATCTCACTAAATTCTTGTGCCTCAGTCTACTAATGATCCTTACTTCTGATACAAACTCCCTCTTCCCTTGCTTTGACCCACTTGACACTCTTTTGACGGCCACATCCAAGTTTGAGTCACTAATGAAACCTCTGTACACCCCTCCAAATCCGCCCTCACCAAGCTTTCCAACCGTCGCAAAGTGATTTGTGGCGCGGTCTAGTTCAATGTAAGTGAACCTCCTAGGCCCTGTTCCCCTTACATAATCATCGTCCTCTGACGCATCAAAGATATCGTCTTCCTCTTCTTTTTCTACTTCACTGTTTCTCTTTTTCCACCAAACAAGGTAGATCAATCCCAATCCCCCAACAAGAACAGTCCCACCAACAACTAAACCAATCACTAGTCCTATGCTATTCTTCTTCTTTTTCCCATCAATTACCACTCCATTTCCAGTTGCTGGATCTTTTGGAGTTTGACTTCCTCTATCGCTTGAATTCGATGGAAACTCTGTGGAATTGAATTCCCAAGAATATATATTATGCACCTCAAAAGATGATCCTGTGGCAGCTGATAAACCAACATCGATCCACTCGGGTAGAACGGTTTTCAAGTCAACGACATGGGTAAGAACATAATTCCCATCGAAGACAGGATTCGGATCAAAACTCAAGTAGACACCCAAGATCTTTGTACTTGAATTGTAGCCGATCCAAGCATTTCCTCTTGTTTCATTAGCATACTTTAGTGTTCTGTTCCATGTTGCAACGGAGACAATTGAATTGATATCTATGCCAACATGATCAGTCCTAGGATCAAATGAATTTGGAAAAGTATCAAATTCAACAGCAACAACTGGACTTTGCGTCGAATTAGACTTTGTTTTTTCAGCGAAAACTCCAAGAGTAGAGCCCGCGGAGTTGGGCGGGATTTGAGAACCATTGGGAGCAATGAAGAAGGCCATCCCATCTGCACCATCTGGTGGAAATAGCATTTTGATGATGAAGGAGAACCTTGTGGTGAAGTCTGCTACCTTGCCAGTTCTTGAATCCCATAGATGCACCGGCTCTGCATACAATATTCTGCCAACACTGTTGTTTAGCAGTACGTCTCGGCGATTTGTGGTGAGTTGGACGAAACCATCCGTGACGGAGGAATTGCCTTGGAAAATTAGGTTCTTTGAGTTTGAATCGAAAAAGGGATAGTTGAAGGAAGTTGCATTGGCAGAGATGATAAGAGACATAATGAATAGAAGATGGAAGAAGAAAAAGAACATGGTTTTGGGAGCTGGGCAATCAAGATTTTTTGATCTTGAAGAGGGATTAGGAATTTAAGATTGATTTGCAAAGAAGGAGAGAAATGTTGGGTTGGTTGCTGCAAGAGATCATTATTCTTCAATAGGCTTGACCTACCAAACCTGCAGAAATTTATTACATCTTTTTGAACATTTCTTTGTTCTTTTTTTGACTTCATGTTGACATCTTCAAAATTTCTGCTTCTAAGACAATTACCATATTGAGAAGAAGTAAAATGTGAAAAATCAAATGATTGTTTTACTAATTTTAACTCATCATTGAAATTACAAAGATTGACAGTTCTACATATCATTTTGTGCAGAATAGTTGCTGTTGCAGAAAACTCAGCAGATCTAGTTCAATTTGAAGATATGACGGTGCAACCGCATCTTGAAGAAGAAATTGGATTGATCAGCGAGGCAGAAAGATTGTGCTGCCCAATGATGCATGAGATGTCTCAATGGATTGGTCGAACGACACGGCATTAGCGGGCATTGTCATCCTAGTTTGAAGTTCAGGTAAGGGAGAATCAAAATTGAGAACATTGATTGCTTTCCTTATCGATGGCCTTAGGTTGTGATCAAGGTTACTGCACCAAAGTCCTACAACCATTAGACGCTCCAACTGTTGCTCATCAAAATCCATATTCAATGTTGAATCCACTGCCTCAAAATGTCTTCCATTTGCATACAGCTGCGCCACCCAAGCAACCAAACCTTCTTTTCCTTCCTCCTCGGCGTGTTCGACTGCTCTTCTTCCACATGCTATTTCCAAAGCAACGACACCAAAGCTATAGATGTCTGATTCTTTCCTGGTTTTGCTGCTAGTGAAACACTCTGGAGCAAGGTAACCCATTGTTCCAGCGAGCCTTGTTGTCTTTGCCACCATTTCATGATCAACAAGCCTTGCTAGCCCGAAGTCTCCTAGTTTGGCGTTGAAAGCTGAATCTAACATTACATTGCTGGGTTTAATATCTCTGTGCACCACATATTGCTCCCCCTCTTCATGCAGATAGAGCAATGCCGAGGCTAAGTCAAGGGCAATTTTGTACCTCAACGCCCAATTCAAACCGACATTTTTGCCGTATAAATGAGAATCAAGACTACCATTTGACATTAACTCATAAACAAGAAGGAATTTACCTCCTTCGTGGCACCACCCTACCAGTCTCACTAAATTCTTGTGTCTCAGTCTGCTAATAATCTTTACTTCGGATACAAACTCCTTCTTCCCTTGCTTGGACCCTCTTGATACTCTCTTGACAGCCACATCTAAGTTTGAATCGGGCACGAAACCTCGGTATACCTCTCCAAATCCTCCCTCGCCAAGCTTTCCTTCCTTGGCAAAGTGATTAGTCACTCGAGCTAGTTCACTGTAAGTGAACCTCCTAGGCCCTGCTGCCCCCTCATAATCATTTTTCCCTGATCCATCAAATATGTCATCTTCTTCTTGTGTTCCTTTTCTCTTCTTCCACCAAAAGAAGTACATCAATCCCAATCCCCCTATAGTAGCAAACGCGCCTACGATCGAACCAATCACTAGTCCTCTGCTATTCTTTTTTGGTTTTTCATTATTGGCACTTGAAACTAGTGGGCTTTCATCTCCTTTGCTGCCTGAATAGACTTTTTCTGTGGAATTGAACTCCCAAGAATAGATGTCATTTTGCACCTGAAAAAACGATCCCGTTCCGGCTGATAAGCCGATATCGACCCATTCAGGCAGAAACTTTTTCAGATCAACTACATGGGTAAGAACATAATTCCCATCAAAAACAGGATTCTTATCAAAAGTCAAGTAGACACCCAAGATTTTTGTGCTTGAATTGTAGCCAATCCATACATACCCTCTAGTGTCATTAGCATACATAAGTGTTCTATTCCATGTTGCCACTGATTTTATTGAATTGACATCAATACCAACATGATCACCCTCAGGATCATACCAATTCTGATGAGTATCTAACTCAACAGCAACAACCGGACTTTGGGTCGAATTAAACTTTGTTGTTTCAGCAAAAACTCCAAGAGTACCGCCCTCGGAGTTGGGCGGGATTTGAGAACCATTGGGAGCAATGAAGAAGGCCATCCCGTCTCCCCCAGTCGGAGGAGAAAGCATTTTGATCATGAAAGAGAACTTAGTGGTGAAATCAGCTACCATACCAGTTCTTGAGTCCCATAGATGTAGAGGTTCTGCATATAACACTCTGCCGACGCTGTTTGGTAGAGGTTTTCCGCGCCCGTTTGTGTTGAGTTCGATGGAACCGTTTGTTGCCGACGCATTCCCTTGAAACTTTAAGCTTCTAGTGGTTGAATCAAAGGAGGGATAATTGAAGGAAGTTGGTTCAACAAAGGAGATGAGTGGAATCAGAGTTAACAGAAGAGTGAAGAAGGAAGTGAACATAGCTTTGGGTGTTGGGGTGCCAAGATCATTTGATCTTAGAGGACTCAAATGGAGGACAGAATTGTTGGGTAGAAAGCCATGGGAAATCCTATCAAAGGACTTGCTTTTCAGTTTTCAGCAGTATCATCATCCAGCAGGGCTGCCAGAATTGATTCAACTTTTGACGTACGCCCTTAAATATATTATTTAATTTCATAGATACTTAATTTTGATTATTTTAAAGATTAATGCTACGTATAAAGGATCTCTTTCTCAAATTTTTTTTTTAAAACCCAAATAAAGAAAGTTTGAGAGGTACCAACATCGTTTGGTTCGAGTGGCAAGGGACTAATCAGTGATCACTACTCTTTTGGCCTGTTTAGTTCGTGGGATTAGCCCGAATTAGCTACACTTTGGATTAGTTAATCCATTTGTTTGGTTGGAGGATTAACTAGGCCAGCGGATTAGTTAAGAGGCATGAGAGTGGATTAAACAATACCACCATTTTTGGTGGGATTAGCTAATCCATTGTAAGTGATAGAGAGATTACCACTTTACCCCTCACATTAACCAAATCACAAACAACCAATCTCGAGACCGAACCCTCCCTGTTTTCAACTTCTTCTTCGTCTCGCTCGCGACCTGGAGAATCAACGCCGAACCCTCCCTGTTTTGCTATTCTTCTTCGTCTCGCTCGCGACCTGGAGACCACCGCAAGGCGACGCCCGAAGAGGAAGCGAGGAGGAGGAAGCAGCGCCCGAAGAGGAAGCAAGGAGGAGGAAGCGAGGAAGAGGAAGCGACTGGATTTCGTTCTCCCTCCCTGTTTTGCATCGACGCCCAAGAGGAAGCGAGGAGGAGGAAGGAGCGCCTCAAGAACCGCAAGGCGCCGGTGTGTGTGAGAAGGAGATGAGAAACCCTAAGCCGAAATCGAACAGATCAACAATTTCTACGAAATCGAACAATCCGAAATCGATCATTTTAAGGTATTCTTCTTCGATTATGTCAAGCATTTCGATTCGTTTTCGTGAATTTTAGCCATGCCGAATGCCTAATGTCATGAAATTGCTCTACATATAACAAACGATATCTATCCAATTTGATTTATAAATGTGATAAAGGTGAGTGTTCTATCAATTGGGAATGTCAATGAGGCACAATTCGGTGATTCCGCGAGCAAAGCAAAGACCGATCTTCAGGAGGAGCACCAGCGATGAGAATAAGCAGCGATTTTCATGAGCAAAGATGAGAAATGTGTGAAATGGGGGTTTTGGTGTTATTTATCTAAAGGGTACTTTGGTAAATGTACATGTACAACCTCATTTAATCCCAACCTTAAAACTCCCAACCAAACAAGATACACAAATGGGACTAAACTATCTAAACCCATGTGTTAGTCTCATCACTAATTAATCCCATGTGTTATGATTCACTAAAATGTGAACCAAACATGCCAAGTGAGATCTATGTTTTTAGCCCACTTTAAGTAAGAATTGGAGATCTATATCTTTAGTCCCACTCTCATCCCTCACCCCAATAAAGACCTTGATATTTTTTGAATGTGAATTAGTTGACGCCAAGAGTCACGTGGGAAACAAAAATGAAAAATAAAATAAAGGTTTTTTTTAATCACATAAAGTAAAGGTTTGGGTGATAAATTCAAAACTTTTGAGTGGTTGGTTTTATTAATATTAGGAATTATTGTTTAGGCCTTTTCAATTATTTAAGAGGAAGGTGGGTGTGAATATGTTTTGTTTTGTTTTGTTTTGTTTTTTAATGGGATTTGGACCTTGTGGTTGGACTAAACAAAATGTCCCATTGAGAGGCGGTTTCATCCATCAGATGACTCTGAAGTCAGTATAGCCCATCTCTGCGTTCTTTCAGTGGGCACTCGCTGCTTTAAATCCACCTAATGATTCAAGGTGTATTTATATCTTTTTTTTTTTTTTTTTTCTTTTTTTGAAGTCCTATTGTAATCTAGTGCGGACATACAAAAAACTTGTCATCTTGTAATACACATCGAGATATGAGTGATTATTGCCAGCAAAAATAAAGCGAAGCTGCGTTGGGTTACAAAACATTTTTTTTTTTTTTTTTTTTTATAAGATGCAAGACATGTTTAAATTACACATCACTGTCAGTCACTGTCTAAAAATGGCTTTCTTTTTTTATTATTGCTTTGTTGCTGTGCTCTGTGCTCCAGTGGGTTTAAAAAAAAAAAAAAAAAAAGATGAAGATCAATTGATAAATAATCATAATCATGGGAGTAGGTGCATGTAAATGATTACACCCTTCATACTAATCACTAATAGAAGCTAAATCTTCATGGAGTTGCTTAAATTAAAAAAAAATCCATCAAAATAAACTTTTAATCTCATATAAAACTTACATTAGATTAGATGATGGTTCTATTCTATCCTTATTGAGAATATCAGTGAATGGGGAGAAGTCCCCTTCTTGTTTTTTTGGTCTCGTGACCCTGCTATTCCAGTTACTCTGGATTTGGGCACTGTCGGACACATATAGTGGGTGACCCTCTCAATGATAGTTGTTCCATACATACAACAACAACAACAACCACATAGCATCAGTCCCAAATTAATTGGGGTTGGCTACGTGGATCAAACTTTTTCATTGTGCTCGATTAAGTGCAATTGATGGTGAGCTTTTCAAACAATTCAAATCCCTCATAATTAATGCATCTCATG
This sequence comes from Stephania cephalantha, assembly GCA_039657325.1. Lineage (NCBI taxonomy): Eukaryota > Viridiplantae > Streptophyta > Magnoliopsida > Ranunculales > Menispermaceae > Stephania > Stephania cephalantha. The sequence goes on along the minus strand of CM077567.1, from coordinate 16,324,448 downwards.
TTAACTTTGATCTGCCCCTACTTCATCGAATTTATACAGTTGTTCCATACATACACCTAGATTAAAAGCTTGATGGTGCTTAAGGTTCCTAATTACCTCTGAACTCAATATTTCTTTATAACAAAAAGTCCCCTTCAGCAGCCTTATCAATTTAAATGTTTAGTGCTATAACATTTTAAAATGTTTAGTGCATCACCTCTCTTTACAATCATCCACTTGTAGTCCAAATTCATCCCACTCTTATACAATGGAATGTGTTGTCAACCTTGTGTTGAAATCATTGTTCCTTTAAACCACTCTTGAAGGAAACTTCACTTATTTTCATTGAAATCAATTGTGGGGAACAATAGTTATCAAGTATTGCTGAAATAGACAGATCATAAAAAAAAAAAAAAAAAGGCTCAAGAAGAAACTGTCACAAACTAAAAATTACCTCTACAATTAGAACACTTGCCTAAATGATTCTAAGAGTCTTTGAAGATAACTTACATCTAGAATTACATAACATGAATGATCAATTCAACGACCATCGTGAAGGCTTGTGCTCAACGGCGGCAAACTACTTGCCGCAGGTGGTAACGGCAAATGAAATAGAGGCACTGGCATCACAGGAGGTAGCTTAGGGAGCTCTGCCTCCAACTTCAGAACCTGAATTGCTTGTCTCACTGATGGCCTTAGAGTGCTATCTGGGTGTGCACACCACAGCCCAACAATCATCAATCTCTCTACTAGCTTCACATCAAATTCTTCCAAAATCAAACTCTCATCTACTGCTATTGAAAGCTTCCCAATCCCATACAGTTTCCAAATCCACTCCACAAGCCCAACTTCGAGACTCTCCTCTTCCATGAGATCCAGTGATTTCCTCCCACAAGCCATCTCTAAAGCCACAACTCCAAAGCTATACACGTCGGCCTCTTTACTGGCCTTGCCTGTGTGGATATATTCAGGGGCCAAGTAGCCGATTGTCCCAGCCACGCTGGTCGTCTTGGGGCCTAGCTCGTGGTCCACTAGGCGAGCTAGCCCGAAGTCCCCGAGCTTGGCGTTGAAGTTTGAATCTAGCATTACATTGCTCGATTTGATGTCGCGATGCACCACGCATTGCTCCCATTCTTCGTGTAGGTAGAGCAATGCAGAGGCTAGGCCAAGTGATATCTTGTATCTTGCCTCCCAGTTGAGAGGAGGCTTCTTCCCAAATAGATGAGAATCCAGGCTTCCATTAGGCATGAACTCATAGACTAGTATGAACTCGCCTTTTTCGTGGCACCAACCGATGAGTCGCACGAGATTTCTATGCCTCAGTTGGCTTATTGCTTTTACTTCTGTTATGTACTCTTTCTTCCCTTGTTTTGAACCCCTGGAGATCCTCTTCACGGCCACAGTTAGATTTAATTCGCGCAAGAACCCCTTATAAACACACCCGAATCCGCCTTCCCCGAGCTTCCTTTCGTCGGAGAAGTTGTTGGTTGCTGAAACTAGTTGTCTGTAGGAGAACTTCTTGGGTCCAGCTCCTCTTTCTAGATCATTTGTTATTGATGTGTGGTTGGTCATTTCTTCTCCTAATTCTTTTCTACATCTGCGCCTTCTCCGCTGGATCATTAAAGCTGCACCAAAGACCCCAACAATCAGAACAACTGAAGGAACTCCCAAGCCAAGTATAACTACTTTAGTTCTATTCACAGTAACTCCTTGTGTTTCCTTTTCGTCCAAACTTGAATTGAACTCCCATGATTGCAGGACATGGCGCTCCATGACGATACCAGTAGAGGCAGAGAATCCGACCGTCGCCGATTCAGGGAGGACTTCTTTGAGATCAATAGTATGAGTCAGAATTGCATCACCCTCTTGGAAAACAGAATATGTTGAATTGTAAGTTCAAAACACACCCATGTTCTTCGTCGTGGCGTTGTAAGTGATCCAAACATTAGCCGTTTTGCCTGGAATTTTTTACAAAAGTACTAATGTTTTTAGTTTAAATCCGAAAAATAGGGTGGTGTTTTTTTTTGTTTTTTTTTCTCCAGAATAGGCAATAACGCCTTTTCAAAAGGCGCTAAGCCACGTGAATTTTTTGCTGACGTGGACGGTCCACTTGAATCGCCTTACACACGAGATAGCGCATTTTCAAAAGGCGCTATCTGTGTAAGGCCGTCCACGTGGACCGGGTTACACGGATAGCGCCTTTCCGTGCCTTTTGAAAAGACGCTATCCGTGTAACCCGGTCCACGTGGTCATCCTACGTGGACATCGACCGAATAGCATGGGTTATTCGGGTCAGCCCGCCTCGCAATACGCGCTATCCTCGTAACCGGTCCACGTGGTCATCCTACGTGGACATCGGCCGACCGAATAGCGCCTATGGGTTGTACGGGTTGTCCGCCTCGCAATACGCGCTATCCGTGTAACCCGGTCCACGTGGTCATCCTACGTGGACATCGCAGACCGAATAGCGCCTATGGGTTGTACGGGTTGTCCGCCTCGCAATCCATGCAAACGTCATGCACGTATCCCGAGGTGGCAACTCATACCGGGTTACCACGGATAGCGCGTATTGCGAGGCGGACAACCCGTACAACCCATAGGCGTTATTCGGTCGGCCGATGTCCACGTAGGATGACCACGTGTAGGATGATCATGTGGACCGGGTTACACGGATAGCGCGTATTGAGAGGCGGACAACCCGTACAACCCATAGGCGCTATTCGGTCGACCGATGTCCACGTAGGATGACCACGTGGACCGGGTTACACGGATAACGCGTATTGCGAGGCAGACAACCCGTACAACCCATATGCGCTATTCGGTCGGCCGATGTCCACGTAGGATGACCACGTGGACGGCCTTACACAGATAGCGCCTTTTGAAAAGGCGCTATCTGTGTAAGGGCAGTCCTGCGTGGACCGTCCACATCAGCAAAAAATCCACGTGACTTTGATAGCGCCTTTTGAAAAGGCGTTATTGCCTATTCTGGAGAAAAAAAAAGTACACCACCCTATTTTGTGAAATAAAATGTAAATGTGCCCTATTTTTTTGAAAAACCCCCTGTATAGACTAGCGTTCCAAGGAGCATGCTTGACCGAGGAAAGGGAGTTCACATTTATCCCGACGTGGTTGTCCACACCTTGAGGATCCCATTTAGGATTCCAGTAGGTGTCAAACTCGACACAAATGATGTGGTTTATGGAATTTGCACCACTGGTGGTGGAGTTGAAGAGGCCTAGAAACTCTCCTGCAGAGTTTAATGGGATCTGAAAGCCAACCGGCGCAATAAAAAACACAAGTCCATCGCTATAGGATCGAGATCCCTTTGTATCAATGAAGAAGGAAAAATGAGTAGTGAAATCAGTGAGCTTTCCACTGCTAGAGTCCCAAATGCGCACTTTATTAGCATATGTGGCTTGGCCAACTCTGGTCAAGTAATCCATGGTATTGAATTCAATGGATCCCATACTAGGAAATGCATCACCACGGTAAATAATATCGGTGCTATCATAGGCAAAGCTTGAAAACTTAAAAGAGAGGGAGTTAACATGAGGAACAAAGAAGAAGAAGATTGAGAAGAACAGTATTGCAGATAATAAGGTGTAACTGAAGATGACAGTACTTGACATTGGAGCAAGAAATTAAGGATGAGTATATGAGCATTTCATGAAAACAAGGCAGAGGAATGAAAAGCTTATATTGCATAATGAGCAAGTTGGGTTGCATTTTTCAACATACATATTTAAGAGGAAATGTCAGCTCGAGTGCCATGCTATGTCTCGGTAACAATAAACCGAAACATTTCATAGAGTCTCGGTTACACGTGACCGAGATTCTCAGCTTTTCTCGGTGTTGCATTACCGAGATCCTATATACTCTAAATCAAACTCAATATGTTTCGGTTTCCCTTGACCGACACTCTTCGCTTTGCTCGGTGCATGTGTTGTGGTCGATACATTACGGTAAGTCTCGGCCGAGTACAATCGAGACAAATGGCTTGTCATTTGTACTTTTGGTATTGGTCACAGTTTTTCGAGTTGTTGTGCATAGTTACGGTGGGGCTTAATAGGCAAATACATCCTAACGTTTCAAAATTTTTGCAAAAATATTCTAACATTTCAACTTTTGCAAATATATCCTAACCTTTTAGTTTCATGCAAAGTGTATCTTTGTTTGTAATTATTATGTATCAAACCACAATCAAAGTGGTGAATGATCACTAGATTACTTACCAATTCCATTTATATGATATAATATTCTCAATTGTATGCATAATTTATTATATTTTTAAGTGTAATTCACTAAAAATAGGAAGTGAAGATACAATTTACAAGAAATCAGAAGGTTATGATATTTTTGCCAAAATTGAAACGTTAGGATATTTTTGCAAAAACTTTGAAATGTTAGGATATATTTGCCTATTAAGCCTTACGGTGGATCACTTCCGAGACTACTCGACATTTCTCGGATTTTCATCACCGAGATAGTATTGACGTGCAACCTGCTATTGTACTCTTGGCCTTAGAGTTTCGTGATACCTCTGCATAATTGCGGTACTGCAGGGCCAAGCTTTTATGTCAAGACTCGGACATGTGGGACCGAGACATAGCCCTGATAAATCTGCAAATGTATTTTGAAAGCCCAAATTCACTTTCGATCACAATAACATAGTTTCCAAACCATCAATCCATCAAACAAGTTAATCTGCAGTTAACAAAGTTTTCAAACCGTCAAACAAGTTAACAAAGTTTCCAAATCAAACAAGTTAACATAGTTTCCACATAGTTTCCACATTTAACATAGTTTCCACATAGTTTCCACACCATCAAACAAGTTAACATAGTTTCCACACCATCGAACAAGTTAACAAAGTTTCCACACCATCAAACAAGTTAACATAGTTTCCACATAGTTTCCACATTTAACATAGTTTCCACTTTCCACATAGTTTCCACACCATCAAACAAGTTAACATAGTTTCCACACCATCAAACAAGATAATTTAGTTTCAAAACATCAAACCATCAAACTAATTTGCATTGCAGTTAACAAAGTTTCCACACCATCAAACAAGTTAACAAAGTTTTCAAACCATCAAATAAGTTAACCAATGAAAGATCACAATAAACATTCAACAGTAACAACATACACCAAACAAGTTAACAAAGTTCAACATTCACAATACACGCTACAATTAACAAAGTCTCAAAGTTCATTTTTGGAAGGGTTCAAAAGGTTTTTTTTTTCTTAAATAACTTCCGCTGATATTCATTAATTGTCATGCATGCGCTTGGGAGGAGGAGCATCGAGGGGAGGAACATCACTTGGGATGGACCTCGAGTGGGTTATCGTGCTGTCGTATTGGGATTTCTTAGAAGGAGGGTTTGATTGGTGCATTGCTTTTTACTTCTGTTATGTACTTTTTCTTCTCTTGTTTGGAGTCTCTAGAAATCCTCTTTACAACTACATTTTGATTTATTTCATGCAAGTGTTTGAATTTTTTCAAAGAAAAAAATTAAAAATATAACTTCACTAAATTAACTCACAAACTGCCACCATACATTCATCTCTACAAAGCACATTTTTGTGAGTATGTTCTTTAATTGTACTATATATATATATCTTATATATAATGAAAATACCCCTTAGGATTTGCTTGAGGCTAAAATAGCCATATTGACAAAATTGCCCATAAAGGTTACCATTTCATTGGATGAAAAAATCTTTGAAAAAATAAAAGTAGGGGTATTTAAGTAAATTTGACTTAACTAACTTAAAAGTGGTATTTAAAAATGATAACCACTTCATGATTCACAAAAGAGAGACTTTTTTTTAAAGAAAGAGAAAACGATTACCAATTGATATAAGTAATTATTTTAATTGAATTAGTTTAATCAAGTTAATTGCACGTAGGTAGACACGTGCCCTCCCACTAGTATATATATAGGGTACTACTACAATGGAGCTCAAATATATACTCATGTCATGAAAACTATATAGGCCTTCTCCTTAACTAACTATTAACTACCCATGATTTGGTAGCTCCACTCCATTAGTGCACATAATGTAACTACCCATGTACACATAATGTAACTACCCATTACACATTAACAACATGAGATTTGACTAGTTAAAACATTTTAACATATTTGAATCACATTCTCCAACATTCTCTCTTGATTCAAATATGTTAAAACTAGAAATAACACATCAAATTACTTCTACGAAGCACTTCTCTTCGAGCAATCAATATTTTTTAATACTAATTTTTTTTATGAAGCGCTTGTCTTCATAATGATGATGCTCTTGTCATCACCCTTCTTGGAGCACTTGTCTCCAAATACCCTTAGTGATGCACATCTCATCACATTCGAATGAAAGTATATCTTCTTCGTTGGTCACGAGCTTCCACCTTCATCGTGTCATACACAATCGAAATTAATTCATCATTGATGGCGTCGGAGCACTCGCACTCTCATGTTGGAGCTTCCCAGATACCACTATTTTCTTCACTTTCTTCGCAACACCTTTTTGCGAATTAATTAGCCTCGACTTCTTGAATGAGATACGCCTCAGGATTGAACCATTGCTTTGATACCATGTTGAATTTTTTCAAAGAAAAAAATTATAAATAAAACTTCACGAAAGTAACTCACAAACTGCCACCATACATTCATCTCTACAAAACACTTTCATTGCTTACATTTTTGTAAGTATGTTCTTTAATTGTACTACACACACACACACACACACATAGGCCTTCTCCTTAACTAACTAGTAACTACCATGACTTGGTAGCTCTACTACATTAGTGCACATAATGTGACTACTCATGTACACATAATGTAACTACTCATTACACATTAACAACATGAGATTTGACTAGTTAAAACATTTTAAGTTTTTAACATATTTGAATCACATTCTCCAACAGTAAGAACCCCCTATAAACACACCCGAATCCTCCTTCTCTGAGCTTCCTTTCGTAGAAGAAATTGTTCGTTGCTGATGTTAGTTGTCTTTAAGAGAACTTCTTTGGGTCTGCTCCAATCTCTAGATCATCTGTTATTGACGTATGGTTGTTTGATTCTTTTCTAGCACTGAGTCTTCTTTGCCGAATCACTAAAGCTGCACCAAAGAGCGTTGCAACCAAAACAATTGAAGGAACCACAAAAGCAAATTTTTGAAGTCATATTATTGAAAAGACCTAAAAAAGAAAAGAGGAAAACCCAGTTAATTATACACATATAGGGCTCGTTTGCTTCAAGTGTTAGCATAGCTAAGACTTAGCTTAAGTTAAGTTTAAGATTGATGTTTGGTTTGGGTGTTAGCTAACACTTGGTCTTATCTAAACATTCAAACTCCTTACCAAAAGACACACCTCCCCTATCTTTAGGTAAGCCTAACTTAAAAAGGTAAAAAATACAACTTTATCTTCTCCCTATCAAAAGAAGATAAAGATGGAGATGATGTAGAAGGGGCATAATAATCCAACAAAAAAAATCTAACCTAACACAATTTTGTGTAGAGGCAAACAAAAGATTAGCTAAGATATGACTTGTGTTAAGCGAGCAAATATGGAAGGAACCACAAAAGCAATTTTTTAAGTCATGTTATTAAAAAGACTTAAAAACAAAAGAAAACCCACTTAATTATACACATATAGTTGTAAAATTAAGTTATATACATTAATCAAGACCTAAAAAAAAAAAAGAACCCAAAAGGAAACGTTGTTCAAAATCTCCCTTTGCATGAGGATGTAAGGGAACATGGTTCTCACGTTCTGTTAAAGTGTAAAACCTTTATAGCAAAAGTCTAGGGATGCAAATGGGTAGGGTAGGGTAGGGGATGGGGACCTCATTCCCATACCCATATCCATACCCATACCCATCTGGGAATGAATTCTCATGCTCATGCCCTCTCCATACCCATCAAATCCCCGTGGGTATGAAAAGTTCCTATGAGTAAAATGTTTTACCCATTTCATTTTTCATTGGAGACCTCGTGGGGATTTTCATGTGAGTTTTTTTGGGGATGGAGAATCCCCGTGGGAATTTTTTTTCCCTATTTCATTCCCCATTGAGGATCCCCGCGGGGATTTTTAAAAAAAAAATTGTAACAAATAGGGCTGCAAGTGGGGCGGGAATTCCTGTTCCCCGTAGGGCGGGGCACGAGGCAAAATCTTGCCCCGCCGGACGGGAATTGTTCTCACCCCGTGGGGATTCCCCGCTCCGCATCCCTTGCATAAAATTCTCCATTTTTTATGTTTTTACTAAAAAAATATATAATTCTTTTACTTAAAATATATGTAATATATGGAATGAAACTCAAGATCTCCAACAATAAAATCTATTTTTACCATTAAATCAATATATATATATATATATATATGTTATATCATAAAGATATATAAAATTATATTTAGAAGATCATTGAAATGTATTTGCCATATTAGTTTTAGAAATCTTATATATTTAATTAAGTATGATAACTTATAACTCAATCAACAAAACAATATTAAAAAATCATATTAATCCTTCAATTTGAGAAAAACAGTTTCTTAAAAAAAATTGGGAAAATAGTACTTAAGTGCCAAAATGATCAAGGAATGAAGATCAAAATAGATCTTTTTTACAAAATTAATAGGGTACGGGATTCCTCGCCCGCGTGGATCCCCACGGGGTGGGGTTTAGGGAAAGTTCGCCCTACGGAGAATTTATGGGAATGAATCCCCGCCCCCGCACCCGCGGGGACGGGACAGTAATTTCGATCCCTGCCCTACCCTGCTCGCTCCACTTGCAACCCTAATAACAAATAAGATGTCAAATATACATACATAACAACACAATTGTTGAAATTCCAACAAAAATAAAAGTTTATTAGTGTTTTTAAATAGCATTTATAAACGTAATATATATAGATCTATTATTGGTATAAGCATATTGTAATATGATATAATATATATATATATATATATATATATATATATATATATATATATATATATATTTGTTGTAAATTGAGTTGGAACTTGCTAAGAACTAGAGAAGGAAAATAGAAGACTAAGAACTTCTACTACTACAAACTACTACTACAAAGGAGAAGAGAAGAAATGAGATAGTTGGAATGAGAAGTTTTCATTCAACTTGGTGTGTGAATTACAATGGAGTTGACACCCTTTATATAGGCCATTTGGTGATGATGATAATTGTACTTATACAATGTGTACAAGTTATACATACACCACAAGTCATACAACACATCACAAGCAGAGTTTGTGACGGCCCCTCTCCTAATCTAGGGCACCGCCCGGCCTAATCCCGTAATTAAGCCCTAATCATATCCACGCATGACTTAACTACGTATTAGTCAGCCTTTTCTAATTAAACCTTTTATTAAATGAATTTATTAGCGGAAGTCTTATTGATTATGCGGAAGCCATTTATAATATCCTAAGTGTGGAAAACCAGGAAATGCCATCGCATAAATATATGTAGTCTTCAAAATTCATTGAAACGATAAAATGGTCTAAGTCAAGTCGGGGAACTAACGCTCAACCCAATATACAACCCCAAAAAATATATCGAAAGACATATATAAACTATACAATCAAAATATCAAAAGAAGACCTACAATCGATGATGTAGTGACGCTCGCGGGCTCGGGGATAATCGTCGATCTTCTCTTTGCCCGCTGCTAGTAGACGGCTCTGCACCCACCGTCATAAAAGGACGGTGAGTACAAGAATAAAACAAGTAATCCCCAGATGACAAGTTTAATTTGCATTTCCAAATATTCAAATGGTATTTAAAAGCATATAAATTGGAAGCTGAATAATAAACCATATGCGAGTAAATACCGAGAGTTAAACAAGTGATACGACACTAGGCTAAGTAGTAGTGATTTAGGTCCGGTCGGCGGTGAAACGTGTCACCCCGACCCAATAATCATATAGCACAAGGGACTCTAACCCAAGTGTTAGGGACTATAACCTAACCCAAGTGTTACCGGGGACTCTAACCCCGGTGTGTAGACCACCTCAGGGACTCTAACCCCGAGTGTCATACAATGTCAAGTAACATGTGCCGACATCCCCAGGGACTCTAACCCCGTGATTCGCGCACACCTCGATCGAGTACGGGACCTAAATGCAAAAACTACTTTTAAATTTCAAGAAATACCAAGTATGGATTGTCAAGGCATAGGCACATCTACACACCTAAACAAATAATGAATACAAGCCCTCTTAAACATTTATAAGATATTCACTAGCCTAATAGCATGCTATTTATCATTCAATTCACATTTAAAACAACAAGAATAGACATAGCATGGAATGGAATCAATGAATTAAATCAAATGAATGGATATCATGCAAACTAGACTCATCAAATGAGCATAGACACAAAGAACACATGATATAAGAGTACAAAGGCAAATAGTCAAAAGGACTATGCAAGGATAATAATTAATAGGAATGAAATGCCAAGTAAAATTGTCAATGGGTATACTCACAACAACAAAGTAAAGTCCTAGCTTTCTGCGGCCTCCCGTAACTCCAAATCTTGTATTCGCTCTCCCGTACCCTTTTCTTAGGTTCCTGAGTTTGGTGTCTCATTAGTTCAAGTATAGTGAGTTTATTGTGTATTCAAATTGGTTCAATAAACTTTATTTTATCTAAATATAATTTTCCCAATTTTTCCAGAATTTTTCCAAATTCTCTTTCATTTTTTTTTTCCATTTTTTCTCTTTCTTTTTTTTTTTTTTTTTTTTTTTTTTTTCTTGTTTGGGTCGGGTCGACCCAGACGGTCGGACCCGACCCGGCCTGGACAGAACAGGTCCAGGCTCGACCCATGGGCCGAGCCTGGCCCGTTCTGGGCCCGGCCCATAAGGGGGTGCACACGCACGCGATGCGCGCGTGTGCACCTCCTTCCTCCCTCTGGTTCGATCGGGAGGAAGGAAGAAAACTTTTTTTTTTTTTTTTTTTTTTTTTTTTCTCTCCTCCGGTGATGGGTTGGGGTGGCTCTCCACCCCAACCCCGGTGGAGCCGATGGCGGGGAGGCACCCCGCCATCACCACCGCGGATCATGGGGTTCGGCCGGGGAGGCCGAACCCCCATTCTTCGGCTACCCAAAACAACCACAACAAGATAACGACTCACCTTGCTCTCCTTCCCGGCGCATCACTTCTCCTCCTCCTCCTCCTCTCTTTTCTTCTTCTTCCTCTCTCGGTTTTCTTCCTCTTCTTTGGTCCGATCGATCGTGTGTTTGCATGTGTGTGTTGTATGTGATGTAGGTGGGTAGGTGGGTGTGTACACGTGGTGGGGCATCAGACAAGTGTTTGTATTTTTTGGACAAGTGTGTTGTGGTGTGTGTGTGTACAAGTGACACCTGACTGTGACACCACTAAGACACTTGTCGGTGTTTTCGGGCGTTTCGACGTCCGGTTTCGCGTCCGAACCGTGATCTCCGCGTATCATCGCGTCGTTAGTCACCCAATATCTATTCCATATGAGTTACTTGACATATTTTTATTCAATTTGTGTGTTTTCGTTTCCCGACCTAATATTTGGTTTTGTCAACTACGGTGCCGCGTCGACACGCATATCGAGGCGTGTCCCCGCTCTCGTCTCGACGCCTACAACTGTACAAATCGACTTAGTAAGTCTACACAATACATAACACTAGGCATACATAAATACAAAAATACCATATACCTCGGCCACGTGCCTCGGTCGGTGTACGTATCACGGTGTAGGTCCCGCGTCAAAGGTCGGTGATCCCGATTAAGAAATTTAAAATGGGGTAGAGATTTGGGCCGTGACAAATATTCCCAACAAAATGAAAATTTCGTCCTCGAAATTAAGTTTAAGTTACGGTTACGAATGGGTCGTTCCTCGTAAGAGATGTCCTCGCTCAGTCGATCGACTCAAGTCAACGTCGGTTGTGCCGCACGCACGCGCTTCGACTCGGCTAGTCGAAGCAACGAAATGTGGAACACTTTGGATGGACCCCGACATCCGTGGAGGCAATTCAAGCTCGTATGCCACTTCTCCGACCCGTTTCTTAATCATGAAAGGCCCGATGTACCTCTGTGCGAGCTTGCCTTTCACCCCAAATCTCTGAAGACCCTTCCGAGGGGAAACCTTTAAATAGACAAAGGCTCCCTCAGAATACGCGAGATCACCGCGATACTTATCTGCATATCTCTTCTGTCTCTCCTGTGCTCCTCTGAGTCTTTGACGGATCAGTTTGACCTTTTCCGTGTGGTCAACAACAATTTCAGGCCCCACTATCTCCCGGTCCTCTGGCTCAGCCCAACACGATGGCGAGCGACACGGTCTGCCATACAAAGCCTCAAATGGAGTCATCTCAATGCTAGCCTGATAACTGTTATTATATGCGAACTCACACAATGGTAGGTACTCCGCCCAAGATCCGCCAAACTCCAACACGCATGCCCGCAACATGTCCTCGAGGACTGAATCAATCTCTCTCGCCGTCGTCGGTCGAGGGTGGAAAGCCGTCTTGAATCGTAGGTGCGTGCCGTATCTTGCTCTTGCATACTCCGCCACATCCCGGACGTATACGTAGCATCTCGATCGACATGATCGTTAATGGTACCCCGTGCACGACGATAATCTCTCTCTCGAACAGTACGCTCAGCTGATCGAACGTGTAATGCGATGCCACGGCAGGAAATGAGCAGACTTTGTCAGTCTGTCAACTATAACCAAGATTTAATAATGACTCCTCGCGGTCCTCAGCAATCCTCTGACAAAATCCATAGAGATATCTTCCCACTTCCATCGAGGAATGGGAAGTGGTTGTAGTAATCCCCAGTGCGACGGTCACAATCAGGTGTACACTAAGCCTAACAAGTGTCAATCTTAATATGCCTAACATGCGACCAAGCAAGAAAAGAAACAGTGGACCCGAGTCAAACAATGCATATAAGTCTCTACCATAAACGGAAATCGTACCCTCGATGAGACTGCGTGTCGCTCCAGCATCTGGCTGTGCGACCATGTGAACTCTCTCTCTACCCTGTTGTGGGGGATGTGCTGCCGGCTGTGTGCACTCCCTATACATGTGTCCCACCTGACCACATCTCCAAAGCAAGTGATTTGACGACGCCGCCCGTTGTTATTCTTCTTGTCGCGGTGCGGTGGGCCGGCAATGCATGTCTGGTGGAAGGTGGTAAGGGAGCTCTGCCATATGTCTGTGTGGGTGCAGGGTGAGGTGCGTAGGGCACTGCTGAAATAGGGGCAACCGGTGCCCCTCCCCTCTGTGTACCCCTATCCCATATCCTCTGTCCCTTACCCCTCCGCCTCCTGTCGTAATCTGAACCCTGATCGTAACCCTCTGCTGCTCTCTCCTCCTCTCTGCCCAACTCATAAGTCTCTTGGGCGAGTGCTCTTTCATAGATCTCCTGCAGAGTGCGGGCCCCGGTGCCAACGATGTGTCTAGCTATATTTGGCTTTAGTCCATCTCCAAAGTAGAATGCGTCATCTGCGTCATTCTTCACCAAGTCTCCCGCGAACTGCCTCATGTAACCATATCGGTCACGGTACTTCATCACTGTCTCCCCCTCGGCCTGTTTCAAGCTCATAAACTTCTTCTTCAACCTCTGCAACATCGAAGCCGGAAAATACTGCTTGTAGAACTCCACTTTGAAATCTGCCCATGATGTGAAACTGCCTCGGCTCGCTACTGTAGTGCGCCACCAAACATCAGCATCCTTATCCAAGGTATAGTATGAAAGAACTGGCTGGAGTTTGTCCTCAATACCCAGTAGTAGATGCAGCTTCTCCTGCGATAGGATCCACTTCTCAATCTTTTCGTAATCCCCCTCTCCCGAAAAACACGCCGGCCTGAGTCTAATGAACTCCTTCACTAGCTTGGCGTCCCTCGACAAGCCGGTGATCTCAGATGTATCGGGTGTGGGCGTGTCTACTGCTGCTTCTATTGTCGGTACTGCGACGTCCGGTAGTGCTAGTGGACGCGGTGCCGCTGGCTCTGCGGGTGGTACTGGGGCTCGTGCCTCTGCGGTAGTAGTAGTGGCTAGTGCAGTAGGAGTCTCTGTGGTCGGGGGTGCTGTAGTAGCAGCTGTAGTGACGGGGGCAGTCGAAACCAATGCAGTCATCTGTGCCGACATGTAGGCGATGAACTCGGCGATTTGTCTCTCCTGAGCGGTCATCCGGTCAGACAACTTCTGAAAATCATCAATTGATACGATGGAAAGTTGACTATCGCTAGCTCCAGTGTCTCCTGCATCGCGCAAATCCGCCATCGGTGTCTGCATGTTGACAATTGTACGCGAATCAGCTACTATGAGGCGTATCTTGTATTTCTATACATATAGCAATTAACATGTATATATAAAGAAAACACCCCGGCTCGCCTTCACTCAATTCCCAACAAAATAGTTCCTAGGCAAGGATCATCTGGTTTCCACTTCTAAGGTTTGTGTTTTTCTTATTTATCCCTAAGGTTCTAATACCCTAGTCTCTGATACCAACTGTGACGTTGGTATCACAATGTCTTAAGCCATTAGACTTTCCCCTAGGTTCGCTTGAACCTAAGCTCTGATACCAACTGTGACGTTGGTATCACAATGTTTTAAGCCATTAAACTTTCCCCTAGGTTCGCCTAAACCTAAAGCTTTGATACCAACTGTGATGGCCCCTCTCCTAATCTAGGGCACCGCCCGGCCTAATCCCGTAATTAAGCCCTAATCATATCCACGCAGGACTTAACTACGTATTAGTCAGCCTTTTCTAATTAAACCTTTTATTAAATGAATTTATTAGCGGAAGTCTTATTGATTATGCGGAAGCCATTTATAATATCATAAGTGTGGAAAACCAAGAAATGCCATCGCATAAATATATGTAGTCTTCAAAATTCATTGAAACGATAAAATGGTCTAAGTCAAGTCGGGGAACTAACGCTCAACCCAATATACAACCCCAAAAAATATATCTGAAAGACATATATAAACTATACAATCAAAATATCAAAAGAAGACCTACAATCGATGCAGTGACGCTCCATGGCTCGGGGATAATCGCCGATCTTCTCTTTGCCCGGCCTGCTAGTAGACGGCTCTGCACCCACCGTCATAAAAAGGACGGTGAGTACAAGAATAAAACAGTAATCCCCGATGACAAGTTTAATTTGCATTTCCAAATATTCAAATGGTATTTAAAAGCATATAAATTGGAAAGCTGAATAATAAACCATATGCGAGTAAATACCAGAGTTAAACAAGTGATACTGACACTAGGCTAAGTAGTAGTGATTTAGGTCCGATCGGCAGTGAAACGTGTCACCCCGACCCAATAATCATATAGCACAAGGGACTCTAACCCAAGTGTTACCAGGGACTCTAACCCCGGTGTGTAGACCACCTCAGGGACTCTAACCCCGGGGAGTGTCATCGGGGACAATGTCAAGTAACATGTGCCGACATCCCCGGGGACTCTAACCCCGTGATTCGCGCACACCTCGATCGAGTACGGGACCTAAATGCAAAAACTACTTTTTAAATTTCAAGAAATACCAAGTATGGATTGTCAAGGCATAGGCACATCTACACACCTAAACAAATAATGAATACAAGCCCTCTTAAACATTTATAAGATATTCACTAGCCTAATAGCATGCTATTTATCATTCAATTCACATTTAAAACAACAAGAATAGACATAGCATGGAATTGGAATCAATGAATTAAATCAAATGAATGGATATCATGCAAACTAGACTCATCAAATGAGCATAGACACAAAGAACACATGATATAAGAGTACAAAGGCAAATAGTCAAAAGGACTATGCAAGGATAATAATTAATAGGAATGAAATGCCAAGTAAAATTGTCAATGTGTATACTCACTACAACAAAGTAAAGTCCTAGCTTTTGCGGCCTCCCGTAACTCCAAATCTTGTCTTCGCTCTCCCGTACCCTTTTCTTAGGTTCCGAGTTTGGTGTCTCATTAGTTCAAGTATAGTGAGTTTATTGTGTATTCAAATTGGTTCAATAAACTTTATTTTATCTAAATATAATTTTCCTAATTTTTCCAGAATTTTTCCAAATTCTCTTTCATTTTTTTTTTTTTTTTCTCTTCTTTTTTTTTTTTTTTTTTTTTTTTTTATTGTTTGGGTCGTGTCGACCCGACAGGTCGGACCGGACCCGGCTGGACGAAACAGTCCAGGCTCGACCCATGGGCCGGGCCGGCTGGCCCGTTCGGGGCCGCCCGATAAGGGGGTGCACACGCGCGCGATGCGCGCGTGTGCACCTCCTTCCTCCCGATCGGCGGTTCGATCGGGAGGAAGGAAGAAAACTTTTTTTTTTTTTTTTTTTTTTTTTTTTCTCTCTCTCGGTGATGGGTTGGGGTGGCTCTCCACCCAACCCCGGTGGAGCCGATGGCGGGGAGGCACTCCCGCCATCACCACCGCGGATCATGGGGTTCGGCCGGGGAGGCCGAACCCCCATTCTTCGGCTACCCAAAACAACCACAACGATAACGACTCACCTTGCTCTCCTTCCCGGCGCATCACTTCTCCTCCTCCTCCTCTCCTTCTTCTTCTTCTTCTCTCTCGGTTTTCTTCTCTCTACTTTGGTCCGATCGATCGTGTGTTTGCATGTGTGTGTTGTATGTGATGTAGGTGGGTAGGTGGGTGTGTACACGTGGTGGGGCATCGGACAAGTGTTTGTATTTTTTGGACAAGTGTGTTGTGGTGTGTGTGTACAAGTGACACACGATCGTGACACCACTAAGACACTTGTCGGTGTTTTCGGGCGTTTCGACGCCGGTTTCGCGTCCGAACCGTGATATCCGCGTGCCATTGCGTCGTTAGTCACCCAATATCTATTCCATATGAGTTACTTGACATATTTTTATTCAATTTGTGTGTTTTCGTTTCCCGACCTAATATTTGGTTTTGTCAACTACGTGCACCCGCGTCGACACGCATATCGAGGCGTGTCCCCGCTCTCGTCTCGACGCCTACAATCTGTACAAATCGACTTAGTAAGTCTACACAATACATAACACTAGGCATACATAAATACAAAAATACCATATACCTCGGCCACGTGCCTCGGTCGGTGTACGTATCACGAGTGTAGGTCCCGCGTCAAAGGTCGGTGATCCGATTAAGAAATTTAAATGGGGTAGAGATTTGGGCCGTGACAGAGTTGGTGTACATTGGAGATGATTACAAGTTACATGACAATACATGGATAAGTGATTATACATTAGAGTTGATTACAAATTATGTAGAGTGTACAAGTTACATTCAATGTAGAAGTCATGCTTGATGTTACAATTCAATGTGAGAGTTATGCTTGACAATGTGATCATTCATAAGCTTGATTAAAGGTTCATCCAATTTACAACACTCCCCCTTGGATGACACTTGCCGAGAGAATATGCCTCGTTAAAATCTGTACTAGAAAAACCCCTGTGGGAAAAAATCTAGCATAGGAAAAAGAGTACAATGTGCTCGTCAATCTTGATTTGTAGTATAATATTGTTGATTGCCTCATTAAAAACCTTGCTAGGAAAACCCAAAGTGGGATAAAACCATAGCTAAGGAAAAGAGTGCAACACATTGATACACTTTGAGAGAATATATATGCCTCATTAAAACCTTTACTAGAAAAACCCCTGTAGAAAAAAAATCTAGTATAGGAAAAAGAGTACATTGCTCTCATAAATTTATTTATTTTTTATATGGAGTATAATAATGTTATGATTGTCTCATTAAAAACTTTGCTAGGAAAACCCCAGTAGGATAAAACCATAGCTAAGGGAAAAAGAGTGCAATGCACTAATCAATAACTCATTTTGATTCTCCCCCTTATGTTCGCATTGGTGAGACATCTTGTGCATTTTGTTGCACATGGACATCGTTTTCTATATGAACCATTTAATTTGAAGCATATGATTGTCACTCTTTTGTGTATAGTACTTGCATCAAGTAATTGATTCATAACTTGTTGCTACTCTTGAATGATCCTTTGAACTTTGAGTTCATATTAATTTATACATGGATCATAATACAACAAATTTAATGCAATTTGATGTGTTTCAAGCAATTTCACGCCATTCCTTTTGAATTGGCTTATATCTCCCCCTAATGGTGGGAAAATTGCTTCATCAAAGTGACAATTAGCAAAACTTGCTATAAATAATTTCCCTATTAGGGATCCAAGACATCTTATAATATAATTAATAGAGGTAAATCAATATACGTCTCCTATTGATTTGCCTTGAGATAATCTCAAATTTGAAAAAAATCGTTCGATAAAGGATGTTCGTGCGAATTTATGATATTTTCGCATTATCGATGATTATGGATAATCAAATATATCTTTCCATATTATGAATGTCATTTGATTTATGACGACATTCGTTATAATGTGCCTTATATATTACATAAGTTAAAGCCGGGAATATTATACTCAGATTAAATCATATTCATATAGATAAATTTTCTATTATTCTGAGTAGACTTCTTCTGAACAAGACATTAACAATAAAATTGTTGTCTCAGATATTGCCTGAACATTAGCCTCCGCTAAGTTCGAATTCGAGAAATATTCACTTTTATATTATCATGCACATGCATGTAGCATGATACACAAGACATAAACTCATCGCTCATATTTAGGTCACGATTTAAACACATCTCGATGTGCTTGTTTTACCGAGCCATTTTCAATGATAAAATTCATAATATTTTGCCTTTGATTTTAAAGGCATGGTAAAGGTCATAAAAATATTCGAGTATATATATATATATATATATATATATATATATATATATATATATATATATATATATATATATATATATATATATATATATATATATATATATATATATGACAATATTTAGGCAAAATAGCCTTTCATATATGACCAAAAAAATGTCACAATTATGATCGCTCATTGTCAATAATTATTTGCCATTTGTAGTGGTGCACCACTTTTATTCCAATTTTTGGTGGAATTGTCAATACGACCTTTACGATATTTTCACATTTTCCACGTCCATAAATTTATTATTGCGATCATGATCATTATATGCAACATATGCTTCTTAATTTGAAATTTGAACTAATTGGACGTGATCGATATTATATTTATAATATCTCATTATTTTACTCACTACCATGAGACAAGAAATCAATCCTTAATATTTATTGGATTGACATGCGCACTCGATATTTGTTGCAACAATAAATCGAGGCGGGCCACGTGACCTTCTTTTTATTGTCTCATCAGTATGATATTTAGAAACGGAATTAGCAACGGAATTAAATTCCGTTGCTAAGAAAAAGTAGTTAGAGACGGAATTGAGACGGACTAATTCAGAGACGGAATAGAGAGAGATCAGAGACGGAAATAGAGACGGAAATAGAGACGAAATTAAATTCCGTCTCTAAATAATGGCGCCAACATTCCCACCAAAACTTTCTTTTTTTTTATAACCGTTCATCAAATCTCGAGATTCGTCCATCATTCGATCTCGATGATTCAAAAATAAAATAACAACCACAACGCTCCCTCTCTCTCTCCCGATTCTCACCATCAACCCTACAACGTTCCCTCTCTCTCACCATCAACCCTACAACGCTCCCTCTCTCTCTCTCCCGATTCTACAACGCTCAACGCTCCCTCTCTCTCCCGATTCTCACCATCAACCCTCTCTATCTCTCCAGAAAACCCTATCTCCCTAAAAATCCCTCTCTCTCGACAATGAGATATCTCTCTCTCTCTCTCACCGCTCTCTCTGTCACGCTCTCTCTCACGGACCGTCCACCGCTCTCTCTCTCTCTCTCCGCTCTCTCTCTCAGGAATCTCACTCACCGTCAACTCTCTCTCTCACCGAGATCACGTCGTCGTCATTGCGATTGAGGCTGCGACGACGAGGCCGTCGAGTCTGCCGTCGTCTGCTTGGGAGATTGGAGCCTCGAAGCCCTCCCCGTGTGCCCTCGCCGCACCCTAAGCCGTCGCCGCCATTTGTTCGCCATGTCGTTCCTTTTAATTTTCGGGATTTGCGAGCAAGATCTTTACCGTATTTTCATGTTTGGCTTCCTATTTTACTTGATTTGTGTCATTTGTGAGCGAGGACTACAAGAAATTTGTAGAGAAGGCTAGGAGGAAGATTAGAGCTCTCATCTCAGTGAAGCAATGTGCGCCTCTCGATGCTCGATTGGCGTAAGTCTTTGAGACGATGATTTATAGGTTTTGGTTTCTTTGGTTTGCTAGTGTTTTTCGGTGAATCAAGGATTAAGAGATGTTTGTTTGATTTGATGGTGCGAGATGGCACTCTCTTGGGACATTCGATGTGAATACGAAGGCGGAGGTCGTTCGGTACGATGAGGCATGCATCGAGCAAGCTCATGGAGCCAACAAAAAGTGGAAATCATTTGTTAGGCTTTTGGAGCCCATCGAGAACAGTTCCCTATTACGTCATACGTGACTTCTATCGGGTATTTCTTGGAAAATCGAGGAGCGATTTGTTGTATTGAATCTTTTGTTTGATTGATCTTACGACTGTTTGATTGCGGTTGGCGGTGTTGTCATTTGTTGAAGTTCTTTGGAGGTCCAGAGATTCCATTCGCCCGGGAAGAGAGGTTTGTGGACCAAAACTTCTCCACACTTTCATTTGATTCATGTTTTTCTTACGGATGTTATATCCAAAAGATGAATATGCACGCCTAATTAGCTTGGTGGGTCTCTCTTTCTTTCTTTGTCATCTTTCTCTCGGCTTCAGTTTTTATCTGTTCTAAATGTTGAGATAAGCTATTAACCTAACACTTGTTGCTTATGCTTCAAAAAAGAAGAAACTTGTTGATTAGGAACAACTAAGATTTTTGTCTGCTAATCGAGTTGTGCAGACGAGCTATTTTGGTAAATATTCTATCATATTGTTGCAGTAGCTTTAAGATTTGGCTTTGATGTTCTACATGTAATTTCAACACCTCCATTGCATCTTTTATGAAGAAAAAAATTATTTCTTTATGAATCGATTCAGTCCCATCTTTGAGAAATGGAGAGCTGGAGATTGGATTGGAACCTTTGAAGGGCATAAGGGTGCGATCTGGAGTTGTTGCTTGGATACAAATGCATTACGTCTTTGCCTCGGGCTCTGCTGATTTTTCTGCGTAAGTCGGCTATTTCGTTACGTATTTTTACTTGTAAAAATGCAATTGTGTTGTAATTCTTTGCTTTCCACTTTATGCACTATATCCTTTTCTCTAACTTCCCAAGATCTTAGACACATATAAGCTATTAACTTATAATTGTTGTTAGCTTATATACACATATAAGCTATTTATACTTATATTAGGTCATAAATAGTTTATGTTAAACTCCTTATTGTAGTTTTATGGATTTGATGAATTTGTGAATAATGTTTACGCCTTTACGGCTTTTAACATGTTTTATGAATTCTATTAATTTCAGGAAGCTATGGGATGCTTTGCTTGGTGATGAAGCGCACTCTTTTGAACACAAACACATTGTTCGGGCTTGTGCTTTTTCGGTGGTAATTGCTTCAAATAGTTGGTAGATTCTTTGTAGCATTAACACAACTCAATTGAATGAGGCGATTGGAATCATTTCTTGTGAGAATCGTTTTCATTTTCTTCTCAACTTTCTATTCATTTCATTGTGAGCTTGTTGGAGTGAGGCTTTCAATAAAGCAATGCTTAAGTTTCTAGATGAATTGGGAGCTCAAGAAGCTTTGCAATGGAGACCGAGAAGACCTTTCTCATCACGGTTGGTATCTACACGAGTTGTGATCTTTCTTTGTAAGTACTTCATCTTTACTCATCTATTTCAAATATACCCTAAATTTTTCTCCAATTTTGTTTGCTTCTCGGACCCCTATAGTTGTTGTTCTTGATGATTACAAGGTTGATTTGTTCAAATTACATTTTGGGTTTTTTAGGGTTTCAAAGATTTGGTACAAAACTTTGGTTGTGAAATTGGTTCATGGAGGAAATATGTGTTGTAGGGTTGCTTGTGATTAGGTTGGAAAGATCCAATGTTTGTATAATGTTGATTTTGATTGATTCGCATTCGTATTTTGAATTTGAATGTGGTAATGGTCTGATGTAAACATAGCATGTAAACATAGCATAATGTTAAAGGACTTGTAACTTTGTCAATTTTCCTTTCTATGGAATCTGGCCCTAATTGGTTTATGGCTCATTATGCATGAAAATTTCCATACATCGAGTTCTCCTTTGCAAAGAAGAATAGAATCGGGTAGTTATAAGCTGAGGCGCTTAAGCATTGTGAAAATGGCTAGTCTTGTTTTGGGAGTTCTAGGTGACCATTGTCTAGCCATTTTGGCGATCTACTTAGTTCTCATGTGATTGAAGGTTTTCCATATAAAATAGTTTCGGTGGCATATGGGGTGATTGTACTTCCTTTTTTTTTTTAATATGTTTCAACTTTCATGTAACCGGGATCTATGTAGCCAACCGAAATTGCATCATCATTGTATTCAATTGATCGATGACTTTCTAAATTGGACAAAGTTGTACAAATTTGTTTTGCTTCAAATTTTTGTTCCACAATTGCATGTTTGGCATTTTTATTCTATTATTTTTTTCGACTATACGGAAGAAATATAGCTTCGCATTTGTTGTTGGTGAGAAAGGAAGCAATGAACATGATTGTTTATTATTTTATTTTTCCATGTTTTGAGTTATTTTTAAGGTTCATATTTATTATATTTATTTTCTAGTTTTATTGATGTAGTTAGTTCGGGGTTTCCTTTCACCATAGGATTCTTTGACTACTAGAAGTCGAGGATTCGATGTTTTGAGAGAATCGTATTGAATAAATACAAGTATACAAAAGTATATTGTGAGATTTGGCAAATAGTATCACTTGGTCCCTTTCGCGTTTCTCTTAATTTGGTCGTTAAACTTTCATAGGTTCACTTTGGGTCCCTGAACTTTCATTTCCCTCTATTTTTTATCCTTTTTGCTATATTGGTGAGTAACGATCATTTGAAAAATTGGTTCACAAGCGGTTAACGATTTGGTTTGATGAATCGGTTGTGAATTGTTCGTGAACCACTTCAAGTCGGCACCGTTACTTTCCAACTTAACAAAAGGACCAAAAGTAGAGGGAAATGAAAGTTCAGGGTCCAAAAGTGAATTGATGAAAGTTTGATGACAAATCAAGAAAAACGTGAAAGTTCGAGGACAAATGATATTTTTGCCTTGAGATTTTGTCTCTCGGATTTGTTCTATATCTGTTTGCATCTTTCACAACTTTCCTTTGCATTATGCGATGACTTGAATTTTATGATACTTGTAAGGAAACTCACATGGAATTTGTAGAACGATTGAGAGGCATTCTTGAAGATGTTATGCAAAATATAACTCATTGACTTATGATAGTTATGCAAAATCGAGTCTGGACGGAAAATTAAAATCAGATTAGGCCTAGCGAACATCCAATTAGAACATCCTTAGTTTGCATGTTGGTTATGTAGTTCAGCTCATTTTTAATTTTATTCAATAACAACTCAATCGCGATGAGCGAAATTACTATGGATGTGTTGACTAAACTTGCGCTTCTTGATGTTAGAGCCTTGAATTTTACTTTTATACCTTTTACTTCTTTCTTGTATAATGCATTCTTCGGAGGTTCAATGTCGTTGTTGCATAGCTATCTTGATTCTTATTAATCTGTTTGCTCTTGCTTTTTGGCGATGATGTCTGCTTTGTCGGTGGCTTGCGGGGGTCAAATACGGGGATTTAATACAAGTGGGTAAAATCATTCCTTTTCCATGAATTCTTAAAAGTGCTTATGATATGATGTCGTGATGAGAGTTTATTCCCCCTTGCATTTCTTCTCGGGGAGGTAGCTTATGTTTGTGGAATACTTTTTGGTATTTTTTTTTTTTGGTTTATCTCTTTGCCTCTCGGACATAGATATAACCTTGACTACTACCTAAATTTGTCTCTCGGTCCATGTCTTTTGGATCATTGGATGATAAGTTAAATGTGCATCTTTTAATGATTCAACAACGCCATCAAAAGTCAAATGATTTAGTTGGTTGCCTTGTGACATTATGTGTCATTCTATGAAAAGGCAACTGCAATGAGTAGTATGAGATTACTATTAGTCATCTAATAAGTAGTATGCGTTTGCGAGATGTCGATTATCGATCTAAAGATTCTAAACTAATATCTCGATGTTTGATGCATGAGCAATGGTAGTATGAGATTACTATTAGATTACTATTAGTCATCTAATAAGTAGTATGCGTTTTCGGCTCATGAAAAACCCCTAAGGAAGACTTGTACATATATGCATATATGAGGCTGGCGACGATGCACTCTAAAGTTAAATTTGTTGCATGTTGTGTGTACTCCTGGTTTTATCTTTATCTTGTTTTTTGAAGAAAATTATCTTATCTTAAAAGCTGTGATAAGATGTTAATGACAAGAAAAAATAGTTGCCAGGATTATTTGTTGCACTTTACATTTTATTTGAATCTCTGCTTGATCTTTTTGACTATTGCTCCACAAGCTCATTTTCATCACTATCGGGGCTTGGTTGATTCTCTAACTTGATTCTGCGAGATTCCAATTGGTACATGGATTAGGAGCCTCTAGTCACATGACTTGATTCATCCTCTCTAATGAATAAAGTTGATTTCAATTCGGTAAGTTTCAATTCGGTAATTGTTGGAATTTATGCAAGTAAGGACCTTAGTTGAATATGTGCTTATGCATTATCTTCTTGGATTCTTAGCTAAATGATATCTATATTTGTCTTCCTTAGTCAATTTTCTTCATTTTAAGATTAATTTGTCTGTTTTTAACTTTTTTGTGGTTGTCACTTTATAACTCGTCTGAAATTTTTCATCTGCAATGTTTGAAGGAAACTACTTGATAAATTATCTTGCAACAAGGGGACGAGCTTGACCTTTTGTACATGGTTTATCCAAGGTACCACATGCTCTATCTTTTACCTTTTTCTTGTTTACTTCTAATTAGGCAACTTGAGATCACTATGCCATTGGATTGAAGATATTAAATCACTTGTGTACGAGATGAATCGAGTCGATCTTTGAAGGTTCATTGTAAATCTACTCACATGGGGTTTATGATTGCTTCTTCCAAATCGAACAAAAACATGTGTCTCGAGATGATTTTTCCTACTTGAAATAGATTATCATGTATGTTTAAAATTGATTTTGCAAACAGATTAGCTTAAATAGTTCTGAATCTCTTCTATACATGGTTGGTTCATTCTAATACCTCTTTTTCCCTTTTTTGTTTGGTAAGTGGTGGGGTACAAGCCCGTGATTTGTGTAGAACTTTGAATACCCTGGTGGGCCATTTTCTTTTTGTTAGTCAGATATACAAGTCTCTACATTTTTTAAGGAATGGAGTTATTATCTGTTTGTATGATTTTTCAAGTTCTATTATCATTCTCCTTCCTTCTATCTATCGCATATTCACATTGCTTTATTTATTGTTAATAAATTTATGATAACATCTTAACGCAGTATTTTTCTCTTAGGTCCATATAACATGCAATTGATGTCATTTACTTCTATTCATCAGTTCTGTTGATGAGGATGCAAAGGAAAAGCTAGCACCATATTCAACTTTGTGCGGTGATGAGAGCTATTCTAACGGGGACCTTGAAAAGGTTGGTTCGATTTATGCCCCATTTTTCTTATTTATAGCTATTTGTGCGGCGTTGCGCCACTTTATTTCTTGGATATCGTGTATCAACAGATGTCCCGACAAGTCAAAACGCTTTTGTACACTTTGAAAAGGTGCAACCAACAACTTTCTTTGCCAAAGCAAGTAGGAAATATGTACACAACATCATTATATGCGGCATTTGCATCACTTATTCACGAAAAACATAGCGCCTTTGGTAATGTACTCGTGTACCTCACAGAGTTTAGTGTATGGCTTGCTTTTCACCAACTCTTGTTTAATTTTCGGTGACCATCTGTTTGTTGTGCTATGGAGTTCCATGATACAATAAATTTTGATGTTTGTAAATGGGTGGAATATAGAATTTAGTAAATGTATTATTGTGTTGGTGTCGGTCTTTGCTTTCGATATTTGGGGAGGAGTTGCGGTTACATTAGTAAATGTCTTTTTTGGTTTGATTGTATCGTTTTGTTTATCTTTAGTGTTATGATCTAGATGATGTTGTTGTTTGGTTCTTCTATTGGATTTTGTTTTGATTAGATTGGTACGATTTGGTCTTTGCAAGTGCTATCCATGTTTCTAGTTTCGTGTCACTAGTGTTATGATTTTTGCGATCTAGATGATGTTGTTGTTTGGTCCTATTTTCCATAAAATTGATTTTTATCTCTTGTATGTTGTTTAAAAAAGTGTCAAAGGTACATGACACTCTCTTACATTTGATTAAATGGTTTTCAGAGTTCGTTGAATTGATTGGTTTCCAGAGATGTATGCATTCATGCTTAGAGTACTTAGAGGCTGTCCCTTGGGTTGGAGATGAGGAGGAAGAGAAAGTGCTTTTATGGTTGTTGTAAAACAATGGGAATTGTAGTTTTTTTATGGATACTTAGGTATATTAAACATTTATTATACTTGACTACGTTTCGTGAATATATAAATCTTTTTTAATATCGAATTTTATGTTTTTTCTCATTTGAATATTTGTTGTTGATATATATTGTTGATTTGTGTATGTATGTCAAATTCTGCTTTTTTGGGGGATGTTAGCACCCCCGAGGAGGTGTTGGAGGGTGCGGGCGATGGAGTAGGTCTATGGTTGTATTTTCGAGGTTTAGATGTTATGGAGAACCAATTGGATTTAAGCTTAGGTTGAAAAACTTAACAAAGCGGAATTGAGACGGATTAGCAACGGAATTCAAATATTCGTTGCTATTCCGTCTCTAATTTTCGAGGCAAAGCTACATAAATCAGCAACGGATCAGAGACGGAATAATTGTATTCTACGATCGTACGGAATAATTGTATTCCGTCTACGATCCGTTGCTAATCGAACGAGACGAACGAGACGGAATCTAATAATTCGTCTACGATCGTTGCTAATCGAGACGGATCGAGACGGAATTAATGCATTCCGTCTCGATCCGTCTCGATCGTCTACGATTAGCAACGGATCGAGACGGAATGCAATTACAATTGTACCATTTAGAAAAATTTCCATTTACGTTAAAAGTCTCTGTTAGTTTCTAAATTTCGTCTCTAATCGTCTCTAATCAGAAACGGAAACACATTTCCGTTGTTGATTGAATCAGCGTCGACGATTTTAGAGACGGAATAAATTTCGACTCTGTTCAGTTGCAGAATTGAATTAGAGACGGAATTTATGCAAATCAGAGACGGAAATTTTCGTTTCTGATCTGCTGTTTTTTTGTAGTGAATAAACAAAATATATTATTCGTATGAGTTGGTGGGACAACCTCCAGTGGGTGGTGAGACAAAGTCTACTTAATACCATGCCTCCTCGAACGGGATAACCCATCTCCCTTTCATTGTTTAGCTTTACCGGGGACAAGGCTTACCCATTATCAACTCAAATTCATAGTACTATTTGTATTATAAAATCAAGGATAGAACAATAACTAATCGTTTGTAGTTTTAAGAGAAAAACTATATGTCACACATTGACTTTTGATTTCTGATGTAGAAGATCGTACAAGACGCAACTACAGAGCATACTTTCGCAATCGGTGACGTTATAATGCATATTATACGAATAAAGTATGCATATAGAAGTGATGCATGTAATAAAAGGAAGCAACCATGATAATATAGAAATAAATTGAACTTATTTAAATAACAAAAGTAATACATTCCTAGCTTTGTCTCCTTAACAAGCCTTTTGAACTTCAAGATCTCTTTAATGCGAGCAAGCTCGTGCGATAACGTGTTGTAAATTGAGTTGGAACTTGCTAAGAACTAGAGAAGGAAAATAGAAGACTAAGAACTTCTACTACTACAAACTACTACTACAAAGGAGAAGAGAAGAAATGAGATAGTTGGAATGAGAAGTTTTCATTCAACTTGGTGTGTGAATTACAATGGGGTTGGCACCCTTTATATAGGCCATTTGGTGATGATGATAATTGTATTTATACAATGTGTACAAGTTATACATACACCACAAGTCATACAACACATCACAAGCAACATAGACAATACATGGAAGAGTTGGTGTACATTGGAGATGATTACAAGTTACATGACAATACATGGATAAGTGATTATACATTAGAGTTGATTACAAGTTATGTAGAGTGTACAAGTTACATTCAATGTAGAAGTCATGCTTGATGTTACAATTCAATGTGAGAGTCATGCTTGACAATGTGATCATTCATAAGCTTGATTAAAGGGTCATCCAATTTACAACAATATTAAATATTTGATGTCGCAATTTTTTTTTATTGCATTGAAAATGTGCATTTTGTCAATAAATTATTTTCTCATCTCAAATCCATGAAATTGAAATAAGAAAAAAACATTCTCTCTGCTCGGATCGAGGTCGTGGACCGTGATGAAATACCAAGTCTTTTCTTCTTTCAATCCGAACGAAGCTCACTCTTCTATATTGATCATTCTCTCTTTCACAGTTCCTCTTAAACTGCGAAGGTGAGTAGAAAAAATCCTCTCTTAATGTAGTTGTTTATCTGATTTTTTGGGTCGATTACGAGGCCAGGTACCGTTTGAGAACCTCATGGTCGTCTATGTAAATTGCAATATTTCTTCAATGTAGATGGGAGTTAACTTAGGGTTATGGGGGTTTGAGTTTTAAAAGACTTTTCGGTTATTACCGTTTGGTGGATCTAATTGAGGTATTGATTTTCCTCTTCTCTATACCAAATTTGTTTGTTGTGGGTTTTGCAACTTGGGGTACCTTTGGATCAAAATAGTTTGTAATAATGGTGAGTTTTGATGATGTCTTTTTAGGTCTTCATGGATTTTTTTTTTTGTGCAACACCCAAATTATTTTATTCAAACTCTCAAACACCCGAATACAGAATACTAAAGTGAGCCCCCAACTTTTAGCACTCTAAGATTACAATGGCAATTTTGAGAGAGATTACAGAGGTGTTGGTAATGATAATGACGAAGATAGTGGTGTTGGGCATTTGTTTTTATTTTTATTTTTTAATAGATAGTTAGAATATGAACACTTTATATATAGTGGTGTTGGGCATTTGTTTTTATTTTTATCTTTTGGTTAAGAAATTCATTATTATAGAAGGGTAGTTAAGATTAAAAATCTTGTTCCTTGCAAAAATTAATTAACGTCTAACATTTCTCTATGTGATTGTGAAAATCTTTGAATTTTTGTATCTAATGGTGCATAGATTAATGACATGTTCATCTGGCATGATATTGTAGACTAAACCTAGATTGATGGATCTTTCATGTTCGACATGCCCAACTCTAATTATGAACACTTTTGCAGGTTTGTTCCTATCATTGGCTTGCCAATATGGTCAGTGATGACCTCATCACTGACCATGCATAGTTAATTGCAGCTGGAGCACTCTATGTAAAATGAATGGTAAGTACTCCTTGTAGGGTGAATGACAAGTACAAGAGCCACAATACCATGCATGCACTGATGTGAAGGCGTGCCATAGAAGTACTAGATAAGGCTGAGTTAATTGGGGTTTTTTCTAAAAGTGGGGTGGAGATAAAAATTATTTCCCAAAATATGGAAGTTTACTTTTAAATTCCAAAAGTAGGTAATAACTCCTTTTGAAAATGAGTTATCACCGATGAGGTGGCATGCATGGTGGTGAGGTGGTGGTGAGGTGGAAGACAATTGTATAGATAGCTCCTTTTGAAAAGGAGCTATCTATACAAAACTTGATGATGAGGTGGCATGCATGGTGGTGAGGTGGAAGACAATTGTATAGATAGCTCATTTTGAAAAGGAGCTATTTATACAAAACTATACACTCTATGAATGACTCCTTTTGAAAATGAGCTATCTATACAAAATTTTTTGCCCTATGAACGACACGTGCATATGGAGATGGACGACCCGCGTGGACCCGCGTCACTCGCGTATCTCGAGGAAAATCAATGTAAACAACGCGCACGCATATCGACGTGGACAACCCATGAAAACTTCACCCGTGTATGACGATGTGGAGATTTCATGGAAATGGCAGGCACGTCTGTCGAGGTGGGGTACCCATGCAACCTCGTGCAACTCATGCAAACGTCACGCACGTGTCTCGAGGTGATAAAGCCAATGCCAACGTCAGAAACGTATCTCCAGATTGACGACACATGGAAACGCCACGCACGTATGTCGAGGTGGGCCAGCCATGCATATCCACTAGAGACCATGGACCCCATGTAAACGTCACGCACGTATCGCGAGGGAGACAACCCGTGCAACCCATAGTAAGCATGCAACTCATCCTTTAAACTTTTGTGTTACTTTTATGTCGTGATGATAAGTAGAGATACGAAAAATAAAATAATTGTAGGGCAAAACCACGTTATTTTTTTGTCGAGAGCTTAAAATTAAAACAACAATCATCTGCTGAGAAATAAGTTTATTCAATGAGAAGGTTTTATACATCTTCTCTATCTGTGCACCCCTACGCTTAGGGGTGCCACGTGGACATGTACACCAATAGCGCCTTTTGTAAAGGCGCTATTGGTTGGGGTGGGCAGCGGTTTTCGAAAAACCGCCCAAACCGTTCAAATCGTGTAAACCACATGGTTTGGTCTGGTTTTTAGAACTCGCGGTTTGTGGGCGGTTAAAAAATTTAAAAACCGCAGAATCGCGATTTGGTCGCGGTTTTCATTTTAAAAAAACCGCGGTTTCACCAAACCGAGGGTATTTTAGTAAATACCCAACATTTACAACTCAAAACTCTAAAACTTAAAAAAAAAAAAAACTCAGCACCGTTGAGTCAACAGTGGAAGATTTGGTCTCAACAAATCTTCCACTGCCTCCTCACTCCCCGACTCACCGCCGCCGCCGAACCCATCGCCTTTACGGTATGTAATATGTATGATTGTTTTTTTTTTTTTGATGTTTTGTTGTATCTTATGTTGAATTTTTGATGAAAAATTGAACATTAAACATGTTTGGACTTTATGGTATGTAATATGTATGTTTTTTTTTTTTTTTTTTTTTTTTTTTGAAAATGGGTCGCATGAAAATCGCGAAACCAAACCGACCAAACCGAGCAAACCGCGGGCGGTTTGGGTGCGGTTTTGATGGTTCGCGGTTTGGTGGTGGTTTGCAAATCGGCCAAACCGTGAACCTTCGGTTTGGTCGCGGTTTGATGGTTTCCACCACCAAACCGCGGTTTGCCCACCCCTAGCTATTGGTGTACAGCCCGTCCACGTCAGCAAAAATTTTATGCCACTGTGATAACGCCTTTTGCATAGGTGATATTGCCTATTCTGGGAAATAAAAACATTTGAACCTCATTTTCCTCTTTTAAAGTAATAACATATGTACTTTTGTAATTTTTTCGAGTTAATTCACTCTTCTAAAATCTTTTGAAAGTTGGTAAGGAAACAAGTTTTGAGGCCGAAAAACAATTACGTATACTCTAAGAGCAATTATGTTAGGTTTGAGATAGTGTCAAATATGAAGTTGTAATGAATTATGCGAAATATGTTGTTAAAGTATGAATGTAACTAAATTATGTTGTTAAAGTATGAATGTAACTAAATTTTCATTTGTAAGAAACATCGTCATCTTTTTTGTCAATTAATAATTTCGCAGCCTGTAATTGATCAATTTTTTACTTTATTGAGAGTCGAACTCACGTCTTCATTAATTCTTGTCTTTTGGTAAAGGATGTCTCATCCATCTCAGATGCTTTAACTAATTGATCATTTACTACCGCTAGATTTTACTCTTCAACTAATCCTAATCAAAATTTGGCATCCCATGCTCAATTTTCACTTTTGATGTTGAGCATAAATTGAGAGGTCATCTAAAAGAAATTATAAAACTTAAGATAAGTTAAATGACTAATGCCTCGTTTGGTTTGTTTTTGCCAATTTACAGTGCAAGCAGAGTTAACTCATTGGAGTTAAGTCACAATGAAAGATCATATGCTCATGTTTGGTTCAACTTTAAATTTGCAGGAAAGTGGCAAATTTTTAAATAATAATATATATGAATTGACATAAATACCCTTCAAACTTAAGAGATGGATGTGGGTAATAAAATGTAATTAATGAGAGACAATTGTGTCCACAAACTCTTGGAAGATAACTCCTTTAGGGGGCGAGGGAGATATCTCTTACCCTTGGGTGTGAGTTGGGAGATAACTTACAGGGAAGTCGGGCAACCAAACAAGATTAGTTTCAACTCCCCTCTAAGTTATCTTGCGAGAGTTAACTCCACCCCTAACCAAATTAACAAGGCCTAAGGATACTTTCAAAACTATGGGAGAGAATACAATTGTATATTTCAATGAAAATGAAATAGTGATAGTGGATGCAAAAAATAGTCTTTTTTATATCATATATCATGCTGAAATCTACGAAGGCACAAATGAGCTATTCTTCCTCTGTACTGAATCCAAGTATTCAAATTCGCGACTTCTTATTTTCTTATTTCCTTTTTGTTTTTAAATATACACAATTGCATTAAATCGAGCAAATGAAAGAGTTTGATCCAGGTAGACCCCAATTAATTTGGGATTGAAGATATGTTGTTGTTGTAAAATGTACACAACTTACTTAACATTATAAAGAAGTTCTCGAACTGCCAACCCGTCCTTTCTATTGCTATGAAAATAATTGAGAATATTTTTCTCTAGAAACATTATTTATTCTTTTTTTCACCCACTAATGATGTAATATTAATATTTTTATTTTATTTTTATTTTATTTATGTAGCATGTCCCATTCGATTTCCTTTCGTGAACTAAAGTCCATCTTTGATCCAGAATCGCCGAGTCTTGCCCTCATCGGCCAGGTGCATGAAGCTCTTTGTGTGGGAGGGGTGGGCATCGATTTCCCTAAAATCGCCCAAACCGCCCAAACCGTATGGTTTGGTTTGATTTTTAAAACTCGCGGTTTGGGGGCGGTTTGAAAAACTTGAAAACCGCAAAATCGCGGTTTGGTGGTGGTTTTCAATTCCGAAAAACCGCGGTTCACCAAACCAAACCGAGGGTAATTTAGTAAATTTATGTAATTCACATTTTAAAACCTTAACCAATATAAACAACTTAACCTTAACCAATATAAACAACAACCGTTTCATTTTTTCATCTCCATCTCAAGATCCTAAACATATTTGCCTCCACCAGTTGAGGCCATCGTTGTTGTCTTCCACTAGTCGTCGTCATCGCGCTTCCCACCGACCGCCGCCATCGCCATCTCCTACCAGTGATTTCTCACCGCCGCCTCCCACCATTGTTTTTTTTTTTTTTTTTTTTTTTTTTTTGGAAAACATGTAACAAGAAAAACCGCGAAACCAAACCGACCAAACCGCGCAAACCGCGGTTCGGTTTGGTTGCGGTTTTGGTGGTTCGCGGTTTGGTGGTGGTTTACAAAATGACCAAACCGCAAACCCTCGGTTTGGTCGCGGTTTGCCCACCCCTATTGTGTGGGGGTCCTTCTCCAACCCCTCTCGTATGCGATCGCGTAAGGCCCTACTCGTAGCGGCGCTTGAATGCTGCTAATTCCGCCTTCCTACTTACTTAACACATCTGCAACCCGGTTGGCATTATTGAGAAGGCGTACTCATGCACCATGTCAAACTCGGCAAGTTTGTCTTGCCAACTGGTGAGAGTTTCTTTTCTTTTGGGCACTCGTCGCTATGTGTTATGTATTGATTACGAACTTTGACCCCATACTGTATAGGTTCCGTGCCGCCGGACCTCCATGTTCGTAAACAATGCACTAAAGCCCTTTTCTTGGACTGTTTAACGCTTCTATCTTTCATTAAGCTTTCCACTCTCATATGCTAAGGGGTGTCCCTCTTGCACCAATACCCCACCGATAGCAAAGTCTGAAGCGCCACTTTGGACTGCAAAGGTTTGGTGTGGTCTGGGAGTCGCAACACCGGGTCTTTTGTCACGGTTTGCTTGAGGTATTCGAATGCTCTTTGGCACTCCCCCCATATCCCCTTAAAGCCAAACCCACGCTCGGTCATTCTTGAAGAGATCCGTAAGTGGAGTGGCGATCAGTGCCAGATATAAACTGCCTATCCTAGAATTCGAATAAATAGTTTACGAGACCAAGGAATGATCATAACTCATTCACCTTGACTGGTGCCTCCCACTCGGTGAAAACTAGTATATATATTTAAATCTACATATATGTGTAACGACTCTATGACGGCCCCAACTACTAAACAAGGCACCGCCCGGCCTAATCCTGTAATCAAGCCTTAATCCAAATCACCTAAGACTTAATTACGTATTAGTCAGCCTTTCGTCCCTCTATTCCTCCAAATCCATGTATTGATATATTATCCAATTTAAAGGTAATTCCAATTCCATTATCATTAAGCGAAAGCATTCATTCTCCAAAAATTCCTAAGTGTGGAAAACCAAGAAAAGACAGCATCACAAGCACGTATATATAGGAGATTATTCACTCAACCCAATGTACAACCCAAAATGACATAATAATAATACAACAAAAGTCGAGACATACAAATGAGTGAGGAGAGTCGCCGAACTGCTCATAGGAAGTCGCTGATCTTCTCATTCCCCGGTCTGCTGCTGCTCGACGGACCTACACCCACCGTCACAAACTAGACGGTGAGTATAGTGATATTTAAGTACTAACTGGAGAATCCTATGCCACATTTTTAAAATAAACGAATGATATTTAAAAGCATAAAGTAGCGAAATAAATTGTTGAAACAAGAAATGCAAGTAAATACCATAGTTAAAGATGTAGAGACAGACACAGGCTAAGTCGAGATGATCTACGTCCCGGTCGGCGGTGAGAACTATCACCTAACCTTTCCCACTACTATATGGAGGTGCGCTCAACATATTTCACAATATAGCGGAGCTGCGCTCTACGCTTTACAACATCCATGTCATGCTTGCCGACCACCCCGAGTCTCATAACTCGTGTGCCGCGCAAGTGTAGTGGCGAGTGCCGGAACCCTGGTAGACCTATATCCCCGTGAACCGCGCATCTCTCGTGCAATGGACACTAGATAATCCCTACTTTAATTTCAAGGACAAATAAGTCCAAAATTCTAGGATTTCAAAACAAGTTAGGCTACAAATCCCAAAGGAAATCGAATACAAGTTCAATTAAGCCCAAATTATTCCATTAGCATGTTTTTCATCAATGTTTTCAAGAATGACATCAAGTGTAGGAATCAGAGTCAATGAAACAATTCACATGGCATCATGTCACAATATTCACTCATGAATAGATACAAGAACAACATGATGTGCGAGTTCAAGTAGTAATGTCTACCAAGAGATCAATAAATCAACAAGAGACCAATAAATCAACAAGAGAATGAAATGAAATATAAAATTCTCACAGTTATACTTACAATTCACACGTTTGTCCTAGTCTATCCGATCCCTCGACAATTCGAAGTGCGTGCCCAAACGCCTGAGTTCTCCCTTAGTTCCCTAACAGTTAATAATATAACACTTTAGGCTAAATCGAAGTCGAGACAAGTTTCTAACATTTTTATTTATTTATTTTCGGCCAATCGGCCCATTTCGCGCTTTTCGAGGTAAAACCCCCGTAAAATGCTCGTCCGAAATTTCAAATATTTTATTTTTCATCGAAATTCATTATTTTCTCTTTATTTTGTCGAAATATAATTTTTCGAATTTTTTTTCCTATTTTTCGAAATTTTTTCCAATTTTTCTCCAATTTTTCTTTTTTTCTCTTTTCTTTTTTTTTTCCTTTTTGTTCTAGGTCGGGTCGACCCGTCCCTGGCCCAGGCTCTTGGCCCGGTCCGGTTGGCTTCATCTTCCCTAACGAACTCCCTGGTTCGTTGGGGAGATAACAATTTTTCTTTTCTGGTTTGTTTGGTCACGAGCTGGGGTTTGCGATCCACCCCAGCTCGTGTAGGGAAGGGAGACGACTCACCCGAGTCATCTCCTTCCTCGGGAGCACGGGAGCTCCTAAGCTCCCGAGCTCCCTCCACACACCCCACCAACACCACTTCACCCCATCAATGGAAACAACACACTCACCTTGATTCGGCTCGGGTTCTCTCCTTCTCCTTCTCCTCCACCTCCACAACGAATTTTCCTTCTATTCACCCCTCCCGATTGTCTCAGTTTTCTTTCTCTTTTTTTTGTTTTTGTTTTGGATGATAAGAAGATAAGCCTTAAGTATTTGTATATATGAATTTAAACTTTAGCCTTATATCTTGATGTGCACACGTATCTCGAGGCTCATCACATGGAGCACATTGCTCCACTTGTCCCCAAGTCACTTGTGAGTAACTCAAAAATGTGACACCTTGCCTCATGATAGGTTAACGCGTGTCTCGATGCACATCCTATGCCTCATAATTTATTTTCTCAACTATAGGCTCATTTATTCATTAAAGTTTCATGTGGCCACATTGCAACCACATATTACCAAATAAAGTCACATTTAATTCAAATAAATTAAACGTACCCCAATATGCCGCTACCTCGGTCCCACGTCGGTACGTCCCTGCTCATCTCGATACCTACACACCCGTAGAAAATTAACTTAATAGTCTACACAAATACAATACACTAGGTATACATCACTACAAATATAAAATGTACATAGGCCATTGCCTCGGTAAACGAACACATCACGGTGTAGGTCCCACAGTACGGGTCGTTGAGCCTATGTAAAGACATAAACACAGTTAGAAACTTTGGGTCGTTACAGACTCGTTACCTTAATAGTGATTAGTGTAAATCTGAATGTTAATTAACTCAAGTTAGGCTCAAAGTTAAGTCCGACTTGTCTCGAATAATGTGTGAGTGTGTGATGTGATGTATGTGGTTTGTTTGACGTGAAAATTGATTAAATGAATTATAGGCAATTAATATGTATTAGTATAAGACCTATAATGGTGAAATAAATAAACTATTAGTTGCTCGAAACCTCTTAAATTAAGTGTTAAGTAACACGTGAAGAGTTTACCTCGATTTGTGTGCAAGTTTGGTTATGTGACAATGTAAAATGAGAACGAAGTTGGTATAAAACCTTGCCTCGAGTTTTGTGTCAGTTGGCAGTAGTCGAGGTAGAGATTGAGCCTAATTTGGTGCGAGATTGGTTAAATATGGAAAGTGAATTGGTCTATGAAAGTTTGACAAGTCATTGACAAAGTCATTATTTTTGGGTTTTGGTGTGAACAAAACTATTATTATGGATATTTTATGAAGATTGACTATTTCGTGGAGAGTTTGTCTTAATTTGGTGAAAAAGGGGATTCAAAACGAGCGTCGAAAGTCAAAACACGTCAAAATAGGGATTTTAGAACTAATAAATAAATAAAAATTAAGCTGCTCACAAGTAGCTAAAGGTTTATATATATATATATATATAAATATAAAAGATCAAATGAAATTTAACAGAACGAACTGTTGTTCGTTCTCTAAACCCTCTCAACTCGGGTTTATGCTTCACAAGCTCCCGACGTTTGATTTTCGCTCAGTTTCTTTTTGCAAACTGTAGAGTATCGCGAGACGATCAGTTCGAGCTAAGTTTTCGATGTGGTAACAAGGTATTCGGTCCGCAATTTGGTAAATACTCAGTTCAGGGCAGTTTCCTTAATTCAATTTGAATTCTCGCGATTTTTCGATTTCTTTCACGGGGTTTTAATAGAAATTGGTAGAATTTGTTGTGAATTGATGTATTGGGTTGGTTTGCACCAATTTGGGATAAATTTCACCGACGTGGGTTGGGTTTTTATGAGTTAAATTTATGCGACTCAGTTGATAACTATTTTGAAGATGTTTTTATAGTTGATACTGATTTATATTGGGATTTTGGATGAATTGGATTATTGGTTTTTATTCAAATTGACTCAACGGGCTGTGAAAATATTTTGAATGTGGTATGGAGCGATTTCCTGGTATTTGGTGTTGAGTTGTGATGATATAATTGCAAAAATGTTGATTTGGAGAAGTTTCGTTAATTCTAAATTAATAAAGTTTGCCTATTTAACAGGTTGTATTGGAATATTCATAACTTCTCCGTTTGTGATTCGATTTGAGTATTCTCGGAGTTTATGGAAAGTACGACATGAGTACTACAACTTCCTTTTTGGTCATTATGATAAATATTGAGGTTTTCAAGGTTAAAAAGTTAACCCTAAGTGGCTAATTGATAACAATTTGAAATTGTTATAAAATATTATTTTTATAAATAGTTCTCGAGCGTAGTTTAGTCGCAATTTTTCTGTTGTCCCGGGATTTTAAATTCAAATGGGACTAGTTTAGGGGTTCTGTGGCGGCCCCGAATCACGAGGTCGCCACGTGGAGAGGCGCGACCCCGCAGTCCTGTCAGATCATTGACCTACTGGGTCCCACGCGCCACTAACGTCATTTGCTACATCATGACTACTCGATATGTGTGTTAAACTCATTTCGTTAATCAGTTTAGTTAGACAGTTAGATCATTTTTATAGCATTAAAACCAGCGGAGGTCTTAAATTTTAAGCAAGTAAAACAATTAAATTTATCATCATATAAAACATCATTGTAAGAGCAACACCTATTGTGGAAAACCCGGGGAAAATACTCTGTATATAGGCGACAATACTAAGCAGTAATATATACAAGTACAGTGTTTATCTAGTCTCCCATTTCCTAAAAGTAAAGCAAAATATCAAAATCGCACGTACTAGTGGGTCCTCGACCGCGGGCAGTCAGATAAAGTCGCCCAAAATCCCCTTGCCCATACTAGCACTGGGATCTGCACTCGACTATCACAAAAAGCCAGATGGAGAGTACAGTTAGTAAGATTCCAACGAAGTACACCGAGCATTTATAAGAAAATAAATAGATATCAATAAACATGTCGAATAATCATGCGGAAACTAAACAGACAACTGTGCTAAGATCATCACATGAATAAATAACATGAAAGAAACAAAGTGTGTACTCGTCCCGGTCAGACTAAACTTTACTTCGGACCCCCAAGATCCTTTCGGTGGGTGCTCCCACTTCCTTTCACTGGTTCCTCGCGGTGCTTGCCCGACACGTGCACCCTTAATGCAACTCGGGTTGCAATTCACCGAGTGCCTGATCACACGTGCTACAGCCTAGTGCGCCATAAGTACACTACGAATATCAGGTGGGAGTAACTCGACCACCAACCCAAATGTATCACGGAATAGAGTACAATAACAAGGAATAGGAAATCAATGATGGAAAAGTAAACCCTCACGTACCTCAAAAACGCACTCCGAAGTCTCACACACGTCTCGAGAAATGCGCCCGACTCCCGATTATGGTCTCATAAGTTCTTGGTGTCCAATTAATCCATTTTAACTAGTTTAGAGTTAAATTAAGTGAATTTATAATGTGCGGCCGAAATATGAAAATTTTATTTCAAAGAGTTTGGTTTGGCACACTTTTTAAGTTATCTTAGGGGTGTCAACGCTTAGAAAAATTCTCGAATACCATTTTTCTATCTTTTTCTCATTTTTTATATTTTTCCTAATTTTTTCGAATTTTTCCATAAATTTTCTACCTATTTTTCTTATTTTATCTGTAATTTATTAAATTTAAAATTGTTTTTAAATTAAATTTTAATATTATATTATTTAAATAAATGGGTGGGTCCCTGAACCGGGTTTGACCCGGTCCACTCGAGTCGGCCTGACCCGGTTCGGGCCCACTCGGGTCGGGTCCGGACCGGACCGGCCCGGCCCGATTTAGGAAATTTCGTCCCAACTAGAAAAGAAATTTCGTCCCGAAATTTTAAATAACTTGAAGTTTCGTACCATGAAATAGCTGAAAGTAACGCTCCCACATGGTAGACTCGAGCTCCCAAGTGAGTACCTCTGTACCATGATGCTGCCAACGAACCAACACCTTAGGGATCTCGCTGTTCCTAAGAGTTTGAATCGCGCGATCCACAATTGCTATCGGTCGCTCCTCATATGTTACATCAGGCCGAACCTCGATCTGTCTCGAGTCAACCATTGGTCTCGGTCCTGACCTAGCCAGTCTTAACATCGAGATATGAAATGTAGGATGAACCCCAGCTAACTCCGCTGGCAAGTCTAATCTGTAAGCCACACGTCCAACCCGTGCTGCAACTCTGAACTGTCCTATGTATCTTGGCGCCAATTTCCCTTTAATCCCAAGTCTCTGCTGGTCCTTCCATGGGGAAACCTTTAGATAAACCATGTCGCCCTCTTCATAGCTCAGTCCCTCGTG
Organism: Stephania cephalantha; assembly: GCA_039657325.1. Classification (NCBI taxonomy): domain Eukaryota; kingdom Viridiplantae; phylum Streptophyta; class Magnoliopsida; order Ranunculales; family Menispermaceae; genus Stephania; species Stephania cephalantha. Next base: position 16,284,073 of record CM077567.1, on the reverse strand, counting down.
ATACTTATCCGCATATTTCTTTTGTCTGTTCTGTGTAGCCCGAAGTCTCTGTCGAATCTGCATAATCTTCTCTGTGTGATCAACAACTATCTTTGGCCCGGTCGCCGATGTATCCTCAAGCGCTGCCCAACACGCAGGTGATCTGCAGGGCCTGCCATACAGCGCCTCAAACGGAGGCATCCCGATACTCGCCTGATAGCTTTTATTGTAAGCAAACTCACACAGCGGTAAATAATCCTCCCACGAACCTCCAAACTGCAAAATACAAGCCCTGACCATATCCTCCAGAATTTGTATCAGTCTCTCAGACCGTCTATCTGTCTGAGGATGGTAAGCTGTACTAAATTGCAACGTGGTGCCAAACTGTTCCTGCATCGCCTCCCAGAATTTCGGACCCAACCTAGGATCTCGGTCAGATACAATAGAGACTGACACCCCATGCAATCTAATGATCTCCCTCTCGAAGATAATGGTCAGTTGCGAGAACGAATATCACATATAAATGGGAATAAATGCGCCAATTTCGTTAGTATCACAACCCAAACTGCATCGTGTCTTCTCGTAGTCTCAGTAACCCACTGAAAAAATCCATAGTGATGTGCTCTCATTTCCACTGTGGGATTTGTAGTGGTTGTAGTAAACCGCCTGGTTTTATGACGACCCCAATTTTCCACAAATTGGGCCCCGCCCGGCCTAAGCCCACGTGGACCCCCGAGCCAGTCTCGTAAGGTCAACGCATACCTATTCAGCCTTCCAATCCTTCATTATACGTAAATTCACAATTTTAAGTTGAGTTATAAGTATTTGTCAAGTTTTACGATTTAGCGGAAGCAATTTATGCATTAAATAACTCAACAATAACGTAAAAAGTTTGACAACCTAATTGTGAAACCCTGCATAACTATATCATCATCGAATGAGAGTAAATAAAAGATATACAAAAGATTCACCTAGCTATGGAGCCTTCCCCTTGCTGGACCGTAGATCTGCACTCAGTCAAACCCAAAAGAATGACGAGCCTAGGTAAGTAACGCCAGTAGGACATATATACAGTATTTCGAAATAACCAAAACAGTCGAATTCATGCAATTAAAAAGAAATGAACAGGCAACGCATGAATAGAAAATACCGTTAACAAATCAAGCGATAAGTGAGGCCAAATAGCAAGGAGACCCGACTAAAAGGTCGTTGAGTCGCGACAAAAGCCCAGCAGACTCGGGTTCAGGACGAGACACCTGCCTCCCAGCCCTAACCCTTGCGACTATGAGATACCCACAAACCCGGATAAGTGCCCCCAACGTACACTCAATTAAGAAATATCGACGGCGTCCAGATAAGAGCTCGTATCACAGAGAAACAGTACCATGACTCACTTGCCAATGGAGTAACGCATGCATATAAAAGACACAAATCAATCGATAAGTGATGCCAAATAGCAAGGAGTCCTGACCAAAAGGTCGTTGAGTCGAGACAAAAGCCCAGCAGACTCGGGTTCAGGACGAGACACCGCCTCCCAGACCTAACCCTTGCGGCTATGAGATATCCACAAACCCGGATAAGTCCAGATAAGAGCTCATATCACAGATGAATAGTAACCATGACTCGCTTGCCAATGGACCCACTCAATTAATAGCATTTTCAAAGATAGCTATCACAAAGCAGTGAAACAACAATAGCCAACAAAGTGACAGGAAACTACTGTACAAGGTCCTAGCTGGTTTACTTACCTCGAGAACGTCTCGCTCACGCCTCGATATGCGCACCCGACACCCGACTATACCTCATAAGTCCCTGTTGTCCATTTATACCTTTTAGGGCTACGTTACTACGTCATTCAAATCAATATGTTCGCGATTAAAACCGCAAATTCCATTATAAAGGCAACAAAATTCACGAGATGGTGTAGGACCTCACCATGGCCTACGCCTCTCGTCTCATTCGCGAGCAACTAATCGCGTCGTCGAGCTTCGTCGAAGTCGCAACACCTTGTCCACTGTTGTTGCCTCGTCGAGGATCGATCGGTCCGACAACGCGCCACCGCGCCGTTGCTCCACGCCGTTCACGCGCGCCGCGCGCCGCTACCGCGTTGCGTTGCTGCATTCGATCGCGCGCCGCCGTAGCGCCTGAGCGTGTCGCCGCTGTTGAGCCCCGTCCGCCGCCGCGCTGTTATTCTTGGAGCGGCCGTCCGCCGTGGTGAGCTCCGATGATCCGCGCCGTTCTTGGAATCACTCGATGGAGTCCGTCGGCGCCGCCGGTGAGCTCCGCCGTCCGCCGGTCAAACATTCGCCGCCACGCACGCTCGATGGCGCGCGTCGCTGATCGTCATCCTTGCTACCGCGCCGCGCAGTGACGCGCTGCTGCAAGCCGCCGTCCGCACCAACCGCACCCGCTCTTTGGTTTGCTTGGCCGCCGTCCGCGCCGTTCGCTTGAGACGTCGCCACCGCCGCGCCGCGTCCGCGACCTCGCAGTGTCGCGGAGATGTTCCGCGATTCTTTGGTTTCGCCTCTCTCGAGCTCCTTCACTCTCTCTCTCTCTCTCTTGGTCGTCTCTCTCTCATCTCCTATCTTCTTTCTCTCACTTGGCGATCCCACTCACTCTCTCTTGCTCTTATCCAAATCTCATTTTTCTCCCCCTCTATTTGTTTCTTCCTGAAGAAGAAAATAAAGGTGTCCTCGAGATTCGTGCGGAGCGGAACTCGAGGCACATAAAAAAATATTTATTCAATGGTTTCCTTAAAAATTTGGGCAGCGCGCAAGCACCACAAATATTCACACCGCTACCGCCTCATGTCACAATCTCGACACTCGCACCACACGCATCACGAGACGCATCAAATGTATATTTTTTGTTTTTAATGTTCCCACATTAAAACCACTATAGCCCATATAGCCACATTAAGCCGCTACCTCGGTCCCACGTCGGCACGCGACTCGAGGCGCGTCCCCATTCGTGTTTCGGCTCACCAAATTCATCGCGTATACCAACTCGTAAAACAGCTCAACAATTAGCATTATAATCTCAAATTGGATATTCGGACATACGTATTTCGACGAGTGGATCCCACATACGACCCTGACCTGGCACGTGGCACAAGTCAAATTTTCGGGCCATTACAGTCTTCCCAACGAATTAGAATTTCGTCCTCGAAATTTACGCAATTCTCAAAGGAAGATAGTGTGTTATGAATGAAAACCAAAGGCCATACCCGCCCAAGGCCATACTCGCCCAAGGCCATACCCCCCATCTTACTCTGTAGGGCTGGGCTCCTCCGCGACAAGCTGGGCTCCTCCGTTACGAGCTGGGCTCCTCCGAGACTTCCAAGCAAAAAACACACCATCTGTCTCATCCCATCCATATATGCCAAGGCAACATCCTCGCAACATATATTGGAATACAAATGAACATATTAGTTCCATGATCCACCGTCACTAACATGCGCACATCCGCAGTATGTCCGCGAGAATAATCAATCTCTCTGAACTAGTGGGTCTCAACCCAACTCCTACCCTCTATCAGGTTACGATGGGTAGTAGTCGGACTTGACGTGGCAATAACATGAATCTGGCCCTGGCTCTGCTATGCCTGCCCGCTGCTATGAACACATATTGGGGAAGTGACCTGGCTGTCCACACTCCCAAACAGGTACGTTGAAATCCCGATCCAAATGGAACAAGTTGTCCCTGTCCTTTTCCATGTGCATGACTAGACCTTTGTTCTGTCGTGCACTTGACCGGACTCGCCCGTTTCTAGCCCACGCCTCTCCCATCAACCCCCGATGGTACTAATGCTAAGGATCCGATGATCCGGTCGTTGTAATGCATGAGCGTACCTTTGCGCTGGACCAACTACCACTGGCGCAGTATACGCCGCATATGGTGGAAACGCAACAAATCATACGCTCTGAGGTCGATCTCTTAGCCACGATCGTCTAACTCTCTTCTTCCTCTGGTCACCTCCGGACCCTCGCACCGACTTTGACGATGCCGATGATGCGACCAGTACTCCGGTGCGTATGCACCCACGCTCTCACTAGCCATAGCCTTCTCATAGGCCTCCTGTATGTGCTCGGGCCGTCGTCACTACCCCAGAACCAATCGAGTCTAGTAGACCGTGTACAACGTAGTAAGCCTGGTCGGCATCAGTATCGACTGCACCCCAACCTACTCCATTAAGCGCATATACCGATCCATATAATGCATAACTGACTCCCCGGTCCTCTGTCGAATGGTCTGAAAATACGAACTGTAGGAAGAATGTACTTCCCCATCTTTGAACTCATCCTTGAGCGTCCCCATCAACGCTACCGTAGTGCGCAACCAGACATCGGCCTCGCCGAACAACGAAGCTGATGAGATGCTCGACCTCATATGATCTGGTGTGGCCAAGACGTCATGAATCTTTATTGCTCCGAGATCCGTACCACCGTGAAACTTTTCGGGTGATGTCGCTGAAACTCGCGAGACTGCCTCGCCTTAGCCGTCACTCTAACACCCGTATCAGTCGGCGTGCTCAGCATATCCTCACGTAGTGTCTCATATGTAGGAAGTACGAGTTCAACCTGAACATATGCCTCCTCGGCCACTGTAGGCCCTGCCTGAACCGGAGATGTTTCAGGTGGGTTGTGAACTGTAAAAGCACACCCTAGCCTAAATAACTAGCGCTGCTAACGTAGACGACGACGGTGTAACATGTGCCCTCCACAATCGAAGAATCTCCTGCAGTGGTCGTGTGATACAATTCTGTCTGACAGAGTATGCAGCTCCTCAGCACTTGCAAACCACGAACCTGCTGCCCCACGATTATTCCTAGACTCGGTCTGAAACGTTGTCGCATTTTCCATAGCCACGAATCCTTAAATGTATCAGTGTATAATTACCGACATCGTATATATATTACAACACAACAAATATACCATATATGATACATTTTTATTTTTCCCCAACGCTCCTCACTTCCCAACGAAGACTTAAGTCAAGATCATAGGGTTCCACTCTAAGTTCCAACCGTGTCCTAACTATATTTTTAATTTGTGTCTTATGTTGGTTGTGGGTTAATCAAGAGCTGGATGTAACACCTTATGCTCTGATACCAACTGTGTTGGTATCATATTCCCTTAAGTCATATAGTTCTCTAAATCGGTCTCTGATACCAACTGTGACGGCCCCAATTTCCCACAAATTGGGCCCCGCCCGGCCTAAGCCCACGTGGACCCCCGAGCCAGTCTCGCAAGGTCAACGCAGACCTAGTCAGCCTTCCAATCATTCATTATACGTAAATTCACAATTTTAAGTTGAGTTATAAGTATTTGTCAAGTTTTACAATTTAGCGGAAGCAATTTATGCATTAAATAACTCAACAATAACGTAAAAAGTTGGACAACCTAATTGTGGAACCCTGCATAACTATATCATCATCGAAGGAGAGTAAATAAAAGATATACAAAAGATTCACCTAGCTATGGAGCCTTCCCCTTGCTGGACCGTAGATCTGCACTCAGTCAAACCCAAAAGAATGACGAGCCCCGGTAAGTAACGCCAGTAGGACATATATATAATATTTCGAAATAACAACAGTCGAATTCATGCAATTAAAAAGAAATGAACAGGCAACGCATGAATAGAAAATACCGTTAACAAATCAAGCGATAAGTGAGGCCAAATAGCAAGGAGACCCGACTAAAAGGTCATTGAGTCGCGGCAAAAGCCCAGCAGACTCGGGTTCAGGACGAGACACCTGCCTCCCAGCCCTAACCCTTGCGACTATGAGATACCCACAAACCCGGATAAGTGCCCCCAATGTACACTCAATTGAGAAATATCGACGGCGTCCAGATAAGAGCTCATATCACAGAGAAACAGTACCATGACTCACTTGCCAATGGAGTAACGCATGCATATAAAAGACACAAATCAATCGATAAGTGATGCCAAATAGCAAGGAGTCCCGACCAAAAGGTCGTTGAGTCACGGCAAAAGCCTAGCAGACTCGGGTTCAGGACGAGACACCTGCCTCCCAGCCCTAACCCTTGCGACTATGAGATATCCACTGACCTGGATAAGTCTAGATAATAGCTCATATCGCAGATGAATAGTAACCATGACTCGCTTGCCAATGGACCCTTTCAATCAATAACATTTTCAAAGATAGCTATCACAAAGTAGTGAAACAACAATAGCCAATAAAGTAACAGGAAACTATTATACAAGGTACTAGCTGGTTTCCTTACCTCAGAACGTCTCAAAACGTCTCGCCTCGATATGCGCACTCGACACCCGACTATACCTCCTAAGTCCCTGGTGTCCATTTATACCTTTTAGGGCTACGTTACTACGTCATTCAAATCAATATGTTCGCGATTAAAACCGAAAATTCCATTATAAAGGCAACAAAATTCACAAAATGGTGTAGGACCTCACCATGGCCTACGCCTCTCGTCTCATTCGCGAGCAACTCATCGCGTCGTCGAGCTTCGTCGAAGTTGCGACACCTTGTCCACTGTTGTTGTCTCGTCGAGGATCGATCGGTCCGGCTACGCACCACCGCACCTTTGCTCCACGCGCCATCGCGCCGTTGCTCCACGCCATTCGCGCGCCCCTGGCGCGCTGCTGAGCGTGTCGCCGCCGCGACGCCGTCTTTGGAGCCGCCGTCCGCCCGTGAGCCGCTCCGCCGCTTTGAGCGTCGTCGCGCGCTTTGGAATCATTCGCGGAGTCCGTCGCGCCACTGGTGAGCTCCGCCGTCCGATTCTTACGGCCAACACCGCTCGCCTTGCCACGCCGCTTCGCGCGCGCGACCGTCATCGCTACCGCGCCGTCGTAGTGACGCGTCGCTGCAGCTGCGATCGCGTCCGACGCCGCCCACACCCGCTTGTTGGTTTCTTTGGCCGTCCGCGACCGTTGCTTCGTTGAGACGTCGCCACCGCTGCCGTGCGTCCGCGACCTCGCAGTGTCGAACGACGCCATGTTTCTGATTCTGGTTCACCGCCGGTCTCTCGAGCTCCTTCACCTCTCTCTCTCTCTCTTGGTCGTCTCTCTCTCCTCTCCTCTCTTCTTTCTCTCACTTGGCGATCCCACTCTCTCTCTCTTGCTCTTATCCAAATCTCATTTTTCTCCCCCTCTATTTGTTTCTTCCTGAAGAAGAAAACAAAGGTGTCCTCGAGATTCGTGCAGAGCGAAACTCGACGCACATCAAAAACATATTTATTCAATGCTTTCCTTAAAAATTTGGGCAACGCGTATCTCGAGGCACCACAAATATTCACAGCACTACTGCCTCATGTGACAATCTCGACACTCGCGTCACACACATCACGAGACACATCAAATGTATATTTTTTGTGTTTAATGTGAGCACATTAAAACCACTATAGCCCTTATAGCCACGTTAAGCCGCTACCAGGTCCCACGTCGGCACGGGACTTGAGACATGTCCCCGTTCGTGTTTCGGCTCACCAAATTCCTCGCGTATACCAACTCGTAAAACAGCTCAACAATTAGCATTATAATCTCAAATCGGATATTCAGACATACGTATTCCGACGAGTGGATCCTACATACGACCCTGACCTGGCACGTGGCACAAGTTAAATTTTCGGGCCGTTACAGGTCTCTTGTGCTCAGCCTTAACTTGCTGGCAGATATGACAACTCCTGACGTACTCGCCAACGTCAGCCTTCATCCCTGACCACCAGAACAATCGCCTCAAATCATGATACATCTTGGTCCGACTAGGATGAACCGTGTAGCGAGACCTGTGTGCGTCCTCCAAAATTCTGTCCCGTATCTCCGGAACTGCAGGTATCCACAACCTCCCCTGGTGTCTCAAACACTGATATGTCGACTCTGCCCAATCTGTACACTTTGGATCCCGAGCCATACCACTGAACCGCTCATAGAGCCCATCAGTCTTCTAACACTTGGCAACTCGCTCAATAGATACAGTCGAAACTCTCATCTGACAACAAATGTGTGGCTCGGTCGTAGTAAAAACATCAGTCATGCACATAACTGACGCCACCTATAATAAGCCATGCTCGTGTGTCATATGTCGCATTACCGTCTGACTGTCAATACCGTTCCTGCTCAATGCATCAGCTACAACGTTTGCTTTCCTTGGGTGATACTCAATAGTGAAGTCGTAGTCCTTCAGTAACTCAAGCCATCTCCTCTGACGCATGTTCAGATCTCTCTGAGTGAAAATGTATCTCAGACTCTGATGATCAGTGTAGAGTACGAACCGCTCTCCATAGAGATAATGCCTTCAGGCCTTCAGTGCAAAAACGATTACTATAAGCTCTAAGTCATGCACGGGATAGTTAACCTCGTGGGGTATCAATCGTCGGGACAAGTAAGCTACTGGTCTACCTTCTTACATCTAAACGCATCCAAGCCCAATGCCCGATGCATCCGTATAAACTGACAAGCTCTTGCCCGGCTTTGGCAATGTCAACATTGGTGCAGAAGTCAATCTCCTCTTCAACACCCAGAAAGCTTGCTCACACTCCTCTGACCAATCAAATCTAACATCCTTCTTGGTCAGTCTAGTCATCGGTGCTGCAATCGAGGAAAAGTCTTGTACGAATCGGCGGTAGTACCCTGCTAGTCCCAAAAAACTCTGAATGTCAAAAGCAGATTCAGGCTTCCTCCAGTCGATAATTGCCCGAATCTTCTCTGAATCCACAGAGATACCCTGATCGCTAATGACATGTCCCAGAAATCTCACTGCACTCAGCCAGAAATCACACTTGCTAAATTTTGCGTACAGTCTATGCTCTCTTAGTGTCGTCAAAACCGCTCTGAGATGACTCGCATGCTCCTCACGAGTCATCTTTGTAAATCAAGATGTCATCAATAAAGACGATGACATATCTCGTCCAAGTATGGTCTCAGAGACCCTGTACATCAAGTCCTTGAAGATCGCCGGGGCATTAGTCAGCCCAAAAGGCATGACTGTATACTCAAACAACCCATATCTTGTACTAAAAGCGGTCTTCTTGACGTCCTCTTCTCGAATCCTTAATTGATGATAGCCTGAAGGTAGATCAATCTTCGAGAAGAACTTGGCACCAGTCAAAACGATCAAAAAGGTCGTCGATCTGGGGAGTGGGTAACGGTTCTTAAGCGTCACACGATTCAACTTCCCGTAGTCGATGCACATCCTCATTGAACCATCCTTCTTCTTGACAAATAACACCGGAGCTCCCCAAGGTGACATGCTTAGGGTGAATGAAACCCTTCTCCAGTAAGTCATCCAACTGCCTCCTGACCTCCTCGTGCTCTGACGGTGACATCCGGTAAGGTCTGCTAGCGATCGGCGGAGTCCCTGGTATCAGCTTAATGATGAACTCAATCGCTCGTGGCGGTGGCAATCTTGGTAAATCATCTGGAAATACGTCGACGAAGTCTCGGACAACTGGAACATCCTCAATCCTGACTTCAGTCCTAACATCTGGCTCAACTATCGCTGCGAATGCCTCCATCTCTTGAGTCGTAGTTAGTCGACCTCTAGTAATGGGTAATGCGGTAGCGACTCCAATAAATGTGAACTCTGGAATCCCCGGAACTTGAAACGTGACGGTCTTCTGGAAGCAATCCAGTTGTGCATGATATGCCGCTAACCAATCCATCCCTAAAAGTGCGTCAAACTCGAGGTACTCTAGGAATCGTAAGTCTATCGACAACTGATGCCCCTCTACCTCTATCGTGCAGTCTCGACATATCCGGTCAGGGTATATCTTATCCCCAGCGACCGTACTGAAGACAAAGTGTGTGTCTAGCGTCTGTGATGCTAACCCTAACTCTCCTACTATGCGTCCAACAATAAATGATAATGTACTACCACAATCTATCATAACATGCATCGGTCTACCCATAATAGATAATGTACCATCGACGAGCTGTCTGGTCGCATCTCGATCGGGCTGCGCGACTGCATGTGCCCTCTCCCTAGCACTTTTGATTGTTGTCTTGGTAATGTCGGTGGTGCCCTGTAGTCGGCTTTTAGGTGCCCTTTCTGACCACAACGATGACATCGACGTTTCTCCTGCCTGTCTCCGAATCTCTGACCTTGACCCTGGTCTTTCTAACCCCTATCATGGCCTCCCTGATCCCTATCTTGACGGTACTGTTGTGGCTGATATCGCTGCTGCTCTGTGGGTGCAGGTGCTAAAGCGTGCGTCTGCTGCCTATCCTCGTACTGGAACTAGCTGTCCCGGTGATCAACCATACGGTCCCTATCTCGTCGATCATCTCGGCGACCTCTGTCAAGCTGATCTCTCTGTCTCTTCGGTCTCCGATCCGACCGAGAACCACGACCCTTTATCTTGCGACTGTCGTACGTACGCCTCTCTCCAATAGCAGTGTCTCATAAGATAATGCTCGATCGTACACCTCCTGAAAAGTAGTAGCACATGTCGAGACTATCGCGTCAGCAATCGCTCATCAACACCACGTACGAAATAGTAAATCTGAAGCGTCTCTGTGACCGCAACATCCATCGAGAACAGTAATATGTATCAGTACCACTCCATGTACTGCATCAATGAGCGGTTACCCTGTCGTAGGGCCATAAAATCCTCCCTCAATCTCAGCCTCACCTGCATGGGAATGAACTCGTCGTAGATCAACTCTCGAAACTCCGCCCATGTCGCTGGCTCCGGGTGGATATCCGGTAAGACATCCACCAAACCGCTGCATGACCTCTCAGACATGCTCCGGATAAACGCGCCTGTATGCTGTCGTCGTTTCGCATCAGCTTATGGAAACGATGATGCGAAACTATCCACTTCCCTGCTGCCTCAGGGGTCTCCACCTCCGTAGAAGTATCCCGGCTGAAACTTCATAAACTCTCTGACAAGCTTCTCCTCCGGGGTCAAGACGAATACGGAAGTAACAGCAACCGTAGTAGCTGCCGGCTTCGGTAGTCATAGGTAGGGGCGTAAAAGTCGAAGTCTCTAATGGTATCACAATAGCTGGTGAGACTCCCTCAGCCCGTGTCTCTGAAAGTGGTGTATCAGTAGGCATATGTGGTGTAGTCGGGGCGACGGTATGTCTGATGCGTAGGTGCGACAATAACTGTGGGAGCTAGTGCTGCTGCTGTGGCGGGTGTCGCGACCTGAGCCCTAAGTAACTGGAGGATCTCTATCAACTGGGCATCGTGGGCGGCAAGTCGATCCTCTATGCTCTGAGTCGATACAATAGTAGTAGTGGTGTCTCTAGTAGGTTCACTAGTCTATCCTATCTCAGGCCGTGTCGATGGCTGTCCGTCCATTGTGATCTGTATCGAAAAACGTGCGTCGGATCAGCCTCGGTATATATACGTGTTAATATATCATTTACAATAAAACATAACACGTGTATAAACCCTAAGTTTACCCGCCTCACCATCACTTCCCAAACTAGAGTTCTAAGGCAAGTACATCGGGTTTCCACATCTAAATTTTTTTTTAAGTCTTATGCTCTTTTAGTTAATTTCCCGATGTTCCTAAAACTCTTACTCTGATACCACCTGTGGCGGCCCCCAATCCCGAGGTCGCCACGTGGAGAGGCGCGACCCCAGCGTCCTGTCAGATCATTGACCCACTGGGTCCCACGCGCCACTAACGTCCTTTACTACATCATGACTACTCGATATGCGTGTTAAACTCATTTCGTTAATCAAATTAGTTATACAGTTAGATCATTTTTATAGCATTAAAACCAGCGGAAGTCTTAAATTTAAAACAAGTAAAACAATTAAATTTATCATCATATAAAACATCATTGTAAGAGCAACACCTATTGTGGAAAACCCGGGGAAAATATTCTGTATATAGGCGACAATACTAAGCAGTAATATATACAAGTACAGTGTTTATCCAGTCTCCCATTTCCCAAAAGTAAAGCAAATATCAAAATCGCACGTACTAGTGGGTCCTCGACCGCGGGTAGTCAGATAAAGTCGCCCAAAATCCCTTTGCCCCTACTAGCACTGGGATCTGCACTCGACCATCACAAAAAGCAAGATGGAGAGTACAGTTAGTAAGATTCCAACGAAGTACACCGAGCATTTATAAGAAAATAAATAGATATCAGTAAACATGTCAAATAATCATGCGGAAACTAAACAGACAACTGTGCTAAGATCATCACATGAATAAATAACACGAGAGAAACAAAGTGTGTACTCGTCCCGGTCAGACTAAACTGTACTTCGGACCCCCCATGATCCTTTCGGTGGGTGCCCTCACTTCCTTTCACCTGGTTCCTCGCGGTGCTTGCCCGACACGTGCATCCTTAATGCAACTCGGGTTGCAATTCACCGAGTGCCTGATCACACGTGCTACAGCCTAGTGCGCCATAAGTACACTACGAATATCAGGTGGGAGTAACTCGACCACCAACCCAAATGTATCACGGAATAGAGTACAATAACAAGGAATATGAAATCAACGATGGAAAAGTAAGCCCTCAGTGACTTTCAGATGGATTCTTACGTACCTAAGAAAGGCACTCTGAAGTCCCACGTACCTAAAAAATGCACTCTGAAGTCCCACTCACGTCTCGAGAAACGCGCCCGACTCCCGACTATGGTCTCTTTAGTTCCTGGTGTCCAATTAAACCATTTTAACTAGTTTAGAGTCAAATTAAGTGAATTTATAATGTGCGGCCAAAATATGAAAATTTTATTTCAAAAAGTTTGGTTTGACACACTTTTTCGAGTTATACCCGGGTGTCAACGCCCGAAAAATTCTCGAATACCATTTTTCTATCTTTTTCTCATTTTTTATATTTTTCCTGATTTTCTGGATTTTTCCATAATTTTTCTACCTATTTTCTTATTTTTTCTGTAATTTATTAAATTTAAAATTGTTTTTAAATTAAATCTTAATATTATATTATTTAAATAAATGGGTGGGTCCCTGGACCGGGTTTGACCTGGTCCACCCGGGTCGGCCTAACCCGGTTCAATCGGGTCGGCCTTACCCGGTTCGGGCCCACCCGGGTCGGGTCCGGCCGGCCGCCTAGACGCGTTCTTCACAGAGACTTATGTCTTTGTTTTTTTTTTTTTTTCTTTTTCCTCTGCGGTTTTGGTTGGGATTGCTCTCCACCCCAACCCCGGTGGACTCGATGGCAGGGAGAGACACCCCTGCCATCTCCACCTTGGCCGGTTCGGCCTCCATGGCCGACGCACCAAACAACACCAAAAGCAACGACTCACCTCCTTCCCGGCTTTTCCACCCTCTCTTCTCTCCTTCCCGGCTCCTCCTTCTCCTCATCCTCCTCTCTTTTTCTTCTTCTTCCTCTCGGCCCGTGTGAATGTCGGGTGTGTGTGTGGGTGTGAGAGAGAGAGAGAGACGTAAGTGGGAGAAGAACATGATGATGGAGTGAGGTGGAGTATAAATAAAGGTAAGCTTGTTGACTTTGTGTCCTTAACTCCAAAGTGTGACACGACTTGGACACTCGCCTGTGTTTTCAGCGTTTCGACGCCCGGTTTCGCGTCCGAATCGCGATATACGCGTACCGCCGCGTCACTAGCCACCCAATATCTATTCCATAGTAGTTACTTGGCCAATTTCTTTTTATTTATTTATTTAATTTGTGTGTTATAGTTTCTCGGACCTAGTGTACCCACAGTTCGCTCCTCAGTACCTGTCTCGACACGTTTCTCGAGGCGAACACCCGTTACACTATCTCGCTCGATTCAATGATATAAATACACAAATGCGATGCTAGGTAAATAACTTGATATACAGCATCGCAAATAGAACAATCACACAAAATCACTATTTACATAGTCATGCGTGCCCTGACATATCTGCGGCATCCACGCGGATCTGAGCTGTCGTCCAAGTCTGAAAATAATCAACAATAACGACGTAATTAAAATTTGGGCCGTTACAGGTTCTAACCAATGAGTATTAGACTCAAATTGATGGTGATAAATCTATTTTAAGTTTTTGATCATCGAGGAAAAGGTTTAAGGATTCTGAGAATCCTGTAAGCCGATCTAAAGTTAGGAAAGCTCGGTACAGGTAAGTGGGACTCAATTACATTTATCATTTGTGCTATTATCGTAATATATCTAGTTCACGTAGTTATGGACTGGGAATGGGAGCACTACACAATGACAAGCATAACACACTAAAAATAAATGGGGAGATGAGTAGACTTGTGTCTCTGGGTATGAGTCGACGTGATAGGTGACCCAGTATGGAACCTCTCCATGTGACGACAGGTGGTAGCTAGGCTATACACTACTAATTGTCCTAAGAGTGCAGAGAATACACTGACGAAATCACACATTCAACCAATGTGTGGATTTCGGTAATGGTATATTGGACAACTGAGAGAAGACTCTTGTATTCGAAATGTAATTAAAGTCGCTTATGCAGGCGTTATGGAACTATGGCTTTGCATCTGTTGATCTATTGTTCATATTATTTATCATGCCCTGATAGATATTATTGGATTCATATTATTATTCATATTCCTTGATTATTAGATATACTTTTAATATTGTAATTGTGAGTCACTTACTGAACAAGTTGGAACGCTCATCCCAATTAACATTTCAGGAATACCGCTGTGCGCTTTGACTTAGGAACGGAGAAGATTATGAGTCTATATTATTCTCTACGTTGAATTGATCTCTCTTTTGTCTTATATATTCGAGTTGAAATACATTTTGTATTAATACAGGGTTTGGGGTTGTTTCGTAAACCGAGGTTGCATGATACCGGTTTTGAACTCGATTAATATAGTTAGTATATCATTGGTATTATTGAAAAAGTCTTAATTCCGCTGCAATTTCAATCGTTTTCAATTATTTATTCGATACACGATATACATTATTATGATTATCAAGTATAAAGGACGGCTGTACGGTTACTCTAATTGAGTCCGGTGTACCGGAGCTTAATTAGGGTTTCAGGCCGGGCATTGCCTTAATTGGGACAGGGGATGTTACAATGTGTATAGATATTTTTTCTGAAAGAATGTATAGAACTATAGATATTTTCAAATGATACTTATAAGTATAATATACGTATGCTACCATAAGCATATTGTAATATGATATATAATTATATATAGTATTTAGTTATAAAGTTGTAATATAACTAAATATTAACAAATATTATATTATAAGGAGTTTGATCATATAGTTGATCCACGCAATTTAAGAATTGAGAATTTGAGATTAAGGGTTGAAGAACCTCTTTTTTTTTTTTTTTCTTGAAAAGGGTTGAAGTTTGGGTGTGGTTGATGATCAATGTATATTTTTTTCTCTCCCAACACTTAAGAGTTAAGAAATAATAATGTCGTGATACAAAAAAAACAATAATGTCAATAAGTTACAAATTCATAACATAATATATATATATATATAAATATAAACTATATATAAAGTCAATAACACCAAGGGACCCCATAGAAAATTAGGAGGATTATAAAACAATTAAGGTTTTGCAATTTTTCTCATTTGATCTTTTTTTTCTCAGTACTTTTGACCTTGAAATTCTTGAATATAAACATAGTTGCAAATAATTCAAAACAAAACATATAGTTATTAACTAACCAAATAAATTAAAATTATAAATTTCATTAAGAGGTTTTTTGTTATATGTATGAGTGTTTCAAAGTGGAAACTATGTAATAGTATGTAATATTTATATATAAATATCATATGGTATATATATAAATAATAAATATCATATGGTGTATAAATTGATATATGGGAAACCCCATGGGTAGTGCGTATCCCATGTGGATATATTTTATTACACATACTTGTACCCATACCCGTGTGGGTATGAGGTTTTGTACCTATCCCCATTTAAAATCCTCATATCCGTACTCGTTATGGTAAATCTTCATCACCCGTAGGTATTTTCCTAGCCATTTGCATTCCTAAGCAAAACCCACTTTTGTGATTAAAAAAAATAAGGAAAACCCAAATGAAATGTTGTTCAAAATCTTTGCCAATTAAGCCGTCCTACATGGTTTAGAAAAAAACAAATAGTAAATGGAGGGAAGTGAAAGGGGTCTCAACGTATGTGATTTTGTATGAGTGCGGCTATGGGCACCTCGGCTGTTTCTCAGGGAACCCCGATGATCAGGGCATCCAATCAATTTCTCAGGGCACCCCGTCAAGTTTCCCAAACTGCCACTTTGTTCAAAAATGAGCACCCTGATCTGGGCACCATGATTGTTTCTCAAGGGACCCCGACTGTCTCGGTCCCATAAGTTCGAGAAACAACCTGCAGTCTCGATTGCACATGTCCGAGACTATTCACCAAGTCTCGGTACCCAATGACCATGACTAGTACCACATAGTAAATACATATGGTTTCGGTTGCTTCAGTCCGAGACTCATGCAAGAGTGTCGGCTAGATACAACCGAGACCCTATATAGTGTCTCGGTCCTGTGTGGCCGATCACTTCACGCCCCCTGTACAGTTTAAAAAAAATACAAAAAATCAAGAACAAAACTTTATCTTGTTCTACATTCGTCTCTCACTTCTTTTCTTCACCCATTATACATTAACATTGATGCAAACATACCGAATTTAACAAACCCTACAATACAAACCGACATTATTGTCTCCTCCGAAATCGGTCAACTGAGTTCATTCAACTTCGTGTATGTGCACGGCTAGGAATCGATTACACTTGTGAAAGAATTAGAGTATTGAAGGTGGGGTGCGCGGGAACGTTGAAGTTTTTCGATCGTGAGTGAATTGTTGGGTTTGAGGGCATTTTTTACATTTCCTTCCAAAATCAATTTTCACAAAATTTTTGCTGGGTGCCCTGATCATTATGCGGGGTGCACATAGCCTGACTCTTTTGTATTCACGTTGACAGAGGACTTCTTATCCTCGACATTACTTTATCAATAAAATTGTTTGTTTATTATAATAAAAAAAGAAGAATAAGAAGAAGGGGCATCTGTTGAGTTTTGGGGTTCATACGCAGCGGAAATTACAAAACAATTTTGACAAAAACCCCAACGGGATCCGAATCTAATTCCATTAAAAACGTTTAAACCACAAAAACTTAATCATACCTCGGTCGCAATATACCTTTATGAAGGTTGATCGATCTCTAAAACGACGCTAACGACGAACGCCTCTACCAATGATCACACCCGAACGACGATCGATATTCGAAGTGCTAGCTTCGAGAGAATACCAAACATTTTTGTTTCTCTCCAAAACGATCCAGAGCGTACTTGAAAAACCCTAATTCGTTTCTAAAAGGAAAATAGAGTTTCGGCCCTTAATCTTTCATATATGTGTTCTAACTTAAAGCGTCTATTTATACAACCCTTGTATATAGACGGTTAAGTAAATTACACATATACCCCTACTTAAAGAAGTATAATTGTAATACACCACAAGGACGTTTCTGTTATGAATTTTATCATATAAAATTCATTTTTCTGAATCATATTAAAATCTCGCAAAACCATTCTTAGTGTGCGACCCAATAGGCTCATACAACGTTGGCGGTATACCAAAACACATTTTGGTATACAAGTCATAAGCGGCCTCTAGCAAGACATTATGACTACCCAAGTTGTACGAATATCAAATCGATACAACCTAATCAATAGTGTATATAACATCCTTTTGTCACACGATATCCTTTTGATCAAACATAAGGCATGGAATTGTCATCCAACATGTTCAATCGTACTAGTCTCGATCTCTAGGTAGACTGAAAACATCCAAGTGACATTGATCAATATCAATTCACTTAGACTAGACCTTTTAACGATCTAACACATCGAGGTATCCACTTTGGATATATCTCTTTATATGAGAGGGACAAATCCTATCTCGATTACACAACTTCATCACATTGCTCACATAACCAATCACAACCTTTATAATCGTCCAGGTTAAAGACAACGTTTGATTGTGTCAAATCACTGTGTTCCTAATGTTGAAGTCTCGGTAATCTCAAGTCAGAGGACTGAAAAATATACCTATCATGAGAAACAACTATGACTTAATCCATGTGATGTTCTCATAGCGGGTCGATCCAGTACTTTGTTCCCTAACAAGTACTCGTGATCTTGATTCGTATCCCTATACGTATAATCATCATATGATCATTAATCAAGACTCACACTAGTCTTAATTCATTATATGTCTCAGTATAATGATCGACTAGGGACATTTATGATATTTCTGTAAATACCCATGGATCTTGTTATAATGTAAACATGCAAATTAATTATAATAAATAGCAAATGAAATCATTTATTTTATTAACTAAAAGTATTCATAAAGACAGTTAATGGATTGACCTAGGGCACATGCCCCAACATCTCCCACTTGCACTAGGGCCAATCATACATGCATCTAATGCCTAATGATCTAACATGACCATTATGTTTTGCTTGTGGAAGAACTTTTGTCAATGGATCCGCAACGTTGTCTTCAGTAGGTACTCTATAAATCTTCACGTCTCCCCTCTCAATAATTTCTCTGATGAGATGAAAATGCATGAGTATATGTTTGGATCTGTGGTGTGATCTAGGTTCCTTGGTCTGTGCTATTGCCCCGTTATTATCACAATACAAACAAACATGGTTAGCAATACTTGGAACCACACCTAGTTCGAAATGAACTTTTTTATCCAAACTGCCTCCTTTGTTGCATCGGACCGCTGCAATATACTCAGAACTTGTTGTAGAATGCCTACGCTCTCTTGCTTCGAACTTTTCCAACTTCATCGCACCCCATTCAAAGTAAACAAATATCCAGATCGCGATCTAAAATCATCTATATCAGTTTGAAAACTTGCATCCGTGTAACCATTTACAACTAGATCATTTTCAAAACTTCCATAAACCAAGAACACTTCCTTAGTCCTTCTTAAGTATTTAAGAATGTTCTTTACTGCTATCCAGTGACTTTCACCAGGATCTTACTGTTATTTGCTTGTAGTGCTCAAAGCATATGATACATCAGGTCGAGTGCATAGCATGGCATACATGATAGATCCAATAGCTGATGCATATGGAATCTTATTCATACGGTCTCGCTCATCATTTGTCTTAGGACATTGAATCTTGCTGAGATTTATGCCATGAGACATTGGCAACAATCACTTTTAGAGTCTTGCAAACTGAACATATTCAGCACCTTGTCTATGTAAGCACTCTGACTTAGACCGATTAGCCTCTTAGATCTATCCCTATAGATCCTTATCCCTAGGATATAGGCTGCATCTCCTAAGTCTTTCATTGAGAAATACTTCCCTAACCAAGACTTGACATTCTGCAATGTTGGGATGTCATTTCCAATGAGTAATATATCATCAGCATACAGTACCAAAAAAACAACTATACTCCCACTGACCTTCTTGTATACACAAGGCTCATCTTCGTTCTTAATAAAACCAAAATCATTGATTGCTTCATCAAAACGAAGATTCCAACTCCGAGAAGCTTGCTTTAATCCATAAATGGATCTTTGAAGCTTGCATACCTTCCTAGAATTCTCAGGATGTACGAAACCTTCAGGTTGTGTCATATACACGTCCTCAGCGACTTTCCATTAAGAAATATTGTTTTTACATCCATTTGCCGATCTCATAGTCATAATATGCAACAATGACAATTAAAATTCTTATGGATTTAAGCATGGCTACTGGCGAAAAAGTTTCATCATAATCAACACCTCGAGTCTGCCTGAAACCTTTTGCTACAAGTCTTGCTTTAAAAGTATGCACTTTGCCATCCATATCAGTTTTCTTCTTGAAAACTCATTTACATCCAATGGTCTTACCACCTTCGGGTAAATCAACCAAGCTCCAAACTTGGTTATCATACATGGATTGCATCTCAGAGTTCATGGCACTTAGCCATTTATCTGAGTCTGGTCCAGACATAGCCTCCTGATAAGTGGTGGGCTCATTTTGATCCATAAGCAACACATCACGACTATCATTAATGAGAAATCCGAGTTTCTCTGGCTCATGTCTTACCCTACCAGATCTACGTGGGCCTCGTGTCACTTGTGGATGTTCAACTGGTTCAGAACGTTGTTGAACTTCTTGTAGCAGTTCAGTGTTTATCTGTGATTCTTGAACTTCTTCAAGATTTATTTCTCTCCCACAAGTGTCTTTTGAAATAAACTATTTTTTCATAAAGGCACCATACCGAGCAACAAACACTTTGTTCTCAACGGGATTATAAAAGTAATATCATTTTGTTTCCTTAGGATACCTCACAAATAAACACTTGTCATATTTAGGTGCTAATTTTTCTGAGACTTGTCGCTTTACGTACCCCAAATCTTAAGGAAAGACAAACTAGGTCTCTTCCCGTACCATATCTCATATGGTGTTTTATCAACCGCTTTAGAAGGAACTCGATTTAGAGTGAAAGCTGCAATTTGTAATGCATAACCCCAAAAGGATAATGGAAGATCTGCATGACTCATCATAGATCGAACCATATCTAATAAGGTTCGATTTCTCCTTTCAGAAACTCAATTCCATTGTGGAGTTGCTGGTGGAGTCAATTGGGAGACAATCCCACAATTTCTAAAATGATCATCAAATTCTTGGCTCAAATATTCACCACCTCGATCTGACCAAAGTATTTTGATAGTTTTACCAAGTTGATTATGCACTTCATTTTGAAACGTTCGAAACATCTCAAATGATTCAGCTTTATGTTTTATAAGATATACATAACCATATCTACTGAAATCATCAGTAAATGTAATGAAGTACTGATAACCTCCTCTAGCCATTGTGTTTATAGGACCGCATACATCAGTATGTATTAGGCCCAATAAATCACTTGCCCTTTCACTGTGTCTAGTAAAGGGACTTTTAGTCATCTTGCCTAGTAAACAAGATACGCACGTTTCATATGTTTCAAAATCAAATGAGTCTAGAAGTCCATCTTTATGGAGCTTCGTTATGCGTTTCTCATTTATGTGCCCGAGACGACAATGCCAAAGATAAGTTTGATTCAAATCATTTGACTTGAATCTCTTTGTATTTATGTTAAAGACTAGAGTATCAGTGGACCTTTTCATGCTTAGAATATAAAGACCATCACACAAATCAACATTTGCATAAAATATGCCTTTACGAGAAATGGAACATCTATTATTCACAATAATAAAATCGGAACCATCCATATCCAAGCATGAAACATAAATAATGTTTCTGCTCAAGGCAGACACAAAATAACAATTATTTAAAGTTAAAATAAGTCCACTAGGTAAGACTAAGTCATATGATCCAACAGCCATGGCAGCAACCCTTGCTCCATTCCCTACGCGGATGATGACTTATCCTTTCTTCAACTTTCTACTTCTGGTTAGTCCCTGCACATTTATACAAATGTGAGATCCACATCCGGTATCTAATACTCAGGAATCACTAGTAGATAAATTAATTTCAATAACATAAATACCTGTAGTGGTAGTCGCACTACCTTTTTTCTTCTTTAGATCTTCCAGATAGAGTTTGCAATTTCTGAACCAATGTCCAGGTGCATGGCAGAAATGACAATTTGCTTCATTTTCTTTTGGGTGTTTTGAAGCAGGAACAGGGTGGGGCTTGACTTGTTCCACAGGCTTTGCGACAGGTGCAGCGGCAGCCTTGGCAACTATAGCCTTGCCTTTGCCTTTCTTCTTCATTCCCTTTCCCTTTTGGACCATCAACACATTACTAGAGGGTTTCTTGATATTTTGTTCAGCAGTTTTGAGCATCAAATGCAACTCTGAAATTAATTTATCCATATTATTCATATTGTAGTTCATCACAAATTGTGAGTAACTCTCTAGTAATGAATTCAAGATCAAATTCGTAGCCAACTCTTGGCTTATGGGAAATCCGAGTCTATCAAGCTGGTCAACATAGCCCTTCATCTTCAGAACATGAGGACTAACTGACGCACCCTCAGTCATCTTGCAAGAATGTAGGTTCTTGACTGTCTCGAACCTTCTTGCCTAGCTTGCTGTTGGCACATCTCCTTTAGCGTTACAGCCATGTCGTAGGCTTCCATTAGTTCCATGTCCTTCTGAAGTTCAGGAACCATAGTTGCCAGCATAATACATGCAACATCAGTAGAATCGTTGACATGCTTATTATGCGCATCCTTCACAGCTTTCGTAGCATTGGCTGGTGGGTCTTCAGGGATTGGAGCATCCAGGACATACAACTTGCGTTCATGCTTGAGAACGATTCTCAAGTTTCGAACCGATCAATAAAGTTAGTCCCAGATAGCTTATCCTTCTCAAGGATGGATCGCGATGATGAGGGGATTATTCTTACTTGAAGAGGCCATTGATCTACAATAAAAATTATGCAAAGTTTATTTTAGTATAGAGGAATAGACTCCCACTAAATTAACAACCCTCCTTAAACATACTGTTTATTTAGGGGACTAAAATCCATATTTTACCTAATTCTATGACAACTATGACATGAAACACAAAACTAGATTATTTAGGTAGGTAACAATTACCAATTACATCTTATGTAATTTTAGATACTTTTATGAGATACGGGACATCTTATGTCTTATCATGTTTTTTATCTCATCATGTGCCTAAAGCTCAAAACTATTTTGATAGCTTTATTAAGTCGGACCATTTTAAACATTTAGGTAAATCTTACCCAACTTGTCTCACCAAGATAACACAATACACCCAGCTATGGCTGAAACTATATTAGTGTGATCGAGGCCTTGACAAATGTTTAAAATGGATGGCACGAGACTTAAAATTTAATAGAGGGATTTTTATTCAGTTTTAGTGATTTTATGTAAACAATAAAATATCATATATTTTATTGATTTGTTCAATCACTAAACAATTTGGAAATTTTTATATCTTGTTCACTAATAAAAGAATTTCGTGCGCTAGGATTAGTTAGGCAGCGGTCCATTAGCCGATCAATATGAGTGAGTAATTCATTGACCGGTCAATGGACAGAGGAACAAGGGGCAGCGCCCCCGATTTTTTTTTTTTGGAGAAAAATTTCAATTCTGAAAATTAAAATTCGCTATAGAAAATCATATTTTTCGCTGATTTTATTATCCTAAATTAACCCCTTAATTTAACCGAAATTAAGTCAATTAAAATATTTTAATTAACTCGGGCCCACATCTAACTAATCATCTTATCCTAATCCAATTAGGACTTAAGATATTTGAATCCTAGCATATCACCAATAACAAGATTCTCGATATTTATCTCCTATCAAATAGGGATAACAAAACCGATTTTGCTAATATCTCCTAATCTAATTTGTTATCTATCTCTTATCAAATAGAAATTTCATAACAGAATAAATATAACGAGATAAATAAATAATTTCAAAAAATAATTATTTGCAATTTCGGTCCTCATCCAAATAATCACAAACATGTAATTGAATCATGAACTACTATCACAATCGAACCTAATCATATTAGTTTCGAATTAATATTAAGACTTATACAATTTAAGAAACTTAAAACAATGTAACCTAAATATGCATACTGAATTACAGAGATTTCATCCATGCATCAATACACGAAAAATAAAGATTATACCTAATGGTGTCATGGATTACAGAACACGAAATTCAATTCATTAAAATTATTCGAATTAACCTAACATGGTTACTAGCATGTACAAAATTGATTTCAATAAAATCACGAATATATGTATCATATACACAAAACATGATAATAAATCTCACAGAAAACTTATGTATATCACATATACATCAATTATTAACATGATTTCAATCATATATCATATATATATCGAAGAAAACATGCAATGAATTTAATGGAATCGAACGCGAAGGCTCTGATACCACTGTTGAGTTTTGGGGTTCATACGCAGCGAAAATTACAAAACAATTTTGACAAAAACCCCGACAGAATCCGAATTTAATTCCATTAAAAACGTTTAAACCATGAAAACTTAATCATACCTCGGTCGCAATATGCCTTTCTGAAGGTTGATCGATCTCTAAGGCGTTGCCAACGCAATGAACGCCTCTATCAACGATCCACACACGAACAGCGCGACCGAGATTCGAAGTGCTAGCTTCGAGAAAACACCAAACCTTTTTGTTTCTCTCCAAAACGATCCGAGCGTACCGAGAAAACCTTAATTCGTTTCTGAAACAAAAATAGAGTTTCGCCCTTAATCTTTCATATCTGTGTTCTAACTTAAAGCGCCTATTTATACAACCCTTGTATATAGACGGTTAAGTAAATTACACATATACCCCTACTTAAAGAAGTATAAGTGTAATACACCACAAGGACGTTTCTGTCATGAATTTTATCATATAAAATTCGTTTTTCTGAATCATCTTAAAATCTTGCAAAACCATTCTTAGTGTGCGACCCAATAGGCTCATACAACGTTGGCAGTGTACCAAAACACATTTTGGTATACAAGTCATAAGCGGCCTCTAGCAAGACATTATGACTACCCAAGTTATACGAATATCAAATTGATACAACCTAATCAATAGTGTATATAACATCCTTTTGTCACACAATATCATTTTAATCAAACATAAGGCACGAAATTGTCATCCAACATGTTCAATCGTACTAGTCTCGATCTCTAAGTAGACTGAAAACATCCAAGTGACATTGATCAATATCAATTCACTTAGACTAGGCCTTTTAACTTGATCTAACACATCGAGGGATCCACTTTGGATATCTCTCTTTATATGAGAGGGACAAATCCTATCTCATTACACAACTTCATCACATTGCTCACACAAGTAACCAATCACAACCTTTATAATCGTCAGGTTAAAGACAACGTTTGATTGTGTCAAATCGTTGTGTTCCCAATGTTGAAGTCTCTGGTAATCTCAAGTCGGAGGGTGAAAAATATACCTATCGTGAGAAACAACTATGACTTAATCCATGTGATGTTCTCATAGCGGGTCGGTCCAGTATTTTGTTCCCTAACAAGTACTCGTGATCTTGATTCGTATCCCTATACGTATAATCATCATATGATCATCAATCAAGACTCACACTAGTCTTAATTCATTATAGTTCCCAGTATAATGATCGACCAGGGACATTTAGGACATTTCTGTAAATACCCATGAATCTTATTATAATGTAAACATGCAAATTAATTATAATAAACAGCAAATGAAATCATTTATTTTATTAACTAAAAGTATTGATAAAGACAGTTTAGTTAATGTATTGACCTATGACACATGCCCCACCAGCCTCAACTTTGCCATCACAAATGAGCCTCGTTCTTTGTAATTGTCAACAAAGTGCTCTCTTTACATTATTAATCTTTTTTTGGAAGCTTTAGGACTCAACTCAACCACTCAGATTATGATATACAAAGATTATCCAATGGATGTGAATAGATACATACTTCAGTATGATACATAGACATAAATTCACAAAATGGTCCAACTTCCAAACATTGTGCTCAATTTGGAAGGGTATGGTTCGTCGGGGTTCGATCATTTCTCCCACTTATCGTCCAATCAAAAAAAAAAAAAAAGAAAAAGAAAAAACCATTGTAATAATCATGAATTCAACGACCAAAATCGAGACTCGTGGTCAACGATGCCGGAGAACTTGAAACTTCAGGCGCAACAGGTAAGGCTAAGTTGGGTAACAGATAAAGAGGGATGGGCATACTTGGGGGAAGCTCAGGAAGCTCTGCTTCTGACTTCAGAACTTGAATTGCTTGTCTCACTGATGGCCTTAGACTTCTATCTGGGTGTGCACACCACAGCCCAACAGTCATCAGTCTCTCCACTTGTTTCACATCTAACTCTTCCCCCATCAACAACTTATCATCTACAGCAACTGATAGTCTTCCACTCCCATACAAACCCCAAATCCACTCCACAAAACCAACTTCAAGAGACTCCTCTTCAATGTGGTCTACTGATTTCCTACCACAAGCCATCTCTAAAGCCACAACTCCAAAGCTGAACACATCAGACTCTTTACTAGCCTTGCCTGTGCTTATGTACTCTGGGGCCAGGTAGCCAAGAGTCCCAGCCAAGCCTGTGGTCTTGGGGCCTAGCTCATGGTCCATTAGGCGAGCTAGCCCGAAGTCCCCCAACTTGGCGTTGAAGTTCGAGTCCAGCATCACATTGCTCGATTTGATGTCGCGATGCACCACGCATTGCTCCCATTCCTCTTGGAGGTAGAGCAATGCCGAAGCTAGGCCAAGTGATATTTTGTATCTTGTAGTCCAGTCTAGAGGAGCCTTCTTCCCAAACAGATGATAGTCCAGGCTTCTGTTGGGCATGAACTCGTAGACGAGGAGGAACTCGCCTTTGTCGTGACACCAACCGATGAGTCGAACTAGATTTCTATGTCTCAGTTGACTGATTGTCTTCACTTCTGTTATGTACTCTTTCTTCCCTTGTTTTGAACCCCTGGAGATTCTCTTCACGGCCACAGTTAGATTTAATTCGCGCAAGAACCCCTTATAAACACACCCGAATCCGCCTTCCCCGAGCTTCCTTTCGTCGGAGAAGTTGTTGGTTGCTGAAGCTAGTTGTCTGTAGGAGAACTTCTTGGGCCCAGCTCCTCTTTCTAGATCATTTGTTATTGATGTGTGGTTGGTCATTTCTTCTCCTAATTCTTTTCTACCTCTGCGCCTTCTCCGCTGGATCATTAAAGCTGCACCAAAGACCCCAACAATCAGAACAACTGAAGGAACTCCCAAGCCAAGTATAACTACTTTAGTTCTATTCACAGTATCTCCTTGTGTTTCCTTTTCGTCCAAACTTGAATTGAACTCCCATGATTGCAGGACATGGCGCTCCATGACGATACCAGTAGAGGCAGAGAATCCGACCGTCGCCCATTCAGGGAGGACTTCTTTGAGATCAATAGTATGACTCAGAATTGCATCACCCTCTTGGAAAACAGAATATGTTGAATTGTAAGTCCAAAACACACCCATGTTCTTCGTCGTGGCGTTGTAAGTGATCCAAACATTAGCCGTTTTGCCTGAGTATAGACTAGCGTTCCAAGGAGCATGCTTGACCGAGGAAAGGGAGTTCACATTTATCCCGACGTGGTTGTCCACGCCTTCAGGATCCCATTTAGCATTCCAGTGGGTGTCAAACTCGACACAAATGATGTGGTTTATGGAATTTGCACCACTGGTGGTGGTGTTGAAGAGGCCTAGAAACTCTCCTGCAGAGTTTAATGGGATCTGAAAGCCAACCGGCGCGATAAAAAACACAAGTCCATCGCTATAGGCTTGAGATCCCTTTGTATCAATGAAGAAGGAAAAACGAGTAGTGAAATCAGTGAGCTTTCCACTGCTAGAGTCCCAAATGCGCACTTTATTAGCATATGTGGCTTGGCCAACTCTGGCAACGTAATCCATGGTAGTGAAATCAATGGATCCCATACTAGGAACTGCATCACCCCCGTAAAGGATATCGGTGCTATCCGAGGCAAAGCTTGAAAACTTGAAATAGAGGGAGTTAACATGAGGAACAAAGAAGAAGAAGAAGATTGAGAAGAACAATATTGCAGATAATAAGGTGTAACTGATGATGGCACTACTTGACATTGGAGCAATAAATTAAGGATGAGTACATGAGCATTTCATGGAAACAAGGCAAAGGAATGAAAAGCTTATATTGCATCATGAGCAAGTAGGGTTGCATTTCTTTAGTTAATGATGGCTTTGAAAATGTTGTAGTAACTACTTCATTAGTATTTTATGTCGTTAATTTGAGAGTCGTCGAGAAAGATTCAACTGAATTATTCTCTGCAGTTGAATATGGAACACATCTCCAAATATATCGCACGGTTGCACTCAACTTACTTGAGCGACGACTCCTATATAAAAATTATTTTCTTGGGCGCGCGATTAACCTGCCGGTACTGATCAACGATGACAGTTTGACAATGCTATTTATCTGCCATTTGCAAACGAAAGCTTCATTTGGTATTGCAGGCTTATCACAAGAGCTTATTCTGCTAGAACATTAATTAAAATAAGCTCAGTGTAAAACAATCTCATCACCTTGAGTGCTTTGAATATGTATTGAGCAATATCTTAAACATAAATGTCTGCATCCAGTCACTTTTGATGGTGGTGGTTTGTTTTAGAACTATAGATATTTTTTTTCAGTAGATTAAGAAAAAGTAGTGGAATTCGAACCTGTAAGATTTGATTTTGCAAGGCACAGTTTGTTAGCATAGATTGACAAGAAACTCTGCCTGATGAGGGACACCGTTTATTTCTTTTTTTCTTTTTTTTTTTTTTTTATCCCTCCCAGTTGTCTTGAACCAATTTTTTTTAGTTTTATTGGCCAAAAAAAAGTAGACATAGCCCAGTACAGGCCCACTTAGCAAAACGAAATCGGTAGAAACGAGTGTTAGTTGCAAATGTATCTTCAATGTATTTTTTTTTTTTTTTTTTTTTTTTTTTGGAGCGTTTCTCTTTCAACCCAATCGCTCTCTCTTCCCACCCATTTTAAATTAACCACATATTTAATTTTTTGTAATCCTATATACCCACACAACAATAACATTTAAATCTCTAAAATACCCCAACAATACCGCCACCACTCAACAGAACCAACATGCCCTTTCCCCAATCGCGCCCCTTCGCTTTTCGTTGCTGGCTTGCTCGACCTCTCACTTCTTGTCAATCACAATAAAGGTAGCCCCTTCCTTTGTTTGTAAATTCTATTTTTTTTTGGAGAGATAGTGAATAGGTTGAAATAACAACTCGCTTTGTTAGACACGCTCAACAGTTTAAAATTTTTAAGGCTTTCATCTAAGTATAGACGTGGATTAAGTAATTAATAAATTTTATTCTATTAAAAATAGAAGGACGCAACTTCAGTAGGTTCGATCTTTTCTTCATGTTTTGATAATTCTAATGATTTATAACTTGATTTAATTTTTTACTAATCTTTTTGAAAATAATGATTGCTTTTATATTTGATTCTCTATTCTTTGTGTTTGCCCTGCCACATTTTTCAATAGTTGTGCTATATTTGTACCATATTGGCATTTAATAATTTGCTATCAAAATTTAAGATACTCTAATTGAACTCTCGATGAATTAATGAATTCATTGACCATATTTGATCTATTAAGATTGTTTTTGTTTGGAAGAGGTTTTTTTTTTCTTAAATTTATGTGTGGTTTGATTTGTTAAATAAACAATATTACTTATTTTGATGTTTGCAATGGATGCATATGTATATTAATGTGGTATATATAATTTTATTTTAAAAAGTATATAGAAAAAATAAAAATAGCTAGTTTAATTATAGCCCAGGGCTATCTAACATCCTGGGTCCCTTTGAAATTAAGATGTTGAATGCCTCATTAATGATAGTTTGAATTAACTGCAATGGGTGTTGATTACCATCTCCTTCAATGGCATCATGGCAGAAAGGGATGATCACACCGAACAGAGAAGCGAAGAGAAGCAGAATAGAAGATATATTTATATTTATACTTGGCGCCTTGGTCAAAATAGTCAAGTCAAATAGTCGTTTTTAAAATGGTATTTCTTTCAATTTGTTGTTAATAACATTTGATGGCCGCGACGACGATGCGTGAGAAAGGAGAGATGTTATTCTCTGCTATCCACCCCTCAAACACTACATTAATTTTTTTTTTATAACATCTAATTTTTTTTTGATGAAATGTTATACTTTCATTACTTTAACCTCCAATTACAATTATAATCTACGTTGTTAAAACTAGTATAATGTGTAATATATGCAACAAAATTTACTATAATCAAAAAATTAATGTGTAATAATTTATAAATTTAATGTTCTTTGTTTTATAAAATTTAATAAATCATTAATTATTAATTTTTTGTCATAAACAATATTTAATTATATGTTAATTTAAAATTTAATAACTTTTACCAACGTATTGTATAACAAATGTTGTAAAAAATCATTTTTCTTGTTGTTAAAGTAATGCTTAGGCTATCATTGGTCTAGCCTAAGGGAACTTGAAATCATGGGTTCGCCTTTGCTAGTTGAGAAGCTAGTTTGCGTTTGCCAAACAAAGCGGTTACATATATATTTTTAGGTAAAGAACTTGCCTTTTATTTTTTTTTATCGGAAACAACTTTTGTATTAGTAAAAAGATTTTACAATTACAAAGGCAAAAAAAATCAAAGTTCGAAAAGAAAATGATAAGAAACCAACTATCGTTTGAAAAGAAATTTTACAACAAAACATAAGCCAACATTCACTCTCATCTCACAATATTCTACCAATTTCTACTACCAACCACGTAGCGACGTGGTGTTTGATGTAGTCCTACATTTCCTCCATTGGTGTAGCTTTGTCCTAAAAAAGACATGTCTTTTATACTACCTAACAAATCTCTACTCCTACACTTGAGAGACTGGAACCCCTAACCTCTATAAAGGTTTGTCACAACCCCAATAGCATGACCCGAGTAGGCTGGGCAGCGAGAAACCTAGCAAATGGTCGAGTTCCGGAGGACTCGGATGGTTCCATGGAGGTTGGTTGCATGCGGAACAGATAAGGCAGTGCGCAGGAGTAAAGGAGGTTGGGCACTTGGGCCGCACGCGCCAGGCACGGTGCCTAGGCGCAGACGAGGTTATGCCTTGGCGCGAGCCTTGGCACAAGCACGGGCAAGCCTTGGCACATTCCTTGGCACATGCACGGGCGGACCTAGGCAAGTTCCTTGGGCACGAGTTAGGTCGCGCCTTGGCACGAGCAAGGCCGAACCTAGGCATATTCCTTGGGCACGAGTTAGGTCGCGCCTTGGAACAAGCAAGGCCGAACCTAGGAAGGTTGGGCACGAGTTAGGTTGCGCTTGGCACGAGCAAGGCGAACCTTGGCGGAGTTCCTTGGGCATCATTAACGCGAAGGCGGATCCTTTGGCACGAGCAAGGCCGCGCCTTGGCATGGGCAAGGCATACCTTGGCAAGGGTTGACAAAGCTTGACTTGGGCGTTGACCAAGTCAAAGTACGTTTGGTCTCATTTCTTGATGTTTCCTATTGGAGCTGAGGAAACGGCTTAACATCTATTATAAGGAGAGGTGGTCTCTCCTAGGGGCGGCATGGGCACGGTAGCAAGGAAGACCCTCGAGCATGCCTTGGGCACCATGCCAAGGCAAGACCCTCGGACCCATGGTCCGGCCACCCCCAGCCGGTGGGACTCGACCGAGCCCCGGCTAGCACCCCGGGTGCCTGGGCATGGCCAGACACCACCGAGCAGTCCTTGTCCCTAAGAGAAACGTGGATCAAGACCCTTGAGGCGTGGATGGACCAAGTCAAGGCGGTTCCAAGCGGTTGGGTAACTACCTTGGTCATGGCCAGAGGCATGACCAAGGCACGTCCGAAAATGTCCCGAGCATGTAGCAATTGACCAAGCAGTGGAGGCGGTTATGGAACCAGGTGGCAGCAAGGGAACAAGGCAGTTGGGTAACTACCTTGACCACTAAGGAAGTGGGGTTTTACTTAGTCTATGAATCAATGTAATCAGGACAGGTGTCCTAGTCGGTTATGTAACTACTTGTTGGCTGTTCTATAAAGCCGGGGGCTCTAAGCTTGGGGAAGCATAAAGTACCAAAGTTGTATTCCCATTGAGAGCATAGTAAAACGTTTCCTTGTTGCCATAGCTTGTTGTTCATTCGATTTGTTTATTGGTAGTGCTGAACTAAGGTGGCCCTTAAGCACCATGGGTTGGGTTGAGCGAGAAAAATTTCCTTAGGGTAAACCCCTCACTTAACGGCCCCGTGACAATTGGTATCAGAGCCCCGTTTCGGAGACGATGGCGACCCGAGCAGCGAGCGATCTAAGTGAGAGGGTAGCTCACTTAGAACACCTGATGGCAACGATGTCTGCCCCGGCAGAATCGGCGGAGTCTTCAATGACGGCCCAGCGCATTGAAGGCTTGGAGATGTTGGTGGCTTCCTTGGTGACTAGGGGAGAGTCACAAGAATCCATGATAGCTATGTGGGAATCGAGATTTGAGGAGCTGGTAGCGGATGTACGTTTTGTGGGAGAACTCATCACCGAAACAGCCGCGACAATGGCTTTAGAAATGAATCTACTAAAGCGAGCCGTCAGTGGAACCTCGGAGGTTGCAGTTGCGGTAAAGCCTCGAACCAAGGTGTCAGAGCTAAAGAAATTCTCAGGCAAGCGGAGCGCGAATGAGCTTGAGAATTTTCTTTGGGACATGGAGCAGTACTTTGCTACTGCCCTGACGGAGGAGAACCAAAAGGTCATCTTGACCTCCATGTACCTCGAAGGCGATGCTAAGCTCTGGTGGAGAACCAGAGTAGATGATGATGCGGCAGCGGGTAGACCCAAGATCGTGGATTGGGAGGTGTTAAAAAGGGAATTGAAGGATCGATTCCTTCCTACCAATGCGGCTTGGCAAGCACGGGAGGCCTTGCACAAGCTCAAACAGACGGGATCGGTTCGAGACTACGTTAAGGAGTTTTCCTCTCTCTTGTTGGACATCAAAAACATGTCAGAGGAGGATAAACTCTTTAACTTCACTACTGGGTTGCAGTCATGGGCTCAATCCGAGCTAAGGAGGCAAGGGTGAAGGACTTGCACAGTGCGATGCACAGCGGGCGCGAGTCTTGTGGACTTCAAGACTAGTTCTTCCACGAGCGAGGGAAGAACAAGGAGAAGAAGCCGTTCAAGGATCACCACAAGAAGGGCGAGAAGAAGCCTTTCCCTCCTAAGCAAGTGAGCTCGAAACCAAGCCCCGAAGACAGACGCAAAGCCTCTTCAAGTTCCTCAGGTAAGGGTTGTTTCATTTGCAATGGCCCTCACAGGGCACGAGACTGCCCAAAGAAGGAGAGAATTTCGGCCTTGATCGCGGAGGATGATGGCCAACCCCGGATGAACCCACTACAATTGTTGAATGCCATTCAACAAGCCAAGACAAGTCCCTCGGAGGGACTGATGTACGTGGATGCGGAGGTAAATCAGAGACGAGTCTTGGCAATGGTGGATTCGGGAGCTACATACTCATTTGTGGCGGACCACATGGTGGAGAAGTTGGGACTGGACCTTGTTGAGAATTCCAGTCGAATGAAAGCCGTGAATTCTGAAGCAAAGTGGATTCAAGGTATGACATCTGATGTGAATCTTAAGGTTGGATATTGGGAGGGAAAGATCAACCTCATGGCAATTCCCTTGGATGATTTTGATGTCATCCTAGGGAATGACTTTCTACTTGTTGGGGAGCATTGCCTTGATGCCATTCTTGAGGGACTGTTCGTGATGAACAAGTCCCATCCTTGCTTTGTTCTGCGGCTAACTAGATTTCGGGGAAAGAAAATGCAAAGTTGTCCCATCTTTCACCATTCAAGTGAAAGATGGACCTGAGGAAGGGTGAACCAACATTCCTAGCGGCCTTGGTGGAGACTAAGGCAGGAACGACATTAAGAGTCCCCGATGATTCTTTGAGGTCTTGGAGGACTTCGGTGATATAATGCCGGCGTGAGTTGCCGAAACAATTACCTCCACAAAGGGTAATTGACCACGAGATTGAGCTGATTCCTGGCTCAAAACCCCCAGCACAGGCCCCTTAGAGAATGGCTCCAAAGGAGTTGGAGGAGCTAAGGAAGTAGTTGCAAGAGTTGTTGGAGGCTGGATTTATTCAGCCATCCAAGGCACCCTATGGAGCACCAGTCCTGTTCAGAGGAAGCACGATGGATCTCTTCGGATGTGCATGGATTATGGGGCGCTGAACAAGCTGACAGTGAAGAACAAATACCCTATTCCATTGGTGGCAGACTTGTTCGATCGGCTATCCAGTGCAGCCTACTTTACAACGTTGGACTTGAGGTCGGGATACTACCAAGTCCGAATTGCAGCTGGAGATGTCCCGAAGATGGCCATGGTGACTAGGTATGGATCGTTTGAATACTTAGTCATGCCATTTGGCTTGACAAATGCCCCTGCTACATTCTGTAACTTAATGAACGATGTACAAAGGGAGTTCATCGATCGATTTGTTGTTGTTTATCTTGACGACATTGTAATTTACAATCAGAACCTCCAAGATCATGTGGATCACTTACGGATGGTTCTGACTACTTTGAGGGTTAACCATCTATATGTAAAGAGAGAGAAATGTGAGTTTGATGCGCAAACGATCTCTTTCCTTGGTCATGTTGTAGGCCAGGGCAAATTACTAGATGGACCCAGAGAAGGTGCGGGCGATCATGGAGTGGCCAAACCCCACGAAGGTCCAGGAGTTGCGGTCATTCCTGGGTTTGGCGAACTACTATCGGCGGTTCGTAGAGGGCTACTCAAGGAGAGTGGCACCGCTGACAGATCTGTTGAAGAAGGATCGAGCTTGGGCATGGACAGATCGATGCAACCAAGCCATGGCGGAGCTGAGCCTGGTCATTGCCTCTGAACCAGTATTGGGATTACCCAATTTTGACCTACCTTTCGAAGTGCTCACGGACACATCAGATAAAACATTGGGGGCGGTACTTGTCCAGGAAGGACACCCCATTACTTTCGAAATTAGGAAGCTGAAGGAAGCGGAGCAGAGGTACCCGGCTCAAGAGAAAGAAATGCTGGCTGTGATTCATGCTCTCCATCTTTGGAGGCATTATCTGATGGGAACTAGCTTTTTGGTGCGGACGGACAATGCAGCGATCACCTACTTCATGAGTCAGAAAAAGCTCAATCAGAAGCAGGCGAGGTGGCTGGATTTCCTAGCAGAGTTCGATGTGCAGTTCGAACATAAGCCTGGAAGGCTTAACTCAGTCCCAGACGCTCTTAGTCGCAAGGTGGTGGCTGAGATGGTGGCAGCAGTGAGGCTGGAAAGCGAATTCCTGCCTCGCATCAAGGAGGAGACGAACAAAGACCATGTTTGTTCGAAGATGCTAAAGCTAGTGGTTGAGGGAGTCACTCGGAGGTTTTGGTGCGAAGATGGAGTCCTCTATGCTAAAGGAGGACGTCCATATGTTCCTAGTACTGGTGGACTAAGGCGACAACTTCTGAGGGAAACACATGATGCTCGGTGGGCTGGGCATCCGGGCATGGAGCGGACTCATGCCCTCTTATCACGCTCGTTCTTCTGGCATAATATGGAGGAGGACGTAGATCAGTACGTGCGGACTTGTCTTGTGTGCCAACAAGACAAGACAGAGAGAAGGAAGGCACCAGGGTTGCTGGAGCCTTTGCCTATACCAGATAGGCCATTTCAGAGTATATCTATGCATTTCATCACTGGTCTTCCTAAAGTGCAGGGAATGACTAACGTGCTGGTGGTGGTGGATAGATTCTCGAATTATGCTACGTTCATATCCGCTCAGAAGAATTGCGATGCGGATCGACCGCGGAGTTGTTCTGAAGCATGTGGCGAAATATTGGGGGATACGGAGGATATCATCGGTGATCGAGACGCTCGGTTCCTTTGGAAGGTTTTGGGTTGCCCTA
This sequence comes from Stephania cephalantha, assembly GCA_039657325.1. NCBI lineage: Eukaryota > Viridiplantae > Streptophyta > Magnoliopsida > Ranunculales > Menispermaceae > Stephania > Stephania cephalantha. The sequence continues at coordinate 16,248,653 of CM077567.1, read as the reverse complement.
TTCAATTTATTGGGTTCGGAGTTGAAGTTTTCCACAACAAACCATTCACAAACGGATGGGCAGACGGAGAGGATCAATGCGTTGCTGGAGGACTACCTCAGATACTACATGAATGCAAGTCAGTCCAACTGGGTGGATCTACTTGATACAGCCCAATTCTGCTACAACCTTCACAAAAGCTCGGCTACGGAGCTGAGTCCATTCGAGGTGGTGACAGGACAACAACCGGCTACTCCACATGAGGTAGCCAAGTCAAAGTCGATGGGGTCGAGCCCATCGGCTTATCGCTTTGCGAGAAGCAAGCAAGAGCTGAGGGAGGTAGCTCAAGACAGTTTGGCCAAAGCTGTCCGGAGAATGAAGAAGTATGCCGACCAGCGCAGGAGACCCTTGGAATTCCAAGAAGACCTAGTCTTTTTGAAGCTTACTCCTCATATACTGAAGAAGTTCAACAAGAAGGAGACGCACAAGGGCCTGGTACAGCGATACGAAGGACCATTTGAGGTGGTCAAACGAGTTGGGAGGGTAGCTTATCGCCTAAAGCTACCAGAGAGGTTGAAGATACACCCTACATTTCATGTCAGTTATCTTAAACCTTTCCACTCAGATGAGGCAGATCCAGGAAGGAGCACCTTTGGTATGAAAAGAGTTTGCAGGAGAAATCGAGCAGATTCTAAGCCACGAGACACGTGGCTCGAGCAAGAAAAATAGGCGAACTTTTTACTTAATCAAGTGGTGACGCGTGTCGAATCCGTCAAAATATATAATCCCGATGAGATTACCAATGACCACAAGAACTGCAGTAGTGGCAAGCACGGGGTCGAACCACGTGGACCAAGTTTTTGACATATGCTAGGAAACTAAAAATAACTCGGGGAGTTCACAAGAATAATTTCTAGATTAATTAAAACTAGACTAAAAATAGCAAGTAAATATATCAATCAAGGGGGAAACAATCCAAACCATCGGTATCACAAATCTCCTCAAATTGACATAATCTTACATACGGTCCTCAATCTAATCAAAACATGCAATTCATAGTAAATTAGTGTAGCTATAGACCCGGTAACGTACGCAGGTCCTCGCACTTCCCTATCTCGATGGTCAAGGTACGACAATGACCACTTCCCTAGTCAAACACATAACCATACATTCAAGCGAATAAGGTTTAATGTGCTGACCGCAATGGGCTTTGTGAAGACACTACACCTAGACAACTGGATCACTAGTGTGTCCAGTTTAGCCTAGATCCTTATGGTATTCAACCGGTCCCAAAAGGGTCTAATCAATTGGTATGGTCGGATGCCACTAATGTGGTCTTATTGCACAAGTACGGGTGCGTACAACCTACTGGCATGCAAATCAAGATTTAAACAAGTGTTTAATCTTAATAATTCAACCAATATCAAAGGGAATAAAATATTATGAAAAATAAATTAAATAAATAAATAAATAGATCTCACATATGTTTTTATGCCAAAATAGGTGATTTGATCCACCTCTGGTTCTGATTGATGAGTTTAGCTGGCCATCGTCATCAAAAACTCCATTAAAAATCCAAAAACAAAGTGTAAAAAAATGGTTTGGGGAAGAAAGAATGAGAAGAAGAGCAAGCCGCCAAGAAGAAGAACCGAGCAAAACCTGTTTTCGATCCCTTAATTAAAACAGCTCAAAATTGGGTTTAATTTGTAACACGTGCGCCGAGGACGATCAAACGGTTGTGATGAATTTGTTTCCATTCTCTGCCACGTGTCATCGTGTGATTGGTTGAGCTTGCTGGCATGTGTGACGTGGCGCGTTGTGATTGGAGGAGAACCTGCTGGTCATGATGACGCTGGTGAGAAAGAATGCTGCCACGTGTCAGCATTTGATTGGGTGGGACAACGGCCTTTTGCGGCTTTGAGAGGCATGCGTCGGCCGCCGACGCGAGCGGACGAATGGACGGCGCCACGTGGCGTGGAGTGGCGGGTGTGCGGCTTTGCTTTGGAACGCGTGGACGAATCTAGGCGTGACACGTGGACTGCAACAGGAAACCAGCGAATGACGGAGTGACACGTGGACTACATTAGTGGAAAATCACCTAAAACGCGCATATCGCGAGGCGTATCTTTCGGGGTATGATCACTGTGTATGAGTAGTCCATTTTGCGCAGTTTTTCGCCACGAACTCAATCGCACACTCTAAAAATCCTAAAAATGAATAATAAAGATAATTAGGCCCATATATCGAAGATTCAACAATAAAAATACATAAATAAACTATATATAATATGCATAAATAATGACCTATCGAATACCCCCAAACTTAAGACTTTGCACGTCTCGAGCAAAGGTGTAAATGACACATACAAATAAACTAGACCTCTAATACGACTATGCACTGACTCAACTACTCTATACCCGATTTAAAATTCATGGAGTTCCTTTGGTTTACATAGTCGCCAAGATAACAAATTACTCAAGAAATTTCGGAGTTATGATATGTCAAGAACTACAACCCAAACACAATTAAGATCACATTTTCAAGACAAAGATATGGTCAAGACAAACGCCATCAACTACTTGCGGGTTTTCTTGGTCTATACATTCAAGCACACAAGTCCACAATTTCCATGAAAATAGCGCATTAACGCATCAAAAGTACCATACACAAGAAATGCAACCACATTCTCCACTACTGTAGACTTAGCACCAGTGGGAATCAATAGGACTTCAATAGGCTGTAACAAGGCTAGGGAATGGTACCAAGGAAGTGTGTAAAGGGTATGCGAACTGTTGAAAAATTAGAACTTAGATTTTAAAATGATTACCCGAGAACATGAATGTAACTAAACTGCATTGAAATTCATATTTTTTTTCATTCAAGATGTGCAGTCCTCACCTTTTTCCAACCACCCGGCTCCCTGCTCCATTTCCTGTGGATGCCGTTTTAGGTGGGACTCTCTAATCATGAATTTCCTCTTTAATTTGGGCAAGTAAACAATTTCTCCTCTGATTGTTTTTTTCATGTCTCTTTCTAAGGATATCAAATCCAAGTCTAGTTTCCAACTAGGTATAAGATATAAGGCTGATGGCCGAGGGTTTAATGATAGGTAATCAAAGAAATCAGGTTTAATTCGGCTCAAATGGGCTAACTAGTGGTAAGATGAAAGGTAGGTATAAGGATAAGGGTTTAAATTCAAAAATGGCCTAAATCATTTCCCCAAAGTGTTCTAGTCATAAGAATTTAGCCTCGAGTGAGTTACATCATCGTTCTAGTACTCTAGAAATCAGACTTGCACAATTCGACCGTTTGCCCCCTTTGGTATCTAGCATTGTGCTCAACCAACATACTAAGTCTCTAATCGTGAAATCATAAGAATGTTGGGCTACGAGCTCGAGTGAGTGTTTCGCTTAATTTCTCCTGAGTCTCAAGTCGAACAGGCAACCATAGAGTACTCATCCACAACCAAAGGCATGAAACAAATTATCGGGCGATTCTAAAAGAAATAAAAATGAAAACTACATTAAAAATATGCATGAAAATGTATCAACTCCTAATAAAATGAGAAAGTGAAATATGGAGGGCAAAGAAATGGAAGAAATGAGTGAATAAGAGATACAAAACACCACCAATACCGTCCGACAACCGCATATAATTGAGAAAATTTAAACGATCTCACCTGCGGTGTTTCGCATAGAGACCCATCCAGCTCAGTCCACAAATCCTAAAGTACCCCCAAACTTATTTCGAATCATGTCCTCAAGATTCAAAATAGGTTAGGAACGCATATGAACACATAAAGAACATGATAGATACAGAGGCAAGGAAATGAGACAAGATCATGCAGAAGACTGACACTGACCCTAAATCTACGGACGAAAAGAAAATGGGTGACCTTACCAAATCGCAAATGTGACTAACCGTAGTTACAGAACATGTGAGGAGCCGCAGGAGCAATATCAGGCTCTCAAAATCCAGTGTGCTATGCAGAGGTCACACACCTATAAAAAGTCACAAGGAGATAATAGTAAGAATACCCCAAAAAATACTAAAATAAAAATCAAGAAGAAACGGGATAGAAGCTTGGGGTGCCTCCCAAGAGCGCCTTTTTTTTAACGTCGTTGGCTCGACTCAGTCTGACTCTTTCTCAGTCAAAGTACTCTATAACCGCTAGAGTCTCGCTGTCGATCTCTTGCTGTGGGAAGTTCTCGTAGAACGGCTTCAATTGGTGCCCATTCACTTTGTAAACTTTCCCTGTATCTGTGCTCCTAATCTCAACTGCACCATGTCCAAACACATTAGTAACAACAAAAGGTATGAGCCATCGTGACCTCAATTTCCCTGGATGGACAGTTAGTCTGGAATTATAAAGTATGACCTTTTGGCCGACTATGAAAGTCTTACGAGATAAGTTGCGATCGTGGAACGCCTTGGTTTTATCCTTATAGATTCGAGCGGACTCGTAGGCATCATTTCGAATTTCCTCTAATTCTTGAAGGTCCAACTTTCTCTCTTTGCCGGCTGCGTCGAGTTCCATGTTGAGCTGTTTGACTGTCCATATAGACTTATACTCTAACTCGACCGGCAAGTGGCATGATTTGCCAAAGACTAAGCGATACGGAGACATTCCGATTGGCGTTTTATACGCCGTTCGATAAGCCCATACTGCATCATCAAGGCGTGTGCTCCAGTCCTTCCGTGACGGGTTTACAGTCTTCTCCAAAATGGATTTAATCTCCCTATTTGACACCTCTGCTTGGCCACTTGTCTGAGGGTGATAGGCCGTAGACGCACGGTGTGTAACATTATACTTGCGTATGAGATTTTCAACCATGCGGTTGCAGAAATGGATACCTCGATCACTAATCAAAGCCCGTGGAGCGTCAAAAGTCAAAAAAAATTAGTGATTTCAGGAAATCGCATACCACCGACGAATCATTGGTGCGAGTGGCTTTAACTTCCAACCATTTGGACACGTAATTCACCGCTAGTAAGATATAAAGAAAACCATGTGATGGTGGAAATGGCCCCATGAAGTCGATCCCCCAAACATCAAAAATCTTACAAAATAGGATCGAGGTTAGTGGCATTTGATCCCTGTGACTTAAGGTACCGGTCGACTGACATCTGGCACAGGTCTTGGTGTATAGAAATGAATCGCGAAAAATGGTGGGCCAATAAAACCCACTCTTCAAAACCTTCATAGCTGTCCTACGTGGACCAAAATGACCACCGCAGGCATATGAATGACATAATGCCAGTATAGATTGTGTTTCACTCTAGGAGACACATCGACGAATGACCTGGTCTGAGCAAAACTTCCACAAGTACGGTTCATCCCATACGTAGTGTTTGGAATCGCTCCGGATTTTATCCTTTTGGGCTCGCGTAAGGTGAGGTGAAAACTCTCGTGTAACGAGGTAGTTTACCAGATCTGCAAACCAAGGGAGTTCCTAAGAAATTGCTAAGAGATGTTCATCAAGAAAATCATCTCGAAGCGGGACAGGTGCTTCACCATTCTCGATACGACTGAGATGGTCAGCAACAAGATTTTTTGCACCACTTTTATCTTTAATCTCGATGTCAAACTCTTGTAACAAGAGTATCCATCGAATGAGACGAGGTTTAGCTTCCTTTTTGGCCATAAGATACTTTAAGACAGCATGGTCAGAGTAGACGACCACCTTAGTTCCCAAGAGATAAGGACGGAATTTCTCCAAAGCGAAGACGACAACTAGAAGCTCCTTCTCTGTAGTGGTGTTATTCAGTTGGGCAGGATCAAGAGTTTGGGAGGCATAATATATGACATGAGAAGCCCGCCCGACTCGTTGCCCAAGCACAACACCCACGGTGTGCTTGCTGGCGTCGCACATGATCTCAAAAGGTAGCTCCCAGTTAGGAGCTCGAATCACTGGAGTAGATATGAGAGAGTCTTTGAGTGCATCGAATGCACTCCTACATGCCTTATCGAGATGGAAAGTCACGTCCTTCTGAAGAAGGCGACATAGGGGTTGTGCAATTTTGGAGAAATATTTGATAAATCGCCGATAGAAACCGGCATGGCCAAGGAATGATCGGATTTCTCGCACAGTCATGGGGTAAGGCAATTTTTGAATTACTTCAATCTTTGCCGGGTCTACCTCCACACCCCTAGCAGACACGATGTGACCCAGGATAAGACCTTGACCCACCATGAAGTGACATTTCTCATAATTGAGGATCAAGTTCTTCTGGATACATCGGTGAAGGACCTTAGCAAGGTGACTAAGGCAAAGATCGAATGAATCGTCGTAAACGATGAAATCATCCATGAATACTTCGATGAAGTGCTCAACGAAGTCAGAGAAGATGCTCATCATACACCTCTGAAAAGTAGCAGGTGCATTGCACAGCCCGAAGGGCATGCGCCGGTAAGCAAAAGTACCGAAAGGACAAGTGAAGGTGGTCTTCTCTTGATCCTCAGGTGCTGAGAATCGGTGAAAACCACGAATAGCCATCCAAGCATCAGTAGTGAGACACCTGCTAAACGCTCTAACATCTGATCGATGAAAGGCAACGGGAAGTGGTCTTTCCTAGTAGAAGCATTAAGCTTCCTGTAATCGATACAAACCCGCCATCCGTTTTGGACGCGAGTTAGGACTAACTCACCTCGCGAGTTCGTGACCACTATGATCCCCATTTTCTTGGGAACCACCTAAATGGAACTGACCCACTTGTTGTCAAAGATCGAATAGATCATCCCAGAGTCAAGGAGCTTCAGAATCTCCTTTTTAACCACATCCATCATCGGTGGGTTCAGTCTCCGCTGTGCTTCTCGTGAAGGTTTCCCTTCTTCCGTATGTATCTGATGCATGCATGTGGAAGGGCTAATACATTTGATGTCAGCGATCGTCCACCCTAGGGCTTCTTTGAACTCTTGAAGCACATGAATCCGCTTCTCTTCCTTTGGTAATGTGAGTTTAGTGGAGATGATCACTGGTAGAGTATCATTCTCACCTAAAAACACATATTTGAGGTGGCTGGGCAGTGGTTTGAGCTCCTATATGGGGGCTCGCTCCATAGAGGGGAGAAGTGTATAGTTCGAAGCTGGTACGTCAAGATATGCTAGGGTAGAAAAATAAAGTGGAGCAGAGTCCAACTCAGAGATCAACTCCTCGATCTCAGTATCGAGGGCGAAGCATTCTTTGTCGCAAATATCGGTGTCGAGATGATTCTCTAACACCACTTTCATATCATCACCTTTCACGAGAAATGTGTCCTGGACAAGTGAGTCCATACTGTCCAAGGCAAGCACCATAGAAGAGGCATCGCAGGGATGGCGCATCGCATCATAGATGTTGAACTTAATGAGTTCACCATCAAACTCCATGGTCAGAAAACCACTGTGAACGTCAATCTTGGTCTTGGCAGTCTTTAGGAAAGGCCTGCCGAGTAAGACTGAGGAAAAATGGGGGCATGGCTGAATCTTCATATATATGATATAGAAGTCAGCAGGAAATATGAGCTCACTAACCTTCACCAGGATGTCTTCTAAGACACCCACAGGACGAACGACAGACCGATCTGCCAAATGTATGACAATTCCAGTATCCTTTAGAGGGCCATCATTCAATGTCTCATATATGGATAGTGGCATGACATTGATAGAGGCGCCGAGGTCACACATAGCTTTCTGGATCTCAACTTCACCAATTGTGCAAGGGACAGTGAACATGCCCGGGTCCTCACACATGGTGGGCAACTTTTTGCGTAGGATAGCTGAGACATTCTCACCTACGATGATTTTCTCGTTGCCTTTGAGTCGACCTTTGTTGGTGCATAGGTCTTTGAGCAACTTAGCATAGCGGGGCATATGTGCTAAGGCATCAAGAAGTGGGATGTTTATCGCCACTTTCCTCAAGATTTCCAGAATTTCCTTCTCTTCTCCCGCCTTTTTATTCTTAATGAGGTGTTGAGGGAACGGGGGTAGAATTTCGAGAGAAGGTTGTGCTTCCTTATCCAAGTGTACCGTTTCAGTGTGAGACGGTTGAACTTCGAGCTCTTGCTCGACTTCCTTGGATTTAGGGGTGGCCTCTTTAGGATTGGGTTCTTTAAGGACCTCTTCCAGCTCTCTGCCGCTACTAAGTGTAACATCATTAACGTTCACATTAGGATTCGGATACGGTTGAGATGGCAACTTGCCTTTCTCATCCGTGCGCCCAACATGAAGGGCCAGTTGCCCTAATTGAACCTCGAGACTTTTAATGCTAGAAGCATGGCTCGCGATTGTTTTTGAGTTGGGCCAAGTCTTTAGAGAATTTGTCTTGATTAGCAATGAGTGTCCTCATCATTTCTTCTAAAGATCCCGAATTCTGAGCAGGTTGGGACTGTTGAGGAAGAGGTTGTCCCTTTGGATCATACTAGAGGAAGTTCTGGTTTTGGGGACCATAACTATGATAGGGGCTTTTACGGCATGATTATAAGTGTTACTGAAGTTGTTGCCGTATTGATTCCTTGGTGGTCCTTGGAATCCGCCACCTAAAGCGTTCGCCTGCTCGTTCTCGAATAAGGTAGGACAAAAGTCAGTGGAATGGTCATTGGCTGTGCAGAAGCCGCAAGCTTTAACTTGAGCTTTTCCTGAGGTGAGGAATCGCTCCATGAGATCGGTGAGTTTATCAAGCTTGCTATTGGCAGAATTTAACCCTACTCCGTCATAAAGACTTCGTGAAGGTCCCTCTTTCTCGTCATCAATGTAATGACGCGATTGACTTGTTATAGAGTCATACAGTTCAAACATCTCATCAGTGGTCTTACATGTGTAGTCGCCTCCACAAGCATTGTCAATCATCCGTTTCTCGAGGGTGTAAGTCTCATATAGAAGAAACGAACAATGGAGAGGTTGCTTTGGCCATGTTGGGGGCATTGCACAAGTAAGCGCTTATAACGACCCCAATAATCACCAAAAGATTCGCCTCGTTTCATTTTGATGCTGCATATCTCTCTAGTAAGTTGGGAAGCTCTAGATTCAGGGAAGAACTCTTTGAGGAATGCATAAATCATGTCGTTCCAATTTGTGATGGAACCAGGAGGAAGATAGAAGAGCCAGTCTTGAGCTTTATCCTTAAGGCAGAAAGGGAAAGCTGAAAGTTTGACTTCGTCTTCATCAACTCGAGGGAGAATCATAGTCCTACACTTAGAATGGAAGTCTTTGATGAAGGTGACTAGATCCTCACGATCCAATCCATGGAAGACGGGGAGCAGGTTAATGAAACCTGATCTGAGCTCAAAATTGCCCTTGTGGGCTGGGAATGCGATTCAGTGTGGCTGATGAGCCAGGAGATCCTGTATCCCATCATTCGCCATCCCAATGGTAATGCGACGGTCGACCTGAGGTCGTGCCCAAGGGTTAGCTTGTGGCCTTTATAGAGGAGAATCAACCACTCGTTGATCGAATGGTTGATCTTTGGTGTACTACTGAGCCTCTACTATTCCTTTGGTGCATGTGGTCCAGCTGGTGCGACAAACTGTCGGAGAGGAATAACTAGGGGTTCCTCCCGTCTCTCATGTGGGCATGTGGGTTCCCAATGTGGTCATCCATCAAAAGAGGTTGCTCGTCGTTCAGTTGAACTCTGGAGGATTGGTTCCTCTGTCGAGTTACTTTCGAATTCCGACGACAAGTCTTTTCGATCTCCGGATCAAAAGGGAGTAAAGATCCGGCTGACAGCGATCGACGAAGACCGTGGGACATAAAGGTGAACACAAACTAAGTCAAAAATAACTTGGTCTCCCGGCAACGGCGCCAAAATTTGACGCGTGTCGAATGCGTCAAAATATATAATCCCGATGAGATTACCAATGACCACAAGAACTGCAGTAGTGGCAAGCACGGGGTCGAACCACGTGGACCAAGTTTTTGACCTATGCTACGAAACTAAAAATAACTCGGGGAGTTCACAGGAATAATTTCTAGATTAATTAAAACTAGACTAAAAATAGCAAGTAAATATATCAATCAATGGGGGAAACAATCCAAACCATCAGTATCACAAATCTCCTCAAATTGGCATAATTTTACATACGATCCTCAATCTAATCAAAACATGCAATTCATAGTAAATTAGTGTAGCTATAGACCCGGTAACGTACGCGGGTCCTCGCACTTCCCTATCTCGATGGTTAAGGTACGATAATGACCACTTCCATAGTCAAACACATAACCATACATTCAAGCGAATTAGGTTTAATGTGCTGGCCGCAATGGGCTTTGTGAAGGCACTACACCTAGACAACTGGATCACTATTATCTCCAGTTTAGCCTAGATCCCTATGGTATTCAACCGGTCCCAAAAGGGTCTAATCAATTGGTATAGTCGGATGCCACTAATGTGGTCTTATTGTACAAGTACGGGTGCGTACAACCTACTGGCATGTAAATCAAGATTTATACAAGTGTTTAATCTTAATAATTCAACCAATATCAAAGGGAATAAAATATTATGAAAAACAAAATAAATAAATAAATAAATAAATAAATAGATCTCACATATGTTTTTATGCCAAAATAGGTGATTTGATCCACCTCTGGTTCAGATTGATGAGTTTAGTCGGCCATCGTCATAAAAAACTCCATTAAAAATCCAAAAACAAAGTGTGAAAAAATGGTTTGTGGAAGAAAGAATGAGAAGAAGAGCAAGCCGCCAAGAAGAAGAACCGAGCAAAACCTGTTTTCGATCCCTTAATTAAAACAGCCCAAAATTGGGTTTAATTTGTAACACGTGCGCCGAGGACGATCAAATGGTTGTGATGAATTTGTTTCCATTCTCGACACGTGTCATCGTGTGATTGGTTGAGTTTCTTGGCATGTGTGACGTGGCGCGTTGTGATTGGAGGAGAACCCTTTGGTGATGACGTTGGTGAGAAAGAAGGTGCCACGTGTCAAGCATTTGATTAGGTGGGACATCGGCCTTTTGCGGCTTTGCGAGGCATGCGTCGTGGCCGACGCGAGCGGACGAATGGACGATCGCCACGTGGCATGGAGTGGCAAGTGCGACAACTTTTTTCTTTGGAACGCGTGGACGAACTGGGCGTGACACGTGGACTGCAACAGGAAACCAGCGAATGAGGGAGTGACACGTGGACTACAACAGTGAAAAATCGCCTAAAACGCGCATATCTCGAGGCGTATCTTTCGGTGTATGATCACTGTGTATAAGTAGTCCATTTCGCGCAATTTTTCGCCACGAACTCAACCGCGCACTCCAAAAATCCTAAAAATGAACAATAAAGATAATTAGGCCCACATATCGAAGATTCAACAATAAAAATACATAAATAAACTATATATAATATGCATAAATAATGACCTATCAAGTGGGTTGATGTTGAGAAACCTACTTGGGAGCGAGACACTACTCTATGGCAGTTTGAGAATGAGATAAAAGACTACCTAGAGGCGGCAGCAACCAAGCAGTTCGATGAGGGCATCGAACATTTCGGCGGGGGGATGTTTGTCACAACCCAATAGCATGACCCGAGTAGGTTGGGCTAGGCAGTGAGAAACCTAGCAAATGGCCGAGTTCGGAGGACTCGGATGGTTCCATGGAGGTTGGTTGCATGTGGAACATATAAGGCGGTGTGCAGGAGTAAAGGAGGTTGGGCCTTGGCACACGCCTAGGCACGGTGCCTAGGCGCGACGAGGTTACGCCTTGGCACGAGCCTTGACACATTCCTTGGCACATGCACGGGCAAGCCTTGGCACATTCCTTGGCATGCACGGGCGGACCTAGGCAAGTTCCTTGGGCACGAGTTAGGTCGCGCCTTGGCACGAGCAAGGCCGAACCTAGGCAGATTCCTTGGGCATGAGTTAGGTCGCGCCTTGACACGAGCAAGGCCGAACCTAGAGGCAATTCCTTGGGCACGAGTTAGGTTGCGGCACGAGCAATACGAACCTGGCGGTTCCTTTGGGCACGAGCAAGGCGATACATGGCGGATCCTTTGGCACGAGCAAGGTCATGCCTTGGCACGAGCAAGGCCGCGCCTTGGCACGAGCAAGGCATACCTTGGCAAGGGTTGACAAAGCTTGACTTGGGCGTTGACCAAGTCAAAGTACGCTTGGTCTCATTTCTTGATGTTTCCTATTGGAGCTGAGGAAACGACTTAACATTTACTATAAGGAGAGGTAGTCTCTCCTAGGGGCGGCATGGCCACGGTAGCAAGGAAGACCCTCGAGCATGCCTTGGGCACTATGCCAAGGCAAGACCCTTGGACCCATGGTCCGGCCACCCCGAGTCGGTGGGACTCGATCGATCCCCGGCTAGCACCCCGGGTGCCTGGGCACGGCCAGGGACCACCGAGCAGTCCTTGTCCCTAAGAGAAACGTGGATCAAGACCCTTGAGGCGTGGATGGACCAAGTCAAGGCGATTCCAAGCGGTTGGGTAACTACCTTGGTCATGGCCAGAGGCATGACCAAGGCACGTCCAAAAATGTCCCGAACATGTAGCAATTGACCAAGCAGTGGAGGCGGTTATGGAACCAGGTGGCAGGAAGGGAGCAAGGCAGTTGGGTAACTGCCTTGACCACTAAGGAAGTGTGGTTTTACTTAGTCTATGGATCAATGTATATAATCAGGACAGGTGTCCTAATTGGTTATGTAACTACTTGTTGGCTGTTCTATAAAGCCAGGGGCTCTAAGTTTGGGGAATCATAGAGTACTAGAGTTGTATTCTCATTGAGAGCATAGTAAACGTTTCCTTGTTGCCATAGCTTGTTGTTCATTCGATTTGTTTATTGGTAGTGCTGAACTAAGGTGGCCCTTAGGCACCACGGGTTGGGTTGAGTGAGAAAAATTTCCTTAGGGTAAACCCCTCACTTAACGGCCCCGTGACAGTAGGGACTTATTAAATCAAGAAGCTATCACTTCATTAGTTAAATGTTTTGTTGGATGATGGCTCAAACTCCTTGTTGGAATCGAACACAAACATGTGCACATATTGACGAGTCTATATGGTTGGATTTGAATAGGGATATGATACATTGTGTGCGATGAACACAATTAGTGAGATGTAGTTAGATTTAGTTTAGGTGTCCAACTTAGAGTCAAACTTGGCGTCATGTTGGAATTAGATTCTAATTGCGTGTTAGAAATCACGTACTGCATATACCATACTTTATATCAATATGAATAAGTACAACAATATTAAACAAAAATAAAATAAATCAATTAATTTGAAATATAAATAAGATTGTACATACTTTATATCATAAAATTTAAAATAAATATAGTTCATAATTGTAAATATAAGATGCTAAATAAATTTGAAAAATGACAACGAAAAATCAAATGTCTATTCTTTATGATGATGTTGATCATTTTACTTCTCTTCTTCATCACTATAAAAAAATACATAACATTAAATTTTTTATTAATATTATTACTAACTAATTTATGATTCACAAGTTCAAATAACTTACTCAATATACGAGTATCCTCTTGGATGCTTATTCATTTTTGAATCTTTATCGATACTTTTTCTCTTCATGTCGACGTCCTTGTCTTTGTCCACTTCGTATTTTTGAGTTGAAATGTCATTTGATGACTTCTCCTATTCTCAAGTAGAACACAAAGAGAATAGAAGAGAGATTCAGATTTAGATCGATTTGAGTTTGTAGATGGAGATGGATAAACTCGGTTGGAGTTGTCGAAGAAGTGGGAGCGAAATTTGTGGAAGAGAAAGGATGAGCGAGGTCATGGAGATTTCGATTTTGATTTTCGATTTCGATTTGGAATAACTATAAGAAGGGCAATATCGACCTTTCCTCACGGTCGATATTGCCTCTTTTAATATAGTAGTAGATATATATATATATATATATGCATAGGTGTGTGCGGTTAAGAATAGTGTTGTGTGAGTTGTTTTGAGGGTCGAAAGTTGTGTCGTAGCATGCGGGTTTGCGAATGGATACCCGACACTGTGAAACTCAATCCTATCGGGGTTTCTATCTGGGGTTTATATAGATGAGGTTTTTCCTTTGTGTACTAAACATTGATAGTGAATTGTCTTGTTTCTTTCCCGTGGTTTTTTCGCTGATTTTGGCGTTTTCCACGTAAATTTTGTGTTCATATTTTCTTTGTGGTTTATTTATATTTGGGTGTATTCGCGTGACTAAGATTTTGAATATTTCACGGTGAGTCGTTACAACAAATTGGCATCAAAGCTAAGATTCAGATCTAATGGACACTTTTAAGGTGAAGTTTTAGAGATGTTGAAGTATACAAGTGCGATAAAGTTCGATGTGGTGAAGTTCGACGGGAAGATGAATTTTTTGGCTTGCGAAAAATTCAAGTCAAAGATTTGTTTATTCAATTTGGGCTGTGTTAAGCGTTGAAGGGCGTGAGAAGAAAAGTGATGAGGATTGAGAAGAGCTAGATGTGAGGACGGCGTGTAACGACTTGTTACCTTAAGCTGGCGGTGATTAGTGTTAATCTAAATCTTAATTAACCCAAGTTAGGCTCGTGGTTAAGTCCAGCGTACCTCGATTAGTGTGTGCATAGATTTGTGTGATGATTGGTGTTTATTTGGAATGCTTAATGAATTTTACAGGTTGTAGGATTGATAAAAAATTAATACAACCTATAATAAGAAAATAAGTAATTAAATAATAAATAGTCGGTACACCAAGTGTGACGAGGGGGTGAAATGAATGTGCACACCCGAGAATGCTCGTAGGCATGTCCAATGAATTTATTGGCGAGAAAATACACGAAGTATATATATATATATTTATATATATATTTGATATATGAATATATATATATATATATACTATATATATTTGAAAATGGGTCATTTGAAGATGTGTTAAATATTTAAAATTATAAGTTTAGTTTGAATATATATATATATATATATATATATATATATTAAAACTATAAGTATATATGTAAGTGTTAAATGTGTCAAAATGTGTCACTTTAAAGAGTGTCATTTTAATACATCAATCACTAGAGGGTTTCAGATGGAACCATTGGACATTTATGGATTGGCTAGACATCACAATATCGGCCAATGGGTTGGTCTAGCAATCGCATAAATGGGGTCAGTGGGTAATCGACTAGTCTTACAAACAAAATGGGAATCACAATGTAATAGTCATTGACAAACAGACTTGCATATGTTATTTATTGAATTATATGCTTTCCATATTTCGTTAGTTAACATTGGTGCATATTGTTATTGCATATTGTTCTTGATTATTGTATGGAATGTTGATGGTTATGTGAATCTTTACTTACTAAGCAAGTTGGAGTGCTCACCCCAATTAACATTTCAAGAAAATCGACGAGCGCTACGACTATGGGCTACATAAGATTTAAGATTCTTGATATTCTCTTCAATGTAATGAATTTCCCTTTGTCTTATATATTTGTATTGAATTACAGTTTTGTAATATCACAAGGGATGAGAGGTTTGTATAATCGAGGTTTATTTCGGTTTGCTATGATACCGTATATCGTATTTAATTATCAAAAAAGTTTTAATTTTTGTTGCGTTTACAATTTTTTTACATCGATGTTCGATATACATTATTATTAATCAGGTGAAAGAGGAAAGTTCCTGGCTTTAGTTAAGTCTGGTGGGTAATCGGAGCTTAATTGGGTTTCAGGCCAGGTATCGCTCTAATCGGGTTAGGGGATGCTACAACGGGCGTCATAAGACTCAATTTGACGAAGAATGTTCTTTCGAACATGAGGAATATTTCTTCAGCGAAAGGTATTTGAGAGAAATTAAAGACTATATATGACGAAAAACATGTCAAACCGATTTTACCTAAAGGAGTAGTACCATCACCTGGAGATGGATGAAGGTACAAGTATTACTGATCATATTAGTGCTTTAAATGAGATTGTCTTTAAACTTGAGGAACTAGGAGAGAACATCGAAGATGAGGATCAAGCGTTCAAGCTCATCTAGTCACTTCCGCTATCGTTCAAGCACATGAAGCCAACATTGATGTATAAGAAGGAAAGCATAAGTAATTATCCGAAACTCTGGTTTGGTAGCTGTTGGAAAGGGTTCCAAGAAGTACATGGAAGTAGTTTGTTAGAGAAAGAATATAATTTGTAATTAGACAATTTGTTAGTTCTTAAAATTGATAATAATTATCCTATGTGTCCAGCAAAGAATATAATTTGTAATTAGAAGTGAGAATGTGTAATTGACGGCGATGGCCACATGACATGTGTGCATATATAAGGCATGGATCGGTAATTATGCAAGTTATATGGGTGACAAAGTTATGTCGATGGCTGATGACTTCTCGACTGATATTGGGACTCGATTACGTTCAGCTGAAGCTATTTGACGGATGCGTCATAACACTTTGGGATGTTTGATAGGTGCTGATTTGTACTCAAAATCTAATTTCTCTTTCCGAATTAGATTCTAACGGTTACATATATTCTGGGCGAGGCGGAGTAATGAAATGTTTCAGAAGTCTTCGTTGGTAATGAAATGTTTCAGAAGTCTTCGTTGGTTATGAAATGCGCGAGAAGAAGGACTTGTTGGTTTTAGTTAAAAAACATGGAGCAAGGTTGGGTCTTAAAAGTTGATAAGGAAATGGGTTTCAGTGTTGAGGATGGTGGTGTAAAAGGCGGATGGCAAGATCAAGGTGGTGAGTTTTCGCCAAGGTGAAGATTTGTTGGACGGTGGCTCAAACTCCTTATTGGAGTCGAACACAAACATGTGCACACATTTACAAGTCTACATAGTTGGGTTTGAATAGGGATACGATATTTTGTGTGTGTTGATGATAAGTTATTATTTATATTTATATATAAGGTTAGTTTAGTAAGATATTTAGTATAAATATCCATAATTGAGCTCTAATTCATGGTATTATTGCATTTTTAGAGAATTAAGGTGTAAAGGAAAGAATTGAGCAAAAACAAGAAAAAACCAAGCAAAAATTCACAAAAATATGGTTGGCACCGTGGTTATACATGTTGGCATTATGAGCACACAAGGCATAACGTGAGAAGGAAAGGCACAACGTATGGTAGATGAAAAAATGAAAAAACAAAGTCTGGAGGTCCGGTACAGCAATGGCGATGTGGTGCAAATGGGACGACGCCGAGATGGTAGTGGCAGTGCTGAGACACCAGGGAGTCAAGAGAAACACATGCAGTGGCGACGTAGTGGCCTATAAGGCACGACTCTGGGACATTAGTAACAACGCTAGACACGCAGAAAATAAAAGTTGGAGTTTTAATTCGAGTTAAATTGTAAAATAGGTTTCTAATTATTATTAGGAAGTATAAATAGGTATTAGGACGTAGTAAACTCACCACATACCAATTATTAGCCACCATTATAGTAATTTAGCATATGGTTTACTTTGAGTTTGAGGATTAAGGAGCTTGTGTAAAGTGTTGGGTTTAGGGGTTCATACGCTGACGGATATTACAAAACAGTTTTGACAAAAACCCAACGGGATCCGAATCTAATTCCATTAAAAACGTTTAAACCATGAAAAACTTAATCATACCTCAATCGCAATATACCTTTCGAAGGTTAATCGATCTCTAAGGCGCGCCAACGACGAACGCCCTCTATCGAGATCCACACGAACGGCGGCCGAGATTTGAAGTGCTAGCTTTGAGAGAATACCAAACCTTTTTGTTTCTCTCCAAAACGATCCGAGCATACCAAAAACCCTAAGTCGTTTCTAAAACGAAAATAGAGTTTCAAAGCCTTTTTTCTTTCGTATATGTGTTCTAACTTAAAGCGTCTATTTATACAACCCTTGTATATAGACGGTTAAGTAAATTACACATATACCCTTACTTAAAGAAGTATAAGTGTAATACACCACAAGGACGTTTTGTCATGAATTTTATCACATAAAATTCATTTTTACGAATCATCTTAAAATCTCGCAAAACATTCTTAGTGTGCGACCTAATAGGCTCATACAACGTTGGCGGTGTACCAAAACACATTTTGGTATACAAGTCATAAGCGATCTCTAGCAAGACATTATGACTACCCAAGTTGTACGAATATCAAATCGATATAACCTAATCAATAGTGTATATAACATCCTTTTGTCACACGATATCCTTTTGATCAAACATAAGGCATGGAATTGTCATCCAACATGTTCAATCGTACTAGTCTCGATCTCTATGTAGATCGAAAACATCCAAGTGACATTGATCAATATCAATTCACTTAGACTAGGCCTTTTAACGAGTTTAACACATCGAGGGATCCACTAGATATCTCTCTTTATATGAGAGGGACAAATTCTATCTCGATTACACAACTTCATCACATTGCTCACACAAGAACCAATCACAACCTTTATAATCGTCAGGTTAAAGACAACGTTTGATTGTGTCAAATTCTTGTGTTCCTAATGTTGAAGTCTCGGCAATCTCAAGTGGAGAGGACTGAAAAATATACCTATCATGAGAAACAACTATGACTTAATCCATGTGATGTTCTCATAGCGTGGTCGGTCCGAGACTTTGTTCCCTAACAAGTACTCGTGATCTTGATTCGTATCCCTATACGTATAATCATCATATGATCATCAATCAAGACTCACACTAGTCTTAATTCATTATAGTTCCCGATTATAATGATCGACTAGGGACATTTAGGATATTTATGTAAATACCAATGGATCTTATTATAATGTAAACATGCAAATTAATTATAATAAACAACAAATGAAATCCTTTATTTTATTAACTAAAAGTATTCATAAAGACAGTTAATGGATTGACCTAGGGCACATGCCCCATCATAAAGAAAATATTGAAGACTTCACGTTTGCAATTCAAGTTTGGTTTCATTGATTAATTCAAAGTAATATTTATATCCATCTATGATTTGCAATAATTTCTATTATGAATTGTGATGTGTGTGTTTCAATGAAGTGTGAGTAGTCTATTTATCTTAGGGATGAATGTATCTTATGGTATAAATGTTATTCTTTGAATATGAATAAAAAGTAAATATAAAAAGTGCAATGGTTAGAATTTGTATTGATTATGAGCGTAATGCTTTAGACATCTTGAATCACGTGTTTAATGAACTTAGGTTTTATGAGTTATCATGGTCATTGAAGCTTTTAATCCGGACATGAATGATACAACCGTAAAATATACAACATCGATATATAGTTGTTGATTAGGGATATGGATAGTAAACTTAGTTTGTTATGAATCCAAAGATCTGGGACTTAAAGCAATGAGGAGCTTACATTATTCACACCGATAAGCGAAGTTTTAGTTTGCATATTAGAATCTTTTCTGTCATGATAGTAGGTTGAAGTAGATTTGAATGAAATCTATCTATTCTAATTAGGCATTGCACATAACATATTGAGATGTAAAAATAAATACAAAGCATAATATTAAATTACCTAAGTGAAGTTGTGAACTAATACATCCTTAATATAAGAGTTCAAGTAAAGTTTAAATTGATTTGTTAGAGTAGTTTAGTTAGTATAAAACCAATTAAAAAGTGATTTCCTTAGCAATAGTTCAAAGTTAAATTGGTAAACCACTAGTGCAAAAACCTTTCTCTGAGGACGATATCCGTGATCAACGTAAGTTGATTGCACTATTACTACAAGCTAGTCGTTATACTTGCGGCACGCATCAGTTGAACACATTTAGTAATTTGTAGTTCGAATTAATTTAAGTTTTCAACTTGGAGTCAAACTTGGTGTCATCTTGGAATTAGGTTCCAATTGCATGTTAGAAATCGCGTATGGAATATATATATATATATATATATATGTATTAATCAACCACTACCTATCGATGGGTGTGTGCTGTTAAGCATAGCGTTGGCGTGAGTTGTTTTGAGAGCCGAAAGTTGTGTCGTAGTGTATATGCATGCAAGCGGGTACGCGACACTTGAAATTGAATCTCATTAGGATTTCTATTTAGGGTTCAGATAGAGGAAGTTTTTCTTTTATGTACTAAACTATTGATAATGAATTGTCTTGTTTCTTATCGTCGTTTTTTTTAAATTTTGGGGTTTTTCATATAAATTTTTGTGTTCATGTTTTCTCTATGGTTTATTTATCTTTGGGTGTATTTGCGTGACTGAGATCTTGAGTATTCCGCAGTGATTCATCGTATCATGTTTTTTGATAGCAAAAAAAAATTTAATAAAGAAAAAAATGATTGGAGGACTATGACTCTTCACATACACTAAAAAGAACACCAATCAATGTACATCCAATACATCTAAGTAATATATGACACGAATAGTCCCAACTTCCTCAACCATGTAACCAACAAGTTAGTCTCTCAATATCAAGTTTCATTGGTTAATGTTACTTTTCTTTTAAAAAAATAGAAATTTCATTAATCATTAGTGGCTCGATACATGACCATACGTCTGGTCCATGATATCTCATCATGGACTTAGAACTTGAAAAACAACGTATTAAGGATTGATTCCAATGATCTAATTGATAAAGTATGCTTCATCAAAAGGTTTTATTGCACCTTCCTCAGTAAGTTAATTTTTGTAGATGACATTGGTACTCTTGAAGAATACATTTTCATACTTTATATATATCTAGAAACATGATTTTGTTTATAAAGTTTTTTTAGTTAAAAGGTTATTTTCGTTTTCCTTATAGAGGTTTCTAAGGACTTTTTGAAATAGTTATTACCAAATTGAAGAAATCAACCAGTTTTGATGCTCCATGACTCTTTACTTTCTTAAATAATTATAATTGCTTGGAGTGCTTTAAGACTAATAGAATGAAAGATGGTGATGGAATGAGAACATCCATGTACTAAATATATGTCTTATCTAATATTGTTTTCAGTAGAAATAAATACGAACTATATATTGTGCACGAAATCACTAATGTTTGCTTGTTGCCTACAAGACAAGAGAACATGTGATCTTATTTTAGATTTTTAAACACTAATCAATTGGTGGCCCAATGGTTTGGTATGAGATTTGGAAGTAAAATGCTATGGTTCAAACCTTGGTGGGTGTAAAAGCAATATTGCCTTCAATTCATCAAAAACATTTTTAGATTTTTAGACTACTCTTAAATGAAGTGATCTTTGTGAAGTTGTTCTTTCTTTTCGCTTTTATTTTTAACTGTAATTTATTTAGAATAAATCATTTACTCCTATCTAAAATTTAGAAATCATATTCAAGGTTTGTTTCGTTGTAAAATTTGGGAATCGGGCAATTTGATTAAATTGATTTCATGTAGCCATAAATATTTTTTAGTTCTCAAGTACTTTTAGAAATCACTTAATTATTTTAGATTTATTGTTGTTGTCATTATATATACATGCCATATTGTTCTATTGTTGTTGTAGCAATTATTTTGTTCCTTCCACCAAGCCATATTGTTCTATTGTTGTTGTAGCACTCATTTTGTTCCTTCCACCAACAAAGGTTGATGGGGTTTTGAAATATGGGCACCTCTTCTTTATTCAATTTGTTGCATTGGGCACGGTTGGCTTGTATTTTCCACATCTTGCATGTGAGTGCTCCTCTATGCACACATTTCTTCTTTCTTTTGCCGTGACTTTGCGAGTTGAGCTTGGGCTCTTTGTTGTTTCAAATAGGCATTTCTTTTTGGTTTCTTACTTTTGTTCTCTATATATGTCTATAATTACTGATCTCCTATACATAGGTTTCAATATTTTAATGAAATTTTGATGAAGATCTTTCTCAATGTATGTTAATCTGATGCAAATTAAAGTTTGTGTTAGATTAGTATTTCTTATTTATTAGATAAGATTGTTAGAGTTTGTATTTGATTAAGATTTTTTTATTTATTAGAGATAGATTATATAGAGTTTTAGTTAAGTTAGAAATCATGATTAGATTTGGTATTCTACTTGGTGTCAAATAATGTGTTAACACTTAACAATTATGCTTAATATATAAAGGCTTGATCGCTTGTTAATAAAGGGGCTTAATTATTTGATTATGGATTATTGATTAATGAAAATTGGGTTTTGAGATAGAGTATCTCTTTGTTTGTTTTGGTTTCTTGACCTTTGTGTGTTAGATCACAAGTTAAAAAATGTGTTTCTTCGATTCGATATTCGTGGAATCAACGAATTGGTAAAAAAATCTCTCTATTTTCTTTGTAGCGAGAAATTGGTCATTTCCTTAATACATCAGTTAGTATTAGAGCGCCAATGTCAGGACCCATTTCCTTGATGAATCTCGACTGGCCTACCTCGATCCCTAACTCACCAACTGACGCGCGCCAAACGCGTCATAAAATAAAATACGTAAACCAACTATTTTGTAGAATAGTGGCAAATAGTCGATCCCACAGAGATTGATAATCTTTTTAAGGTAAAAAACAACAAAAAAGTAAATCAGGGGTTTAAGAAAGTGATTTAATTAACTAATCTAAATTCTAGGGAAAATAAATAAACAATGAAAATAGCTTTGAAAACAATTAATAAAAATACCTAGGTCAAGACATAAAAGTTTGGTTCGATAAAAGATTGGATTTGGTCATTAATTTATGCAAAATATGCAAATCAAAAGTATCCTAGTGTAGCTATAGACCTGGTAACGTACGCGGTTCCTCGCACTTCCTAATCTCGATAGCCAAGTTACGACAATGACTATTTCCCTGGCAAATCTTATAACCATATACTCAAGCACATTAGATTTAACACGATGACCGAATTGGTTTTCGTGAAGGCACTACACCTAGAAAACCGGATCACTAGTGTGTCCAATTTAGTATTCTAGATTCCTAAGGTATTAGCGATTAAATCAGAGTTTAAATATGAATTTAACTTTAATTATTCAAACCCAAAAGAAATAAAATATCAATGAAATCAATGAAGTTAAAATAAATAAAGAGGCCATGAGTTTAGTCTCTCGATCAAAAGATAGTAGTGTTAGAGAAAGAAAATAGAATATGGAGAGTCGGTTAGATGGGAGGGTCCCTAATATATTGCCACATTAAGAAATCTCTAAAGTTCTAATATTATCGTCCCCGAATAAGGACATATGCACATTTGGTCCCTCGACTTTTCACGAAAGCGATTAAATCGAACCCCACCCTTGAGTTTAAATATGAATTTAACTTTAATTATTCAAACAATACCAAAAGAAATAAAATATCAATGAAATCAATGAAGTTAAAATAAATAAATCTCACAAATCCATAAATAAACACAAAACAAAGACAGTTCTCAGCATGCAGGAATAACCTCCTGGATGATCAACTCAAAGATACCAGCTCTTTTTGGATCATTAACAATTTGTTTCAAATTCCACATTAATTTCGAGCCGATGGAGTTTAGTCTAGATTAGAGGACTTGGAGTTTAGAAATTTGAAGATGTGTTTCAATGTGCACAAAAACAAAAGATAGTAGTGTTAGAGAAAGAAAATAGAATATGGAGAGTCGGTTAGATGGGAGAGTCCCTAATATATATGTCGACCACATTAAAAAAATCTCTAAAGTTCTAATATAAAAAACTACTAAAAATTGGAGAGGAGAGAAATCGTGGAGAAGAGAGAGGGTGGGGTTCATTTGTTGGGGTTCATTTGAACCGGTGGTTCATTCGAATCGGTTGGTTCATTGCCACGTGGCGACGTGGCGATTGCATTTCGCCACGTGGACTAACAAAAGGAAAATCACACTATTGTTTGGAGTTCGTTTTCAAAGTCTTTGGACACGTCAAAGTGGACGTTTTCATTACTAAAAATTGGTCTATGGAAGAATGAGAATGGGGTCCTTTTGACACGTGTGCCAAGGAAAATCACATGGCGGAGTTGATTGGAGGAGTTAATGATGCGTGATGACAAGTTGCTGGAGGAGCGATGATGCGTTGACAAGCTAGACGAGTGCGAGGATGACAAGTGGCAGCAGGTTGTGGTGAAGAAAATCGCACGACTCTTGTGCGAAAACATGGGAGACATAATAAGTTGGTATTTATATGTTTTTAGTAGTTTATTTTAATGTGTTTGATAAAGAAAGTCTATAAAAAAATATATATTTAATTATATTTATTGGTCGTTTTAAGTGAAATGGAGTGCGCGATTGAATCGGAGCGGAAAAATATTCAAAATGGATTATTTACATGCAGTGATCAGGTGCACAAAGATTTGCCTTGAGTTACATGTTGCGCGATGAGTAGAATAGGAGATAGCAGACCAAATAATGCAGGGAGTGACACAGTTAAGTCATTTGCAAGGAGCTGCTGTTGGATCTCCTTGAAATCTGCATCATCACCTCACCTCACATCAACGTCATTCCAGCAGCTTCCTCCAACCACCGCGTGACATATGACGGTCTTCCACACTTCAAGCACGTCATTGCAGTTCGTTCCTCCAATCCTCTTATGCCACGTTATCCCACTCTCTAGCTCATCAGATTCATCACAAGCTCGTTCCAGTAGCTCTTCGATCTCCTCGGGATGCGTGCAAGCACAAACGCCAAGTTGTTCGCATGACTTTGTGAGATACCAAACCGGCGCCTCCCTTACTGCCACGCGTCAGCACGTCATGCGTCCACCACGTCATTCTAGCCGTTTTGCACCAATCAGAGCTCGACACGTCAGCGACTAACAGAAGGCGGACCAATCAAGTAGCGACACATGTACAAAACTCCAATTTTTCACCCCAAAACAGCCATAGATGTGCCTCGGCGCATGTGTCACTCCTCCAACGTTTCTCTCACCTCCCGAGACCAATTTTTAGTAATTTTATATATTAGGAACTTTAAGTATTAAATAATCACCGACTTTTATATTTGAACATCGACTTTCATTATTTTTGGATGCCAGATGCTCTCAACACCATGTCCGACTAATCAAATCCTTATCTAGGTCGGAGGGGAAACAAGTTGGGATTTTTTTTCATGGCATGACTTGTGAGATCTATGATATTTATTATTTAATTTGATTTAATTTCTCATATTTCATTGTTGTTGACTTTAATGAATATGGTTTAGATCTAGGGTATGTATATGGCTAGTGCATGCTTTTAGGTGGACAATCTATAGTTATTTGGATCGATTGTATCCATAATTGTACTTTTGGACCAATAAAGTGACGAACACTCACCCTTTTGCCGTAAAAACCTTTTGGTTTCTTGAGTGTGCAACAATTGAATCTAGGTTAAACTCGGAGCGGATGCGATTCGATTATCTAGGATTAGTATTCCCACATATGTTTATTATTGCGGTTAGTGTGTTAAACCCGATTGGCGGATGTCTAAGGTTATGCATTAATTAGGGAAGTAGTTAGTGGCGGACGTCTTGGCTATCGAGATTAGGGGAATTAAGAATTTGTGGCGGATGTCGATTTTCTATAGCTAATCCAGGAGAATTTAAATTAATAATTTTTGGGAAAGATTAAAGACTATGATATGCCATTGAACTTTGATTCTGATTTGTGGAACTGTCGACTTAGGTGTTTTCTTGAGACCATTAAAAGTTATTTTCATTATTTTATTTATTTAGTTTATTTAGTTTAGTTAATTAAATTAATTTATTTTAAAACCCTCGATTTTTCCCTTTTTGTTGTTTTTAACCTTAGAAAGAATACCAATCTCTGTAGGATCGACCCTTTGCCACTACTCTACAAAATAGTTGGTTTAGGTACTTTACTTTATTGACACGTTCGACGGCATCAAGACATAACTAGCACGCATCCCGATGTAAGTCCACACTTTCATTTCTCGTTTTACTTGCTGCGACGTGCTAATCTCAAAGCGACATCGAAGGTCATGAAGCGACGTGTCATCAAATGCGTTTGTAAGCTGCGTCACTCGGCTGCCCTTTATCTCTACATCAATTGTGCAACGCGTATTTTGAGACAAATCTACTGGTAGCTGATCACTACATGTAAATACACCATTTCACTCAGTTTTTCGCATCGAATTCAACCACGCACTCCATTAACTCTGAAAATGACAAATAAATATAATTAGACTAATATTTTAGAGACTTAACATAAAAAATATATAAATAACATATATATAATTACATAAATACCGACTCATCAAATACCCCAAACTTAAGACTTTGCACGTCCCGAGCAAAGGTGCATGATAAAACACAAATAAACTAGACTCCTAATATAGTCATGCACTAACTAAACCAATCCTATACCTGATTCGAGATTCATGGAGTTTCTTTGGTTTACATAGTCGCCAAGTTAACAAGCCACTTACGAAATTTTGGAGTTATGATATGTCAAGAACCGCAACTCAAACACAATTAAGATCACACTTTAAAGACATAGACTCGGTCAAGACAAAGGCCATCAACTACTCGAGTTTTCTTGGTCTATACATTCAAGCACGCAAGTTTACAATTTCACTTAATCTAGTTATAAGCACTCGAACTAAATCTTTTATTTAAGGAGTTTTCATAGACTTGCACCTTTATTTATTATATATATACTCTATTTTTTCTCCACAGTTTTTCCAAGTAATACGGTCCCTACCTCATTTCCTGTGGATCGTTTTTCTCACTTTTTACCACCACAAGATTCCAGCTCCATTTCCTGTGGAACCCATGAGACTCTCTATATTAAGAAAACTTATGTTAGCCCTTCTCACTTTCACTATGATTAAGCAAATTCTCCCATGTGGATTAAAATATTATCACTTCCACAATTTTGACCGTCTGCCCCCTTTGGTATCTAGCATAAGGCTTAACTAACATACTAAGTCCCTAATAATGAAATTATAAAATGTTGGGCTACGAACTCGAGTGAATGTTTCTCCTAATTTTCCCTAAATCTCAAGTAAAAAAGGCAACCATAATGTACTCATCTACAACCAAATGCATGAAACAAAATCTCGGGTGACTTTAAACAATATAAAAATGGAAATGATACTAAATACATGCATGAAAGTGTATCAACTCCTAATGAAATGAGAAAGAGAAGTATGAAGAGAAAAGAAATGGAAGAAATGAGAGAATGAATGATATAAAACACCACCATTATCATCCTTCAATCGCATAGAATTTAAAAAAATTTAAAGGATCTCACCTACGGTCTTGTGTAAAGAAGTCTATCCAACTCGATCCACAAATCTTAAAGTATCCACAAACTTATTCCTAACCTTGTCATCAAGGTTCAAAATAGTCAAGGAATCCATACAAAACAAAAGAAAAAGAATAGTAGTAAAAAAGAACATGGATAAATAATAAGAAGATGATACAAATGCATGCATAACAAAAGTTTCTAAAAACTAGTGAATGAACAAAAGCTCTCATGTCTAAGTGATTAAGGAAACTATAGAAGAAAACCATCATAATAAGAGCAAGAACTAATAAGCATAGGAGTTAACTCAAATAATTCCTACCAAATCTTGCAAGCCGAAGTGTTTCAACTAAAGGTGAAGTTAACAAGATGATGGAATGAAGTTTAGGGTTTTGAGTCTACTCAAAGACCCGCTACTAATGCGGCGACTTAACTTGGTTATGTCCCAACCAAGTCTCAAAACACATAAAACTCTGGTAATATATTAATTCAAAAAACAATGCTCAAATTACTCTAAAAATGTAATCAATAGTCAAACCTAACAAAACTCAAGGGGAGCTCCATACCTCAAGTGCTCATCAAACATAACACCTGCAAAAATTCAAGAGACCAAGTTAGGGCTTTATTAAACATAAAAAATTAAAACTAAACTAAAATTGAAATAGATGCAAGAAATAAAAAATAAAAACAAAGCTGGGTTGCCTCCCAACGATCGCCTTTCTTTTAAGTCTTTGGCTAGACTTGGTGTGATTCATCACGTGATACCCTCTCCTTTCGAGATGCCAACAACAAATGACACATCTACATGTTTGGGCAATGAAATAGGCATGCCCTCATTCAGATTTGGGAGCTCATTCGGGACTTTCAACATAAAAGAATCTGTCACATAATGATCATCTAACACAAAGGTGTCGACAGTGTAGAAAATCCGCGAATGCTCCTGTACTTCCACCCCCTTGTAAGGTTTAACAAAAATGCATATGAGGATGGGTGGTTTCACCAACACCAGAGGTTGGTCTTCCTCGCTCTCTATCTGCTGCTCCTCCGGCCTTTCTGAAATGACTTCAATTTCTTTCTCAGCTTCATCATCGTTATTTTGTGCAATAGTAATTTCCTACTTATGTGAATAAACTTCTATTGTTTCCTCTGGTTCACTCAAATACTCGTCTACAATTGAGAACTCATCAAATGCAACATTTTTTAATGTAGCAGCATTCACGGTTTCCTCTGAGTCAGAAATTGGTTGCGGAGACAACTCTTTCTCATCCATCAAATGCTCAAGTATGGTAGTAACTTAAGTTTCTGGATTTTGCGACTTTGGGTTTATATGCTTTTGCATATCTCTTTTAAGGGTTATTGAGTAGTGTTTTAAGAAATCTAGTCGAAGATCATTTCTCTCTCAATGTCTGCAATGGTTCTCCGTTCTTGCTGAGGAATTTGTGGACTTCGCCTAAACATATAGAAGTTGGGTTGTGGCGATGCATAGCTGGAACTATGATGATTTCTATACTTCGGATAGTGAGGACAAGCATACGTGGGACGAAAGTATTCCCCACAATTTCCACAAACCTCGACCTGTTGCACAAAAGAATGCATGTTAGAAAATTGATGTCCATTATGTGACATACCTACCCATTCACACCATGATATTATGACTCTTCGAATAAACCATAATTGTGGAAGTAGGAGACCATTATGGAATTGCCTGCAAAAATGTTAAGAACAAAGAGCTAGATAGAAAAATAAATAAATAAATAAATAAACAAATAAATAAAAGAACACCAAAGAAAGAAAAAAAATCCCCGGCAACGACGCCAAAAATTGTCGCGCCAAACGCATCAATAAAATAAAATACGTAAACCAACTATTTTGTAGAATAGTGGCAAATGGTCGATCCCACATAGATTGGTAATCTTTCTAAGGTCAAAAACAACAAAAAGGGAAATCAGGGGTTTAAGAAAGTGATTTAATTAACTAATCTAAATGCTAAGGAACAAAAATAAACAATGAAAATAGCTTTGAAAACAATTAATAAAAATACCTAGGTCAAGACATACAAGTTCGGTTCGATAAAAGATTGGATTTGGTCATTAATTTATGCAAAATATGCAAATAAAAAAGATCTTAGTGTAGCTAGAGACCCGGTAACGTACGTAGTTCCTTGCACTTCCTAATCTCGATTGCCAAAGTACGACAGTGACTATTTCCCTAGTCAATCGTATAACCCTATACTCAAGTGCATTGGATTTAACACGATGACCACAGTGGTTTTCATGAAGGCACTACACCTGGACAACCGGATCACTAATGTGTCCGATTTAGTCTAGATTCCTAAGGTATTCAACTGGTCCCAAAAGAGGCCAATCAATTGGTAGGGTCAATTGCGACTAGTGTGGTCTTATCGCATAAGAACGGATGTTTACGACTCACTGCGATTAAATCAGAGTTGAAATATGAATTTAACTCTAATTATTCAAACAATACCAAAAGAAATAAAATATCAATGAAATCAATGAAATTAAAACAAATCTATAAATAAGTGCAGTCGAACCTCCCTCGTAGTCTTACTTAGGTCATGAGTTTGGTCTCTCATGGTTGAAGAACACAAAAATAAAAGATAGTAGTGTGGGAGAAAAAGAGAATAGAATATGAAGAGTCGCCTAGATGGGAGAACCCCTAATATATATGTCAACCACACTAAAAAATCCCTAAAGTTCTAATATAAAAAACAACTAAAAATTGGTCTTTGGAAGAGAGAGAATTGGGTTCCTTTTTCACACGTGCGTCGAGGAAAATCACACGACTGTTTGGAGTTCGTTTGTAGGTATTGGACACGTGTTAGGAGCTCATTCGCTGAAACTGCTGGTTGTGATGACGTGGCACGAGTTGATTGGAGGAGTTGATGACGCGTTGACAAGTTAGGCGAGTGCGAGGACGACAAATGGCAGTAGGTTGTGGTGAAGAAAATCGAACGACTCTTATGCGAAAACATGGGGGACATAACTAGGACGCATCCCGAGGTAAGTCCACACTTTCACTTCTCGTTTTGCTTGTTGTGATGTGCTACTCTCGGTCATGAACCGCTGTGTCATCAAATGCGTTTGTAAGCTTTGTCACTCGGCTGCCCTTTATCTCTACATCAATTGTGCAATGCATATTTCGAGACAAATCCACTGGTAGCTGATCACTGCATGTAAATACACCATTTCGCGCAGTGTTTTGCCCGAATTCAACTGCGCACTTCGTTAACCCTGGAAATGACAAATAAATAAAATTAGACTAGTATTTTGGAGACTTAACATAAAAATATATAAATAACCTATATATAATTACATAAATACCGACTCATCACCAACCAACTCGGTCACTGAGTTAGGAACCGAACAAGTGAGCCTTCTTTCAAAACTAACTCAATATCATTTATCAAAAATTGAAATTTAGAATATGAATAACGATTGTAAGGGAATATTATTATATAAAGCTTAATCAAAGTTTCGACATAAAGGCCAATAATTGCATTGAAGGTTGCAACTAGAATAATATCTCTCTAGTTCAATTTATTTAAACCCCAATCCCATTATAATATATAATAATAGAAACAAAGTCTTGACTAGTCCGAAACTTGTATTTCTACCAATTAAAGACACGATAAGCTTCTCTAGATCATTGGAGTCTTTCCTTTATCTACTGCAAATGAGGAACCCTTGGGGAAAAATAGTTGGGTGACAACAAAGGGGCAACGATGCTCAGTAAGTTTAGGTAAGTTACCAATATTATAATTATTCCATTAATATAATGCAAACTAAAATACTAATGCATGACCTGTAAAAATATTTAAAATGACGAAAGAGATAATCAAGAAATATAATATCAAGAAAAATAATTTATGCAATTCAAAATGTGCAAATGCAAGGCATGCATGAGTTATTGCAACTGAATTCCCCTACAAAACGAAGTTCGTGAAGGTTCACCCTATTATGACCTAGTAGTGTCAATGTAACGGCCGAATTTAATTCGTCGTTATTAATTACATGGTTGCAGACGTAGTTGACAGCTCAGACACTCGTGGGACTCGTAGCTAGGCTAGGGTGCGCCTGGAGTTAGGTAAATAGTTTTTTGTGTGCTGATTTGTCTAATTTGTGATGTTTATGTTGAAATAGATTGAACGACATCGCAATGTGTGTATTTATGTTACATTTGACATGAGAGACTTGTGTGATATGTATTCGCCTCGATATGCATGTCGACGTGGGTGCGGGATAGGCTAAAAGATGAAAAACTAGGTCGAGGAAAATAATATACAAATGAAATGAATTAAATGAGTTAAATAATTAATATGTAATGCCCATTTGGTGGTTATGGTCATGGTAGTACGCGTATGTCGCGATTTGGGACGCGAAATCAAGCGTCGGAACGCCCGAGAGATGACTTATTGGGTTAAGGACAAGGGAGAGTGTTACATTGGAGTCATTTTATGTATCATTATGGCTGAAAATGGAGCAAAAAGTGTCCATTTGATGGCATTGGGATATACATGTGAGGATAGATCATTGGAAGATATAAAAATCAACTTTGACTTCATTTCCACCACCATTTCTCTATCTTTCTCTCTCAAATGATCCAAAAATTTGAGATAAAAAGCAAGGGTTTGGAGCAACAAAAGTGATCATTTAAGGAACTTGGAGAAGTTGTTTCAACAAGGCAAGGTAAGATCCACTATCACCTCAACTTTCTTCATCTTTTGGTACCATTTTTTGGGGTGTTTGTGTGAATCCAAATGGGGTGTGTTGTGACTATTTTTGGTGGGTTTAAGTGTTATGAACTTGATAATATATGTGAGTATTTGTTGTTGTGGTTGTGGTTTTCAAAAAATGTACAAAAAACTTATGTTCTGAGCCTTGGTAGCGCGCTCATGACGATTAGCGCGCTAGGTGGAAACATATAGCGCGCTAGTGTTCTTCTTGTCGAAGAACATCTAGCTGCCCATAATGCCTAGCGCGCTACCCAAAAGGCACAACACGCTAGACACTACAGAATTCAAAATGTTTATACTAATCAATATAAAATACATCCAATTGACTAAAAATCAAGTATAAATGGAAATATGTCATTTCGGGCGGTAATTTGGATATCGGGGATTCGATGGAGCCGGACCGGGGGTTATTTATCGGGACACGGAGTGCGGTTTGAGGTGTGTAGTATCCCAACTAAAATTTCTTGAGCATTTACTTATTTTGTCTTTTTAATTCAAATTCTGCCTTTTAATGTTCTATTCTTGGTTTTGGTTTAAATGGACGGACGTTGAGGCTCTCTTTTCGTACCATTCCTGTGTGTATGTTCACTAGGTCATAACATGTGTGTCGGAGATCTTGGTGAATAGTTCGACCCGAGAGTCGCATCGGGGCACGTGTAGGTGTGTCGTAGGTTCTACGCCGACCACCTAGCGGATCCATATACTGGCCTTGCTTGAGTGGTAATCGCCAGCAGTATTATGTGGAGAGTCTGAGGTATGACACTAGTCTGACTCTAGGCTCTAGGAACACACTTTGAGCTTTCACTATTACTTATCCATGCAATGATCACAATTGCCTGTATTTATTTTCGCATGTTTATTTAATAGTTTTGTTTAAATTTCAATATTTACTTTCAATATTGCTCACTTAATTTCCTTGGGAATACTCACTCTGGACTCGTCATCTACCTTTTTGTGATGGCTTGAGTGCATATCCGAGTACAAAGTCATGGCAAGGGCAAGCTTGCAGAGTACCTATGATTCAAAGATATTGAGCCAGACTCGTACATTTGTATTATATGTATTTTGTTTTTACTTTAGGGATTTGGGATTGTGAGACACTTTAGGACCCTATATTTTTTATATTTTGAGACCTTTGAGGTGTATTTTGATATATGATGACATATGGGTTTTCCACACTAGGTATCCGAGTTAAAGGCATGACTTTGATGTTTAATATTTTATTTTGTCATATTTAAAGACTTCCGCTGTGGTTTATTAAGGATTGAAACAACATTATAACAGATGACTTGAGTTCATTAACAATTTAAACAATAAATTATTGTTCATTGAGATTAATAATGATTAAATGGTGGATGAGATTGTATGTGGGACACACCCGGCGCTGTAGGCCAGGTTGTGGTTCCACATTGCCCTGTGGCTATTTATTTGGAAATGGGCCGCTATAGTTAACACTCCATTCTTAACATTATAAAAGTTTCATTCTATCACTAAGTCCACACCTCGTCCAACTGGACATAACACTTACTACCAAAATTCATCGAGAATAGTGGATCTTATTCTTATTCTCAATTTATTGGTCGAACTCAGATATCCTCTTCGTTCGATAAGTCTCGGCAACTGCCTTATTTTGCTTTTCCTAGCTCGGTCCGACTGTCCCGATCATTTTTGGTTGCTCATACTAGTAGTTTTCTAATGCAAGGACTCTTAGCGAGCTCCACTAAGTGAAAAACATATCATGCCTTACAATGCACCCCAGTTTACCCAATGACCTAGCTATACATGATTGACCTAACCATATAAATAATAAAAGGTAAACAATTATAATAAAAATAACTTAATCCCAACTTACCTGGTACGATAATTTCTAATTTCATTGCTACTACTCGTGAGCGTACTCCGAGGTCGCATAAATCTAAACAAATTAGATATCGATTAATTACCCAAGTTAACTTGAATTTGGAAATTAAATTCAGTTACGAAAACTTTCGAAAACCCCGAGCTATACATTTAAAGTACACCAAAATGTCTTCTTGACATTCGTGCTTAAAAATCATATTTATTTCGGATTTTATTTTATTATTTTATTTGTTATAATTTTACTTTATCTTATAATTTTATTTATTTCTCCTCTTTTCCTTTTTAAGGAAATTAAATATATAAACTTTTTAGGCAGCTGGGTCGATCAGCTGGGTCTGGATTGACCCAAGTGCCGCTGCTGGGCCTTGGTTGAATCCAGGCCCAAGCCTGGCTGACTCTGGGTGGATGAAGCGCACACGCACTCTGTGCGTGCGTTTCTACTTCCCCTATTTATCAATTGAGTTGGGCCATTAAGGCCAACCTTTATTACTAGGCCTAAATAGGTTGGGGATCCGCCCCGATGGGGCGTGGATTGGGCCTAAATATGGAACGGGGGACGAGGGGCAATTTCATCCCCACCATTGGAGGCGGGGCGAGGGCAGATTACCCCTCCCCGCCATGAGGAATTCCCATGGGGACTCCCCACGGGGACCCTGAATATTACATGTAGGAATTGCATCAAAATCATTAAATCTTATTTTTTCATTTTTTGTGTGGTGAATATTTCACAAAGTTTGAAAATTGATCTACAATTGCGAAGAAAAAGCTTTTAATGATTTTAATTTCGGATCTATAATGTATTTGATCTTTTTTTTAGATATTATGTAAAAAAACGATGGGGGTGGGGATCCAGTGGGGAATTTCAAGCGGAGAATCCCCGGCCGGAGGGGCTGGTTTCCAGGGCTAGGTGTAGTTTGGTGGTGGATTGTGGCTTCTCATTTAGTCACGCCGTGAACGTGTTGTAGAACTCCACGGTGGATTATGGGGCGAAGCAGTTGGATTTGGGGGGAAGGCGTACGGATTATTTGAAGTGTTTTTTTCAATGTCCAAAAGCAGAGAGTTGCATAAAGTTGTTAGCAATTTAGGGAAGAAGAAGAGATTTCGTACACTACTAGTTTCTTGGTCAACATCACGAAGCCAGCCGAAGGCCGGAGGGGCTGGTTTTCAGGGCTAGGTGTAGTCTGGTGGTTGATTATGGCTTCTCGTTTGGATTTTCTTTTTTTTGCAATTCTGCTCAATTTATTTGGTTAAACACACACACACACACACACACACACACACACACACACACACACACACACATATACACACACACACACACACACACACACACACATATATTAGTTATCAATACGCGTTTCGCACACGCTACTTGAGTTTTTTATAATTAATTTAAAAAATAAACAAATTCTATACTATTTCAAAACTATAATGGTAAATAGATTAGATCGCTACTTGAACAAAACATTTTTATAATTATTTTGGCTACAAATAAACATATTCTATATTATTTCAAAACTATAATGGTAAATAGATTGAGTCAAGTTTTCATAGTTGGGGCATTTTGTCTTGCAGGTGACCAAACCACCGCAACCGCCCTTCCCTAATCTTTATATCAATTGGTGCTACTCCTACTTGTCTTTGAATTTTTATATTTCTTATTCTATCTTTACGAGTTTTACCAACAAATCATCCGGCTTGAATTCTATGTGTTACATCATTCTCAATGTTCCCATCATTTTGTATAATTGATCCTAGGTACCTAAACTCACAAGTTGCATGAGATAATACAAAATACACCATGGTATAATAAGAAATATATATGTATTTATGAATATCTTTTTTATTTTCTCTATATTTTTCTAACAATACATCATAGTTGACCTCCTGTGCTTGAAGTTTCATAGTGTGAAAGTTTAAAGGTAGTTTGAACAAATTTGAAACAACATCTTAGCCAAGTCAATCCAATTTCTCCTAAGCATTTCCAAACCTCTATGGGTATTTCATCTCGGGCCACATGCTTTCCCTATTTTCATTCTTTTCAAGCTCGAAGTAAATCTTATTAGCAATTGTGTAAGCCCTCTATTACCTAATGGTAAAAAGACAAACAACCAAATCTATTATAAGAGGGCTAAACTCGTCTTTAGAAGAAAACAATTTGTATAATCGAGTTAAAGATATGGGGTTACTTCTACATCGTGCTTCTTTACCCACACCCGTCCTTTGTATGGGAACCCTTGCTCATTTTTCTTCACATTTGGGCGACGAGGTGAACTGGGAACCTTTGCTCAAAAAATATTCTAATGGCAAAATTAGGAAACACATACAATATTTATTCGTTTGGGATATTGGGACAAAGAGTGTTGAAATGATCCTTAGAGCGTCTCTAATGGTAAATGTGGATTGACAAACAACCAAATCTATTATAAGAGGCGTAGATTCGAGTTAAAGTGTCTACACGTCATCAACATGGATAGGATGTCAATTCCATGTAGCTTAAATAAACATTGACTTTTAAAATCAATCTCTAATGGTAGATGTGGATTGCACCTTTATTGATGAGGTGACATTTATTTTTTTAATTTTATTAATTAAAAGGTGAAAATAAAATCTAATATAAAAAACAAATAAATAAGTTAGGTTTTTTTTAATAAAGAAAACAGGGCATGACATGGCTCTCAATTGCACCCTCCACAAATCCACAGCTAAAGTAGACAATGTGTATTTTTTATCTGCCATGTCACCTCCACATTCGGAATGGACATTTGCATTGGAGAAGGTTTTTTCTTTTAACGTCAATTATGTCCTACATGTCACACATTCTTCCTCAATCCACATCCTCATTAGAGATTCTCTAAGATCCATTAAAATTCAAACCCTCTCTGAAGAACTCTTCTTACAAAGAACTACATAAATTAAATTCAAGTTGAAATTTATAGGCAACATGTCAAGCAATAGTAACAAGTCTAACATTGAGGTAGTGTCGATCATTATTATTAAGAAAACAAAAGTGAATACTTGTCCAAACACACATGGAAGAGCCTAAAGAAGTAAAAAGTTCAACTCCTGATAACTGTTGGAACTTGAAGAGTTTGAATAGAAAGTTGTTTAGCCCCACATTGCTCACTTACAAAGAGTATTAACTCTTTATATGTGCATACCCTCTCTTTAGCTTTGCTTTAGAGAAACCCAATATATAGAGCCCAAGTGGCATTGTGTAATAGGGTATACATACAAAGTATTTGATATTTAATGTCAAAGATAGGGCCTTGGGCCCTTTGGGCTTTGGGCTTAGATTGTTAGCTTTGTAAAATCAAGTTATTTTTTATTTTTAAACTTAAATATTTTTTAATTTTGAAATTAATTGTTGACAGTTAATTTCGGTTAATTTTAATAGGTGAGACTTTTTGAATAATATTAAAAGGTATTATTTTGGATTTAATTTCGTTATTTTGATTAATAGGTGCGCGACTGTTGAATAATACCAATAGGTATTATTTCGATTTTGGAAAGTCACCATGGTTTAAACCAGTTCAAGTTCTATTTAAGTAGAACTAAAACACTGGATACTTCACTTGATGTTCGAAATAGAAAGATGCAAATCATAGTTTGGTAGACTTTCGGAATTGGTGAACTTGGTTTGGAAGGGCATCCGATTGTATCTTGAGGGCTGATCTCTGTGGGAAATTCAATCACTGAACTCAAATAAATTTTTGTCTTAGGACATTGCTTTTATGCAAGCATCCCGGTTAGATAATTTTAAATTTACGTGTTATTTCAATTCTGTTATTGATTATTGTATTTTCGTTTTATTTATATCAAATTGGTAAACATTATAGATTGTTGTGTGCAACAATAACATCTAACTATATATACAAGTATTGGGATGCTTGGTAAGCATCGAAGAATCATTCTTTTCTTACTTCAATGATTGAAAACCTGCCCTCTAAAAGAATGATCACAACCACGACAAACATTTAACGAGTTACCATGTTCATAGGCAGCTTTTTATTTTGATTGAACATATTTTTGTTCAAATTGGGTATCCAAAATTTGTATGCTCTAGCTTGCGGGAGGGTATTACATGATATCATGCATATGAATCACGTGTGTATAAGTTAGGATTTATATCAAATATATTAGTTTGGATTGTTTATGATTTTATATCAAATATGTTAGTTAGTATTGTTTTGTAAATAGTTGTCATCTAGTTATTATGTATCTATATATGTGCATTTAAGCACCAAATATAATTGAAAAAGAAAAATGAAGTTTTTCCTTCTTCACTTCTATCTATTTTATTTTTATAATGTCGATAACCAAAGGGCCTTGTTAATAATCTCAACCTTGTAAATAAAACAGATTTGCCTGACGCCGAAGTAGAGAATTCACAATCTACTACAACTCATGATCACTATTAGACATATAGATAAGGAGAATTGCATTTATTCAAGCAATTGAAAATAGAAACTCCAAAAAATAATCAAATAATTAGAAAGAAAAATTGAAATAGCAATACCAAGGTTGATCAAATAAATTTAGAACTCAACTTCCTAGACCTTGTAAAAAAAACTAACATCAAAACAAACACTAACATTTCCAAAAAAGTAAAAAGAAAAAAATAAGTCATTCCTGCAAGTCGAATTATGGATCAAAATAAAATAATATTACACTTTTAACGCCTGAAATAAGAAACAAAAGAATAAGGACGAAAACCCCAAATCTCCAATAATAGAGAAGGTTATAATTGAAGCATAACAAGGCCCGATTAATCATTTCTAACTAATATGTATATGAGAGGAAGAAACCATAAATAAATTAAAAGGGTTCAGCATGGAAAACTCAATCGTGTAATAAGTGACTGTTCTAGCATAAGATATTTTGGGAGATAAATAAAAAGAGACATTACCCAAAAGGTAGGCTCATATTAGATTTGTTGAAAGCAACACTGTGCATCTCTAAATGTACTCATTGATAGGCTCAGGGTGAAATGCTCTTCAATGAGACTATTGATTGAGCAATGAATTATTTTTTTATTCCGTCTTTGTTTGATCATCAACAATAGTGATCAAATGAGGGTATCCAAACTGAGATTGATATAAAAAATACAACACTAACTATAGTTTAAAGAAACAAAATAGTAAGACAAATACCGGCTTATAGAATTTATGTGCAGATTTTCACAATTTTCTTTGCTAAAAATGCACTAATAAATGTCACAAACATTTAAAAAAGATTAAGACTTGATTAGAAGGAGTTCACACTTGAAATGCATCTAAAAATGAAAATTTGAGCAGGAAAATCCTCAAAGAAAGTTAATCACATCAAACAACCAAGTTTTACCTACTACTCAACGCACACCCAAAGTAGAAGAGAAGCGTTGAGATTGAATAGGAAGGAAAATCAGATCAATGAGATTGATGAGAAAGAAGGAAAGAGAGATGTGTACACACATTAGAAAAAAAGGAAAGAAAGATTGAAGTCATCTAACTCTAAGCCCTATTTGAAGATCTTGTACAAACCCTAAAAATGACAAAAGGCTCCAAATCCTATTTGAAGATTGTTGTATTAAAGAAGTACCCACTAAGATAGAGATCAAAAATAAAACATGAGAATTAAGAGTTGGAATGAAGAGAAGCTCGAGGTTGAAGTAGGATCAACATTGTGTTGATGCTTCTTCAATTCACAGATTGTGTTGATGCACTAAATTGAGTTGAAGAAAAAAAAAACATGGATCAATGAGAGATTTATATTTAATTGCAACGAAAGAACACGAGGCGCAAGTGAGAATTGTAGAGCAAGAGTGATTGTAAACGAAGAGGGATCGAGGGATTCTAGGCGAAATAGGAATTCCAAGAATGAGACGAGAAGATTGTGTTGGATTTTGGGGTTCATACGCAGCGGAGATTACAAAACAATTTTGACAAAAACCCCAACAGGATTCGAATCTAATTCCATTAAAAATGATTAAACCAAGAAAACTTAATCATACCTCGGTCACAAAATACCTTTATGAAGGTTGATCGATCTCTAAGGCGCTGCCAACGACGAACGCCCTCTAACAGCAATCCACACACGAACGGCGGCCGAGATTCGAAGTGCTAGCTTGGAGAGAATACCAAACCTTTTGTTTCTCTCCAAAACGATCCAGAGCGTACCAGAAAACCCTAATTCGTTT
This sequence comes from Stephania cephalantha, assembly GCA_039657325.1. Lineage (NCBI taxonomy): Eukaryota > Viridiplantae > Streptophyta > Magnoliopsida > Ranunculales > Menispermaceae > Stephania > Stephania cephalantha. Next base: position 16,208,871 of record CM077567.1, on the reverse strand, counting down.
CTTAAACGAAAATAGAGTTTCGGCCCTTAATCTTTCCTATATGTATTCTAACTTAAAGCATCTATTTATACAACCCTTGTATATAGACGGTTAAGTAAATTACACATATACCCCTACTTAAAGAAGTATAAGTGTAATACACCACAAGGACGTTTCCGTCACGAATTTTATCATATAAAATTCATTTTTTGAATCATCTTAAAATCTCGCAAAACCATTCTTAGTGTGCGACCCAATAGGCTCATACAATGTTGGCAGTGTACCAAAAACTCATTTTGGTATACAAGTCATAAGCGGCCCTAGCAAGACATTATGACTACCTAAGTTGTACGAATATCAAATCGATACAACCTAATCAATAATGTATATAACATCCTTTTGTCACACGATATCCTTTTGATCAAACATAAGGCATGGAATTGTCATCCAACATGTTCAATCGTACTAGTCTCGATCTCTAAGTAGGCCGAAAACATCCAAGTGACATTGATCAATATCAATTCACTTAGACTAGGCCTTTAAACGAGTCTAACACATCGAGGGATCCTTTGGATATCTCTCTTTATATGAGAGGGACAAATCTATCTCGATTACACAACTTCATCACATTGCTCACACAATAACCAATCACAACCTTTATAATCGTCGGTTAAAGACAACGTTTGATTGTGTCAAATCATTTGTGTTCCTAACGTTGAAGTCTCGGTAATCTAAAGTCGAGGAACCGAAAAATATACCTATCATGAGAAACAACTATGACTTAATCCATGTGATGTTCTCATATGGTCGGTCAAGATACTTTGTTCCCTAACAAGTACTCGTGATCTTGATTCGTATCCTATACGTATAATCATCATATGATCATCAATCAAGACTCACACTAGTCTTAATTCATCATAATTCCCAGTATAATGATCGACTAGGGACATTTAGGATATTTCTGTAAATACCCATGGATCTTATTATAATGTAAACATGCAAATTAATTATAATAAACAACAAATGAAATCCTCTATTTTATTAACTAAAAGTATTCATAAAGATAGTTAATGGATTGACCTAGGGCACATGCCCCAACATCTCCCACTTGCACTAGGGCCAATCATACATGCATCTAATGCCTAATGATCTAACATGACCATCATGTTTTGCTTGTGGAAGAGCTTTTGTCAATGGATCCGCAACGTTGTCTTCAGTAGGTACTCTGCAAATCTTCACGTCTCCCCTCTCAATAATTTCTCTGATGAGATGAAGATGCCTGAGTATATGTTTGGATCTATGGTGTGATCTAGGTTCCTTGGCCTGTGCTATTGCCCCGTTATTGTCACAATACAAACAAACAGGGTTAGCAATACTTGGAACCACACCTAGTTAAGAAATGAACTTTTTGATCCAAACTGCCTCCTTTGCTGCATCGGACGCTGCAATATACTAAGCTTCGTTGTAGAATCTGCACGATCTCTTGCTTGAACTTTTCGACTTCTTACGCACCCCATTCAAATTAAACACATATCCAGATTTGCGATCTAAAATCATCTATATCAGTTTGAAAACTTGCATCTGTGTAACCATTTACAACTAGATCATTTTCAAAACCTCCATAGACTAAGAACATTTCCTTAGTCCTTCTTAAGTATTTAAGAATGTTCTTTACTGCTATCCAGTGACTCTCACCAGGATCGATCGATATCTCCGCTTGTAGTGCTCAAAGCATATGATACATCAGGTCGAATGCATATCATGGCATACATGATAGATCCAATAGCTAATGCATATGGAATCTTATTCATACGGTCTCGCTCATCATTTGTCTTAGGACATTGAATCTTGCTGAGACTTATGCCATGAGACATTGGCAACAATCCTCTTTTAGAGTCTTGCAAACTGAACCTATTGACACCTTGTCTATGTAAGCACTCGACTTAGGCCAGATTAGCCTCTTAGATCTATCCCTATAGATCCTTATCCCTAGGATATAGGTGCATCTCCTAAGTCTTTCATTGAGAAACACTTCCCTAACCAAGACTTGACATTCTGCAATGTTGGGATGTCATTTCCAATGAGTAATATATCATCAACATACAAGACCGAAAAACTACACTCCCACATTTGACCTTCTTGTATACACAAGGCTCATCTTCATTCTTAATAAAACAAAAATCCTTGATTGCTTCATCAAAACGAAGATTCCAACTCCGATAAGCTTGCTTTAATCCATAAATGGATCTTTGAAGCTTGCATACCTTCATAGAATTCTCAGGATGTACAAAACCTTCAGGTTGTGTCATATACACGTCCTCAAACAACTTTCCATTAAGAAATGTTGTTTTTACATCCATTTGCCATATCTCATAGTCATAATATGCAACAATGACAATTAAGATTCTTATGGATTTAAGCATGGCTCTTGGCAAAAAGTTTCATCATAATCAACACCTTGAGTCCACTGAAACCTTTTGCTACAAGTCTTGCTTTAAAAGTAAGCACTTTGCCATCCATGTCGGTTTTCTTCTTGAAAACCCATTTACATCCAATGGTCTTACCACCTTGGGTAAATCAACCAAGTTCCAAACTTGGTTATCATACATGGATTGCATCTCGAGTTCATGGCATTTAGCCATTTATCCGAGTCTGGTCCGGACATAGCCTCCGATAAGTGGTGGGCTCATTTTGATCCATAAGCAACACATCACGACTATCGGTAATGAGAAACCCGAATCTCGGCTCATGTCTTACCCTACCCGATTTACGTGGGCCTTGTGTCACTTATGGAGGTTCGACCGGTTCGAACGTTGTTGAACTTCCGAAGCGGTTCGGTGTTTATCGTGATTCTTGAACTACTTCAAGATTTATTTCTCTCCCACTAGTGTCTTTTGAAATAAACTATTTTTCCATAAAGGCACCATACCGAGCAACAAACACTTTGTTCTCAGCGGGATTATAAAAGTAATATCCTTGATTTCCTTAGGATACCCACAAATAAACACTTGTCAGATTTAGGTGCTAGTTTTTCTGAGACTTGTCGTTTTACGTAAGCCTCACAACCCCAAATCTTAAGGAAATACAAACTAGGTCTCTTTCCGTACCATATCTCATATGGTGTTTTATCAACCGCTTTAGAAGGAACTCGATTTATAGTGAAAGCTGCAGTTTGTAATGCATAACCCCAAAAGGATAATGGAAGATCTGCATGACTCATCATAGATCGAACCATATCTAATAAGGTTTGATTTCTCCTTTAGAAACTCCATTCCATTGTGGAGTTCTTTGGTGGAGTCAATTGGGAGACAATCCTACAATTTCTAAGATGATCATCAAATTCTTGGCTTAAATATTCACCACCTTGATCGATCGAAGTGTTTTGATAGTTTTACCAAGTTGATTTCGCACTTCATTTTAAACGTTCGAAACATCTCAAATGATTCAAACTTTATGTTTAATTAGATATACATAACCATATCTCTTTAAATCATCGAGTAAATGTAATGAATCGATAACCTCCTCTAGCCATTGTGTTTATAAGACCGCATACATCAGTATGTATTAGACCCAATAAATCACTTGCCCTTTCACTGTGTCCAGTAAAGGGATTTTTAGTCATCTTGCCTAGTAAACAAGATACGCACGTTTCATATGTTTCTAAATCAAATGAATCTAGAAGCCCATCTTTATGGAGCTTTGTTATGCATTTCTCGTTTATATGCCCGAGACGACAATGCCAAAGATAGGTTTGATTACAGAAATGACAATTTCCTTCATTTTCTTTTGGGTGTTTTGAAGCAGGAACAGCCTGGGGCTTGACTTGTTCCATAGGCTTTGCGACGCAGTGCAATGACCTTGGCAACTCTAGCCTTGCCTTTGCCTTTTTTCTTCATTCCCTTTCCCTTTTGGACCATCAACACATTACTAGAGGGTTTCTTGATATTTTGTTCAGCGAGTTTTGAGCATCAAATGCAACTCGAAATTGATTTCTCCATATAATTCATATTGTAGTTCATCACAAATTGTGAGTAACTCTCCGTAATGAATTCGGGATCAAATCCGTAGCCAACTCTTGCAGCTTATGGGAAATCCGAGTCTATGAAGTGGTCAACATAGCCCTTCATCTTAAGAACATGAGGACTAACTAACGCACCCTCGGTCATCTTGCAAGAATGTAGGTTCTTGGTATCTCGAACCTTTCTTGCCTACCTTCTTTGTTGGAACATTTCCTTGAGCGTTACAAGCAATGTCGTAGGCTTCCATTAGTTCCATGTCCTTCGAAGTTCGGGAACCATAGTTGCCAAGCATAATACATGCAACATCCGTAGAATCGTTGACATGCTTATTATGCGCATCCTTCATGACTTTCATAGCATTGGGTGGTGGGTCCTCGGGGATTGGAGCATCCAGGACATACAACTTGCGTTCATGTTTGAGAACGATTCTCAAGTTTTCGAACCGATCAAGAAAGTTAGTCCCAGATAGCTTATCCTTCTCAAGGATAGATCGCGATGACAGGGGATTATTGTTACTTGAAGATGCCATTGATCTACAATAAAGATTATGCAAAGTTTATTTTAGTATAGAGGAATAGACTCCCACTAAATTAACAACCCTCCTAAAACATCTTGTTTATTTAGGGGACTAAAATCCATATTTCACATAATTCTATGACAGCTATGGCATGAAACACAGAACTAGATTATTTAGGTAGGTATCAGTTACCAATTACATCTTATGTAATTTTAAATACTTTTATGAGATACGGGACATCTTATGTCTTAGCATGTTTTTTATCTCATCATGTGCCTAAAGCTCAAAACTATTTTGATAGCTTTATTAAGTCGGACCATTTTTAAACATTTAGGTAACTCTTACCCAACTTGTCTTACCAAGATAACACAATACACCCAGCTATGGCTGAAACTATATTAGTGTGATCGAGGCCTTGACAAGTGTTTAAAATGGATGGCTCGAGACTTAAAATTTAATAGAGGGATTTTTATTCAGTTTTAGTGATTTTTATGTAAACAATGAAATATCATATATTTTATTGATTTGTTCAATCACTAAACAATTTGAAAATTTTTATCTTGTTCACTAATAAAAGAATTTCCGTGCGCTAGGATTAGTTAGAGGCAATGGTCCCATTAGCCGATCAATGAGCGATGGTTCCGTTATTGGTTGATTGGCCGATGTCAATGGGACGAAAAAGGCGCCCTTTTTTTTAGAAGACGAGTTTCAATTCGAAAATTAAAATTCGCTATAGAAAATCATATTTTTCGCTGATTTTATTATCCTAAATTTACCCCTTAATTTATCCAAAATTAAGTCAATTAAAACATTTTTTAATTAACCTTGGGACCCACATCTAACTAATCATCTTATCCTAATCCAATTAGGACTTAAGATATTTGAATCCTAGCATAACACCAATAACAAGATTCTCGATATGTATCTCCTATCCAATAGGGATGACGAAACCGATTTTGCTTATATTTCCTAATCTAATTTGTTATCTATCTTTATCAAATAGAAACTTCATAATGAGAATAGATATAACAAGATAAATAAATAATTTCGAAAATTAATTATTTATTTTGGATTTAAGATATTTGAATCTAGTATATCACCAATAACAAGATTCTTGATATTTATCTCCTATCCAATAGGGATAACGAAACCGATTTTGCTTATATCTCCTAATCTAATTTGTTATCTATCTTTATCAAATAGAAACTTCATAAAGAATAGATATAACAAGATAAATAAATAATTTCAAAAATTAATTATTTATTTTGGATTTAAGATATTTGAATCCTAGCATATCACCAATAACAAGATTCTTGATATTTATCTCCTATCCAATAGGGATAACGAAATCGATTTTGCTTATATCTCCTAATCTAATTTGTTATCTATCTTTATCAAATAGAAACTTCATAATGAGAATAGATATAACATGATAAATAAATAATTTTGAAAATTAATTATTTATAAATAAATAATTTCGAAAATTAATTATTTGCAATTTAGGTCCTCATCCAAATAATCACAAACATGTAATTGAATCATGAACTACTATCCCAATCAAACCTAATGGTGTCATGGATCACAGAACACGAAACTCAATTCATTAAAATTATTTGAATTAACCTAACATGGTTACTAGCATGTACGAAACTAATTTCAATTGAATCACCAATATATGTATCATATACACAAAACATGATAATAAATCTAACAAGAAAACTTATGTATATCACATATACATCAACTATTAACATGCTTTCAATCATATATCATGTATATATCAGAAGAAAACATGCAATGAATTTAATGGAATCGAACTAGAAGGCTCTGATACCACTGTTGGATTTTGGGGTTCATACGCAGCGGAGATTACAAAACAATTTTGACAAAAACTCCAACAGGATCCGAATCTAATTTCATTAAAAACGATTAAACCAAGAAAACTTAATCATACCTCGGTCACAAAATACATTTATGAAGGTTGATCGATCTCTAAGGTGCTGCCAACGACGAACGCCCTCTATCAACAGTCCACACACGAACGGCGGCCGAGATTCGAAGTGCTAGCTTCGAGAGAATACAAAACCTTTTGTTTTTCTCCAAAACGATCCAGAGCGTACCATAAAACCCTAATTCGTTTCTTAAACGAAAATAGAGTTTCGGCCCTTAATCTTTCCTATATGTGTTCTAACTTAAAGCGTCTATTTATACAACTCTTGTATATAGACGGTTAAATAAATTACACATATACCCCTACTTAAAGAAGTATAAGTGTAATACACCACAAGGACGTTTACATCACGAATTTTATCATATAAAATTCGTTTTTCTGAACCATCTTAAAATCTCGCAAAACCATTCTTAGTGTGCGACCCAATAGGCTCATACAACGTTGGCAGTGTACCAAAACTCATTTTGGTATACAAGTCATAAGCGGCCTCTAGCAAGACATTATGACTACCCAAGTTGTACGAATAACAAATCGATACAACCTAATCAATAATGTATATAACATCCTTTTGTCACACGATATCCTTTTGATCAAACATAAGGCATGGAATTGTCATCCAACATGTTCAATCGTACTAGTCTCGATCTCTAGGTAGATCTGAAAACATCAAAGTGACATTGATCAATATCAATACACTTAGACTAGGCCTTTTAACAGATCTAACACATCGAGGGATCCTTTGGATATCTCTCTTTATATGAGAGGGACAAATTCTATCTTGATTACACAACTTCATCACATTGCTCACATAGTAACCAATCACAACCTTTATAATCGTCCAGGTTAAAGACAACGTTTGATTGTGTCAAATCACTTGTGTTCCTAATGTTGAAGTCTCTCGGTAATCTCAAGTCGAGAGACTGAAAAATATACCTATCATGAGAAACAACTATGACTTAATCCATGTGATGTTCTCATAGCGGGTTGGTCGATACTTTGTTCCCTAACAAGTACTCGTGATCTTGATTCGTATCCCTATACGTATAATCATCATATGATCATCAATCAAGACTCACACTAGTCTTAATTCATCATAGTTCCAGTATAATGATCGACTAGGGACATTTAGGATATTTCTGTAAATACCCATGGATCTTATTATAATGTAAACATGCAAATTAATTATAATAAATAGCAAATGAAATCCTCTATTTTATTAACTAAAAGTATTCATAAAGACAGTTAATGGATTGACCTAGGGCATATGCCCTAACAGATTGAAATGTTAGAAATCGTTAGATGAAAAGGATAAATATGGTATTTGCTTACGGCCCACATTTGCGCTTTTAATATAGTTATAGATATATATTGAAATCATTTAAAAATAGCAACGAAATTTGAGACGGAAGGCAAAACCCTAAAACCTCAATTCTGTTTATAAGTCCATTGCTAATTAGAAATGAAATTAGAAACAAAATCTCAGTCCGTCGCTAATTTCATTTTCAAAAGTAAGAAAATCGTTCATTCTTTTAGCAACCGATAATCCGTTGTTAAATTTGGAAACAAATTGGAGATTTCGTTTCTAAAATTTAGTATCGAGTGTTTTAGATACAGATGTTGTTCCGTTTCTAATTCCGTTGCTTAAACTGTTTAGCAACATAAAACATAAGATATAAAAATGAGTTTTTCTATTATTAAATCATTATTCTTTTGTAGTGGACATAATATCAAAAAGTAAATTGATTTGCTAATCCTATTTGTTCAAAAGAACTGTCATTTATTTAGCTGTGAATGCAATTATGAAATTGAAATAGTTTGATAATCAAAGTATGCTCTCTACAACATTTGGAATACATGACAATACATAAACACCACTATAACCACATAAGGAATATAGCAACCCCTATTTTGATTAGGGCGATACCCAGTCTGAAACCCTAATTAAGCCCCGGTACACTGGTCGGACTCAATTAGAATAACAGTACAACCGTCCTTAATACCTGATAACCATACAAACAATATATCGTATATCGAGTAAATAAATAAAAACGCAGTGGAATTAAAACTTTTTCGATGAATTATACGATATAAAAAAACTGGCATAAAACCTTAGTTGTAAAATCATATCCCCACCTTATTTATTAAAAAATAGTAATTCAATACAATACATATACAGTAGGGAAACTCACTTCACCGTAGAGAAGACTATAGACTCATAATATTCTCTTTTCCTGAGTCGAAGCGCACGTCGAAAACCTGAAATATTAATATGGGGAATGAGCGCTCCAACTTGCTCAATAAGTGATGCTCGTAGACCGATCAAATATCAACTAATATCAATGAATAAATGAATAACAATATGCATCGAATCATATCTATTCAAACATTAAAATGATATAACAATAAATAACAGAATGCAAGTTCACATGTCAATTGCAACTGTACTCGTGACTTATATTTTCATTTTCAAAACTGAGCCGGTATAAACTCGTTACCCTGAATTATGGTCCACATAACCTCACACGTTGGCGGACGTGTGATTTATGTGCTCAATTCAAGCGTAGCGTAGCTACCAACTCAAATAGGAAAACAACAACTGGGTACCTCAAGGTTACTGAAGGGAATGTATCGATAGCTAACCAATCAACACACCATCGTCACTACAGTCCGATTCACCCGTTCGTACCTCTTTTCGGATAATTTTCTTATAAAATTAATTCAAGTTCAAGTCACAGTACGTTGCCCCATTCCCAATCCATAATGCTATATGAACTAATTATACTAGATTACGTTGCATAATTGATAAAAATACGAGTCCCACCTACCTGTGCCAAGCTTTTCTAGTTTTTTTACCGACTTACACGATACTCGGAATCTGTAAATCATTCCTCATTGACCAAGAACCTAAATTAAAACAATTATCATCAATTTAGGTTCAATTTTTATTATTTAGAACCTCTAAACCGGTCTCAATCGAATCCAGAATCTATTTATCTAATTTTAGGCCAATGTGACCATTTTCACGCTTTTCGAGGTAAAACCTCGGTACAAAGTAGGGGTGGGCATCGGTTTCCCTAAAACCACCCAAACCGCCCAAACCGTATGGTTTGGTTTGGTTTTTAAAACTCGCGGTTTGGGGGCGGTTTGAAAAACTTGAAAACCGCAAAATCGCGGTTTGGTGGTGGTTTTCAATTCTGGAAAAACGCGATTCACCAAACCAAACCGAGGGTAATTTAGTAAATTTATTTAATTCACATTTTAAAACCTTAACTAATATAAACAACTTAACCTTAACCAATATAAACAACATCCGTTTCATTTTTTTCATCTCCATATCAAGATCCTAAACATATTCGCCTCCACCAGTTGAGGCCATCCGTTGATGCCTTCCACTAGTCGTCGTCACTGCCGCTTCCCACCAGTCGCCATCACCATCTCCTACCAGTGATCTCTCACTGCCGCCTCCCACCACTGTTTTTTTTTTTTTTTTTGGAAAACATGTAACAAGAAAAATCGCGAACCCAAACCGACCAAATCGAGCAAACCGCGGTTCAATTTGGTTGTGGTTTTGGTGTTTCGCGGTTTGGTGGTGGTTTGCAAAATGACCAAACCGCAAACCCTCGGTTTGGTCGCGGTTTGGTGGTTTTCACAACCAAACTGCGGTTTGCCACCCCTAGTACAAAGTCTTGTCTGAAATCCCAAATATTTTATATTTCATAGAAATTCATCAATTTATATTTATTTTCTCAAAATATTATTTTTCAGAATTTTTCCTTAATTTTATGGATTTTTTCTCCAATTTTTCCCATTTTCTCTATTTTTTTCCAATTCAATTTTTTTCTTGTTGGGTCGGGTCGAACCCGACCGTGGCTAGGCTCGAGGCCCGTTCCACCAGGAGGATGAAGAAAATTATCCGGAAGACGACCTTTCGCGTCGATTTTTTTTTATCTCTGCCTCGATTGAGGAGGGGGAGACGACCTCTCGCGTCGTCTCCCTCATCGGACGAGCCTAGCTCCCCCATCACCTATCCACCCTCTTCCTCTTCTTCTCGAGCCTCTGCCTCGTCTCAACAGTCCCCTCTGTTTTCTTTTTTTTTTTTTATTTGCTGGGTCGATTAGGAAGGGGAGATGGCATTCTCGCCATTTCCAACCTCGGACGAACTGCTATGCGTTCGTCCGAGCCTTCCCTCTCCACCACCATTAATGTTAAGGAAATTATAGTAGTTGCTATATTTCGTAGTTTAAGTATTTAGGTAGTTTCTATATTTTGGTATTTAAGTAGTATTAGGAAACTTTCCTTATTTTAACACTAACAACGACAACAATAAGAAATCATAAAATAAGGAAAATTTCCTAATACTACTTAAATACCAAAATATAGAAACTACCTAAATACCTAAACTACGAAATATAGCAACTACTATAATTTCCTTAACAATTAACAACAACTCTAAATAACCCAGTAACAACAACAACATCAACATCAACGCACAACACTAACCTTCGTTGTCGATCTCTCCCTCGATCTATCCTTCTCCCTCTCGGTTTCCTTTTTTTTTTCTCTCTCTCTCTCTCTTTTTTTTCCTTCCTCGTCGTTTTCAATTTCACGAGAGAGATATATATAGGATTTCCTCGAGATTTGTACCACATGAGTCTTGAGGCAAATCTAATGTTTTGTTTTTAAATTTTGATTTTTCTCGAGGTGCGTGTTTACGTATCTCATGGTGGATCCGACACCCACCAACTAACCCATCCACTTAACCGCCTTTCAGCTGGATTAATAATGAAATTTTCTCGAGATTCGTGTTGTACGAGCCTTGAGGCAAATCTAAAATATAATCAAATCAAATGATTTCCTTGAAAGTTGGATGGCGGGCATCTCGAGGCGTCACAAAATATTAACCACCACCACTTATCAACTCATTTGGCATTTTCGAATGCTCGCACTACTCGTATCTCGAGGCGCATCCAATGTACATTTTTTATTTAATTCAAACTATATGATTCCTTTATATATATATATATATTCTCTATATATAAATATATATAACTACCTATGTATTTTCACATCTAAAAATTTGTCGCGCGTGCCAAAGATGACCGTTGGGCGTGCAAACTATTGTATGTCATACGCATGTCACTCTCGACCCCGCATATCACTAGGCGCCCACCAATAATTAATTAATTATTTATTTTCAATATATATTTATATATACAATTATATATATACGCATGTATATACTCATGCGTTTACAATTTCGCCATGAATACATTCGGGAACGCACACTACCCATTGACTCGTGTGCGTCACCCTTGACCCACACACGATATATTTGGCGTCCGAATAATTTTCAATTAATCAATTAAACGCCAATTTAATTTGACTAATTTTCAATAAATACTAATACACTCCAAACAAACCCCAAACGACACACAAATCCATGCACACGCTAATCGAGAAGAATTCGGGCTTAACCACGAGCCTAACTCGGGTTTATTAAAACTCGGATTAACATTAATCACCTGCTTAAAAAGTAATGAGTCATTACTGTCTCCCCAATTTAAGACAATTTCGTCCTCAAAATAAAAGGAAACGTACAAGTTACCAGTAATTCCGAAGAGAAATGGAATTTGCTCTTCCATTTATAACTCCATTTCCAAGTGATCTTTTCATTTTAACACATTATTTTACTGCAATCCGATATCTACAAAACCCTTTCACAGATGAGACTTTTAAAAGCACAATAAATTTGCCTTTTGAATTCTCCAACAATCTATGATGCTTATCTCCACCTCTTTTCTTTTTCAATAGTGTTGTGGTCGAGCATTGATGAATCGCTATATCTTTTCTGTGTGATCATAGACTAATTCAGGCACCAATAGTACCATGTTTCCTACCTCCATCTATCACATATATAGACGACAAGATCAATTATGAATCCATCTCATTTCTTTTATTTGACCACAATCAGATGACGTCATCTAAAAGTGGTAAGTAAACTGTAATAAGGACTCTTGCGCGGGGAGAATAACCAAACGAGTCTCGTTCCTCGAGTCAATAAAAGTATGATCTGGTTCACCGTGATCTCATGATAATCACGTGATGCATAATATCAGTGATTCTAGTCCCTCAAGCATAATATAGTTCTACATTGTACACAGTCAGGCAGAATTTACCAATTCTACCATGTAATACACAGTCATGTAGCTTTATATACCCTGTGCACATAGTCAGGCAGACACTAAATGTTTTTACCTTGTAATACAGTCAGGTAGACCCCTATAAGGAGACTCGTAACACCTTATCCTTCCAAACTGTGTATGCATGTCCAACAAAAATGCAATTTCAAGGATAAATGCAATTTATACGAAAATATAATCATACAATGTAAAGGTTACCATGGGATTTACTTAACCTTACAAACAACCAACTTCGAGCTTAATTTTCGGGGTTCCTGTGGCGTCGAATTACCTTGAAAATGGTTCCAATAGCTTCCCTACATACCCAATTATATTATGGGTCAAGCTTCAAGTGAAATCATATCACGAAACCCAATGAAAACCGCGATCAAAGTATGCTTGATAATAGTTTCCAAAAATATTAATTTATATAACTATTTCAACTAGCTTTCAACTAGCCAACTTGGGGTAACTTCTTAACCTTGAAAACCTTAATCTTTGTCATGATAACCTAAATGGAACTTGTAGTACTTATGTCGTACTTTTCATAGACTCCAAGAACACCCAAATCGGATCATCGAGGGGGAAGTTATGAATTTTCTCATATGGCCTGTCAACTAGGCAAACTTTATTTATTTTGAACTAACAAACTTCTTCGAATCAATATTTTCGCATTTAAATCCTCAAAACTCAACAATAAAAGCAATGAAACCACTCGATACCAACACCAAAATATTTCCACAACCCGTGGAGTCAAATTGTATAAAAATCAATAATCAATTCATCCAGAAACCCAATATAAATCATTATCAACAATTAAAAGATCTCCAAAATAGTTATCAACTGAATTGCATCAGTTCACCTCATCAAAACTCTAACCCACGTAGGTGGAATTTTTCCAAATTGACGCAAATCAATCCAATATACCAATTAACAATAATTTTTACCAATTTTTATCGAAACACCGCAAAAAAAATCAAAAAATTGCGAGAATTCAAATTGAATTGAGGAAAAATGCCCGACATTAAGAATTTACCAAATTTCAAGCCGAATACCTCGTTTCCACCGTTGAAATTTAACTCGAACTGATCATCACGCGACGCTATATAGTTTTACGAAAAGAAACTGGGTCAAAATCAGACGTAGGGAGCTCCGTGAGCGAATGAATAATCAGCAGGGTTTAGGAAACGTCGAAGTGAACGTTCTATTAAATGTTAAATGAAAATCGTTTGTTTTCTTTGTTTTTTTTTGTTTTTTTTATTTATATATAAACCTTCAGCTTGCTTGTCAGTAGCTTAATTTCTTTTATTTAACAATTTCTAAAATCTTTAGTTTGACGTGTTTTAACTTTTGGTGCTCGTTTTCGATCCCCTTTTTTCACCAAACTGAACCAAATTCTCGACAAAACAGTTCATCTTCATGAAACATCTATAACACTGGTAGGGGTGGCAAAAGTTGTCCAGACCCATTTGTCCGGTTTTGTCCGGACCCGTTTTAAACGGGTTCGGGCAATATTTTTGTAAAAAACATACGGGTCTGGATAATTTTTTGTGTCCACCGTTTAAAAATACGGGACCGGGTCCGGACAAAAATTTCAAAAAAACGGGTACTCGTTTAGTGATTAATTTGAAGGGCATATAGGTAATCTCACACTCCATGTCATCAAATGATTCCAAAATCCAAACGGACCAAAGTACCAAACCCTATGTGTAATGTGTATCAGTGATTCGAATTTTAGTGTATAGCTTTTAACTTTTTAAGCCTTTTGGCCCTTTTCTCCCTCCCCTCTCTGGCTCTCCCTCATAAAATCAAAAACCCTAAGGTCCCTAACTGTGTCTCGACGACTCGACTCTCCGCAGCAGCGCAACTCATTCCGCCTCACGGTCGTCTCTCACCGCCTCGCGTCTCACGGCCACGCACGGCGTGCCTCAGTCCGCCTCCGTCCGCCTCTCACTCGCTCTGCCTCACGGTCGTCTCTCACCGCCACTCCGCCTCACACGGCTCATCGCCACTCCTCCTCACCCTCGTCATCCATCCCACGGTCATCTCTCACCAGTCACCACCACTGTGCCTCACACGGCTCACTGCCACTCCGCCTCACCCTTAGTCACACGGCTCACTGCCACGCACGGCCTTACGGCTCACCGCCACTCCGCCTCACCCTCGGGCCTCAGTCACACCAGTCAGTCACTCCGTCGCGGCTCTGCCTCTCACTCTCTCGACTCTCATCTCTCCCGGCTCGTGGTCACTCGGTCCGCCGCGGCTCTGCCTCTCACTCTCCCGACTCTCACCTCTCCCGGCTTCATGGTCACTTCGCCACAACTCTCCCTATCACTCTCCTCTCCTCTCGCCTCTCAATTTTTGGCCTGCAGCTCTGCCCACTCATCTCTCTGCTCTCAATGTAAGTTTTTTCTACTCCTTCTCCATTCACATACATGTTTCTTGTTTGATTTTTCTAAAATTTGTTTCAAATCTATTTTCTCACTTAAGTTGATTTGATGATGTTGTTTTTCATTACTAAGTTTCATACTTCCATGACCCTATGATTTGAAATTAAAGAATTACAGATTTGATTATTCTTTATGTAGCATCACATATTAAAGCATCCATGGTGTAATGTGATTTGATGATGTTGTTGTTCAATAAACACATATTTTTTTGTTCTAACTAAACCTTGCGGTCGGGGTTGCGGTGTTCCATTAAGTAATTGCCCTTATTTGATTAGGAAAAAAAAAGAATGTAATGCGATTTTATTACTTTGTGTGCAATTGTGCATTCTTCATATTTTCTTAATGAAATTAATCCACTAGATTTAGATATGATTTTCATTTTATATTATTGCAGCGTCATGGGTGATAATATGCATAGCATTGCATCTAATCCTCCTCAAAAGAAGAGGAAAACCAGTCTAAAGTGTGGGATGATTTTACTGTAATCCCTCCTTGCACTTTCGAGTATCCGGATAATAGGAAGAGAGGGAAATGCAAACATTGTATGAGTGTTGTTTTGGCTGACGGTAATAATGGTACAAATGGCACGAAACGACACTTATCTAGTTGTCCTAATTATAGTCATTTTGGCAACCGTGATGTGGGACAAATGATATTAGAATCGTCAATTACGGGGAATATGGGATCGAGGTCTATAAAATATGATTCCGGAGTTCATCGTAAAAATATGGCAATGATAGTTATCATGCATGAATTACCTTTCACCTTTGTGGACTATGAATATGTTAAGTACTCTTATACCTCTCTTGTTCCTGAAATTAAGTGTGTTTCGAGAAACACAAGTCAAGCAGATATATTGAAAATCTACAAAAGGGAGAAGAGAAAACTTTTTAATTTGTTGCAATCTCTTCCAGGGAGAGTGTGTTTGACTTCTGATATGTGGACTTCCATTATATCTGATGGTTATATTATTTTGACTGCTCATTATATTGATGAGGATTGGGTGTTGCAAAAAAAAAATTTGAATTTTTGTTTTATGCCACCTCCACATAGTAGTGTAGCAATTGCCGAGAAAATTTCTGCTTTGTTAGGGTCATGGAACTTAGATAAGAAGTTGTTTTCCAATACTTTAGACAATGCAAGTGCAAATGACACATTTGTTGGAATTTTCAAAAATACTTTAAGAATTAAGGATGCATTGCTAGTTGGTGGTGATTTCTTTCATATGCGATGTTGTGCACATATTTTAAATCTTATGGTCCAAAATGGTCTTAAAGAAATTGAAAAGATAATTGACAAAGTTCGTGATAGTATCAAGTTTGTAAAAAGATCACAGTCTCGAAAGAAAAAGTTTTTGGATTGTGCTACACAATTGGCAATCGATTACAAGAAAGGATTGGTGCAAGATGTGGTTACAAGATGGAATTCTACATACCTCATGATTGAATCTACGTTATATTATCGTAATGTTTTTGCTCATCTTGCTTTGAGTGACACGAATTATGTATTTTGTCCCGAGTTGGAAGAGTGGAATCAAGTGGAATATGTTTTTAAGTTTTTGAAAATATTTTATGATCTAACTAATATATTTTATGGTGCAAAGTATCCGACAATCAATCTTTTCTTTCATGGAATGTGGAAAATCCAAGCTCTGTTGAAGGATGAATTGAAGAACCTGAATCATTTCATTCGATCAATGGCTTCAAAAATGCAATTAAAACTTGACAAGTATTAGAAGGATTGTAATGAAATTTTGGCAATTGGTGTCATTTTAGATCCTCGGTACAAAACAAAAGTGGTCGACTTTGCTTTTTCAAGGATTTATGGTGATGAAGGCAAGTTCAAGGCTGCTATAATTCGCGATAAACTTCAATTGTTGTTTGAGACATATTCTCATGAATCTCATCATTCGAGTGGAGATGTTTCATCCACTAGCAACCAAACGCCACAATTTGTTGAAGCAAATGATATAAGAGAAGATGATCTCTATGCTATGGTATGTTTTACAATTATGATTTTTTTTTAGTGTTTGATTTAGTTGTGGTTCTTACTTTATGATTATCTTATTGTTTATAATTGTGTGTTAGGGTTATGACTTTTTCCAAGGTGATGATGTTTATAATGAACAACTGGAATTGTATATTTACTTGCATGAGCCATTGCTTGATAGAAAGAAGAATTTAGACATCATAGATTTTTGGAAATTCGTTCAATATCGATATCCAAAGTTGAGTATGATGACACGTGATGTTTTATCCATTCCTTTAACTACTGTTGCTTCCGAGTTAGCTTTTAGTATAGCAGGTAGAACACTTGACAAGTATATAAATTCTTTTTTACCAGAAAATGTTGAAGCATTGATATGTTGTCGTGATTGGGTGAATGGAGCAAAGTTGAAGAACAAATTTGGTGAGCATTATGTAATTAGTTATTTGATTGGTAAACTATAAGTCTAAATTGATTTGTTGTGTTTGATTTTTTTTTTATGTAGATGCTCGAAAGAAAGAGTTTGATGATATCAATGCAGAAATGTTGAAATTGAAAATAGATCTCAATCCCACAACAACTTCTGGGCAAGCTTCAAATGATGTGGAGGTTGAAGATGTGGATGACGAAGATGATGAAGTTGAAAGTTTAGGTACTATTGCTTTATTTACTCTTATGTTTAAATGATTGAGCTTTTACAATTAATGAAAACATTTTTTTTCTATTGTCTTTCAGATGAATGACTTGAAGGATTAGAGACGGAGTCACGGAGAGTTGAAGGATGTGGAATTGTGTGGGATGAGTTGAAGAACCACACTTAATTTTTTATTTCATGTTTGTGTCATGAACTTTCTTATGTTGTTGTTGTTGATGCATGAGGTGAAGATATACTTTGATAATTTGGACTATTGAGATGATCTCTCTTTTTTTGAAACTTTTGTGATGTTTATATTGGAAATAAAAAATTTTGATGTTATGTATTTATTTTTTGGTAATTGAATGTTAGGTGACTTGTAGACTTGTAGTTGACGTTTTTTTTTAAATAATTGATAAATAAAATATTTAATCATATTTAAAAATAAAAATCGGACAAAACAGGAGCCGTATGTTTTACAAAAATACGGGTCTGGACAAAAAAAAAGTGCCCGTTTTAAAAAGGGAACGGGTCCGGACACTAAATTTAATCATTATAGGGAGGGGGTGTCCGATCACATTTTTTTGCCAGCCCTGAACACTAGCTTTGGTAACACCAAAACTCCAAAAATCTTAACTTTATCCATGACATACGAAAATCTTTGTAACCAATCATCTTGCTATACTTAATCAAACGTGCACCAGTTTGGTTCCAATCTCAACCTCGACTACCGTCAACCGACCCAAAACTCGAAACAAGAGCTCGCATAAACTTTATCTCATTTCACACTACCTTCAATCCTGACTTGAACGCAAACCGAGGCAAAATCCTCCCGTCAACTCTTTAAGCCCATTTAAACTTCAAATTTGAATTTTTAACTTAATTTCACTTATTTTTCGCAAAATTTGAAACAATAGTTCGAGTCGATATTTTAACTCTACCGAGACCCATTTCGACACGTATCTCGAGATAAAATCTTGTAAAATCTCGAATCTATTTGATTAACTTGAATTTTTCAAAATAATATAATATATATTACACAACACTTGGCACACGTCACATAATAATAAAATTAATTATAAATCTCAATTTCACCTGTATTTAACTCCCGACTCGCGGCCAATACCATAATTAGGCTTCCTTAATCCCATATTAACCATAATTACCGATTTAAAAATTTCTGGATTTGACAATATCAACTATAAAAAAAATCTGTCAAACAGTTATCATTTAAATCACATTAGTTCAATTCATTAAAATCCTAACCTACACCAATAGGATTTATTCCAAATTAGCGCAAATCAATCCAATATACCAATTCACAATAATCCTACTATTTTCTATCAAAACCATACAAAAGAAATCAAGAAATCGAGAGAATTCAAATTAAATTGAGGAAAATGCCGAGCATTGAGTATTTAACAAATTGCGGGCCGAATATCTCATTACCATTGCAGCAACTTAGCTTGAACTGACCGTCTCGCGACGCTTTACGATTTTGGGAAAGAAACCAAACAAGAATCGAACATCAGGAGTTCGCGAAGTGAAAACCCGAATTGAGAGGGTTAGGTTTCGAACGTTTCAATTGTTCTGTTGATATGAAAACAATCGATTTTGATTTTTTTGATTTTATTTATATATTTATATATAAACCCTCAACTTCTTCTCAGCAGCTTAATTTCTTTTTATTTACAAGTTCTCAAATACTTATTTTGATGTGTTTTAATTTTCGGAGCTTGTTTTCAATCCGATTTTTCATCAAATTGAACCACCCTTTTGAAAAAATAGTTCAACTCCATAAAACGTCCATAACACTGATTTTGATCACACTAAAACCCCAAAAATCTTATTTTTGTCCATGACATACTAAACACATTTTAACTAATTCTCTTGCCATACTTAGCCAAACTTATAACAATTTGGACCCAATCTTAACCTCGACCACCTAAAACTGATACGAAACTCGAAGCAATGTATTGTACTAACTTCATTCTCATTTTACACTGGCATTGATCTCAACTTGGACGTAAATCAAGGCGAAATTCTCACGTGATACTTAACACTTGTTTAATTAGTTATCGAAAAGCTAATAATTTATTTTCACTCGTGCACTTCAAATACACACTTTCAACCACGAATATGACAAAATGAGGATACACCTCAACAAGCCCGACTTCACGATAAAATACCATATAATACACATACTAAGCACACAACATACAAAAATAAAATGTACCTTATGATCTATGATTTGAAACATGTGGGTCCCACCTAAGATACCTAATATCTAAATAAAATATGAAATACTTAATTTAATCAATTTTATGAAATACTCGCATTTCAAAATTCTTCCCAACTAATTAAAAATTATGTCCTTGAAATTTAAACATACAGGTTAATTGAACCAAAAGAGAAAAAAAAATATAATCTTTCATATACAACTCTTTTAATCCAAACCTGTAAAAATATTTCGAACGTGAAACCGCTAACTAGACCCAATCACCTTCGTCGTATACAACTTGGTGGTAGATATCATAAATACTTCAAATTTTCATTTTCAAATCTTTTGTTTAATGAAAAGTTTACTCTATAACTTTGTCAATCTTGACAATTTGTGAAATTCTGACGAGTTAAACAATCAAATTTGTGGAATATCCAATAAACTTATTTCATTTCTCATTTCACACCTTGAATCCCATTCAAGCACTAATATACAACAAGATCTAGCTTATCTTGCTTTTCAATAAAATCATTTTCATTCTTAACTGAATATAATTCCACAAACCATTGATAATTCTTTCTCTATCCACTAAACTCTGATACACATCTAATTTACTTTCTCATCACTTGTCATCTTTTCAACAGAGTTGTCGCCTAATCATTTTTTTAGACTATTATCAATCTTAAATTACATAGTGATGCAAATAATATTCGAACATAACATTAGATATTGTCAAATCCCGAAAATTTTAAATCAATAATTATGGTTAATCCGAGATTAAGGGAGACTAATTATGATTTTGGCCGCGAGTTATGAGTTAAAATATTGGTGAATTAGAGATTTATAATTAATTTTATTATTTTGTGGTGTTTGCCTAGTAACCGAGATGTCCAAAATTCGCGGATTAACAAATAAGTAACCGAGATTATCAAAGACTTATCTAGTTTATGGGAAGCACATATAAAGATTTACTCAAATCACGTGATATCTGTCAATCCTAATAAGATGGAGACTCCTAGTTGGAGATGGACTCAAATCACGCGATACATGTCAATCTAAATGAAGACTCCTAGTTGGAGATGGACTCAAATCAGGGATGGTTACACATCCTAACAGGTTATTTGATCTAAAGTACATATAGAGGGGTTGGTTAATATATGAGGTACGTACAATTTCCATCTCGCCAAGAAAACCTTCTTGACCTCCCATCTCGCTTGAGCGTTGGAGTGCTTCCCACGGAGACCATTCTCGGGGAACTTTGTTTTGCAGGTCTTGCCTGCGAAAGAGGTCATGGTTTGGACGACGCGTGTCTGTCGTGGTCTTAAGATTCTAGGTACTCCTTTCCTGTTTATATAATATATTAGCGCTAGAAGGAGGGCCTCATGGCAGTCACAACTAGAAATGCAGGGACACGAAACCGTCCAATGGTCGTTTAAGGCAAGATCGTTCTCATCTTCCACCATGAGATGGGGGCTAGAGAAGGCATGTCAAGGCGTGCAACGTCCAGACATGTTGATGAAGCACATAATGTTTCAAACGTGAGAGATGCTGATTTAAGGAACGAAATAGAAAGACGAAGGATTGAGCGAGGAAAGCAACAGGCCAGAGACCAACAGGCGAAAAATGAAGTGGCCAAGCTAAAGGAACAAGTAAACAAATTACAAGGACAAGTTGACATCTTAAGTAGGTCAAATCACAATCAAAGCCGAAGGAAGGCCATTGGAGATTCGGAGTCGGTCATCATAATCCTGACCACGAACACTAAATCGAAAAGGATGTTGAACGAAGAATTTGGGAGCGACTTGGAAAATAAATTCCGCACAAAGATACTACTGGACAAATAATATACATGGTCGGGCCACCACCTTTTGTTCAGGAGATCTTGGATGAACCCTTACCAAAATGGTTTAAGATGTCAATCATAGTCAAATATGATGGAACTGGAAATCCTTATGAACATGTCCTAAATTTTGATGTTGTTTTTCTTTTACATGGAGTGTCAGATGTTGTGAAGTGTAAGGCGTTCCCTCAAACTCTAAAGGGAGCACCTGCCCAAAATTGGTATCGCCAACCCTCCCTTGGTTCAATAAGATCTTTCACCAGTTGAGCAAAAGGTTTGTTAATCAGTTCATTGGAGGAAAGATGCATGCAAAGAGTTCTGCATCTCTGATGAGTGTTCGACATCGTAGTGGGGAATCTCTTAGAGATTATATAAGATGATTTACCAAAGAAGCCTTAAAAGTCCCGAATTTGGATCAATCAATAGCAGTTGTAGCCCTTACTAACGGGACTACGAACGAGCATTTAAATGTCTCATTGGCAAAAAACCCACCCACAAATATGGCTGAACTTCAAAGGAAGGCTGGAAAATACATGGTGGTTGAAGAAGTCATCTAGCCGAAAAAGGAGAAAATAGAAGATCGAAAAAAGGGAGCGAAGGACAACAAGGAGCTTGACTTCAACAAAAATCAAAGCCAAACGCAACCTCTACTACTATTGCATGGTTCAATCAATATACTCCTCTTACTTCCTTGAGAGGACAAATTATCCTTGCCATTTAGTCAGAGCCTTTTATCAAATGGCCAAAACCCATGAGGGCTGATGCTGCTAAAAGGAATAAAAATCAGTATTTTTCGTTTCCATAAAGATCATGTCCATGACACCGAAGACTACAGGCAGTTGAAGGAAGAACTCGAGTTCTTAGTTCGAAAAGGATACCTTAATCAGTTTTTGAAAAACAACAATAAAATGGGGAGAAGGGATGATCGACCGAAAGAAAGGAGATCGATAGAGAAATACATATACGATTATTGTTGGTGTCATAAACATGATATCTGGAGGACCAATAATTGGAGGAATTTCATCTTCTTTAAGGAAGGCATATGCTCGAGAGGCTTTAGTGGTAGATATACCGCCGAAAAAGCTAGAATGGACCAGGAGATAGTCTTCACAAATAAATATTTAGAGGGTGTCAAATATCCACATGATGATCCATTGGTCATAGAAGTCTTGGAAGGGAATTTCACAGTCAAAAGGTCATTAGTTGATAATGGAAGTTATGTGGACATTTTGTATCACAAAGCTTTCAAAAAATGGGATACAATGATAGTCAATTGACCTTGACTACTGTACCATTGTATGGATTTACTAAGACATAAGTTGGAGTTGAAGGTTCCATTCTACTCCCAAAGTGACCAGGGGGATTGCTCCTAAGCAAGTAACGCACATGGTCAATTTTATGGTGGTCAAGGCTATTTATGCATACAACGTAATTTTGGGACCGTCGGTGCTTAACAAGTTCAAGGCCATACCATCCACCTATCATTTCAAGATGAAGTTCCCTACTGCAGATGGTATAGGAGAAGTTAAAGGTGATCAAAAAATAGCGCGAAGTTGCTACTTCACAGCAATCAAATCTTGTGGCGCTGTTAGAGAAGTCTTACCTATAGATTTTTTTGATAAATAAGATAAAGAGCGGGAACGACCGGAAGCCATGAAGGAATTGATTCTCATACATCTGGATGATGAGAATAAGGAGAAAGTAGCATACATTAGGTCTTCATTAAAGGCTGAGATTGCGGCTAATATTGTAACTTTTCTTAAAAAGAATAAGGACGTTTTTGCCTTGTCACCAAATGATATGACAGGGATTGATCCTAAAGTCATCACACATTAGTTGAATGTTGACCTTCAAAGAAATCAATCAAGCAAAAGAAAATGGCATTTGCCCAAGAACGAGAAAAGGCCGTAAATGAAGAAGTTGATAAGTTGCTTAAAATAGGGATCATAATGGAGATTCAGTATCCGAAACTGTTGGCTAATCCAGTAATGGTAAAAAAGTCTAATGGGAAATGGAGGATGTGCATCAACTTCATCGATCTGAACAAAACATGCCCAAATGATTTTTTTCCATTACTAAGGATTGATATCCTAATAGATGCAAGTGCAGGTCATGAGTTATTGAGTTTCATGAATGCTTTTAGCGGCTACAACGTTAGATAGAACAAAAGTTTCATTCATCACGGAACATGGTTTGTATTATTATAAGATGATGCCTTTGTTTCGAAGATGTTCTATGCCTCCCTTCCAACCTGCGCTATACGGAGCATCACAATTCGCAACAAGATAACTTTTCGTATCTTCCACCTATTTTTATGAGGCTTTATACCGCTTTTCTCCAAGCGCCAAAGCTTCCTCATTAGTGATCTCTAATAATGACACTTTCGCCATGAGACAATTGTTAGTGGCTTTGAGTTGAGATATCTCAATCTCATTTTTGGATAGAATCTATGGATTATAGGCTATGACCCCATCCTTCATGTTGATCTCTTTGAAATCAATATAGCTCCTTTAAAAAAAGGACATCCTTCATGTTAGAGACTCAAAAAATGTGTTTTTTCTTTGAAAAATCAATATAGCTCCTTTAAAAAAAAAGGACATCGCATACAAGTCTAGAGACTCAAAACATGTCTTTTTTTCAAAAAAGGACATAGCAAACAAGTTTGAGACTCAAAACATGTCTTTTTTTTTTTTAAAAAAAAAAGGACCTAACTTAGCTTCTTTAAAAAAAGGACATCGCATCCAAGTCTAAAGACTCAAAACAGTTTTTTTTTTTAAAAAAAAACCTAACTTAGCTCCTTTAAAAAAAGGACATCGCATACAAGTCTAGATACTTAAAACAAGTCTTTTTTTAAAAAAAAATAGACCTAACTTAGCTCTTTTTAAAAAAAGGACATCGCATACAAGTCTAGAGACTCAAAACATGTCTTTTTAAAAAAAAAAGAAAAGATCTAACTTTTCTTCTTCTTTTTTTTTTTGAAAAAAAACAAGTTTGAGCAAAAAATGTCTTTTTGTTTTTTTTAAAAAAGAGCTCTTTAAAAAAAGGACATCGTCAAGTTTTTCAAAACAGTCTTTTTAAAAAAAAGACTTAACTTAGTTTCTTTAAAAAAGACATCACATACAAGTCCAGTGACTCAAAATAGGTATTTTTTTTAAAAAAAGACCTAACTTAGTTCCTTTTAAAAAAAGGACATCGCATACAAGTCTAGAGACTCAAAACAGGTCCTTTTTTTTTTTAAAAAAAAAAAGACCTAACTTAGCTCCTTTAAAAAAAAGGACATCGCATACAAGTCTAGAGACTCAAAATAGGTCATTTTTTTAAAAAAAATGACCTAACTTAGCTCCTTAGAAAAAATTGACGTCGCATACAAGTCTAGAGACTCAAAACAAGTCTCTTTTTTTTAAAAAAAAAAGACCTAACTTAGCTCCTTTAAAAAAAGACATCGCATACAAGTCTAGAGACTCAAAACAGGTCATTTTTTTTTAAAAAAAAATCTAACTTTGCTCTTTTTTTAAAAAAAATGACATAGCAAACAAGTTTAAGACTCAAAACATATTTTAAACAAATCTACTATTTACAAATTGAATTCAATTACTAAGGAGTGGGGGGCTAGTGATATAGAATAGAATATCTCATACATCGAGATGTCCAAAATTCACGGATTAACAGATAAGTAACAGAAATTATCAAAGACTTATCTAGTCCATGGGAAGCACATATAAAGATTTACTCAAATCACATGATACATGTCAATCCTAATAAGATGGAGACTCTAGTTTGAGATGGACTCAAATCACGCGATACATGTCAATTTTAATGAAGACTCCTAGTTGTAGATGGACTCAAATCGGGGATGGTTACACATCCTAACAGATTATTTGATCTCAAGTATATATAAGAGGGGTTGGTTAAGATATGAGGTACGTACAATTTCCATCTCGCCAAGAAAACATTCTTGACCTCCCATCTGACTTGAGTGTTGGAGTGCATCCCTCCTAGAGACCAACCTCCGGGGACTTTGTTTTGCAGGTCTTGCCTGCGAAAGAGGCTAGGGTTTGGACGACGCGTGTTTGTCGTGGTCTCAAGATTCGAGGTACTCATTTCCTGTTTACACAACATTGTGTATTATATAATATGTTATTTTGCGAGATTCAAGTCTGTTGAATGAATTCGTTGTTTCGCGGGGGTTTGTCTCAAAATATGTGTCAAGACGAGTGCCAAGGTACTCAAAATGTTGAGTTGAACCTTTATGTCAGATTTTGCAAAACAATTATGGTTTTAAGTCTAAAAATTCGAGTTTTGGACATTAATTGGATTTAACGAGGCGACGTGTGCCCACGTCTCGATTTGCATGCCAAGACGGGTTGTTGAGAGTTTTGGAGTGATTTGGTAAATTTGCCAATTTTGGCAAAATTGTGGTATTTTTTGGGGATTTATTTGGATTTAAATTGAAAAGATAAACACGAAATTTAATAAAATAATTAATAAATTGGTGGGCACATATTGATACGGGGTCGAGGGTGACACGCGTAGGATGTACAATAGTGTGCACGACCAACGGTCGTCGTCGACACGCGACGATTTTTAAGGCGCGAAAATACATAGGAAAATATTATATTTGTATATTAAGTTATATATATAAATAATAAATGAATCATATAGTTTGAATTCTATAAAATTGTACATTGGATGTGCCTCGAGATGCGCGTAGCAAGTGTGTTGAGAATGAGAAATAATGTCGTAGGGTGGGGTAGGTGAATAATTGAGACGCCTCGAGTTGCGTGCCATCCAATTTTCAAGGAAATCAATTGGATTTAATTATATTTTTGATTTGCCTCGAGTTTTGTTCCTACTGATCTCGAGAAAATTTTATTTTATTTTTTTTTGTCAAAAGAGAAAATTTTATTAATAATCAAACATAAGGCGGTTAAGTTTGATGAGTTAGTTGGGGTTGTTAGATTGGCATCGAGATACTTAAACACGTATCTCGAGAAAAGTCAGGATTTAAAAACAAAATTTTAGATTTTCCTCGAGATTCGTTTGATACGAATCTCGAAGAAATCCTATATAGTATATCTTCTTCACCAAGGAAGCCACCAACATCTCCAAGCCTTCAATGCGATGTGCCGACATTGAAGACTCCGTTGACTCTGCCGAGACAATCATCGTCGCCATCATGTGTTCTAGGTGAACTACCATCTCACTTAGATCACTTGCTGCTCGGGTCGCCATCGTCTCCGAAACGGGGCTCTGATACCAATTGTCACGGGGCTATTAAGTGAGGGGTTTACTAGAAGAAAGTTTTTCTCGCTTAACCCAACCCGTGGTGCCTAAGGGCCACCTTAGTTCAACACTACCAATACTCAAAGTAAATGAACAACAAACAATGGCACCAAGGAAACGTTTTACTAAGCTCTCAATGGGAATACAACACTGGTACTCTATGATTCCCCAAGCCTAAAGCCCATGGCTATATAGATAAGCCAAAAAGTAGTTACATAACCGTCATGGACACATGTCCGATTACATTGATTCGTAGACTAAGTAAAACCTCACTCCTTGTGGTCAAGGCAGTTACCCAACTGCCTTATTCCCTTACTGCCACCTAGTTCCACAACCACCAGAACCGTTTGGTCAATTACCACATGCTCCATGTGTTCGGGACATTCTCGGACGTGCATTGGTCATTTCAAGGGCCATGATCAAGGTATCCATCCGTGCCTCAAAGTGACTTGATCCATGTTTCGCTTAGGGACGGGGACTACTCGGTGGTGCCTAGCTGAGCCTAGACACCTTGGGTGCTAGCCGGGGCTCGGTCGAGTCCCACTGACTCGGGGTGGCTCGGACCATGGGTCCATGGGTCTTGCATTGGCATGGTTACCCAAAGTATGCTCGAGGGTCTTCCTTGCTTCTATGCCCATGCCGGCCCCGGGAGAGGACACACCCTTCCTTATAGTAGATGTTAAGTCGTTCCCCGAACTCCAATAGAAAACATAAGAAATGAAACCAATCGTACTTTGACTTGGTCAACGCCTAAGTCAAGCTTTGTCAACCCTTGCCAAGGTATGCCTTGCTCGTGCCAAGGCGCGACCTTGCTCATGCCAAGGCGCGGCCTTGCTCGTGCCAAAGGAATCTACCAAGGTGTTGCCTTGCTCGTGCCCAAGGAACCTGCCAAGGCGCGGCCTTAGCTGGTGCTAAGGCGCAGCCTTGCTCGTGCCAAAAGGATCTTCCAAGACTCGCCCTTGCTCGTGCCAAAGTAATTTGCCAAGGCACGACCTTGCTCGTGCCAAGGCGCAGCCTTGCCCGTGAAAATTGGTATTAGAGCCTCGTTTCATATACGATGGCGACCCGAGCAACAAGTGATCTAAGTGAGAGGGTAGCTCACCTAGAACACATGATGACAACGATGATTGTCCCGTCAGAGTCGGCGGAGTCTTCAATGTCAGCACAGCGCATTGAAGGCTTAGAGATGTTGGTGGCTTCCTTGGTGATTAGAGGAGAGTCACAAGAGGCCATGATAGCTATGTGGGAATCCAAATTTGAGGAGCTTGTAGCGGATGTACGTTCTGTGGGAGAACTCACCGCCGAAATAGCCGCGATAATGGCTTTGGAGGTGAGTATGCTCAAGTTAGCCGTGGGTGGATCCTCGGAGGTTGCGGGTGCGGTAAAGCCTAGAACTAAGGTGCCGGAGTCAAAGAAATTCTCATGCAAGCGGAGCGCGAAGGAGCTTGGGAATTTTCTTTGGGACATGGAGCAATATTTGCTACTGTCCGGATGGAGTAGAACCAAAAGGTCATCTTGACCTCCATGTACCTAGAAGGTGACACAAAACTCTGGTGGAGAACTAGAGTAGACGATGATGCGGCTGCAGGTAGACCCGATATCGTGGATTGGGAGGTGCTAAAAAGGGAGTTGAAGGATCAATTCCTTCCTACCAATGTTGCTTGGCAAGCGCGGGAAGCCTTACGCAAGCTCAAACAAACGGGGTTGGTTCGAGACTATGTTAAGGAGTTTTCCTCTCACTTGCTGGGTATCAAAAACATGTCAGATGAGGACAAACTCTTTAACTTCACTATTGGATTGCAGTCATGGGCTCAATCCGAGCTAAGGAGGCAAGGGGTAAAGAACTTGCCGGGGAAATTGCTGCGGCTGATAGTCTTGTGGACTTCAAAACTAGTTCTTCCACGAGTGAGGGGAAGAACAAGGAGAAGAAGCCATTCAAGGACTACCATTAGAAGGGCGAGAAGAATCCATTCCCTCCTAAGCAAGCGAGCCCGAAGCCAGCCCCGAAAGCACACATGAAGCCCTCAACCAATTCCTCGCATAAGGGATGCTTCATATGTAACGCCTCACAGGCACGAGACTGCCCAAAGAATGAGAAAATCTTGGCCTTTATCAAGGAAGATGATGGCCAGCCCGGATGAACCCACTGCAATTGTTGAATGCCATTCAACAAGCCAAGACAAGCCTTTCGGATGGGCTGATGTACGTTGATGCGGAGGTGAATCAGAAATGAGTCTTGGCAATGGTGGATTTGGGAGCAACACATTCGTTCGTGGCGGAACACATGGTGGAAAAGCTGAGACTCACTCTTGTTGAGAATTCTAGCCGAATGAAAGCTGTAAATTCTGAAGCAAAACAAATTCAAGGAATGGCATTTAATGTGAATCTTAGGGTTGGGTATTGGGAAGGGAAGATCAACCTTATGAAAGTTCCCTCGGATGACTTTGATGTCATCATAGGAAATGACTTTCTACATTTGGGGAGCATTGCCTTGATGCCATTCTTGAGGGGATTGTTTGTGATGAACAAGTCCCATCCTTGCTTTGTTCCTGCGCTAACATGATTTCAGTGAAAGAGAGTACAAAGTTGTCCCACCTTTCAGCCTTTCAAGTGAAAAATGGACTACGGAAATGTGAACCAACATACCCGACGACCTTGGTGGAGACTAAGGCAGGCACAACAGTAAAAGTCTCTGATGTAGTTGCTGAAATACTAGAGGACTTAAGTGATGTGATGTCTTCGGAGTTGCCGAAGCGGTTACCCCCTCAAAAGGCGATTGATCATGAGATTGAACTAATCCCTTGCGCAAACCCCCAGCACAGACCCCTTACAGAATTGCTCCAAAGGAGTTAGAGGAGTTGAGGAAGCAATTGCAAGAGTTGTTGGATGCTGGATTTATTCAGCCATCCAAGGCACCCTATGGAGCACCAATCCTGTTCCAGCGAAAGCATGATGGATCCCTTCGGATGTGCGTGGACTACGGGGCACTGAATAAGCTGACAATGAAGAATAAATACCCTATCCGTTGGTGGCATACTTGTTCGATCGGCTATCATGTGCAGCCTACTTCACGAAGTTGGACTTGAGGTCGGGGTACTACCAAGTCCAAATTGAAGCTAGAGATGTCCCTAAAATGGCCATGGTGACTAGGTACAAATCATTTGAATACTTAGTCATGCCATTTGGCTTGACAAATGCCCCTGCTACATTTGTAATTTGATGAACAATGTGCTAAGGGATTTCATCGATCGATTTGTTGTTTATCTTGATGATATTGTAATTTACAGTCAAAACCTCCAAGATCATATGGATCACTTGCGGATGGTTTTTACTACATTGAGGGCTAACCATTTGTATATAAAGAAGGAAAAATGTTAGTTTGCTGCGCAAACGATCACTTTCCTTAGTCATGTTGTAAGCCAGGGTAAATTACAGATGGACCCAGAGAAGGTGCGAGCAATCATGGAGTGACCAAACCTCATGAAAGTCCAGGAGTTGCGGTCATTTTTGGGTTTGGCTAACTATTACCGATGATTCATGGAAAGCTACTCAAGGAGAGTGGCACCGCTGACAAACCTATTGAAGAAGGATCGGGCTTGGGCATGGACGGATCGATGCGACCAAGCCATAGCAGAATTGAGGAAGGCCATTGCCTATGAACCAGTATTGGGGCCGCCCAATTTTGACCTACCTTTCGAAATACATACTGATGTATCAGATCGAGCATTGGGGCGATAGTTGTCCATGAAGGACACCCCATTGCCTTTGAAAGTAGGAAACTGAAGGAAGCCGAGCAGAAATACCCGGCTAATAAGAAAGAAATGTTGGCTCTGATTCATGCTCTCCATCTTTGGAGGCATTACCTGTTACGAACGAGCTTCGTGGTGCGGATAGACAATGTTGTTATCACTTATTTCATGAGTCAAAAGAAGCTCAATTAAAAGCAGGCAAGGTGGCTGGATTCCTAGCAGAGTTCGATGCTCAATTCGAGCATAAGCTAGGAAGGCTTAACTCAGTCCGGATGCTCTTAGTTGCAAGGTGGTGGCTGAGATGGTGTCGACGGTGGTAAGGTTGGAAAACGAGTTCCTACCTCGCATCAAGGAGGAAATCCAGCAAGGACCCTGTTTGCTCAAAGATGTTAAAGCTAGTGGCGGAGGGAATCACTCGGAGATTTTGTTGCGAAGATGAGATCCTCTATGCTAAAGGAGGACGTCTATATGCTCCTAGTACCGGCGGACGAAGGCGACAACTTCTGAGGGAGACACATGATGCTCGGTGGGCCGGACATCCGGGCATGGAGTGCACTTATGCCCTCTTTCTGGCCTAAGATGGAGGAGGATGTGGATCTATATGTGCAAACTTGTCTTGTGTGTCAGCAAGATAAAACAGAAAGAAGGAAGGCACCAGGGTTGTTGGAGCCTGTGCCTATATCAGATAGGCCCTTTCAAAGTATATATATGGATTTCATCACTGGTCTTCCAAAGTGCCGGGAATGACTAACATTACAACGCTACTTAGAGTCTCCATCTCTCTACTAAATGCAAGCCGAACTTTCGTAGTGCTGAATCTCGTGGTCGAGCTGTAGTAGTAGCTGTGGTGACTGGGGCGGTCGAAACCAGAGCAGTCATCTGTGCCGACATGTAGGCGATGAACTCGACGATCTGTCGCTCCTGAGCGGTTGTCTGGTCAGACATCCTCTAAAGATTGTAAATTGATATGGTGGGAGGCTGACTGCCGCTAGCTCTAGTGTCTCCAGCCTCGCGCTAATCCCCCATCGGTGTCTTCAAGTGGATAGCAAACGTGAATCAGCTACTACGTGGCATAACATATATATATATATATACATATAGAAACTAACACGTATATATAAGAAATCTCCATCTCACCTTCACTCAATTCCCAACAAAATAGTTTCTAGGCAAGGATCATCTGGTTTCCACTTCTAAGGTTTATGTTTTATACGAGTTCGTGTTTTTCTTATTTATCCCTAAGGTTCTAATACCTAGGCTCTGATACCAACTGTGACGTTGGTATCACAATGTCTTAAGCCATGAGATTCTCAAAAATTTTAGGCTCTGATACCAACTGTGACGGCCCCTCTCCTAATCAGGGCACCGCCCGGCCTAATCCCATAATTAAGCCCTAATCATATCTACGCATGACTTAACTACGTATTAGTCAGCCTTTACAACCTAGACGTCTCTTTTCTCGTGTTCAGGATAAGTAATACACTTAATTAATTAGCGCAAGTCTTATTGATTATGCGGAAGCAATTAGCAACTTATGCGGAAGGCATTTATAAAATCCTAAGTGTGGAAAACCAGGAAATGACATCACATATATAAAGTCCTCAAAATGCAGTGAAATAGTAAAATAGTCTAAGTCAAGTCGGGGAACTAACGCTCAACCCAATATACAACCCCAAATAGTATCTAAAAGACGTATATAACATATACAATCAAAATATCAAAAGAAGACCTACAATCGATGCGATGACGTGCATGGCTCGGGGATAATCGCCGATCTTCTCTTTGCCCTAAGCATCTTTGGTAGACGGCTCTGCACCCACCGTCATAAAAGGACGGTGAGTACAAGAATAAAACAAGGTAATCCCCGATGACAAGTTTAATTTGCATTTTCAAATATTCAAATGGTATTTAAAAGCATATAAATGGGAAAACTGGAAAATAAACCATATGCGAGTAAATACCAGAGTTAAACAAGTGATACTGACACTAGGCTAAGTAGTGGTGATTTAGGTCCGGGCAGCGGTGAAACGTGTCACTCCGATTCAATAATCATATAGCACAAGGGACTCTAACTCAAGTGTTACCAGAGACTCTAACCCGGTGTTACCGGGGACTCTAACCCGGTGTGTAAACCACCTCGGGGACTCTAACCCCGAGTGTCATACAAAGTGTCAAGTAACATGTGCCGACATTCCCAGGGACTCTAACCCCGTGAGTCGCGCACACTTCGATCGAGTACGGGACCTAAATGAGAAAACCGATACTCCAAATCTTGTATTCGCTCTCCCACCCTTTTCCTAGGGAGTTTGGTGTCTCATTGGTATCATGAAATGATGGAAATATATTTTTTATACCCAATTTTTTAAATCCAAAAATCCAATGATAACCTTTACATATAAGTTTAAGTAATTATATTTTTGTATAAAATTTTTGTATAAATTGCATTGATCCTTGATATTGCATTTTTGTTCTACATGCATACACAGTTTGGGAGGATAAGGCGTTACGAGTCTCCTTATAGAGGTCTACTTGATTGTATGACAAGTAGAACTATTTAGTGTCTGCCTGACTGTGTGCACAAGGTATATAAAGCTACCTGACTGTTTATTACAGGGTACGAACTGATAGTGTCTATATGACTGTGTACTAGGTAGAACTATATTATCTTGAGGGGCTAGAATCACTAATATTATGCATTATGTGATTATCATGAGATCACGGTGAATCAGATCATATTTTGATAGACTCGAGGAACGATATTTGTATGGTTATTCTCTTCACGCATAATTCCTTATTATTATTTACTTACCACTTTCGGAGAACGTTATCTGATTGTGGTTGGATAAAAAGGGGATGGATTCATAGTTGTATTTAAATTCTTTGGATTATATTGTTGTTTAAACTACTTGGATCATTATGCATTTGGTTACTACAGGTGTACTGGATAATGTGGATTTATTTATCTGACATTATTGAATTTAATAATTGGGTAATGACACGTTTAGCGGCGAGAAAGGATAGGGAAAGCATTCCGACTATTGGTGATTTGTTCAATTCATTCCTATACATTTATGCATTATTTTTGAATATAACATATTGTATAAATGGGTTTTTGGGTTTATGTGAAGTTATAATTCATTTTGAAACTATTAAAATGTTTTGAGATGGATAAGGATTAAATTAATGATTTTAGGATGGACTGGAATGCCGAGGAACTGAGATAATAATGATTTAAGAATTTTGAAAACCTGAGATAGGTTAGAATGTATAAATAATTTTGGGAATGTGATATATATTGTTATGGGGTGGATTGTGAGTCTTTCAGCATTTCCACCAAGCTGAGCAGGTATGTGGAAAGATTTATGAAGACCGCGATTTTCGGTGTAGGCTTAGGAATAGAGGAGATGCTTGCAAAAAAATTTTTTATGAATTTTGAGGATTATTTAATTAACCTTTAATGAAATTTGAGGTACAAGATTCGTCTTATAATCCTTTTGTGGTTGATTTAGAATCATATTTGATAATTACTCAAATAGAATTTTAATTATTTATTTGGTGAGGTTAATGTTGCTAAGTTATCAGTGGATTAAGGTAATATAGGCCAGTAATATGCCCTAATTTAGTGGGGTCTGACATATATTAAGTAAATTTTCGTGTCTATCTGATCCATCACCATTCCAGCATCCCCCAACAGAAACCTGGAATTACACAAGTCATCCCATAACTATAGATTTCATATTACATCTGTCATCCCATGACAAAAGATCTTAAATTACAATATGATCAAAAAATGAAACTTGACACATCTTGTAACTCTCACTCATTCTCTAAATGTCCACTCAAAATGTTATTTATGTTATACTAGAAAGCAATTACCAATTCCGACTAGTCAACCCATTCAAATTGATGTGTTTTAACTTTCGCAACTCATTTTCAATCCGATTTTTCATCAAATTGAACCAACCTCTCGACAAAATAGTTTAGCTCCATAAAACGTCAATAACACTAGTTTTGGTTACATCAAAACCCAAAAAATTGATCTTATCTCTGTCCATGACATACTGAACACATACGAACTCATTCTCTTGCCATACTTAGTCAAACTTATACCAATTTGGACCCAATCTCAACCTCGACCACCGTCAAGTGATAGGAAACTCAAGGAAATGTATTGTACTAATTTCATTCTCATTTTACACTGCCACTGATCCTAACTTGAACGTAAAACGAGGCGAAATTCTCGTGTGATACTTAACACTTGTTTAATTAGTTATCAAAAAATAAATAATTTATTTTCACCCGTGCCCTTCAAACATGCGCTTGCAACCCCGAGTATGACAAAATGAGGATACACCTCAACACACCCGACTTTACGATAAAATATCATATAATACACACACTAAGCACATAGCATACAAAAATAAATGTACATAATGATCTCTGGTCTGAAACATGTGGGTCCCACCTTAGATACATAATCCCCAAATAAAATTTGAAATGCTTAATTAGTCGTCTAATCAAGTTTTATGGAATTCTCGCATTTCACAATCAGTTAGTTCTCATGTTCTGAAAATGAATGGCTATATTGACCATCTTGACAGACTTGGATTTGCTATAAGATAATAATTGAATACGGATTTGATCTAGAATTCATTGCTTAATAGTTATCACAATTTGTGATGAACTATAACATGAATAACATGGAGAAGTCTATCTCAGAGTTGCATTTGATCCTTAAAACTTCTGATTAGAATGTTGAGAAACCCATTGCTAATGTGTTGATGGTTCAGAAAGGAAATGCTCTGAAGAAAAAGGCAAAGTCAAGGCTAAAGTTGTCAAGGTTGTTGTGACTGTCACAAAGCCTATGGAACAAGTCAAGCCTCATGTTGATTCCACTTCACAGTCTTAGAAGGAAAAGGAAAAAAAGGAAATTGTCATTTATGCCATGCACCTAAGCATTGGCTCAGAAATTGCAAGCTTTATTTTGAAGATATAAAGAAAAAAGAGTAGTGCGACTACCGATTCAAGTATTTATGTTATTGAAGTGAAATTGTCTTCAACTGATTCCTATGTAATAGATACTGGATGTGGATCTCACATTTGTATTCATGTGCAGGGTCTCACCAAAAGTAGAAAGCTAAAAAATGAGAAGTCATCATACGAGTTTGAAATGGAGCAAAGGTTGTTGCATTGGTTGTAGGATGCTATGAGTTAATTTTACCTAGTGGACTTGTTTTAGTTTTAAATAATTGATATTATGTCCATGTTTTGAGCAAAAACATCATTTCAGTTTCATGTTTTGATTTCAATGGTTTTAATTTTATTATCGCGAATAATAAATGTTTCATTTCTCGTAAAGACGTTTTCTATGCGAATGCTGATTTGTGTGATGGTCTTTATATTCTAAACATGAAAAGGTCCACAAATACTCATATTCTTAATGTAAATACAAAGAGGTTCAAGTCAAATGATTGAATCAAACCTAGCTCTGGCATTGTCGTCTTAGCCACATAAATGAGAAACATATTTTTAAACTTCATAAACATGGACTTTTGGATTCATTTGATTTTGAATCATATGAAACATGTGTATCTTATTTACTAGGCAAGATGACAAAGAGTCCCTTTACTGGACACAGTGAAAGGGCAAGTGATTTATTGGGTCTAATACATACTGATGTATGCGGTCCTATAAACATAATCGCTAGAGATGGTTATCAGTACTTCACTACTCTCGCCGATGATTTCAACAGATATTGTTACGTGTATCTCATGAAACATAAAGGTAAATATTTTTAGATGTTTCGAACATTTCAGAATGAAGTGCAAAATCAACTTGGTAAAACTATTAAAGCACTTCCATCAAATTGAGGTGGTGAATATTTGAGCATAGAGTTTGATGATCATCTTAGAAAATGTGAGATTGTCTCACAATTAACTCCCCCAGCAACTCCACTATGGAATTGTGTTTCTAATAGGAGAAATCAGACTTTATTAGATATGATTTAATCTATGATGAGTCATGTAGATCTTCCTATTTCCTTTTGGGGTTATGCCTTAGAAACCACTGCGTTTACACTGAATCGTGTTCCTTCTAAAGGGGTTGATAAAACATCATATGAGATGTGGTTTAGGAAAAGACCAAGTTTGTTTTTCCTTAAGATTTGAGGCTGTGAGGCTTTCGTATGGCGACAAATCTCAAAAAAATTATCAGCCAAATCTATCAAGTGTGTATTTGTTGGTTATCCTAAAGAAACTAGAGGATGCTACTTTTCTAACCTCATTGAGAACAAAGTGTTTGTTGCTCGGAATTGTGTCTTAATGGAAAAAAGAGTGTATTTCAAAAGATAACAATGGGAATAAAGTAAGTCTTGAAGAAGTTCAAGAACAAGAAACAAATACTCAACCGCTAGTGAGAGATCAACAAAGTCATGAACTAATTGAACCTCACATGTATCACAAGGCCCACGTAGGTTTAGTAGGGTAAGACATCAGCCTGAGAGATTATGAATTTCTTATTAATGATAGGAGTGAGGTGTTTCTTGTAGATCAAAATGAACCTACTACTTATAAAGA
This sequence comes from Stephania cephalantha, assembly GCA_039657325.1. NCBI lineage: Eukaryota > Viridiplantae > Streptophyta > Magnoliopsida > Ranunculales > Menispermaceae > Stephania > Stephania cephalantha. Next base: position 16,171,488 of record CM077567.1, on the reverse strand, counting down.
GGCTGTGTCTAGCCCTAAGACATATAAATGGCTTAGTGCCATGAATTCTAAGAAGCAATCCATATATGATAACCAAGTTTGGAACTTGGTTGATTTAATTGAAAATGGTAAGACCATTGGATGTAAATGAGTTTTCAAGAAGAAAATTGACATGGATGGCAATGTGCATACTTATAAAGCACGGCTAGTAGCAAATGATTTCAGACAGACTTAAGGTGTTGATTATGATGAGACTTTTCTCCTGTAGCCATGGTTAAATCCATTAGAATTCTAATTCCCATAATCGCATATTATTACTATGAGATATGAAAAATAAATGTCAAAACAACTTTTCTAAATGGAAAGTTACTTAAGGACATGTATATGACACAACTTCAAAGGTTTGTTCATCCTGAGAATTTTAGGAAGGTGTGTAAGCTTCAAATATCTATTTATGGATTAAAGCAAGCTTCTCAAAGTTGGAATCTTCATTTTGATGAAGCAATTAAGGAATTTGGTTTCATTTAAAATGAAGATGAGCCTTGTGTATACAGGAAGGTCAGTGGGAGCGTGGTTGTTTTCTCGGTACTATATGTTGATGATATATTACTAATTGGAAATGATATCCCAATCTTGCAGAGTGTCAAGTCTTGGTTAGGGAAGTGTTTCTCAATGAAGGACTTAGAAGTTGTAGCCTACATCATTAGGATTAAGATCTATAAGGATAGATCTAAAAGATGATCAGACTAAGTCAGAGTGCTTATATAGACAAGGTACTGAATATGTTTAATATGCAAGACTCTAAAAGAGAGTCGTTGCCAATGTCTCATGGTGTAAGGCTCAGCAAGATTCAATGTCCAAAAACTAATGATGGGTGAGAGCGTATGAATAAGATTCCATATGTATCGGCTATTGGATCTATCATGTATGTCATCTTATTCACTTGACCGGATGTATCATATGCTTTGAGCGCAACTAGCAATTATCAGTCCGATCTCAGTGAGAATCGTTTCATAGCAGTAAAGAACATTTTTAAGTATTTGAAAAGAACTAAAAAGTGTTCTTCGTCTATGGAAGTTTGGAAGACGTGTTTGTTGTAAATGGTTACACACATGCAAGTTTTCAAACTCATATAGATGACTTCAAATCGCAGTTTGGATATGTATTTACTTTGAATAGAGGCGCACTGAGCTGGAAAAGTTCAAAGCAAGAAACTGCGGCAGATTCTACAACATAAGCTAAGTATATTGCAGCGTCCGATGCAGCTAAGGAGGCAATTTGCATCAAAAGTTCATCTCTGAACTTGGTGTGGTTCCAAATATTGCTAACCTTGTTTGCTTGTATTGTGACAACAATGGAACGATAGCACAAGCCAAGGAACCAAGATCACATCATCGATCCAAACATATACTTAGACGTTTTCATCTCATTCGAAAAATCATTAAGATGGGAGACGTGAAGATTTGCAGAGTTCCTATAGAAGACATTGCAGATCCTTTGACGATGAATCTTCACAAGAGGAAACACGATGGTCATATTAGGTCATTAGGTATTAGATACATATATAATTGGCCCTAATGCAAGTGGAAGATGTTGGGGCATGTGCCTTAGGTCAATCTACAAATATTTTTTATCTTATAATTTTAGTTAATAAAGTTGAGGTTTTCATTTGCTATTTTATTATAAATGATTGCATGTTTACCTTATAGTAGGATCTATGAGTATTTATTGAAATATCATAAATGTCCTTAATCGAACATTATACTAGGAACTATAATGAGTTAAGACTAGTGTGAATCTTAATTGATGATCATGTAATGATCATGTGTATATGGATACGAATCAAAATCATAAGTACTTATTAGGGAACAAGGTACTGGACCGACCCGCTATGAGAACACCACATGGATTAAGTCATATGTGTTACTCATGATATGTATATCATTTAGTCCTACGACATGAGATAAACATAGACTTCAATATTATGAGCATGGTAATTTGACACAATCAAACGTCATCTTAAACAAATGATTATAAAGATTGTGATTGGTTACCTTATGAATAATATGTAAAGGTGTGTAATCAAGATATAATTTGTCACTCTCATATAGAAAGATATCAGCGGATCCCTCGATATGATAGACTGATAATGGCCAAGTATTTGTGAATTGATATGATCAATGTCAGTTGGATGTTTTCAGTTTACCTAAAGATCGAGACTAGTACGATTGAACATTAAGGGTGACTTTCCATGTCTTATGTTTAATCAAAGGATATCGCATGACAAAAGGATATGATATATGTTATTCATTAGGTTGTGTCGATTTTGATATTCATGCTACTTGGGTAGTCATAATGCCTTGCTAGAGACCGCTTATGGCTTGTGTACCAAAATGGTTTTTGGTTCACTGCCAATGTCGCATGAACATATTGGGTCGCACACAAAGAATGACTTTGCACAATTTGAATTGGTCAAAAGTAATAAATTTTATATGATAAATTTCATGACATAAAAGCCCTTACAATTTGTTATGTAATAACTTATTAATAGGGGATGTATGTATAATTTGCTTAAACTGCCTAAATACAATAGTTGTATTACGAATATGATTTTAAGTGAGGGTTTATCTACACATATAAATAGAGGTTGAAACTGTAAAATGAAATTAGATTTTTGTTTTTGCTATTTTCGTGTTCTCTGGATTTTTGGAGAGAAAGAATATCATCTTCTATCTCTCTTGAGGCTAGCACTCCAAATTGTGGTCACTATTCGTGTGTGGATTTCTGATAGAGGACGCGCACTTGAACGTTTTGGAAATCAAACAATCAGAGAAGGAAATCACGAAATCAAGTATGACTTACTTTCATAGATCTAGTTTAATGAAACTTATTTTCGATCCTATCGGGTTTTTCAAATTTGTTTTGAGTTTTTCACTACGTTTGAACCCCAAAACCCAACACTTTAATCATAAGAGATCATTTAGGGAGTTGAATCAACAAAGATTGATGAGCTTAAACGATTCAAAAGCCAAAAATCATCACTTTGATAAGTTTAGTTTTGTGTTTGTTGAAGTTTAATTTAATGTTAGTGATGAAATCTATATGAATTATGTTGTTTGTTGATTGAAATGGTTTATTACCTTACTAGAGGTTCTCCCTGATGAATTTAGGGAGTGTTTGTTGTTATTATTATATGAATTTGTGGATGGAACAGTGGCTGATGCCTTGTGTAATGTCGAGATATACAGGGTGGAGCGCGCTCCCTTCATCAGTGAAGATGAACTCAGCTACTAGAACCTACTCCAACCACTGAGGGAGCGCGCTCTACCCAGAAAACAACAAATAAGCTGAGTTTTGATTAGATTTCTTAAGGACTTGGGACTGATTTAGGGGTTCTAAATATAAGGTATTGGACCTAAATTGATTTCAAATAGTTTGTGATAGCTGTTAGATCCCCGGGAAAGCTTGAGCGCCAAAAAAGTTAGGAATCTGAAACGGAAATCTAGACCAAGGTAAATACAGATTCGCTTATTTATCAATGTTGTCTGACTATCTTAGTATATGTAGTTTGTATAGTTTATAAATTGAAATGGTAGATTATGTACACTGCGATGGTTTCAATAAATAGGAAACAATGTTTAAATGTGATTCATGAGAGTAAGTTCCTCGAACTGATACCATGTTATATAGGAGATAGGTTACCTTCCCATGCCTATATGTAACTTCCTACTCAGTTAGATAGGTTGCGTGGATTACATACTCACTAAAGGGTTTCAGATAGAACCATTGGGCATTTATGCATTGGATGAATAGCTCATCGACCAATGTGTTGGTCGAGCAATCACATTAATGGCATCTGTGGGTAATTGACCATATTTTTATAAATCAAATGGGAATCACAAAGTGTAATAATCAATGATAATTTGATTTGCATCCGTTATTTATTGAATTATATGCTTAATTTACATATTCTTGTTAGCTAATATTTGTGCATATTGTTATTGCATAATGTTCTTGAGTATTATATAGAATGTCGATGGCTATGTGAATCGCTACTTACTAAGCAAGTTGGAGCGCTTACCCCAAATCTAATATTTCAAGTTCGCAACGTAATGCTTCAGCGAAGGACGAGGAGAAGATTTAGATGTCTTGTTATCTTTTCTATGATGTAATAAGCCTTCTTGTACATATATACACCGTTTTATATATTTTGTTGTATATAAACAGGGTTGGGAGGTTTATAAATGAGGTTTTGGGTTTTGATAAACTCTGTATAACCATATATTGTTTGAATATCGAAAAAGTTTTAATTTTTCGATGTGTATACTTTGTATTGTTTATTCGACATCAATATACAGGTTGAGCTTATCAGGTACTGATGGAAATGATGCTAGCTCTAGTTAAGTTTGGCTAGGTTACCGAGGCTTAATTAGGGTTTCAGGCCGAGTATCGTCGTAATCGAGATATGGGATGCTACATATTAGCTAGATTATCAGCTATCAACAAGATTATCACCCAACGTTGCCAAATAAAGCCTAAGTGTAAACTGATGCGATGTACAAGATCATAGATGTAATAAATTTGAGTGTAATTTAGTTATCTAGCACTGCAAGTTAGTTACAAGCGAGCTAAGATGACAACACGTGTACACTAGATTAAAGGTTGTAATACTTCTTGATTTCTATAAATATAGTGACTCTCTATGTGCGTTTAAGTTGATGAAACAAAGAGAGCGGTTCCTGCTAGCTTAATGAATTCTTTGTCATTTTACATGGTATCAGAGCTTCTAAGGTCACGCGATGCAGGATCCTGGATCACTTGCATCTCCTTCGTGTTCTTCGTCGTCAAGACACCAATAGCGACATCCCCATCTATGCCCACTCCATTCAGTAACTTTTTGAGCAAAATTGTTTCAATCAAATTAGATGAATCAAATTTCTTGCTTTAAAAATTGATTGTTGTTTCAGTAAATGAATGAATCAGATTTGATGGATTTCACTTCGAAAGAAATGAGTGTCCTCCGCAGTTCTTGATCGAATCTAAATAGATTGATCCAAAGTATGAAGATTAGCACTCAAAATCGGATTCTGGTGGCGTGGCTTCTCAATTTTTTGACATATCAATTGCTTCACAAGAGTTAAGTTATAATTCATCATCACAATCGCTTTAGAGAGCAATTGAGTCATTGTGTGGAGCACAGAACAATGCTCATATTCAATTCAATCGAACAACTCTTCAGACATTACGGACTGAATAACTCGAGAAGATGAAGGAATTATCAAACATATTAGCAACTGTTATTGAACTGATCTTGATGAGAGATATGATTTCTTGCTCGTTAGATGGTAAGAATGTTGAATACCTTCCGATAACAACAGTGTTGTAGGAACGATGAGATCTAACTTGACCAGAATCACAATCATCATTGTTGAGTTTGAAGCAAAACTAGTACAACTCCAAACCCTAGTTAGTATAAATTATTTGAATTTGCAATCATCTGCTCAATCGACAAATGTGGTTGAAGTAAAACATGGTAATTGAGTGCTGGAGAAGTGCGGACCGAAATAATAGTCTCTCATCAATTAAATAAGACTTCCTAATGAAGTATATGAGTGATGCTCTCTCTCAATTAGTACCGAGGCCTTTTGAGATAAAACATTACACATAGCTGTTGAAGTTCGTTAAGTTAAGGGCAATATCAGTGCTAGCAGAGATCCACGGACTCACGCACGCGTGTGTGGCGCGACCTAGTGAATCTTAACATGGTATCAGTGCTCACTATTTGGTCGGGACAATGTTGGGGTTAGAGAGAAACAGGGAGGGAGAGTGAAAAAAAAGGAGTAATCAGACGAAAATAAGGAGAAGAAGAGAGACTTTTATTTCAATGTTCATACGTCTCTTATTGAATTCATAGCTTATATATTGTGAGACTACAAACCCAATTGTAACATAATTGTGAAATATGATAATGACAATAAATAACTACTATCAAAGACCTATCCTAAGTCCATATCCTCACATTTTATTCTCTAACGAGCTCCCAATCACAAAATCCACCAACTTCATTGGAGCCTTATGTGCCCTGTTGCTCTTTCTGATTTGTCCTTGAACATCTCTTTGGTTGTCCCCTGCATTGTTACCCCCATGTGGGAAAGATACCTTGTCCTCAAGGTCAAAATCAGGAAAGTCTTGAACAAATTCAGTGACAGGTTCCCATGTAGCATCCAATTCAGGTTGACATACCAGTGGACCAAAACTTGAGTAGTAGAACTTGGCGAGTGCAAAGTATTGCATGAGGCCGCAACATCGATTGAGAGCCGAGGAAGTCAAGCGGTAGAGGGGCCATGGAAGTAGTAGCAGGGTCACCAACATATCGCTCTAGAAGGGAGACATGGAACGCATTGTGTATCCTAGCTGCAATAGGCAACTCCAACCGATATGCAATAGGGCCAATGCGAGCAAGAATTTTAAAAGGACCATAAAAATGCTTGCTAAGCTTATGATTGGCACGATTGGCAACCGAAGACTGTCGATAAGGACGTAATTTAACAAAAAACCTTGTCATCCATAGTCAAGAAGTGAAGGCAGAGTGCGACTAAAAACAGCCTCATATGGAGTCATTTTGATTGAGGAATGCCAAGCAATGTTATACGACCATTCAGCCCAAGGAAAATATCGGAACCATTTTTTAGGATAATCACCTGTGAAACATCGTAGGTAGTCTTCAAGGCAATTGTTAAGGACTTTGGATTGGCCATCCGTCTGAGGATGGTAGGCACTACTCATAAACAATGTAGTATTCTACAGCCGGAACAGCTCCTTCCAAAAAGTACCCATGAAAAGATGGTCACGATCTAAAATGATGGAAGATGATATGCCATGAATGCGTACAATCTCGGCCATAAAAACTGATGCCAACCAAACTGTAGTGATGGTTGGTTCCAAATTAATAAAATGAGCATGTTTGGAGAGGCAATCCACAACAACCAAGATAGTCGTCTTGCCATTAGAGAGGGGAAGATGAATTATCAAGTCCATTGCAATTGAATCCCAAATCTTGCCAAGAATGGGCAACGGTTGAAGGAAGCCTTGTGGAGCTATATTAAAAAGTTTAACTTGTTGACATACAGAACAAGCCTTAAAAATGTGGTTACTGATTGGCGTGATTGAGGCCGAAAGAAAACCGCAGCAAGCCTAGTGAACGTGCGACAGATTCCAACATGTCCACCAGTTGGGGTGTTGTGAAACTCTTGCAGTAGTAAGGATTGAATGGCAGATTGTAAGGGAACATGTTAAGAAAATTACAGTAGTTGCTATATTTTCGTAGTTTAGGTATTTATGTAGTTTCTATATTTTGGTATTTAAGTAGTATTAAAAAACTTTCCTTATTTAAAAAAAAAATGTTAAAGAAATATAGCAACTACTATAATTTCCTTAACAGAACAAAAATGAGGTCTTGATGAAGAAGGTGACCCTCAGTTACGAAGCAAGAAATTCCATGGAAGGAAGGAAAATTAGCCATCAAAGTTCGACCACAATCAGTTTGTTGATAAAAAGTTCTTAATGTCTGCAAGATAGCATTAATGGGCTTAGAAACACCTTTTAGAGCATGGAGGGTCGGTTCAGGGAGCCTAGAAAGTGCATCAGCAGCACCATTTAGTTGGCCAGGCTTGTAAAAGACTTCAAAATCATACCCCGATAGTTTAGTAACCCACTTTTGTTGCTCCGGTATGTGGATCGTTTGTCGCAAAATAGTGCGTAAGCTTTGATGATTCATAACCACCAAAAATTTGCGGCCTAACAAATATTAACGCCATTTACAAACGGCTTCTGTTAGCACATACAATTCGCGAACATAAGCTGAAGCTTTCTGTAGCGCGGGTGGAAGTACGTCGCTGAAGTAGGCAATGAGGTGATCATGTTGCGATCACACACCACTAATAATGCCAACACCTGACACAAAGGTATGCACTGTAAAAGGAGAGTTGAAGTCGGATAGTGTGAGAATAGGTGTAGTCAATTAAGCATTCTTCAACGCAGTGAATGCTAAAGTGGCATAGTCTCCCAAACAAAAGGCATCCATTTGAAGCAACTGAGTAAGCGGAGCCGATATAGAAGCAAAATCCTTAACAAGTTTTCGATAATATCCAGCGAAACCGAGAAAAGATCAAAGTTGTTTTAATGAATGAGGCTCTGGCCAATCACGAGTTGCACGAATTTTATCCGGATCCACTGCAACACCACAATACGAGATCAAGTAACCCAAATAAGAGACTGTGGTAGTCCCAAATGCATACTTAGAATACTTGACGTGCAAATGGTAGACTTGAAGAAGTTACAGTACCGAAAAGAGGAGCTCTAAATGGGTGTGCCAATCTAGACTATAAACATGAATATCATCAAAAAAAAACAAGCACAAATTTGCACAATAGAGGCTTACAGATATGATTCATAGTGGCTTGGAAAGACGACAGCGCATTGGTTAGACCGAATGGCATGACAATAAATTCATAGTGTCCCTATGAGTCAGAAATGTCATTTTGGCAAGGTCCACAGAATCAATGCGCAATTGGCGATACCCGAAGCGGAGATCCAATTTAGAAAAGACACGAGAACCAAATAATTCATCCAATAATTTATCAACATTGGGAATTGGAAACTTGTCTTCGACAGTTATGGCATTGAGAACACAATAGTCTACACAAAAGCACCACGAACCATCTTTTTTTTTAAGGAGAACTGGGGATGAAAAAGTGCTCGTACTTGGTCGGATAACCCCATCGGCCAGCATCTCGGAAACAAGTTTCTCAATGACATCCTTCTAAAAGTGTGGGTACCATACGACCAAACATTGATTGGTGTAACGCCTGGTGTTTATGGAATTCGATGATCGGTTGCTCAAGTAGGAGGCAAAGTACTAGGCTTCTCGAAGACAACTTGGTGATGGAGTAATAAACACCGCAAGTCAGAAGGAAGGGAGGCTTCATCTTTGAGGTGAGTTGAATCCATAAACCCAGAAATAGTTGCAGAGGTGAAAATAAGAAGCAGTTGCATTGGAGGACTCAAGATGCTTCACCTATTTAAGAGAGAGCATAAGTCAAGTCAGGAGTTGAATCCCATAGAGACGGACCGAACCAGAATCAATTGTGAACTCGAATCAATTGTGAACTCCATAAACATGTTGTTATAATCAAAGGTTGTAGGCCCCAACGATGCTATTCATTGGACTACCAACACAACATCTGCGTCATAAAGAGGAAGGACGTATAGGTCGAGCGTGGATATGAGTGATTCAAGTCAATCGTGACCTACTTGCAAATGCCAGAGCAACCCAACGTATTGCCATCACCAACGGTAACCTCCAATTCTTTAGTGGGTTGAATAGGGATGGCATTACCAGTCAGGGGCGGAGGAAACACATCCTCAATTACGGCCAATTCAGGATCATCATCATTCAAAAGGCACAAGAACTATTTAGAGTCACATATATCATATGCCTCGACAAAAATTTGTCATCACAATTATAGCAAAGACCCTTTTCTCTACGGGCCGCCATTTCTTCCCTGGTGAGACGTTTGATAGGTAAGGAAGGTCGTGGACTTATTAAACCACTAAGATTCTGTTTGGGGGCTGATACGGATTGAGGAGCCGGAAGGGTGTAAGGAAAATGTGACTTCACATTCCACACTTCTTGAGTAGATGAAGGCTTTGGAGAAGTCAATTTGTCATTGATGAGCTTAGACATACCTATAACCTCACGAAGTGAGGCAGGTTTGAACAAAAAGAATTCTCGTTTAATGTCGTCCTTAAGTCTATATAGAAAGCAATTAAGAAGATTTGTTGGAGACAAACCCAGACATCTAGTAGACAGAGTAGCAAAATCATGCATATAAGCCTATAAAGTAGTGCTTTATTGTAACTTGAAAAGGGCAGCCTCATTGGTTTTGAAAGGAAGAACGACCAAAATTTACTTCCAAGTCACGGAGGTGGGGTGGATTATGGAGTAAGGGTGATGGGTCAGTAGGCAGAACGTTAGATTTGGGAGGATGTGCTGAGGAGGCTGATGCGGTCGATGAAGGTGTTATTACGGTGGAAGTTGCCATTGGAGTAGGCAACAAGGCTTGTTGCTTCTCCAAACAAGTGACTCGAAGGTTCATATCTGCAAGATTTTTCTGAATACCTTCAAATATGGTGTAATTCTGGGAGAAATTTGCGGCATGTTGTTGGACTATTTCGATCAGTTTATCGATTTTCTCAGGTAAAGAATCCAATCGGGTGGATTGCTCTTGTAACTTGTCAATCACTTCCTTGAGCACGCAGTAGCAGGTTTGCATAACACCGTCCATCATGAAGACTCAACGAAAGCACCAATGTTGGGGTTAGAGAGAAACAGGGAGGGAGAGTAAAGAAAGGGAAAAAGTAATCAGAAGAAAATAGGGAGAAGAAGAGAGAAACTTCTGTTTCAATGTTCATACGTCTCTTAAATTTATAGCTTATTTATTATGAGAATACAAACCCAATTGTAATAGAATTGTGAAATATGATAATGACAATAACTAACTGTTAGACGAGAGGAACTTGCAATGATTTCAAAGCGTGTAACACCGCCACTTTCCTAAAGGAAATTTTGCTCTCTACACCGCAAAGTTAGCAAATATCCTAAAGGATACGATGAAGTAAAACTCAACTTTCACTGCGGTAGTGAAAGATGAAAACAAGAGCAATCTTTGGTGAATTTCGAGATGATTTCTTCCTTCTCAAACCTCTCCTCTTATAGAGCATTGGTCATGACCAGCTAATGTTGGAGAAGTGGCGGTGGGCAGTCAACTTCATCCATTGATGCATTGAATGGAGTAATGGAGCGACCAAGCAATTGATGCAATGGAGTAGTGGAGCAAGAATGGAATAATGGAGAGCGGTTTCAACCGCATCCACTCACCAATTTACTAACTACCCATTTAATCTCGAAAATGGTAAAATTAATGGTAAAAAGTTTTACCCATGGTTAGCTTGCACACATATACACACACGCGCATAAAAGCGTGCCTCGTGCTAAGTGCTAAGTGCGCCTATAAAAGCGCCTAAAATGCCATATGCGCGCAGCACGCGCGTGTGGATCACTTTGCATACACTTGTATTTTATTTTACACACACTGTATGGTGCAAGAGTATATATACTCTTTAAACTTGAAGTTCTAACCAATGTGGGATTAAACATTTATTTTGAAAATGTTCAACAATCCCCCGCCATTTTCAAAATAACCAAATTATTCAATCCACGAAATCTCAAACATTATATGCATAACTAATGGTATCTTGCGATTTGAACCACTAATTTGTGAAAAGTTCATTACATCATATCGAATTACATGGTAGATAAACTTTGAACCAATGATTATATTCGATATGTAGCATAAACATATCACGCATATAACTTACACCAAAGAAATAGCCATAAATATCCCGACACATTCAACATTGGCCTTGTGTCCCGTATCTTCTCGTGAATGTCTTTGGAGCCAAGCCCTTGAACTCCTTGAAGCGGCCGCACTTCACATCCACATAGGTAGTCTCCATCCTAGTACCCCCGCAATTTAAGCACTTTTAGAAGACTATTAAGAGATCATCTCAACCTCTCTCTTTACATGCGAGTACCGAGCACTAACAACCTTGGGATGGTTATTAAAATTTAGTGCTCACAATACACTTATAATGAAATTGACCGCATTGAACTCAAGACTTAACGTAATGTTAGGCGTCGAGTTGAGTTTCCACTATTGGTGACCGTAATTTATGGGCTTGAGACTCATCCCTCTTGATGTTTTATTCACCAAGTCTCTTGGCAATCCTTTAGTAAGGGGATCTCGCCAAGTTTTGACTAGATCTCACATAGTCAATCGTGATAACTCCTATTGTTATCAATTCTCCGACACAACTATGTCTCGAGTCCAATATGTCCGGATTTTCCATTGTACACTTGGCTATAAGCCCTTGCCAATGTGGCCTCATTATCACAATGGATAGAGATTGGAGCTACCGGTTTAGGCCACAATGGTATCTCGTAATAATTCACGTAGTCATTCGAACTTCTTTTGAAGCCGAGGGCCAATGCAATAAACTCGATTCCATGGTAGAACCACCATTAAAGTTTGCTTCTTTGACGCCCACGAGAGTGCACCTCCAAAGAAGTGTGAAAATCCACCCACTTGTGGATGCATGATTTTGATCTTTCACAATCCAACTTGCATCCGAAAATCCTTCTAAGGCCGAAGGATATCCACTATAGCATAAACCATAGTTAATTGTTTTCTTTAGATATTTCAAAACTCTTCGAATTGCAAACCAATGCAACTCGCTTGGATTAATTGTAAATCTACTCAACTTTCCTCCGCCAAGGCAATATAGGCCTAGTGCATGTCATTGCATACATTAAGCATCCAATTAATCTAGAATACTCCAGTTGAAACCTGGATTACTTGTATTTTTCACTAGCTCAATACTTGAATCTAGTGGGGTAGAAACAGGGGCACAATTCAAGTGATTGAATCTATTGAGAATTTTCTCAATATAATGAGATTGAGTTAGAGTAATACTCCCCTCATCTCTTACAATCTGAATTCGAGAATGACATCCGCTTGCCCATATCTTTCATTTCAAACTTGCTTGAAAGAAAACTTTTGGTCAACTAAACTTGTTCCAAGTCGGTTCCAAAAATCGCATGTCATCTACATAAAGACAGATAATGACACCATTGCCTTTTCATCAAACTTGCTATATACACATTTATCGATTCATTTATTTTGAATCCAAAAGCAAGTACAACCTGGTCAAATTTTTGGTGCCCTTTGTTTTGGTGCTTGCTTTAAACCATACAATGATTTTCGCAATCTGCACACTTTATTCTCATGAATCGGCATTATAAACCCTTCAAAGTTGTTCCATGTATATTTCCTCATCAATTCTCCATTTAGGAACACTGTTTTAACGTCCATTTGGTGGATGACCAGCTTGTTTATAGCTGCAATTGCAATAAGCAATATGATAGTAGCAATTCTAGCAACTTTGGTGAATAGGTATCAAAATAGTATATTCCATGCTTTTGGGTGAAACCCTTAGCAACAAGTCTCACTTTGTGTTTTTCAATGGATCCATCAACTCTTCTTTTCCTTTTGAAGAGAAATTTGCATTTAATGGGTTTACACTCGGAGGTAGATCAACTAGCTCCCAAGTGTTATTTCCCATTATTGAATCCATCTCATCATTTAATGCCTCTTTCCAGAAAATTTGCATCTCTTTCTTTCATCGCCTCCTCTCTTGTTTGAGGATCGCCTTCCGTATTAAAACAATACGGAATTTGTCTAGTTCTTGTTTCTCTACTTCCTTCAACTAGGAATGTATAGAAATCGAACCAAATGACTTAATTTTCCGAGCTCGTTTGCTCCTTGAAGTTCAGAACTTCTACTAATTCTTTGTCATTTTCAATTTCTATGACTTCCTTCCCTTTTGGTTTTCTTCGGGAATACTTTTGGGAACATATTTAAATCTTGTCTCATCAAAGATTGCATCCCTTGATTCAATTACGGTGTTCACGAAATCGAATTATTAGGCTCAATTATCATGAACCTATATGCCTTCTTGTGTTGTGCATATCCAACAAATATGCACTCCACTCCCCTTTCACCTAATTTTCTCTTTTTGGGTTCGTGTACTTTTACTATCGCTTTCTACAAACCTCAAACTCTTAAATAATTAAGATTTGGTTTTCGCTTATTCCAAAGCTCATATGGGGTGACTTTATTCCTCTTTTGTGGAATTCTGTTCAAAATATGGCATGCAATCGAATGCCTCTCCCCAAAATCCACTACTCAAACCGAGTTTGATAGCATAGCATTAACCATTTCGGTTAAAACACGATTTTTACGCTCGGCCACACCATTTTGTTGTGGTGTATAAGGTGCAGTAGTCTCATGGACTATTCCAGAGTGGATTCAAAGTACTTTGGATCATAGTACTCTCCTCCCCTATCAGACCTTAAACATTTTATAAAGGTCTCACATTGCAATTCAGTTTCTGCCTTATAGGCCCGAAACTTAACCATTGCCTCATCTTTGGAATGCAACAAATAAACATAACAAAACTTGCTATAATCATCAATAAATGTTATAAAATATTTATTGCCTCCTATTGATGGTGTACTATGTATGTCACATACATCAGAATGTATTAAATCAAGCAACTTTGAATTTCTTTCAACATTAGGAAATGGATTTCTAGTTATTTTTGTTTTCATGCATGTATTGCAATTTCCTTCATATTTATCAAAATAAGGCAGTAATTCCAGATTTACCATATCATATAATTTTCTGAAATTAACATGTCATAATCTATGATGCCATAAAAATGAAGGAGACTCAACAAGATACGCAGAAACAATATTCTTATTAGATAAAGCGATTACATTGAGCTTAAACATGCCCTCATAAGCATTCCCTTCCCTACATAAACACCTCCCTTGGAGAGTACAAACTTGTCACCTTCAAAGACAAGCCTGAAACCAAACTTATTCAAAAGACCACCCGACACAAGATTCTTCCTCACTTCGGTGCATAATACACATTAGTGAGTGTTACAACTTTGCCGTAAGTAAACTTCATATCAACACTACCTATGCCTTTAACATGGACAAGTAGCATCATTTCCCATGTACAAGACATTATTTTCCTCTACTTCCTCCATGGTTTTGAAGAACCTCTTATTCTTGCAGACATGTCGAGTAGCACCGAGAATCAACCCACCAATCCATATCATTTTCAACGACGTTGATTTCGGATATCATAGCAATGAGATCATCATTGTCGTTTCCCGCACCTTTTGCAAGTCTTGAAGGAAGCATGGTTTTTCCTTGCTTCCTCTTCCAATGATAACATTCGGACTTGAGGTGGCCATCTTTCCCAAACCAACAAGTGACTTTCTCGCTTCTTTTGATTCTCGATTTTGGTTGTTCGGTTTTCCCGAACCAAGAAGCTTTTTGAAGCCACCGGGCTTGTTAGCCTGTTCGGGAAGGGCTTTTTGAACTTAGTTTGCTTCCATCACATGCACCTTTGAAATCTCCCGAGCATTCTGCTATTTTTCATTTTCCTGCATGCGACAATCCTCTTCTACACGAAGATGGTTAGCAAGTTCATCAAGAGATATGTCCTCTTTTTTATGCTTAAGAGTTCGTTTGAACTCCTTCCAGGATGGGGGCGGTTTATCAATAATAAAAACACAACAATGGTTTCATCCATGACAAGATTATGTTGAGAGAAATTATTTCTAATCCTCTCAACTTCACGAAATTGTTCCATGACGGACCTTTCATCAACCATTTTAAAATTAATAAACTTTGATATAAGGAATTTCTTACTTGTCGCATCCTCCTTATGGTACCTTGCCTCCCAATTTCTCCCGAGCTCCTGGCAAGAGGGGACGTCATGGTAGAGGTCGAACAGTGAGTCCTTCATGGCGTTCGAATATGACCTCTCGCAGTGTGGTCATCTGTTTCCCATTTCGCCTCTTCCCGATTTGCTCGACAGTTTCATCATCGACTCCATAGGTTTCGGGTGCATCTAGAACATACACCGATGAAGTGCCACCACAGAAATGCACTCGCTACGCCACCTCAGAAATCGCCTCCATCAAAGCGATCCAACTTCACAATGTTAGCCAAACGAGTTCTTTGATTGAAGCCATTGCAACGCAAAAAAAACTTTCCTTTAGATTGTTAGAACAGAGGGACTTGCAATGACTTCAAAGCGTGTAACACCGCCACTTTCCTAAAGAAAATTTTGCTCTCTACACCGCAAGAGTCGCAAATATCCTAAAGGATACGATGAAGTAAAACTCAACTTTCACTTTGCGGTAGTGAAAGATGAAAACAAGAGCAATTCTTTGGTGAATTTCGAGATGATTTCATCCTCCCAAACTCTCCTCTTATAGAGCATTGGTCATGACCGATTGGAGAAGTGGACATCAAGCATTGATGCAATGGAGTAATGGAAACAAGCATTGATGCAATGGAGTAGTGGAGTGGAATTCCTTTCAACTTCATGCACCCACTCACCAATTTAATAACTACCCATTTAATCTCGAAAATGGTAAAAATTAATGGTAAAAAGTTTTACCCATGGTTAGCTTGCACACATATACACACACGCACTATTAAAGCCCGCGCTAAGTGATATAAAAGCACCTAAAATGCGCCATATGCGCGCGCCACGAGCGCGTGGATCACTTTGCATAACACTTGTATTTTATTTTACACACACTATGTAGTGCAAGAGTACATATATACTCTTTAAACTTGAAGTTCCTAACCAATGTGGGATTAAACATTTATTTTGAAAATGTTCAACAGAGAATACAAACATTGTAATAGAATTGTGAAATATGATAATGCCAATAACTAACTACTATCGAAGACGTATCCCAAGTCCACATCCTCACGTTTTATTCTCTAACGAGTTCCCAATCACAAAATCTGCCAATTTCGCTGGAGGCTTACGTGCCTTATTACTCTTTCTGATATGTCCTCGAACATCTCTTTAGTTGTCTCCTGCATCAGGTAATTTCATAAAGAAGTACATAAATAGATACCTTTTCCGAACTTGTACTGAGGCCTTTTGAGATAAAGCTCCGTAGTTGAATGTGATTAAGTTAGGACTCTATCGGTACTAGTGAAGATCTGGTGGACAAGCACCTGCACGTGCGGGCAGGCCTAAGATGAGAGTTTTAATATGGTATCAGAGCTGAAAGACGATATAAGACACCTTGGATAGATTTCGATCCAAAGTGAAGTGTTGGAGATGTGTGGGCCTAAATAATAGTCTCACATCGATTAAATAAGACTTCACAACGAAGTCTATTAAGCGATGATCTCCTTTAATTAGTATTAAGGCCTACTGAGATAAAACCTCACACCTATAAGTTGAAAGTGGTTAAGTTGAGGGCAATATCGGTGTTGGAGCCCGGAGTGGTAGATTCCGAGGAAGAGGTGGATTCAAATCAAACAAGTCCTACATGTCAAATACGGAATAAAATTGGGCATTCTGTAGTTGCACGTTACTATATGAACTATATGAACTATATGGGAGCAAATTCTAACAAAAGGTCACCACAACCACAGTTTGGTCAAGCTCCATCATAGTTTCAACCTCAGATGGGAACCTTTTTGGCAAATCATATGCCAATGAATCCACAACAGTTCTTGCCAGTTCCTTAGAATGCACATAACTACTTCTCTTTTGTTGAATCAGTTCCAAATTTGTCATGGTATGCAAACAGCGGAGCTACCTCACATGTGACATCTAATCAAAATCAAATCACTAATAGCTCACCTTACTCGAGTAATAATTCTTTGGTGGTTGGTAATGGTTGTCATTTACCTATTGCATTAATTGGTCACGTTAAAAATCATCACAACAGTCATCTCCGAAATTCTCAAATACAATGTGTATTCCCAAAATTCAAAAAATAAAAAATAAAAAAATCTTCCGAGCATCTCTCAATTAAGTCATGACAATGATGTTTTCTTCTAATTGTTTGGTGAAGGATATTCACACTAATCAAGCTCTACTACATGGAGTACTCAAAAATGGCTTGTACCAATTTTTCGGTTCTCCCCCTAATCTCACAAGCAAAGCTACTGTCAAAACTTTTATGGCTTCTCAAAGACAGCCAAATCATTTATGACATTTGAAATTGGGTCACCCCTCCCTCTCCATTCTTCAACAAGTTCTGGAAACACACATCAAGGCTCCATCAACACCATTTAAATTTTGTTTTACTTGTCCTCTTGAAAAGCATCATGCTCTACCATTTCGTTTGTTTAATTCTTGTAGCGCAAATGTATTGGATCTAGTTTATACTGATGTATAGGGCCATGCACCAGTAACATCTCATGATGGATACAATTATTACTACATCTATTTTCTTGATGATTGTACAAGTTTTTCTTGGTTGTTTCCTTTAAAGAATAAATATAATGCTTCTCCTACTTTTTGTTGCCTTCAAAAATCTTGTGCTTCAGTTGATGAAACAGGGAGAGCAGCTGCTTTCTTGATGAATTCTTTTGAGTCAATTTACACTTTTGACTTAATTTTGTGCTTGCCAAATACAGCCTAATGGGTGTGAGAAACATTGTCATTCCAAATTATATTCATCAATTAACGAAAAGAAGATACCTATCTAAAGCATATAAAAAAATGCTACCAAAATGCCTAGGTATATTCAATGCCACGTAGCATTTTTCGCAATGCTATCTTGTCTGATGCTATTAAAAGAACTCTCATTCAGTGCATAAAAAGCTCTCAAAATGATATTAAGACTTTCAAAAATGAATGGTGAATAAAATTACATGATCTTCAATCACTTATTGCATTTCGCCATATGTGAAATAAAATAATAGTTGCTTTAAAGGCACTTCAGCTCAACCCCAATGATTTAATTTTTTTTAACCCTCCTTAAAAATGACTCATATGCCCTCACGAATATATATATATATATATGTTTGACTGTCTTTATACTCAGATGATATCAGGCGACTTGTAACTCTTCAGGCACAGGAGGTAAGGGTAACTGATAAAGAGGCATTGGCATATTTGGTGGAAGTTCAGGAAGCTTCCAACTTCAGAACCTGAATTGCTCGTCTCACTGATGGCCTTAGACTCTTATCTGGGTGTGCACACCACAACCCAACAACCATCAATCTTTCCAATCAATCTTTCCACTTGTTTTACATCTAACTCCTCCCCTACCAATTTATTATCTATTGCTACTGAAAGTGTTCTACTCCCATACAGACCCCAAATCCACTCCACAATCCCCATTTCAACTGAAACCTCCTCAATGAGATGTACTGATTTCCTCCCACAAGCCATCCCTAAAGCCACAACTCCAAAGCTATACACATCTGACTCTTTACTAGCCTTGCCTGTGCTTATGTACTCTGGGGCCAAGTAGTGGTCTTGGGGCCTAGCTCATGGTCCATTAGGCGAGCTAATCCCAAAGTCCCCGAGCTTGGCGTTGAAGTTTGAATCCAGCATTACATTGCTTGATTTGATGTGCGGTGCACCATACATTGCTCCCAATCTTCATGAAGTTAGAGCAATCCGGAGGCCAGCCCGAGCGTTATCTTGTATGTTGAGTCCCAGTTCAAAGGAGCCTTCTTCCCAAACAGATGAGAATCCAGACTTCCATTAGGCATGAACTCGTAGACTAGTAGGAACTCGCTTTTGTCATGGCACCAGCCGATGCGTTGCACCAGGTTCCTATGCCTCAATTGGCTAATAGTCTTCACCTCTGTTATATATTCTTTCTTCCCTTGTTTGGAGCCTCTAGAGATCTTCTTCACGGCCACGACTTGGTTTGATTCGCTCAAGAGTCCTCTATAAACACCTCCAAATCCTCCTCCAAGCTTTCCATCATCAGAGAAGTTGTTGGCAGATCACCAGTTATTGAAGTGTAGAGCACCTCCTCTTTTTCTTTCATTGCTTTGAGTCCTCGCCTCCATAGAATCATTAAAGCTGCACAAAGCCCAGAAACTAAAATACCTGAAGGAACCACCAAACCCACCAAAAGTTTAGTCCTCTTTTGATTCTTTCCCTTTTGGTTCATGTTCAAGCTTGAACTGAACTCCTATGTTTGCAGTACATGTCGCTCTACAATTTGACCTGTCGCGGCTGAGAATCCAACAACAGCCTGTTCAGGCAGGACTTGCTTGAGATCAATTCTGTGAGCTAGAATTGCTTCATTCCCTCTGTAAACAGGATTGGTGTCGTATGTCCAGAACAAAATCGAGTTCTTAGCAGTAGCATTGTAAGTGATCCAAGCATTCGCCATCTGACCAGAGTGCAGACTAGTGTTCTAAGAAACATACTGCGCCGAAGCAAGAGAATTCACGCTGATTCCAACGTGTTGATCAACACCTTTTGGATCCCATTGAGAGTTCCAATAGGAATCGAACTCAACTAAAATTATCTGATTTGTAGAGTTGGCACTAACAGATGTGGTTTTAAACAGGCCCAGAAATCCTCCTGGAGAGTTAGGTGGGATTTGAGAGCCAACTGGGGCCAGAAAAAATGCAAGTCCATGGCCAAAAGATGGAGCTCCATTTGTGTCAATGAAGGAGAAATGGGTACTAAAATCTGTGACCTTACCAGTATCCGAGTCCCAAATTTGCAAAGGTTCAGCATAGGTGACTCGACCAGGTCGGCGCAAGTAATCGATATCATTGAATTCAATGGTTCCTAAATTTGGATCAGCAATTGCAGTTCCTTCATAGAAAATATTAGAGGCACCGGGCACAAAACGAGAAATTTTTGAAATTGAGGGGCTGAACATGAAGAAGAATGAAGAAGAACAAATAAAGCAACCACAGACACGTTCTTGGAAAAGAAAAGCAGTAGTTGTACATGGCTCATGACATTGGGAAAACAGAGGATGTATGTAATTGTACTACAAGACTCGAAAAGAGCTAACAAGTCATAACAAGTATTCAAGCATATATATGAGTGCCAGTTTTTCTTGTCAAGGAATTTTTTTTTCAGAATCTCAGTCAAGGACTTGATAATGAATTACAAACTACTTAGATATTTAATATTGAGAACATGGAAGTTTTTCTAATATTGAGAACATGTAAGCCCCTAACAGTGTGCTAATGAAAGTCAAAACCCCATAATTTTTGCATTCTGTCTCTACATTTCATCATGTAATGCATACACAATATCAATATCAAATTCAATTGATCGTTATCTATCAAGCCTATATGAATACTAATATAATAACTCGTCATCTATGTGTACATGAAAGCAATTCACACCCAAGTATAGTCAACACAACGATAAAAAAATAATAGTACTAATTTGATATTTTATGCAAGCTTTACCTAATAGATTATGATCATTGACAAATCGTGGCAATGATCATCCGATAACGGGCATAGCAATATCATAGGTTGTCTGCATATTAAAAAGGATGCTACATAGTTGATAGAGATGCATTATGCATCTCATATATACACCCCTTTTACATGGGTACACATGAATGATACCTCATAAGAAAATCCTCATAGCCAAAGCATATCTAGTGAGATGGATGAGACATCACCTCCTAAATGACATGGTTGGAGAGGTCTTAGGTTCGACTGTTGTTGGAGTCACTAATCCAAAAAACAAAAAGGAAGAAAATCCTCATACCACCTCACTCAGTCAAATCTACGTTATATCACATTATCAGAAACAAAATAGTTGAGAGAAGTTATTGATCTTGTCACAAACATAGAAAAGTTAATAAGAATAAACAAGAATTTTAAACGGAATGTATGTATTACTACAACTAAGCCATACACCCTCAATGACCCCATATCATGAGGGGCACCATCAGAATTGTCCGCAAATGAGTTCACTCCATAGATAATTTAATGTCAAACAAATTTCGACCCAGACAAGCAGAACAAACCAAGAATATATTATATATGTACCTAAGCCCTAGAAACTCATCTTTTTCACTGCTATGTACGTTATTCTGGTTATTTCGATCCATAGAAACAGAAATGGAGTTAAAAGAATGTGTATCCCAGGGCCGACTACGTCAAGTTTGTCACTGCAATTGATTGGTATCTGCTTTTCTTTGGAGAAAAATCGATCCCATTATAACAGCTATGCCTGTGATTGCAATGGTGAACAGTAGACGTCTCTGTGACAAACCATTTGGCTGCCTTCTTTCAGCATCATGGTCTCTTTCAGGTAAGGCGGCATCCCTTCACATTCATAAAAAACAATTCAGTAAATAGCTGAAGTTATCAACTGCTTTAAAAATAGCTTGAATCTAGACCAGTGCAGGTAGAGTGATAGAAAATATAACACTTTTGGATAAAACAGCCTACCAAGAATTTCAGAATGTGGAGCTGTCATAGCATTTAGGTTACAATAGAACATGAAGCACAAAAGCACAGTTATGATATATAAATAAGACTGTCCAACACATCCCAAAACAATCTACACCACTAATATATACATATACTTCACTTCATCATATTAAGATACGTGAAAATATTTGTTGGCCATGGGCATAGTTCTTGAATCTTGACACCTTTGAGTATATCATGTCCTCATTATATCATAATTACAAAGCCTTTTTGAATCTATGATAAAAGATCACGTCTCACATTATTAAAAAAAAAAGACTATAACAGCCACAAGTGCATATATATATGAGCACTTACATCCGAATTGAACATCAGATTTCAAACATAATAGCACTATGTTATAAGAATATGAAAAGCAGCCTTCGTATAAAATTTAATTTGTAATTTCTTTTTGGCTTAATAGGCAAATATATCCTAATGTTTCACGATTTTTGCAAAAATATCCTTAACGTTTCGATTTTTGCAAAAATATCCTAACCTTTTAGTTTCATGCAAATTGTATTCTAGCTTGTAATTATTATGTATCAAACCACAATCAAAGTAATGAATGGTCACTAGATTACATATCAATTGCATTGATATGAAATAATATTCTCAATCATATGCATAATTTTTTATATTTTCAAGTGTGATTCACTAAAAATTAGGAAGTGAAGATACAATTTACAAGAAATCAATAGGTTAGAATATTTTTGCCAAAATTCAAACGTTAGGATATTTTTGCAAAAACCTTGAAGCGTTGGGATATATTTGCCTATTAAGCCTTTCTTTTTTCAAAAGATAAATGTTTAAAATTTTAGTAGTCTTCAATAAAACTGAAAATAGTATTCTGAAAAATCAAAACAAGAACGTCAACCCAGATCCAAAGTTTTTAATTAAAATAATTCCCAAATTTGCATTCATGTGCAACTTTAACATAGCTTACTTGATGATGATGTTTTTAACCCCATTTGGACCCAAGCGCCAAATCATTCTTGGAAAATAAAATAAAATAAAAAAGAAAACCCCAAGGACGTACAGATAAGGACTATGCTCTAACGATTACTGGCAAGAAGAAAAATGGTTTTCTTTGGGAAGCCAATGACATCCTCAAATTACCTCAAACTATCCTCATCAAGAATGAGGGTGTCAAGCTATTTAACAGTCCAAGAAAACCTACAACACTGGTACCAATTCCAAGCACAAAAGGAAGTGCAATAGAGGGAAGTTGGCACCTCCACTTCCCGAGAATTTGGCTAAAATTGTCAACCAAACAAGAGAAGTGGCAACTTCTTGGGAAGTCCACTTCTCCCCTCGTAATGTTTAAAAAATTGAACTGATGCGTACGCCTCAAGGTGCACGTTATTTATTCTTCTTTCTTTTCATCCTTTAGGAGAAAACTAGAGGGATTATTAGTTCAAATAGGTCGAGAAGCCAAACAACAGATACAAAAATAACTTATACAAAAAAGTAGTGCATTGATAATTTGGAAAAAAAAAAAAAACACCTCCAAACTGTCTACTAAACAATATGTAACAAACAGCGACACATTAACACATGTTATGGATGCATTAGTTTAGTTGGACTCCAAGATTATTTTTATTATTTCCGCTATATCTCAATGGACAATAGCCTACTAAGTTTTTTCAGTTTACACAAGTGTAACCATCGGTAAGCAATCTGAACTGGAGCATAATGATCTCCCCCCTCTAGGAAGTTATAGTTCCTTGTCTTGACTTGGTGCCGAGTTAGTTCATTTTTATTTTAATCACCACTTTCACCCAAAAGCAATGTTTCACTCAGAAAATCAACAGAATAAAAATTGCAGAATTTGACGGTAAAGGGGTATAACTAAGATAATTAAGGATGCTTCAATTTGAAAGGGTTTAAAAGATTATGAAAGCACATCATTATCAAAAAAAAAAAAAAAAGATTAAGAAAGTACATTGTTAACAGCATTGACTTCACAGGCCCAAGACCCTTTAGACGGTTTCTTATTCAAAAAAAAAAAAAAAAAAAAAAAAAAAAAAAAAAAAAAAAAAAAAAAAGAAAGAAAGAATTATTACGGAAATAGTAAGAAAACTCACTCAAGAAAATTTCGTTTCAAGGAAAACCAAAGGGGAAAAACAAAAAAATATAGAAAGGCACTAGTATCGAAGAATAATTAGGGGTTTGCAACTCTACCTCGAAGGTCCTGGGTTATCATCCAACCTACTGCTATGAAACTTAATGTCATGATCATTTCGTTCACGCAACCGAATATATCTGCTACATAGATGACAAAATTCCGTCCGATTCCCACAAACTTCCTGCATTAGAAACCAGTACTTATTAGAGCAAAAAAAAAAAAAAAAAAAGAATTAAAGAATGACATGCATCTAATGCCAGAACCATCAAAAGTTGTAACCTGATGCTTGAAAAGATCAACTGCAGGTAGTGGAAACTCGCAGTATTCACAAGTGACAATCCTTTGGGGGCAATTTTCGCCTTTATGGACAGCTAAAATTTCACGATCTATAGTCTCACTGCATAGTGAACAAGCTACCTGCTCAAATACAATTTCAATCAATAAAAGCACTTAAAACAATATTGATATTAAAAAGCAGACTAAAATGTTATAAGAATTATTTAGCATTACAAATTGAGAAAAAAAAAGAGCAATAAATTAAGCGATTCTCAAGGAAAATAACAGCAATATTGAACAAAATAGAGTATTCATGGTTTGCTATAATGAAGTTTTCCTTCAAAATAACACTCGAGCAAAAAGACAGATTTTCCAACCAGAATTGAACCAATTTGAAATTGTCTATTTTAGTATTTCATATTATCTTCTTATTTCATGCAATTATACGAGTAAATCTAAATAGCAAATGAATGATTCAATTAACAATGGAACCAACTAGCACAAGATTAAGCATAATACTTGCAACAGCAGCAAACCACAAATTTGAAGTCTATTATACTTATTATTTAACCCTCACAAATAGACTGAATCAATCAGATTTCTTTTTCAGATAAGAGGACAAATGAATTTTTAGGCAGTATGAACCCATATTCCGCCTTCTCATCCCGCTATAAGTGTTCGATTTCTAATTCTTTTGCCAAAATATAAACCCAAGATTTTATTTGCAACCGGCAACATTGTCGCTTTAGTCTAATTATATTAAAAAATTCACCTATATTCAGCCTTCTCTTCAAAAGTTCTTCTATTCCTTCAAAGCTACACACTTTATAGCACCTCCAATGCTGTAGAATCCCAAGCAATCTTGAAGACCTTGCTTGTTTAATTTCTGCCTCTTCTCAAGAATTAAACATCTCCGATAGGCAAAAGCATTTTTTTGTTAGACCTTATCAAAAATTACAATGAAAAATGCCCAAAAGATAGGGTTACAACATCTAGAGGGCTTAGGAAAGGGGATCCACTCTCTTAATTCTTTTTAATGATAGATGTCCTAAGTAGAATCATAGATAGAGAAGTGCAAAGGGGCAACCTACAAGGCTTCATTGTTATGGGCGAATATATAATTCATTTTCTCACTAGCGATTTGCAAGTGACATGCTTTTCTCATTAACAAGGGCATTTTTAACGCTTTGATTGCCATTTTGAATGAGTTTTGAAATATTCCAAGATTAAGGATAAATACGGCCAAAAGTGAGATCATTGGGATCAACATTGAAGATGAGAGTGTTTGTGATAGGGCTGGAGATTGGCCCCTTGTCTACTTAAGTCTACCTCTAGGAGATTATCCCAATAAAATTGATTTTAGGCACTAGTGATTGAGAAAATAGCTCTTAGATTGAGTAGTTGGAGAAAAAGTTTCCTTTCCAAGTGAGGAAGATTTTGCTTAACCGAATTGGTTCGCAAGCCTATTCCCACTTTTTTCATGTTTGTATTTAGGATGCCATGCAAGGTAGTCAAAACCATTTAGAAGGCTTTTAGGGATTTTTTGGCAAAGAGTTGAGGAAAATAGGAGTCATCACCTTATTCATTGGGACATTGTAGAAAAACCTACATCAAATGGAGGATTGACATAAGAAAACCTCAAAAAAGAGTCAAACACTTGCTTTGAACTAGCTCTGGAGATTTCCAAGGGAAGCACAAGCACTTTGGCACAAGATGATTAAAAGAATTCATGGTTTGGACATCAACAAATGGATGAAAAGTGGCTCCTACATTAACTCATAAAAGACAAATGGAAATTGATTCGCTCTAATATGTCTACTTTTCCCCATCACATTTTCATTAAAATGGATGAAGGATCATCAGCGAGGGTTTGGGAGGATCTATGGATAAGTTACACCCCCTTGGCATACAATTATCCTAATGTGTTTGCTCTTTCATGTCATCATGAGTGGCTAGTATCTCACTTTTTTTAAGATTGGCTAGTGTCTCGCTTTGTTATTCACCATCATGTCGGTAATGGGAATTAATAATTATCATGAATGAAATCTCTTTTCGCCAAATATAATCCCTTCGTGCTTTCAAAAGAAGAAGAAGCATTGCTCAACTTTCTTAGAAACTAAGACAAGTAAAGATCCCTTCTAATTCAGTTGATAAGAGAGTTTGAGGCTTTGAAACCTTCAGGAATTTTACATGCAATTTTTTTTACAATCATCTTAATGGTCGTCCTAGTTTCACTGTGCATCAAGTCTTTAAAGAGCTTTGAAGGTCATTTTCCCACCAAAAGTTAGATTTTAGGGTAGATTTTGTTACATGGTGGTCTAAACACTCATAACAAGCTACAACAAAGAATTCTAGACTTCTACATTTCACCTTATTGCTGTCATCTTTGTATGATGAACAATGACACGGCGAATCATTTATTATTTGATATCACGTCAATTATCAAGAGTGGAATAGGTGGGAGCTTCTTTCGAGTGAAGGTATCTCTGACCCAAGCTCATTGAAAGGGGTGAGGTCGGCATTAGAGAGATACAAAGGGAAAAGCAAAAGAAAACGCACAACGGAGCAGCCACACTATTTGTTCTTTGAGAAATAAGGCTTAAGAAGAATTTCAGGGCTTTTGAGGATAAGACCAACTCAATTGACGTGGTATAGGAATCCACACGACTCCTTGCAGCAAGATGGGTTTCATCAAGCAAGTTCTCAAAAAACAAAGGTTACAAGTTTTCAGATTGTCTGTAAGCAAGCCTTATCTTTTCTAAGCCTTTTTTTTTCCTTTTCTTTTTCTTTCTTTTCTTTGGGATTTATCTGCAGCTGCTTTCGATGTCTTTTGTGTTTATGACAATGGAGTTTGCAATGGTTACTCTATGTAAGTGAGGACTAGCAATTACTCTATGTAAGTGAGGACTAGCAATTACTCTATGTAAGTGAGGACTGCTAGTCCTCTGTTAATCTTTTGTACTCCACTTCTATGAAATAAAAGTTTTGTTTACTATCAAAATTTTTTTTAAAAAAAAAAAACCACAATGAGAAACATATTAGCACACACAGGGAGATAACAAATGAAAAATGGTGATATATATTCAGATATATAAATGTGTGTACCGGAGCATGGGTGTTTGCATAGTGTTCCTCAGCATGCTTTCTCGGGACCATATCTCCACAAACTTTACATCTTTCTAGATTTCGAGAGCAGTGTGCAAAATGCAAATCGATATTTGAAACAGGTATCGCTCGATCGCTGAAACCATTTAAATGACAAAAAATCAATCAATGCTAAAAAAGACACTTAAGAAACACCCCCAACAAACCAATTCCTTGTCGAAGAATTCTATAGAAATGTAGTCAAGTATGTCGCATAGGAGTAAAAGAAAATGCATAACAAATGTAACCTTCACAGGAAAACATACAAGAAGATTGATTTTCAATAACATATACATGCATCGCAAACTGGAACAGCATCTACACTTAGTCATGTCAATTACAACCGATTCGAAAAGTCCCTAAATTTGATCGGCACGCCCAGAATTCGATGACCCCATCAGCACAAACCGCCGTCACAGACAACCGAATTCCACATCATGAACATATTCATCCACCAAATCTCGGTCAAATCAAGAGAAAACTTGAATGCCAGAACAATAAAAATCTCAAGTTTAACATGAAATTCACAGAACACAAGCAAAAGAATCAAACATAGCGGTCAACTACCAATGACTGCAGAGACTCGTTGCTTGTTCAGAAGGAATCTCCATGAAACCCTAGAATCAAAACCTGCCGACGATCCTAGATCCTCTGCGAACCAAAGAACAATTCAAGCAAACAAACAGCGATCCGCGATCAGCATAACACAAATTTCACAAGATCGACGAAGAAGGAATCGACTCGAATACGGATCGAATTGAACCCTCGATTTGGGGCTTTTCAGGTTCCGATTGTGAATGAGAGTTCCAGCTGATCGAGTTCCAATGAAATTGTAGTTGAAAATTGCTTTCTTAATAAGTTTTCACACGCCATTGGCATACGCATTTTATTGTGATTGTTGATTTCTCGGTTGATGTATGTGCGAACGGAAATCGATGTGCATCCAAGGGACTTTCTATATGGAAACGTCGACACAAGATAAGTACGTGAAGAAATTAAAAATATACAATTACAAGATTTGAAAACTTACCAAAAATGAGTGGAAATAGTTTTGTGTTGCTTGTTGTCTTAAGTCTATAACACCATAATGCATCTTATAATCCTATTAATTTTTATAATAAATAAATAATGTAGTTTATGAGCTTACTGTTATCAATTCGAAGTGAATTGATATTAATGTAGGAAGCTCAATGATTCTCCTTCAAATCTATAAATAGAGTATCTTGTAACCATCATAAGTGTGTCGAAAGTTATAAGCCTTATGAGGACGATAAAATCTTGGTGGTTTTAAGATACAAAAGACTTCCGCAGATAATTCTCTATTTGATCGAGTTAGTTATTTTTAAAAAACGTTTACAAGTTTCTGATTAATCATCAATATATTTTTTATATAATAATAATAATAATAATAATAATAATAATAATAATAATAATAATAATCAATTCTCAATCTCAAATTAATAATTAGTTTAGTTTTAAAAAGTTAAACTAATAATTAGTTTGGTTTTAGCAATTGTGATTTGTGGCGGTCCAGCGCCCCGAGGCCGCCCGGTGAGTTGTTGCGCACATCCCGCAACCCTGCTAACGTATGGCACCACGTCAATGCCCCTCGATGTGTGTGCTATTCATCGTATTCTTTATATTATTTGTAGATTATTCGAGATATACGTTAAATTACAAGTATGACTTGTGATTTTTAGAGTTTCAAGTAGGTAACCAGTAAGGTTATAGTGGAGTCTTAAGGTACATAAACATGGAATTTTAATCAACTTTTAAGTTTTATAGAGCATCGGTCCTACTGTGGAAAACCCGAAATAGAGTAAACTGTATATAAGGAAAAAGTAAATATATACAAGTACATGTGTCTCATAAGTCTCTCATAAACCCAAAATATATAACAAAACACCAAAATAAATACCTACGAGTAGTGTGCCGAATAGTGGGTGAACTCAGAGATAGTCGCCAAGAATCCCCTTACCCTTACTCATAGAAGGATCCACACTCAGCCATCACAACAAAACATATGATGATTCTAGTAAGTAAAATTCAAAGAAACTCATTAAGCATTCATATGATAAAGTAAAGGAATTTCAATAAATACAGTTAAATAAACATGCGAAATGTAAACGTACAACTGTAAATGGATCATCGCATGTGTAAATAACAATAAAGTGCAAACGTGTGTGCCCGTCCCGATCAGACTAGATCATACTTCAGATCCCACAAGTAGGCGCACCCAACTGGCCCATCATCTGGTCCTCTCGGTGGTCGCGTAGACCCACGATGCACTGACACATGTACCAACAAATTAGCTTGGTTCGTTATTCACCGAGGACTCTTGATACACATGTTATGGTCTAGCATGGCATAGACATACAACGGAATACCCGGTATGAGTAAACTCAACCAACCTTTCAGACAATGACACAAACATAGATAACTGAAGTAAATAAGGAATAAAACAAAAAATTATTGAACAAAATAGAGTAAAACAATAATGAAAGCAAGTAAATACTCAAGTGACGTTCCATTGGATTTTACAAACCTCAATACGCGCTCAGAAAGCCTGAAATACACCAATCCAACCCCCACCCTCCCGACTAATATACTATAGCCCCCGAGTCCCTTGTGATCCATTTCAGTGTTTTAGAGTGACTTAAAGTGTTTAAATTAAGTTTAGAGTTCTATTTCTTAAAACAACCCAAATTGGAATCAAATCCGACCAACAATATTATAGAAATCATTTGTTCAAATTTATAGCTCCAAAACTCATGATTTTCGGTCACAAGGCAGCTAACATATCCAACAATAATGTACTAAAAGATGAGCTCATTCGGATAAGAATTAAGAGATTTATGCCCTGTCAACGTTCATTTAAAAAAATCTCGTATTAGCATTTCAAAACCCTACTTGCGGAACATTTTTGAGCTCAAATGAGTTTGAATTTCGAATTTTCTCAAGTGACAAAAGTTGTAGATTTCTAGGTAAGCTCCAACGGCGTAAGATCCACCTCATTTGGAGTTCATGTGAGAGAGTTATGCTTAATTTACAGAGGTTGGGTAAAAAACTTTGCTAAGAATTAATCATGTATGCAGCAAGAACTCATGAAAACCTCAATTTCTTGCAAAAACTAGTTTCATACCATTATTGATCATCAAAATCAGTTTAAATCACTAATTTAGACAAAAAACAATAGCTTAATCTTTAAAATTCATTTTGCACAAAACCCCAAAACTTGAGTTTCCATATACACATTTTATAAACTTATACAAGTAAAGAGTGGGTTTTTTGTACTTACATGATGAACTCTTGGATTTGATCTTCCAAGTTTGATTCCTCTAGTAGATGACCTCCATTTCCTCCTAGTTCATGCTGAATTTTCTAGCACTTCAATTGTATTCACGTATATATAGGTTATGTTAGAATCAATTGTATTCACGTATCTAGAGGTCAATCTAATGGTTCTTGTTAAATACTACTCCACTAACTTTCATTTTGTTAACATAAATTCCAACTTAAATCTCCTAAGATTCCATTCTAGTGCGAATCTTGAGACAAATCTATGACATCATTTTTTCATCCAATTATAGGCATTTGTAATCAATTGGTTCAATTAATTTAACTTAAGCACTTTTATACATATGTAGGCTCTTTGGGGTCTTATATTGGTTTATTACCACTTCCCATAGTACCTAATTACCTGGCACCCAGTGCCCCACATCTCGATTCGCATCCTGAGGCGCGCCAATTTTAGATGTACCCGATTATTATGACTTAACCAAAAGTTTGATTATCTATTCTACGCAATATTCAACCTTGTTCTAGTCATTTTATTTAAGTTAGCATTATAATACTTAGTGTTTCCATACTACGCCTACTCGATACCTGCGTCAACACGCTTTACGAGGTATTTACTTTTCACATAGTCTCACACTGTATGACAATATAAATACACACATGCATGTGATAAGTTATGAAATAAATAATAATTAACATCGCAATTATGCAACCAACATACGCAAATAATGATTTAAGCCAAGTTAGTTGTGTTCTAGCCTATTCAGGGCGTCCTCGTGGGTTTGACCTGGCGTGCGAGTATGAAAATAACCTTAATAATTCGTTACAGATTTAATCACAAATCACCAATATTTATGCGATAACAATCAATTCTTGATCTTGAGTGAATCAGGATTAGCTACATAGATCAAATTCTTATCATCAAATTATTGGAACGTGTGGCCTATGTCATTCTACAAACATTATTTATCTTATAATTTTAGTTAAAGAAATAGAGATTTTCATTTGTTACTTTATCATAAGTGGTTGCATGTTTATCTTATAATAAGATCAATGGGTATTTATTGAAATATCTTAAATGTCCATAGTCGATCATTATACTGAGAACTATAATGAATTAAGACTAGTGTAAATCTTGATTGATGGTCATGTGACAATAATGCGTATAGGGATTCGAATCGAGATTATGAATACTTGTTAGAGAATATGGTACTGGACTGATCCGCTATGAGAACACCACATGGATTAAGTCATAGGTGTTAGTCATGATATGTATATCATTTAATCCTTCAACTTGATATTACCATAGACTTCAATATTATGAGCGTGGTAATTTGACACAATCAAACGTTGTCTTTAAATCGGACGAGTTTAAAGATTGTGATTGGTTACCATGTGAATAATATATGAAGGTGTGTAATTAAGATAAAAGTTGTCTCTTTCGTATAAAGAAATATATCAGTGGATCCGTCGATATGTTAGACTGTTAAATGGCCCAGACCAAGTGAATTGATATGATTAATGTCATTTGGATGTTTTCGGTCTACCTACGGATTGAAGCTAGTACGATTGAACATTAAAGGTGAATTTTCATGCTTATGTTTATCAAATGATATCGCACGACAAAAAGATATGATATACATTATTTATTAGGTTGTGTCGATTTTGATATTCATGCTACTCGGGTAGTCATAATGTCTTGCTAGAGACCGCTTATGACTTGTATACCAAAATAGTTTTGGTTCATCACAAACGTCGCATGAACATATTGGGTTGCACACAAAAGAATGACTTTGCGCAATTTCAATCGGTCTAGAGTAATGAACTTTATATGATGAAATTCATGACATAAAATTTTTTATGATTTGTTATATGATAACTTATTAATAGAGACATATGTGTAATTTGCTTAAACTGCCTAAATATAATAGTTGTATTACAAATCAAATTTTAAATAAGGGCTTATCTACACATATAAAAAGGGGATGATACCCTAAAACGATTTAAGATTCGTTTTTGCTATCTTTGAGTTCTTAGGATTTTAGAGAGAGAAAAAAAGATGTTTTCTATCTCTCTAGGGGCTAGCACTACAAATTGTGGTCATCGTTCATGTGTAGATTATGATAGAAAACGCGCGCTTGAACGTCATGAAGATCGAACAATCAGAGAAGGAAATCACGGATTTAAGGTATGGTTTACTTTTGCAGATCTAGTTTAATGGAACTTATTTTCGATCCTCTTAAGGTTTTTCAAAAATTGTTTTGAATTTTTTCGTTGCGTATGAACCCTAAAACCCAATAATGGTATTAGAGCAAGGTTCGATTGTATTAAATGTTTGCATGTTTTCTCTGATGTATACATGATATATGTGTGAAAACAAGATCTTGATTAATGTATATATAATGTACATTTAGGTTCTATGATAATTGTTATTAAGAATTGGTTTTAAAGCATGTTTTTAAATTTACGTATAATATTTTGATTAACATATGTTCTAATATTGAACGATGCGAGCTTTGTATGTTTACATGGTAGAAGTCATGTTTAGGTTGCTGTGATTCTGGTGTTGGATACATAGTTCATTTTTATTCAATAATTATATATATCTCCATGATAGAAATCATGTTTAGGTTAATATGATTTTGATGTTGAATGCATAATTAATATTTCTTTTCTTGATTCAATTGCTTGTTTTGTATGGATAAGAATCAAAATTGGTTTTGATCATATATCTCATTGTAGTTATCTATTAATATATTTCTATTAGATAGAAAATAAACTTTTAATCAAATAAAGAATTACGAATCCTATAAGATATATGAGATATATAACAAATTCGTAATGGATAAGGATTTAAAGTATCTTAAATTCTTATTGTATTAGGATAAGATATTGAGTTAGAGGTAAGCCCGAGTTAATAAAAAATGTTTTAATTAACATTTTTTGAAATTAAAATAAGGAGCAGTTTTGGTCAATTAGATTAACTAAAATAATGAGAAATTTTAGGTGATCTTCAATTTTGGGAACTGAAATGTGACATCTGAGAATTTTATACACTTCAATTAAGTATTTTTGGATTTAATTTGGGAATTAAGTATCCGAGATGGGACCCACTGTTATAGATCGGAGATCATAAATTTAATATTATTTTTGTGTGCCGTATGCCTATTTGATGTATTATACACTATTTCGACGCGAAATAGGGTCAAGTGGAGTGTATATGCGGTGTCCATGAGTTTCGGAGTGCGTTGGAGAATCTTCTCCAATTTTAATAATTTTGGGGTATTATCTCGATATATGTGTCGAGACAAGTGCATAAATAGTTAAAATGTTTACATAAACTATCGTTTCAAAATTCACGAAAATAATAATTAAATTTAAGTAAAAAATTCGAATTTGTACATTTAAACTAATTTAACGAGTCGACATGGGTCCTACGCCTCGATTTGCATGCGAGACCAGTTGTTTGGAAGTTTTGGAGCACTTAGATAAATTATCCAATTTTTTGTGAAATTGGAGAACTTTTTGCGGTTTTATTTGGACGTAAATGAGAGATAATCATGAAATTAAATAAAAGTATACGTTGGATTCACCTCGAGATATGTGTAGCGTAATCATCGATGAAGTAAATAATAGACGATTAGATGGTTGTAGGTGAGGTGTATACACGTCTCGATTTGCGTGTAAGTCGGGATCGGAGGTAGTGTGAAATGAGACGAAGTTTGTGCGAGATCTTGTTTTGAGTTTTATATCAGTTGGTGGTGGTCGAGGTTGAGATTGAGTCTAAATTGGTGTAAGTTTAGCTAAGTATGACAAGAGAATTGTTCCGGTAGGTTTTGGTATGTCATGGACAAAGTTAAGATTTTTGGGGTTTTGGCATGACCAAAACTAGTGTTTTGGACGTTTTATGGAATTGAACTATTTTGTCGAGAGTTTAGCTCAATTTGATGAAAAATCGGATTGAAAACGAGTACCGGGAGTCAAAACACGTCGAAATAGGGATTTCAGAAATTAATAAATAAAGAGAAATTAAGCTTTTGACAAGTAGCTGAGGGTTTATATATAAACATATCAAGCGATTGTTTCATTTCAACAGAACAAATATATCGTTCGTTCCCTAAAGTTCTCAATTCGGCCTTTCGCTCCGCAAGTTCTCTACATTTGATTTTTGCCTGGTTTCTTTCTGCAAAACTGTAGAGCATTGCGATACGGTCAATTCGAGCTAAATTTCCACAGTGAAAACGAGGTATTCGGCCTGCAATTTAGTAAATTCTCAATGCTTAGCATTTTTCCTCAATTCAATTTGAATTCTCTCAATTTTTCAATTTTTTTCTTGGGGTTTCGATTGAAATTTATAGAAATTGCTATTAATTGGTATATTCGATTGATTCGCGTCAATTTTTGATAAACTTCACCGACGTGGGTTGGGTTTTGATGAGGTGAAGTAATGCAATTCAGTTGATAACTATTTTGGAGATGTTTTAATTGTTGATATTGATTTATATTGGGTTGTTGGATGAATTGATTAGTGATTTTGATCCAATTTGACTCCACGGGATGTGAAAATATTTTGGTGTTAGTATCGAGTGGTTTTGTGGCATTTATTGTCAAGTTTTGAGGATTTAATTGTGAAAATATTGATTTGGAGAAGCTTTTCAGTTCAAAATAAATAAAGTTTGCCTAGTTGACAGGCCATATGGGAAAATTCATAACTTCTCCGTCGGTGATCCGATTTGGATGTTCATGGAGTCTATGGAAAGTACGACATGAGTACTACAAGGTCTTTTGTGTCATCATGACAAATATTGAGGTTTTAAAGGATAAAAATTTATTCCAAGTTGGTTAGTTAAAAGCTAGTTGAAACCATTATATAAATTAATATTTTTGGAGACTGTTCTCAAGCGTACCTTGATCGCGACTTTCATTGGGTTTTATGACATGGTTTCACTCAAAGCTTGACCTATAATATAATAAGGTATGCAGGGAAGCTATTGAAACCATTTTCAAGGCGATCCGACGCTCCGGGAACCCTGAAAATTAAGCTCAAAGTTGGTTATTTATAAGGTTAAGTAAATCCCATAGTAACCTTTACATTGTATGATTATAATTTCGTATAAATTGCATTGATCCTTGATATTGCATTTTGTTGTACATGCATACATGGGTTGAGAGGATAAGGCAAATTGAGTCTCCTTATAGTGTCTTCCTGACTTTATTATAGGGTAGAACTATTTAATGTCTACATGACTTTGTGCATAGGGTATATTAAGCTACATGACTGTGCATTACAGGGTAGAACTTATAATGTCTATCTGACTATGTATATAGTAGAACTATATAATGCTTGAGAGGCTAGAGTCACTGATACTTTGCATCACGTGATTATCATGAGATCTCGTTGAACCAAATCATACTTTGATATACTCGAGGAACGAGACTCGATTGATTATTCTCTCCGCGCATGAGTCCTTATTATTGTTTACTTACCACTTTTTGAGAACATTATCTGATTGTGGCCGTATAACAAAAACTGGATAAATTCACGGTTCTAGCAGCGATAAAAGGGAAAGGGAAATGTGACGGCCCCAAATCCCGAGGCAACCTTGGGACCCGCCACGTCGCATTCCACATCACCAAGCCTTGCCACGTCATGGCTCAATTACCTATAACGCCCTGAAACCTACCTAATTGCTCACACTTTTCCAGCTAACCCTAGTTACGCTAGTTAATCTCTACATAGATATTAATGATTTAGTTAGCTATTTAATTAATTTATCAAGTTATATTACAATTTTACAGCGGAAGTCTTTTAATTAGTAACTTATGCAATATTTAACAATCCTAAGTATTGAAAAACCTGACAAAAGATACCATGTATATATCAAAGGCGAGATAAGCAAAATATTCATATACATGTAATCAGTATTTTATAGTCCCCAAGCCTAACAAAAATCAATATACATACATACATACTGTGTTCACACACGAGCTGGCTCTACAATCTTTGAGGTAGTCGTCTAGTACCTCCTTGCCCTTGCCTTTGCTCGTCGAAGGATCTGCACTCAGTCACCCAACAAATACAGTGACGAGT
Source organism: Stephania cephalantha (assembly GCA_039657325.1). Classification (NCBI taxonomy): domain Eukaryota; kingdom Viridiplantae; phylum Streptophyta; class Magnoliopsida; order Ranunculales; family Menispermaceae; genus Stephania; species Stephania cephalantha. The sequence goes on along the minus strand of CM077567.1, from coordinate 16,134,630 downwards.
CCAGTAAGTAAATTCCCAAGAGAAGTCTACACAATATTCATGAAACAAAACTGATAAACTACGAGACATGCAAATATGACACCTGACAACAGTACGTCGAATTCTCGTGAATGTAGGCAACATACGAAAAGCAAAAACAATGATGTAAAATAAACAACATTTACTAATTAATAAACTTGAAAATAAAGCATTAATCAGTAAACAACTGTATAATCACGAGAAAACCCTAACCTACACCAGCCAGTAATCGATAAATCAAATATGAACCACGTATATACTTACAGACTTACAGTGACTAAACCTCAACTACAGTTACCAGATGAACCATTCCAGACACTAAGTCAAGGGAACACCTTAAATCCCTCCCGACGGTCGTAAGTATATCCTACTGTCGTCGACACGAGCACTATCATAAGTAACCCGTGCAAGCGATTTAGCCGCAACCAATATATACGCAAACCGAAATAGGAGTGACACCCCATGTGTGCCCACCAGCAGTCACACATGAAATGCGATATCGATAAAAAAACCATGAATTATGTGAGGCATTCCAATGGGTTTATGCACCTCGATTCGCGCTCCGACTTCTCCGGACTCCCGTATTTGACCCAACAAGCTCCCCGACACCAAGCTATGGTCCCCTAAGTCACTAAAGTCATTTAAGTGTGTTTATTATGTATTCAAATTGGTTGAATAGACTTTAAATCAATTTTCCCAAATTAGCCCCTAAAGACTAAATTTAGTCTCAATTTCAATCTTATGATACAACACATTTTTAGGCATTAAATGGTCTAAATCTCAAAATCTTCCACCAATATAAATAATGTTGGTCTCTATCTTAGCTTTCTGAAAATGTTTAGTTTGAAAAATTCCATTTTCAAATGAAAGAGATACGATGATTCTACTAAACATAGCTCCAATTGAAACCTAATATGACCAACGGAATTAGAAAATCTATTTCACCTAATCTATGGTTCCAAAAAATGTAATTTTAGTCACAATGCAGAAAACATACACAATAATAACATACTAAAAGATCAGCTCATTCGGATAAGTAGTTAGGAGTTATGCCTTTAATAAGTTTAGTTTCAAAATTCTTCTACTACATTCCAACACCTACTTGTAGAGCACTTTTAGACATGGAAACATTTGAATTACAACATCTTCATTTAAGAAAATTGGTTCCCCTTTGAGTAAGCTTTCAAATGCCACCAGTTTGGGTCGATTTGGATCTAAAATGAGCAAGTTATGACCAAATTACATAGGCTAATTCCTAATACATCATGCGAAATTCTAGTTTTGGTATGGCAACATCAAAAATTCATATCTATTTGATTTCGAAACGAAATTAAGAGCTTCAATATAGCTGGATTATTAGCTTGAAATGAGGAATCCAAATATATAAACCGATTTCAAATACTTAATTATATACCTTCTGAAATTAGCTAAAAACCAGAACTTGTTTCAATTTGACAAAAAGGATGTGTACCTAATTGATGTACCCACTCTAGCTTGAGAAATTCTCGCCAATCTTCCGTGGATTCCTTCTCTTCATCAACCTCCTTCTTTTCCAGCAAGTTCTCTTGATTCATAAGTTGAAGATGAAAATGGTTTTCTTGCATGTGTTAATCGTATATATTAAGGCAATATTGATTCATAACCATTGATCTTCATGCATTTACGAGCTCATCTAATGATCCACACCTTGACATGTATCTCACTAACTCAATCCAAGTGACACCAATTTGTTACTCCTATAGTTCCTAGATTTTCCAATTCAAATCTCTAGGAAAATCCTATGATTTACAAATTAATAACCAAACTATAGGCCTTGATTTATTTGATTTAATCACATTAGCTTAGGCCCATTATAATACATATGGTTAGTGTCTTTATTTATAAAATTAACAAATCTTGTGATCCCACTAACCCTCGACTCCTTAGCACTCGATGCCCCGCATCTCGGTACGCATTTCGAGGTATGCCATAGCCTTTTATTTTAATTAAATCAACTTAGCTTATGGTTGCATTATCTGTTTAAATTGATTAACTAGTCATCCTAACGTGTATTTGTCAAGTTTCCTAGTCTACCTATAGTTCACCTTCTCAGTACTCGTGTTGACATGCCTTTCAAGGCGAATACCCGTCACTCCAACTTGCCCGATAGCAACATACACACATGCGATGCAATCTAATAATAGTGATTTTAAACACCACATATACATAACCATCATTCACAAATAATATATTCCATCGGTTCTCGTGTCTGAGTCAACCGAGTTGTCCACGTAACGCCCGTATTACGACCGTTAATCCCCGAGATTAAATCCAATTCTAGTTTAATTAATTTGGGTCGTTACAATTCTTCCCAACTAGGAGAAATTTCATCCCCGAAACTTAAATCTCGAGTAAACTCCAGTGCATCTAACCTATCTCTGTGTGACTAGACCTCACACCTTGATAGTACCCTTCTACAGTCCCTTAAACACCCTAATACTCCCATTACAGGGAACGTAGTGTTACCCCGAGACATAGGCGCATGTTGCCGAGGTGGTCAAAATCAGTCACTCTTTTTCCAATATCCCCGCAACCTACTCTCAGTCGATTTTCGTGTTGAAGTTTCTCTAACCAAATTACCTAACAACAGTAACTATAAACCTCTCCTATCATGTATCTCAACATAATAGTCCTAACCAACTATAACATACCATGACAATCCCATGCCATGTCATAACCTTCCTTAGTTCACCATGACAATCCCATGCCATGCCACGACCTATCCTTACTGACCATGACAATCCCAAGCTATGCTACAACCTATGACAATCCCATGCCATAACACAACAATCTACCATCGTGCCACCATGCATGCATAAATCTTAAATTGTAATTATTAGAAAAACTAAAATCATGTACCCTGAACCCGTTGTTGGGATGTCTTCAGACCTCGGTCACCACATGCATGGGCTCTAGAGTGCACCAGTGTCGCCACCACATATGTTACCAATGTCAGCATATAGTCTCTGAAGTCCGCATCGAAAGCACCTACCCCTACGTCCTGGTCCTACCCGACCACTACCTAATCCTTGGTTTGGACCTTGATCATGTGATCCATGTTCTGAACCTCTATGATCTTGAGTTTGTCCTTATTGTTTCGCTTGAAATGTTGGTACTATGTAAACTTTATCTATTTTAACAACATCTCTACGACCTCTATCGTACTGTCTGTCCTCTTGAACATACTTGGTGTGTAACTCTAGAACAACTCTACTTCAATGTAGCGTACCACATCGCACATGTCGTCCAAACGTGTGGCAAGATCCGATTGTCCGTCCATCTTGATCAAATAATGGATGTCTAGTCATCTTCCGTATACGTGTATATAATATATATAATCAAAACATAACACGTATATAATCCCTCTCGCTACCCAACTCAGTTTTGCTTCCTAACTAGGACTCTATGTTAGGATCTTCGGGTTTCCACATCTAATGTTTGTTTATTAAATATAGGAGATGTCGTCGAAACATTTTTATGAAATTTTAAGGATAATGTAATCAATCTAAATGAACTTTGAGGATTATTGAATTCATTTAAATGTACTTAAAGGTTTAAGATTTACTTTAGAATCTTTTATGGTTGAGAAAGAGTTACATTTGATAATTCTGACAATGGATTTTTAATTATTTATTGATGGAGAAGTGAAGGCTGCTAGGTTATCAAAGGATTAAGGTAATCTAGGCCGGTCAGTTGCCCTTATTTGGTGAGGTCTGACAATGATGGTATCGGAGCTTAGGTTTGGCTCAATTGAGGATAAAACTTTGGTTGAGAAGCAAAAGGTGATTGAGCACGATTAGTTGGGAATTAACGCGATGAAACGGGATTAAAAAGTTTAAAAATTTTATTATTGTGTTATATTGTATTATATGTATGTATTATTGATAGGTATGCGATAGGAAGTTTATTCTCCTTATCTGTTCAATAATTAACTCATAAGATATGACGAGTAACTTTAGAAACGGATAATTAAAAGAGAATATAAGCTTCTGAAATGAAACTTAGCGTAAATGGATGTGAAATAGACTTGTGAAGTATGAATTCACAAATGTGTTGTAAGTAATTTGGTACTAATATAACTGATGAAATTGTCAGTTATGAAACCAATAGGAAATTGGTTGAAAGGGAAGTCCAAATGATTCATGTAAGTAAGTACTGAACATGAATTTATTGGAAATCGAAAGTATCAAACTATTATAAATTTCAAATGCTCAGGAAAACATTAAAATAGACTTAAATAAAGTCTCAAGCGATTGAGGATCATTTTGAAAACGTAATATGAAGTCGAGACTTTTGGAAAGCACAAGATATGGATTATCTTGGTTTGTAGTTGGTTGCGTTGAGATTGTTGTTGATGTCGTTGAGGTTGTTTCTAAAAATAGTCTCGACAAGGAAATATGAGACACGTGGTTATCAAAAACGTAAAATGGAAATTGATTAGACAAATTGGATCTTGACTTGGAAAGCATAATGAGATTGTGATTTGACCAGTCAAGTTGTCAAAATTGGTTTCTACGAAAATAAAATACTTTAAAGTAAATAAAGTATTATCTCATTTTTGAAACAAAAGTTCAAATGAAGAATGGAATAGAACCAAATTCTAAAACAATCAATCAGCTTTTATATAGAAAAACTAAAAACTTTGATTGTTTACTACTCAAGTTACTAATCCAGAAGTGATGTTGAGTATAATGGTTTTATTAATCGAATAAAGTACTAATAAAATAAATGGAAATACACAAGTTAAAAGTAATCTTAGTTAACACTAAATCAGGTGTTGTTATGGAACAAAGATTAGTGAAATTTCTAACTTGAAAATGAAAAAAAATGTACAGATAGATTAATGTGTTAGAAGTTAAGGTGTTGGGAAAAATGGTCTAATAATAGCTTGTATTAGCTATTAAACATCAACACAAGTGATTGTGTTTTGAGATCCGAAGTACCCAATAATCACTTCTAACGATATTAAGTTATGACGCTTATCACTACAACTTAAAATATAACCAATGAAGAGATAGGTGTAATGATTGAGTATCAGTAAGTGAGTTGTATAGGACATCAATATGAACTTTTATATTGCCACTATTTATAAGAGTTAAAGGATTAAAATAGTATCTTTTAAGAATTTGATTAGTCATTAAGCTAATTAGAGTTTGAAAATTCAAATTCTTCTATCTCTTCATTTGAATAATAAGCGAAATGCGAAATCATCAAAAGTAATTTGATGAATGGTAAGATAGAAAGTTATCTTGCATAGTTTTTTGAAAAGTACCGAATTTCTTTTTGAGAAAAAGAAAAGTCAAAATATTTGAGACTAATGGAAATAACATTAAGCAATAAAAACATTTTAACTATTTGAGTCGCAAAGTTTCTCTGATTCGAATTAAGTATACCTTAGGAAGACTTCGATTCATTAAATGATAAAAAGAAGTCGCACCATCTTTAGCTATATTTTTTAAAAGAAAAGAGATATAAATTGCTTTTATAAGTCAAGATTAAGGAGCTGTAAGTGGTCTGGTTGTTTAGCGAAAGTTGTTGTAAGTTTGTAAAAGGACTAAGAGCAAGATCAATGTGAGAATAACTAAGATTACCAAAAACTGAATGGAATAGAGTCAATAAATAAAATAAAACGAGATGTTGTGAAGACATGTGACTGCTGGAAGTGACACAGACGGACTCATTTAGTCAAGGTAAGGCATTAGAGTAGTTGTGCATGACTAAAAGTCAAAGTAACTTTGTTTCATAATCACGATTCATTCACAGCGTTGGAGATCAGTGTGACGCATCCATTCATATTTGAATAATCGAATAAATTGGTGACAGTCAGAATAAAAGAGTATATGAAGCTTCACTTGAGTCAATTGGAGGCTGAAGTATAAGGAACTAAATGGTCAATACATTCTTACATTAGTATGAAAATGAAAATTTCAGGTTAACGAGTCCCAATCAAATTAGAATATCAAACTATAAGTTTGATAGAACTTAATATATCTTCACAAAGATCTTATGAGGAGTCAAACTCCGAATGATGAAGCTTTGAACCAAAGTAATATACTACTAATATAAGTGAATATGTTGTACATCGGTTCAATTGTAGTACTACACCTCCTGATTAGTCAGTGGTGAAGTTTAAAGCACTAGTTATTATAAATTGGAGATGATGTAAGATGCTTGTATGTTGGAGAAGATATGAATGAAATGAAGAGAAACGCGTGAATTACAGCTCTATCAGTTAATTTTATTATCTGTTAGGTTGAAAATAATAAATATAGTACCGTATATCTGACTTGATATATTTGAAGAATTGAATATTCTTCAATTGTAATTGAGTAGAAATGTAAAAAAGCAGACATATTTATAAATTTGTATGAAATACAAGATAAAAGTTATACTATGAGTGCATAATCATCAAATATATTGATATCTCTATTTAGAAATGTATATCCACTCAAGTTAAGGACAACTATTTATATTCAAGCAATGAGAGAAGTTGGTGAATAGTAAGTGATTAAGACGTAGGTTTGTGGGAGGTCACAGTTAAGTGAAAAGAATGAGGTTATTAATTAAATCATTACTAGAGAATGATATGACGAAGTTAGAAAAGTCGATGATTTCTAACAATCAAAAGAAGAAGTTAAGTGAATTGGCTGACGAGTTAGAATTGATAATTGTTTTCTAGTCCACAATATAAATAATATTGTGAGTTGATATTTAGAGAATGAGTGAGAGTTGCACGATGTGTCAGATTTCTATTTCTGATTGGATTGGGGATTCGAGATCTCTTGTCATAGGATGACATATGTTTATGAGATCCATATTCATAGGATGACTTGTGTAATTCCAAGTTTCTGGTGGGGAACGCTAGAATAGTGATGGATCAGATAGACATGCAACTCCATTTAGTATCTAATGTTGTGCTCAAATATAATTTGTATCAATATGTAATTTTAGACTGATGATAATTTAAGAATCAATCGGCTGATAATTGAAATAAAAATGGATGGTTAGTAATGCGAAAGTAAATTAGGATGTGTTGGGTTTTGGAGTTCATAAGCAGCGGAAAATTCAAAACAAATTTTGAAAAACCCCAACTGGATCAAAAATAAGTTCCATTAAACTAGATCTAGAAAATTAAATCATACCTCAATCCGTGATTTGCTTATTTGATCGCTTGATTTCCAAGACTTTTAAGTGCGAGTCCTTTATCTGAAACTCACATACGAACGGTGCCCACAATTTGGGGTGCTAGCTCAAAGAGAGATAGAAAACGTTTTTCTTCTCTCTCCAAAAATCTAGAGAACTCCAAAAATAGCAAAACAAAAATCTTATTTCGTTTTAGGGTTTCACCCTTTATTTATAAGTATAGATAAGCCCTCGCTTAAAATCATATTCGTAATACAACTATTGTATTTAGGCAGTTTAAACAAATTACATATACGCCCCTATTAATAAGTTATCATATAACAAATCATAAAGGATTTTATGTCATGAATTTTATCATATAAAATTCATTCCTCTATACCAATTGAAATTGCGCAAAGTCATTCTTTGTGTGCGACCCAATAGGTTCATGCGACGTTGGCAGTGAACTAAAATCATTTTGGTACATCAATCATAAACGGTCTCTAGCAAGGCATTATGACTACCCAAGTAGCATGAATATCAAAATTGATGCAACATAATGAATAACATATATTATATCATTTTGTCATGCGATATACTTTGATTAAACATAAAACGTGAAAAATTACCCTTAATGTTCAATCGTACTAGTCTCGAACTTTAGGTAAACTGAAAAAACATCTAAGTGACATTGATCATATCAATTCACATGGACTTGGCAATTATCAATTTATCATTTTGAGGGATCCACTGATATCTCTCTTTATACGAGAGTGACAAATTCTATCTTGATTACGCACCTTCACATGTTAACCAATCAGAATCTTTATAATCGTCCGGTTAAAGAAAACGCTTGATTGTGTCAAATTACCATGCTCATAATATTGAAATCTATGGTAATCTCAAGTCGAAGGACTAAATGATATACCTATCATGAGTAACACCTATGACTTAATCCATGTGGTGTTCTCGTAGCGGGTCAGTTCAGTACCTTGTTCCCTAACAAGTACTCATGATCTTGATTCGTATCCCTATACATATGATCATCACATAACCATCAATCAATATTCATGCTAATCTTAATTCATTATAGTTCTAAATATAACGACTGACTAGGGACATTTATGATATTTCAACAAATACTCATGGATCTTATTATAAGGTAAACATGCAATTACTTATAATAAAACATCAAATGGAAACATCTATTTTATTAAGTAAAATTATAAGATAAACAATGTTTCTGGATTGACCTAGGGCACATGCCCCAACATCTCCTACTTGCACTAGGGACAATCATTCATATATCTAATACCTAATGACCTAACATGAACATCATGTTTCGATTGTGGAAGTGCCTTCGTCAAAAGATCTGCAACATTGTCTTTTGTAGGAACTCTGCAATTCTTCACCTCTCCCCTCTCAATGATTTCTCCAATGAGATGAAAACGTCTAAGTATATGTTTGGATCGGTGGTGTGATCTTGGTTCCTTGACATGTGTTATCACCTCGTTGTTGTCACAATACAAGAAAACGGGGTTAGCAATACTCGAAACGACACCAAGTTCAGAGATGAACTTTTTCATCCAAACTGCCTCCTTAGCTGCATCGGATGCTACAATAAACTCAGTTTCTATTATAGATTCTACGACAGTTTCTTGCTTCAAACTTTTTCAGCTCACCGCGCCTCCATTCAAAGTAAACACATATCCAGACTGTGATCTGAAGTCATTTATATCAGCTTGAAAACTTGCATCTGTGTAACCATTTACAACAAGCTTGTCTTCCAAACTTCCATAGACTAATAACACTTTTTTAATCCTTCTTAAGTACTTAAGAATGTTCTTTACTGCTATCCAGTGGCTCTAATCGGGATAAGACTGATATCTGCTTGTTACGCTTAAAATATATGACACATCAAGTCGAGTGCATAACATGGCATACATGATAGATCCAATAGCTGATGCATATGGAATCGTATTCATGTGCTCTCGCTCATCATTAGTCTTCGTACATTGAGTCTTGCTGAGACTTACACCATGAAACATTGGCAACGATCCTCTTTTAGAGTCTTGCATACTGAACATATTCAATACCTTGTTTATATAAGCACTATGACTTAGACTGATCAGCCTTTTAGATCTATCCCTATAGATCTTAATCCCAAGGATGTAGGCTGCATCTTCTAAGTCTTTCATAGAAAAACACTTCCCTAACTAAGACTTGACACTCTGCAAGGTTGGGATTTCATTTCCAATGAGTAATATATCATCAACATATAGTACTAAGAAAACGGCCACGCTCTCACTGAACTTCTTGTATACACAAGGCTCATCTTCGTTTTTAATGAAATCGAATTCTTTAACTGCTTCATCAAAACGAAGATTCAAATTTTGAGAAGCTTGATTTAATCAATAAATAGATCTTTGAAGCTTGAACACTTTCCTAGAATTCTCAGGATGAACAAATCCTTCGGGCTGTATCATATACACGTCCACAAGTAACTTTCTATTTAGAAGAGTTGTTTTGACATTCATTTGCCATATCTCATAGTCATATGTGTGGCTATGGTAATTAGAATTCTAATGGATTTAAGCATGGCTACAGGAGAAAAAGTTTCATCAAGGTGTTTGTTTGAAACATTTTGCTACTAGCCGTGCTTTATAAGTATGCACATTACCATCCATGTCAGTTTTCTTTTTGAAAACCAATTTACATCCAATGGTTTTACCACCTTTAGGTAAATCAACCATGTTCCAAACTTGGTTATCATACATGGATTGCATCTTAGAATTCATGGCACTAAGCCATTTATCTGCCTCAGGACTAGACACAACCACCTGATAAGTAGTAGACTTATTTTGATCCTTGAGCAATACCTCACTACTGTCAAAAATAAGAAATTCAAATCTCTCAGGCTGATGTCTTACCCTATCAGACGTACGCATGCCTTGTGATACCTGTGGAGGTTCAATTAGTTCAAGACTTTGTTGATCTCCAACTGGCAGTTGAGTGTTTATTTATGGTTCTTGAACTTCTTCAAGAAATACTTTATTCCCATTGTTGTCTTTTGAAATAAATTCTTTTTCCATAAAGACACCATTCTGAGCAACAAACACTTTGTTCTCAGTGGGATTATAAAAGTAGTATCCTCTAGTTTCTTTAAGATAGCCAACGAATACAAACTTGGTAGACTTGGTTGATAATTGTTTTGAGATTTATCGTCGTACGAAAACCTCACAGCCCCAAATCTTAAGGAAAGACAAACTTGGTCTTTTCCCAAACCATATCTCATGTGGTGTGTTATCAACCGCTTTTGAAGGAACACGATTCAGTGTAAACGCAGCAATTTGTAAGGCATAACCCTAAAAGGAAATAGGAAGATCTGCATGACTCGTCATAGATCGAACCATATCTAATAAAGTCCAATCTCTCCTCTCGAAAACACCATTCCATTGTGGAGTTGTTGGAGGAGTTAATTGTGAGACAATCCCACAGTTTCTAAGATGATCATCAAACTCTTGGCTCAAACATTCACCACCTTGATCTGATCGAAGTGCTTTAATAGATTTACTAAGTCGATATTGCACTTCATTCTGAAATGTTCGAAACATCTCAAAAGATTCACCTTTATGTTTCATGAGATATACGTAACCATATCTGCTGAAATCATCAGTGAATGTAATGAAGTACTGATAACCACCTCTAGCCATTGTGTTTATAGAACTGCATACATCAGTATCTATTGGATGAAATAATTCACTTGCCCTTGTATTGCGTCCTATAAATGGACTCTTTATCATCTTGCCTAGTAAACATGATACGCATGTTTCATATGATTCAAAATCAAATGAATCTAAAAGTCCATCTTTACGGAGTTTAGAAATGCATTTCTCATTTATGTGGCCAAGACGACAATGCCAAAATAAGTTTGATTCAAATCATTTGACTTGAACCTCTTTGTATCTATGTTAAGAATGAGAATATATGTGGAATTTTTCATGTTTAGAATATAAATATCATCACACAAATCAGCATTAGCATAGAAAACGTCTTTATGAGAAATTGAGCAGTTATTATTCGCAATAATAAAATTAAAACCATCCAAATTCAAACATGAAATTGAAATGATGTTTTTGCTCAAAGCAGAGTCATAAGTTATTATTTAAAAAATCGCAAGGGCTTTTATGTCATGAATTTTATCATATAAAATTCATTACTCTTGCCTAATTGAAATTGCACAAAGCCATTCTTTGTATACGAACCAATATGTTCACGCAACGTTGGGAGTGAAACAAAACCATTTTGGTACGCCAATCATAAGCAGTCTCTAGCAAGTCATTATGACTACCCAAGTAGCAAGAATATCAAAATCGATACAACCTAATGAATAACATAAATCATATCATTTTGTCGTGCGATATCCTTTGATTAAACATAAGGCATGGAACATCACCCTTAATGTTCAATCGTACTAGTCTCGAACTTTAGCTAAACTGAAATACATCAAAGTGACATTGATCATATTAATTCACATGGACTTGACTATTATCAGTTTATCATATCGAGGGATCCACTGATATCTCTCTCTATACAAGAGTGACAAATTGTATCTCGATTACACGCCTTTACATATTATTCACATGGTAACCAATCACAATCTTTATAATCGCATAGTTAAAGACAATGTTTGATTATGTCAAATTACCATGCTCCTAATTTGAAGTTTAAGGTAGTCTCAAGTCGAAGGACTAAATGATATACCTATTATGAGTAACACCTATGACTTAATCCATGTAGTATTCTCATAGCAGGTCGGTCAAGTACAATGTTCCCTAACAAGTACTCATAATCTTGATTCGTATCCCTATACACATGATCATCAAATGTCCATCAATAAAGATCCACACTAGTTTAATTCATTATAGTTCTTAGTATAATGACCGATTATGGACATTTATGATATTTCTAACAAATGCTCATGGATCTTACTATAAGGTAAACATGCAATCACTTATAATAAAATATCTAATTAAAACCTCTATTTTATTAACTAAAATCATAAGATAAACACTGTTTGTAGATTGACCTAGGGCACATGCCCCTACACATAGATGCATCAAGCATTTAATAATTTTAAGATATCTTTTTTTTTATCGCTTCTTTCACTACTAGATTCAACCGCCTCTGAGGTTCAATTGATTGTTTATTATTTTCTTCCATTAAGATCTTATGCATGCAAACTGTTGGGCTCATCCCTTTTAAATCCTTGATGTCCATTCCAAGGCTGACTTGTGCTCTCTCATAACCCGAAGTAATTTTTCTTCTTCCAACTCCATCAATGATGCTGAAATGATCACGCCATATGTTGAGTTTACTCCCAAATATGCATATCTCAGATGTTCTGGTAAAGTCTTTAGTTCTATTGTTGGTTCAATAAGTGCACTTTCCACCTACGTCTCTAATTTCTCGAAACCTTTATGAAACTTTGGGGGTCCTATTGGTGCTAAAGCATTTACCGCTTTCTAAAGTTCACCCTTCACTGCAGAACTTGTTGTTATGCTTTGGACTATACATTGGTCTAGCGGATCTTCTGACGTATATTCTTTAGCTATCTCAGTAACATAATCAGAAATTACATATCTGAATTTGATGCTCTTGCTGTGTTCTCTATCAGTTGGAAATTTTAAGGTTTTGTAGATATTGGACATGACTTCCTTGCCATTTACTCGTAACTTTAACTCTATTTTTTGACGCATATTAGTGCTCGTACAGTTGCTAGGAAGGGTCTCCCTAAAATTAATAGTACATCTGAATCTTCTTCCATCTCTAATACTACGAAACCCATAGGAAAAATGATTTTGTCCATTTTCACCAGCACATCTTCAATCACTCTTTTTGGATATGTCACTGATTAATCTAATAATTGCAAAGTCATATTGGTTGACTTTACTTCTCTCAATCTTAATTCTCTTGAAAACTAATAAGGGCATCAAATCTATTCTTGCTCCCAAATCACATTGGACCTTATCAAACAAGTGTACTCATATTGTGCAAGGAATGTAAAAACTTCCTAGATCATTGACCCATAACGCGTGACCCGCATCGACTCGTGATGTAGGACTTGCATCGAGATACGTGCATTGATAGAGGCAGGTGGCCGATGTATATGTTAGATTTGTTATGGTGTATGCCTAGTGTATTGTATATGAGTAGAATATTAAGTCACTTCTAAATGTGTTTAGTTGTCGAGACATGAGCGAAGACACACCTCGACATTCATACCGACGTGGGACTAGGGTAGAGAGTGATGTGGTAAGCTAACTTAAGTTAATGTAGCTTAGTTAGTTGAACTTGATATGGCTATAGTTGATTTATATTAAATGAAACCTAAGTTAGCATGTTTAAACATTAGCTATTTGATGTTCTTTGAGATACATGTAGACACATCAAGAGACCAAATTGAGTTGGAATTGGTGTTAGTAAGAGAGAGTTAGTGGAGAGTTATTGGAATGTGAATCATGTTGTACGCCATTAGATTGGTCTCAAGATACGTGTGTACATTAGGATCATGGGCTATTAATCAACCTTATCAATATATATATATATATAAGATTGAATAGGTTAAATCATGCAAATCATTTCATTCATTTACTTAGAGAAGAAGAAAGGCTGGAAAATAATATTTAGAGGAGAAATCAATGAGTTAAAGTGGCGTTCTTATGGATTTGGAAAAGTAGGATCAAGCTAGTGAAGGTGTATTACTAGGTAATTCTACTTACACCATTAACTTAGTTTAAATTGATGAGTTTGATGATAATTAGTGAGTGTAAACTATTATAGTTTTTGTGGTGGTTGTTTTGGGTCTCTTGTGAGGGATAACATGGATTCCAAAGGCTTTGGGGTTGTGTGGAGAGAGAGAACTCAGAATTCTAAGTAAAGAATTCTGGGTTTTCCTGCACATAGTGCGTTAAGCGTGCTTACTAGCGCACTACACGCAGAGAGAACTTAAAATCATAAGTGCATAATTATGGGTTTGGCTGCACATAGCACGCTATGCGTGCTTGCAGCTACCGCATTACTTGCATGTAGCGCCCTAATGAGTGTGGGTAGTGCGCTAATGGGGTCACTAGCGTGCTAGATAAACTGCCCGGTGTGCTAGGTGCTCTGATAGTGCAAATTCTACATTTTCTAAACTTAAACTCAGACACCTTAAACAAGTCCAATACCTTAATTAAGGGTTTAAATACAATCTAAAACATATTAAATAATACTAGGAGCCTATGGAAGGTTCTTGAGGGTTCGGGTACGTGTTTAAAAGTGTCGGGAGGCCAGATTTGCTAAGGAGTTTGCACGGATTATACGTAAATTGATTAAGATACTTATTTCCATTTCTTGCCTACTATTCTTTTCATTTATAGGCATTTGGATCGATTTACCTATTGTACTCTATATGCCGTGACTTGGTCCTTTTATCTCATTATGTGAGTTTGCTCTCATGACATTGGTTTTTGATCAAATAATTTCATTGACTCTAAATCATATGCTATGTTATTATTGATTGTTGAAATATTTTGTCAAATGAAATAGCATGCTATTAGGTAGGTGTTTGATGGTATTGTAAATCTATTTTCCTTTGTGCATTGGATATGCAATTACATTTGTTGGATTCCCAAACCATGTCATTTTTTGGGTTATGAAAGTAGTTCTAGTATCTAGGACCATGATATGATAGAGATGTGCGCAACACACGGGGTCACTATACTTTCGGGGATGTCGAGATCTCACCACTAACTTGTGCCGCACATGAGGAATGGGACCCGGGGTTGTTGACAGGTATACATCACATGTTAAGGGCATTTGTGATTATTTATATATGAGATGGAAATTGGTGAGGATGTGAAGGCATTCATGATATTTTTTACACACTAAATAGTGGAATAAGGTTGATGTGATATAACTCACAGCCAACAGGCCCTAAATCAACACTGCTTAACAGAGTGTCAGTTTCATATTGTTTAGCTGGAGTATCTTATTGCATGATTCTTTTTCAGCATAGTTGCTATTGTTATGCCTTCATATACTTGTTGTATATTAGAAAATGTGAACAAATATCTTTTAGTGTTACTTTCTACTTTATGGTACTCATCATCCTTTTTGGACGGTGGGCGCAGATCTATCGAGTAGCAGATTGGGAAAGGAGAAGATCGAAGACTACCTCTGAGCCTCTAGAGTGTTGTTACTTCTGACATTGTATGTTGAGACTTTATTGTATGACTTATATGTATGTCTTTTATATGCTTTTGGGGTTGTATATATGGGTTTAGAGATAGTACCCTAACCAGATACATATTGATATATTATTATCATCATTTTGCTATGTATATATATATGCATGTGATCTTTATTTCTAGGTTTTCCACATACTTAGGAATGTGTTAAAAGCTTATGGTACTTTGTTAAGACTTCCGCTGAATAACCTTAAGTTTTTAAACTTTTAATTAACTCTGAACTCTTAATCGATATGATAATTAAATGCTTGTTTGAAAAGTTAACTGGAGAGGAGAAATGTTTTGGAAAGGTTGACTAATATGTTGTTAAGTCATATGCTGTGAGATTAGGGTTTAATGACGAGATTAGGCCAGGCAGTGCCCTATTGTTAGAAGGGGTTGTCATAGTTGGTATCAGAGACAACTTTAAAAATAATGACACCAACATTTGAATTTTCATAAAACACAAATTTTAGTTGTGGAAATCATATGATCATTGCCTAGAAACCAAGAATTGAGTGAAAGTGAGTTAGGGATTCTTATATGTACGTGTTAGATTCTATATTTATGTGTGTGTATGTGTGTGTGTATATGTGTTATTTATGTAGTTGTTGATTGCTATCAACTTGTAGACATCGATGGCTAATTCACATGATAGCGTGGATGCAAAGTAGTTAACTTTAGTGGCAACAAATTTCCTATTCCATCGTTGATGATTTTCAAAAGGCTATGGTCGAGTAGTTGACAAGCTTGATTTCATTGCCATGATGATAGTTTTACGCCGTGTCGTCAACCTATCGCAACCCTCCTCCTTTATCCGACTTGGGACCCAGGCTATGTAGCGCACATAGTGTACAACATAGGTGGAGTTTATTAACTTGTAGACATCGATGGCTAATTCACACGATAGCAGGGATGCAGGTGCTAGTGGCAGCGACCTCCTATTCCATCTGTTAATGATTTTCAAAGGCTATGTGACTGAGTAGTTGCTCGTGGCACATTTTGCTCCATTAGTACAGATGTCGACCCCACCTCTACTACTACTCCCCTATTATCGGGACTAGAGCTTCCTACTACCACACCAGCAGCTCCAATGGTACAAACAATTCTGGTGGTGATAATACTGACATTCGAGACAGTTGATACACCATCTCCATCTATTACATCTTCTAGCTCGACCGCAAATGTTCAGTTGGTGAAGGGTTTCATCAGACTGAAACCAGTTTACTTTGATGGTCAAAGAGACTTTGAGAAGATTGAGAAGTGGGTATTGTCTCAAGAGAAGCTACATAGAGTCTTGAGGATTGAGGATAGACTTCGGGCTGAGATTTCATCGTATACACTACAGAGAGATGTCGATGTTTGGTGGCATGCGACAATAGCTTTTGATGGTGATTTGAAGTCTTCAGATGCATTCAATAAGAAATTCTATCAACAGTACTTCTCACTTGCAGTGATGAAGAGGTTGAGGAAGGAGTTCATAAATCTAAAATAAGGAGCTGATGAGTTAGTGATGAGCTACAGAGACATTTACGGCTATCAGATGCAGTTTGCTAGAGATCTAGTGAGAGATGACTCTGAGGATGTGTATTATTTTGGTTATGGACTGAGATCAAATATAGGGTTTTATGTGATCAGTTTAGGTGTCAGGACTTTGGGTGAGATCTATGAGAGTGCACTCTCTTACGAGACCTATTATTTGAGAAGAGTTGTCGATAGGACCAGCATTGACACCTAATCAGATTGTAGAGTTTGAGAGGAGGAGACATAGGGGCAAGGGACAGAGGAGATGGGAGTGGTTCTCAGGGATCGGGGGCAACCACATCAGTTGTGCCTTGTATATAACACCCTACTCTACTTTAGAGTATAATGGGTAGACCTCCCTTGCCACCACTAATCAAACATGCATTGCCAGCTCCTACTACTTTACCAGCTCTTCCAGCAACACTAGCACCACGTCAGCAGCAACAGGGAAGTACAGGTTGAAGTAAGGGTAGAGGTCGAGATGGTTTTCGATAAAGGCAGAGACTGGCACAGATCTAGGATCAGACACAGAGTTAGCGCATGTCGCTTATGTAGCATCCCTTATCCTGATTAGGGCAATACTCAGCTTGAAACCCTAATTAAGCCACGCTAACCCAGCCAGACTTAACTAGAGCCGACAACCTATCCGTTTATACCTGATAAATTCAACCTGTATAATTATATCGAAATAACAAATCAAACTTATACGCAGCATAAATTTAAAACTTTTTTATATATATAAATATACGAAAAATATAGAGTTTACCAAAACTCAAAACCTTTATTAAAACTTTCTAACCCTGTTTATATACAAAAAATACATCAACAAAGTATAAAGGGACATAAAGGCTCATTACAATCGTAGAGAAGATACGAAACCCTAAATATTCTCCTTTCCCTTAGCTGAAGCGCCAGGTCACGAACCTGAAATATTGGATTTTGGGTAAGCACTTCAACTTGCTCATTAAGTAAGGATTCACGTTAAACATTAACATTCCATATAATAATCAAGGATATCATGCAATAATAACATGCATCAATGATATCTAACAAGAATATGGAAATCATATAAATTTAATATACAAACGGATGCATAGCAAATATAATGTACTATTACACTATGATCCCAATTTTATTTGTAAAACTAGGGCCGATTACCCATCGACGCCATTAATGCGATTGCTAGACCAACATATTAGTCGTTATGTTCTCTAGCCCATCTATTAATGCCCAATGGTTCTATCCCAAACCCTCTAGTGTAAATGCAACCCACGCAACCTATAAACAGAGTATGAAGTTACATATAAGACAAGAAGGTAACCCATCTCCTATATAACCTGGTCTCGGTTCTAGGAACTTACTATTGTAAATCACAGTAAACACCGTTTTCCATTTAATGAAAATCGTCACAGTGTACATAGTCCTCCATTTCATATCAAACAACTTCATGAACTATATATACAAGATAGCCATGCAACATTGATAAATAAGCGTATTCTTAATATAGGTGTCCGTCCAAATTTCCTATCTTTCTAGGCCAATAACTCTCTCCTGGGTAACCAACACATATCATAGACCAATTACAGTTAATATAGGTCCATTATACTCTAATTAGAACCTTTAATCACACTCTTAAGTCCCTTATAAATCCTCATGAAATCATAGCATAGTTGTTGTTTTCTAGGGTGGGAGCGCGCTCAATTAATTGGGTTCATCCCAATTGATGAAGGGAGTGCGCTCCCCTAAGAGGTGGAACGCGCTCCACCCTGTACTGTCAAACCTGACGTACAGGGCATCATCCACTTTCCTTTACCTAATTCCATCAAATCACCCAAATAGTCATAACAACCTCCAAAATCGATCAAGGAGGACCTCTAGTAAGGTGAGAAACCATAATTAATCAACAAACAGCTTAAATAGCAAAGATTCGAGCATCACCATCGAATTGAACTTTGATAAACACAAGAACAAATCATACCATTGTGATGCTCTCAAGCTATTAACTTGATTAATCTCCTCAAGTAAACTTGATTCAACACCTCAGACAACTTCTCTTGATCAAAATCAATGCCCTTAAACTTTCTCTCTCGCTTTTGATTGAATGAATTAAGGGATAAACATGAGATTTTATTTATCTATATGGATTTTCCTCGAGATACGCATTGCATCATCTCGAGATTGATCGAGTAGTTGATGTGTTAAAGTGACACGCCTTATTGTGACACCAACCTTGATAAATCACACACTCTCGCTCCGTTCGAGACGATCAAACAATGCATATATTTCTATTATTCTTTTATTTTTCAACATATATATTTATATATTCCAAAAACATATAAATATATATCGTATATTATTCACCAATAAACTCATCGGATGCGCCTACAAGTGTCCTTGAGTGTGCACATTCATGCCACGACTCCATCTTCACACTTGGTGTCTACGTAAATCATAGTTTATTTTGTATTTTTCATTTTATAGGCTTGTACATAATCCGTAATTATAATACAACCTATTTATATTTTCAATTTAACAATCCAAACAAACACCATACATCATGCAAACACACACACACATGCTAATCGAGGTACGCCGGACTTAACACTGAGCATAACTCGAGTTATTTAGGATTTTAATTAGTACTAATCAGCAGCTTAAGGTAACAGGTCATTACAATCTCCCCAATTTAAAGAAGTTTCATCCTTGAAATTAAAGTAAACTTGAGTTATCTTTAATCTCGAAGAGAACTGGAAACTATTCCTTCATATAGGATTCATATTCCTAGGTTAGTGCCTCATCCCCGTGAAATTGCCATTTCACTTTAACCAAAGGAACCTCTTTGGTTCTCAGCAACAAGTATCTAAATTGGTTACTCATCGTAAGATAAGTCTTCCTGAAGATCAAATTCATTTCAATCAATTCTTGGAGTGAATTGAGTGTCCGTCATGTAAAGCATAGATACATGGATGATGTTATGAACTCAAAAAAGCTGAGGAGGTAACTCAACCTGTAAGCAACATGACCAATTTCTTCATGTACTCAGAACGGCCCGATATACCTTAGAGTTAGCTTACATCGCAACCCAAATTTATACAAGCCCTTCATAGGTTAGACTTTCAATAGGACAAAATCATCCTTTGAAAACTCCAAAAACCTATAATGTTTGTCGGCGTATCTCTTCTGTCTGAGCTATGTTGTAATCAAATGTTGGCGAATCTGTTGTATTCTCTCTGTGTAGTCTTGAATCAACTCTGGCCCCAACAAAATTGTATCTCCAACCTTTACCCAACATGCTGGTGAACGACAAGGTCGACCATATAGTGCTTCAAAAGGAGTTCCAGTTACCTCCAAACTTTAAGACACAAGCTCGAAGCATATCCTTAAGCACTAATTTTAAATGCTCAGTCTATCTGTCAGTTTGAAAATGGTATGTCGTACTGAGGTTAAACACAATTCCCAACTGTCTCTGTGATTCACTCCGCAACTTGGACGTGAATCTCGGATCTCTATCCGAAGTAATCAATATTGAAACCCCATGGAATCTCAATAACTCTCGTACATACACCTTGCATAAGCGGTCAAGAGTATCTCGCATAGAAACTGGTAAGAAATGTGCAAATTTTATCGACTTGTCAACTACAACCCAAACAACATCATGCTTACACTGACTCAAAGGTAGATTGGAAACAAAATCCATCGATATGTATTCCCATTTCCACTTAGGAATAGGCAGCAAATGCAATAACCCTCCAAGTTCCCTATGTTCAACTTTAACTTGATGACATATCTTACATCTCTTTACAAACTCAACAATATCAGTCTTCATCCTAGGCCACCAATAAACACGCCTCATATCATGATACATCTTAATGATACCTGGATGAATAGAGTAAAGAGATCGATGAGATTCCTATAGCAATTCCTACCTCAACGGATCCTGAACTGGAATCCACAATCTATTCCTGAACTATAGCACACCGTCGTAAAAAACTGACCAATCAGTATGATCTATACTAGTCGCTAACCTCTGACATGCTGTATAGTCCTGATCAGCTTTTTGACTATCAATTACTCATTGAATCATCTTCGGTTCACCTCGAATCTGAGCAAAAAAGAACATATTAGTAGCTCTGGAACTAGCTCTCTCAGTTGATAATGTGTCAGCTGGGCTTTCATAAATCATCATCACTAAAACTTCTTCAAGAAGTCTATACTGAGAAACTCTAGCAGTAGCTACATTTTTTCTGCCTGTTCTTCTCCTACTCAAGGAGTCACCAACCACATTTCCTTTTCCTGGTTGATATTCGAGAGTGAAACCATAATTCTAGAGAAACGCAAGCCACCTGCACTGTCTCATATTTAGTTCACTCTTAGTAAACAAGTATTTTAGACTCTTATGATTTGAAAATACTGTAAATTTCTCACCATACAGATAGTGCCTCCCAATCTTCAAAGTAAAAACCATCGCAGCTAGCTCAAGATCATGAACTGTATAATTTCTTTCATGAACCTTGAGGTGCTTCGAAGCATAAGCTACAACTCTGCTTTCCTGCATCAATACACAACCCAAGCCTAAATGAGAAACATCAATATAAATCACTAATACCTTCCCCGATTCAGGTAATGTAAGAACATGTGTTGTAGTTAGTCTGTCCTTCAAACCCTTAAAGGCAACTTCGCACTCATATGTCCATACAAATCAAACGTCTTTTCGTGTTAGCCGAGTCATTGGATAAGCAATACGAGAGAATCCCCCAATGAACCGTTTGTAATAACTCGCTAACCCAAGAAAACTTCGAACCTCTGACACTGTGGTAGGAGTAGCTCAATACTTTATTGCCTCTACCTTTGTTGGATCAACAGGTTTACCCTTAACATTAACCACGTGTCCAAGAAATTTGACCTTTGAATACTATAAGTCACACTTACTGAACTTGGCATATAGCTGGTTATCCTTTAGAGTTTTCAATGTAACTCTAAGGTGGTGCGATTGCTCTTCCTCAATTTTTGAATATATCAAAATATCAGTGATAAACACGATGATAAACTAGTCAAAATTGGGTTTGAGCACCCTATGCATCAAATTCATGAACATAGCAGGAGTTTTAGTGAGCCCAAATGACATCATCGTAAACTCGAAGTGCCCATAAAGAGTACTGAAAGCCGTCTTCAAGATATCCTCATCCCTGATCCTCAGTTGATGATAACCAGACCTCAAATCAATATTCGAAAAGTATCTGGCACCCTTCAACTGATCAAACAAGTCATTGATCCTGGGTAATGGGTATTTGTTCCTAATATTCACCCTATTTAGTTGTTTATAATCAATACACATTCGTAAGGTTCAATCATTCTTCTTCACAAAAGAGCCGATGCTATCCATGGTGACATACTAGGATGAATAAACGCTTTCTATAACAACTCCTCAAGCTAAGTCTGGAACTCACGCAATTCCTTCAGTGCCATAAAATACGGAGGAATAAATATCAGTTTGGTACTAAGAATAAGATTAATGATAAAGTTAATGACACGTGGCGGTGGAAGTCCAGTCAAGTCAGATGGAAAAATTTCAAAATTCATAAACCACGGGTATCTCCTTAACCTTAAGTTCCTGTCCAGGCTCTCTAAATGTAAAAACTCCTACCATAACTTCTAAATCTCGAGCAGTAGCTTTCCTTCCACGAGTTGCAAATCGTGATGGATTATAGCCTTTATAGATTATAATTTTAGAAAGGTTAGGAATATGAAAGATTATCGTCTTATGGAAACAGTCAATACTGGTATGGTACGTTGATAACCAATCCATCCCTAGAATTGCATCAAATTCCAGGAACTCCATTACCCTCAGATCAATGGGAAGTTCATTCTCCCTAATTTTGACTACACATCCCTCGCAGATTAGGTTAAGATAAATCTTTTCACTCAATGTTATGCCGAGAATAAAAAAATGTATCGTCTTTAATAGGTTTCAACTTCAAGTCATCAACCATTGCACCAGCAATAAAAGAAACTATAGAACCGCCATCAATTAAAACATGCATATCTCGACCACAAATATTCAATATACATTCCACAAGTCTCCGGTTAGCCTCTGGATTTACCTCTGCCATTGCATGAGCCTGTCCACGTATAGGTGGTGCAGTACTGCCTACCGATGTGGCCGACGGTAAGGAACACTCCCTCGCAATATGCCCCGACTACCCATATCTATAGCATATCACTAGTGCTCTCTGCGAAAAACTACTAGTCTAAGAAGCCTACACCGACTCACTCGATTTATGTGAAGATTGTGCCTTTCCTTTACCCTTAACTCTGGACTATAAAGGCGGCAAAGGTGGTTTGGCTACTGAAGTATGAGAAACTGGTGCACTAACAAAAGTCATACCTGCGGACCCTGCCTATGTAGTTGTGCCTACTACACTCCTCTTCTTCTTATTTTGCTGGAAATGAACAAATTCCTGGACTATCTGACTCCCTTGATATTGTGGGGCTTGTGGTATAGCAACTACTATTCCTGAAGGTCTCGCTAGCATGGCTGCTTCCATTTCCATCGTACTTTCAAAAATAAAAGAGTAATTGGTGGATGGATGAGAGGAAACAACAATCCTAATCTCATTGTTTAGCCTACCAAGAAACAAGTTAATCTTGTTCTCCTCTAGCTCTACCATCTTCAGAGCAAATTCCCTCAGCTTAGTGAACCTCCTCTCATATTCACTAACAGACAGTGCTACCTATTTTAACTGTATGAACTTAGTCTTCTTCTTGTTCCTGACTGACTTCGGGAAATACTGCCTGTAGAATACGGTCCTAAACTTTGGCTAAGTAGTGACAGTCTTCCCTTCTCTCTCTAGGGAATTCCACCACTTCCTTGCGCAATCAATGAGAAAAAAGTGACCAGCATAATATTAAACCGATCCTCAACATCGACAGCAACAAATCATTGCTCCATCTTTAGTATCTAGGTCTCAGCTACCCCTTCCTCTATAGTGCCATCAAATCTCATAATATCATATTTTATGAATTCCTTACGAGTTCTGAGAAATGCGGCCTTCTCAAAATCCACAAGCACATTGGCAATTGTCTCCAACACCTAAATATGTGGTACTATTGGTTGTACTAGAGCTGTTATTATCTCAGCTACTCCCTCAGCTCTACTAACCTGGGACTGGTTGTAGGTTGTGCCTCAGGTCGTTGTACTGGTGGTCCCATCTGAGCCATCAGCATCGCCATTAATTTCACTTGAGACTCCATTAATTCTCTCATTTGCTACTCCATTCTAGATTTTCATTGATTTTTTGTCTCCCTTTTACCCTAAGGTTCTGACCTCTATGAACCCTTTCCTTGATCCGCCATTAGATTATATGGTCAAAGGAGAGATAAGATCATCATGTAACATTTAGACAATTCAAGGAAATCAATTCTATACGATATATAACAATATATGAATCAAATAACGTATAATATGTATTCATTTTCTTCCCCCCCAAACACTATAAAAAACGTTTGTCAAACCCTAAGCTTATTCGTAACTCGAAAAAACTCTCAAAGTCAATAAACTTAGGTTTCGGTACAACAGATTATGCTATCATTCACTTTTAAAACCATTCAAAAGTGAAATAAGGTCAGAGCCTTGTCCATGATACCACCAAACTGTATCATTTTACCACTTTATCTCTAAAAGTGATAAACCTAAGGCTATGATACCAAGTTGTAGTATCCTCTATCCCGATTAGTGTGTTACCCTAATTAAGCCTCACTAACCCAGCCAGACTTAACTAGAGCCAGTAGCCTCTCTGTCTGTACCTGATAAACTCAACCTGTATATTTATATCAAAATAACAAATCAAAGTAATACGTAGCAGAAATTTAAAACTTTTTTGATATATACAAATATACAGAAATACGGAGTTTACCAAAACTCAAAACCTTTATTAAAACTTTCCAACCATATTTATATACAACAAAATACATTAAACAAAGTACATTGGTACATAAAGGCTCATTACAATCGTAGAGAATATACGAAACCCTAAATCTTCTCCTTTCCCTTAGCTGAAGTGCTGGGTTGCGAACCTGAAATATTGAATTTTGGATTCACGTTAAACATCAACATTCCATATAATAATCCAGGATATCATGCAATAACAACATGCACCACTGATATCCAACAAGAATATGGAAATCATATAAATTTAATAGATAAATGGATGCACAACAAATATAATAGACTATTACACTGTGATCCCTATTTTATTTATAAAACTAGGCTGATTACCCATCGACGCCATTAATGTGATTACTAGACCAACATATTGGTCGATATATTCTTTAGCCCATCTATTAATGCCCAATGGTTATATCTTAAACCCTCTAGTGTAAATATAACCCACACAACCTATAAACTTAGTATGAAGTTACATATAAGCCGGGAAGGTAACCCATCTCCTATATAACTTGGTCTCGGTTCCAGGAACTTACTATCGTGAATTATAGTAAATACCATTTTCCATTTAATGGAAACTGTCACAGTGTACATGGTCCCCCATTTCATATCAAACAACTTCATGAGCTATATATACTAGATAGTCAGGCAACATTAATAAA
Organism: Stephania cephalantha; assembly: GCA_039657325.1. Taxonomy (NCBI): domain Eukaryota; kingdom Viridiplantae; phylum Streptophyta; class Magnoliopsida; order Ranunculales; family Menispermaceae; genus Stephania; species Stephania cephalantha. Next base: position 16,109,053 of record CM077567.1, on the reverse strand, counting down.
TAAGTGAATCTGTACGTACCTCGATCTAGGTTTTCGTCCAAATTTCCTAACTATCTTGGCCAATAACTCTCTCTTGGGTAACCAACACCTATCATAGACCAATTATAGTTAATATAGGTCCATTATACTTTAACTAGAACCTTTAATCACACCCCAAAGTCCCTTAGAAATCCTCATGAAATCACAACATACTTGTTGTAATCGATTGGGTTCATCCCAATTGATGAAAGTATCGCGCTCCCCTAAGAGGTGGATATGTTCCACCCTTTACTGTTAAACCAGACGTACATGGCAGCAGCCACTGTCCTCTACCAAATTCCATCAAATCACCCAAACAGTCATAACAACCTTCAAAATTGATCAAGGAGGACCTTTAGCGAGGTGAGAAACCATAATTAACCAACAAATAGCTTAAATAACATAGATTCCAGCATCACCATCGAACTGAACTTTGATAAACACAAGAAAAAATCATACCTATGTGATGCTCTCAAGTTGTTAATTTGATTAAGCTCCATAGCTAAGCTTAATTCAACACCTCGGGCAATTTCTCTTGATCGAAATCAAAGCCCTTAAACCCTCTTTCTCGCTGTTGATCGAATGAATTAAGGGATAAACATGCGATTTTATTTATATATGAATTTTCCTCGAGATACACATTGCATCTTCTCGAGATTGATCGAGCAGTTGATGCATTAAAATGACACACCTTATTGTGACACCAACCTTGACACATCACACACTCACGCTCCGTTCAAGACGATCAAACAATCCATATATTTCTATTATTCTTTTTATTTTTTAATATATATTTATATATTCCAAAAACATATAAATATAAATATATATATATATATATCATGTGTTATCCACCAATAAACTTACCGGACGTACATACATGTGTCCTTGAGCATTCACATTCATGCCACGACTCCCTCTTCACACTTGGTGTCCCGGTAAATCATAGTTTATTATGTATTTTCCATTTTATAGGCTTGTAGATAATCCGTAATTATAGTACAACCTATTTATATTTTCGATTTAAAAATCCAACCAAACACCATACATCATGCAAATGCACGCACATGCTAATCGAGGTACGTCGGACATAACCCTGAGCCTAACTCGAGTTAATTAGGATTTGGATTAGTACTAATCACCAGCTTAAAATAATAGGTCGTTACATATAACTTATTTTAGATATTATCAGGTAGGACATATGTAGAGAGATTTTCCACAACCGACTGATGTATTTCCATAGCAGAGTTGCGAGGGAGTACACATGGTAACATAGCCAGATGCCGATACCACACGATGACTTATTAATGGTAGGGTTTCTATTTGTAGTAAAGATTTAAATTTCTTATTTGATTTGGGTTCTATAGTATCTTTAATTTCTAATCTCATGATAAACATCTTAGGGTTGACACTAGTTAGGGTTAGTGTATATTTGGTTTTGAGTACCGCAGTCGGGGATAAGGTTGGCCCTAATTGTATTATTTATGGATATCCAAAAGAGATAGCTGGGGTGGATTTACCTGCAGACTTTAGGGTTCTCGAGTTCTTAGACTTTGACGTGTTGTTAATGATGGATTGGCTAGCAGCATATCAAGCTCATATCAACTGTTCCAGTAAGACAATAATATTTGAGATTTTAGGGCATCCAATGTTCACTTACAGTGGTAGTACACCTAGAGCCGAGGGCACTAAAGGTCGACTTGTGACTAGCAAAGAAATGGAGACTCTACTATTACTATATGCAATGGCAAAGAGTCAAGGTCCCAAACTTGAGGAGATTTCGACTGTGTACGAGTTTCTAGACATGTTTCCGGAGGACTTACTTAGTTTACCACTGCCGAGAGAGACACGGTTCATCATTGATTTTGTACCTGACATAATTCATATTTCTATTCCATCGTATCGCATGGCTCCAAGAGAGTTGGAGGAGTTGAGGAGTCAGCTTAATGATTTAGGACAAAAGAGATTCATAACACCTTATATGTTGCTATGAAGAGCACCTATCTTGTTTGAGAAGAAGAAGGATAGTACTTTGAGACTGTGTATCGACTACAAATAGTTGAAAAAGGTCTTTATCAGGAACAAGTATCCATTATCGCAGATTGATGATTTATTTGATCAGTTGAGAGGAATGTAGTTTTTCTCTAAAAATACCTGAGATCAGGTATCATCAGCTTAAGATCAGGGATAAAGATAGGTCTAAGATAGTGTTTTGTATGAGATATGGACACTATCAATTTACTGTCATGTTGTTTGATTTGACTAATACTTATGTCACGTTTGTGGATTTGATGCATCAGGTGATGAGACCGTTTCTTAACCGCTTCGTGATAGTTTTCATTGATGATATATTGATAATTCGATGGCTCAAGAAAATCATGAGCAACACCTCAAGGAGACATTGCAGACTTTGAGGGAGCACCGACTATACGCCAAGTTCAGTAAGTGTGAATTTTAGCTATTAGAGGTTAAGTTTTTTAGGCATGTCGTTGGAGCAGTGGGTATTGCAGTGGATCCGGTCAAAATTCAAGCTACTATGGATTGGCTAGCACTGACGTCAGTTTTTGAGATTAGGAATTTTTTGGGTTAGTAAGGTATTACCGTAGATTTGTCAAGGATTTCTCAATGATCGTTTCACCGATTACTAGATTGACCCAAAGGATGTCAGGTTTGATTGGTTTGAGGAATGCAAGCAAGCATTTCCTCAGTTGAAGTGGTTGTTGACTATCACACTAGTATTAGTATTGCCAGAGGCTGGACATGGATTCTTGGTTGTATACATAGATGTTTCTCATCCAGGTCTAGGATGTGTGTTGATGCAGGACATAGGTATGGTGGCTTATGCCTCTAGATAATTTAAGATACATGAGAAGAATTATCCAATTCATGACTTAGACTTGGCAGCGGTGGTGTTTGCCTTAAATATATGGAGACATCATATGTATAGAGAGTTTCACACTCTATACTGATCACAAGAGTCTGAAATACCACTTCATATAGAAAGAGCTGAACATGAAATAACGCAAATGGTTGAAGTTTCTAAAGGACTATAACTTTTCTCTAGAGTATCACCCAGGAAAAGCCAACGTAGTTGCAGATGCACTGAGTAGGATATTGACTAGAGATATCGATATTGTTAGATGTCATATTCGCATGAGTATGGATTACTCGAGGTACCAGCGATGATGAGTCAGTCAGATATTCCTACCGACACTCGTGCGATGATTTGTGCATAGATGACGCTACATACAGTGTCTACATAGAGAGTGTCAGGGGGTCAAAGAGCACATTCTATACTTGAGGTTTAGTGAGTTAGCCTGGAGTATTGATTGTAATAACTGTACAGAGACGACATATCAATGTCTGAGATTCAAAGGCAGATTATGGATACTGTCAATAGCAGAGCTGACAGATGATATTCTTCAAGATTCACACTGTTTTGGGTTCAGTGCTCATCCAGGCAGGACCAAGATGTACCATGACATGAGGATACATTATTTGTGGCTTGGAATGAAGTTGGACATATCGGAGTTCATTAGGAACTATAACATTTGCCAGTAGGTGAAAGCTGAGCATTGTAGATGTAGAGAATTATTACAACCGCTTCCTATTCCACGATGGAAGTGGATAGCCATTTCCATGGAACTTTTCAGGGTATTGCCAAGGAATGCTCATCTACACAATTCTATCTGGGTAATTATGGACAAATTAATGAAATATGCCCATTTCTTACCAGTTGCAGCTCACTACACATTTGACTAGTTGACTATATCGTTTGAGAATGAGATTATCAGGCTGTATGGGGTACCATTGACTATCACATTAAACAGAGATGTGATGTATATGTTTAGGATGTGGTGGAGTACGCATGAGCAGATGGTACGTACCTACAGTTTAACGCAGCCTTTCACCCTTAGACTGATGGGCATAATGATTGGTTGATTTAGGTTCTCAAGAATATGCTCGAGGCTTTTGTACTTAAGATTGGTGGATCTTGGGAGGAGTTCCTACCATTATGTGAATTTGCATAAAACATCATTTATCAGGCTAGCATTGAGATGGCATCACTTGAGGCTTTATATGGCAAACCGTGTTACTCGCAATCTTATTAGGCTGTGTTATAAGAACGGAAATTGGTAGTGCCTGAAATTTTTGTTGATCACATGAAGAAGATACAACAGATTCGCTAGAGGCTTAAAGGGGCCCTCAAGAGGCAGAAGAGGTATGCAGACACATATCGCAACAATTTCACGTACATTGAGGGAGCTTTTATGTTTTGTAAGGTTTCCTTAAAATGGTATTCGCATATTTGGTTTGAAAGACAAGTAAGCACCGAGACTATCAGGCCTTTCAAAATCAAGAGACGAATCAAGAAGGTTGCTTATGAGCTGGAGTTACCTCCAGAGATGTTGGGGATAAATCCAGTCTTCCATATCTCTATGCTTCGATAAGCTAAGTCGAAGATAAGTGTACGACCGACGGTTGAGCTGAGCCAGATTGACTTGAGTGGGGATGTAACTTACAAGGAGCAACCAGTAAAGATCTTAGACCTAAAGGTACAACAATTGAGAGGCGAGTATATTCTGAAGGTGTTAGTTAAGTGGCAGTTTCATGGTGATTCAGAACTCACTGAGGAGTGGAAAGACTATATACAAGATAAGTTTCCATATATTTTCGAGTCATGTATAACTTTAACTTAAGTTTAATTTCATAGACGAAATCTCTATTAGTTGGGAAAATTTGTCACGGCCTAAATTTTTAATTCTAGTTTAATTCTTTAATCAAGATTATTGACCCGTGACGCTGGACCCGCATCGAGATACTACACTAACCAAGGCAGGCGGTCAAAGGATATGTTAAACTTATTGTGGTGTGTGCCTAGTGTATTGTATATGTGTAGACTATTAAGTCACTCCTACTTGTGTTTAGATAGTGAGACGTGAGCAAGGACACGCTTTGAGATGCGTGTCAGCTTAGGACCGAGGTAGAGAGTGATATGGTAAGCTAACTTAAGTTAACATAGCTTAGTTAGCTGAATTTGATATGGCAATAATTGATTTATATTAAATGAAATCTTAGTTAGCAAGTTAAAACTTTACCCATTTGATGTTCTTCGAGATAGGTCTGGACACATCAAGAGACCAAATTGAGTTGAAATTATTGTTAGTAAGAGAGAGTTAAGGGAGAGTTAGTGGAATGTGAATCATATTGTAAGCCATTAGATTGATCTCGAGATACGTTTGTACATTACAATCAATGGTTATTAATCAACCTTATCAATATATATAAGATTGAATAGGTTAACACATGCAAGTCATTTCATTCATTTACTTAGAGAATAAGAAAGGCTAGAAAAGAAGATTTACAAGAAAAATATGTGAGTTGAAATGGAGTTCGTGGATTTGGTAGAGTAGGATCAAGCTAGTGAAGATGTATTACTAGGTAATTCTACTTACACTATTAACTTAGTTTAAATTGATGAGTTTGATGATAATTATGGAGTGTAAACTATCGTAGTTGTTGTGGCGGTTGTTTTGGGTCTTTGGTAAGGGAGAACATGGATTCCAAAGGCTTTGGGGTGGGCCCTGTGGAGATAGAGAACTTAGAATTCCAAGTGTAAAATTTTGGTTTTTCCTGCATATAATGCGCTAATGAGTGTCGGTAGCGTGCTAATGGGGTCACTAGCACGCTAGATAAACTACTTAACATGCTAGGCACTATAACTGTGCAAATTCTACATTTTCTAAACTTAAACTTAGACACATTAAACAACTTCAATACCCTAATTAAAGTTTTAAACACACTCAAAAACATATTGAATGATACCAGGAGCCTAGGGAAGAGTCTCGAGAGTTCGGGTCCGTGTTTTGAGGTGTCGGGAGGCCGGATTAGCTAAGGAATTTAAGTGGATCGTAAGTAATCTGATTGAGATTTTTATTTCCATTTCTTTCCTACTATGCTTTTCACTTACAATCATTTGGACTGATTTACCTGTTGTACTCTAGACTCCATGACTTGGTACTTTTATCTGATTATGTGAGTTTGCTATCATGCATTGGTTTTTGATCAAATAGTTTCATTGACTCTAAATCATGTGCAACATTATTCTTGATTGTTGATATATTTTTTCAAATGAAATATCATGCTATTATGTAGGTGTTTGATGGTATTGTGAATCTATTTTCCTTTGCGCATTAGATATGCAATTACATTTGTTGGATTTCCAAACCTTATCATGTCTTGGGTTATGTAAGTAGTTCATATATATAGGACCATGATATGATAGAGATGTGTATGACACACGGGTTACTAGACTTTCAAGGATGTCGGGATCTCACCACTAGCTTATGCAGTACACGGGATATGGGACCCGAGGTTGTTGACACGTATACATCACATGTGAGTGGCACTTGTGAGTATTTATATATGAGATGGGAATTTGTGAGGATGTGAAGGCATTCATGATATTGTTTACGCCCTAAATAGTTGAATAAAGTTGATGTAATGCAACTCACGGCCAATAGGCCCTAGATCATTACTATTTAGCCGAGTGTCAGTTTCATATTTTTAAGCCGGAGTATCTTATCGCATGATTCTTCTTCAGCATAGTTGCTATTGTTATGCTTTCATATACTTATTGTTATCTGGAAATGTGAACAAATGTCTTTCAGTGTTATTTTCTACTTTCCTATACTTACAGTCCTTTTTATGACGATGGGTAGAGATCTATCAAGTAGCAGACTGGTAAATAAGAAGATCAATGACTACCTCTAAGCCTCTCGAGTGTTGTTACTTTTGACATTATATGTTGAGATTTTATTGTATGACTTATATGTATGTCTTTTATATACTTTTGGGGTTGTATATATGGGTTGAGAGATTGTACCTTGACCATATACATATTGATATATTATTATTGTCGTTTCATTATATATATGTGCATATGACCTTTGTTTCTTGGTTTTCGACATACTTAAGAATTGTGTTAAAAGCTTTTAAGTAACTGTGAACAATTAATCGACATGAAAATAGAATGATTATTTGAAAAGTTAACTGGTAAAGAGAAAAGTTTTGGAAAAGATGACTAATATGTTGTTAAGTCCAACGTGGCGAGATTAGGGTTAAATGACGAGATTAGGCCACGAGGTGTCGTAGTGTTAGAAGGGGTCGTCACAAATGTTGGGTTTTGGAGTTCATACGCAGCGAAAAATTCAAAACAATTTTAAAAAACCCCAACATGATTGAAAATAAGTTTTATTAAACTAGATCTATAAAAGTAAACCTTACCTTAATCCGCGATTTCCTTATCTAATTGCTCGATTTCCAAGACATTCAAGTGTGCATTATCTATTAGAAACCCATACACAAACGGTGACCACAATTTGAAGTGCTAGCCCCGACAGAGATACAAAATGTTTGTCTTTTCTCTCCAAAAATCCAGAGAACTCGAAATTTACAAAAAAAAAAGAAAATCTTATTTCATTTTAGGGTTTCACCCTCTATTTATTTAGGCAGTTTAAGAAAATTACACATATGCACTTATTAATAAGATATCATATAACAAATTGTAAGGACTTTTAGGTCATGGATTTTATCATATAAAATTCATTACTCTGAACCAATTGAAATTGCGCAAAGTCATTCTTCGTGTGCGACCTAATAAGTTTAGGAGACATTCGCAGTGAATCAAAACCATTTTGTTACACGAGTCATAAGCGATCTTTAGCAATGCATTATGTGTGACGGCCCCAGTTCCCAGAAACCGGGTCCCGCCATGCCAAGACCAATGTGAACCCCTGATCAAACCCCGAAAGGTCAACGCAAGCCTAGTCAGCCTCTAATCCGAATTATTCATCCATTGGTTGCTTATTAAGTTTGCTAATTAGTTTTACAAGTCTTATTATTCATTAAACAGCGAAAAGTAACTTAAAGCAACTAAAAAAATAAACTTAATTCGAGACAAATCCTAGATGTGGAAATCCTGCATAGTACAGATCTCATGTATATCTCTGGCGATGACAATGTAAATAAGCATTATATACATGTATCTCAAGTGTATCTCTCAAAAACCATACCCAAATGTGTATAAAAACATCAAGTATAATATAATAGATACAATTAAAATACCTACGATAGTAACAAAGGAACAATCGACTCTTAGGAAGACTCAGAGGTAGTTACCGATCTTGGGATCCTCACCCTTACTATTGGAGGGATCTGCAATTGTCACCAGTGATGGAGACAATTTCAGTGAGTAAAGCCAAAAGAGATTCAACAGTATTTCTAAAGTAATAAAATCACAATAGTCTCTAAAACATACGGTTATTTAAAGAAAGCTGTAAATAAAATGACAAAGTGCATGATAAACAGACTAATCAAGTAAGCAGTGAAAATCAAGTGGCAAGAAAGAAAAAAAGATAGGTGAATAGGTAATCCCGTCCAAACTGCGGGTCATCAGACCAAAACACAGCTTGAAGTTGACATAGCGGGCCTAAGGCCAATTCCAACTGCTCCGACACGACAATTTAGGCACTGCGGACTCCTCAAGTCACTTCCAATGGCCCCTTTTAAACTATCAAGGTAAGCCACAGCAATGTCGGATGCTTCATCCCTTGCATAGTCTTCAGCTTTAAGCCACGGTGACTCTGGATGCTTAACCTACGAGATAAAACAATCGGTGGATTACCTAGACCCTAAGCCACTTGAAACAAGAATGGAATATAAGTATGGAATGCTTATCAATATATTAACGATAAGAAGTTGAAAAGAAATCATGTTGACGCTCTTACTAGTTTACTTACTGGAATTGTCTCCGTTGTTGGTGACAATTGCAAGTTCCTCGAGCGGTAAACGGAAAGAGCCTGTACTTAGTGATTTCCTCTGAGCTACCCTTACAGTCAGCTCCATTACTCTTACTTCGTAGGTTCTTTTGTCATTTTGTTATATATATAACTATGTATTCATGATGTTTTGATGTTTCTGGGTACTTTGGGATGTGAGATACACTTGACGATACATGTATATGCGTATTGTACTCTTTATGACTAGTTATATGCATGATATTACACCGTTTGCAGGATTTCCACGCCTAGCACTTGTCTTAAATTTAATTAACTTTTATTTTTTGCTTTAAATTACTTCCCGCTGCGTAATGAATATTAAGACTTGTTAAACTAATTAACGAACTTAATAAGCAACTAAGGGATGATTAATTTGAAATAGTGGTTGATTAGACATGAGTTGACCTGACATGAGTTGGCTGTAGGTCTAGAGCCGGGCGGGGCCCAGTTTGTGGCGACTGGGGCCGTCACAGTTGGTATTAGAGTGCAAGGTTTTCTTTTACCTTATACTATTAATAAGCCTTCAACCTGACTAATGTGCAAACTTAAGAGTTAGGACAAATGAAACGTAGTGTGGAAATCCTATGAACTTAACTTCGAGTCTTAGTTGAGAAGTGAGGTGAGTTGGGGGAATCTAAAACTTTAAATATATTTGTTATGTGGATTGTATGTACTATATGGTATCGTTAGATATATGTGTTTCATGCTTAAGAGCCTATTTCATCTTGAAAAAAAAAATTGTGTCTAACACGAAGAGTTGATGGATAAAGATAGGCCGTAGGATATCATGTTTGGAGGAAAAGGATATGATAAGGAGAATGACTCCTAAAATAAATATTCACCAAGAGTATCGAATAAGAGACGAAGATAATAACTTTGAGGCCTCTATATTAAGGATCAAAACCCAGTTAAGCATCGAGCCATGAATACATAAAAGAGTCGTGATGGATTATATATCCTCGAGCACGAATTTCTCAAGGAAATGACCCGAGGTCACAAGAACTCTACAAAACGTCTCTGATAAAAAAACTGAGACTTCAAAAGTGTGGTAGAAAATTGTACTCGAGTTTAATTGGAAATTTGTCTCTTTTGATAGTGAAAAAAGATAAAAAGTGTAAGTATGGAAGACGAAATTATGACTAATAATGTGCATGAGACATGTGGGTTATTAACGGACTCTATGGAGGTAGAGAATGTCAAGATGACTCAGTTATTGCAAGGAAAGCAAAAACATACTCTTTTGGCTCTGACGAGAGCACTAGAGTCATCATGCTAAAATAACTGCCCGAGCAACTCCATTGGAGTGTCATGATTGTTCCTGATCCGCAGGGTTGGTGGGAGGCCTACTACCACCTCTCTTGGACTAAGGAATGAATCGCTAATGTGAACTAAGAGTCTGCAAGTACATAAGAGGTCAAATATGACCTCAAACTAACCCTAAGGGATGAGCATCCCGAGGTTCTCACACATTCGTAAATGATTCAAACGCGAAAAATTTGGCATTAAGGACAGTCTGAAGCATTCAAGACTCACGAAAGATTTTGAAACAATGTCTTTTAGAGACATGGAGAAACTTAGAATCTCCTATATTAGCATCAAGTGTAGGGCATGCGAGTCCATGGATTTAAGGGTCAGTGAGTTTGAGTCATGTGGCGAATTTAGAATAATCCTTAAGATTAATAATAATCAGAATATATGAAAATTAGTATAGACTCGCCACAACAACATGTCATGATCTTTAGATTTCTATCGGACATGGTTACTGACTAACTCAGTGGGAAGCTTGAAGGATCTATACACGATCTACCTAGCTGACATTTAATAGAATAAAAGGATGCCTACATAAAGGGAAATAGTGTAAATCCTAGCTTCAAGGTTTGAAAATTTTTGAGATTGAGGAAAGAGTTAGAATCATTTGTACGTTGAGTAATTGAATTGAAATTACAATGGATTAGTCGTGCTTGCCTTGATACCAAAGGAGTTTAGATATTACCCAAGTGATAGGGGACCAAAACAGTAAATGAATGCCTGATTAAAAATTTCCATTCGATCGTGAACTTGCCAGGTTGGTTGGGTATGGAAATGAGCCTTGAGGTTGTAGGTCATATGAAGTGCCATCAGATGTGATAACTAATAACAACGGATGATGTATCACCAAGGAGAGCCTAGCACTTACCTACATCTCAGTACAACATTGTATTTTAGATTTGGATATTGGGGTTGGTTAATATGCCCAAAACACATTTTTGTAGTTCAATGGTCCATGGAAAAGATTCTCGTTGTTATGTTACATTTACAACATGATTTACCAATGTAAGATTGGTAGGATACTAATGAAACTCAGTAGTAAAGATCAAATCTAGGTATATTATGATAATAGACGATCTCGAAAGGTTGCGTCAAAAGTGAGCCTCAAAGATATGCAAGGTCATATAGGGAGGAATTAGGTATTTCGCTAGTGTTTTAAAGATGCTAAAACAAACAGGAAAGGAAACATGGATCAACACAAAGACATATTAGAGTATGAGGAGGGAGACTATGATATCCGAAAATCTCGACTCTAAATGGTCATAGACGGTTCTGAAGTAAGGGAAAACTCGCGCCGAGATTTATATGCCTATTTAAAGTCACATATGCATGAGAGCTATCTTTTCCTATTTTGATTCCACTAAGGTTTCATTTTAGTTATTTTAAATCTCGAGGACGAAATTCTTATTAGTTGGCAAGGCTTTAACGACCCGAATAATATAAACATAGTTGTATGTCGTGTAGGACTGTAACATGTCGGCCAATCCTACGTGACGGTCTCGGTCAATACTCGGGTGTCAACACCATGGTAAATTAATAATCTAAGTTAATTTTACTTGTGTTTGATGTCATATATTATTTATGACTAACTATATAAGTGTGCACATAAGTGTAGGTTTATATCGCAAATTAGAGCGAGCGGGAGAGTGACTTCATGGTGCATGCACGCGAACGACGGATAGTTGAGGCTTATGGTTAGTTCATAGCTTATGAGTTGTTATTTCTTATTCAAGATGTACACTTAAGTCCTAATGGAATAACAATTAAGTGTCTAAGTTACATATGGAATTAATAGATACTAGTCTAAGTTTAAATCATTTAATTAGCCTAAACTATCTAATTCCAAATTTATCACAAATGCCTAAGTCATGTTAGACTTAGTGGGTTATTAGTAGAAAACTATAGTGGAATTATGACAAATAAACATCATGGATGGTCATTGAGATTTGGGGCGAATGAAGATACTAGATTGATCTAATGGTTTAGACTTGAGGTTAAGACCTATAAATAGGACTCTTATGTTTATTCATGCATGTTGAGAAAAAAAATCAGCACTACTTTGGGAGAGAAAAAAAAATGAGATTCTTTGCTAGAAATCTAGGAAATCGAGGTCAAGTTGAAGGATCAAGCCAACACAAGTTAGGGCTCCAAAAAGATTGAAATAAACAAACCTTAGGTATGAACTTCTCCACTCTTTTACTTAATTGAATGCATGTTTGGGGCAATTGGGGCTGAAATCTTAAGATGGAATTGAACACATCAATCCTATGATGATTTTGAACCTAACTTTGTGAGTTCAAATGCTTTTTAAATAAACTCAATCAAGGTTGCTAAATTTTGATTAAAATGCATAAGTTTGTGATCAAAAATTGGGATTTTTGGAGTTGATTTTAATTAGGACTGAAATTTCTTTTTATATGATTGTTAGATGCATGCATTTTGGTGTCTTTAGGTGTATTTTAGTATGGTTTTAATGTTGGACAAAATCGAGTCATGATTTGGTTGATTATGATCAATGTACTATTAGTGATGATGCTCGAATGCTATGTGTTTGAAGAAATGCCACAATGCAAAGTTGCAAGAGTAGAAGTACATTATGAACTCCTCAACTTATTTGGATTCATTTAGACTCCTTGAACTAAGTTGTGATGAGGAAAAATCAGTTGTGTGTTGCCATGACATGTTAGTATGTTTTGTTTAAAAATAAAGGGAATTGTATTGTGGTTTACTAATATGAATTGCTTGAAAGTGTTAAGAATTCATTGGTGCTGATTTATTGGTGTCATAAATTGAGCTAAAATTATAGCTGAAATACTAGATAGTATAAATTCCTCATTTCCTTTTAGAATTAGCTAATTTTTATGTGATATTCTTGGATATTTGGACAAGCTTTTCACCAAAAATCACGTTTTTTAGAGTTGTAGTTTAAGAGTTATGAATTTCCTAACATTGTTGGTCTGAAACCCTCTCAAATTGAGTTGTTTTGGTATTTTGAGCATAATTCTCTCAATTTTAATCGGATTTGAGCGTACCTTACCATTTTTGGAAAGCTAATACATAGAAAAACAACTTAAGATCAGTATTTCTAAAGAATTCACTCATCTTATTTATCGAGAATGGACTGAAAATCAGTGCTAATCTATTAAGATATTGCTTTTGCAAGTATTTAGATGTCAAGACCTCTTCCGCGGTCTTCACTAGTCCAATAATAACCAAAATCTCCAGCATAGCTTGAATTACTATAAATTAGATTCTCTAAAACTTTCAAGTGATTTAGAGGTGTTTTGAATGATTTTCTAAATGAGTTTTGAAATAGGTAAAACTTAGTTACTTAATGTGCTAGTTTTTGACTTTAAGTGTTCCAGGCATCAAATGATGTCGGAATTGAACCAAAGTTTTTAGAATATGTTATTATATCATAGTAAAGGTGCCCACTAAGTTTCATGATTTTTCGGTGTGTCAAACTTAGTTTTTAAGTCATGCTTTGAATAAGAGATCAATAATTACAAATATGGACTTAAAGTTTTACTTAGAGTTTCAAATTTGATTTTTGGTCATATTGATGAGATTTTCAGTCAACAACCTTTATTTTAAGTAAATAGACTTCAATGAATCAACATTGAGAATTTTGAAAAGTTATATGAGTGTTTTAGCCGCATTTGAAGTTGCATAAAAGTAAAATTCTTGGAAATTATTTTAAGGTCCTTAAAGGGCTGTTTTGCAAACCGATGCATTAAACCAACTTGAAATGATTTCTAATGGACTTTTATGATTCAGTAACACTTAAAAACAATAGGAAAAATGCTTACAACCTTATAACACCAAGTTTGGATATTTTGGTTGAGTTAAAGGTTAAAGGGGCATTTAAAATGATTAAAAGAGACCTCGTGGGGTATTCCCTCGCATCAAGGCTTTGCATATGGTAAGAATGAATGACTAAGACACCGCATATATAGCATAAAATTGATTAGGACACAATTAAGTTGTGATTTGGTTTAAGTTAAATAGAAAAGACATTGGGACAAATAGTGAACTGTTTTATAATGAACTGAGATAATCAAACTTAAATAAGCTCTAACACATACGAAATGAACTCTAATAAGTACCAGGGGCTTAGAGCGTTAGTACCGGGTATCTGGAGTGTAGTACTAATGTGTATGAGTTGCATTTATCTTGGATATTATTGCATTTTAAGGTAAGTAAACCAGTAAGAGCATCAACATGATTTCTTTTCAATTTCTTATTGTTAATCTCTTGAAAAGCATGTCTTACTTGTATTCCATTCTTGTTTCGAGTGGCATAAGGTCTAGGTAGTCCACCCATTGTGTCATCTCGTAGGTTAAGCATCCGGAGTCATCGTGGCTTCTCATCGAGGACTATTCAAGGGATAAAGCATCCGGGGTCACCGTGGCTTACCTTGATATTTAAGGGCTATTGGAAGTGACTCGATGAGTCCGCAGTGCCTAGAAAATTAAGTTGGGGCAGTTGGAAGTGGCCTTGGGCCCGTTGTGTCGACTTCAAGCTGTGTTATGGTCTAAAGACCCACAGTTTGGACCAGATTACCTATTCACCTATCTTTTGCTTCCTTGCCACTTGATTTTCACTGCTTACTTGATTAATATGTTTATCATACACTTTGTCATTTTATTTACAGCTTTCTTTAAATACCCGCATGATTTAGAGATTATTATAATTTTACTACTCAGAAATACTATTGAATCTCTTCTGGCTTTACTCACTGGAATTGTCTCCGTTGTTGGTGACAATTGCAGGTTCCTCGAGCGGTAAGGGGAAGGAGCCTGTACTTGGTGATTTTCTCTTAGCTACCCTCTGAGTCAGCTCCATTACTCTTATTTCGTAGGTTCTTTTGTCATTTTGTTATATATATGACTGTATTCATGACGTTTTGACCTTTTTGGGCATTTTGGGATGTGAGATACACTTGACGATACATGTATATGCGTATTGTACTCTTTATCACTAGTTATATGCATGATATCACACCGTTTGCAGGATTTCCACGCCTAGGACTTGTCCCGAATTTAATTAACTTTTTTTTGTTGCTTTAAATTACTTCCCGCTGCGTAATGAATATTAAGACTTGTTAAATTAATTAATGAACTTAATAAGCAACCAAGGGGTGAATAATTTGAAATAAAGGCTTACTAGACATGCATTGACCTAACAGGAGTTGGCTAGGGGTCCATGTAGGTCTAGTGCCGAGCAGGGCCTGGTTTGTGGTGACTGGGGCCGTCACATTATGACTACCAAACTAGCATGAATATCAAAATCGATACAACCTAATGAATAACATATATAATATCCTTTTGTCGTGCGATATCCTTTGATTAAACATAAGCCATAAAAAGTCACCCTTAAAGTTCAATCATACTAGTCTCGATCATTAGGAAAACTAAAAACATCCAAGTGACATTGATCATATTAATTCATATGGACTTGGCCATTATCAGTCTATCATATTGAAGGATCCACTGATATCTCTCTTTATACAAGAGTGACAAATTCTATCTTAATTACGCACGTTCACATATTATTCATATGGTAACCAATCACAATATTTATAATCGCCCGGTTAAAGACAACGTTTAATTGTTTCAAATCATTATGTGTGACGGCCCCAATTCCCCACAAATTGGGCCCCGCCCGGCCTAAGCCCACGTGGACCCCCGAGCCAGTCTCGCAAGGTCAACGCAGGCCTAGTCAGCCTTCCAATCCTTCATTATACATTATACATAAATTCACAATAATTCAAAAATAATGTAAAAATTTGGACAACCTAATTGTGGAACCCTGCATAACTATATCATCATCGAATGAGAGTAAATAAAAGATATACAAAAGATTCACCTAGCTATGGAGCCTTCCCCTTGCTGGATCGTAGATCTGCACTCAATCAAACCCAAAAATGACGAGCCCAGGTAAGTAACGCCAGTAGGACATATATACAGCATTGAAATAACTAATCACTCGAATTCATGCAATTAGAAAGAAATGAACAGGTAACGCATGAATATAAAAGACTGTAAACAAATCAATCGATAAGTGAGGCCACATAGCAAGGAGTCCCGACCAAAAGGTCGTTGAGTCGCGGCAAAAGCCCGGCATACTCGGGTTCAGGACGAGACACCTGCCTCCCATCCCTAACCCTTGCGACTATGAGATATCCACAGACTCGGATAAGTGCCCCCAACGTACACTCAATTGGGAGATATCGACGGCGTCCAGATAAGAGCTCATATCACAGATAAACAGTACCATGACTCACTTGCCAATGGACTCACTCAATCAATAGCACTTTCAAGGATAGATATCAAAGCAATGAACAACAATATCAAAGCAATGACATTACTGTACAATTTCCTAACTGGTTTACTTACCTCGGAAATCGCGAATCGTCCTCAAAACGTCTCGCCCACACCTCGATATGTGCACTCGACACCTGATTATAGCATCCTAAGTCCCTAGTGTCCATTTATACCATTTAAGTTACTTATGTCATTCAAATCAATATGTTCGCGATTAAAACCGAAAATTCCATAATAAAGGCAACGAAATTCACAAGATGGTGTAGGACCTCACCATGGCCTATTCCTCTCGTCTCATTCGCGAGCAACTCATCGCGTCGTCGAGCTTCGTCGAAGTCGCGACACCTTTGTCCACTGTTGTTGTCTCGTCGGGGATCGATCGGTCCGGCAATGCGCCACCGCGCCGTTGCTCGACGCCGTTCACCCGCCATTGCTGCGCTTCGCCGCCGCGCATTGCTTATTCGCCGTCGCCGCGCCTGCTGTCCGCGCTTCACGGCGCCTCGCTGGATCCGCGCGCATTGCCGATGCCTTGTCGTGTGCTCTCACGGCGTAGCGCTATCGGAACGCGTCGCCACGTCGAGCGCCGCCGCTGGAGCCGCCGTCCGCCATTGGTGAGCTCCGTCGTCCGTGTCGCCGCTTGGAATCACGCTTCCGGAGTCCGCCGACGCCACCGGTGAGCTCCGCCGTCCGCGCCGTCGCTGAGTCTTTCGCTTGAGTCTCGTCGGGCGCCTTGGTGAGCTCCGTCGTCCCCGCCACTACTGGAGTCACCTCTCTTGCTCGCCGGCGTCCCTGCTCCTCGTCGGCACCGCTCCCCTCTCTCTCTTTTCGATCTCTCTTCTCCCTCTCTCCTTTTTTCTCTCTCTCTCTCCTCTCATCCGATCTCTTATTCAATTTTTTTATCTCCTCAATTTTTGTGTCCGAAATCAACCTAAAAAAATACCCCATTTTCGCCAAAAATTGATAAAAATACCATTGCACTTCGAAATACAGGTACACCGCGTCTAAACCTTATTTTGACCCTATTTCGTGTCGATTTTGATCCGGATCACGACGAGTAGGTCCCACATACGACCCTGACCTGGCACGTGGCACAAGTCAAATTTTCGGGTCGTTACAGTCTTCCCAATGAATTAGAATTTTGTCCTCAAAATTGACGCAATTCGCAAAGGAAGATAGTGTGTTATGAATGAAGACCCAAGGCCATACCCGCCCAAGGCCATACCCGTCCAAGGCCATACCCCCATCTTACTCTGTAGGGATGGGCTCCTCCACGACAAGCTGGGCTCCTCCATGATGAGCTGGGCTCCTTCTAGATCTCCAAGCAAAGAACACACCATCTGTCTCCTCCCATCAATATATGATAGGGCAACATCCTCGCAACATATATTGGACTACAAATGAACATGAGTCCCATGATCCACCGTCACTAACATACTTATATCCGCAGCATGTCCGTGAGAATGTAAATCAATTTCTCTGACTGTCTGTTAGTCTCTCTGACCGAGTGGGTCTCAACCCAACTCATACCCTATATCAGGTTACGGTGGGTAGTAGTCGGACATGACTTGGCAATAACATGAATCTGCTCCTGGCTCTGCTGTGCATGCCCGCTGCTGTGAACACCTACTGGTGAAGTGACCTGGCTGTCCACACTCCCAAACAGGAACGTTGAAATCCCGATCCAAATGGAACATGGTGTCCTTGTCCTTGTCCCTGTGCATGACTAGACCTCTGTCCCTGTCTGTGCACTTGACTGGAACTCTGTGTCTCTTGCCACTGCCTCTGTCATCAGCCCTCTGATGGTACTAATGATGAGGATCTGATGGTGCTGGCTATTGTAATGCACAAGCGTAACTTTGCGCTGGACCAACTACCACTGGCGCAGTATACGCCGCATATGGTGGAAACGCAACAGATCCTACGCTCTGAGGTCGATCTCTTAGCCACGATCGTCTAAATCTCTTCTTCCTCCGATCACCTCCAGACCCTCGCACCGACTTTAACGATGTCGATGATGCGACCAGTACTCCGGTGCGCACGCTCCCACGCTCTCACTAGCCATAGCCTTCTTATAGGCCTCCTGCAGAGCGTGTACTAAGTAGTAAGCCTGGTCGGCGTCAGTATCGACTGCACCCAAGCCTACTCCATCAAGCGTATATACCGATCCATATAATGCATAACTGTCTCCCCGGTCCTCTGTCGAATGGTCTGAAAATCAGTTCTCTTCAGGTTACGAACTGTAGGAGGAATGTACTTCCTCATCCTTGGACTCAGCCCAATCTTTGAGTGTCCCCATCGACGCCACCGTAGTGCGCAACCAGACATCGGCCTCGCTGAACAACGAAGTTGATTAGATGCTCGACCTCATATGATCTGGTGTGGCCAAGACATCTTGAATCTTTGCTGCTTCGAGATCCGTACCACCGTGAAACCTTTTCGGGTGATGTCGCTGAAACTCGCGAGATTGCATCGCCTTAGCCGTCACTCTAACACTCGTATCAGTCGGCGTGCTCAGCATATCCTCACGTAGTGTCTCAGATGTAGGAAGTACGAGTTCAACCTGAATATATGCCTCATCGGCCACTGTAGGCCCTGCCTGAACTGGAGATGTTTCAGGTGGGTTGTGAACTGTAAAAGCACACCCAGCCTAAATAACTAGCGCTGCTGACGTAGACGACGATGGTGTAACTTGTGCCCTCAACAATAGAAGAATCTCCTCCAGTTGATGGTCGTGCGATACAATTCTGTCTAACAGAGTATGCAGCTCCTCAGAACTCGCAAACCACGATCCTACAGCCCCACGATTATTCCTAGACCCGGTCCGAAACGTCGTCGCATTTTCCATAGCCACGAATCCTCGAATCAGTGTATAATTACCGATATCGTATATATATTACAACACAACAAATATACCATATAAGATACATTTTTATTTTTCCCCAACTCTCCTCACTTCCCAACGAAGACTTAAGTCAGGATCATAGGGTTCCACTCTAAGTTCCAACCGTGTCCTAACTCTATTTTTAATTTGTGTCTTATGTTGGTTGTGGGTTAATCAAGAGCTAGATGTAAAAACTTAGGCTCTGATACCAACTGTGACGACCCCAATTTCCCACAAATTGGGCCCCGCTTGGCCTAAGCCCACATGGACCCCCGAGCCAGTCTCGCAAGGTCAATGCAGACCTAGTCAGCCTTCTAATCCTTCATTATACATTATAGATAAATTCACAATAATTCAACAATAATGTAAAAAGTTGGACAACCTAATTGTGGAACCCTGCATAACTATATCATCATCGGAGGAGAGTAAATAAAAGATATACAAAAGATTCACCTAGCTATGGAGCCTTCCCCTTGCTGGATCGTAGATCTGCACTCAGTCAAACCCAAAAATGACGAGCCCAGGTAAGTAACGCCAGTAGGACATATATACAGCATTGAAATAACTAATCACTCGAATTCATGCAATTAGAAAGAAATGAACATGTAACGCATGAATATAAAAGATTGTAAACAAATCAATCGATAAGTGAGGCCACATAGCAAGGAGTCCCGATCAAAAGTTCGTTGAGTCGCGGCAAAAGCCCAGCAGACTCGGGTTCAGGATAAGACACCTGCCTCCCAGCCCTAACCCTTGCGACTATGAGATATCCACAGACCCGTATAAATGCCCCCAACGTACACTCAATTGGGAGATATCGACGGCATCCAGATAAGAGCTCATATCACAGATAAACAGTACCATGACTCACTTGCCAATGGACTCACTTAATCAATAGCACTTTCAAGGATAAATATCAAAGCAATGAACAACAATATCAAAGCAATGACATTACTGTACAATTTCCTAACTGGTTTACTTACCTCGAGAAATCGTGAATCGTCCTCAAAACGTCTAGCTCACGCCTCGATATGCGCACCCGACACCTGACTATAGCATCCTAAGTCCCTGGTGTCCATTTATACCATTTAAGTTACTTAAGTCATTCAAATCAATATGTTCGCGATTAAAACCGCAAATTCCATAATAAAGGCAACGAAATTCACAAGATGGTGTAGGACCTCACCATGGCCTATACATTTCGTCTCATTCGCAAGCAACTCATCGCGTCGTCGAGCTTCGTCGAAGTCGCGACACCTTGTCCACTGTTGTTGTCTCGTCAGGGATCGATCGGTCCGGCAACGCGCCACCACGCCGTTGCTCTACGGCGTTCACCGTGCCGCTGCCTGCCGCCACGCGTTGCCGCTTTTCTCTTCTATCATTGCATTGCCGCATTGTCATTGCTGCGCGCGTTGTCGTGTCTTCTTGGCGCGCGCGCTGCTGGAGCGCATCGCATTCGCGACGCCGCTGGAGAGCCATTGTCCGCATTAGTGAGCTCGCCGTCCGCGCGCCGTCATTGGAATCACTCTCGGAGTCCGCTCGCGCCGCTCGTGAGCTCCGCCGTCCGCGCTGCTGCTGGAGTCCGTCGGCGCCGCTGGTGAGCTCCGTCATCCCCGCCACTACTAGAGTCACCTCTCCTCCTCGTCGGCGTCGCTCCCCTCTCTCTCTCTCTTTCTGATCACTCTATCTATCTCTCTCTCTCACTTCTATCTCTCTCCTATTTTTCTTTCTCTCACTCTTCTATCTCTCTCCTATTTTTCTCTCTCTCTCTCCTCTCATCTGATCTCTTATCCGATTTTTTTATCTCCTCAATTTTTGTGTCCGAAATAAACCTCGAAAATACCCCGTTTTCGCCAAAAATTGACGAAAATACCATTGCACTCCGAAATACGGATACACCACGTCTAAACCTTATTTTGACCATATTTCGCGTCGATTTCAATCCGAATCACGAAGAGTGGGTCCCACATACGACCCTGACCCGGCACGTGGCACAAGTCAAATTTTCGGGCCGTTACACCATGCTCCTAATATTGAAGTCTATGGTAATCTCAAGTCGATGGACTAAATGATATAACTATCATGAGTAACACATATGACTTAATCCAAATGGTATTCCATAGCATGTCAGTCCAGTACCTTGTTGTCTAACAAGTACTCATGATCTCGATTCGTATCCCTATACACATGACCATCACATCACAATCAATTAACAATCAATTAAGATTCACACTAGTCTTAATTCATTATAGTTCCCCGTATAATGACCGATTATGGACATTTAGGATATTTTAACAAATACCTATGGATATTATTATAAGATAAACATGCAATCACTTATAATAAAACAAATGAAAACCTCAATTTTATTAACTAAAATTATAAGATAAACAATATTTGTTTATTGACCTAGGGCACATGCCCTAACATCAAATTATTTCCATTACACTTTAATTCTCTGAAAATGTAATAATACCATGAATTAGAACTTATTTAGGGATATGTATACTAAATTTACAACGAAACTACCCTATATAAAGGTATAAATAATCACTTCTCAACGTTTGATCAGCAAAGCATACTATTTGAGAGAGATTATCAGGCTATATAGTGTGCCTAGAGTTCAATACAACTTTTGATTAGCAAAGTATACTATTTGACGATCACATCAGACTGAGATGATATGTATACGTCCAGGATGTGGCAGAGTATGTAAGAGCAATATGGTATGCGCTTAGAGTTCAATAAAACTTTTCATCCTTAGGCTGACAGGCAGACTAAGAGGTTGATCCAGGTCTTCGAGTACATGTTTCGGGCTTGTGTATTAGAGTTTGGCGAATCTTGAGAAGAGTATCTACAGTTATGCGAGTTTGCTTACAAAAATAGTTATCAGGCCACTATTGAGATGGTTCCATTTGAAGTTTTATATGGCAGACCGTGTCGCTCGCCATCGTGTTGGGCTGAGCCAGAGGACCATGAGATTGTGGGGCCTGAGATTGTTGTTGACCACATGGAGAAAGTCAAACTGATCCGTCAGAGACTTAAAGGTACCCAAGAAAGACAGAAGAAGTATGCAGACAAGTATCGCAGTGATCTCACGTACATCGAGGGAGTCACTATTTATTTAAAGGTTTCCCCTCGGAAGGGTCTTCAAAGATTTGGGGTGAAGGACAAGCATGCAGCGAGATTAATCTGGCCTTTCAATATTAAGAAATGGGTTGGGAAAGTCTTATATGAGCTTGAGTTGCCTCCACATATATGAGGGATTCATCCGATTTTCCATATATCGATGTTATACTAGTTGAGTCGGGGGCCGGTGTACGACCGATAATTGATTTGAGTTGGATCGACCTGAGTGAGGATATTACTTATAAGAAGTAACCTATTCAGATCCTCGATCGAAGGCTACAGCAGATTAGGAGCAAGTTTGTCCCGAAAGTACTCATCAAGTGGCGGTTCCATGATGACACAAAACTCACTTGGGGGCGCGAAGACTATATGATGGAAAAATTCCCATACCTTTTAAGATCAATTATAAACTTAACCTGAATTTTAATTTTGAGAACAAAATTTCAATTAGTTAGGGATATTCTTCACGACCTAAATTTTTTAGCATTTTAATCCTTAATCAGGATCACGACCTATAACGTGGGACTCAAATTGTGATACGCACACTGATTGAGGCACGTGGCCGTGGTATATTTTATATTTGTGTGATAATTTTTTAATGTATCGTATATGAGTAGACTACTAAGTCATCTTTACTTGTTATTTATATTTGTCAATACGTGAGCGGGGACATGCCTTGAGATGCGTGCAATCATGGAACCAGGTAGAGAGTGATATGGTAAGCTAACATTAAGTTAATATGGCTTAATTAGTTAAATTTGATGTGGCAATAGTTGATTATATTAAATGTAACCTAAGTTAGCTAAATAAAACATTAGCCATTTGATGTTCCTTGAGATACGTGTAGACACCTCAAGAGACTAATTGAGTTAAAAATGGTATTATTAAGGATGAGTTAGTGGAATGTGAATCAAAATGAAAGCCATTAGATTAATCTCAAGATATGCGTACACATCAAGATCAATGGCTATTAACCAACCTTATATATATATAAATATATATATATATATATAAATGCATGTGATGAACATGCAACTCATTTCATTTTATAACTTAGAGAAGAAGAGTATGGAGGAGAAATCAATGAATTCATAAAGAAGTTTGGTGATTTTGAAGGTGAAGATCATGGTTGGAATGTTCTACAACTTGGTAAGTTAGCCACATCATATATTTAGTATAAATCTAAGAATTTGTGATATAATTGAAGCGCGAGCTATTATTATTGTTGTAGTAGATGTCTTTTGATCTCTGGTGGAGGAGAATAAGGATTCAAAGGCTTTGGGGTTGGCCATGTGAGGAGAAAACTCAAAATTCAAAGTGCGGAATTTAG
Organism: Stephania cephalantha; assembly: GCA_039657325.1. Lineage (NCBI taxonomy): Eukaryota > Viridiplantae > Streptophyta > Magnoliopsida > Ranunculales > Menispermaceae > Stephania > Stephania cephalantha. The sequence continues at coordinate 16,085,221 of CM077567.1, read as the reverse complement.
GGTTATCTTGCACATAGCGCGCTAGACGTGCTAACTGACGTGCTACCTGCGCATAGTATGCTAATGATTATGGATGATCCGCTAATGGAGTCACTAGCGCACTAAATAAACTACCCAGCGCGCAAGATAAACTGCCCAACACACTAGGTGCTCTGACAGCACAAAAATCAGCACTTTCTCAAAACACATTTAACTTATCTAGCCTAGCCTGAAACCAAACTAGGCCTAGACACACTCTAATACATATTAAATTATACCAAAAGCCTAGGAAAGAGTCTCGGGAGTCTGGGTACGTGTTTTGGGGGTGTCGGGAGGCCGGTTAAGCTAAGGAATACATTGTGTGACTTATAAGTAATCTTGTCGAGGTTCTTGTTTACATTTCATTCCAATTATGCTCTATTTTACAGTCTATTTGACTATGAAATGTCTTGAAATCAGATATCATGAATTCGTTTCATATTCTACTTATTAAATGGGCTTTTATCATGATAGCTTATGGATTCATTGACTATATTCTCGTGTTATATTTCTTTCTTACTATTTTGATGAAAGTGTGATCAAGAATAGCATGATGTTAAGATTTTAGTAATGAAATTGAAGTTTATATTGACTTGTATTCGATAATTGTTGGCTTTGAAGCATATTACCATGTCTTGAAATCCTTGATGCAAGTCTTTCTTTAATTTACAAAGTAGTGGCAGAATCTAGAGTCCATTGCACGATATGGGATGCGCAGCACACGAGGTCACTAGACTACTGGTGTAGCATCCCCTATCCCGATTAGGTTGATACTCAGCTTGAAACCTTAATTAAGCCCCTCTAACTCAGCCAGACTTAACTAGAGCCAGCAGCCTCTCCGTCAGTACCTCATAAACTCATCATTGATATATATATATATCGAAATAACAAATCAAAATAATACGCAGCGGAAAATTAAAACTTTTTCAATATACATTAATATACGATAGTACATAGTTTACCAAAACCCAAAACCTTTATTAAAAACCTCCCAACCATGTTTATATACAATAAAATAGGACAAAAAAATATATAAGCACATGAAGGCTCATTACATCGTAGAGAAGATACGAGACTCCTAAATCTTCTCCATTCCCTCAGCTGAAGTGTCGGTTTGCGAACCTGAAATATTAAATTTGGATGAGCGCACCAACTTGCTCAGTTAGTAAGGATTCACATAGCCATCAACATTCCATATAATAATCAAGAACATTATGTAATAACAATATGCATCAATGTTAAATAACAAGAATATGGAAAGCTTTTAAATTCAATACATAAATGGATGCACAGCAAATAGAATATTACACTATGATCCCCATTTTAATTTATAAAATTAGGGTTGATTACCCACCAACGCCATTAATGCGAATGCTAGACCAACATATTGGCCGATATGATGTCTAGCCAATCCATTAATGCCCAATGATTCTATCCCAAACCTTTTAGTGCATATGTAACTTACGCAAACTATAAAATGAGTAGGAAGTTACATATAGGCCGAGAAGGTAACCCATCTCATATATAACTTAGTCTCAGTTCCAAGAACTTATACTCGTGAATCATTGTATACACCATTTTCTATTTATTGAAATCCATCACAGTGTACATAGTCCCCCAATCTAGTCCATAAACTATATGAACTACATATACTAGAATAGCCAGACAATAATGATAAATAAGCGAATTTGTACTTACCTCTGTCTAGGTTTCTATCCACTTTCCTAACTTTTTGGTTCACTAACTCTTTCTTGGGGGTCCAACACCAATCATAGACTACTTGTAGTCAATATAGGTCCATTATACTCTATTAAGAACCCCTAGTATAGTCCCTTAGAAATCCTTATCAAAATACACACTATTACTATTTTATAGGGTGAGAGCCCGCTCCTTCAGTGGGTAGGGCATGCTCCACCAACCATGTTCATCATAGTTGATGAAGGGAGTATGCTCCCCTAATAGGTAGAGCGCGCTTCACCCTGTACTGTCAAAATAGAAGTACAAGGCAGCATCCACTGTCCCTCTAGCAATTCACCACAATCACCATAACAATTGTATAAACTCCCAAAATCCATCAGGGAGGACCTCCAATGAGGTAACAAACCAAAACTAATCATCAAACAACATAATTAAAAGAAACTCAAGCATCACCATCGAATTGAACTTTGATAAACATAAGAACAAATCATACCAAAGTGATGCTCACAAGCTGTTGATCCAATTAAGCTCCTCAACTAGCTCTGATTTAGCTTCCTGGATTATTTCTCTCAATCCAAAATCAAAGCTTAAACCCTCACCTCTCTCGTTTATCAATCAAATTAAAGTGATAAGTTTGAGGTTTGTTTATGTATATATATATATATATATATATATATATGGATTTTCCTTGAGATATGCATCGCACTATCATTTACAACATAAATCACCAACCCATAGCACCAATTATATAAATTCAACAAATTGAGCTATGTTAATGGAGTAGGAAGTTTACCAAGCTTGAAGAAACTAGTTGAACTTGATCTCCTCTTCACTTATTCATTGAATTCCTCTGGTTTTTTTCCACCTCCAGCAGCTCTCTTTCTCCAGCAAGTTTGCTTCTTGAGGAAGAAATCTAATTGAGAGAAATGAGAGGAGCTTATGTTGATCAAGTTATATATATATGTGGTTTGTAGATATGGTTGAATGATAGCCCTTGATCAATTGTGCACACGTATCCCGAGACGTATCTAGTGGACCTCCTCCTAACACTTTTCCCACTAGTTTATGCTTAGGCGACACCAAACACAACTCAATTGGTGTTGAAGCATGTTAACTCGTGTCTCGAGGCACATCAAGTGGATTATGTTTTAACTTATTAACATAGGTGTATCAACACCAAATCAACCATAACTATACAACATACTTATCATAACCATATATAAAGCTTGTAACAACTTACCATATCACTATCTACCTCGATTCCTCGCCAACACGTACATCGAGGCATTTTCCCGCTCATGTCTCGACACCTATAAATAGTTAGAAGTGACTTAGAAGTCTACACATGTACATTACACTAGGCATACACCACAACAAATATAACATTACATCAGCCATCTCGCCTCGGCCATGACACGTATCTTGCATGCAGGTCCCACGTCATGGGTCATTTGATCATAATTAAGTAATTAAACCTTAATTAGCATTTTGGGTCGTGACATTGTCATTTGTTGGAGAGACTACTCAGGGAGCATAGAGCAACTCTAAAATCTCTGGCAACACGTCAAGCTAGAATGGCCCGTTTTACGCACCATGCACTCCGTCATCCAGAGGACATACATTATCTATTAGACATTGCTATGATAACATCGAAAGGAGGACACCAAGAGTAACACCGCAGATGTGGCGCAGATGTGGCATCCTAGTCATAGTGTAAAAATCTTGTGTTAGATAAAGTGACAAAAGTTGCAAGCATGGGATAACGTCACTTCTAATAAATGCAGTAATGTTGCTTGACAAGTGTCTGACAAGTGTCTAACTAATGTCTGACAAGATTTTGCTCAAACTAGGTATGCTAAAAAAAGGTACGCTCAAACTGCAAGACGTCACACCTTCATTTATTACAATATCATTACATGTCACATCCCCATAAATACATCTAGTTTAGGCGGGAAGTTTAAGCGGGAAATCATTTCCATCTTCCAATCCTTCTATCATAATCCCCTTTTTGTTTTCAACACATGTTCTTGTTACCCCTTAATGAATAAGCTATGCCCTTATTGAATAGCTCAGAGATTAAGGACACTGAGGTGTCAATGGACAGAGAAGAGAATGAAACTGAGGTATGCCAACTTAAATGCTACATTTTCTTTGGTTGGTTTGATTTCAATGATTGTTTAGGTATCCATTTAATGAGTTTAGTACGTGCTCTTTTTAGGTTGTGCATTTATCAGATGACGATGAGCAGCCATTCATAATGAATTCATCGACAAACATTGACGAAGATAGCAAAAATGCGAATGTCAAAGATGTCGAAGATGGAGGGCTTACACTTGCAGACGAAAACAACGACAACGACATCCCACGAAAAGGGATGACTTTTATGTGTTTAGATGCAGCTCAAGAATTCTACGATAAATATGCTTTTCGAGTTAGGTTTGGGACCAAGATTCGAAGCACAAAAATACATGAAGATGGAGAGATATATGTGTGCATATTCTCATGCACCAAGGAGGGGAACACCGTGCACAAACAAAATAGAAATAGAACATTTGGTGTCAGCATGCGGTGCAACTGTAAGGTGGCTATTATTGTTCGGCGTCTTAATAATGGTATGTGGAGATATTCACGACTGGTGGCAGATCACAACCATACTTTAAGCCTAACGACATCTCGTTTCTTCCTTTCTTGAAAATGCAAAGAGGAGACTATTTGTTAACGATTCCGCTGGAATTTTAGTTAAAAAATATATGATGTCAATGATGCACGAAATAGAGGGCGAGATCAAAGGGTTTCCTTTTACTGAAAAAGATGCGAGGAATTATGTTGATGTTGCAAGGAGACTTAGGTTGGGTAGTGGTGATGCTGAAGCACTCCGTTTGTACTTTGCTAAAAAGCAGCAACAAAATTTGAACTTTTTTCACCTCATGAAACTAGACAACGACGGTCGATTGGAACTTGTTTTTTGGGCTGATGGAAGAGCAAGAAGTGCCAATTATTTTAACGATGTGGTTTCATTCGACATAACATATTTGACAAATTGTTACGACATGCCATTCGCACCCTTTGTTGGTGTCAATCATCATGGACAATCTATATTATTGGGTTGTAGTCTTATATCAAATGAATCGTCGAGAGCTTTACCTGGTTAATGAGTACATGACTAACTTGTATGCAAGGAGTTCAACTCGAAGGCATTGTAACTTACCAATGTCATGTGATCCAATTAGCTGTAGCAGAGGTATTTCCAAAAAGTAGACATCGTCTTTGCTTATGGCACATAATGAGGAAGGTGCTTGAAAAGGTTGAGAAAAATCGACATCGAAAGGCAATAATCTCAAAGGCAAATAATGCAGTCCACAAAAGTTTGTCCCCTGAAGACTTCGAGCATGCTTGAGAGGAAATGGTGGAACAGTATGATCTTGAAGAACGTGATTGATTCTCAAATATGCATGACATGAGGGATAAATAAATCCCTGCTTACCTGAAATATAACTTTTGGGCTGGTATGTTAACGACACAAAAGAGTGAAGATATGAATGCGTTTTTCAAAAATTTCTTTCTATTAAAGACATTTTTAAAGCAATTCATCACCTAGTATGATGTCATATTAGAGCAAAAGTTTAAGCAGGAAGCAAAAGAAGAATTCAAGACTACCAATTTTGATCGTGAAATTTGTTCAGCTCGGACGTATGAGAAACAAATGCATGACATTTACACAAACAATATCTTCATAAAGTTCCAAAAAGAATTGATACGCAAGTTGAATTGTAAGTGTGTGGTTTTGATGCAAAGCTAAAACCTCTTCACATTCGATGTAAAGGACATGACTCAACCGGAAGGCATTGAAGGTGATTTCATTCGTTCTTATCTTGTGTCCTATTGGCCTAACGGACTATAGTACATCGTATGTGTCGTTCTTTCGAATTCACAGACACTTTATGTTATTTTGCATTTTGTGTGCTCGATGAAGTTGGCATTACCGTCATTCAGGATCATTACATTCTTCTAAGGTGGAGAAAAGATTACATAAGATTGCATGTACTTGAGATTGCAGCGAGGACGGATATGTCATTGTTGGCATGTAGTATTTAGGATCGTTATGATCCAATTCTTGGTCGGTGCAACAAATTAGCCGACATCAGCTCGGGTTCACACAGAACATTCAAGGTTGCCATTGATGGAGTTCTCAGGTTGCAGGAAGAGATATTTCGCATGAGGGATAGCAATCAACCAATCAAGTCAGCTCAAGATGTTGCTCCTCAGTTCAATCCAAGCGGAAGGGAAGGCTGCGAGAAGGTGGGCAAAAAGGAGCAGCCAAGAACCCAAATAGGCGTAAGAATCAACAACAGGTTGTATTTGTTATGCCATTTGCTATATTATTGACTACTTAACTATACACTCTAACTTGTGAATTTCTTTTGATTACGGCCGCCTCATACGGGTTGTTGCACCAATGGTGCATCATCTTCTAGATACATCACTCAATTGCCTGCATTTAGGGCAAATGAGGCCCTTACGTTGGGATTCAAGATGAATGATGCTCTAATGCTTGGATTTCATACCCCAATGCGTGAATTCAAGGCAAATGAGGCCCCATTGAATGGAATTATGTCAAATGAGACCTCAACAGGAAAATTCTAGCCAAATGAGAGAACATCATCATCGATTTTTGATACTTCATCCTTTATGTTAGGTCAAACATCTTTGGGTAGTAGGTTACTTCATTTGTTTTGTCATAATTTTGGTGGATAGTGACGGATTGATCATGGTTTCTTCTTGGTTTTTTGGTTTTTTGGATAGTATGTTATGTTGATGACAATTTGGGTTCATGTAATGTGTTGTTGTTGTTTGTGAACTTCTAATGTCACATCGCAATTGGGTAACTTATATTATGTTTTTCAGTAATTCAATGTTATGTATGCTTAATTTTCTGTACAAATGTAGTTTTTGGTGAGCCTTTGTGGCCAACTTAGTCTGATGTTACAATAAATTTTGTTGTAGCCTTGAGCTCTATCGTTGAAATACTTCTGATTATTAAGAGCATGCTCCCTAAATAGTTTGAATTTACAATTGATTATGCATGCTCTAAATATTGTATGTTGGTCATAGTAATGTTAAAAGTTTTTAATGGAGCAGCATAAATAACATAGATTGAAAATGCTCAATTGCGATATGGAAGGTATATCGTTCGGGTTTGACTTATTGTTGTCAACAAACTAACGTTCGGGTTTTTTCTTAGCGTTGTGAAAAGAATCATATACGAGAAACATATTGTAACTGATTTCATCCTGTATTAATAGGATCCATAGTTTAATGGAAGAGCATAACGTATGAAAACATTTTTGGGGCATGTGCCCTATGTCAATCCATTAACTGTATTTATGAATACTTTTAGTTAATAAAATAGAAGATTTCATTTGTTGTTTATTATAATTAATTTGCATGTTTACATTATAATAAGATCCATAGGTATTTACAGAAATATCCTAAATGTCCTTAGTCGATCATTATACCGGGAACTATAATGAATTAAGAGTAGTGTGAGTCTTGATTGATGATCATATGATGATTATACGTATAGGGATACGAATCAAGATCACGAGTACTTGTTTGGGAACAAAGTACTGGATCGACCCGCTATGAGAACATCACATGGATTAAGTCATAGTTGTTTCTCATGATAGGTATATTTTTAGTCCTCGACTTGAGATTACTAGAGACTTCAACATTAGGAACACGGTGATTTGACACAATCAAACGTTGTCTTTAACTTAGGACGATTATAAAGATTGTGATTGGTTCTTGTGTGAGCAATGTGATGAAGTTGTGTAATCGAGATAGAATTTGTCCCTCTCATATAAAAAGAGATATCCGGTGGATCCTCGATGTTAGATCTTGTTAAAAGGCCTAGTCTAAGTGAATTGATATTGATCAATGTCACTTGGATGTTTTCGGTCTACCTAGAGATCGAGACTAGTACGATTGAACATGTTGGATGACAATTCCATGCCTTATGTTTGATCAAAAGGATATCATGTGACAAAAGGATGTTATATACATTATTGATTAGGTTGTATCGATTTGATATTCGTACAACTTGGGTAGTCATAATGTCTTGCTAGAGGCCGCTTATGACTTGTACCAAAATGTGTTTTGGTACACTGCCAACGTTGTATGAGCCTATTGGGTCGCACACTAAGAATGATTTTGTGAGATTTTAAGATTGTTCAGAAAAATGAATATTATATGATAAAATTCATGACAGAAACGTCCTTGTGGTGTATTACACTTATACTTCTTTAAGTAGGGGTATATGTGTAATTTACTTAACCGTCTATATACAGGGGTTGTATAAATAGACGCTTTAAGTTAGAACATATATATGAAAGATTAAGGGCCGAAACTATATTTTAGTTTTAGAAACGAATTAGGGTTTTCTGGTACGCACTGAATCATTTTAGATAGAAACAAAAAGGTTTGGTATTCTCTCGAAGCTAGCACTTCGAATCTCGACCGTCGTTCGTGTGTGGACTGCTGGTAGAGGGCGTTCGTTGTTGGCAGCGCCTTAGAAATCGATTAACCTTCAGAAAGGTATATTGCGATCGAGATATGATTAATTTTTCATGGTTTAAATGTTTTTAATGGAATTAGATTTGGATCCTGTTGAGGTTTTTGTCAAAATTATTTTTGTAATTTCCGCTGCGTATGAACCCCAAAACCCAACAGTGGTATCAGAGCCTTCGAGTTCGATTTCATTAAATTCATTGCATGTTTTCTTCTGATATATACATGATATATGATTGAAAACATGTTAATAGTTGATGTATATGTGATATACATAAGTTTTCTGTGAGATTTATTATCATGTTTTGTGTATATGATACATATATTCATGATTTAATTGAAATCAGTTTCGTACATGCTAGTAACCATGTTGGTTAATTCGAATAATTTTAATGAATTGAATTTCGTGTTCTGTGATCCATGACACCATTAGGTATAATTTTTATTTTTCGTGTATTGATGCATGGATGAAATCTCTGTAATTCAGTATGCATATTTAGGTTACATTGTTTTAAGTTTCTTAAATTGTATAAGTCTTAATATTAATTTGAAACTAATATGATTAGGTTCGATTGGGATAGTAGTTCATGATTCAATTACATGTTTGTGATTATTTGGATGAGGACCGAAATTGCAAATAATTATTTTTCGAAATTATTTATTTATCTCGTTATATCTATTCTGTTATGAAATTTCTATTTGATAAGAGATAGATAACAATTAGATTAGGAGATATTAGCAAAATCAGTTTCGTTATCCCTATTGGATAGGAGATAAATATCAAGAATTTTGTTATTGGTGATATGCAAGGATTCAAATATCTTAAGTCTTAATTGGATTAGGATAAGATTATTAGTTAGATGTGGGCCCGGGTTAATTAAAATGTTTTAATTGACTTAATTTCGGATAAATTAAGGGGTTAATTAAGGATAATAAAATCAGCGAAAAATATGATTTTCTATAGCGAATTTTAATTTTCGGAATTGAAATTCGTCTCCTAAAAAAAAACGGGGGCGCTGCCTAAATAATCTTTTATTAGCGAACAGTATAAAAATTTCCAAATTGTTTAGTGATTGAACAAATCAATAAAATATATGATATTTCGTTGTTTACATAAAATCACTAAAACTGAATAAAATCTCTCTATTAAATTTTAAGTCTCGAGCCATCCATTTTAAACACTTGTCAAGGCCTCGATCACACTAATATAGTTTCAGCCATAGCTGGGTGTATTGTGTTATCTTGGTGAGACAAGTTGGGTAAGAGTTACCTAAATGTTTAAAATGGTATGACTTAATAAAGCTATCAAAATAGTTTCGAGCTTTAGGCACATGATGAGATAAAAAACATGCTAAGACATAAGATGTCCCGTATCTCATAAAAGTATTTAAAATTACATAAAATGTAATTGGTAAATGTTACCTACCTAAATAATCTAGTTCTGTGTTTCATGCCATAGCTGTCATAGAATTAGGTGAAATATGGATTTTAGTCCCCTAAATAAACAGTATGTTTTAGGAGGGTTGTTAATTTAGTGGGAGTTTATTCCTCTATACTAAAATAAACTTTGCATAATCTTTATTGTAGATCAATGGCCTCTTCAAGTAACAATAATCCCCTGTCACTGCGATCCATCCTTGAGAAGGATAAGCTATCTGGGATTAACTTTCTTGACTTGGTTCGAAACTTGAGAATCGTTCTCAAGCATGAACGCAAGTTGTATGTCCTGGATGCTCCAATCCCTGAGGACCCACCAGCCAATGCTACGAAAAGCTGTGAAGGATGCGCATAATAAGCATGTCAACGATTCTACTGATGTTGCATGTATTATGCTGGCAACTATGGTTCCTGAACTTTAGAAGGACATGGAACTAATGGAAGCCTACGACATGGCTATAACGCTGAAGGAAATGTTCCAACAGCAAGCTAGGCAATAAAGGTTCGAGATAGTCAAGAACCTACATTCTTGCAAGATGACTGAGGGTGCATCAGTTACTCCTCATGTTCTGAAGATGAAGGGCTATGTGGACCAGCTTGATAGACTCGGATTTCCCATAAGCCAAGAGTCGGCTACGGATTTGATCCTGAATTCATTACCGGATAGTTACTCACAATTTGTGATGAACTACAATATGAATAATATGGAAAAATCAATTTCAGAGTTGCATTGATGCTCAAAACTATTGAACAAAATATCAAGAAACCCTCTAGTAATGTGTTGATGGTCCAAAAGGGAAAGGGAATGAAGAAGAAAGGCAAAGGCAAGGCTAAAGTTGCCAAGGCTGCTGCTGCACCTGTCGCAAAGCTTTGTGGAACAAGTCAAGCCCCAGCCTGTTCCTGCTTCAAAACACCTAAAAGAAAAGGAAGGAAATTGTCATTTCTGCCATGCACCTGGACATTGGTTCAGAAATTGCAAACTCTATCTGGAAGATCTAAAGAATAAAAAGGGTAGTGCGACTACCACTACAGGTATTTATGTTATTGAAATTAATTTATCTACTAGTGATTCATGGGTATTATATACCGGATGTGAATCTCACATTTGTATAAATGTGCAGGGATTCACCAGAAGTAGGAAGTTGAAGAAATGAGAAGTCATCCTCCACGTAGGGAATGGAGCAAGAGTTGCTGCCCTGGCTGTTGGATCATATGACTTAGTCTTACCTAGTGGACTTATTTTAATTTTAAATAATTGTTATTTTGTGCCTGCCTTGAGCAGAAACATCATTGATGTTTCATGTTTGGATATGGATGGTTTTGATTTTATTATTGCGAATAATAGATGTTTCATTTCTCGTAAAGGCATATTTTATGCAAATGCTGATTTGTGTGATGGTCTTTATAATCTAAGCATGAAAAGGTCCACTGATACTCCAGTTTTTAACATAAATACAAAGAGATTCAAGTCAAATGATTTGAATCAAACCTATCTTTGGCATTGTCGTCTCGGGCACATAAATGAGAAACGCATAACGAAGCTCCATAAAGATGGACTTCTAGATTCATTTGATTTAGAAACATATGAAATGTGCGTATCTTGTTTACTATGCAAGATGACTAAAAGTCCCTTTACTGGACACAGTGAAAGGGCAAGTAATTTATTGGGTCTAATACATACTGATGTATGCGGTCCTATAAACACAATGGCTAGAGGAGGTTATCAGTACTTCATTACATTTACTAATGATTTCAGTGAGATATGGTTATGTATATCTTATGAAACATAAAGTGAATCATTTGAGATGTTTCGAACATTTCAAAATGAAGTGCATAATCAACTTGGTAAAACTATCAAAACACTTCGGTCAGATCAAGGTGGTGAATATTTGAGCCAAGAATTTGATGATCATCTTAGAAATTGTGGGATTTTCTCCCAATTGACTCCACCAGCAACTCCACAATGGAATGGAGTTTCTGAAAGGAGAAATCGAACCTTATTAGATATAGTTCGATCTATGATGAGTCATGTAGATCTTCCATTATCCTTTTGGGGTTATGCATTACAAACTGCAGCTTTCACTCTAAATCGAGTTCCTTCTAAAGCGGTTGATAAAACACCATATGAGATATGGTACGGGAAGAGACCTAGTTTGTCTTTCCTTAAGATTTGGGGTTGTGAGGCTTACGTAAAGCGACAAGTCTCAGATAAACTAGCACCTAAATCTGACAAGTGTTTATTTGTGGGGTATCCTAAGGAAACAAAAGGATATTACTTTTATAATGCCGCTGAGAACAAAGTGTTTGTTGCTCGGTATGGTGCCTTTATGGAAAAATAGTTTATTTCAAAAGACACTAGTGGGAGAGAAATAAATCTTGAATAAGTTCAAGAATCACAGATAAACATTGAACCGCTATTGGAAGTTCAACAGCGTTCTGAACCAGTTGGACCCACAAGTGACACAAGGCCCACGTAAATCTGGTAGGGTAAGACATGAGCCAGAGAGATTCGGATTTCTCATTACTGATAGTCGTGATGTGTTGCTTATGGATCAAAATGAGCCCACCACTTATCAGGAGGCTATGTCTGGACCAGACTCAGATAAATGGCTAAGTGCCATGAACTCTGATATGCAATCCATGTATGATAACCAAGTTTAGAACTTGGTTGATTTACCTGAAGGTGGTAAGACCATTGGATGTAAATGGGTTTTCAAGAAGAAAACTGACATGGATGGCAAAGTGCATACTTTTAAAGCAAGACTTGTAGCAAAAGGTTTCAGGTAGACTCAAGGTGTTGATTATGATGAAACTTTTTCGCCAGTAGCCATGCTTAAATCCATAAGAACTTTAATTGTCATTGCTGCATATTATGACTATGAGATATGGCAAATGGATGTAAAAACAACATTTCTTAATGGAAAGTTGATTGAGGACGTGTATATGACACAACCTGAAGGTTTTGTACATCCTGAGAATTCTAGGAAGTTATGCAAGCTTCAAAGAACCATTTATGGATTAAAGCAAGCTTCTCGGAGTTGGAATTTTCATTTTGATGAAGCAATCAAGGATTTTAGTTTTATTAAGAACGAAGATGAGCCTTGTGTATACAAGAAGGTCAGTGGGAGTGTAGTTGTTTTTCTGGTACTATATGTTGATGATATATTACTCATTGGAAATGACATCCCAACATTGCAGAATGTCAAGTCTTGGTTAGGGAAGTGTTTCTCAATGAAAGACTTAGGAGATGCAACTTATATCCTAGGGATAAGGATCTATAGGGATAGATCTAAGAGGCTAATCGGTCTAAGTCAGAGTGCATACATAGACAAGGTGTTGAATAGGTTCAGTTTGCAAGACTCTAAAAGAGGATTGTTGCCAATGTCTCATGGCATAAGTCTCAGCAAGATTCAATGTCCTAAGACAAATGATGAGCGAGACCGTATGAATAAGATTCCATATGCATCAGCTATTGGATCTATCATGTATGACATGATATGCACTCGACCTGATGTATCATATGCTTTGAGCACTACAAGCATATATCAGTCAGATCCTGGTGAGAGTCACTGGATAGTACTAAAGAACATTCTTAAATACTTAAGAAGGACTAAGGAAGTGTTCTTGGTCTATGGAGGTTTTGAAAATGATATAGTTGTAAATGGTTACATAGATGCAAGTTTTCAAACTAATATAGATGATTTTAGATTGCAGTCTGGATATGTGTTTACTTTGAATGGGGGTGCAGTAAGCTGGAAAAGTTCGAAGCAAGAGACTGTGGCAGATTCTACGATAAAAGTTGAGTATATTGCAGCGTCCGATGCAGCAAAGGAGGTAGTTTGGATCAAAAAGCTCATTTATGAACTAGGTGTGGTTCCAAGTATTGCTAACCCTGTTTGTTTGTATTGTGACAATAACGGGGCAATAGCACAGGCCAAGGATCCTAGATCACACCACAGATCCAAACATATACTCAAGCGTTTTCATCTCATCAGAGAAATTATTGAGAGGGGAGACGTGAAGATTTGCAGAGTACCTACTGAAGACAACGTTGCGGATCCATTGACAAAAGCTCTTCCACAAGCAAAACATGATGGTCATGTTAGATCATTAGGCAGATGCATGTATGATTGGCCCTAGTGCAAGTGGGAGATGTTGGGACATGTGCCCTAGGTCAATCCATTAAGCTGTCTTTATGAATACTTTTAGTTAATAAAATATAGGATTTCATTTGTTGTTTATTATAATTAATTTGCATGTTTACATTATAATAAGATCAATGGGTATTTACTGAGAAATATCATAAATGTCCTTAGTCGATCATTATATCGGGAACTATAATGAATTAAGACTAGTGTGAGTCTTGATTGATGATCATATGATGATTATACGTATAGGGATACGAATCAAGATCACGAGTACTTGTTATGGAACAAAGTACTGGATCGACCCGCTATGAGAACATCACATGGATTAAGTCATAGTTGTTTCTCATGATAGGTATATTTTTCAGTCCTCTGACTTGAGATTACCAGAGACTCCAACATTAGGAACACAGTGATTTGACACAATCAAACGTTGTCTTTAGCCGGACGATTATAAAGATTGTGATTGGTTACTGTGTGAGCAATGTGATGAAGTTGAAGTTGTGTAATCGAGATAGAATTTGTCCCTCTCATATAAAAAGAGATATCCAGTGGATCCCTCGATGTGTTAGACTGTTAAAAGGCCTAGTCTAAGTGAATTGACATTGATCAATGTCACTTGGATATTTTCAGTCTACCTAGAGATCGAGACTAGTACGATTGAACATGTTGGATGACAATTTCATGCCTTATATTTGATCAAAAGGATATTGTGTGACAAAAGGATGTTATATACACTATTGATTAGGTTGTATCGATTTGATATTCGTACAACTTGGGTAGTCATAATGTCTTGCTAGAGGTCGCTTATGACTTGTATACCAAAATGTGTTTTGGTACACTGCCAACATTGTATAAGCCTATTGGGTCGCATACTAAGAATGGTTTTGCGAAATTTTAAGATGGTTCAGAAAAATGAATTTAATATGATAAAATTCATGACAGAAATGTCCTTGTGGTGTATTACACTTATACTTCTTTAAGTAGGGGTATATGTGTAATTTACTTAACCGTCTATATACAAGGGTTGTATAAATAGACGCTTTAAGTTAGAACATATATATGAAAGATTAAGGGTCGAATCTCTATTTTCGTTTTAGAAATGAATTAGGGTTTTCTGGTATGCTTTGGATCGTTTTGGAGAGAAACAAAAAGGTTTGGTATTCTCTTGAAGCTAGCACTTCGAATCTCGGATGTCGTTCGTGTGTGGATTGCTGGTAGAGGGCGTTCGTCGTTGGCAGCGCCTTAGAGATCGATCAACCTTCAGAAAGGTATATTACGACCGAGGGATGGTTAAGTTTTCATGGTTTAAATGTTTTTAATGGAATTAGATTCGGATCATGTTGGGGTTTTTGTCAAAATTGTTTTTGTAATTTCCGCTGCGTATGAACCACAAAACCCAACAAACATTTCGTATATCATATCGTACCAAAACGTATACTCCATAACATAGCATTTCATCCCTTAATCAGAGTATAATTGTGTGATAGAGTCATGCATTCAACCAAAACGAATCTAATCTTAAACATTAAGAACATATATCCAACAAAATTAAAGCAAGTTAAAACAATCATACAGTCATCCATGAAGTTGATAATCAAAAGAACAACCAAGATGCTCTTGAATGCTCACATGCACATCCTCCTGCATCCCCTGTGCAACATGGCAAAGGAGGGTCCAACACCTAGTGCCGGATCGAGATTGATATGATCAGACATATGCTTTCTTTTGAAGCACTTGCTCTGTTGACGCTCCTTAAGAGATGTGGTGTACTTGTCAATGAGGTTCATAAATTTATTGAAAACCTCTTGCTGCTCTCTCTTATCCGCATCCATCTTCCATAGCACTTCATTTGCGCGGTTGCGCATGTTCGCATTGTCGTTGAGAATCATGTGCAACCCACCACTTATCGCTCTTCCGCCCTGCCCACCATCCCGTCCATATTCTTCAACTTAGTCAACACTTGTAACATCAAGTTTGGCAGCTCTTACATTGCCTATAAGCACGCCTCGATGCCTGTAAGCTGAGATATAACAGAAACAGACAATTTTATAATGGCATCGTAAATAATGTTCTCCCTTTCCTCAATCCTGGTTAGAAATGCATGGAATAGGCGCTACATCAAGCAAAGAGAATGGTTGGTATGGGTCGCATGGATATTTTTTAGATAGGCCTGGATCTCGCACCGGAGTTAGGTTTACGGCTGCGGTCGGCATGGTCTCCTTGAAGGCTACGTTATTTAGGTCAAAGCCGGACTCAAAATGCTGATCTAGCTCATCCCCACGTTCTATCTCCCGTCAATAATTTTTCCCTTCCCATTTTTCAAGTCATTACAAACTTCCTCTACGCCAACATTACTATCCTTTATGGCATCTCCACCAATCTCTCCACTGAAATTATTTTCTTCTCATCCCTAATGTCAAGTCCGCATCCTCTTCCCTACTAAAATCAACTATAACTGCGTTACGATTGAACTTCTCCTTTCGAGTGACCCACCTTTCCAATGACTCATCAAATGTTAAGCCCATCAGAATAAGATTCGTCTCACCCAAGATATGTGATCGTGAAGGATGTTTAACGATAAATTCATTTTTAAGAATTTCGACAGGGAGATTCTTGAAAAAATTACTCAAATGCATGTCATATGGTAATTGGCCACACACATCTGATCTCGCGCTCGACATGTGGAAATATATAATATGTGCCAAATCAACATTTTTGTCATTGAGCACGAACCACATGAAGAAGAGGTCCATCTTCAATATGGACGTCACACTCCCCCTACGAGGGATAAGTGTATATGTGACAATGGTATGTATAAGTCGGGCATCAACTGTGAAGTCTTCGGTTCTAGTTTTGGTTTTGGTCGTCACCCCTTGACGATGACACATTTGCAACATGGCGACAACTGGGTCGAACCCATGCTCACGCACCCACAAATGAGTGCAATAATACTTAAAATCATCTTTAGGAAGCTGAAAGTGTTTTCGAATAGTATCAGGGGACACAACAATCTTGATTCCATAAGTCTCACTCTTTGAAATTAGGGGTATGGCTGGGTTTGGAGTGTAAAGATTTGCGTAAAATTACCTAACTAAACGGGGATATTTGTTCATACGCAGGTTCACAAACGAGTCCCATTTTAAGGCTTTAATGAGGCTACCAATCAGAAATTGTGTGGAGTCGAAGAACTCAAAATCAATGTTTCGAGGGAAGGAAATTGATCTACTGCTATAGTTGGAAATGTACGCAACTTCCGCTTCATCGGTACAGAACCAAACTGCTTCTGTGACACATTTTTCCTCGTTAGCGTTTGCGCTTGAACGCGACCACTTCTTCCAGCTCGAACGGGAGCCATTTCCCAATACATCCCTCTAGTGTTCGTCGTATGTGCGACGATACTTGTTGGGAGACTTGGATGACTCTCCTTTAGAAGCAAGGCAGAGTTCTTTAGAAAGAAATGAAGAAGATGAAGAAGAGTTAGATTATTTCTCTCTTGAAGGTGTAGGGACGATGGGAGATGGTCTGTGTTGTCAAGTACAGATTTCGCATAACTGACTTGAGAGATCACATGGTCCACTGACCACCAAATCATGACTTTCACATGAGGTAAAACTTCATTTGGTCAACACAGATTTTTGGCTTTTTTGTCTTTTTCTGACTATGCATTTGTTCCACCATTTTACTTCCTTTATTTGGTCAAAGAATTTTTCATGGAAGAAAGATGTATGTAGTAGTTCTCTAATCAAATTTATACTTACGTATAATTAGTAACAATATTATATTAATAGGAAGTCCACAACTAATTAATTAAAGAAAAGTATATATTGAGCACTAATATATATAGTAATATGAAGTTAATAAAGAATAATTGAGATGAATCTTAATTATCATTACATGAAGTAAATTATTACAATTATGTGTTTATAATACGCATGTCAAATATTTTGATTCCTTGCTCGCTCATTTGCGCGATTGTACATTTGACTACTTAACATATATGTACGTTCCTTATTAAGAGATATTTTTATTTTGTTGACTTTAGAGACATTCAAACTTACGACCTTCCTAAACCTCTCTTTTCAGAAAATGGACCAAAACTTATCATACATTTAGGTATACCTTTTAATATATGCAAAGTAATTGTAATTTATTGTTTTATTAGTAGCATTACATACATACATTACAATAGTACATTACAAAATTAAAAGTAATTTATTATTAATAATAATATCAATGGTAAGAAGGTGGGAAAAAGACAGGGGGCAGAAGTGTGTAAAGTGAGGCAACAAAGGGTTTTAAGGGCAGGGGTGTGTAGGGTTTAAGGGAAACGAAATTATTCGAGAGCAAAAGCCCGTAATAGGGTGGGTTATCTAATGGGTTGACACGACTAAACACGACAACCTATTTATGAGATATTTAACTCGTTTAAAATAATAATATAATGCCTATTTATTATTATTTTATTACATTAATAAGTGAATCACACTTTCAAGAGTTAACATGACATAATAAAGTGTTATTATTATTAAGAAAAAAACATTTACTTAGTTTCAATTGTTATTTGAATTGCATCTTAGGAATAAGGTGCTATTTTGAAAAGACTTTATATTTTATATCACATATATCAAATTATAAAATATTAAATTAAATTATATATCAAGTAAATGGGTTTGATGGGTTAACACGATAACACGAAAACTTAACGGGTTGTGAGGGTTGAGCTTATACGGGCTATTGTTATAAACGGATTATCACGAGTACGACACGTCAACCCATTTTACCACCCCTAGTTATGAGTTGTATCTTTAGAAATTAATTCTATCGTGAAAATCTAAAACCTCAAGGAAGAAGGGCAAACTCGATATTTTTACGTACATGATTAACTCTATATTCAAATACTTTAACTACACACAAAAGGGCAATTCTTGGGTGTTTTGGCCAAAAATGCTTCACAATTATCCACTTGGGGTTATTACTAGTAGTATTGTTATTTTATTATTATTATTATTGTTATTAATATAAATAATATTGTTATTAACCAATTTTTACATTCATAGTTTACACAACATTACGCTTCTATTTTTTGTTGAAAAATCATTACAATTCTGGTTTGCTCAACTTCACCGCCATACTTTGCTCAACTCTAGTGGGATCGTGTGGAGGTAGACGTGGCGGCACATGATTCTTTGATACAGAGAATAGTTGACAAAGAGAAATTGTCCATTTTTTGTATATATTATTCATCCAAGTGAAGTGAACACGTTTGCTCGACGCTACAACAGTACTTTGCTCAATCTTAACTGTGGGAGTCACGTCAAGGTACACATGGAAACATGACAGAGGGTGTTATGATAGCATCGTACAAAAATGAGAAGGTAAACATGGCGTGTCAGAGTAAAGGTGGCGAGTCAAGGTACTTTAGACAAAGGGTGTTGTCACATCACCGTACATAAATGAGAAAACCTCACAACAGATTCCCTTCATCCAAAATGAAGTGTATTGGCTTCCTTCTTGTGGGATGGAGACCAAGATATTGCACCAATTTTATTGTCCCAACCATGAACCGTTGTTTTCCATTAGCACTATTAACGACCATTTTTACAACCCTGATACACTTATATGTTATAACCTTAGAAGAAAGATGCATGTTCATAAATTTTGAATCTAGAAAAAATGGAAGGTAAATAAATGATAGTAAACCACAAATAAGCCCAAATTAATTACTAAGCAAATAAGGCATAATAACTCCATACATAAGCAACATGAAGGTTGAACTGACCAACATACAGATCTCCATTAAACAATTTTAGAAGTACTCTAAATCCATCAACAAGTTCTATCAATTAGCAACTCAACTAAGACCATAAATAAAAGAGCAACTCAAAAGAATATCAGTTTGTTGCAAACAAAAAGCACCACCATCGCGTCGCTGCGCTACCACCTGCAATAAAGACAAATTTTCTTCTAAAGCAATAAACCTTGAATTGATCGCGTTCTTCAAGTTCTCTAATTATGAAGAAATATTCTGTAAACCACGAGAAAATATTCCATTCCTTTAATATTCAAGCGGCTCTAGACCCATGTAGCTCCGTCTATATTCAACGGCTGCTATCGTGTCATTCACGTCTTCTGAAGCTGTTTGCCCAATTTCTTCTGGTTGAACATGCTCGATACCAGTCCTTCCCTCCTTGCCCCATTTTGAGATCCTGGTGGACAATGCTCGCTATTAGCATTTCTCTCTGTCACTTCAATTACACCAAGATTGCTCGGACCATCTTGTTTATCGCCTTGAATAAGGCCTTTGGCTACCTCGACAACATCTTTGATCAATTCGTTACCTGAAGTGTGAAAATCTTCATCCTTACTCATGTGGTCCATATCTGGCTGAAAACCCGTAGGGTCTTCATCATAGTCTCCCTCATCATCCCAGACTCATCAAACTCTCTCTCTTCCTCATCATCCTCTTCGTCCTCATCATCCTCACCTTCGTCATCATCTCCTTCGTCATCATTCTCTCCTTCATCATCATACCCACCTTATCATCACCCTCATATTCATTATCACGCCCCTCATCATCCATATCCTCATCTTCCTCTTCCTCTTCATCATCTTCTTCATCATGTCTACCCATAGTGGTCTATACATTGACCTTCCTAACTAACTTATTTTGAGACTCATCCAGTTTAAACCCCATTTATGAGAAGTTTCTCCTACCTAAGTAATCTTCATTGTCAATGTGGATAACTTCACTTTCTCCATGTATAACTAATGGGCATTTTGTGAACAGGTGAGTCAAATGTAATGCATATGGGAGGATGTGGTTCTTGCGTTTCTTTTCCCTGGGTGCTTTGGCCAGTGTGTCGATGATGTGGTAGTAAATGATGAATGCAAGGTCTATTTTCCTTCCATTGAGTATGCACAAAATCAAGAATAACTCAAAGTGATTAATTTTGGACCTACTACCCGACCTATGGATAATTGTGTGTGTAATAACACTATGAATGACTCGTGCTTCTGAGATTAACATTGTCTTGGTAGGAGTATAAGAAGCAGCCAATTCACTATTATGGCACAATTGTTGCATTGCCTTGCTAGGATCGAAACCCTGGATCTTAGCCCACTTATGTTTGTCGAAGTACTTAAATTCCCCTTTCGGTAACCTAAACGACGACCTTATGAACTCTAGGGACACTTATGATTTTCGTCCCTTAAAGATAGACTCAGCAAGACGAGTGTTTTCCTTGTCGGATAAATGCAAATTGGCATAAAAAGTTTGACCACATTTGGATAGGTGGGGGAAGGATCACTACAAAATTGTAACCAACCCAAATGAAAGAGTAATTGTTTAATTCTTACCTCCGTGTTGTCAAAGAATTCGAACTGAAGTAATTGTGGCTTTTTCACTTCCCTCGCCTCGTAGGTATCTTTGTATGCATTCAGACCTTCCTCAGAGCTGCAAGGCCAGTGTGTCTAAGTTGAAGCATGCTCTCCCTCCTTTTGCTTTATTGGAGCGGGTGGATTGGATGTTGGAGAGGTTGCCAATAGCGTCTTCTTCTTCTTCTTTGGTTCTTGGCTATTAGATGTATGGTTTGATGGTGGCAGTAATGGTATTCCATGCTTTACAACCAACTCTTTCCCTTTCAATTTCGGGGATGAGCGAGTTCGAGGAGGAGATCGTGAAAGTGGAGCCCGTCCAATGGTGTTTAAAAATCTACCTTGAAAAGGCTTTTTAGTTTCTTTGATCGGCTTCATGACTTCACCTATAATAAGCAAAAAAGTGATCAAATTTCAACAAAGAAAATTAAGTAAATCCAAATGTTAACTAAAACAATTTGAACAAAATCGAAATGCTCAAATCAAGAGAATTGGCATGGAATGATCGAACATTAGTTTGAGCATGGAATTTGTTATTGTCTTCAAGTATGTCCCATTGCTTTGCACTTAGTTATTGTAATCAAATGACTTAATGTATAGCTACAATACATCTCGTTAATCCTAAAGTAAGATGATCTTTAAACACAATACATCTCAATAATACAAAAGGAAACCCCAGATATTTGATATCTTTCTCTTTGAATAAGATCTCAATTCCAACTACGGTTTCATTAGATATCTTACAACTAGAATCCCTCTTTTTTTCAAACCGGTTCCTCCACCACTGCGAACCCAAGTTAGATTAAGGCATGATACAATTTTTAGTTATTGGGAGAACCCAAGTACTCTCTTTCGAATCCATGAAACCATTAACTACATGACGAGTGAGTATTGAAAGAAATATTTCTTTTTTTGGGAATCAGGGTCTCACTTCACTATATATGATATATGATGGAACCCAAAACAACATGTTCGTATAAGCATTCATCAAATATAGATGAGTGATTACACATTACAAAGAGTTTTGCAAGTGTAGATATCAACTCTAACAACAAATCACAATAAAACCGCAGCTAGAGGAAGATTTCATCATCTTAGCACCAAACGAGAAACAACAAACGAATGAGGGTTAAGAGAAGACTTACCACGAGAGAATGCTTTGAGAAGGGACCGATTAAAATGACAGATGCTAGGACCGGCAGCTCGCATTTTCGATAATGATAGGACCGACGACGGACTTTAAGCTCAAAGGGTATGGAAAGAGGATTTCAAGTAGGGAAGAAGATAGGTGAAGGTTTGAAGAAGATGAAGGGACGAATAGGTATGTGGGAGTCGATGGAGCCACTGGTTTTGACTTTGGCCTAAATGGGCCTAATATGAATGTTTTACTTATTCTTTAAAAGCTTCTAATCAAAATAATTTATACAAAGCAAAACTCATATTTGCTGTTTTATTCATTTATTTATTTCTTACTTAGTTTCGTCAATTCACTAAAACTATTGTTAAATCGTTATTTATGTTTTAATTATATTATTACGATTAATAAGTAGTCGAGAACCGATCGAGCTCGTAGGAGAGATCGAATATCAATATATCATATAAATATTAGTTTTATGAGAAAAATTAACAAAACCTTATTATAAATAAATGGACTAACATCATCCAATTAATATGTAGTGGAAAAATTAGATTTACAACTGAAAAGATATATCAGAGAATGTATATGTAACACGACATTATCAATTTTTGCATGCATTGCTACTAATGTAAAGTTGTAGTGGTTCGTGAGATGATGATTCCTAAGAAGAAAAAATGTGTAATTAAATTTCAGAACCTAAAACTCAAATTTATTGATTCAAAGAATATCAAAAATAATGATTGAAAATAATGATAAAAGTAAATATATTAATAATAAATAGAATTGGTAAATAAATATGCTAAACAAACAATGTATAAAGTTCGGCTCCTAAAGAAGATCACATTATATCTATGTATATAATATTATTTTTTTGAAGATATTATACTTTATACCTTATTTTATAAGTGTAATAGTCTTGCAGAGTTAGAGCAAACTATGTCATATGCTACAGTGTTAGGAAATGAGGTCCACTGTAGGAGTAACTAGATCACCACCAAACTAGACCCTTGGTTCCATCGTCCCTATTTAAACTGATCATTCATCTTCTCCAGACCCTCACATATTTCCCACTTCCCTGGTGAAACTCGTGTTCTCCGAACCCTCCACATTTTCTTTCCTTCTCTAACTTATTTTCGCGAAACACATACGGTCGTGCTCTACAAACCCTCCCCCAACCCTAACTTCGACCTCTACTTTCTTCTTACTTGCTATTAACGATCCACACTGTCAAAATTGAATTTTAAAGGGCATGAACTAGGGCTCCTCACCGGCGGCCTCAACACTACCTCCATCCTCCATTGTAGTGTTCGCAAACATTATTTTCTATGTCATTTGTTTTCGATTCGAAAATGGTGAATAAGCGATCTACAAGAGGCGAGATGGTGCCACGAAACCCTCTTGTTATACACTATCCGTGGCTCATGACCAAGAACCTCACTGGCCCTACTCTTCCGGTGGAGTCTTCGCGACCAACTCGTCCTTCGACCAAGCCAAAGTCGACGTTAGTGGCTAAGGTGAGTTCACCACCAAAAACCCTCCAACTGCGCCGCCAAAAACAATGAGGAAAAGAAAAGAGCAGATGATAAAAGAGGAGAAGAAGATCCCAAAGAAAATATTTTTTTCCTTCGGCGAAGAGACAAAAAGAGAGGGAAGTCAAAATCGGGGGCGGCACGAGGTCGGCGATGATGACACCACCATACTGGCCATGTAGATCAAAGGATGCTTTCGAAACATTTATCTTGTTGTACTAAAATCACTATTGAAGCTACATTAAGCCTAAATAAACTTACTACATAACTCTCTACCCCGGTTCTACGTCGGCACGTATCCTGAGGCGCGCCTCAGCTCACGTCTCGGCATCTATGTACAAGTAAGAGTGACTTAATATATCTACACATATACATTACTGTGACGGCCCCCAACTACAAATAAGGGCACCGCCCGGCCTAATCCCTTAATTAAGTCATAATCTCCCCTATATGACCTAATAAGGCACTAGTCAGCCTTATTTAAACACCTAATTACCTACCAATTATGATACCACCTACAGTTAACAAACTAGTTCTACTGACTAACCTATTATTGTCTATAAATCAGATTTTCGTTAAATTTTTTTGATCTAACAAGTTATTCAGCGAAAGTCTTATTTCATTACTAGTGGACATTAGATCCTAAGGCTTAACCTATTGTGGAAAAAACCAGGAAATAGTGATCACATGCATATATAAAAAGGTGATATATATAACATGTGTCTAGTCCTATATTCCTATCACTCAACCTAAAAGGAAAAATAGCATGTACATAAAAATGTAATGCAAAAGAATACAAAACGTACAAAAATATGTCGTAGCAGTCCTCCACCGGCTCAGAGGTAGTCACCAAGCTTCTCTTTGCCTGGTCTGCTACTCGGCTGATCTGCACCCACCGTCACAAACTAGACGGTGAGTACATGAAATTATTTAAGTAATACTGAGAGACATCGATCCACATTCCCAAATAGGCAACAAGTATCAAATGGCATAATTTAAATAGAAACTATGTTGAAAGAAACATCATGCAAAGAGATACTTGAGTTAACCAAATATGAAACTGACTCAAGGCTAAGTAGTAATGGATTAGGGTCGGTCGGTCGTGATCTTCATCACATCAGCCTGTCCACTACAATTTGAGCTCTGCTCTATATCATTTCATTACAAATTGAGCTCTATATCATAATTTCAAAAGGTCGTACTTACGATTACGTCTTTTCTATTCCAAGTGAATTAGTCGTCACCGGAATGTATACTTGCTAACATACCCGAGTTTTAAAACTCGACATGTTCACCCAAGTTATTCTTGCGCCAACAAACCCTGATGTCCGGTTACCCCGTTCGAGGCACGTTACCCCGTGTGTCATGCAAGGTAGTGGAGCAATTCCCTAACATCCCGGCAAGTCTAGTGACCCCCGTATGAAAGTTGAATTCTATCATCAAATGACCTTAACCACAAGAATCACTTTCATTTTCAATAATGACTCGGTAATGAAAGCCAAGAGATGTAACTGCATACTAATGGACAAAGGATTAGAGTCAAAATAAACAAACTATCCTAATAGCATGCTATATCACTGAACAATGACAAACACAACAATCAACATGACAAAGTATAGGAATTGGAATCAATGATATGTACAACAGAGTATGCTATGAACAACATCACAAAATGAGAACTGAGCAAGTCATAGCATATGGATCTCAAAAGCAATTCAGTTCGAATAACTGAGAATAAATAAATAAATGGAATGAAATGTAAATAAATGTCTCAATCAGTTTACTTACATACAACACAAGTCATAAGCTATCTGACTTCTCATCGCGTCGATATACGCACCCAATACCCCGTAATAGCTCATTTACGGTCCTAACATTTGACAAGTTATCAATTTAGATTCACAATTCATTATTTAAAATTCCTACAATTGTCGAAATCGAATTCGATACCAATTTACCAATTTCACGCTTTTCGAGGTAAACCCCCCGTAAAAGTCGCGTCCGAAATTTCGAATCTTGTATTTTTCATAGAAATTTATCAAATTCTATTTATTTTGTCGAAATATAATTTTTTGAAATTTTTCCTAATTTTTTTGGGATTTTCCTGAGTTTTTCCATATTTTTATCCATTTTCTGATATTAATATATATATATATTCTTATTATGTATTATTTATTATTTTATTTTTTTATGGTGGGTCCGGGTCAACCCGACCTGGTCCCCATCGGGTCAGGGTCGGCCCGACCCGACACATATAAGGTAGCCCGACCCAGGCTACCCATCTTCTTCCTCACCAGAGCACGAAGTGCTCTGGTTTTGGATTTTTTATTTATTTATTTGGTTCGCTGAGGTTGGGTTCGGCCCCAACCCCAGACCACCCTTGGGAGGGAGATGACCTCACAGTCATCTCCTTCCTCAGAGAAGTTGAGCCATGGTGGCTCACCATGACCGACCAATCACAAACCACAACAACAATTGAATTCACCAACAACAAGCAACGCACCTTGTGTTCCACTTCGAGCTCGATCTCTCTCTCTCTCTCTCTCTCTCTCTCCTTCTTCTTCCTATTCTTCATCTCGGTTTTTTTCCTCTGTGCGTCGTTTTTTTTTCACTGGGTTTGGAGATCAAAGTGAGATAAGGTTAATTGACCAACATATATATATATATATATATATATATATATATATATATATATATTAAGTGATGTGGCCACTTATGGTCCACTAATCACATATCAATTTTTATTTCCATTCATTTTTTTAATGCAATATAATTTAACTAGTTACGCTTACCCCACGAGCTGCTACCTCGGGCCAACGTTGGCACGTGACTCGATGAGCGTCCCCTCTCGTCTCGGTATCTGCATACCCGTAAATGACTTAGTAGTCTACACATATAAATTACACTAAGCAAACAACACAACAAATATAACATTTACCTCGGCCACCGTGCCTCGGTAGTGACATGTATCTCGTTGCGGGCCCCACGTCATCACGGGTCATTATGTCCTAATTAACGAATTAAACGTGTATTAATTATTTTGGTTGTGACAATTACACTAGGCATCCATTAAATCAAATCTAACATATTTTTCGGTCCTCACATCAAGTATTCGGACCATGTACCTGCTCTCGGGCCACATCTCAGATCGGTAACCCTAATTATGGACTATTTTACTATTAGTAAATTTTAGGCCGTTACATGGCCTTGTATTTGAGACACCGTCATGCTGGTCTGATTGGTTTCCCTGAGACATCTTAGTTAGTACGGATCTCACTTGTTTTTGTAAACAAAGACTTCACAATGCCCTCTTTCATTCCAGTTGAAATAACCAAATGTGGTTGCAACCGAAGATACAGATGGTTGTAATAGAGAAATAAATGATGCAAGTACTTAAAACGAAGTATGCAGTAAAGTAAATCAAACTAGGACATTTGAGAACTTGTTTACGCAGTTCGATTCACAAACTACATCTGCGGGGCCACGCCCAGATGTAAACTCTACTAAGTATCAAGACAGTGAACTACATGACTCTTCTTACGACTCCTTCACTAAGCTCCTCCTAGTATATTCTTACACTTCTCTCTGTGAAACTTACATGCAAAAGACTCCTCTTGTGTGTAAGGCTCCCCATTACTGGATCGCCCAAGTTGCCTTGGGGTTTTACAACTCGATAAAGAATGTGAACATAACAAGTTAACAATATAGACTCCATTACTTTGATACAATATATAGACCAGTGTAGATTACACAATCTTAACTAAATACTTAAGATATGCCCAATCTTCATCTTTAAATAACCACGTCCTTGCACATTAAACACATGGTAATCATGTCTCTGAATCGCAACTCCATCTTCCATGAGATCTTCAGTTGGTCTTCAGTTGGTTGTAAATAAGAACAAATCTTTTGATGCCTGATTCAGAGAGCATGTTGCAACTGTGTACCTCCATCCAATCACTCAAAGTCTATCTTCTGATTTTTAGCACGTGGATTGTCAACCCCCTCGTCATTAAGATGACTGACCTGCCTAAATTACCTTAATCTCCTGATAATTTAGTCAGCCTAATCCATTCGCTAACCTTAGAATCTCCAAATAATTTTTATTTCAATACTTAATAATGCACTAAATTGTAATTTAGACCCTTAACTCATTCGATTCTTAACTTATTTTATTGGAGCAGATTAGGGAATTATATTCATATTTAATCAAGATTTTGGTGATACATTATCTAAAAGTGTCATGTCGAAAAACTCACCTAATAGACAACATAATGAGGAGATGCCTAGAAGGGCTCACAACTCCCTGCAGTTTATAATATACATCAAATTCAAGTTTATAAACTAACTTAGAGTCTCCCATAGCTTAGTTAAAACTTTACAATCCCAAAGTAGATCGAAATTGAAACATAAACCTCTCGATGTATTTTGATCTAACTTATGAGACTCTCATAACCATTCAATAAAACTTTACGACCTACACTCACCCCAAGAATCCCAAAACAATATATATATATATATATAAACAATTTAAAGCAATAATCTATTTTAAATTTTGAAAACAATCACCATAATATTCGAATCTAGTCCATTCTTCCCTTGTCTTCATATGGAATATGACATCATCAAAAATAACTCGAAGATGTCAGGTAAGTAAATATCTAAATTAATATGTACTCCTGCAATTATTAGTTTGACACATGAATAGATATAATTGCATTTCCAAATAATCAATAAGATATATGCATCAACATGACAAGCAATCCACTCTATTTCTGTCTTCTAACTATTATCAGATGTCGACTTCCAGAAATAGTACAGAGATAGTATTAAAAGATCATGAAATGAAAAGATAACTTATCGACATTAGACTCTGGAACTAGTCTCACTAGTTGGTGTTAGAAGTAGGATTGAAATTTAATTTCAAGCAAACCAGACTCTGAAACAAGCTTACCGTCCTCACTTTCTCTGTGTATGCATGACCAATAATGATAAAATGCAATGCAAACTATGCAAAATTATAGGTACAAAGATGTTCAATCAATAATAAAAATCACTACAGGGTTTACTTGCACCAAACCAACTCAAAATTGGTTGCGAAGCCTCACACAACGTTTCTTGGCTTTCACAAATTTTGAACCTATTCCCCGAGACTTGTTTCTGTGGTTTCGAGATCCTCGACGTTACCTAAAACCATTGAGAAATTCAAATAAGATTCTTTTTTGAATTTTTTAAGTTTCGACCAATTTTTGAGTTATTTTGGTATTCGCAAGTCTTAAAAACCTAGAATCACTCCAAATCAACTCCTCGAATGTCTGGATCCCCATTTTGACCGCAAGTTGTAATTCGAAATCGAGAATTAACTTTTATTAGGCTTTTAAATAATTTTCTAAATTTTGTACATTATCGATGTCGTAACACGCATTACGAGAAAAAAACCCCCAATATAAATCCTTGAGAAAATTTCAAAAACCTTAATTTTTTCATAGAAATCTCCCAGCTAAGTGGATCAAGGCAGTCGATTGTGAATCCACCCCGCGCGGGTTCGATCCCCGTCGTTCGCCCATCCATAAATGGACCATTTGTGACGGAGGCGGTACTGATTGATGGGGGAGAGACATATGTGGATTGTTACAATTGTTGGTAACACCATATTCAGGATTCCAAGGGATATCGTATTTGTCTGATTTTTTTCCTTCACAGTAAAGATCCTGCGCATCAAATTCACAGTAAAGATCCAGACTGCACTGAATGGGGCTGACCTTTTAGGTCAATAGGGCTAGTTAATGCGCTTCGTATACTACTGACATGAGAGGGACTAGTTGGTACTCGACTTCATGCTGACAAGTTATGGGACTAGCTAGCGAACCTTACTGCCTAACCTGAGAGCGGACAGCTAATGCGTTCCACTTATTGAACAGGGTTTTATGGTCGGGACCCCTGGATGCCGAAGGCGGGAGAGGATATAGGGGGCCCCATACCATACATCATGCTGCCTCGGGACGACTGCACGTTACATCATAGCAGCACGACAAAATGGAGGCAGTCCGATCGAGCAACTAGTAGTCATATCTATCTACCTCTCCAGACATAATATCTTGAGTACCTATGATGGTGACCACATCTACTGGTCGCGAATCCTCTTCAAAGAAAGGGGTGCCTTCGGGGCCGAAGCAAGACAATACCCCCTTGACCAGTTTTATGCTTCATCCTTAACGTCAAGGGTTCTAGCCTCCTAAACCGTCATAATCGACTTAACGGCGGGCTCGGTGAGAACTCACCCCGTTTCCACGTGAGTCAGTTGACTTCGATTAAACCAGACCGACCCAGAGAGGACGCTTCCACGAGGGCCTCTGGATGACCGAAGAACTGAAAGAGATGCTGGTATAATATGGGGTCCCCTCCACCAGCGGGTAGTTGTGCACCCGAAGTATTCTACCATTTGGTCTAGTGGTTTCACCTAGTATGCATGACGTACATAGCACTAACTTGACTTGAGGGTCTCTCTGACCTAATAACTAGTATCGTCTCCCCGCCCAGCTCTATCAGCGGGCCCCTTCTTTTGCAAGACTTAATAAGGTCTCTCGTGGCTCGAAAAGAGCTACTCCGAATATGGGGCTCCCTTTCACTCCTTATGGCATTTGGTTCATTTACCTTACATCGTGCAAAGTTGATTCTGAGGTGAGGTTCCTCTTCTTGTGTCCCTAAATCCACAAGTACCGGCTGAATACCACGAAACCACCCGACCCTAAGATATAAGGGGAGCACTTCCTCGTAGAGTAACCAAACCATGCCTCGACCCATTGATTTCTTTGTGTTCTCCAAGTTGAACGAGGAGCCGTATGAGGTGAAAATCTCATGTACGGTTCTGTAGAGTGACAGTAAGGGTGACTTATCTGTTCTATCAACTTTTCCACTATAAAGTCGCTTCGAATGGATTGCATCATTTCTGCTCTTCTCCATTTCCTCTTACGGGGCAAACAAGATCAGTTAGCGCTCCTTGCGACAATTTTACTTACTGTTGTACTTCTTAAAAAAGAGAGATATGTCTCTTCTTTGGTGACAAAACTTCTCTAGTTCATCCCGAGAGAAGTAACCTAGAAACGCTATGTTAGGTTCTTTAACCATTATTGTAGCTCGCCATATGTATTCCATGCCCCCTTATCCATATCTAGCTACTGACTACGGGTCACAACTTTTGCTTTGACACCGGGATTTTCGCTGCATCAAATAAGGAGCGCATTTGATTCATGTAACAGGAGAAAGATTTCCCATTCCTTAACTGGAAAGAAATGTGGCCATGAAAGGGGGATTAAGTGGAACCGAACAGAGCTTGGACAGCTAACAATCGTTCTGCTAGGGCCTTTCACCTGATAGTCCCTCCCTTCACTCCACTCCCCCAAAAATCCTACCAGTAACTTTTATATGTTGAGCGACGGCCCTTCCACTCGGCATCATCGGATCACTAAGCTCGACTTTCGTCCCTGCTCGACGGGTGGGTATTGGCATAGCCGAGACAGCGACGGGTTCTTTGCCCCTGCGGGGATGGAGCGACAGAAGTTTTAAGAATCCAAGATAAGGTCACGGCGGACCGTGCTTTACCCCGGTGAACTCGTGCGGTTGCGACGTGCCCAGAGGTCAGAGGTGAATCCGTTCACGGTCCGTAGGACCAACACTATTTGAATAGAAAGCAGGCATTTCTTTATCCATCGCTGGACATAGAAATACCAGACTCTGCTCTATCTCCTTTGCCCCTCTCCTTTACAGTCGAGCAGCTTGGAACACAACCGAGGAGAAGGAGATCCTAAGACTATCCTGAAAAGTCTTAGCGTCCGCTTTGGTACCTCCAGGGTTCTTCATAGACAAACTTGGGATTTGCAATCCCATGTAAGGTGGGTTCAGGATCATGGGATCATTTTCTATCAGATAGGAAGGCGAGCTCTCTGGTCTAGCTCATCTGATCCTCACCACCCCAAAGAGGACATATGTTGAGTGCAGCTCCGGTATCGAATAGCGTCTTCGGGATTGAGTGATCTTTGAGGAAACGGCGATGTGGAGAGCTTTGATGTGGGACCGGTCCATGAGACCGCCTTCTTAACAAAAGGCGCGTTTAGCCCTTTTACTTTTAGAATAGTCGTTAGGGACTCGATATTCATATTGATCAATCGATCTTCGCGTCCTGCACCCTACCTACACCCAGAGCCAATCCCCTAGAGGTCCTGCCACCACGCCGCAGAATGGGAGCTCGCTTGCCTCAGTAAGTCAGAGTCGCTCCCCATCAATCCTTATTTCATGTCATTTCTTTCTATTATTTTTCCAAAAAAAATTAATTTTCTATTTTTTCTCTTTTTCTAAAAAATTTCCCAAACTTTATTTTTTTGAGGTGGGTTTGACCCCTGAACAGGATCGGCCCAGTTCGGTTTGGTCTAGGGATCAAACCCCCTTCTTCCTCATCTCGTTCTATTGTTCATTAGATTAATTTTTTTCTCTTTTCGTAGAGTTTGGGGTAGGGCCTAACCCAACCAAAGGTTGGGTCTAGGCAGGGAAGACCATTCCCCTACCATCGTCTTCCTCGAACCAAGTCGAGTCTCCCCATCCCCATGTTCGTCTTCCTCAATGCACACCAACAATCCAACGACCAACAACAACAACAACAAAACAACAATCAACAACAACGACAACATAAATCACCTTATTCGTTGTCGCCTCTCTCTCGATCTCGATTCCTTTCCCACGGTTTCTCCTCTCTCTTTGATTCAAATCAAGTTCAGCTTCACTATGTTTCAAACGAAATAGAATGAGGCGGTTTTGTGTTGAAGATTAATACTAAATTCCTCGATATTCGCATTGCACAAATCTCGAGGCAAATTTGATGATTCATTGTTATTATATATTCAAATCTTCCCGAGACATGTGTTGCATATCTCGAGGTCGATCTTGTGGCTATTAACCAAGCTATCACCTCTTAACTGACTTACATAAGTTCAATTATATTTGTCTTCTCGAGATATATATCATGTATCTCGATATAGATCTAATGGTTTTATAAATAGCCATACACCACTTTATTTTCCTTCATATGTGGTTGCACGCATCTCGAGCCATAACAATGCCAACCAGCATCAAATGTTTAACTCGTTCCCTTCCTCGATGCTCACGCTATGCGTATCTCGGGGCGAATCTACTATATATTTTTATTTGATTTGACCAATAGGATTCATTACATATATACACCTATGTATTTTCGCGGCTATAAATTCGTCATGCACGCCAACGACTACCTTCCGGTGTGCACACTATTGTACATCCCATATATATCACTCTCGACCTCATGCGTCACTAGGCGTCCATCATTTTATTAATTATTCTATTTAATTTTATGATTATCTCTTCAATTTATGTTCAAATTAAACCTCGAGAAATACCCCAATTTCGTCAAAAATTGAGAAATATTCCCAACGCGCTTCGAAACTCACAGACACCGTGTATACGCTTCAACTTGACCCTATTTCACGTCGAATAGAGTATAGAGTCCAGTTAAACCAAATCATATCTATGTTGTAACCACTCTTTTTATAAGTTCACCCCAACTATTTTTTATAAGAAAATTGAGATTGCAAATCTTTCTAAATTGCTCATCTTTAATGTCTTCCTCATGCACGCCCTAGTGCTAATAATGTAAAAAAATCTTATTATTTTTAATATAGTATATCAACTTCTTAAAGAAAAACATGAGGGGTGAACTTATCAATAGGGGTTGTTACAACATAAATAGGGTTTGTTTTAACCAAACTCTAAAGTATTATACACCAATTAATCACGCGGCACACACAAATAAGATTTACACTTATGATATTCGGTTTGTTATGCATGGGTCCCACCTCGGATATTTAATCTTAAATTAAATCCAAAAATACTTAATTAGCATCATAATCAAGTTTACGAAATTCTCGGATGTCGCATGGATCATGCTTTAGGTGAATTATTTACCAAAGAATTTATCCAAACAACCTGATGACAAATCCAAACTGTCGATATGGTCGATCACGACACTAACAAGTATAATTAGAAATGAGCCAATGAGGAACAAAAAAGTGTCGGGTTTCACATGGTTTTGGGCTTAAAAATCGAACAGCATTATTGAAACCCTATCAAGTTAGAAACCACTCTCCACTTTCTTTTCCATGTCACATTATATAGTAGCAAACTTCTAATATCAGGTTGAACAAATTAACAATCTTTTACTTCACTATCCTCATCAAAATTGAGGAAAGTAATTTGAATTCTCAAAATCTCGCTTAGAGAAATACAAAACCAAGTTTACACAATCAACAATACCAAAAAAAAAAAGATGTCGAGAGCACAAAAAAGAAACTTACAGTGCAAATGTGGTACAAGGAAGTGCAGAATACCTGAAGAGGAAACGCGAGATTGAAGAAGAGAATGATGAAAAAGAAATGTAAAATTTTGGATCTCCGCCAACATTGATATTATCTCCAACTTAACTACCTTCAACTCTTGGTGTGGGGTTTTATCTCAAAAGGCCTCAGTACTAGTTAAAGGGAGACCACCACTTATGTACTTCGTTATGAAGTTTCATTTAATCGATGTAGGACTAACTTTTCGGTCCACACATCTTCAACACTCCACCTTAGACTGAAATTCATCCAAGGGGCTTTTTCTCGACAAGTCTCAACCGAACCGTCGTCTCTCATACCATGTAAAAATTTAAAAAAAAAGAAGAAAAACAAATAAAAATAAACACAATATTTTATGTGGTTCGATTCTTCGACAAGAAAAATATATGTCATACGTGTTGGTGGGGAAGTAGAGAATCCTGCGTCAAGCCGAGAATTTGGCGTTTCATCGGAGCGTCAAACTGTCAATATTATTCACCAACCAACGCCATTTTGGCTTTGATTGGAGAAGCTATAAGATTCTTAGCCCAAACCTATATATATATATATATATATTTCTTTGTGTGTGTATGTGGGTGGGTGGGTGGGGGGCCTATTCATAAGCCCAAACCCCGCACATATAAAAATACAAAACCCATGCCCAGCTCATTAAGTTTTTATATAAATATTTTAACACTACAAATATTGAAAAAAAATAAATTATTTATTCATTTAATAAAGTTATTATGGACTTTTTCAATATTGTATGCGATTTTATGTATATATTATATATCATTTCTCTTGCAAAAATGATAGGTGGCTTGAATGCTAAGCATAATTTAATGTGAGCATTAGGTCCAAGATCAAATCTCACATACACTACTAACTATTTTAAAATATATTAGTATAGTAACTTATATTCGGCCTAAACAGAGCTTAGGCTTTTTAAGGTTGCCCAAGCCCGAATTTAAAAGCGGGCCTAACTAGGTCCATGCCCAAGACGAGCTTTTTTTGAAAAGGGCTGCCCAAGCCCGAATTTTTGTTTGCAGGCTTGGGCGGGTCAGACGAGTACACGATTCCATGATCAGGTCTAGGCTTCAAACATAGGAGGTGTAGCATCCCTGCGCCACGAGGCCGCCGAGTATTTTGCTACACGGGTCCCGCAGCCATGTCGACGTCAACGCCACATCAGCGTTCTCATAGTACATGTAAAATTGTCTTATTTCACTATCATTTTACAGCGGAATACTTCAAATATATGAGTATTTTATGCATATTATCAAAATTACTAAGTAATGGAAAACCCAAAAATAAAGTTTCATGTATATAAGGCAACAAGATATACAAAAGTAGGTATATACATGTACAGTGTCTCTCATAGTCCCTTGATACCCATAATATAGCAAAATATATCAAAATATAAACACCTACGAGTATGTCCAAGACTGTCAGGAGAAAGAGATAGTCGCCCAAGATTCCCCTTGCCACTACTCCGCTACTCGTAGAAGGATTTGCACTTAGTCACCCAACTAATACAATGATGAGTTCAGTGAGTAAAATCCCAAGAGAAGTTCACATAACATTCAGCTAGAAATCAAATAAAACTATAAGACATGCAAGTATGCTATCTGGCAACTGAAATACATACTCCTATGAATGTAGGGCAATACAAAACCAAAGCAGTAGATAAATAATCAAAAAATAGAACAACAGTTATATAAGTAAGCGGAAATGTAAACACAGAAAACCCTGTTGAACCACTCAACCGATTAATTAGTCACACATATATCGCGTCTTCTAAAGCCCTAGTGAACCACTCAACTGGTAAATCATTCTTGTCCCACATAACCTCGGTGAACCAACTCAACTGGTCTTTATAGCAAAACCTTGGTGAACCAACTCAACCAGTTTTCATAGAAAAACCCCAGTAAACTAACTTAATCGGTCGCAAAACACCGGTGAACCAACTCAACCGGTCTTCAAATAATCCCAAAATTCTCGCATAAAGCACGTTTTTTCAACATAAACGAATAGCAATAAATCACGATAACACTATCAGGGCCCAAATTTCTAATTCCTAGTTTAATTTTTTAACCATGATCATTGACCCATGACGTGGAACACACATCGAAATACGTGCAATGACCGAGGTGATGTGGTCGAGGTATATGTTATATTTGTTGTGGTGTATGCCTAATGTATTGTATATATGTAGACTACTAAGTCACTCATACTTATGTATAAATGTCGAGACGTGAATGAGGACGCGCCTCGAGATGTGTGTCGGCATGGGACCGGAGTAGAGAGCGATGTGGTAAGTTTAATTTAAGTTGATATAGCTTAGTTAGCTAAATTATGTGGCTATGATTTGATTTACATTAAATGAAACCTAAGTTAGCAAGTTAAAACATTAGTTATTTGATGTTCCTCGAGATACATGTGGACACATCAAAAGACCAATTTAGTTTCAATTAGTATTAGTAAGATGGAGTTAGTGGAGAATTAATGGGTTTGGAAATAAGATGTGAACCATTGGATTAGTCTCGAGATGCGTGTGCACATTAAGACCATATATATATAAGATTGAATGACGAAACCATGCAAATGATCTCATTTTACAACTTAGAGAGGAAGGAATGTAGAGAAGGGAGATTTGGAGAAGAAAATCAGTAGAGGTGGAGAAATTCTGGAGCAAGTTTAAGGAGTTGATCAAGCTAGGGGTTGTGTATAACTTGGTAAGTTGACCTACACCATTAACGTAGTTTAAATTGATGAATTTTGTCACGACCCGTCTCACTAAGTCCTGACCTAGCCTAATTACTCTAATTAAGCACCTAAACCATACAATTAACTATATGCCTCAAAATACTTTTCATTTTAATCCTTAGTAAAGCTCCAATACTAAAATTTCTATCATTAACGAAACTCAACACTTGTTTTGCTTAATTGAAGCAAATTACGAAAACATGCGGATTATCCTCTGTATTTTTATAAAAATCTCAACAGCACCTCCCCCTAAAATAGCCTACCGAAAACCTTTCACCTAATAAATAGCAGAATTGGGGAGAGGCCTAAAAGGACTCGCAACTCCCCGCAATTTACAATATATATCAAATTCAGACTTTAAATACTAACTTAGAGTTTTCGATACTTTAGTTACAACTTTACAATCCCAAAATAAACGAAAACTGAATCATAGACCTCTTAACTTACTTCAAACTAATTTAGGAGACTCTCATAGCCTATTCAAAAGTATTTCGCCACCTACACTGAAAGCAATATATATAAAGTGATTACAACATGAAAACTAAACTTTTAAAATAAAGAACATTCACCAAAGATCATTAGGCTTTTCTCGTTCTGTCCGATCTTCACAGAGAACTTGATATCATCAAAAAACAACTCGAAGATGTCAAGTAAATAAAATCCTACATTGCTCTGTACTCCAGTAAATGTTAGTCTGAATACATGGAGACATGTAATTGCATTTTCAAATAACAACAGAATTTATATAACAACGTAGATCCCTCATTTCCTGTTCTAAGCTCATAACAAGCGGAC
Organism: Stephania cephalantha; assembly: GCA_039657325.1. NCBI lineage: Eukaryota > Viridiplantae > Streptophyta > Magnoliopsida > Ranunculales > Menispermaceae > Stephania > Stephania cephalantha. Next base: position 16,047,354 of record CM077567.1, on the reverse strand, counting down.
CCACTCACGATGAACCTAGAATATTCCTATGAGTTCAAATCATGCTACCTCGGAGTCGACATTACCCGTCTTAAATGCATGCAGTACGTCTAGTCTGGAGTGGAACACCTCACGTTTTTACGACCAAAGTAGGGGCAACTCTATCCGGATGCCATGTATGCATGACCAAGAATGATGCAAAATGCAATGCAGACTAAACACAATGTAGGTACAAAGATAAATTCCATAAATAGTAAAGACCATTGTGGGGTTTACTTACAACCAACCAACTTTGAGCTAACTTCTCGAGGTTCTTGGAGCGTCAGATCACCTTGAAAATAGTTCCAATAGCTTCCCTACATACCCAATTATGTTGTGGGTCAAGCTTCAAGGGAAACCAAATCACGAAACCCAATGAAAACTGCGGCCAAAGTACGATTGAGAACAATTTCCAAAAATATTAATTTATATAATTGTTTCAACTAGCTTTTAACTAGCCAACTTGGGTAACTTTTTAACCTGGAATACCTTATTATTTTTCATAACGACCTAAAAGGAACTTGTAGTACTCATGTCGTACTTTCCATATACTCCAAGACCACTCAAACCGGATCACCAACTTAGAAGTTATGAATTTTCCAATATGGTCAGTCAACTAGGCAAACTTTATTTATTTTGAATTGAAAAACTTCTCCAAATCAATATTTTCATAATTAAGTCTTCATAACTCAACAACAAATACCACAAAACCACTCGATACTAACATCAAAATATTTCCACAGCTCGTTCAGTCAAATTGGATCAAAACTGATAATCAATTCATCCAGAAATCCAATGTAAATCAATATCAACTATAAAAACATCTCCAAAATAGTTATCAACTAAATCGCATTAATTCCATTCATCAAAACCCTAACCTACGTCGGTGGGATTTAATCCAAATTGGTGCACATCAAGCGAATACATCAATTGCCAACAATCCCTACCAGTTCCTATCAAAACCCCGCTAAAGAAATTGAGAAATCACGAGAATTCAAATTGAATTGAGAAAAATGCCCTGAATTGAGTATTTACCAAATTTCGAGCCGAATAGCTCGTCTCCGTTGTGGAAACTTGCTCGAACTAACCGTCTCGCGATGCTCTATTATTTTGCAACAAGAAACCAGACAAAAATCGAACATCGAGAGATCGCAGAGTGAGGAATCGAGTTGAATAGAGAACGAACGAATTCATCATTTTGTTGAAAATGAAAACGTTTGTTTTGATTTTGATTTATATATATAAGCCCTCAGCTGCTTATCAACACCTTAATTTCTTTTTATTTATTAATTCTCGAAATCCCTATTTTGACGTGTTTTGGCTTCAGGAGCTCGTTTTCAATCCGGTTTTTTACCAAACTGAACTAAACTCCCAACAAAATAGTATATCTTCATAAAACGTCCATAATAATGGTTTTAGTCACACAAAAACCCCAAAAATCTTAATGTTGCCTACGACATATTGAATCCCTTATGGACCAATTCTCTTGTCATACTAAACCAAACTCACACCAACTTGGACACAATCTCAACCTCGACCACTGCCAACCGACATAAAACTTGAGGTAAGGTCTTGCACCAACTTCATTCTCATTTTACAATACCACGGATCCTAACTTGCAAGCAAACTGTGGCAAGTTTATGAAATTCTAGGATTTCACAAATTTGATGATATAATTGAAGTGTATAATGAACTAATGGTTATGGAGGATGTATTGGGTCTTTGGTGGAGGGGAACAGAGGTCCAAGGTTACAGTGAAGGCCATTTGTAGAAGGAAACCCATAAATTCAAAGTATAGAATTATTGGGATTTCTTGCGTTTAGCACGCTAGGCGTGCTAGCTAGCATGCTACCTGTGTGTAGCGTGCTAATGGGGTCACTAGCGCACTAGACATATTATCCAGCATGCTAAGCACTCTGACAGTACAAATTATGCATTTTCTAACTATAACTTAAGCACATTAAACAAAGTCTAACATTTGAATTAAAAGTTTAAACACACTCTAAAACATATGAAATGGTACCATGAGCTTAAGGAAGAGTCTTGGAGGTTCGGGTGCGTGTTTTCAGATGTCAGGATGATAGATTAGCTAGAAGATTTGCATGGATTATAAGTAAACTAATTGAAATATTTATTTACATTTCATTCATGTTTTGTTATCATTTATAGTCATTTGGATTGAATTATCTATTGTATTATATATGCCATAACTTGTTCTTCTATCTCATTTTATGAGTTTTGCTACCATGGAATTGATTGTTGATTAAATGGTTTCGTTGATTCTAAATCATGTGCTATGTCATTCTTGGTTGTTGAAGTGTTTGATCAAATGAAATAGCATGCTATTAGGTAGGTGATTTATGGTATTTTAAATTTATTTTCCTTTGTGCATTAGTTATGAAATCACATTGTTGGAGTCATAAACTATGTCATTCCTTGAATTATAAAAGATGTTCATGTATTTAGGACCATGATATGATAGAGATGAGCGAGACACACGGGGTCACTAGATTTTTGGGGATGTCGGGATTTCAACACTAGCTTTACAACACACGGGGTATGGGATCCAGGGTTGTTGGCAAGTATACGTCACATGTAAGGGGCACTTGTGAGAAATTATAATGTGATGGGCATATGTAATGGTGTGAAGGCATCTAAAAGATTGATTATGCCCTAAATAGTGGAAAAAGGCCAACGTGATGTAACTCATAGCCGAACGAGCGTAGATCATTACTGCTTAGCCATGTGTCAGTTTCATATTGTTCAATTGAAGTATCTCATTGCATGATTTCTTTTCAGCATAGTTGTTATTTTATGATTTCGGATACTTGTTGTATATTTGAAAATGTGGATAAAGGTCTCTCAGTGTTACTTTCTACTTTCATATACTCACCGTCCTTTTTATGATGATGAGTGCAGATCCATCAGTAGCAGACTGAACAAAGAAAAGATCAGCGACTACCTCTGAGCTACTGGAGTGCTGCTACGTCTGACATTGTAAGTTAAGATTTTATTGTACGACTTATATGTCTTTTATATACTTTTGGGGTTGTATATATGGGTTGAGAGATAGTTTTCAGACCAGATACATGTTGATATATTATTATCGTCGTTGTGTTATGTATATATACACTTGATCTTTGTTTCCTGGTTTTCCACATATTTAAGATTTAAGTTAATGGCTTCCGCTAATTTGTTAAGTTTTCCGCTGAAAAATCTATGATTTATTAATTGACATGGGGGTAAGTTAATGCTTATTCTAAAGATTAACTAATAGGAGATAAGTTTGAAAAGGCTGACTAATACGTTGTTAGGTCCTACGTAGTGAGATTAGGGCTTAATGATGAGATTAGGCCGTGTAATGCCCTTGTTTAAGGAAAGAGTCGTTACAAACACGGTATAGTTTGTAGTTGAATAAAATAGCAAAATAAAATAGTCGGCACTCGTAAAATACATAAGATAAATGAATTGAATTCTGTGAAGCATTTTCGAGGGTTTTACGCACATCAAATAGGCGCTCGCACTTCCCTGGAATCCCAAAAATACCCGATTCGACCATAATATGCCTCCGACTATCGCACTATTGCCCCCAAGTACCCTGGGATCAATTTCAAGTGTTTTAGATCGATTATAGATATTTAAAGTTAAGTTTGTAGGTCAATTCTTCAAAATAACCTATATAGACTAATAAAGTTTCGTTTTTGCTCATGTGTTGCAGCGTATTTTTTGGTATGAAAACGTTCGAATCTCAAAAGCTTCCCGAGATAGAAGTTGTAAGTCCTTGTCTTAGTTTTCCAAAAAGATTTGTTTTGTAAACTTTTGATTTAAAATGAAAAAGATATTGCAATTCTACCAAAACATCTCAAATTTGAATCAAATCCGACCAGTAAGATTGTAAAAATCATTTCTCTCAATATATAGCTCTAAAAGTCGTGATTTTTATTCCTAAGTCATCTACCATACCAACAACAACATAATAAAAGATCAGTTGAGTTCGATAAGTATTGAGGGAGTTATGCCCTTGCCAAGTAGCTAATTTTTCATGAATATAATTGGTTCTACTATCAAACTTGGCTTAATTCTTTTGAAACCAAAGTTATATGACATGTATATGATTCATATTCAACCTTAGAAAAATATGAAATCAACAAACCAAAACAATTCAACACCTCTTGGCCATGCATGAAATATTTTTTTATCGAAATTAAAACAAATGAGGAGTAGAAGTTGTTACCTATTGTTTAAATCCTTAGTAGTTTGATCCTCCAAGTTTAGGTACCTTTGAAGTCCCAAAAATTCAGCACATTCTAGCTCTCTTTGCTCTAAAAAATTATGGATTTTCCTTCTCTTGTTTGCATGAAAATCAAAGTTTTTCTTTTATATACTTAGATTAGCAACTTGAATAATTAAGTAAATCCTTAATTTGACTAAGTTAATTACTAAGACATGTGTCATCACTCAAAGCCATTTGTCCTACATGAAGAATGCATATCTCCTCTCACTAGTTACAATATATCCTAGGATTCCTACACATCTTCATCATCTCCAAACAAATCAATGATCTCCAATTTCTTTATCCAAATTATAGTCCCATTAATCTATATCAATTAAATCTACAAACTTAGACACTTAAATTCATATGGTTAGCGTATTTAGTCTCACTGTTGACACATTAGTGGTACCACTAACTCCCGACTACTCGACATCCTGTGTGCGCGCCTACGCGCGCATCTCGATGCAAACACCCATCACACATCTCGCTCGACGACAATATAACACACATGCGATGCAATATAATAGTATAATAATTTTAAACACCGCACCTAAACAACAATCATCCGCAAATAACATATTCCTTCGGTTCTCATGTCTGAGTCAACCGAGTTGTCCACGTAAGGCCCTAATTACGATCGTTAATCCTCGAGATTAACAATAATCCTAGTTTAATTAATTTGTGTTGTTATAGGAGGAGTTACATTTCAGTTTCCCTAATTAAGCACCCCGAGTTTTCGTGAGGGCATGCCATTCTTGAATGTATCACAAATTTAAAATTCGATTTGCAAGGGCAGCCGACCTTTTTTTATCAAAATACCCCTTTTGTCCCAAGCAATGCACCGATCTTCAAAACTAGAGGTGGTAAAAAGTGTCCGGACCATTTTGTCTGTAGTTGTCTGGACTCATTTTTTAACATATTTGGACATGATTTTTTCTAAATAAATACAGGTTCGAACATATTTCTCTTGTCTATTTAAAAAACAAGTACGGGTTCGAACAAAATTTTTTAAAAAAATAAGTATCCATTTTGTGATTAATTTGCTTGTTATTTTATTTATTTATATAGATATTTGGAAACTTTCATAATGTTTGTGTTGTAATTTCACCAATGATTATGTTATTTTTGTTGTAGAAACTTATAACACTTGAGTTTTGAATATATATAAATATATATAGTAATGAAATGCATAATGACATGAATTTCATGCATTTTGTGAATAATTAGGTGAAAAACTTATTTTATCATATTGAAAAATGGGTATGAAAGTCTAGATAAAAAAATTGTCTATTTCAAAAACAAGTACGGGTCAAGACATTATTTTCATTCATTATTAAGGAGGCGATATCCGAAACTGTACCTATTCAGACTCGTTTTGTTGTCACCCTTATTCAAAACCTTGGTCGAGATATTTATTTTAAGTTCGGTCACATGAACGAGACTTAATTTTAAGTTCGGTTTTGTTCATTTAAACTTCTTTATTGAAACTTAGTTGATAACGACCGTATTAAAGATTATGTTGGCTTTGTCGGTCTCTCCAATTTAGATTCTTTAATTAGAGATTTAGATTTGTGAGGTCACACCATTCGATGATGGCCAGCAAATTATAAGAGAGAGTAGTACAGAAAGATGAAGGGCAAAATGTGGGAGGGGTGCACAAGACGCGAGGAGGAGGGCACTAGGGTCAAATTTTTTGAATTCGAATTGACCTCAACTTAGAGAAATTTTTACTAAAGTACTAAACATTTTACTTTTAAAGAGGTAAATAAGGGTGAAAGTTTTTTATTTCCCACACTAAGCAATCTCGCCTAATGAAAAGGAGTTATTGCTGACGTGGACAGGGGAGAACCAATAGCGCCTGTCCACGTGGACTTAAAGCAGGTGCTATTGGTGTCCACGTGGATCCACGTGGACTTCCAAAACCAATAGCGCCTTCTCCGAAGGCGCTATTTCGTTTGCCCCTGTCCACGTGGATCCACGTGGATCCGTTTGCGTGGGGTACGCTGATAGCGCCTTCTCAAAAGGCGCTATCAGCGCACCCCACTTTCGTCTTCCCGAAACCGACGCAGAGAATATTCTCTGCGTCTGTTTTGGTAGGCGGAAGGTAGGGATACAGGGGCAGGGGTGGTAGGGGTCACGGGATTACTGTCCACGATGGGGGGGCGTCGGCTATATAAGGAGGGGAGGGGGAAGAGCTCGGTGGAGAGAGACACCACGGGGGAGGAAGAAGGAGGATGGGTTAGGTGAAGGACGTGATTCTGGAGTGCACACACGCGGCGGAGAAGGAGGAGAGGAGCTTGTGGGGGCACCGAAGTGAGGAGCAGCGGTAGTGGTACGTGGAGGAGAGCAGCAACGGCGCAAAGGAAGGAAGGAGCAAGCAGAAGGAAGGAAGCGACGGAGGAGGAGCGACGTCGGCGACGGAGGAAGAGTTTCCTGGCGGCGCGCAATGAGGGAGGAGGGCAGTAAGAAAATGAGAAGAAGGAGGAGGTTTGTGTAGTTTAGTAAGTTGAGGTAGTTAGTTTAGTTTGTTAAGTTAGTTTAGGTTAGATGTTTAGTTTAACTTAGGTGGTTAGCTTAGTTAGTTAGGTGTAGGTGGTTAGGTTATATTAGTTTAGTTTGGTTAGGTTAATTAGCTTAGTTAGTTAAGTTAGTTTAGTTTAGGTGTTGAGGTTAGTTTAGGTTAGTATAGTTGAGTTAGGTTATGTTCGTTAGTTTAGTTTTGTAGAGTTTAGTTTAGTTAATTTAGTTGCCATAGTTAGGTTAGGTTAGGTTAGTCGAGTTTAGTTCACATAGTTAGATTAGGTTAGGTTATGTTAGTTAGTTAGTTAAGTTACTTGAGTATAGTTGAAGACGTTTTATTTGGGTGAAGGTTTAATTTCGTTAGTTAGGTTATTAATGTTTGATTACTTTACTTTAGTTTTGTTGTTCGACAATTTGCGGTCAGTATAATTTAGTTTTGTTGGGTTCGTTAGTTTAGTTCACATAGTTAGGTTATGTTAGGTTAGGTTATTTAATTTGCTTAGTTATGTAATTAATAGTTTTTTAATTTTCTTAGTTAAGCATTTCAGTTGAAATTAACAATGGAACACTTTCGAGGATGCAGTTTCCACTTTCACTTTTGTTTGAGAAATGCAGTGTTTACTTTTTATGTTTGTTTATTTTAGTACTAGTAGTTCAAATGTTATTCTATCAGAATATCATTTGCTGAGAAAGTTAATTGAACCACTTCTCTATGTAGATTTAATTTTCAATTTCTGGTGAAATGCTGTGGTTGTTTATGCAAAAGATTGACTAAGAAATTTTACTTCTCTTCTCTGCCTTGTCATTTTTATGTGCATGCCTTCATGTTTGTCTACAAAAGCAACCCTTTTTAGAGAAAAGAAAATAGTGGCTTCACAACTTTTGAGGGACTAAAGGGATTAGCTTATGTCTGCCCACTTTTTAAAATGAGAATACCCTTCAAGCAATCTAGATATAAACAACATTATGAATTAGCTAGTTTGGTGTTCATAACATAGTAAGTTAGGTTAGGTTTAGGTTAGGTTAGGTTAGGTTAGGTTAGGTTAGGTTAGGTTAGGTTAGGTTAGTTAGTTAGATAATTTACTTGAGTTTAGTGTAACACTCATTATTTGGGTAAAGGTTTACTTAGGTTAGTTAGGTTAGTTATGTTTGAAAAATCTAGAACTGGGGATATAACGCAAGGCTTTCCAAAAGTAGAACAAGTGTTAGAAGTGCGTTCGATTGATTCAATATCAATGAATTTAGAAAAGAGAATTGAAGGTTGGAACGAATGTATATATATATATATATGTAAATCATGACAAAACTTTTGTCATGTATTTGAAAATCATGTTAAGGATTTTCATGTTGCCATAACTAAACAGATGGATATGCTTCAACTCATTTTTACTTGTTTTAATATATGAATGGGAAATAAGTGGACTATTAGCCACGTACACTCAAGTGAGGTTGTTATATGAAATGTTACAACTCGGATAGAGAAGTAGCTATTATAGAGGTGTAATGTTTTATAACATGACGGGTAATTGATAAAAAGAAAACTGTCTTATTTTCTATATAGGTTTTCAAAACATTATTGTGGACATATAGTCCAACTCTATCCTAAATATACCATCTTTGTTCTGTTGCTACGGGTAATTGGTTATTTTATGTTAGATTAGGTTAACTTAGTTAGTTAAGTTACTTGAAGTTAGTTTTCATTTATTATTTGGGTACATGTTTGCTACGGTTACTTAGGTTAGTTAACTGTGATTAGTTTACTTCAGTTCTGTTGTTGGGCAATTTTAGGTTAGTATAGTTAGTTAGGTTAGGTTTGTTAGTTGAGTTAGGTTAGGTTAGGTTATGACTCATTATTTGGGTAAAGGTTTACTTTTATTAGTTTAGTTTAGTTTTCTTAAAGTTGATTTATTATACTCTTTGTGTTCTAAACTAACGAAAATAAAATGTTATTGCAGGAATATTACGTTGAAGAGGAAAAGCGGAGGAAAAAAGTAAGTTCACAAATTTAGTATTTTCATAATTATTTATTTAGGTTAGGTTATGATTTGCATGATATATAGGGACATAGGTATTGTGTTTATGAAGAATGGTTTATATGTTTATTTATTGAAAAGTGCGTTTAAAACTTTAAGACGATCCTCTAACAAAGAGGAATGAGTAGGCTCAGTAGTTGCGCCATTAAGACGATCATTTACATCCGAAAGTTCCCCTCGTGTGTATATCTCCCCATATACCGAAAAATGCTTTAATTAAATTTTTAAATAAAACCGAGCTCGATGTGCAATGGTTCAGTAGGTATGAACGTTATTACACAGAAAATGTAAGTGTGAAATAATGAGTATGCTCTGTAGTTGCGCTATTATTGCGATCTTCTACATCAGAAAGTTCGATTGCGCTTTGTCGCCACATGATTGTCAACTATTTCCCTTAACATATTTGTGCATTTGTCTGTAACATTTTTACATCAAAGTTCGCAAACTTATGTAGGTCATGTCACAAAGAAACATCCCTTTTCTATTCTATGCGTACGGTGAAATTGTTAATGGGTTAAATGGCATCGCGTACAGCTCACCCCCATCAGCAGTGTTGATGGTTAAGTTTGGGTCGAGTGGCCGTGAAATGATGGATGACGTGTGTAACGCGTTCACTATCTCATACTATAGTTCAGATGACTTATCGCCACATGACAATCCTCCCCGAAGGCTCACATTATTTCGTTCATGTGTTGTTACATGATACGACACACTTCGACTTGATGTGGGAGACGGTGGCCAATTTACCCATAACTGCAACGGTTGATATCTATTTGACATTTGAGTCAGTCGACTCAGTTCAAAATCGTACGATTCATTCGCAAGTTCTTGATGAACGTGACGACACGCCAGACGCAGCCTTAATGATGGAAAGGCTGCATATGCAATCCCCACAGGGTGAGGTCGTGAAAGAGGGGTTCGTTACTCAATTACATGAAGATATTAATGCCTATAATGACGATGAAGATAACGACGACGCCAATAATGAAACTGATGAGGACATACGTCCCAACGAAGAAGCGCCAGCAGCTGTCGTTTGGGATGACGTTAATGTTTGCACGGATGATCCAAGATATGAACCTCCGGGTGCGGAGAATGTCGAAGATGATGAGCAATTTGCTATTGATGAAGAGATTTTGTTGGAGGAAGCTAGTGATGATGAAGTTCACCAACCAATATCGGGATATAATGAAATCGATTGGGAGGTGACTAATTCAACTGCGACCCAACATTCCCATAAGCAAACTCGAGGGGACATGTCTAACTTCGAATTGGAGATAGGGATGTACTTTGACAATAAAAAAGACTTACAACATGCCGTTAAAGTGTGGCATGTTAATAGACATTTTCAATTCCATGTGATGGAATCGACTACAACTACATGGGCGATTAAGTGCAGAAGTGCACAACACGGGTGTATGTGGCGTCTTCGTGCTTGTTTGCGAAAGAAAACACTATTATGGGAGATAACACAATTAGACGTACCCTACACGTGTATTAATCCCGACGTAGAACGCGGTCATGCCCAACTTGACGCCAACATGATTGCGCGAGAGATCCAAAGCGTCGTCAAGAGCAATCGAGGTATCACGATCAAAGCATTAGTAGAAATAATTAAGGGAAAATACGGACACGGAGTCAACTACAAGCGAATGTGGGATGCCAAAAGGAAAGCAATTGCATGTGCTTTTGGAGATTGTGATGGGTCGTACGCTCAATTACCAAGATGGTTGGCGGCTGTGAGGAGTAAGAGTCCGGGGACAAGAATCGAGTGGTCACATAGACAATGACATGCTGATGAAATAAGAACTGCGTCTCCTCAATTTCGTCGTGTGTTTTTTGCATTTGAAGCTTCAATACATGCTTTCAAGTTTTGCAGGCCTCTGCTTCAGATTGACGCGACATTCTTATATGGCAAATACAGTGGGAAGCTAATGATTGCGATCTCTGTTGATGGAAATGGACACATATTACCAGTTGCATTTGCCGTTGCAGAAACCGAATCAACTGATTCGTGAGGATGGTTTTTGCGGATGTTGCGCAAACACGTGACAGATAGAGAAGGAGTTTGCGTTATTTCTGATCGTCACCCTGGCATTTTGGAGGCGGTCGACACCCCAAGCAACGGCTTTTGTCCCCCAAAAAGGTACCACCGTTATTGCTTGCGACACTTGCTTAGTAATTTCGGCACCCAGTTCAAAAATGAGCCCTTGAAAGTACTCCTTGGTCGAGCAGCTGTTCAACATCAAGAACGAAAATTTCATGCGTGCATGGAGCGTTTTACATACTTATCATCACGAACGCCTCAATGTCTGCAATATGTCAATGTCATCCCCAAAGAACTTTGGACTCAATCGCACGACGGAGGCATGCGGTACGGATGGATGAATTCTAATGGTGTTGGTATGTACGAAATACTATTTATGTTTTGCACTCAAATACATAAAGTTATCGCCGAACCAATATTACTTACTCGAGTTTCATCGGCAATTGCAGAGTGTTTTAACGGTGTCTTGAAGGGGGCTCGATTCTTGCCAATAACAGCGTTGACTCAGATGATATACTACAGATTGGTGACATACCACGATCAATGCAACCAGGAAATCAATGAAGCAATCTCAAACGGACAATCGTACATGACATATGTCATGGACAAACTCACGGAAAATGAGAAATCCGCAAGGAGGCATCACGTCACGTTGATCAATTGAGACATTGGTGAGTTCGAAGTGCAGACTGGAAGATATGGAGATCGCATGCATAAAGGCAACAACACCCAAGTCGTCATCTTAAAGGACCGGGTGTGCAGTTGTAATAAATGGCAGTCGTTTGGTTTCCCTTGCTCACACGTGTTAGTAGCATGTGCGTTTATTCGAGTGAGCTACGCGCAATTCATCGAGCCATACTGTAAGGTAGATGTGTACGCACAATACTACTCCTACAATTTCAAGGCCATCCCAGATGAGAAGTATTGGCCGACTTTTGGGACGAAGATCATACCCAACCCAAGGTGCAGACGTGGCCGAGGGAGACCTAAGGGATCGCGAAGACATAACGAGATGGATCTTCCTAATGTCCAAAGGCCTTTGCGATGTGGGATGTCATCAAGAAGGACATAGAAGAACAACATGTCCAAATAAAGACCGTGAATGAGTCCCAACTAGGAAGAATCGGTGTGGTATTTGTCGTTCAGATGGACATAACAGAAAAAATTGTCCAAGCGGACCTCAACCATCCAATGAAAACCTATAGTCGATTTTGTATAATGTGTGAAATAACTTAAGTTTGTACATATGTTGCTTTTGAGCATTTACGCATTTGTTTTTGTGTGAACATTTATTAAATACTTATCGTTTGGTTTCGTACAACACTCATATTCTTTTTCTAACATTCATTTGTAGTTGTACAACAATGGATCCAGGTCCTTCAGATCCATCACTTTTGCAACTCCAATCTACACACAGATCAACGCGAACCTGGAGGGGCGAGGTAAACTGTTTTACATGAATACGTCAAATTTACAGCAATAATGTATCAAAAACATACATTAATACATTATCAATTATAAGGTGTACGAAACAATGCGCGTACGTCGAAGAGGTGGGGTCGTTGATCGAACGGTGCAGTATCATTCTAGGATGATCTCATATCTTCGTTCCAGTGGGTTCTATGGGATTTCTCGGGTAGCATTTTTCAGCCTTGATTGGGCTTTGATTACTGCGTTCGTAGAGAGATGGCGCCCTGAGACGCATACATTTCACATGCATTGTGGGGAGTGCACAATTACACTCCAGGACGTGCGAGTACAACTTGGATTACCTATCGAAGGTATGCTGTGACGGGAACGACATAGATACACGAGACTATGCCGATGTCTGCGAGAGGCTACTTGGACGAACTCCTGTTGGAGATGACGTGGTTGGTTGTAAACTTAAAGTCGATTGGCTTGAGCGTAACGTACCAGCTATAGATGATGATAGCGATGAGGAGTCGGTGCAACGTTATGTTCGATCGTGCATACTACAACTTATCGGTGGTTGTCTTTTCGCCGATAAGTCCAATCGATTCGTACATTTGATGTTCCTACCATTGCTGGAGGATTTCCAAGTAGTTGGACAATATAGTTGGGGGAGTGCATGTTTGGCTTATTTGTACAGGGAGTTGTGTCGCGGATCTCGCGCAGGGGCACATGAGGTTGCAGGCGCGTAAATTCTTGTACAACTGTGGGCATGGGACAAATTTTCATTCATAGCACCGCAACGCCTGCGTGTTTCTAGAGTTCAACCGCGAACGGTGGATGGAAAACATATGCTTATGGACGTTCCACTGGGACACAGGTAATACAAATATTTTTCATTAATTTGCGAAAAAATCTTGTCCAATTTCATTTATCTTAACTTATTGTTTTCTACACATATGGCTCGATGCATTTTCGGTTTCACAAAGTGCGACGCACGTCGTATCGGCCTACCGTGATGCACTCGACTCGCAAAGGCATGAGGATGATGTGGTATGGCAACCATATACTGAAGTCATGGGGTCTCTTCCTGAGTACTGTACTAACGGTCAAGGTAGTTGGCTTTCGACGTGTCCCCTTATTTGTTTCCACATAGTCGAGTGGCATCGACCAAGAAAGGGTTATGAGACAATTCGGCATGGTACAAGTGGTGCCACCAAATTGTGCTTATGACGCCCAACTGCACCGCCTCGAATTGCGTGGACATCATCATGAAAAGTGGGTGACTTTTCACGCAAGCTATATACACATGTGGGAAAATGCAAGCTATATACACATGTGGGAAAATCATGGGGACACCATTGCCACAGCGGCACATAATGAAGGGCACGATCATCAAGACTACATGACGTGGTATCGCTCGGTCACTAGGAGATTCATTGGACACGACGGGGCTTTACGTGACTACTCGGTAATCTTCTAACTCTTACTTTTCCTCGAACAACTAATATCTTATATTGCGTGCTTTGAGCTCATGTTTTTATATCAGCGTAACTTGGTGCATCGACTGAGGCGAGTGTTTATTGAGGATGGGTACGAGCAAGGTCTTGCTGCGCTTGATGAAGGGATTAAAATTTTAGACGAAGATGAAAGGCAAAGGTCTACTCTTTCGCATGACGGAATTGACGTCGAACAAGACATAAATGAGGATAATGAACAGGAAGATGAAGAAGACGATCGGGCGAAGCAAAACAGAGAGGTGAGAAGAAGACGAACACGACAGAGAGGCGTGCGGGAACGCACCGACGTCCTCGTCCACCACGTCCATCTACTCAGACTGAGATTGTTGCAGAGAGTAGCAGACGTTCTCCTCCAGCACGTTCATCTCGTCCGAAAGTGAGTAGAACAGAGATTGTTGGCGAGAGTAGCCAACGATCATCCCCACCAACTCATTCTTCTCATGGGTACATTCCTGCATCGTCCACCACACAACCAGAACCTCAAATGTTTGTACCCAGGCCGCCGAGCGTGAATCTTCCTCCTTACCATTTTGATCCTTACGCACCCGGGCCGTCGTCTTCATATGTGGACCATGGAATGCCTATACATCAAATGTATCCGTCACTGCCTCAATGCATGCCGAGTCCATATACTCCACCATGTTATAATTACAATATGCCATATAGTGGAGATGGCTCATTCATGAACTTGTTGACCATGTCGCAGCCTCATGTTCCTTTCCCCAGTACCGCATACTTTGGAAGCCGTATTTTGGGATGGTTCCACCTCCTATTTTTGGAGCATCAGTAGCAGAGGTGAGTCGAGTGAAGCACCACAGGAAGAGCATCAATCTACTCGACGTCATTCAATGCAAGACCATCAACCTCAACAACCTCAACCGGATGTACAAACACATCGTCCAACTAGACATAGAGTACGTCCGGTTTGCATCACCGAGCAACAACGTCAATGTAACCGTCGTAATAGACCTGCGTGATGAGTTTTCTTGGTTTCTTGGTTTCATGGTCATTTGTTTCATCTTATATTTTGGGTGAACGAAGTTGATGTATACAACCTTCTCATGGATAAATCTTATTTCTCATGTTTTCTATATTATTATGATGTGGTATCTGTGATTACTCTATAATATTCCATAACAGAAACTCATCACTGTGAAAGATATATATATCTCGAAAATTTAGAAGATTTGAACTTATAACCTTAAGGAACTTCAATTAATTAAACAACTAGTAGCTAGCTAGGTCCTAACCAATGCATGAAACCCTGGGTTGGTTCATTTACCTCCAAGTTGGTTGGTGCTTTACTTTTTATTTTTGGTGAGTTTTAAGTACTAATTTTAATAGTCTAGGGTACGGTATCCAAGTTCTTTAAGTGATTGACTTAAAGTTCGGTGCTTAATCAATAAATTTAATCAACCTTATTGATATTATAATCAATTAATTAAAGAAAAATCTCAAGCCGAATCATATGAAAGAATATAAAGAGAGGGACTTCAATGTGAGTATGGCTAGGGCAGAGCTTTACCAAGTTAGGTGTTTTGCTAATTTGTTTATACACCTTAATTGATTGTAGCTTATTGAGGTTAAAAGTAATTTCTTTTCTACAGGATCCTATGGAGTCTTGGCCTTTGCAATCTATAATTTTGAATTGATTGCCCCAGGGCCTATATAGAACTATAATATATGGTTATTTGTTTTATTTTACATTTTAGCAGTAACTATTTGGGTGTACTGCAACTACTTGTGTAAATTTACTTTCCGTAGCTTGGAAGTGTAAATTTCAAATTTTTGATATTTTGTCACCAATTTATGAGAACAAATTACAAAAGTACTTTACCTTTTAGTTTAAACCCCGAAAAATATGTGTGGTTTTCTTTTTTTTTTTTCTTTTTTTCTAAATCTACGCTATGTCGCCTTTCCAACAAGCGCTATTAGTTGGGTAGATTTTTTCCGCTGACGTGGGCGCTATCCGTGAAACACGGTCCACGTATGACGCGTGACCATGAGCCGCCCGAAAGTTGGTTTAACTTATTGGTTAATTTGGTATGAACACTAATGTAAAAAGTAAGGAGTTCGAGTCATTGTAGGTAAGTTCGTTTCTTTCTAACCCTGACGAGTTGATCTAGTGGTAAGGTGAAGGTAGGACTATGTGGGTTAGGTGCACGATCTTAAGTTCGATTCCCCACGGCTGCCAAATGTTGGGCCTGATGGTCTATTTCAGCAATTTCAGGGTAAATAATACTATTTAAATCTAGATACACATGGTTAATCAAAAAACAAAAATTGGTTTCTTTTTAATACAAAAATAAACTGCTTTAGTGCATATTCAAAATTGGTTGTCATTGTCGAGATCGCTTAACTATCAATTACGTGGGTAGCTCACTATTAGGATATGGGACCTCGATCTTATATGCAAGAAGTCGGGGGTTCGAGCTTTCGTGGAGGAGGCTCTTCATCTATATTTTAGATATTGCTATATCGAGCCACTCTTCATCACATAATAAAATAGTCGTGATTCCTCAAAAAAATTAAATACCAATTCATTAGATTCTATGATTTCCTTTCTCATGTAACCTTGCCACAACAATAGTCGTGATCATTTCTTTTGTACAGGATCCTATGGAGTCTTGGCCTTTGCAATCTATAAATTTGAATTGATTGCCCCAATGCCTATATAGAACTAAAATATATAGTTAGTTGTTTTATTTTACATTTTAGCAGTAACTATTTGGAAGTACTGCAAATACTTGTGTGCAAATTACTTTCCGTAGCTTGGAAGTGTCAACTTCAGATTTTTGATATTTTGTCACTAATTTATGAGAAAAAATTACAAAATTCCTTTACCTTTTACTTTAAACCCCGAAAAATAAGTGTGGTTTTCTTTTCTTTTTTTTTTTTTTCTAAAACTGGGCTATGTCGCCTTTCCAACAGGCTTTATTGGCTATTTTTGAAGTTTGTGAGGTGGCGGTGAGGTGGCGGTGAGGTGGCGGGGCAAATGTATAGATAGCTCATTTTGAAAATGAGCTATCTATACAAACCTTTACAAATTATGTCCCCTATGCCCCGCCACCTCACCGCCACCTCACAAACTTCAAAAGCAATAACGCCTTTTCAAAAGGCGTTATTGGCTATTTTTGTTAATTCAAAGTACACCACCCTATTTTGTGAAATAAATTGTAAATGTGCCTTACTTTTGGAAAAACACCCAACTTAGAAGTAAAACTGTTGACCGAGGTTCAGTGACCTTCAACAGGGGCAACAGCAACGCCGCCCGCATGTTCCGCCAACTCCAACGTCTCCAAACCCGAAACTTTCGATCCAAGGCCGCACTGGAATCCCTCGCTAGGGCTTCCGAAGATCGAACTCCCAATCTGGTCCTCTACAACTACCCTTCCTTCTCCGGAGCCTTCGCAGCTCTCTTCGCTCACCTCTACCACTCTCGTCTCCACCAACCGTGCCTCGTCTTGCCTTTCTCCTCCGTCGAGCCTCTCAGGTTCTTCCAAAACCCTAGCTTTCCGCATTCGCTATCATTTCGACTGATCTCTCAATGTCTTCTCCATTTTGATCTTCGCAGGGTTCGTGACTTGGATATCCAAGGTCTGCGGACCTGTTATCTTCTAGATTTCATCGGTCCGAAGGGGTTCGCGGTCGATCTCTCTCGTTCTATTGATCGGTAAGCTCCATTGACGACTCACAGTACGATTTGTCTTTAATTTTTGCGTTTTTTGTTTGATTTGTTGTGTTTGCTGTACTGGTTCTTCAATTAGAGTTGTGGCGTTTGATCACCGAAGATCCACGCTTTCGAAGGTTGATTCTCCGAAGGACTGTCCGGAGAACTTGGAACTCCGTGTTGATGTTGAGAAGAGCAGCTCTGTTTCAGTGTTTGAGTACTTTTCAAGTAAATTCGACGAAGCTGTGTCGGATGAGGTGAGTGGATGAGTTTTTTTTTTTTTTTTTATGATTTTAGATTCTACTTATTGTTGGTGCATCAAAAATTTGAACTTGATTTGGCAGGGAGAGGTTGAGGGTCTTTTGGAGCGAGAGGATTGGGATCGTGTTGTGATGGTTTTAAGGTACATTGAAGATGAAGATCTCCGACGAAGGAGTTTACCGGAAATTAGACAGTTCAATGTTGGTCTTAGAGAATTGCGGTCGCAATTGAACTGTATCACTAATCCATACGTGTTTGATCAGGTACAGTCTTTGTGAGCTCTCTCTAGAACATAGTTACATAGGGAATGAGAATGATAATTTTTTGCAAAAAAAGTGATCTTGCGGAGCATAGGACTATAATCCATACGAAGATTGTGATGGGCATATGGTAAAAGATTAAAAGATAAAATGCTTTGCATATGAGTACAAAAATGGATGAATGAAAGTGAATTTGGTCAGATAGTTACAGGCCTTTTTCCATGTAACAAAGAGTCAAAGACTGATAGCTTTGCCAGTTCGCGAAAATGTTTAGTAGGAATGTATGATGTGCTAGGGGGAACGAGGAGACCTTTAATAGGGCTGAACACAATAATAGATAAAGATTTTCCAGACAATAATTTGACTGGGGATGTCGCCCTTAATAAAGTAAGCGGGAGAATGCAGATTCCTATTAGTTAGAAAAGAAGGCTGTTATTTGAATCGAGTTCACTTGCCTACTTATCATCAATACCGGCATACTAACTAACTATATATGTTGAGATCGATTAATTATAAATTTACTATTGTAAAAATCTCATATTGTTCTTGTAAAAGCATATTTACTACTTTACAATGCATTCGCTTGATAAGTTCCATTGAATATAATGGACATGAATTCTTCGGTTATTGTTAATTCACTTGTTCTTGCATCCCTTTCTTCTATGCTAGCTTGCCAATATCTATTCTCTTTCTAACTTGAGTTGGCCTTGGACACAGTTGCTGAAGATATGTACGGTGGATATAATTGCTAAGGGTAATTCTTATATTTCTTCTCGTCAGGAAGCTGCAAAAAAAGTGATTGATAAAGCCTTCAAAGTTCGCTTGGGCAGA
Organism: Stephania cephalantha; assembly: GCA_039657325.1. Taxonomy (NCBI): domain Eukaryota; kingdom Viridiplantae; phylum Streptophyta; class Magnoliopsida; order Ranunculales; family Menispermaceae; genus Stephania; species Stephania cephalantha. Next base: position 16,028,511 of record CM077567.1, on the reverse strand, counting down.
GGGCTATATGGGGAGTGTCTGGTATTTTTTTTTCTTCGTTTATTTGTTAATATAAATTTTCCGATAAAAAATACGTGTTTTAATATAAAATATCGATGGCTAATTAGTCAAAGCTTACGTGCTTGTAAATTTGAAGTCATTTGGATTATGGATCTATCTGTTCATCCAATATCCTTTACTTTGTATTTTGAGCTCAAATCTTTGAATAATCAATTTAGATGCTGCTTCCAATGTGACTTTCCTTTCATTCATTTTTGGTTTTTACTTTGAGCAATATTTGATCCCATTCTTGTTTCTAGGGTCTTAGGATCGATGGGTTTTCAAACTTAAGTGATGAAATTGGGAAGGAACTTAGTGTGAGGAGCGCTGCAGCCGGTTTACGGTAATATTATTTGTGAATAGGGCATATGGGCTGCTACAAATTTAATTCCTATTTTCTGGAATGATAACTAAAACTTACATATTTTATTGTTCGAAGCAGGCCAATTGGTGCTGTTATTTACTTGCAAAGAAAAGATCTTAAAATGTGTTTACGAAGTTTGGATAATGACAATGACACCTCTGAAGTTGCAAAGGTACACATTTATTTTAATTGCAATTTGATTTATCCTCATTCTGAAGTTGGACTTCAGAAGCATTGTTTTTCTTACCATGTAAACGATTACAGGCATATGGTGGAGGCGGTTCTTGTAGTTCAAGCTCATTTATAATAAGGATGGGCGAATACAACCAGTGGATTTCTTAGAATTTATCACAAATGCTACGTATGAAGCCCATTTTTAATTGTTGATAAGCATCTGTTACATTTCACGATCCTTTTGCAAAACTGAGTTAATACTCCTTTCTTGAGCATGCTACTCATAATGCTAAGGCCATTTTAGATTGTGCACTATGGAAGTGAAAAAATTGTTCTTGCGGGGTAAAGATGGAAGATCAAATATGGCCCTTGGGTTGGTAGAAATTGGGAAGTAAAGGGGGTTCCTTTTATTTGAATGCCATTTTGAGCTATATTCCTATGGTTGGTTGAATACTATTTTTTATGAGACTTTACAACAAACAACAACATAAATTCGTTTAGGAACATGGAACATATGAACACTTACGGGAAGTCAATAGAACTAGTAGATACCATGATTAGAAGGAGAGTCAATATTGCTTGCCTCCAGAGACAAAATAGGTAGGAGAAAATAGTAGAGAAATAGGAAGCGCAGGGTTTAAATTGTGGTACACTTGGTATAGATAGAAAATGCAATGGAGTAGGAATTGTGGTGGATAATGATTATAAGGATAAGGTCGTAGAGGTTAAAAGAATGGGAGATAGATTGATTCTAGTTAAATTAATTATTGGAGATGAAAAAATTAACATACTTAGCTTCTATGCACCACAAGTAGGATTAATCGAGAGCATCAAACGTAAGTTTTGGGACGATATGGATAGATTTATGCAAAGTATACCATTAGATGAAAATGTTTTTATTGGAGGAAATTTAAATGGGCATGTCGGGGCAAGTAACGATGGGTTTGAGAGAGTTCATGGAGGTTTTGGTTACGGTAATAGAAATGAAGAAGGAGAATCAATCTTAGAATTTGTTTCAAAGACATACGATCTTGTCTTAGCAAATATTAGTTTTAGGAAGAGGAGTCGCAAATAATTACTTTTAGTAGTGGTCATAACAAGAGTCAAATAGATTTTTTTTTTTTTTTTTTTTTTAACAAGAAAAATAAATAGAAAATATGTAGAGACTACAAAGTAATACCTGGTGAAGCACTTACTACTCAACATAAGTTAATAGTACTTGATATTAAGCTAACACGACGACATAATATGAATAAAATAGTTAGCGACCCTAGAATAAAGTGGTGAAACCTAAAACATAGTAAACAAGTAGAGTTTAGAGAAAAAACTACTAAAGGAAAATGTTTGGAATCTTGACTTAGATGCTAATACAATGTGGCTAGAAATGAGTAGTTGCATAAGAGAGTATGATCAAACGTATTAGGTATATCTAAAGGCTTGGAACCACCAAAGAAGGAAACATGGTGGTGGAACGAGGATGTCCAACGAGCAATTAAGACTAAAAGAGAGATGTATAGAAAAATACCTAAGTGTCAAGATAAGATGTGTACAATCAATATAGAGAAGCTAGAAGACAAGCTAAAAAAGTAGTTAGTCAAGCTAAAACAAATTTCATGGAAGATCTATATACAAGGTTAGGTAATAGAGATGACGAAAAATATATATATAGGCTAGCCAAATTAAGAGATAAAAAGAAACAAGACCTAAGTCATGTAAGATGTATTAAGGACGAAAATCAAAATGTTTTAACGCGCGAGGAGGATATTAAGGAGAGATGAAGAAGTTATTTCGATAGTTTATTTAATGATGGCCAAGTTGATACTATCATAGATGAAAACACACACCAAGAAAGAAATGTAAACTATACACGCAATATTAGAATTGTAGAAGTTAAAGAAACATTGAGAAAAATGAAAATAGGAAAGCGAGATGAAATTAGGTTTGAAAATGTTTAGGAGAAATTGGATTGACTTGGTTAATAAAACTTTTCAATAAAATTTTAAAATCAAAACGGATGCCAATGGATTGGAGAAGAAGCACGCTTGTGTCAATCTTCAAAAACAAATGAGACATTCAAAGTTGCTCAAACTATCGGGAAATTAAACTTATGAGTCACACTATGAAACTTTGGGAGATGATAATTGACAATAGACTAAGGAGAGAAACAACAATATCAGAGAACCGATTTGGTTTCATGCATGGGAGGTCAACTATGGAGGCGATTTTCCTTGTAAGACGATTGTTAGAAAAATATAGGGAAAAGAAAAAAGATCTTCATATGGTATTCGTAGATTTAGAAAAAGCATATGATATGGTCTCTATAGATGTTCTTTCGTGGGTTCTAGAAAGAAAAAGAGTGCATCCTAGATACATAAACACTATTAAGGATATGCATGATGAAGGAGTAATGAGTATAAAGACATTTAGATGAGCTACAAAAGAATTTCTCATTACGATAGGACTACATCAAATATCGGCTTTAAGCTCATATCTATTTACTTTAGTTATGGATGAACTAACTATATATATTCAAGATGATATACCATGGTGTATGCTATTTACAGATGATATTGTCTTAGTGGATGAAACTAAAGATGGAGTGAATAGGAAATTAGAACTCTGGATGAATACATTAGAATCTAAAGGCTTTAAGTTGAGTAGGACGAAAACCGAATACATGCTTTGTGAGTTTAGAAACACTAGACATCGAGATGACGAAGTGATAAAATTAGGGGAAGTAGAAGTTCCTAAGGCAAACCACTTTAGATACCTAGGATCAATCATACAAAATGATGGTAACATTGAGAATGATGTTACACATAGAATTCAAGTGGATGGAAGAAATGACGGAGTGCAACAAGGGTGATTTGTGATCGAAATGTTCCTACTAAATTAAAAGGAAATTTTATAGAACCGCAATTAGGCCACTATGCTCTATGGAAGTGAATGTTGGGCGGTAAAACAACAACAATTACATAAAATGAAAGCAGAAATGATGATGATTAGGTGGATGTGTGGTAAAACTCGTAAAGATAGAATAATAAATATAAAAATTCAAAGACAAGTAGGAGTAGCACCAATTGATACAAAGATTAGGGAAGAGCGGTTGCGGTGGTTTGGTCACCTGCAAAGACGGCCTACAAATGCCCCAACTAGAAAACTTGACTCAATAAAAGCGTAGAAATTTGACAAAGTATGGGCATACCAAAGTTAACATGGGATGCATTAATTATGAGAGATTTGAATGGTTTGAAAAGCTCGCCATTAATTGCACTTAATCGAGCACAATGGAAAATTTTGATCCATGTAGCAGGACCCCGATTAATTTGGGACTGAGGCTATGTTGTTGTTGTTGTTGTTATTGTTGTTGTTGTTGTTGGTGCTACTCATACTTGTCTTTGAATTACTACAATATCTATACGAGTTTTACCACACATTCACCTAAGCATCCTCATTTCTGCTATGTTCATTTTATGTAATTGTTGTTGCTTTACCGCCAAACATTCACTTCCATAGAGCATAGTTGGCTTAATTGCGGTCTTATAAAATTTTCCTTTTAACTTAGTAGGAACATTTCGATCACAAATCACTTTGTTGCACTCCGTCATTTCTTACATGCAGCTTGAATTCTGTGTGCTTATTTTGAAAAAAAAAAAAAAAAAGGATATCCCATTCAAGTACATTGTATAAGAGCTTCTCTTTGACATTAAGTTAGATTAGCTTTTCAACAAAATTCTCTTTTGAAGAGCTTTTTGTAGTAACATTCAATGAGGAATGTTGGAGAGGCCTACGATGGTTATTACTTAATTCATATTTTTTTGGTAGGAGTCAATAATCAACTCTCTTCAAGTTGAAAGATAAATGAGGAAAAATAGCTAGTTGCTAATCTCGATCTTTAAATTTTTATAAAGATATAAAATATTGCGCTTATAGTTACAGTCGACATTATTTGTCCATGACTTCTGAAATCTGAAATTGAATTTTAATCTTTGAGATTTGAATCTGGATAGCTCATAGCTCTCAGTTTGAATTTTAGACTTGTGTTTTCAAGCAATGAGATGGGGCCTATGCAATATGTTCTGTCTAGCGTAGGCGGGACTTATCTGAACCGAAAAACTTGCTTAACCCCTCCTTCCCATTTAAAAACTATATAATTTATTTAGAGAACCTTCAACTATAAGGCACATAGTGTCACCCACATACTTTTAACCACATATATTAAATAAAATTAAACACACACAATTGAAGAGACACAATATGGATATGATTCGAATTTCCGTACAATAATACGCAAAAAGCTAAATGCATCAACGAAGTGTTATCAAAGACGTTTGTAGGTGGTGTGATACTTGCTGGAAGTGAGAGGCTTGCTATAGGTGGTGGTTTGCTTGAGTTGAGGGTGGTGAGGGTGAGGGTGAGGAAACGGGTGAGGGTCGGGGTGAGAGTTGGTTGAGTTAGAGTTGAATTGGGTTATATATGAAGCATTTTCTTATATTTGCAAAGACCCCCTCTAATATTTCTTTAATTACTTAGGTGTCATTTGCCTAATCAATGGCCTAGGCGGTGCGTTCCGTACTGAAATCATCCTAAATCATCAAATCCAAATTATCTTGAGTTGGTTTCACAAATCTTCTTCCGTTCAGTTCCTCCTACTTTTGTTTCGTTTGGTATTTCCTTATTTGCCTAATGCTTGAATAGATCGGTTGAGTGCATTCGTCAATATTATTTTTATTTATTATTGACTTGGCTTTTGGTTGGTTCTGAAATCTACTGTCTGAAATTTCAGTTCCGATTTATGCTGTTCTTAAGCAGAAAATGTAAGAATCATCCTCAATTTGGCTAGTTTCCAGAACAGTAATTAGCTTTCATTAATCAGATTTACTGCTAGAAAAGTAAATTTTTTTACAGCTATGCACCCAAAAAACTTCTTCACTTGTGTAATAATGTACTATTGAACTACTATGTCTCTCCATCTCCAAAACCAAAAACAGAAAAAAAGAAATATAATGAAACAAATAAAAAAGTAAAAAACTCTTTCACCATTTTGGGCACCCATCAACAACTACACCTTTAGCTGTTGGGCAGGCAGCTAAGTCACAGTACTCGCCACCATTACCCCACCAAGTGAGGCCTTTCCCTTGCATGCTAAGGGTGAAGTACAGCAAAACGCTCATGAAAGCCAATCCAGCATCCAGAGCAGCTGAAAGAACATAGTTGTACCTCTGCCACCACGTTTTCCGGTATCGGAAAATGTAGAAGTTGAAAATTGCTCCTATAATAAACCAAGCGTTATAATTCAACGCTGTTGCTGGAGGCATCATTGCTGTTGCTCCCAAAAGGACTGGAAGGTTGATCAAGCGGATCCAAGATTGACTTGGGAAAGCCTTGTGCAGGAGCCACACAAATAGTGGTCCGATGGCCCCTCCAAGGAAGAACCAGTTAAGTGCTGCATAATTCCCTAGCACTCCGAAAATTCGCTTCGGTCCCACCAAACCCCAGATGACTGAGGCATCGAAAAAGACTCGATCGCTTGGGCATGTCCATGGGCTGTTAGGAGGGAGGAGATCTTTCTCGCATATGTGTGGCACAGTGTTCAGCAGCCACCATGCCACAGCAGTGTTTATAACTCCAGCTACGACAGTTCCAATAAACTGGCAGAAGAAGTGAAATGGTCATAGTTAGACATAGTGAAGAGGAAATACATACAGAACACAAAAAAGCTGTTGACATTTGGAATATTAGAAAAAAAAAATATGATGGGAGGTGTCAATTTGAAATGGATGAACTATTTCATTCTGGTTGTCATTAATGCTAATTTTCACTTGGAAGTTGGAATGTTAGAGATTAGTCTTGCTGTTATAGTTTTTCTTGTTGTATAATTTGTGTTGTTATCGACATTGACAAGAAAGTTATGATGGAATGGAGATTTCATTAATTATTCCATTCAAATGACTGAATTCAGATTTGCTACAGCCATTTGGTATTCTTAAAGTGGCATGTTTCTATTTTGTGACAAACAAAAAAACGTAGCATGTTTCTGTTTAAACTATTGCGATATAATGTACTTCGTTTGTAATGTTTTAGTATTAAATTAGTTGAATTTCAAGTATGTCCATTAAACATTTAATTGTTTTTTACACTAATTTAAAAAATCAAGTTAAAATCTATTTAACTATAATAAAGAAATATTATGTTAAGTTGAAACGATTTTAAGTATAAAGTTAATTAAATGACACAAATTCATTGGACAAATTAAATTTCGATTAGGGCAAAAAATAAAAGAGTACGTATAATATATTATACTATAAATAAATATAGAGTAGTTAAAAGCAATTTAACTATAATAAAAAAATTTGTAATTGGTTGAACAAAATAATATTTATATAACAACGGTTACATATGATATATATATATAGGTAGGGAGGATTGGTATTCATATATATATAACTATATATATATAAATTATGTTAAGTTGAAATTAAAATAAGTATGAAGGTACAAGTTAAATGAAATATTAATACGGTAAATTGTACTGATAAAAATTTAATAAAATGATGCAAATTTATTGGACAAATTAAATTTCGATTAGGACAAAAATAGAAGATATAATAAATTATACAATAAATAAATATAGAGTAGTTAAAAGTAATTTAAGTATAATAAAGAAATTAGAATTGGTTGAACCAAATAATATTTATAGAACAATGCTTATATACGAGATATATATATAAATGAGACAAAATAAAATTATAAACTGCAATATTGAAGTAAAATTTAAAATCTCAAAGGAAAAAATAAAAATTAGGCAAAATTACGCAAAAGTATGTGCATATATTGCAACCAATGCAACTAATTATGGTAAACAATCGACTAAAATGTATAAAATATATTACGCAAAGTATGTGCAAATGCAATCGATTCAACTAATTACGATTAACACTCGACTAAAATTTATATAGTGATTGATGTGTGCGTGTATTCAATTTGGGTTGTTTAGGTCTTTCAAGATGCCTGTGTCTCGAGATTGGATGTACAACCATATTGAATGCAGTTACATTAGATTAGAGTTCGTGGATTGCCATGCAACACTGCACCACTTACTTGAACGAAGCGAAAATTCGATGTCTTTGTCAAAAATGTCTCAACGAAAAATATTACGATGTAGACATCGTAGAGCTTCATCTAGTGAGGGGTGGATTCGTATTACTATTGTTGGACCGCGCATAGGGAGGAAGAAATAGTAAGCGATGAGGACGATGAAGGTGATGATCCAATGGATGAATATTCGACATCATATCATCATATGAGACACGACATTGCAGGCCCCAGTTTCGTGAAGCGAAGCATTTCTTTGAAATGAGACGCGGCGAATCAATGGCGGAAACGAGGGGATTTTGCAAATATGTAAAGACATGTGTGAAAATAGGGCTTGACGGGCATGCTTTATTGGGAGCTCGACTCCGAGCTTACATCTTGTAAATTTTGGGAAGAATTTAGGTTTAATTTTAGCAAATGCCTGCATAAGACAATGTTTTACTTCCATTTGGTGCCTCGTCTCAAACGTTTATATGCCTCGAAAGCTACTACGAAACACATGCGGTGGCACATAGAACACATCAGAGAATAGGGCAATATGCAGCATTGCTCCGATTCCGTGGCATGAAACCACTTCAATCAAGTGAACCCTATGTTCAGCTCTGAAGTTTGTAATGTTCGACTTGGCTTATGTACTGATGAGTTTCAACCTTTCGGAATGACCGACAAACCGTACTCCTCGTGGCCGATGATTCTAACACCGTACAACTTGCTTCCCTCGATAAGTATGAAGAAAGAAATGATGTTATTAACAGTAATCGTACCTGGGTCAACTAATCCGTCGCGAAAAATTGATGTGTTTCTCCAACCGTTGGTGAAAGAATTGCCGACGGAGTGCCTACCTACGACGTATCGACTAAGAAGAACTTTCAAATGTACGCTGCACTTATGTGGACTGTTAGCGACTTTTCAGCGTACAGCATGTTGTCGGGATGGATCACGCACGGGAGGACTGCTTGTCCTTATTGCATGGAAGATACCGACACTTTCCAGTTGAGGTTCGGAGGGAAAGCGAGTTGGTTCGATTGTCATCGACGTTTCTAGTCGAGATATTCGAAGGAGCGGAAAGACAAGTCTAGTTTTCGCAGAGATAGAATCGTATTTGACAAGCCTCCAGCTAATAAATCAAGTGAAAATATCTTGCGAAAAATTGAAGCTTTAGGGTTGATGAAAGTCACTGAATTGGGATCAGATGCAATAAACAACGAAGTCTCGATGACTAGCGGGTGGAGAAAACAAAGCATACCGTGGGACTTACCTTATTAGAAGACGAACATTATCAGGCACAACCTAGACGTGATGCACATTGAAAAAATGTCTTTGAAAATATTTTCAACACAATCATGAGTGTGTCAGGGAAGACGAAAGATGACGCAAAGTCTAGGGAAGACTTAAAGAAGATTTGTAGTCGTCCAAAGCTTCATTATGATCCAATTTCTAAGAAATATCCCAAGGCACGATATGCACTAGACAAACAAAGAAAACAAGCGTTGTGTAAGTGGATTAAGGAATTGAACTTCTCTGATGGTTACGCGTCTAACATTGGTCGCTACGTAGATTCTAAGAAGTTGAAGATGTTTAGGATGAAAAGTCACGATTGTCATGTTTTCATGCAACGATTGCTGCCGATTGCTTTTAGAGATCTCTTAGAGGATGACATATGGATTGCAATTAGCGAGTTAAGCATTTTCTTCAGAGATTTAACTGCTAGAAATTTAAATGTTGAGAATCTTCGACTTTTGCATGAAAACATTCCCAATATATTGTGTAAGTTGGAATGTAGCATCTCCCTATACGAGGCTATCCTAGCTGGCCCAGTACAATTTCGGTGGATGTATCATTTCGAGAGGTAATCAACTAAACTCGTACACAATTTATATCACACTCTAACATATACATTTTAACTAACTTACTCCTACAAATGTAGGTACTTGAAACATTTAAAACATAATGTTATGAATAAGGTAAGGGTTGGGGGCTCAATACGCAATGCTTACTTAGTAGAAGAAGCAGCCGCATTTTGTTCCTATTATTTTGAGGAACACGTCTCCAGCTTGAACAACCGTTCGCCCCGCAATTACGATGGTGGAGTCGGACCAACTCAAAGTCATAATGGCAACTTCTCAATATTCACCCACCCAAGTCGAGCATACGGGAGATCAAAGAAGTGTTATCTCACGGATGACGAGTGTAACGTCGTACACTCATATATGTTGTTAAATTGTTTTGATGTCGCTCCATTCATTAGGTATGCTTTAATCTTAATTATTATCTTAAATGTATTCAATCGCAATTCTTACATTCTTCAATTCTCCTGTTAGGATGTACGTATCGGAATTGCGTTCCAAACATGTGAATATTACACAAAGTGTCATCGATGAACATCTTGAGAAACATTTCTCAAGTTGGTTTCAACAATTCCGTAGATATTAAAATAATTCTTTATTTTTGTTGTTTATTTGAAATTGAAGTTTATGAATGAAACATTTTTTGTTGTAGGCTCCATCATCTATTTAAGATACAACACTTCAAATGTTGTCATACGGCCCTAGTCGACTTTGCACTGCATACCATGCGTATCTTGTTAATGGCTACAAATTTCAGACCGTGTCGCATCGAAGATATGTGTAATAGCGGGGTGTGCGTTAGAGGCACGAATTACGTACAATGTGACAATGACTTTTACGGGCAATTAGAAGAAGTGATTGAAATCGAATACGGTGGATTCCTACGTACTGTGTTGTTCAAGTGTCAATGGTTTGATCCCACGATCAATGTCGGGACAAGAGTTCACCGATCCTTAAAAATCGTTGATGTACATCGAAATATGCGATTGAACAAGTACGAGCCTTTCATACTAGCCATGCAAGCTAGTCAGGTGTACTTTCTTTCATACCCAAGTGTAAGAAATGCGCATAACAATTAGCAAGCCACGTGCAGACTTCAATCGAGATTCATCGATGAACAAAACTTAGTCGAAAACATTGACAGTGCAGCCTATAGAACAAGACGCTTTTCAGGAGCAACTACCTGAGCATGATACTGAGGTCGATATTGACAACAATGTTCCAATTTCGCTAGCTGATCTTAGTGGAGCACACATGTCAGACATCGACGAAGAAGACGATGAAAGCGATAACTCCAAGTTTTCATCGAATGATGAGGACGGTGACAACAAACCATGATACTATCTTGTTCAGTTGGTAAATGATGCAATTATATTTTTTTACTTGTTACGTAATATTTCAAATGTTGAAGGTTCAACTCAAAATTCTAATTTAGTTTTTATATTTTTTTATAAAGTTATGTCGTCAAGCAGAGGTTACGCCCCATCTTTTGGTGAAGGCTACGGTGGACGATCCGGTGGACGATCCGGTGGACGATCGGTAGTCGATCCAGCGGACGATCCAGCCCTACTAGAGATGGACGATCGGATGGATCACATCGTCGTTCTCATGATAATGCTACTCCACCTGCACAGACTAGTCAAAGTCATCAGAGTCTGCATCCATACCCATACCACCCTTCTCAGTAGACCACATTTCATTCGTACCCATACTACCCTTCTCCCCGAGCCCATTTCTCCATCAGACGCCTCCCCCACATTATGCACATCCATCACATCCATCTACATCTTTCATGTATTTGCCATCTGTTTTTGGAAATGATCACACCTCTATGCAGATGTATTCTACTTTACTTTCCTCCTTACCCACTCCACCCGTTGATGGTCGTGGTACGTTTAGGCCAGGTGTCGGGCCTACTTTTTCATCAGGGGGATCAACATCTCCCTCACATCTTCATGATCGTACGCACGACTACCGTACAGTCCCACCACCATTCCATCATGATTTTCATGCCTCGCCTATCGGGGTCAGCCGGTAGAGCAGTCGCCGAGTTCTTCGGCACATCGTTCGAGTGACTCGTCCATAGGTACGACCCCACGTAGACGACGACGAAGCAGTATTACTAGCCAACCTCGGGGCGGATATTATTGGTCGTGAAAGATGACATATAGCAAGTATATGTACGAAGTTTTACATTTACTTATTTCTTATAAACTTGGTCTAACGCCTCGTTTTCAATTTAGTGGACGAAAATTACACCCGTCTGACAGAGCTGCCCAGGAGATGACTATGGCATACAAACACTACCCGCACAAGGATGGTTATTATTAGGAGCATGTCCCGCAGTACATGCGAGATATTTACTGGAATCAATGGAAGGTAAAGTTATTTAAAATAATGTTGTTTTATTTACATAAGATTTACAAACAATATATAATTGAAAAGTGTTTATAGATAAATTTAAAATTTTATTACTTTTTGCCTGTAGTTGTCATTCGACTTGGAGCCATCGGATGACGCAGCTATTAGAGAGGCGTACAACAAGCAGATTACCACTCGGTACGCTGATTTTATTAGCAAGATATGCTCCAAAGTTAAGAAGCATGCACATATATCTGTTGAGATCTTCGACTACTATAAGAAGATGCGGTCCACCCCTGATTTTAAGAAGAAGTCAGAGCGAGCAAGTAAAAATCGGAGAACAAAGACAGGGGGACCCGGTAGAGAAGCTGGTAAGTTATGTTATAATAAGTTTATATATATAATATACATGGATTTAGTCTCAAACTTAATCCTCTTTAAATATATGTTTTGTAGGCGGAGATGTTGGATCGACCTTCGACTGCTTTGGAGTTATGCCTATACTTCCATAAGAAAGATCATGACGGCGTAACTTTCCTCGATTCGAGAGTAGAGAAGATCGTCGTAAGTAAATTGTTTTGCTTTTAAATTTTGTTTAGTTAATTAACAATATGTATTAATGGCTTGTAAATGTTTTAAATTCTTAATTTAGACGGCGATCCAGCATAGGCGGATTGAGCTGAGACAGTCGCAGCCTGACACCCCGATAGATGAGACTAAGCTATATTTTCCCGTCGTTGAGCGTGATGACAAAGGACGGACATATAGACTAGGGTGGACACCGTCGGGGTCGCGGCGCAGACATGCTACAGGAGAAGAAGCTGGAGGAGGAGTTGGAGGTGGAGATGGAGTGGATATTCTCGGCCTATTTCTACTCCTAATGAGCCCGTCGAGCTTTTGCGGAGGGACTTCCAGGCGATGCAGACACACATTCTTCGGGTTATGCAGGATCATACTCTAACCCAAAAACAGTTGCGAGAGGTCCAAGGCCAGCTGAATCGGATGGAGCAGGCTCTAATGGAGAGACTTGGGATTTCATTCGCGTCAGCGCCTCCGAGAGATGTTTCAGCTGATGACTCAAAGACCGACGACGATCTCGACGATTGAGTTGACTTCCTTATATATTTAGCCTTAGGTTGTTCATATCTTGTTTTGTATATTTTCATACTTGTAATTAACTTTTTTTATTGTATTTAATTCATTTTGGTTGATGGACTTTAGTTATTAACTTTAATTTCCTTTAATTTTCCTGTCCTTATAGTTATTCTCGATAAATTATATAAGTATAGATTAAAATATATTTTTTTAATAATATTTTTTAATAAATTTTTATAAAGAATTTTTAAATTTAAATATTATTTATAAATAATATTATTTTGAAACATTTCATTTAAAATTTAATTTTAATTGAATTTAAAAATTTCATAAAATTTTTAAATATTATATATAATAGTTTTTGCATTTATATAAAAAATATATAATAGTTAAATTTTTTAAATATTTACATTTAATTTTATTTAAAATTTAATAATTTTTAATAAAGTTTTTAATATTTAGTTTTTATAAATTAATTATATTTCAAATATTTATTTTTAAACTTTTAAATATTATATTATATTATATATAATAGTTTTTGCTTTTTATAAATATTAAATATTTTTAAATATTAAAATATTATATATTATATATATTATATATAATATCAAACTAAAAAAAAAAAAAAAAAAAAAAAAAATTCGCCAATTTAGCGACGAGCCCCGTCGCTAATTGTCCATGACACATTTTTTCGCGACGAGAAAGTTAGGGAGGGGGTCTCTGGGAAATACCGGATTCGAGTATATCCCTTTTTTTTAGTGACTGTAGCATATGAATTGTCTTTGATTAACCCCAGTCAGCTTATGAACCGAGTCATTTCTGAATGGGGAAATTCAGTTCTGGTTGATAAGGATTACCGATTTCTATTCCTATCAGTTAATTTGGCTTCTCACCTAGAGAATGCCCTCGACTCCTACTCAAGAGCCCTGAACTGCTATAGCTTTAATATATTTCTGTGGGTGAATGGGAAAAAGCAAGAAAAAAAATCTGACCAAGGAAGATTATTGAGATACCTGTACTAGAAACATTGACTTCGGGGGAATCTTCATGTAGTGGCCTAGCTTGAAGTCACTGAGAAAGGAGATAGCCTGTGACATACTGATATACCCATATACCTTGAAGCACACATTGGCAATCGGCTTTCCTGGAAGTATGAGGCCCATAAGGTACTCTGTGATAATGTTCAGTCCCGGTGTCTGGGAAAAGAGTAAACAAAGTAGAGCTTCAGATGTGACCAAAAAAAAAAATTTGTATGCGCTCTTTACAAGAATATCTTAGTTTAAATATCTTTTTGCTTTAAAATTTTGTTTGTGTCTCAGTTGTATGCATTTACGCTCTCCTTAGATGCATGATAAAGAAGTGGCCTGATTACAGGATTATAAAATAGTCACCTAATATAATTTGAAGGACTTACCTGATTTGTTGTAGCAGTAATGATGCTGATGGGAAGAGTAAATATCAAAGCTAAGGCACAGGCGAAGATGAGTCCCCACCACGGCATCTGAACTTCATCTTTCATCCAAATGCAGGTCGCAAGTGATATAAGAAATGTCACAAGCAGCAGCGAGTAGAACCACCAGTTGGGTATGTCCTTGTACTTTTTCATTAATCTTGTGTGAATGTCTTCTTTGGCCTTATGTGAAGCTCGGAAACGCTCCCAAATCTCCCTGTGCACATTGAACAACCATTAGCATTGTTAAACATTATTAACCATGCCATCTGAAAAGCATATCAATTTCTTCAAGCAGCGACTACTATCATGTTTAATTAATGGTTTTACAGCTGCAAGTAATATTTGTTTGAAAGGAAATATTAGAACTTCTGATAAGTCCTCATTCCTTCTCTACAACTGAATTTAGTATGTAACTATGCATAATTTACTTGAAGAACGGCTGGCAGATGATCATTTCATGTGATGAATCTAAAGAAATTTGAACGGTTTGACTTACTTTCCGTGGAACAGGGCCACATGCGTCAAGGTTGCAGCGATTGTTGCGAAACCCAAGCCGTAAGTGACAGCAAAGAACATGCTCAAGTTTATCCTCCCTTGTGCTTCATACATGGGCATATCTATTTCGAACTTGTCGTTAACAATGGCTGTTATGTTGTAAGGCTGCCCTTGGCTCGTAAACAGATCAGAGGAGAAGAAAGGGAAAGTCTTGGCACCGTAGAGGTTCATACCCCAGTACCCAATGGGCATCATGATGTACACAATCAATACGAAGCCGATGAAGACATTCAAGGTAGCGAAAAATGGACTGACTAGGGGACTGTACAGGTAAGATGAAACTGTAGCCCAGTCCAGAGTGAATGCCCCAATGCCAAGGCCTTGCATGCCCGAGCCTATCTGCTGAGCAGTGACCGATTTGGAGAAGACATAGCAGAGCAAGGAAATGTTGGACAAGGTTGAGAAGAGGTATCCAGGGAAGACATACCAGGAGAAGCTGCACACAAGGGCTATCAGGAAGAACTTCCCCCGCGACATTCGTCGATCGTCTTTCTCGTGCAGGGCCCTGTGCAGTTCAATGTCAGTTTCCAATACAGTTAAGTAGCTAATACTACTTGTTTGCTATTAGTACAATAAAACTAGCTCTCATAACTTTAAAGAGTTTTTGAAAATTTAAGTGGCACAAAAAGCTTTAGGTCTTCTTTCTTTTGTTACTTTGCAAAGCAACTTTTATTGTTTCCTCTACAAATTCTTGTATTTCAATTAAACCTTTTTGTTTAAAAAAAAAAAAAAAAACATTAGCAACTTGGAGGGCATTCTTAATTTTTTTACATGGTTGACATTGTTGGTTTGCATTCATTAAAAGTAGTTTAAAAAAAAAAAAAAAAAAAAAAAAAAACTTAGAAATCCCTCAAGGGCCTTTTCTATTTTGGGGGCTCAAAATCGAGACATTTAGTTAAGAGAAGAGATCACAGACTCGTGCTATATATCTCATCACAACCCTCTTAGTTTACAATACCTGAAAAGAGAGACTTGCACAAGCGTGCTAGGCCACCACATATGAGCCGGATCCACCACATACTTCCTCATAATCCCAGCCCAACCATACCCCAAAATCTGCACAAACACCAAAATTAATATCAGAACCAACAGAGACCAACATTGCACACATACAGCACAACATAGGCAAATACCCATACATACCTGTGTAGTAAGAACAAGTATCAAACTAGCCAAAAACGAGATATTCCTCCTATAAAAGGCCTTGATAATATCAATGATCCCAACAGCATAAGCATTCCCACCACCAAACGCACTCCCAGCATTAGCAAATATAGAGATCAACACATGCTCCTTCATGTTAAACGGCCCCGGATTAAGCGAAAACTCTCTAGACCCAAACCCCGGAATCCTAAACTTCTTAGTAGGGAGTGTGGAAGCCATGAACCGACCGATCGGAAGCGCGGCAATCTGCACTGAGATTTGGGTGATCACCAATGGCTCCGTCCGGTACACGAAGAACTGGTTGAGAAAGGACAATAATGCGCACGAAAACAGGCCCAGAAACCACATCCTGAACGTCCACACTGGGAGCGTAGGGTCATCGGTGTTGGTCACCGTTAGCCTCACTTCTTCGATGGGGGAGATCTCTTCGTCTTCCTCGGCAATCTTGCGCATTGCTTTCTCGTCGACTTCTATCTCCATAGACGCCACGTTTGTCCCCATGGCTGGTGCTATGGATGGAAAACAATGAGAGAATATTTAGAGCGGTGCCGTACTTAGACTACGGCATATATAGTTTTGGTTGTAATGTGGAGAATGTGCTCCTATAAGTTATATTGGCCAGGCCGTGTGGCTCGGACGTTATTGTTGTTAAGTAGGAGAGTTGTTGGTTGTTTGGATTTTGCATCTAGGTTGGATTGGGATTCCACCGCAACTTCAATTTCGTCTACCGAAAACTTTTTAAATAAAATTAATATGTATTTCGAGTCCGTGATAAATCCTGGAAGAATGAATCTACTGCGAATCTTGGTATTGATTCTACATATTTCTTGGACAGAATACATATATACATGTGCTAAACACATTTAATGTTAGAGAAGTGCTAAAATGACAAAAAGAGTATGTCCATGTGCACCTCGAGATCTGAGCATAAATTGATCTTCGTGCATAACACGTGGGTTGATGCCGCGCGGATGTTATATATTGGTCATAATAAATAAATAAATAAATAAAATTTCAAGATGGATTTGAACCAAATTAAATTTTTCGTTTTCTTAGAAAATATAGGTATCAAGATATTCCTATGAGTTGGATTATGGGTTGTATATGGGTTGTACTACTAACTACTACTAATTAGTAATTAGGAACAGCTACGAACTTCATCTTTAGAAACAAATTAACAATTTTGTAATAATTTATACTTGGCTCTATGATCGTATAATATTAAGGTTATGATTTTTGATTTTTTACTTTTGAAGAGATACTCCATTTTGAGGAGAAAAATGTACAAATCAAAATTTGCAAATGATCCTACTCTCAAACTCTACACGGCTCACATAACTAATAAGATACACAATAGATTCATATTTAACTACGGCTCAAAAACTTTTTATATGCCTTTTGGAATAAAATCCCACATTTTTGAGTGCAAGGTGTGCTAAGCATGGGCGGAGCCACATACAAGGATGCCTAGGCTATAGAACAAGACACCTTGGTGTGACCGCTTATATAGATAGTAGATTAGTAAGAAAATAAAAAAATAAAAATAAAAATTGAAAATATGTAGGATAGCCCATCCCTTAAACGCTATAATAAATTTTTTTTATAACAATCTAAAAATGTTTTTGTACTCTACGTTGTTAAAACTTATTTAATATGTAATCAATATCTAACAAGATTCTCTATAATTAAGAAATTAATATATAATGATTTATAATTTTAGTGAAGTTCTTTGTTTTATAATATTTAGTCAATTATTAATCACTATTTTTTTCATTAATAATATTAAGTTGCATTTTAATTTAAAATTTAATGAGTTTTAATAACGTAGTATATAACAACAAGATTAAGTGTTGTAAAAGAACATTTTATTGACACCACCGGTGAGCTTAAATATATTGTCTTCTCGATATCAAGGATCAACAAAAAAAGGAAAAAAGAGAATCAACAAACACCCATAATTCCCTGAGTGGGCTGAAATATGATGCTTCAAAGAGTTTTTCTTGCTCAAGGAAATGAACACTACGATGCGAACATTATCTATCTGCAAGAGGTAATTTTTTATGGTATATTTAAAATATATAGATATAGATAACTTAATTATGTTTGTTTGATGATACATGTCATTATTAATCGAGCAGTAAGAGAAAGATTATCTCAACTTTTTTTTTTCGAAACTGGCCAATCTTGGCTATACTGGAGATTATATCGTGAAAAGAAACAATATTAATACGGTATGGTAACTTTATTTATTTATTTTTTCTATGGTATCTTTATTTACTTAAAAGGAGCCCCACTTTGAAAATTATAAAAATCTAAAATGTTTTTTTTTTTTCTTTAAAAGATAAACTTTTACGTAGACTTCATTTTGATAACTTTTATTACTATTTAAGACTTCGAGTGACTTTTGTGAACTTCTCAAACATGATTTTGATTAATATTAATAGGTTTTTGTGATTTTTATAATGAAACAAATATTTAATTTGCACTTTATTAAAAAATAGATAAATAATTAAATTTTTTCTTAAGAACTATTACTAATTTTAAAAAAATATTTTTGTATTTCAAAAAAATTCACATAGACATATTAATGAATTAATATCAAAGAAATATCATAAGAAATAAGTAAAAAAATATCAACAAAATAAATATGTAAATAAATCATCTTTTAGTGGCAAAAATGAACCAAGTAAGATTATTGGTTCATTGCAAATGATAGTGGCAAATTTAGCACTTTATTTTTTTGACTTAAAGTGAGAAAATTATTTTTTTCCTTAAGAATAATAGTTTAAATTTTTAAAAATGCACTTCTTGCATTTTTTTTAAAGTATACGCTTATCTTCTCCAAAAATAATAATCCTGCACTTTTTTGAGATTATAATAATACACTTAATAATATAATAACTATTGCAACTACTTTGTGAAAAAAAACCTATGAAAAACCTACATTGATGCAAGAATGAGGTCTTGTTAATAATGACATCATTTTCATTTTCATCAACATAGACATTAGAAAAATGAACAATGAAATTCATCTAGTTATGAAGTAATTGAAGAAGTTGATATGAATAACTGATAAGAAAAAATCTTCGTGAATAATGAAGTCCTTATTGAATAAGGGAATGAACAAAATTAGAAGTCTCTAAAAGTTCTTAGGTTGAGGTGTGAAGAAGTTGAAGATTTCTTTATATATATTTTTATACAAAATGTCTATAAAACTCGAGATTTGTAACCAATTTACAAAAGTCATCGAAAAATTAAATACACCTTACTTTTATAAATTCTCTAAAATCTTAAATTGAATACCTAAGAAATAAGTCTATAAAAATCCACATTGAATACACTTTATTTTTAGGCAAAACCAATCTTTTGGTCCTTGAACTTTGAACATTATACACTTTTGGTCCCTCAACTTTGAAAACAACACATTTGGTCCCTCAACTTTGAATGTAGTGTAAATTTAGTCCTTCCGTTAGTTAAGCGGTTTACATTGATGATGTGGCAAACATTAATTGCCACGTGGCGCCACGTGACCATCCTAATCAGCTGAATCGGTGTCGGTTCACTAAAACCAAACCAAAATTTAAAACCAAGCCCTTTGTATTTGTGAAAGAATAGAAGATCATCCCCAAACAGTGCATCATCTCCAACCTTGGCTCACTGTGCGTTATCCTCTCTCTGCGATTTCACTCGTCTCCTCTCTGAGCGCATCTCCCTCGCTCACACTCTCTGCCCTCGCTCACGCTCTCTCGAAGTTCCACTCTCTCGCGGTCGTGGTTCTCTCACGCTCGTGGTCGGGTTCCGTGAGGTGTGCTTCTCCTCCCTCAGACTCCACTCTCGGTCGAAGTATTCCGAATTATCTCCCCTTCCTCTTTGTCCGCAGTCATCTTCCCTACCCATCCTCCTCATTCTGTACGCACATCCTCTCTGTTTGAATTTGTGTTTTGTTTCTTTTTGTTTCTTTGGTTGTCTGAATTTTGATGAGATTGTAGTGGTTTTTTGTGTGCTTTAGGATGCTTTCGCAGTCAATGTTGATACTTTTGAGGTGAGGGTGAGGGTTTTGTGTTATTTTACAGGTTTAATGGGTGCTGATGGATGTATGTTTTGTGTAGAATAATAAAGGGCAATTTGGATAAGCTTATGTTCAATTCATCAAGCTATGAAACAAACATACAATGAATCAAAACTTAGCATCCACATACACGCAATGTAACATTGAGCAGAAGACAAATGAGCTTGGGTGGCAAATTAGGATAATTAGGAATGTGAGCATCCACATCTTTCTGCATAGATGCTGCAACCTGAAGTCAACAAACACACATAGAAATCATTAAACACACATCACAGAATCACAAACAATGAAAAGGGAAGTTCAATCAAAGCAATCAACAAGTTCCCTTTAAAGGGCAACTCCAAAATCACTCGTAACGGAAGCCTAATTGGTTAAGCAGTTAAGGTGCGCCCAAAGGCAAAGGGGGGCTTAACGTGCACCGACCTGCTCGCTGTGGCCCTGAGGGAAGTACACCACCAGGCTCCCCGACCACGAGCGTGAGAGAACCACGATCGCGAGAGAATGGAACTTCAAGAGAGCATGAGCGAGGGCAGAAAGTGTGAGCGAGGGAGATGCGCTCAGAGAGGGGACGAGTGAAATCGTAGAGAGAGGAGAACGCACAGTGAGCCAAGGTTGGAGATGATGCACTGTTTGGGGATGATCTTCTATTCTTTCACAAATACAAAGGGCTTGGTTTTAAATTTTGGTTTGGTTTTAGTGAACCGACACCGATTCAGCTGATTAGGATGGTCACGTGGCAATTAATGTTTGCCACATCATCAATGTAAACGGTTAAACTAACGGAATGACTAAATTTACGCTACATTCAAAGTTGATGGACCAAATGTGTTGTTTTTAAAGTTGAGGGACCAAAAGTGTATAATATTAAAAGTTCAAGGACCAAAAGATTGGTTTTGCCTTATTTTTATAAACTTTTCAAAAGTTTTAATTTAATATACGTAAACTTTTTAGTCTAAACAAAAATCTATTAAAATCTCAATTAAATACACTCGTGAGCCTAAAAAAAAAAACCAAAGAAATTCAAATCACCTTTGTCACACAATCTATTTGCATCGAGATGCGCAAAAGCGGGTTTCGAAGTTTATCCAAAGTACCTTGTAAAGGGTGTCAATATAAGTTGCAAAAATTGAGTCCGTCACTTGAGCATTTCAAGGCATCCATCCTCCTTGGTCACGACTTCCATCGACACTGCCGCTCTCCCTCGCTTTTGCGTCTTCAATCCATGGAGTTGAGCGCGTCTTTCAACGTAAACGTCTCGAGCATCAGCTCTCCCAGTCTCGCTTCAGCAAGATCGATAAACCTTATCATTCCAATCGTTCCCAGAACTCCTCCAAGCGCTTCGCTTCTCCTTTGCAGAGCATCTCTCCATGCCGCCAATTCGCCGCCACTAACGGAGATGGGGAAGAAAGCCGTGGAGGATCCGCAGGTGTTCGAGCTCTCCAGTTTGACGGCTCTCTCGCCTTTGGACGGTCGGTATTGGGGGAAAGTCAAGGACTTGGCTCCCTTCATGAGCGAGTACGCCCTAATTCGCTTTCGAGTACTCGTTGAGGTAATGCGTCGTCGTCTTCAATTGCTTCTTTACCTAAGGTTTAAGTTTAACCCGGACGTGTGTGGTCTAGTGGTAAGGTCGAATACGGGGTTGTGTGGGTTAGATGCACGAACTCCGATTGGATTTCCCTGACAGCCAAACGTCGTGAAACTAGTATTTGGATATCCATGGTTATTAAAAAAAAAATCTTAGGGTTTAAGGTTTTGAACTATATGGTTTACATTACATGGTTTTTTTTTTTTTTTTTAAAAAAAAATTATTTGTTGTAGGTTAAATGGCTGATCAAACTTTCGCGAATTCCTCAAGTCGAGGAGGTCCCGAGCTTCAGCGACGAAGCGGAGTCTTATATGTTGAGACTAGTTGAGGAATTCAGTATGGATGATGCCCTAGAGGTCAAGAAAATTGAGAGAGTTACCAACCATGATGTGAAGGCAGTTGAGTACTTCTTGAAACAGAAGTGCCAATCCCATCCAGAGGTTACTAAGGTTAGTTTTTAGGCCCTTATAGTTTCTTATTGCGATGGTGGTTTTAACTCTCAATGCTCATGCTTGGAATACTTGTTTTTAAATTACTTATCATGTGTTTGTATAGTTTAAAGCTTTGATTGCATATTAGCAGAAAAGAAATGCGATTTCAGGCATGTGAAAATGGTGTAAGGATCATAACAAAGGAATAAAATTGATGGCGGGGAACTTTTCTCTGTATTGGATGTGAAAGCCTTCTCCTTTGTTTTATTTAGTTTTGATCTGCCCTGCTTAGCATTGCAATATTTGCGAGTAAAGTTATTGTCATATGTAGATTTAGTTTCTTGGTTGCAGTACTATCTTCAAGAGTTGCTATAAGTTTTTTGTCGGTTTGTGGTTACTTGTCTAACATTTCCTCACTTTCCGTGAAATGCATTATTTTTTGACTAGCAACAACAATTACGAGCAACAACAATTACATAAAGTGAACGTAGCAGAAATGAGGATGCTTAGGTGGATGTGTGGTAAAACTCGTAAAGATAGAATAAGAAATATAGAAATTCAAAGACAAGTAGGAGTAGCACCAATTGATACAAAGATTAGGGAAGGGCGGTTGCGATGGTTTGGTCACCTGCAAAGACGGCCTACAAATGCCCCAACTAGAAAACTTGACTCAATAGAAACTGTAGAAATTCGACGAGGTAGGGGCAGACCAAAGTTAACATGGGATGCATTAATTAAAAGGGATTTGAATGGTTTGCAAAGCTCACCATCAATTGCACTTAATCGAGCACAATGGAAAAATTTGATCCATGTAGCCGACCCCAGTTAATTTGGGACTGAGGCTATGTTGTTGTTGTTGTTGTTGTTGTTGTTGCATTATTTTCTGACTGGTCTAAAACTCCTCCTGAGATTTAGATTACTTCATTGACAGAATTCCATACCCCAGTTAATTTGGGACTGAGGCTATGTTGTTGTTGTTGTTGTTGTTGTTGCATTATTTTCTGACTGGTCTAAAACTCCTCCTGAGATTTAGATTACTTCATTGACAGAATTCCATACATTTGCGTGTTGGATATTTGTATAGCTTTTACTTGCTTGATATCATCTATATTGATTGTTGCAGGTGCTTGAGTTTTTTCATTTTGCTTGCACGTCAGAAGATATTAACAATTTGGCGCATGGGTTAATGTTGAAAGAAGCACTGAACACTGTCTTACTTCCGGTTATGGACAACTTGATTAAGGCAATATGTAAAATGGCTAAAGATAATGCCCATATTCCTATGCTTTCTCGCACCCATGGACAGGTACATAATAGCCTTGAACGCTTGGTAGATTACTTATGTTAAATAATATTAGTTTGTAGTTGCAGACGAATTTTATTTTCCTTGAGGAAATATGAATATGTGGAACTTCAATAATGTGCTAATCTGGCCTTTAAAGACGTATTGATGTGCATGTATGTGTTTTTTTAGCCAGCCACCCCAACAACTTTGGGAAAGGAAATGGCAATTTTCGTCGCAAGACTGAGCAGAGAAAGGCGACAAATTTCTCAAGTGACTTTGTTTGGCAAGTTTGCTGGTGCTGTTGGAAATTACAATGCCCATCTCGTTGCATATCCTGACGTCCACTGGTCCAAAGTTGCTGAAGAATTTGTAGAGTCTCTTGGATTGAGTTTCAACCCCTATGTGACTCAGGTATGTTCCTTGTAGGTTTTTTCCATAGATGAGCCATTTAGTACATGTTTTCATGATTTTGTTTGCCTATGAAGCCATCACGAATTTTATGAGTTGGTGTGCCATTTAGTACATGTTTTCATGATTTTGTTGGCCTATGAAGCCACCACGATTTTTACGAGTTGGTGATGGGATAAGTAGTTCATGGATGATTGTAGTGTCAGGTTAATATGTAGAAAAATATTAAAGGAAAAAATAAAATTAGCTGAAATGTTTCTTTGATTATTATTAATTGTTTTTAAATAGCATTTTTGTTAGAATATAGACATCAAGGAACCTTTTTTTGGCTATTGTATGGTGTTGATTCTGTTGAACTTAGTTGGATGCAGAAAGGTTTTCCCATAATTGGACTCTAGTGCTTTTGTGGTTGAGTTTGATGTGGTCAGTGGTCTCTATGAACATGAAAATTTGTTAAACTCTTGCCGCAGATTGAACCCCATGATTACATGGCCACACTATTTCATTCAATCATCCAGTTCAACAATATCTTGATGGACTTTGATCGAGATATATGGGGTTACATATCTCTTGGATATTTTAAGCAGGTGAGCCTTTGATCTATTTTACTTTGATCTTAACTTTTTTTTTCTTCTAATTTTATTAACTTTTTTCCCCCTTTTTTGATATTCAGATAACCAAGGCTGGTGAGGTTGGCTCTTCAACTATGCCTCACAAGGTGAATCCAATTGACTTTGAGAATAGTGAGGGTAATCTAGGAAAGGCTAATGGAGGGCTTTCTCACTTAAGCATGAAGTTACCTATATCCCGTTGGCAGGTATTTTTCTAACAGCCTTTCTTAGTTCTCCTTTTAAAATTGCTTCATTGATTTTAATGATGAAAAGAATTTTAAAGTCAGGAAAAGATATGCATTTAAATGTTTGCTCATTGTACAAGATTACTTTTCTGAGTTCTAGTACCAATGAGTTCTCTGGTATATCAGATAAGCTTGGCAAATAAGTGCTTTAGACTAAAAATTTTCGTTAACTGAAAAATGATTAGCATGATGGTGCATTCCCTCTTGCCTTATTACTAAGGCATTGGTAATTTACTTTTTTGCTTCTATGACAGCGGGATCTTACTGATTCAACAGTACTGAGGAATATGGGTGAGGGATTAGGACACTCCCTCCTTGCCTACAGAAGTGCACTACAAGGCATTGCAAAGCTTGAGGTGAGCTATGGATTTGGTGCATGTGACATTCCTAGTGTGAGTTTGTAATGCTTATCCATTTTTTATTTTTTTTTCTAGTCTTAAAAAAAATAATTAATTGTGGCTTTCCATAGACACATCCTGTAAGACTGAGAATGGCATGGTTCTGTCACTCTTATTTTGTTTAGTGAATTGTTACATGATTTATATAATCTTCTCTCTTTTATTTCTTCTTGCATTGTCTGAGACAGTTTGCGTCTTATCTTTTCCATGGTAAGAGAGTTATTATTTTGAGGATGAGTCACTTCACTTGAACTACTTTTCTAAGTATCAGTGTTTTACTTCTGTGGGGATTATTGAAATAGTTGGAAGTTAGGGAACAGAATGGGGATTCATTAGGCTTTTTATGATAGCAATGCAAATTTTCATTTTATAGTGTATTGTTACATTATAATTGGAAAACTATGCATGTACTTCTGATTTGGTAGAGATTTTAATTCTTACTCCTTTTTCAGGTTAATGAAGCTCGTCTAAGTGAAGATTTGGATGATTCATGGGAGGTGCTTGCTGAACCAATACAGACTGTAAGCATCTTTATTTTTACTGTTTTTATTTACTTCAATCAATATGGATCTTTTGATGAACTTCTTCTATATAGTGTATGCACGAAACTTTTGACATTCAAATTCCTTAATTATAAAACTTGCTTATCATTCATGCAATAGTGTTTTATGTTCTGTGTGCTAATTTGGTTAATGTAGCCTTGACAGATTAAATTTGCTAATTTGTGTGTATTGTAATGTGTGTTTTTCTTTTTCATCTCTTGGCTTTCGTTGTATTTTGTACTCATTCAACTATTGGCAGATGCTTTATCATGCTACGTTTGAACATGAATCTTGCAAATATGTTTCATAGTCTTCTTCATTGTGTTATTCTGTTGTTCCCTAATTGAATCCATAGGTTGATCACTTTTTCTTGGTTGCCTTCCATCCACCAAATACTAAAAGTTGACTGAAGAAATCTTGTTCTACTATTAAGGATTTTTGTTGCTTATGTAGTAACACGTGCTAGATTGCTGTTAGCCATTGGCTTTATTGAAATTTTAACTTTTGACACCTATATGGGATGCCCCTTAACCCCATTCTATTCAATTTTCTTTATTTCGGTTTTGCGCCCATGTTTACTTCAATACTCAGACAGGCTATATTAACAAAATCAAGCAGATATGCACGTTTGTAATTTTCAATTTTAGTTAGTTGATAGATTGTATCAGTTTCTCCATTCAAATGGAACAAAGCTTCTCCCTTTGATGCTTTCCTTGTTTGAAGACCCAACCTTCTCTAATAAGCTTAATGCACAAAAAATTTAAAATATGTAATATTGGCACTACATGTTTCATAAGTTCGGTCGAGGGTCACTTGCTGTAGACTTTCTTTTAAAATTTCAACCATTTTGTGATTGGTTTACATTCTAATTCAGGTAATGAGAAGATATGGAATTCCAGAGCCATACGAGAAGCTGAAGCACTTAACCAGAGGAAGAGCAATGACAAGAGAGAGTATAAGAGAATTCATACAAGGATTAGAGTTACCGGAGAAAGCAAAGGCTGATCTTTTGAAGTTAACTCCTCACTCCTACATTGGAGCAGCTGCTGATTTAGCCAAAGCTGTTGATAACTTAACTGATATGGTGAATGGGATCGATGTCTTATAGGTCAACATTTTGAATATTCTATCAGCAAACACTTCTATTTAAACAGCCTGATTGTGCTACCTTCAACGACGAGTAATTCAAGAAGCCGTAGACAAGCATTGTTATGTTCGACTGTTGAAGAGGAAGAGGTCTGGTAAATAAACATGATCATGTCGAGGAAGTTAGTGAACAATTTTCTTGTTTATTTTATACTTGAAAAATTTTGTCAGATCAATTGTAACTCTAGTTCCTACATAATTATAGTGGGTCATCAAGTTAAATTAATTGTACCTTTGTTTTTGCAGGGGTTGCAAACTGTAACATTCTCTGTTTGTTGGTATTTTCATAATTATAAGTGTTTGATGCATCAAGAAATTTTTTTGTACTCAAACTTTGGATCAATTGAACATCATCGTCATTGGAGATGCCGGCAAATCACGCTGGGGATAATGTGTTTTCAGTGAAGAGAGGTGCGACCGACATATTAGAAAAGAACACACCAATACAAAAGAGTTTTGCAAACATATGGAAAACATCTCCTAAGTGATAAGTTCACACACCTTTATCTTTAAAAAGGTTGATATGTTCATCATAAAAAATGATGCAATTTTATTAAATTACCTCAATGTTTGGGGTTTGGTAACGGTCCCGCAACACCAACAACGATCTCGAAGACCACAAGGCAATGTTGTAGTGGGCAAGATGGTAGCGACATACCCGACGAAGAGGTAGGGAAAGTGAAGACGACAGGAGAGGGAAATAAATTATTAGAGCTAGGCGACAGTATGCTTGAGAGAGACGCGAAAGTTAATTTAGAAGGATTGCAAAGTCAAACTTTTTTTAGAAATAGATTTTTTTTCGAGTAACCATGTGCATCGAGACACTTTGACTAGTCACACGGGCCGTGGTTCGACGTTTGGCTGTTGTGGGGAATCCACACCGAAATCGTGCGTTTAATCCATACAACCTCGTCCGTGCCCTTACCATTAGGCCACATTCGTCCTTTTTTTTTTTTTTTTTGGAGAAATTGATAAGCAAACTTATAATAGGGGTTGTTATAACATATATAGGGTTTTGTTTAACTAGACTCAATTGATACACTCCATGATTTAGCTACAAATTTACAAGTGAATATTAAGTTGCTAATGCTCGACGTAACTCACCAAGAAATCCAATATTGTCCAAATGCCGACCGATAACTTCTTGCATATTGGTCTCATTTGGGCTTGCTGTACATTAAGTGGTGAATATTTTATTTTTAAATCTAAGAAAAAATGTAGTTTTTTTTGGCTTACAAAAATTGTAGTTTTTGTTATAAAATAATATGGATACAACTATTCATATTTCATCTCTTCATATTAGGCCTTGTTTTTCGTTTTTGTTAACTTACAGTGCGAGCAAAAGATAACTCCTTAGAATTAACTCACAATGTAAATTAATATTTCATGATTGACTAAACTTTGAACTTGGAAGTTTCAAATTTTTAAAAACTGTAAAATGTGGGAATTAACATAAATACCTTTCAAACATATTTTTAAGATAAAAAAGAAAGCATTATTATTTTCACCACATGAATTATTATTTATTTTTTCAGAATTAAAAAACTTGAACTAAATAAAAAACATAAAATATTATTTACAAAATATCAAACAACATTAAATAATTATTATTAATAATAAATACTATAAAATACAACTAATAATAATTCTTATAAATATTTCTCACTTGAAAAATATTTTTTTTATGAATGAATGATTTATTTAATCTTTTATTATGGATTAATAACAGACATTTAAGAGGGTAGGGATATGTGTAAATGTAAATTTGTGAGGGTTAATTGTGTCCATATAAATCCCGGGAGTTATCTCGTTATTAGGGAGGGTGAGAGATATCTCACACCCTTCCCTGTAAGTTGGGAGATAACTCACATGGAGTTAGGCAACCAAATAAGATTAGTTCCCAACTCCATGTGAGTTATCTCCTCGAACATATCTTTACCTCATACCAAATAAGACCCAACTCTTCACAAGCATTTTGACAAAAAAAACGGTTACATGCATGATGTAACACCTATTTAAGTTTATGTAATTACTTAGCTTAATTTAATGTTATTCATTTATATGTAATTGTATGGAAATTTAATCAAATGGAAAGTAACTTGTGCCCTTTGATCTTTTAATGATTAGGAGTCCAACTACCAAAGGCCTATATAAAGGAGTCACAACCATGTAATGATACACAACATGTTGGAATGAAAAGTTCTTTTTTCTCTCATCTCATCTCTTATTCTATTTTTAGTTACTTTTCCAGCTTTAGTCTATAGTTAGTTAAATAAAAAAAAAGCCCCGCTATGGGCACCCCACCTAGTAGTAAAGGCACCCAAATTTTATGGTTATTCTCTCTTTAAATTGTACCTTGATGGAAATGACAAAATTGCCTATTCATATAAACCTCCACACTTCCACAACACACTTTTGAACAAATTTTGGGTCACCCATCATTCTTTCTCTTTCATTTCTAATCGAAACCCACGTGTTTTATTGGCGGGCGTGTATCGATTCTTGCGCTTTCACATCATCTGGAGGAAAGGTAATACCTATTATAACTATATTAAGCTTCGAATCAACTGTTTTGGTGTGGCAAATTGTGATATTGATGATTTGATTTTTCATTGTAGAGTTTATTAGATTCAGACATTTCGAAGTTATTTTCAGCATGAAATGGATGAATATACCACAATGGTGCAAGAGAAGGTACAAGAAGAGGTATTTGTTGCTATTTTTGTTTTTTTTTCATTTTTACAGGTGTTTGCATGGTGACAATTGTTTCGACCACGCATGACCGAGACTTGAAAACGTATATGGTGGCCAAAATTAATCCTGACGTCTTGGCCATATAGTATCCAAAACGTATTGAAGAGTCTCGGTAATATATGGTACCGAGACTCTTCAAGCAGTGTCGGTTGTCATTAACCAACATTGCTTATTGAATCTCAGACCTGTACTATCGAGAATGTGTATTTTTGTGTTTTTTGGCGAATATGTTATGTTTTGGTAATGAGTCCTTATGGTTCAATGTTTATGTTGCAGGTAATGTCGATTTTCACGTTATTTCTATACTATACAAGGATGCTTTCACTCCTTGTAGCCATTCCCATTTAGAGAAGCGACTATTTCATGACTTTAAACGATTGGTCATGCGAACAAGTTTGTGTTAGTTATGAAACACTCTGATGCTGGAGGGATTAAGCACAGGGGAAGGGTCAAACTTGTATGTGAGTAGTATAGTACATTTAGGGGAATGTCACAAAGACTAAAGAAAGCCAAAACCACAAAAATTATTTTGAAACCAAGAACCGAAGAGGAGAAAAATACAAGGACTCAAACGGTACGAAGAAATGTGAGTGCCCTTTCTTTATTAACATCAAAGAAAATGTGGATTCTTTGTGGTATGTCAATATCGTATGTGGGAGGCACAATCACGACCCCGCCAAAAATTTGGACGAGGAAGACGATACTCATTTGGTTGTGGGAAGATTGATAAGGGGAATGGCCACGAGATATCCTCAACACGTTGTTGCAATGGAATGTAAACAATGTTTAAGGGGAATGTGAAGCCACGAGAAAAATATCGAATTGGGGATGCGAGTGGGAGGACTCAAATGCAACAACTATTGCACATATTGGAGAAGAATAAGTGGATGTTGTGGTATATGAAACATCCCAAGACGAATGCCGTGACATAATTATTTTGGTCACATCCTGATTAAATCAAGTTGCTACAGTGTTTTCCGTCGATTTTTCTAATACATTGCACATACAAAACTAATAGGTATCGCATGCCGTTATTAGAGATAGTTGGAATCGCTTCGACGCACTTAATTTTCTCAGTTGGGTTTGCTTTCATATCATCAGAGACTAATGCCAATTATGTTTGGGCACTTGAGAACTTGAGATCCATATTGGAAGGGTAGCCTAAACCTGACATGATTATTTTAGATCGAGAGTTAGGTTTGATTAGTGCTATCAAAGAAGTATTTTGACATCATCTCACTTTCTTTACTCTTAGCACATCAACAAAGTAATCTTGGCAGACTAAGAAGATGTTTGGAGATAGCGAAGGCTTCACACGTTTCATGGATAGGTGGATGGGTGTGTTGTATGCTAAGTCGGAGGCATCATTTGAACTTAGGATGAATGAATTACGGTGTGAGTTCAAAACTGTGAAGGGTCTTATTGATTACTTGGATAACACATGGATGAAGTACTACAAGGAAAAATTTGTACCGACATGGACAAATCGAATTATACACTTTGGAGAAACAACGACGCAGATAGGTTGAGTCTGAGCATTCCACTTTGAAGCTACATCTTGGTAATAGTCAGACAAATTTTGAAACTTTGTAGGGTGTGGTATATGGTTTTATTAGGATCCAACATAACGACATCAAGGCATCATTTGCAACATAAATATATTGATGGTTTGTATCGCCGGTTACGTGGATACGTCTCTCAAAGGGCGCTTAAGTTGATTAGAGATGAATTGGAACATGGAAAGGATGTTGGACATGATTCTACTATATGTGGTTGTGACATACGTACCACACATGATATTCTTTGTACACACGATATAAACTTCCATAAAATGGCCGATTCACCCATCTCACTCGAGGACATTCATGTATACCGGCGAAAGTTGAGTATGGTACCGGAGAATGTTGTGGATCAAGCGGATACAATGTGAACAATGAGATTCAAAGAGTGTTGGAAAAGTTTCATGCTTGCACGGATGAGGACTATCGCATCAAAATTATTCAGCATCTCGAGAAGATTAGTCGGCGTTCATCCACACCAGGGGTTGTCCCACCTACAAAAATAAAGACAAAGGGAAGGACACCGAGGTCTAAAGTTGGAAGTTCGATGAATAAAGGAAAGAAGAAAAGATCGAAAAAGAAACTCGATGAAGAAGATACTTCGACCATAAGATTGCAAAACGGCTTTGAGTATGTAATACCGAAAGAAGAGACATCTAGTTCGAGGAAAAAGCAAAATAAAGTGAGGCCTAAAATACATCAGACACGTCGGTGACCCAAGGTGTATCTAAGTTTGGTTATTCCCATTGCATACAACCAGATTGGTTGTCATACGTTGTGTCAGCACCCATACCGTGAACCGGCGGTATGACCGGCTCGAATCGTTTCTTGTGGTGTCTGGTCACACCATCGACCTCAAAAGATGTTCCTGAACCGCTAATCCATTTTTTAACATTAATTTAAACTCAAGTGTTTGCAAAACTCGGTGAACATATAAATAAATGCTGGAAAGTAAACGAGAACCTAAATAAGGAAAACACCAATCATATCATCAGTACTATAAATCCAAGTCAAGGAACATGTTCAAAAGTATCTCATAAGCCATACTTGAACAAAATATAAGATCGATATATAAAAAAGAAATATATACACAAAAAAGATCACTCCTAAAGTAAAGATCAGTGCAGTCTGAAGTCGTTGTCTCACTGGTACGCCTTGCCCTTTCCTCGATCATTGAAGGATGGACCTTGGTTCCAAAAAGCCCCCAGTAAGATAACAACAGCGTTTTATAAAGTTACAGCATAATGTAATTCAACAAGAAATTATATAAGTAAATTGCTGGAATTAAACATGAATCAATCCATCTCTAATATGAACATGTGGTTTCCATGAACTCTATATGCAAGGACCTAGCCTGAATCCTTGTAATGACTTGTTACCTTAAGCTGGTGATTAGTACTAATTCAAATCCTAACTAACCCAAGTTAGGCTGGTGGTTAAATTCGACGTACCTCGATTAGTGTGTGCATATGTTTGCATGATGTATGGTGTTTGTTTGAATTGTTAAATCAATTTATATATAGGTTGTTGTATAATAAGAAAATTATACACAAGCCTATAAAATGAAAAACACCTAATAAACTATGGTTTACCAGGATACAAAGTGTGAAGAGGGAGTCGTGGCATGAATGTGCACGCTCAAAGACACTTGTAGGCACGTCCGGTGAGTTTATTGGTGAATAATAGACGATATATATATTTATATGTTTTTAAATATATAAATATATATTGGAAAATAAAAAATATTAGAAATATATGGATTATTGGATCATCTTGAACAGAGCGTAAATGTTTGATGTGTCAAAATTTATGTCACTTTAACACATCAACCACGTGATCGGTCTCGAGATAGCGCGACACGTATCTCGAGAAAAACACATATATAAAAACAAAAACTTCATCGTTATCACGGTATAACGTTCGAGAGAAATCGAGAGAGGGTTCGGTCTCGATTCAGATCTAAAGGAGATGATCCGAGGAGCTAAATCAACGTGAAATGATGAGCTTAATTGAATCAACAGCTTGAGAGCAGTGGATAGGTATGAATTGTTCTTATGTTTATCAAATTTCAATTCGATGGTGATGCTAGAATCTTAGTTATTTAAGTTGTTTGTTGATTAGTTATGCATGGTCACCTCACTAAAGTTCCTTTCTGATTGATTTTGATGAGTTGTATGGTTGTTTTAATGAGTTGGAGGAACTTGGAGTAAACCAGAGGCTGCTGCTCTGTGTTATGTTGAGACAGAGTGGAGGAGCACTCTTTCATCAACTGTGATGAACACACTTGGTGGAGCGCCCCCCACCCATTGAGGGAGCGCACTCCCACCCTTAAAACCAACAATTTTGCTGAGTTTTCATGGAATTTCCTAAGGTCTTAGGGAATGGCTTAGGGTTTCTAAACGTAGGGTAATAAACTTATATTGATCACAAATGATTGGTGATAGGTTGAGGACACCGGGAAAGGGTGAGATGACCGAAAAGTTAGGGAGTTTGGGAAACGGAGACTTAAACCCGAGGTAAGTACGGATTCGCTTATTTATCAATATTGCATGGATATTTTGTATATTTAGCTCATGTAGTTGTTAGAATGGATTGGGGGATTATGTAAACTGTGATGGTTTTCATTAAACGGAAAAATGGTGTTTACTGTGATTCACGATAGTAAGTTCCTGGAACTGAGACCAGGTTATATAGGAGATGGGTTACCTTCTCGGCCTATATGTGATTTCCTACTCAGTTTATAAGTTGCGTGGGTTACATTCTCACTAGGGGGTTTGGGATAGAACCATTGGGCATTAATTGATGGGTTAGAGAGCACATATGCGAAATGTGTTGGGCTAACAATTGCATTAATGGCGCCGGTGGGTAATCGACCCTAATTTTTATAAAAAAAAATAGGATCACAGTGTAATAGTCTAAAAACATTTGCTTTGCATCCGTTATCTATTGATTTATATGATTTACATATTCTTGTTAGATATCATTTGTGCATGTTGTTATTGCATGATATTCTTGACTATTATATGGAATGTTGATGGTTAATGCGAATCCCTACTTATTGAGCAAGTTGGAGCGCTCACCCTAATTAACATTACAAGATAACACCGATGAGCGCTACGACTACAGGATGGAGAAGATATAGGAATCTTGATATTCTCTTCGATGTAGTGAGTTTCCATTGTCTTATATATTTGTATTGAATCACAATTTTGTAATATCACAAGGGATGGGTGATTTGCACAACCGATGTTTATTACGGTTTGTTTTAATACTGTATATCGGGTTTTGAATTATCGAAAAAGCTTTTAAATCTCATATGCGTCTATAAATTGTTTTATTTCGATATTCGATATATAATAGTGCTTATCAAGTGAAGGTGGTAAGGCTATTGGCTTTAATTAATTCTAGTAAGGGTAATTTAAGCTTAATTAAGGTTTTAGG
The DNA here is from genome assembly GCA_039657325.1 of Stephania cephalantha. NCBI lineage: Eukaryota > Viridiplantae > Streptophyta > Magnoliopsida > Ranunculales > Menispermaceae > Stephania > Stephania cephalantha. The sequence continues at coordinate 15,993,890 of CM077567.1, read as the reverse complement.
CCAAGTATCTCCCTAATTAGGTTAGGGGATGCTACAGCTTGGTATCAGAGACAAGGTTCATAAAGCTTGGTTTAATTATTCTAAGATTTATTAATAAAGTGATAACAATGATATAGTTTGGTATCATGGACAAAGCTTTAACCCTAAATTCACTTTTGAATGGTGTTCGAAGTGAATGTTAGCCTACTTTAAAGTTTAAGGTATTCTGATTACCCTAATAACGGAAACTAATTTTATTAACTCGGAGAGTTGTATCGAGTTATGGATAAGCTTAGGGTTTGATACGTGGTTTTATCGTGATTTTGGGGGGTAATCAATAGATAAAAAAGTGAGATATGTTATTTGTTGTGTATACTATATCTATGTGGTAGATATAAAAATTATGTCTTTTCTGAACGACAATAAAATGGTTGAAGTCCATCTATTTTTCATGATATGAGAAGGTGTTGGAGGTAAGAGCTCCGGAGAGTCTTAACCTGGAGAGACAAAAAGGAAAGACATAAGAAAAGTTACAAAGATGAAATAAAACTCTTCTCCAAGTAAAATCTTCAATAATCTTTATTCTTACTAATATTATTAGACAAATAATAGTCAGTGAAGAAGTATCTATTAGATCAAGACTTTAAAAGGTGTAATAGGAGAATGAAAATTATGAAATAATAGTGTACTGAATGACTTTTAAGGTGAAACTCAAAGGTGGAGGACCAGTTTGAGAGATGATTTAATACTAGTATTTAGACTAGTTGGGTAATAATGGAAGTTATTTAGTAAATAAAACTAGTGGTTAAGGATAAAAACCAATGGAGATTAGGAAACAACTAATGCAATTACACTTCATAAGTTGTTATGAAGTAGATGTTCCAGTTATGGTGTGAATCCAAATTAGAATAACATGTGGTTTGTTAAATAATAAAAGAAAGTTTAATCCAGAATATAGCAGTGAGTTGGTAAGATATCCTAGTCTGATCTATTGATTGATATATTCTAAATTGAGGAGAATGAGTGGTCAATGAATATGAGGATTTTAGAAATCCAAGGATTAAGAATGAGTATTCATTACTCAGGATGGATAACTTATTCTGAAAATAAGTGAAATTAGCAGTTCTCAGGAGGTAGTTGAGATCTGATTGTCACAGTGAAATGATCAGAATTAAGGATATACTTATAAAGTGATTTCAGACGGTTGTTGGATCATTTTAAGTGGATGGTGGAAACCACTAGAACTTGCTAGAACTCATATTATGTTCATAAAATAAGGGTGTCAAGGGAAGGAAAACCCTATTGTAATTAAGTTGTTATTGTGTTATCAATAATAACATGTAATATTTGATGACTTAGAGAATGCACGAGCAATTATCGTACATAATTGTAAATTGGTAACGGTAAGTTGGTTTAGACTAGACTTTGTAAGTGTCAGTGCTAATTTCAAAGGTTAATTAAATATATAAGTGTTGAATATTAGCAGCAAATCGGGGATTTGACTGTGATTGAGACAATATGAGGTTGTCTTATATTCAACACAAAGGTAAAAAGAAGAAATTGAGCTTGAAATAATTGGATATTACCAACGATTGATCTAATGATCTATGGTATCATTGTGTAATTCATTCAGTTACCTCAAGTATGAGATTTATTATAAGTTGAAATCAAATGCAAGGATGCTTTGGAGAAACGTGGAAGTATAGTTTGACTATAATGTTTGCTTGAACGATACCTAAATTGTGAAAGAAGTTAGAGGTTCATCCTAAGACTTCTAATTTAGGTAAGATTGTGTGTTGACACATGAAAACAAAATTGTAGCTATTACTTCTACATATATAGTTCTAGAGTTGGGAGAAGAACTATTAGAGATTAGTAATCTCGAGAAAGCTATTTAGTAGTTGTACCAAATAAAGCAAGGCATCACTTGTAAATTAAGAAGAAAGGTTGTTGAGGATCTTTTAATTATTCTTTGAGATTATAAGAATCTTAGAAGAATCATTAAAAGCCAACTTGAAAATATAACACCAATGGATTGGTGTAAGGTTCAAGTAATGAATTTCAAACTATGAAAGTTTGAAAAGTGGAAAAAGTCAGAGTGACAGAAATAGTTAGTAAGACAACTACCTTGGAAATTTCCTAAGTTCTAGGAATTCACTCTTAAACATCACTCATCAAGGTAATATATTTACTGATGACCAATGGAAGTCCTGCGCAGGCACATCATCAGTTGAGTTGGCTAGACTGATAACTATGAGTTTGTTCTTTAAAGCTCAGATTGGAGTTGAGTTAATTATGATTGAATTGAGTGATGTATTATTGATAGAATTGATTGAGATTATCTAGTAAGTCAAGGTTGACTACTAGTTATTAATACTTGGAAAAGATAATCTCAGATCAAAAATTGAGCATGTAAGAAAAGTTCTTAGAACTTGAAATAAAAGTGAGGCAAGTGGAAGATAAATAATATTAACCGAGAAGGTTATATTATTCTTGCCTTATATGAATGACATTCCATGCTCAGAAATATGTAATGGATTAACCTAAGTTGTGGTGACAACTGAAGGTTATTGATATAATTATAAAACCGACAGAGTTTGAGAATCTCTTGCCAGTATTGTGGTTTAAATTCTCGTGGAAAAGTAAGCGAGATGTATATGTGTGGAAGAGTTGAGAGTTATGGAGAACCGGTATTATTATTTCGGTATAGAACCGGAAGTTTGCTTCTTAGAGAGGAAGAGATGTATAATAGCTGGGAGGGACCTTTCTCAATCTTAACACAATATGTCTGCGGCTGGTCTTAGTTTCCATAGAGATTGTAAACTTCGAGCTTGTGACTTGGAATATATTAGTTATTAGAAGAAATATTACTGTGTGAGTTCTCGATGTTGATATTATCAGGCTATATATGAAGTTGAGGTATTTACCTTAAGAATTTTCATGCTTTAGTTCGTTGTTAATTGGTAGGACGAGAAGTAGTGATGCAAGTTAGTTTGAGCCTGAGTAATATAAAACTACACATAAAGGTGTTATCAAACTGTTAGTATACAATTGCAGCTTCGATATGTAAATAAAATGTAGCTATTTATAGAGCTTATTAGTTTAGAATTCATGAGGAAGTGATGGTGATGATGAATTGTGCAAGTTTAAATGTCACGTTATCAACTGAGAGAGCTAATTACAGAGCTACTAATCTGATCTTTTGAGTTTAGATTCAAACTGAATTGGAGAGGATTTAGTGGTGATTGGTTGTTAAAAAGCTAATCAAGATTATATCGAGCGTTAGAGTTTAACAGCTAGTGTAGATTATCCTGATTGATCATTTTCTGATAATGGTGCATTACGGTTCAAGAATAGATTATGGATTCCAGTTCAGGATCAGGTGAGGTAGGAAGTGCTACAGAAATCTCATAGGTCTCTAAACTGCATTCATCCAGATAGCAGTAAGGAATATAATGAAATGAGACGCCTTTATTTATTGTTAATCTGGGATGAAAATTGATGTTGCGATAATAAAGAGATATGAGGTATGTCAACAAGTTAGTGTTGAGCATAGGAAACTGGGAGGGTTATTGCATTCGATGCCTACTTCTGAATGGAAATGGGAACATATATCGATGGATTTTGTTCCCATATGATCTCTAAGTTAGCATAAGCACAATACGGTAAAGATTGTAGTTAACAGGATGATGGAGTCTGCGAATTTCTTGCCAGTTTTTATGTGAAATCCTCTTGATTGATTATTTAAGTATACATACTTGAGGTGTTAGATTTCAGGATGCTTCAGTGTTGACTATTTCGGATAGAGATCTGAGACTCACGTCCAGAGAATGGAGTGAGTTGCTGTGACAACTGGGGAACTGTTCTTAACCTCAATATGGTATACTATCGATAGACCGATGGGTAGCCGGAGTAATTGGTTCTTGGTGCTAGAGGATATACTTCGAGTTTGTGTCTTGATATTTGACGGTAATTGGAAGAAACACATTTCTTTGTGTAAGTCCTTCTATAATAAACAGCTATCAAGCTTGTATTAGAATGCTCATTTGAAGCTTTCAATGGCCAACCATGTCATTCACCGGAGTGTCTGGACAAAGGTTGAGATGCAAGTTTGTTGGAGTCGGAATTGATTCAGAACTACACAAAGGGAATGTAGCAAACTCACTAGCGTTTAACTATAATACAACTAAAACAAAAGGGATACGCCGATAAATATCATAGGTAGTTGGATTTTTCAAAGGACAAATATGTTCTATTGAAACTCTTACCTATAAAAGGAATTTTATAGGTTTGGATTGTGAGGTAAACTAGCTTCAAGGTTTATTGAGTCGTTTAGAGTACAGGAAAGGATCGTACTTACAGGTTAAAGTTGCCTCCTCAGCTAGTCGAAGTTCTTAATATCTTCCATGTGTTAATGTTATGTAAAACGAAGACCAATTCACTCCAATGATTGGTTGGAATGAATATAATCTTCGAAAAGACTTATCTTACGATGAACAATCAAGTGGGTTATTTGATCGTAAGACTTAAAAGCTGAGAACCAAATAGATTCTTTTGGTTAAAGTGAAATGGTGATTTCACAAATATGAGGAACTAACCTTGGAACATGAATCTTATGAGAAGAAAACAATTTCCATTTCTCTTCGAAACTATATGTAATTTTATGATTACTTTAATTTTGAGGAAGAAATTGCTTTAAATTAGGGAGACTGTAACGACTGTTATCATAAGCTAGGTGATTAGTACTAATCCAAATCCTAATTAATCGGAGTTATGCTCGTAGTTAAGTTCGGCGTACCTCGATTAGTGTATGCGTGTGTTTGCATAATATATAGTGTTTGTTTGAATTGTTAAATCAATTTATATATAGGTTGTTGTATAATAAGGAAATTATACACATGCCTATAAAACGAAAAATACCTAATAAACAATGGTTTACTGGGACACCAAGTGTGATGATAGAGTCGTGGCATGAATGTGCAAGCTCAGGACACTTATATGCACGTCCGGTGAGTTTATTGGTGAATAATACATGATCTATACATATTTATATGTTTTAAAATATATAAATATATATTGGAAAATAAAAGAATATAGAAATATATGGATTATTGGATTGTCTCGAACGGAGCGTAAATGCTTGATGTGTCAAATATGTCTCTTTAAGTTGTGTCACTTTAACACATCAACCACGTGATTGGTCTCAAGATAGCGCGACACGTATCTCGAGAAAGATCTATATAAAAACAAAAATTCCATTGTTATCTCGATAAAATGTTCGAGAGAAATCGAGAAAGGGTTGGTTTCGATTCGGATCAAAAGGAGATGATTCAAAGAGCTAAATCAATGCGAAGTGAGGAGCTTAATTAAATCAACAACTTGAAAGCAGCTTATAGGTATGAATTGTTCTTGTGTTTATCAAAGTTCAATTCGATGGTGATACTAGAATATTAGTTATTTAAGTTGTTTGTTAGATATATATGCCTTGCCACCTCACTAGAGGTCGTCTCTGATCGATTTTGATGAGTTATATGGTTGTTTTGATGAGTTGGAGGAATTTGGAGTAAACCAGAGGTTGTTGCCATGTGTTCTGTCAAGACAGACATAGGGTGGAGTGGCTCCACCTAGTGGAGGAGCGCTCTCCCTTCATCAATTGTGATGAACATAGTTGGTGGAGCGCGCCCACCCATTGAGGGAGCTCCCACCCTTGAAACCATCAATTTTGCTGAGTTTTCATGGAATTTTCTAAGTTCCTAGGGAATGACTTAGGGGTTCTAAACATAGGGTAATGAATCTATATTGATCACAAATGATTGGTGATAGGTTGAGGAACACCGAGAAATAGTGAGATGACCGAAAAGTTAGGGAGTTTGGGAAATGGAGAGTTAAACCCGAGGTAAGTATGGATTCGCTTATTTATCAATATTGCCTGACTATTTAGTATACATAGCTCATGTAGTTGTTGCAATGGATTGGGGGATTATGTACACTATGATGGTTTTCATTAAACAGAAAAACAATGTTTACTGTGATTCACAAGAGTAAGTTCCTGGAACTGAGACCGGGTTATATAGGAAATGGGTTACACTCCCGACCTATATGTAACTTCCTACTCAATTTATAGGTTGCGTGGGTTACATTCTCACTAAAGGGTTTGAGATAGAACTATTAGGCATTAATGGATGGGCTAGAAAACACATATGCACAACGTGTTGGTTTAGCAATCGCATTAATGGCGCCAGTGGGTAATCGACCCTAATTTTTATAAACAAAATGGGGATCACAGTGTAATAGTCCAAAACATTTGCTTTGCATCCATTATTTATTGATTTATATGATTTCTATATTCTTGTTAGATATCGTTGATGCATGTTGTTATTGCATGATATTCTTGACTATTATATGGAATGTTGATGGTTAATGTGAATCCCTACTTACTAAGTAAGTTAGAGTGCTCACCCTAATTAACATTATAGGATAACATCGACGAGCACTACAACTACAGGATGGAGAAGATATATGAGTCTTAATATTCTCTTTGATGTAATGAGTTTCCATTATCTTATATATTTGTATTGAATTACAATTTTGTAATGTCATAAGGGATGGGTGATTTGCACAACCGACATTTATTTCGGTTTGTTTTAATACTTTATATCGAGTTTCAAATTATCGAAAAAGGTTTTAAATCTCCGATGCGTCTATAAATTGTTTTATTTCGATATTCGATATACAATAGTGCTTATCAGGTGAAGGTGGTATGGTTATTGGCTCTAGTTAAGTCTGGTAAGGGTAGTCTATGTGGTCTCTAACTGCCACACTGGCTGGAGGGTAGAGTTTCATCGTATAGTCATCCCTCGAAGGTGTCTGACTAGCCGGATGGGGAGACTTTTCGCTGTCGAAGCTGCCCCATCTAATTCTCGGAGACGGCTCCTATATGTTATTATGTCTATATGCATGGCTACAGATAATCATGATGCGATACACACCTAACTTATACGATCATAATATAATGCGTAATAAAATTTATAAATTCTCAGTGTTCACAAACCTCGTGTGTTGCAGGTTGAAACCTGACCGCGCGTCTGGTACCTCGTTGTACAAGTCGAAAGTCCCACCGAAGTGTCTTCGTCGAGCCCTAGTTTTAAAGTTTGGTGTTAGACTCAAGAGTTTTTATTCCATTTGCCCGATTACTCTCACATACGTATCCCAAGGTTATTAACCCAATTATGTAATTCTTTGAATTTATCAATATATTTTAAATTCCATACACAATGCACTGCCTTGATAGCTTAATTTGATGATCCAAATATTATAATTTGGTAAGTAGATGTACACAAGGATTTAGATCTACTTCTTATCTTTCCTAAAAGGTATGGTGTCTCAATTCCGATTAAAAACGAGGGAGGTACCAAAGTTTTACGAACACTGCACACATCTAAATTTCATTTCGACTAGCAAGGTTACAAATTCAATTTCTCTTAGTGTATAGATCTAAATAGAATGAAATCTTACCATAGTTTTGTTAACATATCCAATAACAACATATCCAAAGCTCGCTTTAATTGGAGTCAAATTGAGTGAGTTATGCCCATCCCAGTGTTAGGTCTAATTCTTGATGTTTGAACATGGTTGTTTTATTCTTTTTGGGTTCATTAATCCCCCTTGGGTGTTACTTGGGTTCCATTTACATCAGTTTATACTAAGAATTCCACAATTTAACAACCTATAGCTAATTTCATTATTAAAGGACCTTAAAAGCTTAAATTATTCAACTTTTTGAACATACATTTAATCCACCTAATTTTTCAGTCAAATTGGGTATAAGGTGAGTTGAATTTGAGTCTTAAACCATTTCATATCAGTCCATGAAACCTTAATTTTGAAATCATAGTTAAGTCTCCAAATTCAAGTCAAATAATTAAATCTCAAGTCATGCGAAGTTTGAATTCATGAATCTTAGTTAATGCTTGTTTAGAGGCATCAAATTTGAGTTCAAATCTAAGCACATGCATAATCTCTTTGTTATTAAACTACATCAGTCCACATTCATGCTTATTCCATTAAAATCCATGACATTGAAAGGGAAAGGAGAGAGGTTACCTTAGGATTGTTGTGGATGTAATGTTTCTCCTCTTCAAAACTGTAATTGCACTTCAATTGCTCATTGAATCCTTAATTTCCAGCAACTCATGTTCTTCCTCTCAATTTTGTGGTGTTTTCATTTGCAACAACAACAACTAAGTATTCGTTACATACATTGTATCAACTTAAAACAATGACCTTTAAATGTGCATCGATATACGAGTTTTGTGATAAATTTAAGGGTCTAAAATGGATCCTACACTTCACCATTAGCAACATAATTAGTTTAAATTAAGTACTTAATTAAGCCTCCAAATCAAGTTGCTTAGTTGTTAATTTAGAGACGTGAACTTACATGGATTGGCAAGTGTTGCTTGTAACAAGTGTCCCATATTGCATGATTATGTCTTCAAACTAGATCTAGATCTTGACCCTTCATCTAGATGTATTTATTAACCTCGAGACCAATCCCATGTACAACATAAAGTCCATGCATCATAGCATTTCTTGTTTAATTGCTATGTGACACATATGTTACATTTTACATAGGCTATGATTTTTAATTTAAAGCATAAGCTACAAGTTGAGTTTTATTATATTCCAACCATAGGCATATTAGTCAATTTTATTACCATACTTAGGCTAAATTAAACCAAGTTAGTAATAGATCGTGATATTAGCCTAAGTCATGTATTTCCCGTCCAACGTGTATCCCGAGACGAAACATGCTATGTGTCATGTGTGTATTTATAGTTATTTAATTATTTATTAAATATTACATGCACACCAAAAATATTATTTTATTTCTTGTGGTACACTATCGTCGAGCGCGACCACGTCACCCGGTCTAACAGAATTCGGGCCTCCGATCCAGTCGGATCGGGCTGAGTCCAGTCTTGTTGGTGACGGGATGTCACAATCTTCCCAACTTAGGAGAATTTCGCTCTCAAAATTTAAATTATACCTGAATCAAACAACTCGGGAAAGTGATCTCGCATGTAGGTCTCGCGCTCTCACGTGAACTCCTGGTCGCCGTAGAACTTCCGCTTGATCTTCATAAGAGGAATTTATATGTCTCAGGGTCTGCATCTTTTGGTCAATAATATCTATCGATCGCTCCTCGTAAGTCATATATGGCCTGACCACTAATCTGTCCCAGTCCACTATATCTCGTGTCGTACCTACATCTCCTCAACATAGAAACGTGAAATATTGGTGTACTCCTGACATATGCGGTGGTAGTGCTAACTGGTAGGAAACCTTCCTAAGTCTCTCAGTGATCTCAAATTGTCCCGTATAACGCGGTGCGAGCTTACCCTTGACTTAAATCTCTGGTGTCCCTTCATAGGCAACAACTTCAGGTGTGCGAAGTCTCCCTTCTAGAACTCAACTGCTTGACGTTTTGGATTGGCGTATTTTTCTTGTTGATCCTGTGCTGCCCATAATCTCTAACGAATCAGCCTCACTTTCTCTGTGTAATCATGTACAACTTTAGGCCAAACTGCCACTGTATTAGCCACCTCTGCCTGACATAGCGGTGTCCTGTACGGCCTGACATATAAAGCCTCAACGGTTCCATCCCGATGCTCGAATGCTAACTATTATTATAAAAAACTCACAAAGGTGTAAATACCCTTATCGGTGACCCTCGAACTCGAGTACACTAGCCCATAACATGTTTTCCAGAACCTGGATTAGCCTCTCCGACTGTCCGTCTGTCTGCTGGTTATAAGTCGTACTAAAGTGAATCCGAGTGCCTAGTTGATCCTACATACCTTTTTATAACCCTCGCATAGACCGAGGATCCCTATCTAACATTATGCTCACTGGCACCCAATGTAACCTGACTATCTCCCACTCATAAATTCGGTTGAGGCTAGTGAACAAGTCGGAGAGTTGAATCGGTAGGAAGTGCGATGCTTTCGTCAATCTGTCTACGATAACCCATACTATATCGTGGCTCCTCAGGGTAGTCGGTAATCATGTCACTATATCCATAGCAATGTGTTCCCACTTCCACTGAGGAATGGGTAATGGATGGAGTAGTCTTTCGGGTCTCCAATATTAAGCCTTAACCTGCTAACATAGCTCGCATCACTTGATATACCTGACTATATTTGCCTTCATGCCCGGCCATAAGTACAATCATCATACGTCCTTATACATCTTGGTGGCACCTGGTGAATGATATAGCGCGATCGGTGTGACTCCCGAAGAATTTCCTCTCTCAACTCTGGTACTACTGGAATCGATACTCTACCTCAAAATCTCAAACTCTGATCCGTTGCCACTATCCAATCTCTGAAACCTGAACTGCCGGCCAAACTGCGGTAACGGTCATAGCTCGAATCGCCTTTGTCCATCAACAATCGCTGGACAGTATCGGTGCAACCCAAATTGTGCACAAATTCTCGTGTCTACCGGAATATCTAAAACATACATCATAAGCGCGACCTCTAACCACCCGAACTTTGGTCGAATTTGTGGCGCTAACTGTCTTAAGCTCAAGGCATCTGTAATAACGTTCTCCTTTCCAGGGTGGTACTCGATCGTGTAGTCGTAGTCTTTCAATAACTCGAACCACCTCCATTGTCTCATATTCAACTCAATCTAAGTGAATAAATACTTGAGACTTTGGTGATTCGTGAACAATGTAAACTTCTCTCCGTAGAGATAGTGTCACCACAACTTCATTGCAAAGACTACCGCCGCCAACTCGAGGTCATGGACGGGGTAGTTCTTCTTATTCACCTTCAATTGGTGAGAGGCATAGGCCACCACCTTGCCCTCCTGCATCGACACTACTCCCAGTCTTGTCCCTAAGCATCTGTGTAGACTGTCAACTCCTTGCCATCCTCAGGTAATACAAACATTGGCGTCGTAGTCAGCTTCTTTTTCAGCTCTCTGAAGGCATCCTCACACTGCTCGGTCTAATCGAACCTTACGTCCTTCTTGGTCAAAACAGTCATGGGTGCGACTATCTTAGAGAAATTTTGAACGAACCTCCTGTAGTAGCCTGTCAATCCAAGGAAACTCTGGACCTCTATCGGTATAGTAGGTGCAAACCAGTCAACAATCACTCTGACCTTCTCTGGGTCTAATGAAATTTCATCTGCCCTAACTACGTGCCCAAAGAATCTGACTATGTCCATCCAAAACTCACACTTACTAAACTTTGCATATAGTTTATGTTCATGCAAAGTTTGCAAGGTAATCCTCAAGTGACACTCGTGGTCCTCAGTTGTTTGTAAGTAGATGAGTATGTTGTCAATGAACACTATCACAAACTGATCTAAGAAGTCTATGAACACACGGTGCATCAAGTCCATAAACGTAGCCGATGCATTCGTGACCCTGAAAGGCATCACTGTGAACTTAATATCTCATGCGAGATGCGGTTTTCTCAATGTCCTCATCCCTAACACGCAACTGATGGTAGCCCTATCTCAAGTCAATCTTCGAGAAATGTAGAGCACCACTCAACTGATTAAACAAGTCATCAATTTTTGGATTATGACCTTGTTCAGTTTCTTATAGTTAATGCAAAGCCTCAACAATCTGTACTTCTTCTTGACGAATAAAACTAGTGCGCCCCATGGTGAAATACTTGGCTTTATAAATCTAATGTTAAATAACTCCTCGAGTTGCTTCTTCAGCTCAATCAACTCTGACCTCGCCATCATGTAGGGAGCCTTCAAAATTGGCTTCGTTCCCTCCTTCAATTTTTTAATGAAGTCGATCTCGCGGCATGGAGGTAACCCGGGGAGATTGTCTAAAAACATGTCAAAAAAGTCTCGTATGACCAATATGTCCTCAATCCTCTTCTCGGATTCTAAAGCTCAATAAAGTCTCACGTGATCCTCGATCTCTCTCTTTACGTCATGACTCGGCCTCTGGTACTACTCTCAATTGTCGACGCACCTCGAAACTTAAAATCCGCAAGTCCCGATATACAAAAGTTCACTACTTTTCAGTGGCAGTCCAGGAGGGCGTTGTATGCTGCCAACCAGTCCATACCTAAGAGAGTGTCAAACTTGAGGAACTTGAGTAGCTGAAGGTCAATTGGTAAATTGTAACCCTCAACTGTCACTACGCACCTCTTACAGATAAGGTTATGATAAACTTTATCTCCTGCGAATGTACTAAGTATGAGATACCTAACTGCTCTCATTGGTGTTATCCCTAATGTGTCTACAATGCCTCTTCATCGATGTGTCTCCCTGATATCCCCATCCTTGAACTCATCTGTCAACTTAAAAATAATAGCTCGGTTTATGAGGTCCTTGAACACAGTCACGCCCAATGCACTCACCCTCTGGCTAATCTCACGCCTTAGACACATTACAAATCGTTGCAAGTAGTCATCTAGTGTCAACAAATCTCTTGTCATAGATGATAGTCGGGAGTACCAATCGACAAACTCAGATACGGGCATGTCTCCCTTCCTCATTGCGAGAAACTCATCTCTCTTCGTACTCCTCATTGCCGGAGTGAAGAAGTTCCCAAAGAACATTCATTGAAAAGTCACCTAATTATGAACTGGGCCCTCTCTGGCATATACAGCCTGCCACCACCACTCGTCAGCAGCTCCCTCTAAGTGCATGGTTGATAACTCAATGCAATAATCCTCGTCCACACAGATTGAATAATGAGTCTTCTCCTGATTACGGAGCTACTACTCCACCTTTTCCCCATCTCTATCTCCATAGAACTTTAGAGCCTTACATTTTTCAAAGATCTTCCAAAAATGATTGAGCCTAATCACCTTGCTCTCGATCAGCAAATGGCTATCTATATTCTTTGGAGTCTCATTGGTACGGGTAGAAAGGTTGAAGCCACCATCTCTTGTAGAGCTGACGAATCTCATCCACTCGAATCCATGATACAAAATGTATATTTATTTCACGTAGATAACGATTCAAGTGTAAACGTATTATATTTTTTTGTTATATTTATATAATATATATTCAAAACTAAAATAGTAAGTCAATATAACTAATCGACTATCCCCGGTTCTTCCTAACTTAGTCTTGACTCGTGTTTTCCACTTTTCTAAGATCTCGTGATTCAAATTATTCATGTTTTCTAGTTTTCCTTTGAGTCCTAGGCATTTTCTCTAACCTAGGCTCTGATACCAAAATTGTCAGCACCCGTACTATGAACCGGTGGTCTGACCAACTCGAACCGTCTCCTAAGGTGTCTGGTCACTCTATCGACCTTAAAAGACGTTTTAGATCCACTGAATATTCATTGCCATTAATTTAAATTCAAGTGTGTGCAGAATTCGGTGAATATATAAATAAATATTGGAAAGTAAACAGGTACCTAAGTGGGGAAAACACCTGTCATATCATCAGTACTATAAATTCAAGTTGAGGAACATGTCCAAAAGTATCCCATAAGTCATACTTAAACAAAATATAAGTTTGGTATATAAAAAAGAAATATAAATACAAAAAAGATCACTCCTAGAGTGAATATCAAGGCAGTCTGAAGTCGTCGTCTCACTGGTGCGCCTTGCCCTTCAGTCGATCACTGGAGGATGGATCTGGGTTCCGAAAGCCCCCAGTAAGTGAATAACAAGGTCTTATAAAAGTTGCAGCATAACGTAATTCGACAAGAAATAATAAATTGCAGGAATTAAACATGATTCAATCCTTATCTAGGATGAACAAGCGGTTCCCATGAACCCCATATGCAAAGACCTAGCCTGAATCTCGCCGACGCGGTGGCGTTCAACATCAACGATCGGAGGAGGTCTCGTCACGCGAATTCGTGAACCCGAGCGGCACCAGCGTACTCTAACCCTGTCATAGGAAAGGTCGAAGGGTGAAAACCTCCTCCAACTACCACACTGACTGGAGGGTAGAAGATCGTCATATAGTCATCCCTCAAAGGTGCCTGACTGATCGGAGGGGGAAACTTTTCACCATCGAAGCTGCCCTATCTAATTCTCGGAGACGGCTCCTATAAGTCATTATATCTATATGCATGAAAACAGACAATCATGATGTGATGTACACCTAACTTATACGGTCATAATATTATGCGTAATAAACTTTATAAATTCCAAGTGTTCACAAACCTCGTCTGTTGCTTGTCGAAACCCGACCGCTCTTCTAGTACCTCATAGTACGTGTCGAAAGTCCCATCAGAGTGTCTTCGTCGAGCCCTAGTTTTCAAGTTTAGTGTTAGACTCAAGATTTTTGATCCCATTTGCCCGATTACTCCCACGCACGTATTCCAAGGTTATTAACCCAATTATATAATTCTTTGAATTTATCAATATACTTTAAATTTCATACACAATGCACTACCTTGATAGCTTAATTTGATGATCCAAATATTATAATTTGGTAAGTACATGTACATGAGAATTTAGATCTACTCCTTATTTTTCCGAAAAGGTATGGTGTGCACAATTCCTATTAAAAATGAGGGAGGTATCAAAGTTTTACGAACACTGCGCACATCTAAATTTCATTTTAACTAGCAAGGTTACAAATTCGATTTCTCTTAGTGTATAGCTCCAAATACCATGAGATTTTATCAAATTTTTTAACATGTCCAATAACAACATATCCAAAGCTCGCTTTAATTGGAGTTAAATTGAGTGAGTTATGTCCATCGCAATGTTAGGTCTAATTCTTGATGTTTGAACATGGTTATTTTATTCTTTTTGGATTTATTCATCTTGTTTCAACTTGGAGTCTCTTTGGGAACCCCTTGGGTGTTACTTAGATTCCATTTACATCAGTTTATACCAAGAATTTCACAATTTAACAACCTATAGCTAATTTCACCATCAAAGGACCTTAAAAGCTTATATTATTCAACTTTTTGAACATACATTTGATCCACCTAAATTTTCAGTCAAATTGGGCATAAGGTGAGTTGAATTTGAGTCTTAAACCATTTCATATCAGTCCATGAAACCCCAATTTTGAAATCATAGTTAAGTCTCCAAATTCAAGTCAAATAATTAAATCTCAAGTCACGCGAAGTTTGAATTCATGAATCTTAGTTAATGCTTGTTTAGAGGCATCAAATTTGAGTTCAAATCTAAGCACATGCATAATCTCTTTGTTATTAAACTACATCAGTCCACATTCATGCTTATTCCATTAAAATCCATGACATTGAAAGGGAAAGGAGAGAGGTTACCTTAGGATTGTTGTGGATCTAATGTTTCTCCTCTTCAAAACTGTAATTGCACTTCAATTGCTCATTGAATCCTCAATTTCCAGCAACTCATGTTCTTCCTCTCAATTTTATGGTGCTTTCATTTGCAAAAACAACAACAACAACTAAGTGTTTATTATATACCTTGTATCGACTTAAAACAATGGCCTTTAGATGTGCCTCGAGATATGAGTTTTGTGGTAAATCTACCGAAATGGATCCTACACTTCACCATTAGCAACATAATTAATTTAAGTTAATTACTTAATTAAGCTTCCAAATCAAGTTGCTTAGTTGTTAATTAGATACATGAACTTACATAAATTGACAATTGTTGCCCGTGAGTGACAAGTGTCCCATATTGCATGATTATGTCTCCAAACTAGATCTAGATCTTGGCCCTTCATCTAGATGTAATTATTAACCTCGAGACCAATCCCATGTACAACATAAAGTCCATGCATCATAGTTTCTTTTTTAATTGTTATGTGACATATATATTACATTTTACATAGGCTATGGTTTTTAATTTAAAGCATAAGCTATAAGTTGAGTTTTATTATATTCCTACCATAGGCATATTAATCAATTTTATTACACCACTTGGGCTAAATCAAACCAAGTTGGTAATAGATCGTGATACTAGCCTAAGTCATATATTTTTCGTCAAACTCATATCTCGAGGCGAAACTTGCCTTGTGTCACGTGTGTATTTATAATTATTTAATTATTTATTAAATATTACAAGCACACCAAAAATATTATTTTATTTCTTGTGGTACACTATCGTCGAGCACGGCTATGTCACCCGATCGAATCGAGTTCAGGCCTCGATTCGATCGGATCGAGCTAAGTTCGGTCTTGTTGGTGACGGAATGTCACACATTAATAGCACTATTGATGTGACAGGCGATGGTAATTGTGGATATCGATATGTTGCCTCCGGGCTTGGACTCCCTGATGTAGATGGTTAGAGTTTAATATGTAGAAGGATGTTTGATGAGGTAACGGGGTATGAAAAGTTTTGGTGGGAAGTGCTTGGAACGAGTTACTAGAAGGTGAAGACCGCCCTGCATTGTCTGGATGATTTGGTTGGGGCCTCTTTTGACGAATGGTTGATTCTTCCGGACATGGGGCTCTTAATATCAATAGCCTTTAATTTCATTCTAGTAAACCTTTCACATGATATTTGCTCGACATTTCTTCCTTTACATAATTGATGATATCACTCGCCATTTTCTTCACAGACTGCTAGCGAGTCCATCCACCGTAATGCAATGTCCAACACATGCCTATTCCGTTGTTGAAGACAAATCAAATGAGTTAATGGAAACAATTAGAACACAATTCATGTTGCCTACATCAACAAATAACCTAAAATAGTTAACATACTTCCAATAGCTTATTGTCAGTGATAGTACTGGCAATAACGTCCTCATTTTCATGACTTGGGTTCTCGATCATTGGGTGTGACACTTTCAGGAACTATGGAAGATAGTCTGGTGTAGCCAAGAACTCAAACAGCACCTTCTCGTCGTGAACTTTAAGGGTAAAAAATGCTTACGCCAATGCTCCCATTGTCTTGTTGGAACCTATACTTGACAAAGTATTTGAGTGCAAATGGGCCTCAAACTGCTTCCAATGGGCAATACATAGGGTTTGTATAAACTGCACATGGCCAAGCTATTATCTCAGAATCCTCTCTGGATGGTAGGGCTCCACCACCTCCATGTACTTTAATGTGCCACTGTAGAAGGCCATCGGATGCACAACTCCATTATCCTTGGTATTAATATAAGGGTAGTAAGTGACCTAATCAAACACAAACAAACATAATTAGTAAACATAAGCTAACTTGAACTTTTTCCAATACGATTGAGTAACTAACTCAACTCGCTTGGCCGCAACCTGTCCAATGTCCTCCTGATAGACCCTAGCTTGTCAACGTTCATCACCGTCTCGTATTTTTGAATCCATATAGAGACACGAGGTTTTACGTTGTCCATGTACTTTGCATTGGATGTGGCGAGCTCAAGTTTGAAGTGCTCATACACCCATCCGTGACAATACATACAACGTTAATTGTTGAAAAAACTCAAAACCTAATTAAAATTCTTGAAATAACTATGTACATAGATTTAGAACTATTACCTCAAGCAATGTGAGGTAGCCGACAATCTAGGAAACTTGTACTCTAGTGGTAGACCCTAAGTGACGGTACAAATACGCCAACACATTTGCACCCCATGCATACTTGCCCACGTCATCCAAATCTTTAAGAAGCTTCAACTAGGCAATAGAGACCTGAGATCCACTCTTGTTACGAAAATAGTGCAAGAGAATAGGTACAACAAGTACGCCCGGGTAATGCATTCCACGGGCGGATAAGTAGTGTCCTTCGAAGTAGCTTTAGGGGCACCACCAACTCTTCAACCAACACTTTCGCACTATAAACCCCTTGCTAATGCTCAGTTCTTACTCAACATTTTCAATGTTAACCCCAAGTAGTTTAGACACAAGCTTTATTGCATTCACGCGAGATTCCTCGGTGTACATCGCAAAGTTTTCAACTGCAACCACTTTGCCCGTCTCAAGAATCTTCAAGTGAATGCTCACATCCTCAAAGGAGATTGACATTTCATTGAATGGTAAGTGAAAAATGTTCGTCTCCAGTAGCCACCGCTCTACAAAGGCATATATGACTTCCTTTTTTGCCTTACAATATGAGTAATATATCAGCGGAGTCAACTCGAACTATTGGATAATCCTCTGAAGGTCCTCGATGTCAGGGTGACACGACTACCAATCTCATTCTTGGATCTGAGCACTGTGATTGATACACTTGAGTAACGGGCGATCCTACAACAACAAAAAACATTTAATCAGTTACATGAAAACTATAAGTTTTTAAGTGTTTTGTTCAATGAAACTTTAAATACCTCATTGCTCCAAATCGTTAAGGTGACATGATCTTTAAAACTCTTCAGTAATGATCCATCTAAAGGACAACCGGGGAAGGAGCACATTGTTGCTCTTACTCTTATGACTCCCCTTCATTAATTACGGCTACCTCCACCACTAGTATTCCTACCCAAATTGCGATGCCCACGATAAAATAATTAGTGGTGTATGCTGACGACAATGTAAGTCTCAGTGTAAGTCTCGGTAGTATGTAACCGAGACTTTGTGTAATGACATTTAAACCTAACTCTCGGCTATGGTTAGTCGAGAATACTAACATATTCTCTGACCTATGTGGCCGAGAAACACGGGTTTGCAAATTACAAACCCTAGAAGCTGAACTACACAAAACAAACAAATATCGAACCATAATCTATCAAAATTGAGTTTATACATACCTACAATCTGTCGAATTAACGCCTCCTATGAGATTGGAGCCCTAAGACCGAGCCTTAAAACGGAGCTGAACTTCAACAACTCGAAAAACCTTCAAATTGGAAGAACACCACCTTTTGAATGGACAAAAAACAGAGGAGAAACGAAAAGAAATGGAGCTTGCCTTTGCCAAGGATTGAGAGAGAGTCTAGGGTTCCAAAAGAAAACCAAATTTCTCTTTCTTCGTTTTATCAAATTGGTGGTGGGGTCCATTTAGTGGCAATTTTGGGAATTCAGTCCAATTTTTTTGGTACCCTTGGTAAACCACTTGGCACCCTCAACATTGGTATGCTCTTCACTAATAGGTAGCGGCGCTAAAAAAATCAACAGTTATTTTTGCAAGTGTTTTAATTTTAGTGTTTTCTTAAGTCTAAAAAGCATATGGATCCTTAACTCGAGAACGTAAATAATCCTATTACAATCATGAAAAAAAAAATCCTATTACAACATTTCAATGATTGAAATGGAATACATACTACATTACATACCAAAGCTCGAAACTATCCTAATTAAAATATAGTATATATAAAGTATCATTTGATACTTGAACTTTCAAGCTTTTGTTGATTTGATCATCAAACTTTCATTTGTTCACTTTTGGTAATTGAACTTTAATTTCTACATACTTTTGATCATTTTGTTAGTTTTGGAGAACAACGATTGCTAATAAAACACTTCAAAAGCATTTTATGGGCGGTTCGCAACTGATTCATCAACCCAAAAAATCGATTATGAATTGTTTCATTAGTGACTGTTACTCTCCAAACTTAACAAAAGACCAAAAGTAGAGATAAATGAAAATTCTATAACAAAAAATGAATTGATGAAAGTTTGATACCAAATCAAGAAAAATGTGAAAGTTTAGGGACAAAATAATACTATTTACCTTAATAATAGGGATGATTACCACGTTAAAGGAAAAAGTACCTTAATTTGATAAAACATCCGTTGGAGGAGATAAAACTTAAAATACATTCACAAACAAAACATAGAACAATATATATATTTATATGTATCTTCTACCATGGTGATTGGGAAAAATCATCATGAATGAAAAATAAATAAACAATGCCAACAAGAATATAATATCTTATTGACAATAATCTGTTAAACTAGAGGAATAAGCAACGACTTCAAAACATGTATCTATTCTACTTTCTTAAAGGATATTTTTGTTCTCACTTCTGCAAAAGTCGGCAAAAATCTTAAAAAACACGATGAAGACCCTGTTTGCACTTGCAGAAGTGAAAACTGATCTAGAGCTTTTGCCGTGATTTTCTTATGTGTCTTTCTTCCTTTCATGTCAATCTTTTTATAAGAACTCTAGTCAAATGAGTTGGAGAAGAGAGTGGGATAGTGGGCAGTATCAACTATTTTGTCAATTGAAACTGTCCCACTATCTCTTGTTGAGTGAGTTCATTAAATGCCCATTTTATTGTTTAATGGGTCTACTAACCACCTGGTTAGCCACCTACTCACACGCACGCTAAGTGTGAAAATTGAGATGTGCAGAAAATGCTAACTTTTTATTGTTCGTAGAGATGTTTTATACATGACTTTTACAAACGTAAAGACTAGATAACAATGAATTAGATTACAACATATCCCATAAATATCTATATATTTATATCCTAACTAATCAGTAGCTAAGATGTGAACTACTAACGTGACTGACTAGGAGACTTATCCAATGCTCCCCCTTAAGCTATGTGTGGATATTTGCAACACCTAGCTTGCCCAACAAAAATTCAAATTGGCCTTTTTCCTAATGCCTTTGTAAAAAGATCGGCTAGTTGATCCTTAGTCCGTATCTTTTGCGGAAGAATATCTTGTGACTGAACTCGTTTACGAACAAAATAACAATCCATCTCCACATGCTTTGTGCGCTCATGATATACCGGGTTGGCGGCGATGTGCAAAGCTACTTGATTATCACAAAACAAAGTTGTCGGCTTGCTTTGAGGAACGCCCAACTCATGTAACAACCATCGTAACCAAATAATTTCACTGACAGTTGTTTCCATAGCTCAATATTCTGCTTCCGCTATTGATCGAGCTAGTTTCTTGGTTCTCCAAGAAATTGGCGTCATGCCTAGTTTTATGAAGTAACCAGTAGTTGACCTTCTTGACATAAGGCAACCACCCCAATCAGCATCACAATATGTCATAAGTGTTGGGGTTACTCAACAAGAAAGTAACCCCTTCAACTCGAGAGACGAGATGAATAAAATCCACTAAGCCACGAACAATGCACCAAATCAATCACACCACAAAGAACACAAAATTTAACGTGGAAAACCCTCCAAATCGAGAGGAAAAACCACGGGCCAAACTCCGAATAAATCCACTATATGAATAAAGAGTACAAGAATCTCAATTGAGGAAAATACAATATAACTCCTTCAAAGAACTTAAATGGTCACACCAAGATCTTGAAGAACTCCACCCTCAAATTGTACCCTTTCTTGATCACCAAGAAACCACCAAAGACTTCGCCGCGAGTCTTCAGATTCAAGATCTTGATGTATCTTCAATGTAGAGAAAATCGTTGTTGCATTCACCGCCTTAAAACGCACAATCTAGAAGAGAGAAAGAAAATTACCAAAAAACACAAAAGCTGGCTGATTAGAAGAAATCCCCCAATTCGTTAATTCACTCCAATTTTCTTTCCTATTTTTCTCTCCAAGATTCCTATTCCACAACCAATTCGTTGCTTTATGTGTTGGACTTTTCCATTTTGTGTGGGGCCCACACAAAAACCAACAATCTCCCCCTCCAACACATGGGGAGATCTCAATCATATTTGATGCTCAATAACAACTCGCCCCACCAACTTGGTGCGCAGATCGATGCTTCTCACGAGTCACCACCTTCGTCAACATATCAGTGGATTCTTATCGTGTGAATCTTCTTCGACTCATCTTCACAACAGGGGAAAAAATCTCATCAAAGTCAATTCCTTTCTTCTGATTGAACCCCTTCACTACCAAACGAGCTTTATGTTTTACTAGCTTATCTTCATCTGTCTTCAACTTGTACACCCATTTATTCTTCAAAGGTTTTCTACCTTTTGGAAGTTCCACCAGCTCATAAGTATTGTTCTTCTTCAAAGAACTCATCTCCTCCTGCATTGCTTTCATCCATTGAGCTTTGTCTTTGTGAATCGAACTTCCCTGGAAGCTCTCTGGCTCCCCCTCTTCGTAATTGTAACATAATTAGAACCTGGGGTACCTAGTAGAAGGAAGCAACCCTCTCTCGGACCTTCTAAGTGAAGGTTCAACTAAAGTCGTTGGTGGAGGAGTTTCCTCCCCCGCTCAGCATCATCAACTGGTTCTCGCACATCAACCCCATGTTCTTCAAATGAGTCTCCCTCATGTGTGGCATCAGTAATGGAAGAAGACTCCAATCCAAAAACATCATCATCATCAACTATGATTTTCTTTGATGTCTTCAAATCGCTATGGTCTCATATTCATGAAAGGCCACATCCCTGGACTCGACAATCTTTTTCTTCTCTGGATCCCATAACCTATAACCAAACTCGCATCTCCAAATCCCAAGAGGATACACGGAACAATTCTATCATCAAGTTTCGTCTCTCTGCTCCTTAGGCACATGCATAAATGTCTTACATCCAAACACCTTCAAGTGAGAGTAAGTAACATCTTTCCCTGACCAAACTCTCTCTCGGAACATCAAACTCCAATGGTGCTTGAAGGAGAGCGATTCATCAAGTAGCAAGCGATCGAGAGCCTCACCCTAAAACGACTTGGGCAACTTAGCCATTTTTAACATACATCCGACTTTATCAAGGATGGTTCTGTTTGTTCTTTCAAAGAACACCATTATGTTGATGAGTACCGGAACAGATCTTCTCATGTCCGATTCCTTGTTCGAGCAATAATTCTCGAACTCCTTTGAAGTGTATTCTCCCCCCGTTATCACTACGAAGGCACTTCAAAGATACGCCTTTTTCTCGTTCCACCATCATATGAAACTTCTTGAGGTACTCAAGAACCTGACATTTTGTTCTCAACACAAACACCCAAACCTTCCGTGAAGCATCATCAATAAAAGTAACAAAGTATCGCCACCTCCCATAGTTTCCACATCAATGGGACCACAAACATCGAGTATACTAGCTCAGTAAATTTCTTTTTCTTTCGATGATGAAGAAAAAGAAACTCTATGTTGCTTACCGAATAAGCAATCATCACAAAGGTTCAAATATTTACCTTTGGCAAAGGGAATGTGAGACTTCTTTGCCAACACATGCAACCCTTTCTCACTCAAGTGACCTAGCCGCCTATGCCACGGATCCGGTGAAGAATCATCTTCAATTGCGTTCTGAGTCACCTCTCGACGGCCTTCAATTGAGTCTTGTAAAGTGTATAGCTCAATTTCTCCTCTAGCAACAACAATTGAGCCTTTGGTGAGTTTCCACTCCTTGCCCCCAAAGATGTTGTAGTAACCATCTAGGTCCAAAGCATGAGTAGAAATCAAATTCGCACGCAGATCCGAACATGTCGCACATCTTTCGAATTACCGCGCAACCCATATTTGTCCGCACAAAGACATCTCCAATGCCAACTATATCTCGCAAAACTGTTGTTCCCCATCTTTGCCTTACCAAAATTCCCCTGCTCGATAAACAGAGAAGAAATCCTTCCTCGGAGTAGCATGGAAGGATTTGCGGAATCAACAACCCATTCACTATCTCGTATTAGTGACATGACCTTGATCCTCAACTAAAGAAAGCACAACCAAGTCTTCAATTGCATCCGATATAGCGGCCGTAGTAGTATTCGATCATTCGCTTTATTTTGATTTTTCTCATCATTATGTTCTCTTTTCCACACTCTACAATTTTTCTTTATGTGTCCTTCCTTGCCACTATGATAACAAGAGAATTTTCCTTTTCCTTGAGACTTGCCTCTAGATTTACTCCGCCCCCTCGGACCTCTAGACCGACTTACGCCTCTATGTTCGCAATAAAGAGTAACAAGAGCTTGTGAAGTTTCAATGCCTTTATCCTTTCTCCTAGTCTCCTCGTCAAAGAGACTATCCCGCACTATGGATGAAGACAAGACACCGCCTGGAACATAATTACTTAGAGACACCACCAAGGTTTCCCGACCTTTTCTCGACAACGAGCTCAAGAGTAAAAGTGCTTGTAACTCATCCTCAAGCACAATCTTCATAGCACTTAATTGATTGATCAATGCTTCGAAATCATTCAAGTGCTCTATCATCGACCGCCCATCTTTGTACTTCATATTAACAAGCCTTCTAATTAGAGAAGCATTGTTCTCGAGCCCCCTTCCTCTCACACATATTTCGCAATTTTCTCCACAACTCCTGTGCATCAACTTCTTTGCCGACATGGTGATAAATACCGAGATCGATCCACTTTCGAATAGTCCCGTAGTTTTTCTGCAACTTCCTCCAATTAACATCATATATTTTCTCTCGGCTTGTTTTGTCCAAATTCAATTGGATCAAATAAATCCTTGCAATAAAGATGATCTTCCATCATCGGTTGCCAAATTGAATAATTCGTAGCCGTCAACTTGACCATATTGCTTGATTTATCATCATCATCCACCATCTTGATTCCCACAAAGATTCCCGGAACACGAACTAACTGCGGCTCTGATACCACTTGTGGGGTTACTCAACAAGAAAGTAACCCCTTCAACTCGAGAGACAGATGAATAAAATCCACTAAGCCATGAACAATGCACCAAATCAATCACACCACAAAGAACACAAGATTTAACGTGGAAAACCCTCCAAATCAGAGGGAAAAACCACGGCCAAACTCCGAATAAATCCACTATATGAATAAAGAGTACAAGAATCTCAATTGAGGAAAATACAATATAACTCCTTCAAAGAACTTAAATGGTCACACCAAGATCTTGAAGAACTCCACCCTCAAATTGTACCCTTTCTTGATCACCAAGAAACCACCAAAGACTTCGCCGCGAGTCTTCGATTCAAGATCTTGATGTATCTTCAATGTAGAGAAAATTGTTGTTGCATTCACCGCCTTGAACGCACAATCTAGAAGAGAGATGGAAAATTACCAAAAAACACAAAAGCTGGTGATTAGAAGAAATCCCCCAATTCGTTAATTCACTCCAATTTTCTTTCCTATTTTTCTCTCCAAGATTCCTATTCCACAACCAATTCGTTGCTTTATGTGTTGGACTTTTCCATTTTGTGTGGGGCCCACACAAAAACCAACAATAAGTGATAAATCTCCATTTGTCGGCAATAAAATACCTTGGCAGGTGCTTGATTTGAAGTATCGAAGAACTCGATTAGCCATCGAACAAATTCAAACACTAACAAAGTGGATCAATGATCGAATGATCAGTTGATCAATGTAACAAGACACATTGAAACAAATTGAATCAATGAAGAACAGAGAAGAACTTCACAATCTCTTTCATTACACATACACCGAAGATTACATTGTATATTACTTATATACTAATCAAGAAGGTGTACATAACACACCTCTCGTTGTAATCGCCTAATGTAAGCTAACATAAACCCGTGATATACTATACTAGATTATATGATTCAATACATATATGCCAGATTACATAAACAACTACAGAATATATAAACAAACTTCATGAGATATTTACATAACTCTACATCCCTCCTCAAGATGGAAGTCTATGCCACCACATAGACCCATCTTGGACAATAAATCAAAGAACAAAGTGCTTTGGTAATGACTTGGTAAATAAATCACCAACCGTAATCGAGTAGAAACATATTGAGGAAGAACAAAACCACACTTGAACCGATGTCTAACCAGGTGACAATCAATCTCCAAATGCTTAGTGCGTTCATGAAAAATAGGGTTGGCGAGAAAGATGTATCGCAGCTTGATTGTCACACCAAATAGGGATTGGAAGAAGCAAGTAGGAACACCTAAGTCCTTGAGGATATAAGAAATCCACAACAATTCACAAACCGTGGAAGATAAACTTCGATATTCAATTTTCAGAAGACTTGATACGATAGAGCTGTTTCTTAGTTTTCCAAGAGATCAAAGAGGATCCCATGAACACACAATAACCAAGAAGAGACTTTCGAGAAAGAGGTAAGCGCCCCAATCGAATCACAAGAAGCAATAACAGAAAGATTCATCCGAACAGGAAAACAAACCTGTGAAGGAGTACCTTAAGGTACCGTAGAACATGAAGTGCACCGACCAATGTTGCTGTAGGAGCTTGAACAAACCGACTTAACCTGCTTGTGTGTGGCGTAAGTGACGTCGGGACGAGTGAAACCCAGTAAAGAAGACGACCAATGAGTTGTGCGTATCTATCAACTTCAATGAACAAAGGGAGTCAAGATCATTGAACTTGCGATCCACGAGGAAGTGGAGTAGAAATTGGTTTGGCCATAGTAAGACCCGCATCGTAAGCAAATCAAGAACATATTTGCGTTGATGAACATAAAGACTCGATGAAGATCGAACCAATTCCAAACCCAAGAAATAACGTGCTTGACCAAGATCCTTGATGGTGAACAAATTGTGTAAGAATGTCTTGACTTGAGTAATTAACTCAAGTGAAGTACCAGTAATAAGAACATCATCAACATATACCAACAAAACCAAAAACTGATCATCATTTGTGTAAGTAAACAAGCAAGGATCATGAGCAGATCGATGAAACCAAAAGTTTAGTTTAGAAGTAAACTCATGATTCCATGTTGTCGAGAAGCTTGCTTCAAACCATACAAGGATCTTTGAAGTTTGCAGACTTGATTAGATGAAGCCAAACTGTAACCATCAGGAGGCTTCATGTAAACATCTTCATCAATATATCCATGTAAGAAGGCATTGTTAACATCCAACTGATGTAAAGGCCAATCTCGAGCAGCTGCTAAGGATAAAACAATCCTAACAGTGACATTCTTGGCAACAGGAGAGAAAGAATCAGTGTAATCAACACCTTCAATTTGGTTAAACCCCTTTGCAACCAAACGAGCCTTACACCTATCCAAGGAACCATCAGGATGAAGCTTAACCTTGTAAACCCACTTAGAACCAATGGCCTTTTTACCAGGTGGAAGGGTAGTAAGACTCCAAGTACCATTGGTTTCCAAAGCCTGTAATTCCTTATTCATTGCTTCAACCCAAACAGGATCATGTTGAGCTTGAGTATAACAAGTAGGCTCCTTAATGTTTGAGACAGCAGCTAAGAAGCACTTGTAATCAGCAGTAATGTGGGGAGAATGAATAAAAGGAAACGTAGGAGGAGTACCAGCAGACAGAGGAATTTCTGCAGGAGTAAAATCACATGTATGAACATTGTTCAAAACAAAATCATTCATCCAAAGAGGTTTGTGAACAAAGACGATGACTTTTGCTAGTAACAACCGCAAGTAGGAGGCGGGACAACTCGCAGTAAACCATCATTAGTATGAGGAACTAATGTATCATTGATAGGCATAGAAGAAACAACGTCAGGAACATCAAGAGATGCTTCAACAGGTAATTCCTCAGAGTAAGGCACAATAGCAGATGTAGGAACAACATTTTGAGAAGGCAAAGCAAAGAGTGGAGTATTTCTCAAGTAATCGAGTTATCATCACAAGAGATAGGCATATGACACTTTGAATTTGAAGTATCTTTGTGAAATGGAAACCGATTTTCAAAGAAAATCACATCTCTTTAAACAAAACAACTATGGGTGGCCATATTGTACAATCGATATGCCTTTTGACCAGGGGAATAACCAAGAAAGATACACTTAATTGCTCGTGAATCTAACTTGGTTTTGCTTGGTGAAACATTGGTAGCAAAACATAAACATCCAAATGTCTTCAAGGATGAATAACTTGGTAACCTTCCAAATAAAAGATGGTAAGGAGACTTCCATTTCAAAGAATCGAGAAGGTAATCTGTTAATGATGTAAGTGGCGTAAGAATAGCATCACCCGTAATTTTGTGGACAAATGAGATTGAAAAATCAAGGCTCTTGTAACTTGCAACAAATGTCGATGTTTTCTTTCAACTACACCATTTTTTGAGGTGTATATGGTGTGGATCTTTGATGAACAATTCCTGCACAGAGAATAAAGCATGACAATCTTTATTACAAAACTCAGTACCATTATCAGTCCTAATGGTTTGAACTGAAGCCTTGAAATGATTTTGAATGAATGCTATGAACTGTTTGATGAAGTTGCCTGTCAAGGACTTATGTTTCATCAAAAATGTCCATGTGAATCGACTAAAATCATCCACAATTGTCAAGAAATAATGAGCTCCTTGGATAGAAGACTGCTTATATGGTCCCCAAACATCCATATGCAACAACTGAAAAGGATAAGAAGTCTGAATAGAACTCAATGGAAAAACCATTCTGCACTGTTTGGACATTTGACAAACATCACAAGGTACATTGTATCTTTCATTTAAAGGACTGTTAAGTAACAAATCAAGGTGTTTTGTTACATTAACAGAGGGGTGCCCCAAACGACAGTGCCATGAAAAACTACCAGTAGCATTATTACAGCAGGCTAGTGACAATTCAGAGTAGGAGACACAAATGAAGCAATGACATCTTTATTGAAAGAACTGGAATCCAAAGATGTAGAGACCTCCAATCATCCTTCCCATGCCTAGAACTTGAGAATTCTCAATGTTCGTATGGCACAAAACGATTGATAAAACTCAACCGTCGTTTAGTAGAGGAGAGTAATTTACTAACCGACAAGAGATTATACTTGAATGAGTTTATATGTAAACAAGAAGAAAGAACCAAGTCTGAACTCAGCTGCACATCTCCAATGTAATTAACTTCTTTAGTATGTCCATCAGGCAAACAAACCATAACAGGTTTAGCTAAAATAGTAACATTAGCAAGCAAATCATAGCTAACACACATATGATTTGTTGCTCCACTATCCACAATCCAAGCATCGAATTAAAGGAATAATGAGAATTAGAAAGCCTTTTATATATGAGCTACCTGTAAAATCGGATATATTTGAATTCACATGAGTTGAAGAATTCCTTGATTGAACCAGACTTTCCTTTCATGAAATTCTCAATTCCTTGCTGTATCATTGCTGCAATGTTAGTTTGAAAATCTTCAAACTGAAGAGGTCCTGCATCATGTATATCCAGAGGTGACTCCATCAAATTTACAAAAGATTTTGAACCGTTTGTCATCTCGCTTCTTGTCGAGTTCTTTCTTATACCAACTGAATCCCATGAAGTTTGAAACAGTCTCTTTTGTGTGCCTTTTTGCCTTACAATGATCACAAAACAAATCATCTTTATTGACAAATTTCTTGTGATTTCCTTTACCAAAGAAACCTATGACTATTGATCGAACCAGATGAACCCGAATTCACCTTGTTAGTTTTCATCATCATGGTCGTATCTATCACAGGGAATAGCCAACATGTACCTCCTTTTGCTTTTCAACTCTAAGAATCATAGAGTAAGCTTTGTTTATATTTGGCAATGGATCCATCACCAATATCTGATTACGAATATGATCATACATATCATGTAATCCCATCAGAAATTGCATCAGCCTATCATTAGACTCCGTAATCACCTAATGTTGTCAAGCTCCACACTCACACATTGTGTAAATGAACTAAACAGTTCAGTTCATCCCAAAGCTTCTTAAGTTTTGTATAATCGTGAAACCGACAGATCTCCTTGACTTATAGAAGCAATATCTCTTTTTAATTGATATAAGAGAGGTCCATTACATTCTCCAAACCTTTCTTTCAATTCATTCCACAAATCAAAAGAAGAAGTTGTATAAAGGAATGCTTCAACAATATCTTTTGAAATAGAATTCAAGATCCAAGAAGTTACCATATAATCCACTTTGATCCATCGATCCAAGTTAGGATCAGTGGAATCTGGCTTTGCATATCTTCCATCAATGAAACCAATTTTCGTTTTTGCACCTAAAGCAATCATCATAGCTCGACTCCAAGACAAGTAATTTGAACCAGTAAGAGTATTGGAGACAAGTACCATACCAGGATGATCAGATCCTTGAAGGAAATAAGGACTTTCACCTCCAAGATCGCCTGCATCAGGAGCTCTTCCTGCTCCATTTCGAATTGAAGAACTTGAAGAACCATGAATGGATGCCATGATCAGACAATCAATTCAACTAAAAACAACACAGATCAAGAGCAATAGAACCTGCTTTGATACCATGAACAAATTCAAACACTAACAGTGGATCAATGATCAGAATGATCAGTTGATCAATGTAACAGTACACATTGAAACAAATTGAATCAATGAAGAACAGAGAAGAACTTCACAATCTCTTTCATTACACATACACCGAAGATTACATTGTATATTACTTATATACTAATCAAGAAGGTGTACATAACACACCTCTGTTGTAACCGCCTAATGTAAGCTAACATAAACCCGTGATATACTATACCAGATTACATGATTCAATACATATATGCCGATTACATAAACAACTACCGAATATATAAAACTACATGAGATATTTACATAACTCTACATGTACCACATGCACATGCTCTTCCTTCGGGTTCCCCACAAATTGACTCAAAAGATTAACTGCATAATATATGTCAGGTCTAGTGATTGTTAAATATAATAATCGTCCAACCAACCTTCGAAAATGACTTGCATCTACTGGCCTTTCTTCAATATTGGTTGTCAACTTTAAGTTTTGTTCAACGAGAAATGAGCATGGACGACATGCTTGCAGACCACTTTCTTCAAGGATGTCCAAAGTATATTTACGTTGGCTCAAAAAGATTCCAGCCGAAGACCGACTCACTCCAATGCCCAAAAAATATTGTAAAGGACCCAAGTCTTTGATGCTGAATTTATCGTTGAGATAAGTCTTCACTTGCTTGATTTTATCAAGATCATTAATTCCCGGCTAATACCACATCATCAACATAGATAAGTGTTAAAATCAAAGACTCCTTGTAATTGTAAATAAATAATGAAAGATCTAATTTGGATTGATGAAAATCAATGGCAAGGTAAATTTATGACACCAATTTCGCGAGGCCTGACGTAATCAATATAGTGATTTCTTGAGGTGACAACTCTGGTCTCCCCCTGTTTTGTAAAGAGGGCCGCTAAGGGCACCCCACCAATTCATGAAGGCACCCTGTTATTGAGGGCACAAAACAAATTTCCAAGGGCACCCAAAATTACACATGAAATCCCGAAAATACCCCTCCCGCACAAACACGAAAAAACTCGCCGCACCCCACCACCCCCTCCACCACCTTCACCGATCTTGACTCCAAATCGTGAGCCGATTTCGATTCCAAGACTATTGCACCCCACCACGCGCTCCACCATCTTCGGTTTACGCTTTTATGCGATTCGTAGGGTCGTGGTGTGAGCCGATTTCGTCTCCAAGTTAGGGTTCGGTTGAAGTTCGTCGGACACACCTTATTTAGTGTAATTAAGTTACATTTGGTAGAGTAGTTGTGATTTACAAGTGGTGGTGGTTTGTTCAATAGTTTAAAAACACCCCTTCATGGTTCTCGCCACACAAAGCCGAGATCGTGCTAACTTTTTCGCCAAGCATGGCCGAGAGGAAGCTACATTTTGGGAAGTCGCAGCCTCGCCACAAAGGACGGAAAGTCTCACAAGTTGTCTCGGTTACGCATGGCCGATAGTACTCTAGTTCTCTCGCCGAGACTTGACGAGAGCAAGGCGAATTGAAGTGGTCAACCTATATCGGTGGTGCACAACCGAAACCTTTCAATCGAGACGCGGTTGGACACCGCCGATATATATGAACAATTGTCTGGTCATGGGTGACCGAAAACATGGGCTAGTTCACGAACCGCTTGACCGAGACATCGAAATGGATGAAATTGAACATTATTTTTCGTAAATTTTTTGTTGGGTTCTGTTCCATGCGCTTATATGTTGTAATTTTTTCAGTATGGCTCGTCCAAGGCACGGGTGAATAGGGAGGATATTAAAGGAAAGATGATGATACTTAGTATCGTGGTCACTAGGTGATATTATGAAATACCAAGGAACATTAGAGAGATAATAAAAAGACTCGATGATTAAAACCGCAAAGAACACAATCATAAGCAATGGAAATGTAGTCATACATCATAAGCGTCATGAGGAATCGCTTTAGTAAAAGCAAAGCCACTTCAAAAAGCAAAATATATAATAATTACAACCAGACAAAAGTAAACAAGTGAAAGCAAATAGTAACTACTTCTTTACATAATAAGAGACCAAAAGCAAAAGCACACGGCGACATGGGTTCTGATGGCTAGACACGTCTAGAAAGCATGAGCTTGATGTGAAGATGGCATGGGCCGATTAGTCGCTAGGTCCTTAGTAACGGATAATGCAATGTGATGAGGCGGGGGAAAAATAGAGAAATTCCCGGAGAGCATCATACACATAATCAGGGAACCGCGTCATAGTCGGAAAATGAATATACACACGGATAATGGGACATCCCAATAAATACCATAAGCCAAATAGAAGACAAATATCATCTTGTGTCCACACATGGCCGATATGATATGTGAAAATGTTGAGGGAATGCCGCCTTGGAGGAGGATTCCAATAATCTCAACGCCATTGTTGAATAATTCTTGACAAATGAACTCTACCAAAGGATGATGAATGGCAAGATTCATGGTAACCGTAGGAGACTCTTAGTATCGTGGTCACAAATCGCATCGTAAAGATTTTGAATGTTATCATCGAAACAGATCTGGTAGATGACGAACATTTAGAAGCGATCCGTTTAAATTCAACCAAAATGTACAAAGACAAACACGAAAAGACCAAAAAAAAAAAAGGTTCTCGGTTTTACATATCCGAAAGTTTCTTCTAAGTCTCGCTCACAAACGACCGAGAGTTACCGAGTATTATCGGTTTTACCAATCCGTGACCGACGTACACCTATCTCGGTCTTCTATGACCGAGATATCACCATAAATCTCGGTCCTGCGAGGCCGATACAATCGCGCACATCCACCGAAACTTCGGATAACCGCAAAAAAACACAAAAAATTTGCAAAATTTCCGTGAGTTCGACCTCTCTCTGCACGATAAAGACAATCCTACATTATATAGTGGAAACAAGTTCGGATTTGAAGAAACTACCAAACCCTACGTTGACAAACAAATCATCATTTTCACATTTATACCCAACTAAACAGTTCTAAAAAACCCGAATATGGTTGTCAAACATTGTTACTCATTCGTTCGGACGAGCAAGAATCGATCGCCTCTTCGCCAAACGCATAATGTGTTTGTGGCTTTGTAGTTCAAGCTTCTTTGGTGGGGTGCCCTAACTCCTTGTCAAAATGGTTTGTGGGGTTTGAACCATTATATATATACAGGGGCAAAATGGTCT
Organism: Stephania cephalantha; assembly: GCA_039657325.1. NCBI lineage: Eukaryota > Viridiplantae > Streptophyta > Magnoliopsida > Ranunculales > Menispermaceae > Stephania > Stephania cephalantha. The sequence goes on along the minus strand of CM077567.1, from coordinate 15,960,825 downwards.
TTTCCATTTTTGTCGAATTTTTACAAATAAGTTGGGTGCCTTCATGAATTGGTGGGGTGCCCTTAGCGGCCCTCTTTGTAAAGCCTTCGGAATTTTCATGCACACTTCTTCATCTAGATCACCATGTAGGAAAGCATTGTTGACATCTAGTTGATGTAGATGTCATTATCGAGTTGCGGCAATAGCGAGCACACATCTAATCGTAACTAACTTTGTAACTGGCTTATAAAATCAATGCCCTCTACTTGGGTAAATCCTTTGGCAACCAAACGGATAAATTTTTGTGGCTTACGTGGACATCCCACGTGAATCGTACTTACACGAATAACGCATTTTCAAAAAACTTGTAAGTGATTCTACTGCGACTGTTCCGTGGACCCATCACATGTTGATTAGGTGAGTCATGTGCAATGGGTATGGAATCTTGAGTTACAGGTGATGAACTCTCTTGAAGATATGATGTCATACTTGTGTTTGATGTGCTCTCCCGGTACGACAACTACTTCTTGTGATGATTGAGAGATTTGCTCAACTGGCGATCTTTACGACATGCTTTGTGGATTGATGTGTATCTATCTCGTCATCATCACTTGGAGGTTGCTGACGTGAAGTAGTGTAAGCGGAGTTTTTTCAAAAGTAGGGTAGATTTACATTTTAATTCACAAAATAGGGAGATTTTTTTTTATTAATCGAAATAGGCAATAACGCCTTTTCAAAATGCGTTATTGTGTGGTTGGTTTGGTTGGCGCGACGTGGCGGTGACGTGGCGTGGGTTTGTACCAGATAGCGCCTTTTGAAAATGCGCTATTCGTACATGTGGCCGCCACGTCACCGCCACCTCACCGTGGATAGCCACGTGTATAGATAGCGCCTTTTGAAAAGGCGATATCTGTACAAACCCACGCCACGTCGGCGCCACGTCAGCGCCACCTCACAAATAATAATTAAAATAATTAAAATTATGGAAAAATTAAACTGATTTATATAAACTGTAAATTACAGAAAATAGATTAAAATAGATAAAAATTATGAAAAAATTTTGAAAAATTCTCGAAAAATATGAAAAATAGGGAAAGCTAGAAAAAAATGAGTTCGAGGCTTTTCGGGCGTTTGGCACCCCGGTATAATTCGATGGAAAAATTAAACTGATTTATATAAACTGTAAATTACAGAAAATAGATTAAAATAGATAAAAATTATGAAAAAATTCTGAAAAATTCTCGAAAAATATGAAAAATAGGGAAAGCTAGAAAAAAATGAGTTCGAGGCTTTTCGGGCGTTTGGCACCCCGGTATAATTCGAAAAAGGGTGCTAAAAACTTAAATGGACACCAGGGACGTAGGTGTCGTAGGTGTCGGGTGCGCAAATCGCAAATCGGCGTGAGCGGGACGTCTTGATGACGAATTACGAATTTCGAGGTAAGTAAACCGCTTAGAAATGAGTTTTCCTATTTTTCATATTTTTCAAGATTTTTTCCGAATTTTTCCATAATTTTTTATCTATTTTAATCTATTTTCTCGTAATTTACGTTTATATAAATCGTTTAATTTAATTTAATTTTAATTATTATTTTATTAATGGGGGTGGATGTGCCCACGCCGACATGACACATGGATAGCCAACTCACCGCCACCTCACAAACTTCAAAAATAGCCAATATTGGAAATTTGTGAGGTGGAGGTGAGGTGGCGATGAGGTTGTATGGATAGCGCCTTTTGAAAACGCTATCCATACAACTCTCACCTCACCTCGCCACCTCACCTATACGCCCACGTGGCCGGGACACATGGATAGCGCCTTTTCAAAAGGCTATCCATGTGTCCACGTCGCAAAAAAAAGTGGGCGATGTCGCGCCACGTGGCGCCACATCAAGCAATAACGCCTTCCGAGAAGGCGTTATTGCTTAGTGTGGGGAAAAAAAAAACAAACCCCCGTACTTACCTCTTTTAAAGTAAAAAATGTTGTACTTTGGTAAATTTTTCAGTGTAACTAGGAACAATTTCCTCGTGCAATTTAAAAGGAAAAATGTCTTTAATAAATGTGACATCTCTAGATGTGTACATGCACTAATCATGCACACTAAATAACGTTTAACCCTTTTGGCCATTTGGATAACCCATGAATATACATGGTTTGCCCCTCTCATCGAATTTATCTCAATGTTTGTTGTGCATGAAGGCTAGGCAACCAAAGACTTTTAGGTTGTTGTAATTTGGTTTCTGGCCCATCAATAATTTATAGGGTGTGTTATTTCTTATAACTTTTGATGGTAATCTATTTATCAATTATTACCATCTCCAATATCTACACATTCACCCCAAAATGCTATTGGTAATCCTGCCTGAAACCTTAAAGCTCGTGCCATCTCCAATATGTGTCTATGCTTTCTCTCTACCACGCCATTTTGTTGTGGTGTGCAGGGACAAGTTGTTTGCAAGAAAATGCCATGATCTTGATAAGAATTTGACATAACTTGAGATTGAAAGTCAAGTCCATTATTTGTCCTTATCTGTTTGACTTTGCTCCCTAATTGAGTTAATTCTATCATCTTGTAGAACATAGGTATGAAGTGCTTCACTTCTGACTTGTGTTTCATTAAATATACCCATGTACCTCTACTATAATCATCAATTATAGAAAGAAAATAACGAGCACCGGACAATGATAAAGTGCGATAAGGGCCCCATATATCGCAATGAATTAAATCAAAACAAGAACGTGTCATAATTTCAGTTGAAGAAAATGGTTTTCTAGTTTGTTTAGCTCTCAAACATGAATCACAAACTAACGTACTGTAATTATTACATGTTAATTGCAGGCTGTGAAGCTTCTCTGGTGAAGGATGACCCAGTCTTTTATGCCAGAGTCAGGTACGGTGATGTCTTTAACTGCCATTGCCATACCACCCCCTTTTGGTTCTAAATAATAGAGACCCCTGCAGTTCTTACCCACTCCAATCAGGTTCCTCGAATGTAAGTCCTGCAACACACAAAAGTCGAGAAAGAATATTAGAACACAATTATTATCTTTAGTCAACTTGCTAACACAAAGCAAATTGCACTTGAAGTCAGGAATCTCAAGAACATTTTTAATTCTTGTTCCATTAAGAAGTGTCATATCTCCTATTCCTTTCACAGGAATAGTTTCACCATTAGGGATCTTAATCGGTGGGCTGTAGACATTGAACTTCGTGTCTAGTTCATTACCATTACATGTTATATGCTTTGTTGCGCTGGAATCCATCACCCAAGGCTGAAAGAAATTGATCTTACCAGCCATGTTTGCTGTTGGAGTTGTTGATTGAGGTATGGATTTGCATGCCTCAGAATCACCACCTAAAAATTGCAACAATCGATTATACTGATCGGTTGATAGTCCTGGTAGCAAAGCAACATTAGTTTCGATTTGTGCGACTTTAGGCTCAATCTTTGGCATGCCTTTGTCACAATCTCATAACAACGATCTTTCCAAGCTTTTGACAATGCCTACATTTTGGTATCCCTTCTAAGTTTCCTTTCTCCGGCTTCACGATTTGTTTGAAAAGTCGCTGCTTCTACGATTGGTCTCCTCGCAGCAGATATGTTTCTTTGCTGCTCGTCCTCAACAACCAAGTGATACGCATGTCCCAAGGAAAGCGTTGGTTTAGTGCTCAAAATCTGAGTCTTGATTGTTGAAAAAACATCATCAAGGCCAATCAAGAAGTCATAGAGTCGTTCCTGTTCAAGCCAACTGCCGAACTTCTTTTGAAAGTTGCATTTACAACCAGTGCATTGGCATTGTGGAAAGGTGAAGTTGCATGGATCTCATCCCATATTGCCTTCATCTTGGTATAATAAGCTGCAACTTACATCTTTTCCAACTGACAAACTGCTTGCCTGAGCTCGTATGCTCTCGGTGCTGATCCTTTTCCAAATCTTTCTTCAAGATCCACCCAAATCTCTTGTGCGGTATTGGCATATCTGACACTTTCCCTCACATCTTTTTCCATGGCACTTGTATCCAACCTTTCACCATAGCATTACATCGCATCCAATTCATCAGGTTTGATGATTCCGCTATGGGCATGCCATTAGCGTGCCATCCACAAACCCAATTTTATTCTTTGCGAATAAAGTGTTACTCATGTCGTTCACCCATTCTGCATAATTTCCTTCACGAAGTAATTCACTAACATAGATTTGACCAGGATTATCAGAAGGATGCAAATAGTAAGGAGATGAGGAGTCAACACCATCAAATCGATTTACAGTTTGTGACATTTTGTATGGGGTGGGACAAGAGCTTACGTTCTCCGCTCTAATACCATGAAAATTGAGATGCCCAAAAAATGTTAGAACATTTCAGTGGTAAATATGGATTGTAGCTGTGGATTTTTGCAACAGCATCAATGTGAAGAAGATGTCCATTCTAATTGGCATAAATACAAATTCAATATTTAAAATAGTTTTCAATGAGCAATATGTATTGCACCCTCTATCCATGAGGTGACAACTTCTTTTTTGAATTCGATAATTATTGAAGGATTATATTTTTTTAGTAATAAATAATTATATAAATATTATATTTATAAAATACGATTGTTATTTATACCTAACATGCGGCATCGGTGACACAGAGAAAAAAAAATCATGCGGCAGTTCAAAAAATATCATTGTTTATATTTATCTTTATTTCAAAAATTTATTTGTAATTATCTTATATATATGATAAGTACAAAAAAACTAGAGAATGAAATAACGAAAAATAGAATAAAATTAGAAAACGCAAAGTAGTGTATTGGTAGTTCTTTTTTTTTCAAAATTTTATTTGTAATTATCTTATATATATGATAAGTTTTAGTTCCGATTTTTTTTTTTTTTCGCTTTTCCTGTATTTTTTTATTTGGTTTTTTATGAGGTGGTATAGTATACGCGATCTATAGTACACTTTTTCTAGATGTGAACTACTAACGTGACTGACAAGGAGACTTATCCAATAAAGTGAGCCTATAAAAATGCGACCTCGTGCTCGTGTGTGGCTCATTTGGCATAGCTCCCTATGGAGGGCTTAAAATGCGCCACGTTCTGCACATGTGGCTCATTTGACATAGCTCATGTGGAGCTTCTTTTGCATTTCAAAGAAATGTAAAATCTTTTATACTATTTTTGTAAGTCAGAACTTTCTACATGAAACTAAACATTTGTTTTGAAAATGTTCAACATAATCCCCTAGCAAATTTAAGAATTACTAATAAACTTTGAAGCAACACCTGATTGATTGTTAATTCTAAGACTTATCTTCCTCAACAAATAGAGATTTATTTCCCGATTAAACAATAATCCCAATTGTCTATAAAAGATAGCAACTATATAAGTGTTGAAAATTATGTACATTGATTCTGTAAAACAAATAATGAGACTATCATCATCAATATGCTGGGCACCCATCAACCTGTATGCCTTTGGCAGTAGGACAGGTTGCCAATTCACAGTGCTCACCATTGGTCCCCCACCATGTAATTGTTCTGTCCTCCATGGTTAGAGAAAAGTATAGCAGAACTGCCATGAATGCAACTCCAGCATCCAAAGCTGCTGAGAGCACATAGTTGTACCTCTGCCACCATCTCTTGTAGTAGCGGAAGACGAAGAAGTTGAAGATGGTTCCCACTAAGACCCATGAATTGTAGTTCACAGTTGTCGCGGGTGGCATTGAAGCTGTGGCTCCTAGTAGCACTGGGAGGTTGATTAAGGGGATCCAAGATTGCTTTGGGAATAATTTGTGCAAGATCCAAACTAAAATCGGGCCTAAAGCACCTCCGACGAAGAACCAGTTGAGAGCGGGGTAGTTGCCAAGACTGCCAAAGATTCGCTTCGGTCCAACGAGACCCCAAATGACAGATGCATCAAAGAAGACTCGGTCTCCTGGGCAAGTCCATGGACTGTTGGGTGGGAGAAGATCATCCTGGCATATGTTCTCAACTGTGTTCAACAGCCACCATGCTACTCCAATGTTGATTGTTCCAGCTACAATGGTCCCTATGAACTGATATACACCAAAAGACAGTAATCCAATATATCAAACATTTACTTGTAAATATATACTACATAGAAGGGGAATGATCATTTGAATAAAAAAAAAATCATTGTTGCGAGTGTGCATTATGCTGATTACCTGAACTAAAAACATCGACCTCGGTGGAATCTTCATGTAGTGACCTAACTTGAAATCACTGAGAAAGGAGACGGCTTGAGCCATGCTGATGTAACCATAGGTTTTGAAGCAGACGTTGGCAATCGGTTTTCCTGGATATATAATTCCCATGACGTATTCTGTGATGATGTTCAAACCCGGTGTCTGTAACGGAGAGTCAATCAGTATTTATGAGATAATAACATAGTTAAAGGAAAAGTTTATGAAAGTAGTTTACAGAAGACTACATTTTTTTTTTTTTTACTACAGAAGCGCAAACAAATAGACACTCAAGATTTCCATACAAGACTGAAAATTACCATTTTATAAGAGTGAGGTTACCTGATTGGTTGTGGCAGTAATGATACTGATGGGAAGGGTAAAAATGAAGGCAATACCACAAGCAAAGAGAAGCCCCCACCATGGCATCTGAACCTCTTTCTTCAACACGGTGCAAAGTAAAAGTGAGATTACGACAGTCACTGCAAGCAGTACAATAAACCACCAATCTGGTATGTCCTTGTATTTCCTCATCAATTTTGTGTGGATATCCATCTTTCCCTTGTACGATTCTCGGAATCGGTCATAGATCTCCCTAGAAATTTAGATAAAAGCCAATTTTAGAGCACATATTCACCAAGATGAAACATAAACTGCATAAGCTTAATTTGCCGAGAACATCACTGAAGATCAGTTTTGAAACATCTTATCTCTATATCTACATAACCACGCATTACCTTCCATAGAAGAAAGCGACATGTGTTAGGGTGGCGGCGATGGTGGCAAAGCCAAATCCATATGTGAGAGCAAAAAACATGCTCAGGCTGATCTTTCCTTGACTTTCATACTTAAGCATATCTATCTCGAACTTTTCGTTGACAATTGCCGATATGTTGTATGGCTGGCCCTGTCCTGTGAACAGATGTGAAGAAAATATGGGGAATGTCTTGGCATTGTACAGGTTGAATCCCCAGTAGGCTATAGGCATTACTAAGTAAATGATCATGGCGTAGCCAATAAAGACATTCACAATAGCGAAGAACGGGCAAATAAGAGGGCTGAACAAAAAAGAAGCTATAGTAGTCCAATCAAGGGAGAAGGCCCCAAGTCCCAAGCCTCGCATGCCCGAACCAAGCTGCTGGGCGGTTACAGATTTGGAGAATGCCCAGCAGACCCAAGATACGCTGCTCAAAGTATTGAAGAGGTATCCTGGGATCAAATTCCAGCAGAAACTGCAAATCATTGCAATCAAAAAGAATTTCGCTCTTGACATGCGCTTATCCTCCTTCTCATGCAGAGCCCTACAAAAATCAGTTTAAAGGTTTGTCATATGTAAGTTCCACCTTTTGAAATAAATTTGTGTCAGCATACTTGTGAGGTAAAACTTTTAAAGCTCAAGTCAAGCTAGAATTACCAAAGACGGTATCGATAGCATCACTAGAATCTTATGGACTGTAAATCTGATGCTTTAAGCATGTTAAAAGAGTCTTGATAAAATTCTCCGTCCAAGTATAAGATCGTGAAAGCAACCGACAAATGTATCGTTCGTATTCATTAAATGGAAAAACAAAAAAATTTATAAGTTTCAATGTCCTTGAAACATAAACTGATAGCATAAACTATCATTTATAAACAATTACCTTGTCAATTTTTAGCAATCTTTTCATCTTCCAAAAATGAATTGGAGATGTCCATAGTTTTAAAACAAATCAGAGAGCAAGACTTGTTCATGAAATGAAAATTGTTAAATGTACACTGTTCAAATAGTTCATCTTTCTTTGTTTCAAATTCAGAAGAAAAACTATATGTTAATATTGCACACAAAAAGAAGAGGAGACCAGCAGTACACCTAGCTGAACAAGGACACACAAGACAAAGTATTGAAGTTTAATTGTTAACCCCTACACCACTCTGCTAACACATTAACTTATCAGCAAATTAGTTTATCGCTTAAAATGACAACGATTTTTTTAAAACATCCCAAGTGTTAGCAAACGATTTTCACCTTGAAATTACACTTTTCCAAGTTCAACTCAAAATATAGCCGGCTGGGAAGTGTCACTATAATTTTAGGGAGCGACTATTAGCCCCCCACTAGGGCCACTACCCTATATCAGCCCCCCATTTAATTTAAATCATTTTTAAACTAAAATGTCTTAAGGGGGTGCTTAGAACATGAACTGACTTATTGGGGGCTATAAATAACATTAAATTAAATGGGGTGCTGATATAAGGGGGTGTTTAGAATGTGAACTAACTTATTGGGGGCTATAAATAACATTAAATTAAATGGGGTGTTGATATAAGGTACGCCTAATTTTAACTTTCCAGTCACCAATTTGAAACTAAGGTAAAGAATAACTAGTTACCCCAAAAGATGCAGCCGATATAACCAAAACCCTACCCGGAACCCCACCAGGTCCCCCCAAATCAATTCACAAGGTTTACTATATCCACCGTCACAGTCATAGGTAGGTGAATTCAAATTCTTAATCCTTTGAGTTGGACACGACAAGCTAATGCAGAGAGATAAAAGATCCACCACACAAATTGCCATGTCTTTTACAACAACTTGCATGCCCAACACCAAACTCAAAGTCAAAATCCACCACGGCCGCCCATTGCTACACAATAAGCCAAATCAAGGGTGTGGCAGGCTTTTTCACATTTCAACTATCATTGAAAACTGTGATGAAAAGAGGGGCCTGGATGGCTTGGTGGCCCAGTAGACTTCATCTAATTGTTTGGCAGACCACAATACTTAGAAAAATAAAGTTCACCAAAAGGCGTCAGTATAAAACACAAATCAGAAAACCAGCTTTTCTAGCAAATTCTTTGAGTTTCAGACGTCTCTTTAAGAGAGAAAGGCAGCTTTTTGGCATGTAGCTCACAAGTGGCCATAACTTTAACTTAGCACCAAAAGAGAGTAAAAAACATAGAATCCTTAATTATTGTTCCACCCCACCAAACCAAAAAAAACAAAAAAAAAAAAAAATTTGCCTCAACATATAAATTGACATTACACTTTTTAGTTTACTACTATATATGAGAGCAACTTCAATGGGTACTCTATTTTAGAGTTCAAACTCTAAAATAGAGTTAAACTACTCCAACCGTAATCTATTTTCTCTCTATTTTAAAGTTGGGTGAATAGTGGTACTCCAAATTTAGAGTTCCACTATTCACCCAACTCTATAATAGCATTCCTTACTTTTTATTTTTTTTTTTTTTCTTTTTAAAAATTTATTAGTAATTGTTTCTTTTTCGAAAAATATGAATGTGTTTTTTTCTAATTTTTTATTGATTAAATAATTTATTAAAATTAATAAATAATAAATAATAAAAAAATAAAAATAAGAAATAAAGTTTTGAAGTAGAAATAGAGTTTGTGGTGGAAAAAGAAATAGAATTTGATGTGACATAACTGTAAAATAGAGGGAAAAATAGAGTATAGTTGGAGATGGTCTAACATGCATGTCACAAGAGTTATTATCTTACAATTTTTAGAATACATACTTAAATAATTAGAAGAGATATTAAATTAGGTTATGTTAGACAAGTATAAACTAACTCACAAGCTAGACTATGAGGTAGACTATGAGGTATTTGACTAATTGGTTGTGTTTTGTTAACTAGATTATTATTATTATTTTGGATTATTGTCAAGGTATTTGAAGCATAACTACCCCTGACTAACCCCGAACTTGAAGAACATAGGACCACCACTGAGGTGACGCCTCTAATCAAGTGTTTTAAGTTTTTTTTTTTTCATTCCTAATTAAGACTCGAACTTGAGGTTAACTAAATTAATTTTAAATAATTTATAGGCACTACACGTTGCGCTCAACTTCTCAATTATAAGTTACTAACTTTTTCGCTTTCAGCTAGATTACTAACAATACAAACTAGATTATCAAGTAAGTTCGCTAAATAAAGCATTAATAGCTACCAAAACACCCTACCCAATAATAAGTAAAATGATTCTGAAAAAAAAAATCAAGGGGAAAACGAGAATCACGGATCTAAAATAAAATAATTTGACAATATTCCGCCTGAACGGCCTAAAGAACAGGGGAGCAGACCGAAACAGTTGGCAAAACCCAGCCGACACGAAACAGAACGAACGCAACGTAACGTACCGGAAGAGCGAGACTTGAACGAGCGTCCCAGGCCACCACATGTGCGCAGGCTCCACCACGTACCGCCTGAACAATCCCGCCCACCCGTACCCCAAAACCTACACCTCACGGGCACGTTAGCACGCACACACCAGGCGCAATCTAGTAAAAAAAAAGGGGGGCGAAATGAGCCAAAATTAACCAATTAACAAACCTGAGTGGTGACGATCAAGACCCAACCAGCGAGAAAACTGATGCTGCGGTGGTAGAAAGCTTTGATGATAGTGACAATGCTGACGGCGTAGGCGGAACCGCTGCCGAAGGCGCTGCCAGCGTTGGCGAAGATGGAGATGAGGACGTGCTCCTTCATGTTGAAGGGGCCGGGGTTGAGGGAGAATTGGTGGCGGCGAGGGTCGAGGCCGGGGAGGGTGAATTTGGTGGTGGGGAGGACTCGGGCCATGAAGTGGCCGATGGGGAGTGTGGCGACCTGGACTGTGATCTGGGTGATGACTAGGGGCTCCGTTCGGTAGGCGAAGAATTGGTTGAGGAAGGAGAGGAGGGCGCAGGAGATTAGCCCCAGAGACCACATTCGGAAGGTCCACACTGGGAGGGTCGGGTCGTCTGTGTTGGTCACTGTCAGACGGACTTCCTCGATTGGGGAGAGGTCGTGGTCGTTGTCGCCGTCGTCGACGCCCACTGTGGTTTTTGAGCGTTCAATCTCCATTAATTAAATTGCTTGTTATTACGACGGAGAAGAGCTAGCTAGGCTTGTGTTTTTGTGTTAGTGTTTTGAAATGAGAAGAGTGGAGTTGGCGTTTGTAGAGTGGGCTGCCTTTTTATGATTGCGAGACCACTCACGACTGACCCGGATTCGTTTATAGGAAATTGGTAGAATGACGAGGCAAAGGACGCGCATCAATAAAAAGGGTGTCGTGGGCGTTTTTATGTGAAGTCTGTGTGTCACGTCTCAAACATATCAGTTGAGATGTCATTTTAACATTTTCCTTGTTTATGTTAAGGGCAGTTCTACACGTACATTTTGATGGCACATCAAAACGCACATCGCGTTCTATCATCTGTGAGATACATCTTGTTATTCATGTGCATTGCATTATGAGGTGCATCACACTTTTGTTAGAATACAATGTACCATTTGTAGGATGTACATCAAACATTTTCCTATATATATATATATATTACTTTAGTGAGAGCCATTCTCACAATCTCTAAATCTTGTCTTATAACAAGTAATGCTTTGGCTAAACCACGAGAATTTGCTTGTACATTTCTTTGATTCTTTCAATTTCATGTTTTTTTTTTTTTTTTTTTTTTTTTTTTTTTTTTTTTTTTGACAATATGCTACATTTACATTACCAAAATTACATCGATCTCACGAGACGTCTGTGCATATCGCGAGATTCATCATGAGGTGTTTATTTGTACACGGACAGCTCTCATGGATATTTTCGTTTACTTTTAATGGGATCGGTAGGGATATGCTGCTCCTGTGTGTTCTGTGTGAGTTGGCGATTTCCTTTTTCATTAGGAAATTTTTTCATTTACTTTTAAGCGTGTTTTGTTAAACTTGCTTTATTAGTTAGTTTATTAACTTTATTTGGTGAAAAATACAAAAGCACCCTTTAAGTCAGTTGGGGTTTTTGCCGGTTTTCTGGAAGGGTGGAAGGGTGTTTATGTAATTTAGATGAGTGGTGATAAAGGAGAATCTCAAAGAATCTTTTCTTACTACAAATGGGAAGCAATCTAAATTGCTATGTTAAGTTATGGGTTCAAATTTTGTATTATTGCTAGCTGGAGATGAGGTGTTTGGTAAGGTAGTCTTGTTTTGTCGTAAATATTAATCCAGTTATGGATTAGTCCTGATAATTGAGAGCAACGCCACAAAGCTAGCATAGGCTCATAGCCCACATCTTGATGTGTATCAGATCACGCAATCACCGAAAAGCATACAAATGGGGCGTGAGTCGACAAATCCAATCTCGCTAGCATATCATAGCCCACATCTTGATGTGTATCAGCAGACATTGTATCTCGACGCCCATAAGTTATCTAAACTTTTTTCTAAATTAAAATATAATTACTGCATGTACATCAATAATCAGTAGTAACATTATGTAACACAATAATAATGAATGTCATATGTACCAGCGCCTCTGTGTACATACTTTTTGATAATGCAACGTTCATGTCTCCTTTTCCCAAAAAAAATAATGGATATCATCTCATGTTCAAGTTTAAGAGCAAATTAAGAAAGTCAAGTTGAAGAACGATTTGTTATTACCATTTTATGCGTTGTAGCGAAAGTACTGTTGGACTACTTCAGACAATTCGACTAGGATGTCAAATTTTTTTGGAAAAAAATTCTTCTAGTGTTAATGCATTATGACAATATAATTAATAGTAAACAATAAGGTACGTAATGGGGCCAACGTACCGTGGAAAATGGAATCGATTGAATAAGAAGAAGCAAATGACAAATACAATTTTTCAAGTCCATCATTGACGATCGATAATCATGACTTTTTTTTTTTATATTTTTTTTTGTCAAATGATAATCATGACATATATTGGCATAAGATAAGGGACCGGATATATTAAATTGTCACATGAACATAAGCAATAATTTAATTAATCAAGTGCCCACATGGGATCTTGCTGCCTCATTAATTTACTTTTAATTAGTTTACTGTAAATTCTTTATATACATGCATGTGTGTTTGTGCCTGGTTTATTAATTTATTGTTATTCTTTTACACACATATAGTCACATATCATAAAAATTAACGAGAGGATCTTTTCATGATGAATATTCTTGAAATTAATTTTATATTGTTTCTTTCTCTTAACTTCCTTTTTTAAAAAATCAACAAGAATCTTTTCATGAATCTTTATTAGTAAATTAGAAAAAGCATGCATATCCTATATGTTATCAATTAAAAAAAATAAAACCTCTCAGTTTTTTTTTTTTTTTTTTGACGAAAAACCTCTAAGTTAGTACACACACGTATTATAAATTTGTTTGATGTCTTTAGATATATTGTATTAGAAGTACTATTTCCTCTTTGTACAATGCTACATTATTCGAGAGTCTTATTTGAAATACCAATAAAAAAAATGCACACACACGCTCTAAATGGATGTGGTGCAGCGTGGTTGACTTTTGAAAAAAGGATTTGTTGATTAGAAAATAATTTTTTTATACATTTTTTTTATTGGAACAAAACTCTATTTTATAATAGTCAAAGTATATGTATATGTATCCGACTCGAGACAATATATTTCTATAAAATGAGGTAAAAAAAAAAAAAAACACCTCCTCCCTCTAAAATAAACCTCCATTTCCCCATATATTGCAAGTAATTAATAGAATATTTTTTCTATATAATTAAGTCATGATGCTTGTTACGCTTGTATGTCTTATGTCGACAAAAGAAAAGTCGCAAGTCGTGCATGGATACGCTTTCAAGTCTAGCCTTTTACTGACTTCTATCTTTAAGGAATTCACATGTGATGTGCCCTCTCTCTTTTTTCTAATTTTATCAACGACGAGTTCACACACATTTATATATGCTTCACTCTGAAAAAAATGTAGTGATCATCATGTCGTTTTATAAATTAATACTAGAATGACCTTGGATCGATAGGATCTTATATAATTAATTATAATACAACAATATTTTGACTTAGACTGAATATTTCGACAAGTCTACTTTCTACATATTATATATATATATATATGAAAAGTATTTAGGGAAAACATTATTGTCTATGTATATGTGCATGAGAGTGAGAGAGAGAGAGCTATCCATCGAGGACGTTGTCAAAATTATTTAAATTTTAATAGACTACTACTAGTATACATGCATGTAAGGGGCTAACAATGCCTAAGTGTGAGTTAATCCGTGTAATTAGCCTTGATCACATATACAATGTGAAAAATTAATATAAAATAAAAAAAATTCAAGTTGATGTGTAGTGATTTGAAATCAACCTCAATTAGTTTTAGATGTTACGCCACCTTATATATGGTGACGGATATGTGAATGTGCATGTGGTACATTAGTTAATGGGTTCAATGGTACTCTATGAAGAAGAAATATGTGTGGAAAACGATATCAACATATCTCGTAAGGATGCATAGCAATGAACTACTGAATTCCAGCCATGGTGGATGGCCCCTTATCTAGAATCCACTAACTATTTAGTACTTAGAATATATGGTCCATATGCTCCCAACTTCATTACTTATGGCGTCCTACGTACGTCATGTTGACTTGCCGTCTTTTTTTTCTTTTTAGGTGGACTTGTGGGCTTCAATTGAAAAGACAAAATATATTTTTTGGTCCTTGAAATTTGAGTCTTTTATGTTTTTGGTCCCTAAACTTTTCTTAATGTACATTTGGTCCCTGACCTTTCGTTGTTGTACATTTGGTCCCTGAACTTTTAAGTTTTTTATGCTTTTGGTCCCTGAACTTTGAGTTTTTTATATTTTGAGGGAAAATTAATTTTTTTTTCGACTTTCGTTGGTCGATCTGAGTCGTTCGGTTCAATAATATAAACCACTTTACTCTCATTGACTAGTCACACGACACTTTTGTTACCCACGTTGATGGAATTTAACACTTTAAATGGTGGAAGGACTAAATGTAGAATCATTGTGAAAGTTCAAGGACCAATCGTGTAGTAATAAAAGTTCAGGGATTAAAAGCATAAAAAACACAAAGTTCAAGGACCAAATCATTAGTTTTGCCAATTGAAAATGAACTGCCATTCTTTGGACAGATATCGAGATGTGCGCTCCACATCACGATGTAAAATCTAATGGACATCAACGACATTATAACAAAAGTGTAATGTCATGCAATCCTTTTTTTTGTTGTGTAAACCGGAGGAGGTACCATCGAATTATGAGACAATGACCGATGTGCGTCATCTAAACCTCCACGCGTCGGTTGAACCTTGGCCTTTTTCAGGCAAGATTTGCAAAACAAAGCCTTCCGAGGTTGTTATCCGGGAAAGCACTCTAACGTCCAAGTTAAATGGGAAGTCAAGGACTCTAAGAGAGATCGAAGGATTGCACGTACCTTTTTTCAACAGACCTATATATATATTGGTGTGGAGTATGGATGATTATGCATGTACACCAACATATTGTGTAGTCATGTAACTTGTATTTCTCACTTAATAGTACCTCCACATGTCTATGTATTGTCATGTTATTTGTAACAATTTCCAATGTACACCAACTCTTTCATGTATTGTCAAATTACTTGTAATGTGTTGTATGACATGGGGTGTATGTGTTACTTGTACACATTGTATAAAGTACATATATCATCATCACCAAATGACCTATATAAAGGGTGCTAACCTCATTGTAAAAACACACCAGGTTGAATGAAAACATCTCATTCCAACTATCTCATTTCTTCTCTTCTCCTTTGTAGTAGTAGTTTATAGTAGTAAAAGTTCTTAGTCTTCTATTTCCTTCTCCAGTTCTTAGCAAGTTCAAACTCAATTTACAACACATTATCAGCACGAGCTTGCTCTAGCATTAAAGAGATCTTGAAGTTCAAGAAAGCTTGTTAAGGAGACAAAGCTAGGAAGGTATAACTTTTGTTATTTAAATAAGTTCAATTTATTTCTATATTATCATGGTTGCTTCCTTTTATTACATGTATCACTTCTATATGCATACTTTATTCATATATTATGCATTATAACGTCACCAATTGCGAAAATATGCTATGTAGTTGCGTCTTGTACGATCTTCTACATCAGAAATCAAAAGTCAATATGTGACATAACTATTTTTCTCGCTATACTACAAACAATTAATTATGCTTTATTCTCAATTTTTTATATTGCAAATAGTGTTATGAGTTTGGGTTGATAGTGGGTTAGCCTTGTCTCCAGTAAAGCTAAACATTGAAAATGAGACGGGTTATCCCGTTCGAGGAGGCATGGTTTTAAGTAGACTTCGTATCGCCACCCAACTTGGAGGTTGTCCCACCAACTCATACAAGTAGTACATTTTGCATATTTATAATAATCAAGTTGTGAACATATATTTAATCGTATATTATTTAGTTTATATAAAAAATAAAAACTATTTACTCAATTTCTTGATATATTTTCAGACTATGGCGAACTTTCAAAAACTTGAATTTGTTGCTCTTGATATCACTAGAAATAATTATTTGTCATGACAATTGGATGCCGAGATACATCAAGCTAAAGACTTAGGAGAAACTATTATAGAAGGAAATGAAACATCAATGCAAGACCGTGCGAAAACATTGATTTTCATTCGCCATCATCTCCATGAAGATATGAAAAGTGAGTATCTCACTATAAAAGATCCTCTCACTTTGTGGTTAAGCTTGAAAGAACGATATGATCACTGAAAGACGGTGATGTTTCCAAAAGCTCAAAACGACTGGCTGAATCTCAGGCTACAAGATTTCAAAACGGTTAGTGAGTATAACTCCACAATGTTTAATATTACCTCTCGTTTGAGGTTGTGTGGAGAAAATATATCTGATGAGACAATGATGGAAAAAACATTAAGTACTGTTCATGCCACGAATCTATTGTTGCAACAGAAATATCGAGCGCGTCAATTTAAAAAGTACTCAGAATTAATTTCTTGTCTCATGGTGGCTGAACAAAATAATGAGCTTCTATTGAAGAACCACAACTTCCGTCCAACTGGTTCCGCTTAAATTAATGAAGCAAATGCAGCATCCTATAATGACCATAAAAATGGTCAAGGAAATAAAAACCACGGACGTGAAAATGGGAAAAGATCAATCAGCAAATATCGTGGCAAGTACTATTCTAAATTTTGGTGACAATAAGTTCCAAAATAAATGGAATAAAAATGACGCCGTTCAGAATAAGGGGAAAAATACTGCTGAAAATGGGCATCCTCATAATTGTGACCAACCATCTTATGTGTGTGATCTAAAATGCCACTTGGCTCATGTATGTCGCATGCCTAAGCATTTAATTGATCTTTATCAAGGGTTCTTAAAGGAGAAATGCAAAACAGTTGAGATGAACTTCACTGTCGGAGATGGCTCGTCGGACATCAAATATATGGATTCCCGAATTTTCATGATGATCCAAACACTAATCTCGATATTTTTAATGATCATATGTAATGATTTTCAATAATTCTATGTACTAGTTTTGGTTATGCTTTTTAGTTATATGTACTAGTTTCTTATTACGAATGAAATGTGACTATTTTTCTAATTTTCCAAACATTATTTGTCTAGATGGATCAATAAATCACGTGTTCAAATCATGAATCAAATAAGAGCGATATATGTCTTGCTGATTGTGCTACAACGCACACAATCCTTAAAAACAGAGAATATTTCTCCAATTTGAACTTAGCTGAGGTTAATGTTCAAACAATATCTGACATCTCTAATTTGATTAATGGTTCTGGAAGACCAAATATTATGTTGCATGGGGGAACAAAAATTCATGTTGACAATGCCTTATACTCCGAAAAATCCAGAAGAAATGTACTCAACTTTAAATATATTCGACAAAATGGATATCACATTGAAGCCATAAACGAAAATAATAGAGAATTTATCTATGTCACATTGGTTTCAAATGGCAAAAAAGAAGTGTTAGAAAAACTCTCAGCTTTATCATCTGGATTATATTTTACTCATATAAGGCATGTTGAAACGAATGTCGTCTTAAATAAGAAAATTAATGATCCAAAGACATTCATTTTATGAAATGACCGACTTGGTCATCCAAGATCATCAATGATGCGAAAAATAATTAATAATTCGCATGGACATCTTTTAAGGAGTCACAAAATATTTTCAGCTGGTGATTATAGTCTTGCTAGTTGTTCTCAAGGTAAATTGATAGTTAAACCATCCTCAAGTAAAATTGTTGTGGAATCCCCAATTTTCTTAGAACGCATTCAGGGAGACATATGTGGACCTATTCATCATCACTGTGGACTATTTAGATATTTCATGGTTTTGATAGATGCATCAACTAGGTGGTCACATGTTTGTTTGCTTTCGACCCGCAATGTTGCATTTGCTAGACTTTTAGCACAAATCATTAAGTTAAAAGCATAATTCCCTGACAACCCAATCAAGACCATCCGTCTTGATAATGCCGGAGAATTTCAATCTCAAGCATTTAAAAATTATTGCATGTCTATAGGAATTACCATTGAACATTCTGTTCCACGCGTGCATACCCAGAATGGTTTGACAGAATCTCTGATCAAACACATTAATTGCTAGGCCTTTAATTATGAGAACTAAGTTATCAACTTCAGTTTGTGGACATGCAGTCCTTCATGCAACATCTATCATTCGTTTTAGGCCTACTGCATATTGTGAATATTCCCCCATGCAACTCATTTTAGGTCAACAACCAAATATTTCACACTTGAAAATTTTTAGTTGTGCAGTGTATGTTCCTATACCACCTCCCCATAGAACTAAGATGGGTCCACAACGAAAACTTGGGATTTATATTGGATTTAACTCATCGTCCATTATAAGACACATTGAGCCCTTAACAGGGGATTTATTTACTACACGTTTTGTTGATTGTCACTTTGATGAAGCAATTTTCCCACCATCAGGGAAAGATAAGAAGCCAATTCAAAAGGAATTGCACGAAATTGCTTGGAATGCATCAACTTTATCACATTATGATCCACACATAAATTAGTGTGAACTTAAAGTTCAAACGATCATTCATTTACAGCAAATCACAAATTAATTACCTGATGCATTTACTGATGCAAAACAAGTGACAAAATCACATATTCCAGTTGTAAATGCTCATGCAAGAATTGATGTCTCTGTGCAACAAAATGCACAAGAACCAACAAAATGCTTAAAGCGTGGAAGGCAAGTTGGTTCAAAGGATACAATTCCTCGAAAGAAAAAAACAAGAGTAAAAATAAATACAAATCAAAATACTCATGAGAGAGCACAAGAATCCTTTGATAAATATTTGTCAAAACAAGTTGATTCTGACGAGGAACAACTACATCTAGAAAAAGAGGAAAAAGATGAAAATAATGAGATCTCAATAAATTCTTTAAACTTTGGTAAGATTTGAGATCGAAATAAAACTGTTCCTGGTGATATATTTGCTTTCAATGTGTCTTTTGAAATATGTGAAAATGATGATGATCCAGAACCACGATCAGTGGACGAATGTCGAAAAAGACCTGATTGGCAAAAATGACAAGATGCTATCCAAGCAGAGGTTATCCAAGTAGAGTTAGACTCGTTAAGGAAACGAGTGGTTTTTGGACTGATTGTTTAAACGCTAGATAGCGTAAAACTTGTTGGATATAAATGAGTATTTGTACGAAAGAGAAACGAAAAAATGAAGTTATTAGGTACAAAGCAAGACTTGTAGCTCAAGGTTTCTCACAAATACCTGACATCGATAATGAGGAAACATATTCTCCTATTATAGATGCAATCATATTTCAGTTCTTGATAAACTTTGCAGTTTTTGAATGGCTTGATATGCATTTAATGAATGTCGCTAGAACATATCTGTATGGATATCTAGACAATGAGATATATATGAGAATCCCTGAAGGATTTATAATATCCGAAGAAATAAAATCAAAACCTTATAAAATGTATTCTATAAAATTACAAAGGTCTTTGTACAGATTGAAACAATCCGGACGAATGTGGTACAAACGTCTTAGTGATTATTTACTTAAAGAAGGATATGTGAATAATCTGCTTTGCCCATGTGTCTTCATTAAAAGATCATCAATATGATTTGTGATTATTGCTGTATATGTTGATAATTTAAATATAGTGGGAAACCACGACGACATCGTTAGAACATCTGAATACTTGAAAAAGAAACTCGAAATGAAAGAACTTGGAAAAACAAGACTTTGTCTTGGTTTGCAAATTGAACATTTTTCAAGTGGAGTACTTGTCCATCAATCAAATTATATTGAAAAAATATTAAAAAGATTTTATATGGACAAGGCACATCCATTGAGCTCTCCAATGGTTGTCAGATCACTTGAAGTGGATAAGGATCCATTTCGACCTCATGAAAGTGATGAAATGCTACTTGGTCCGGAGGTACCATATTTAAGTGCAATTGGTGCACTTATGTATCTTGCAAATTGTACAAGACCTAACCTTGCTTTTGTTGTTAACCTACTTGCAAGATACAACTCTTCACCTACTCGAAGACATTAGAATGGTGTTAAACATGTTTTTCGATATCTTCAAGGAACAAGTGACATGAGTTTATTTTACTCGAGAGGGGTAAAATTGAATCTCCAAGGTTATGCTGATGCTGGATTTTTATCTGATCCCCAAAAGGCCCGTTCTCAAACGGGATATGTATTCACCTGTGGTAATACTGCTGTATCATGGAAGTCAATAAAACAAACTATGGTTACTACTTCTTCCAATCATTCTGAACTACTTGCAATTTATGAAGCAAGTCATGAATGTGTATGGTTGAGAAACATGATTGAACATATTCAAGAATCACGTGAATTGCCTTCAATAAAAGATTATTCGACCATATTATATGAAGATAATGCAGCATGTATCACACAATTAAGTGAATGATTCATAAAAGGGGACAAAACAAAATATATTTCACCAGAATTCTTTTATGCACACGAGCTTCAGAAGAATGGTGAAATTGATGTGAAGCAAATCCGATCGACTGATAATCTTGCTGATTTATTCACAAAAGACTTACCTACTACGACATTTAATAGGCTTATATATGGTATTGGCTTGCGTAAACTTAAGGACATTGTAAGTTAAGAAACTGAACAAGTTTCACCCATTTTCACATGAGGGGGAGTTATTGATTAGTGTATTGCACTCTTTTTCCCTTAGCTATGGTTTTATCCTATTGGATTTTCCTAGCAAGGTTTTTAATGAGACAATCTTAACAATATTACACCCATCTTAATATTTATGAGAATAGTGTGCTTTTTTTCTTTTACTATATTTTTTTCACAAGGTTTTTCTTAGTAGAAGTCTTAACAAGATACAATCTTTAAGCAAGTGTCATTCAAGTGAGAGTGTTGTGGAGTATGGATGACCATGCATGGACACCAACATATTGTGTAGTCATGTAACTTGTATTTCTCACTTAATAGTACCTCCACTTGTCTATGTATTGTCATGTTACTTGTAACTATTTCCAATGTACACCAACTCTTCCATGTATTGTCAAATTACTTGTAATGTGTTGTATGACATGAGATATATGTGTTACTTGTACACATTGTATAAAGTACATTTATTATCATCACCAATTGACCTATATAAAGGGTGCTAACCTCATTGTAAAAACACACCAAGCTGAATGAAAATATCTCATTCCAACTATCTCATTTCTTCTCTTATCCTTTGTAGTAGTAGTTTATAGTAGTAAAAGTTCTTAATCTTCTATTTCCTTCTCTAGTTCTTAACATGTTCTAACTCAATTTCAATTTACAATATATATATATATATATATATATATATATATATATGGATGCTTTTACAATAGAATTCAATTACATAGTATTTATTATGCATTTAATGTATTTTACATTAAATACACTACATCAATCACCATTAGATTGAAATATCATAGTAATCCAACTGTGAGATATGTAGTACCCATGATATTTGTATATATTTGAACTCTATTGTAAAAAAACACCCTATATATGTTGTAAATTAAGTTGTAAGCCAACTAGAACTTAAGTAATTGGACTTGCAAAGACTTAAGCATGAAATGTATAAACTAAGAAATACAAGAAAAAGTAAGTAGAGTAGATGAGACAAGAGATAAGAGAGCTAGAGTTGATAAATGTAAAGATTTTCATTTCAACATTAGTGTGTATTTTACAACTGAAGACACCCCTTTATATAGAGCCCTTAATAATCATGAATACATTGTACTTGAACATAACTTACAAGTAATCCAAAGTGTGTAAGTTACAAACATAAATAGTGTACACAAAATGGACAATACATTGACATAACATGTACAATATGAAAGCATTACAAGTTATTTAGACAACACATTCATAATCAATCATGAGTGTACAAAGTGAGGAGATACAAACAACATGGAGATATGCAAGTCACACATATGTTGATGTTACACATGCTTGATAGGGTCATTCATTTTCCCTTGGATGATACTTGCTGAGAGAATATTCATTGTCAAAACCTCTACTAGAAAAACTCTGTGGAAAAAATTTAATATGGGAAAAAAGTACAATGTTCTCGTCAATTTGCTTTGTAATATAATATTGTCGATTGTCTCATTTAAAACCTTGCTAGAAAAATCATGTGGGAAAGAAATCTAGTATAGAAACAAGAGTACATTGCTCTCATAAATTTTATACGAGAGTATAATATTGTTATGATTGCCTCATTAAAAATCTTTTAGGAAAACCCAGTGAGATAAAACTATAGCTAAGTGGGAAAAAGAGTGCAATATACTAATCAATAACTCCTTTTTATTCTCCCCTCATGTTGACATGAGTGAAGCAAACTTTTGCAAACCCAAATTTACTTTTGAGTAAAATAAATTAATTGATAAACAATTATTTTACTCGAAAAATACTTGATTTCCAAATCAAGGCTAAATCTTATTTTTCTCAAGATCTTCCATCTTGAATTCATTTTTCAAGGATTCGAATGATATAACGATGTTGTCATGATTTATCATAATATTTAAATCGTCAACATATGATGATATTATAATAAGATATAAATCAAAAGGATACATTAAATCCTTACCAAAAAATTCTTATATTATCAATATTTTATTTATTTTTACTCCTACCTTATTTTTTAAAGGTTTGTGTCATTCGAACCAACTTGTCTTTTATGCCTTAAGCATTTTATTGGTTCTTGTACATTTAATTACACATGAACATCATTTTATCGTGAACTTTTAATTTTGGAACATATGATTGTCACTCTTTTACATATAATACTTGCATCAAGTAATTGATTTATAACTCGTTGCTAATGAATGATCATTTAAACTTCAAGTCATATTAATTTATACATGGATCATAATACAACAAATTTGATGTGTTTCAAGCAATTTCACGTCATTCCTTTTGAATTGGCTTATATCTCCCCATAATGGTGGAAAATTTGTTTCATCAAAGTGACAATTAGCAAAGGAGAGTGATATGTTGATATTTCTGGGGCGCTTACATTGGGCGCATAGCCCATGTGGCACCCCAAAAATGTGTTTTTTCGTTATGGGCCCCATTACGAAAAAGCACATTTCTAGGCGCCACATGGGCGTGCGCCTAATGTATGCGCCCTAGAAATGTCACAAAATCATTTTCCATTAGCAAAACTTGCTATAAATAAAGTCATTGTTAGGGATCCAATACATGTTATAATATGATTAATGGAAAGTTAATGTGACATCCAAGAATTTTATAACTTTGATTAGGTGACTAATTAAGTATTTTCATATTTAATTTAGGATTTAGGCATCCGCGGTGGGACCCATGCATTATGGACTGGAGATCATAAGTCGAAATATTATTTTTTGTGTGCCGCGTGCCTATTTGATGTATTATACATTATTTCGATGCGAAATATGATCAATTTGAGGTGTAGACGTGGTGTTCGCGTATTTATGAGAACGTTGGTATTTTTGTCCCTTTTTGGCGAAATTTGGGTATTCAGTTGGGTTTAATTTGGTCTAAAATAAAAGGGATAAACATGAAAAATTAAAAGGAAATTGGAAAATGACATAAAAGGGCAAGAGCTAGGTAATGAAGTGGATAATTATGGAGAGGTAAAAGGGTAAATTGATTACCCTTCACTTTAAATAAAACGAAACAGGGAGTTTCTTCTCCCATTTCGATCCTCTTCTCCCAACCGAACTCTGCGTGCTCTTCTCTCACACTCGAACTCTCTCTCTCTCTCTCTCTGATCTCCAAACTTGTCTCTCACTGCTGTGACGAGGTGAAGAACAGTGGGAATCGATTTAAATTCTTGAGGTAAAGATTTTGATTCGAAATTCAGTTGAATTCAATTGATGACTGTTAATTGATGGAATGGATGAGAAATCAGTGGTTTTGATGTATTTTAGTGTGTTTTAGTAATTTGGAATCGAATTGGATTAGTTTGAATCGGATTTGAGGTTCTTGAGTTTGAAATTTTAAAGTTTTGAACTGTTAAGATGGGAAAAGTCGGTTATGGTTATTTTCCTCAATTCTTGGTATTTGGTGATGATCTTTGGTGAATTGGTAATCCATATAACCTATTTTTATATGGGATTTTGGGTTTTAATATTGGGGAAATGTGCTTGGAGTTTTGGAAATTCGAATTAGGGGGTAGAACTCTTCAAACTGCTCAAATGCCTAAAAATCTAAGTATAAGAAAACTGCTTGCAAGCAAGCAAGTTGTGTCAATAAGTTGAGGTACAAACGATATTCAAATTACATGGGGTTAAGCTTATTTTAACCCTTGTCTATTATATTTTATGGAATGGAAATGTAAAAACTTAGAATCATTTGTTTTGGTACTGAAAAAGTGGTGCAAAGGCAGCCTGCGAGCCACTGTCAAAATTGTAATAATTTTGACAGATGCAAGTAGCCATGTTTGACGAATGATTCAAGGGCCTTATAGATGTCCAAAATGCTTGCGAACAGGTTCATTTGAATCTTGGTATATCATATATTCAATGATTAATAAGGCTTGTAGTGAAATTCATTGGTTTAGAGGTTGAAATTTAGTGTCAAACATATAGTCTCGCTAATGAAAAATCTGCACTACCTATAATTTGACTAAGTGTTGAAGGCTTATTTCGAGGTAGTTTTGACTTGGAATATGAATGAGAGACTCATATAAACATTGCAATGCAATGTTTAGGTGTTTTGGCTAAGGAAAAGGCTCCAAAAGTCGATAAAATGAGTAAATTGAGATTTGTTAAAGTTTCAAAGTTGAAATTTGGAATTGGTAAGGTTAAAATTGCCAATTGAGTTAAAATCCCAATTTAAGATTCATAGTAGATTTGTAAATTGCTTTTGAAACCAATTAAGTAGTTTATGATCGAAATTGAAGACATAAATTAAGTTTTGAGACTTAAGATGAAGTTGTTGGAGTTTGGAGTGGAGTGAACTCCGTTGTAGCTTGAAAAATGGTTTGAAGTATTAAAATAGAGTTGTAACTCTAACACCTGAATTTTATGATTTAAATAGGACTTGTTGATTCCAAAAAAAGACTTGTTGAAGCATGTGAAAGACGGGGAATGTTGTGTGAGGCTTCATAATCAACTTTGAGTTGGTTCGGTGGTAAATAAACCCTATAGTGATCTTTACTATTGATTGAATATTTTTGTACCTGTAATTGTAACATAGTTTGCATTAAATTTTATCATTCTTCGTCATGCATACATAGAGTGAGTGAGGGGATAAGCTTGTTTCATAGTCTTGTTTGATTGAATTTAGGTTTTAGTCCTGCCTCTACACCGTCTAGTGAGACTAGCGGAGTCTAACACCGACATGCTATCTCGCATTTCATGATATCTTAATACTGTCTCTGTCTTATTTTTGGAAGTCGACGTCTGATTATAGTTAGGAGAAAGTGACAGAGTGGATTGCATGTCATGTTGACGCATATATTTTATTGTTTATTTGGAAATGCAATTACATGTCTCCATGTATCAGACTAACAATTGCATGAGTACATATCAATATTGGAATTTGCTTACCTGACATCTTCGAGTTGTTTTTGATGGTGTCAGATTTTATATGAAGACAAGGGACAAAAGGACAAGACTCGAAGATTATGGTGATTATTTTTTCATGTTATAAATTTAATTTTTGGTTTTAAATGGTTTATATATATTATTTTTGGACTCTTGGGGTAAATGTAGGATGTGAAATGTTGTTAAATGGTTATGAGAGTCTCCTAAGTCAGTTTAAGAAAAATTGAGAGGTTTACATTTCAATTTGGGTCTATTATGGGATTATAAAGTTGTAATTAAGCTTGTGGAGACTCTAAGTTAGTTTATAAAATTGAATATGATATATATAATGAACTGCGGGGAGTTGTGAGTCCTTCTAGGCATTCTCCATTTTGTTGTCTATTAGGTGGAAGTTTTCCAGTAGGCCACTTTTAGGGGAGGTGTTGCCGAAATTTTTACAAAATATAGAATAGAATTCGTATGATTTCCTAATTTGCTCTTATTGAACGAATCATGAATTAAGTATAAATTTAGTTTTGGAGCTTTATAAAGATTTGAATTAATTATTATTTTGAGGTCAAATTTGAGTAAATGGATAAGGCTGACTAGATTATCAGAGGATTGAGGTAATCTAGGTTGGTTAGTCGTCTTAATGACAATGGGGCTGACAAACTTGGTTTCAGAGCCTAAGGTTATGTCGATTGAGGATAAATTTGGTTAGAGACTAAAGGATGATTGAGCGCGATTAGTTGGAGAAGTGTTTGTGAGTTGGAGTATTGAAATTACTATGTTATGTTTGTGTTATATTTATGTGTTATCGTTAGATATGCGATATGAAGTTTTTTCTCCTTGTCCGTTCGATACTTAACTCGTAAATACGACGAGTAAAATTAGAACGGATAATTAAAAGAGAGAATAAGTTTATGAAATGAAACTGAGCGTGATTAGAACGTGAAATATACTTGTGAAGTCTGAATTCACTAAGGTGTCATAAGTAGTTCAATACTAATATAAATGATGAAAGTAATAAGTTATGAAACCAATAGGAAATTGGTTGGAAAGAAAGTTCAAATGATTCATTTACGTAAGTACTAAACATGGATTTCTTGGAAATCAAAAGTATTGAACTATTACAATTATAGAACGCCAGGAAAATGTTAAAATAATATCAACAAGGAAAACGGAGACACGTGGTTTTGAAAATAAAAATTGATTAGATAAACTTAACTATGACTGAAAATCACAATGTGATTATGATTGGATTAGTCAAGTTGTCTAAGTCAGTTTCTATTAAAATAAAATATTTTAAAGCAAAGAATTGTCTCATTTCAATAATAAAATTAAATGAAATATGGAATGGAACCACAGTTTAAAACAATCAAATGACTTCTAAAAAGAAGTACTAAAATTTTGATTGTTTATTACTCAAGGTACTTATCCATAAGTAACATTGAGTATACTAGTTCTATGAGTCAAATAAAGAAATAAAATAAAGGGAAATACACGAGTTAAAGTAATCTTTGTTAACACTAGATTAGGTGTTGTTATGAAACAAAGATTAAGTGAAATTTCTAACTTAAAAATTGAAAGGTGTAGTGATAAGATCAACTTGTAAGAAGTTAAGGTAAGTGATCGAATAATAGTTTGGATTATCTACTAAACAACAACAAAAATGATTGTGTTTTGAGACTTAAAGTACCCAATAATCATTTCTAACGATATTAAGTTATGACGCTTATCATTACAACTTAAAAAAATAATTAGGGAAGAGATAGACGTACTGATTGATATCAATAAGTAATATGTATATGACGTCAGTATGAGCTCCTATATTGCAAGAATTTCCATTGATAGGACTTTAAAAGATTGATATAATATTCTTTAAGACTTTGATTAGTCATTAAGTTAATCAAGGTATCAATTCAATTTCTTTTATCTCTTTAGTTGGACAACAATGGACAAGTAAATTCATCAAAAAATGAATTTATGATCAGTAAGATATTTAGTTATCTTATATAGTCTTTTGAAAAATATCGAATTTCTTTTGAGAAAAAGAAAAGTCGAGAAATATGAGACTAATAAAATAAATTAAGGTAATAACAAATAGTAGAACCGTTTGAGTTGCAAAATTTCTTTATTTCGAATAAAAGTTAGCCAAGGGAGACTTCTTAAATGTTTGAATGATCATAAGAAGTCATGTTATCCTTAACTAAATTTTTGAAAAAGAGGAAAAATATAAATTGTCTTTCTAAGTCAAGATTAATGAGCCGTTAGTGGCCTGGTTATTAAGCGAAAGTCTTGATTTGTTTATAAATGGACTAAGATTGAGATCAATGTGAGAATAATTAAGAATGACAAAAATTGAACGAAATAGAATTTGTAGATAAAATAAAATGAAACGTTGAGATGACTTGTGACCGCTAGAATTGACACGAATGGACTCCTTTAGTCAAGGTCAGATATTGGAGTAGTTATGCATGACCAAAGTCTAACTAACTACGTTTTATAATCATGATTCATTCACAATGTAGAAGTTTAGTGATCATGACACTTGTTTTTGAATAATCGAATGAATTGGTGACAGTTGGAATAAAATAGTCTGTATGTTTCGTTGGAGTCAATTGGAAGTTGAATTATATGCAATTAAATGGTCAAAAATTCTCACATACATATGAAAATGAAAATTTAAAGTCAATGAGTCCCGATATGATTTAGGATATCAAACTATAAGTTTAACAAAACTTAATATATCTTCATAAAGATCTTACTAAGAAATCAAACTCCAAATGTTGAAAATTTTAAACCAAAATGATATATAACTAATATCAGTGAAGATTTGTATATTGGTTCAAATATAGTGCTATACCCTTTGATTAAGCATTAGTGAAGTTTTAAGCACTATGTTATCGTAAGTGGAAGTTGATGTAAGATGTATGTATAACGGTGAAGATACAAATGAAATGAAAAGAGACTTGCAAATTACAACTCAATTAATCAATGTTATCCCTGGTGGTTGAAAATACTGAATAGAGGATAGTATATCTAACTTGGTATTTGTGAATAATTTGAATAATTGATTATTCTTTCACTGTAATTGAGTAGAAATGAAAAAGAGATAACATATTTATAAACTTGTACGCGATACAAGTTAAAAGTTATACTATGAGAGTATAATTATCGAATATGTTGATATCTTTATTTGGAAACATGTATCTACTCAAATTAAGGATAAGTGTCTCAATTTAGGTAATGAAAGAAGTTTGGTGAATAGTAATGATTGAGATGTAAAATATTAGAAATTTAGCAGTTAATTAATGAAATGAGGTTTTAGTGAATTCATGAATAGAAAATGATTTGATGAAGTTAGAAAAGTCTTTAATTTTATAACTAATTAAATGGAAAGTTAAGTGAATCGGCTGACGAGTCAAAATTAGTAATTGCTTTCTAGTTCATAATATAAATGATATTGTGAGTAAACATTTAGAGAATGAGTGAGAGTTGCATGATGTGTCAGGTTCATTTTTCTTATCAGATTGAAATTTGAGATATCTTATCATGGGACGACATATGTAATTAAAGATCTATAATTATGGGTTGACTTATGTAATTTTTGATTTTTTGTTGAGAAACTCTGGAAATGATGATGAGTCAGATAGACACGCAACTCTACTTAGTATCTAATATCATGCTCTAATATTATTTTCCTCACTTATATTTAGACTGATGATAGTCTAAGAATTGATCGATCGACAATTCTAATAAAAATGATTAGTGATGAGAAAACAAACTCGATGTGTACCGGAAGTTTGGGTGGATATGGAAAGAATTTTCAACGATTTGTGGAATAGTTTTCAGTGAAAGAATGAGAATTGTTTTATTGAAAAACAACATAGGCTAGGTGTTGCTAAGTGTTGATTCTTGAATGAGATTCAAGGTATGAAATGTGAAATGAAGTAAGGTTTATCAAATATTCCACAAAGTTGATTGTTAACTCGTCCGAAGTTCACAAATTGCTAGGATTGGCAAAGCAATGGAGAAGACTTTTTCATTAAACCAAGAATTCGAAAATGGAAATTTGAAATGGTTATGATCTCTATCACTGAGTTGTTAATTACAACGAAAGTGATTGACTCCACTCAATGGTTCACCTTGGATATAGTTTTACAGTTTATAATTAAAGAGTTAAATATGAAGAATCATTTTCTCTATCTCTTTTATTTCACCAACCTGTAAGATTAAATTTCGAGGATGAGATTTTTAATTAGTTGGGAAAATTGTGACATTCGAAAATTTTATAAAGTTGATTAGGTAACTAATTAAGTATTTTCATATTTAATTTAGGATTTAGGTATCCGATATGGGACCCACGCATTATGGCCATGAGATCATAAGTCGAAATATTATTTTCGAGTGTCGCGTGCCTATTTGATGTATTATACATTATTTCGATGTGAGATAGGGTCAAGTAGAGGTGTAGACGTGGTGTTCGCGTGTTTCGAAGAGCGTTTGATATTTTTGTCACTTTTTGGAGAAATCGGGGTATTCACCGGGGTTTAATATGGGCTAAAATAAAAGGGATAAATATGAAAAACTAAAAGGAAATGGGCAAATGACATAAAAGGACAAGAGTTAGGTAATGAAGTGGATAATTATGGAGGGGTAAAAAAGGTAAATTGATTACCTTTCGCTTTAAATGAAACGAAATGTAACGGCCCGAAAAATTTGACTTGTGCCACGTGTCAAGTCAAGGTCGTATGTGGGACCCACTCGTCGA
This sequence comes from Stephania cephalantha, assembly GCA_039657325.1. Lineage (NCBI taxonomy): Eukaryota > Viridiplantae > Streptophyta > Magnoliopsida > Ranunculales > Menispermaceae > Stephania > Stephania cephalantha. Next base: position 15,930,009 of record CM077567.1, on the reverse strand, counting down.
AATACGTATGTCCGAATCCAATTTGAGATGATAATGCTAACTATGCGAGGAATTCAGTGAGCCGAAACACGAACGAGGACGCGTCTCGAATCGCGTGCCGATGCGGGACCGAGATAGTGGCACTATGTGGCTTTAAAATGTACATTGGATATGCCTCGTGATGCGTGTAGCGCGAGTATCAAGATTTTGAGATGAGGCGGGTTGGTGCCTCGAGATGCGCACTGCTCGGTTGTTGAGTTTGCATCGAGATTCGCGTTGCACGAATCTCGAGGACACTTTTGATTTGAAATTAAAAGAGAAAGAGAAATAAATAAATATATATATATATATATATATATATATAAAAGGGATAAGACAAAAAAAGAAAAAAAAGAGAATAAGATCAGGAAAGAAGAGAGAGATAGTGATCGGGAGGGGAGAGAAAGAAGGAGATCGGAGAGAGGGACGTCGGCTGGAGCTCCGGGGTGGACGGCGGCGGCTTCTCAACGGCCGGCAGCAACGCGACCGACAGCGGCGTAGCAACGGCTCCAGCAGCTCCAGCGTCCCAGCAGCAGCAGACCAGCCGCGGTTGCGGCGTAGCAGCGCCGGGGGATCCAGCAGCGCGACGCCGGCGAGGTGGCAGTGACGCCCGCGCGGCTCCGGCAGCGGCGCAGCGACGCCGGCGTGGGACAGCGACGGCGTCGGCGAGTCGACGCGACAGCAGTCGCGGTGCGGCAGCGACGGGATCAGCCGCAGAGGCGGCGGCGCCGACGAGGGACAGGCGGCGCCGGCGAGTGGCAGCGGTGGTGCGACGGTGGAGCTGGAAACAACGCGGTGACGGCGGTGGCGTGGCTTCGACGTCGACGCGGTGAATGACGTGGAACCACTGCGCGGTGACACATCGTCGAATCGATCGATCCTCGACGAGAGGTGCGACTTCGACAAGCTCGACGACGGAATGGATTTCAAACGGATTTTGAAAGCCGTGGTGAGGTCCTAAACCTGGTGTTGGAATCGAGTGATTTTGTAGACTTTATTATGGAATTCTGCGGATTTAACTGCGAATATATTTGGTTGAATGACTTAAATTATTTAATTGGTATAAATGGACACCAGAGACTTAGGAGTCGGGTGTCGGGTGCGCAAATTGAGACGCGAGCGGGACGTTTTGATTTCGATTTACGAAATTCGAGGTAAGTAAACCAGCTACGGACTTATACAATATTTCATTTCCCTCCATTGGCTGTTGTTGTTCACTGTTTTGTGATAGCTTCATTTCATTTTGTTGAATATTGTTGTGCTATCATCGGAACTTTGTTGGTGGAGTGGTCCATTGGCAAGTGAGTCACGATTACTATTTCTCTGCGATATGAGCTCTTATCCGGACGCCGTCGATATCTCCCAATTGAGTGTACGTTGGGGGCACTTATCCGGGTCCGTAGATATCTCATAATCGCAAGGGTTAGGGCTGGGAGGCGGGTGTATCGTCCTAAACCCGAGTCTACTGGCTTTTGCGGGGACTCAACGACCTTTTGGTCGGGACTCCTTGCTGTTTGTTTTCTTTGTATTCCGGACCCTCACTTATCGATTGTTTTGTTACCATGTTTAATATTCATGCGTTCTTTATTCCTTTCGTTCTATTTGCATGAATTTGACTACTTTGGATATTGTGAAATGTTGTGTATATGTCCTACTGGATTTACTTACATGGGCTCGTCAATCTCGTGTTTGACTGAGTGCAGAGTCGCAGACGGGTAGCGAAAAGGAAGGCTCCATAGCTAGGTGAATATTTTTTTGTATATTTTATTTACTCTCCTCCGATGATACATTTATGCTGGGTTCCACAATTAGGTTGCCTAACTTTCTATATTATGTTTGAGTTATTTAATGTATTAGTTGCTTCCGCTAAATTGTAAAAAAAAAAACTCGAAAACTATTAATAACTCTACTCAAAAATTGTGAATTTACGTATAATGATGGATTGGAAGGCTGACTAGGCCTGTGTTGACCTTGCGAGACTGGCTCGGGGGTCCACTTGGGCTTAGGCCGAGCGGGGCCCAATTTGTGGAAAATTGGGGCCGTCACAGTTGGTATAAGAGCCTAGGTCAGAGCCTATGTTTAGAGACCTAAATGGTTTAAGGTAAAACAAATCAAATATTGAGAACTTTGGTACAAAATAAAAGGAAATTAGTTTATTCTATTGAAGTGAAGGATTTGAGAGTTTCTAAAGCTTTTATATAGGGGTATTGTCTTTTGAGAGTAAAAATTAGCCGATTGGGTTTAAAGACCTATATTTGGATTCATTTTATGGTAAATTAGCAACCTTAAGCCGAAATTGGCAAAATAATTACGAGAATTCTATTTGGATGGGTTATTTTGATGAACGACATGTTTTGTTTAAGTAAAGGGAAGTTATTGAATCCTCCATTATTTAGTTTACTTATGGAATAGGAATACATGGTGTAATGGTTTGGTAATCAAATGAGAGGATACAATGAAATAAATTCCATTGTTGGTATGTGAAATGAGTCCAATTAAGACTCATGAAGGTTTGTAATCGAGGTTTGAGAATGCATAGACAAATTAAGAATGCATAGACAAATTAAGTGGTTTAAGACCATAATTGAAAACTAAAATATGTAAAGGAAATGTATAAATGTTTTCTGACTCTTCAGGTCTTCTAAATTTTGATTTAGCCTTGTAAAGAGTGGAATTAGCAGAATTGGCTTAAAAATTCTAAATTGAGTTCCTAAGAAGTTTCCAAATGAGACTTGAGATAAATTAAGTACCTTAAGCTCATATTGGGACTTGTTAAGGGTTTCATATTGAGATTTCCGATAAGCAAAGCCTATGATTTGTAACTTGAGTTGAAAGCTCTACTTGGGATTCATAGATGAGTTATAAGTTTTTCCAAGTTAAATTCGAGTTTATAATCCTATTTGGAGTCTAATATGTAATATACGACCTCATGAAAGTTCAAAAAAAAAAGGTGTGAAGTGTATTTAGAGATTTTTAAAGATTTGTTGTAGTTGGTTAAAGAAATTGAACTCTGTTGTGAGTTTAAAGTTTGTATCAGATACTAAATTTTAAAAATCTCATGGCTTAAGACATTGTGATACCAACGTCACAGTTGGTATCAAGGCCGAATGTTAAATACTCGACTCTGGATTTAAATCACAAGCCATGGAGACGCAAATCAGCGGAAGTTAGGAATGGTTGAACTTAGAGTGAAACCCTATGATCCTGACTTAAGTCTTCGTTGGGAAGTGAGGAGAATTACGATGTATCCGATATGGTATATTTGTTGTGTTATAATATATATACGATATCGAGGATTCGTGGCTATGAAAAACGCGATGACGTTTCAGAAAGATGATCGTGAGGCTGCAGGTTCGCGGTTTGCGAGTGCTGATGAGCTGCATATATCGCACGACCAGCAGCTGCAGGAGATTCTTCAATTGTTAAGAGCACACGTTACACCGTTGTCGTCAGAGACACATGTTCAGGCCAAGATAGTACTTCTTACACATGAGACACTACATGAGGAGATGCCGAGCGAGCCAATTGATACAGGAATTAGAGTGACGACTCAGGCGAGGCAGTCTCGCGAGTTTCAGCGACATCACCCGGAAAATTGTCACGGTGGTACGGATCGCGGAGCAGCAAAGATTTATGACGTCTTGGCCACACCAAATCATATGAGGTCAAGCACCTTATCAGTTTCGTTGTTCGGCGAGGCCGATGTCTGGTTGTGCACTACGGTGGCGTCGATGTAGACGCTCTAGAGTGCAGTCGATGTTATGGTGAGTGAGAGCGTGGGAGCAAACGCATTGGAGTACTGGTCGCATCATCGGAATAGTCACATTCAGTGCGAGGGTCTGGAGATGATCAGAGAAAAACGAGGGTTAGACGGTCGTAGCAAAGAGATCAACCTCAGAGCGTATTGCTTTTTCTGCCATATGAGGCGTATACGGCGCCAAAGTTAGATGGTTCAGCGTAGAGTTACGCTAGTGCTGCATCGAAGAGCAAGACCGTCAGATCCTCAACATCAGTACCATTAGAGGGCTGATGGCAGAGGCTGTGGCCAGAGACAGACAAAGTCAGAGTTCCAGTCAAGCGTAGAGACAGGGACAGAGGTCTAGTCAAGCACAGGGACAGTGACAGGGACAACATGTTCCATATGGATCGAGGTTTCAACATTTTTTGTTGATATCCATTCGATCAGAGATATTGAGTTACATTCTCGCGGACATACTGCGCATACGAGTATGTTAGTGACGGTGGGTCATGAGATTGATATGTTTCTTTGTATTCCAATATATGTTGTGAGGATGTTGCCCTGTCATATATTGATGGGAGGAGACAAATGGTGTGTTCTTTGCTTGGTGGTCACGGAGGAGCCCAGCTTGTCGCGGAGGAACCCAGCCCTACAGAGTAAGATGGGGGTATGGCCTTGGGCGAGTATGGTCTTAGACGGGTATGGCCTTAGGTCTTCATTCATAACACACGATCTTCATTTGGGAATTGCGGCAATTTCGAGGACGAAATTCTTAATTCGTTGGGAAGACTGTAACGGCCCGAAAAATTTGACTTGTGCCATGTGTCAAGTCAATGTCGTATGTGGGACCCACTCGTCAAAATACATATGTCCGAATCCAATTTGAGATGATAATGCTAACTATGCGAGGAATTCGGTGAGCAGAAACACGAACGAGGACACGCCTCGAGTTGCGTGTCGATGTGGGATCGAGATAGTGGCTCTATGTGGTTTTAAAATGTACATTAGATATGCCTCGTGTTGCGTGTAGCGCGAGTATCGAGATTTCGAGATGAGGCGGGTTGGTGTCTCGAGATGCGCGCTGCTCGGTTGTTGAGTTTACCTCGAGATTCGGGTTGCACGAATCTCGAGGACACTTTTGATTAGAAATTAAAAGAGAAAGAGAAATAAATAAATATATATATATATATATCTATCATATATATAAAAGCACGAATCACAAATTTTTGAGTGGTAATCAAATTTACCTATTTGCCCATATTTCTTTTTTTTTTCATCTCCAAATAAACATTTTCTTTTGTCTCCAAATCAAACTCTAACTCCTTATCAATCCACTACAAGTTTTTTTTTTTTTTTTTTTTTTTTTTTTTTTTTCTTATATCCAAATCAATCCCGAACTCCTTATCATCAATCCAATACACGGTTTTCTCTTTCTCTCGGTCTTCAATCGATCACTCTCGTGTTCCGGACGAACTCCTTCTCATCAATCCAATACACAACTCCTTCTCATCAATCCAATACACGGGACGGAGAGGTTGATAAATTGATGGAGACTTCTAAATTGGAGTGTGCACTTGTTTCTGGGGCAAATCGGTTTATATGAATATTGTATCTGTTGAAAGCTTGAATTGCATGCTACCATTTGATACATTTAAGGGGGTGCATACCACTTGGTCATCGTCTTCATCATTCTCACCCAAACCCTCATTGTTCTTCCCTATATATATATATATATATATATATATTGGTTGGAGATCAAATTCAAGGAGAGCCGTGAGTGTTGGTGGTGTTGTTGAAGAACAGTTGAAGGTGATATAATATTTCAATTTTTGATTTTAGTGATTATGGGACTGGTTTTGTCTACGATTTGGAAATTGGAATTGGAGGGGTTGTTGATTGTGTGATGAAGAGAGGAGAAGGTTTTGGTATATATATATATATATATACATACAATGAAGAAGAGAGAATCCGAGAGGGAGAAGAAGAAGGTGGGGGTTGAAAAAGAAGGTGGTTTGAAGAAGGTGTGGGGGAGGGAAAAAACCCAAAACCCAAAAGAAATTTGAATGAAAAAAATTCTGATTAATCATGTGAAAAAAAGAAGGTGTCTAAAACTTTAATCCCAACTAATTCAATTATTTACATTCATAATTTAAAAATTATCATTTCTATCTATAGAGTTTGAGGTAAAGATTGAACTTTATGTACAATTCTACGGAATCTCCACAAGCAAGTGTTTACAAATTGATGGGTCAAACCATTTGTGTTTTTTTTTCCTTGTTTTTTTTTTTTTTTTTTTGAGGAAGTAATGTCCTAGCATGACTAGCTTGTTTTTTCATTCACATCTTATCTCAATCACATTATAGAATATTGATAAGCTAAAAAAGGTACTTGTATTTCTAATTTTTAAATTTTAATTACAATTTTGAATTTTATTAATAAATTCTTAGAAATTAATTACCGCGAGCGAAGCGAGTGGGTCAATCGTGCGTAGCACGTCCTAAAACTAGTATATATATATATAAATGGGATAAGAAAAAAAAAGGATAAGATCAGGAAAGAAGAGAGAGAGAGTGATCGGGAGGGGAGAGAAAGAAGGACATCGGAGAGAGGGACGCCGGTTGGAGCTCCGGCGTGGGGCGGCGGCTTCTCAACCGGCAGCAAGAAACGCGGCGACAACAAGGCGTACGCAAGCGCATGCGCGGCAAAGCAGCTCCAGTGTCCCAAAGAAGATGCGGATCAGCCATGGATGCGGCGTGCTCTAGCAAGGCTGCCTGGGGATCCAAGCAACGCGATGCAGCAGAGTGGCGATGACGCCGCGCGGCTCCGGCAGCGCAGCTGCTAAGCCTACGCCGGCGAGAACGACAGCGCTTGGCGGTCGGTCGACGCAACGGCAGCGGCGGGCGTATCTGTGCAGCAGCGACGGATCAGCCGTAAAGGCGGCGCTGGCAGCGAAGGACAAGCGCGCCGCGAGTGGCGGCGGGCGCGACGGTGGTGCCAGCGGCGATGCGGTGACGGCGGTGGCGTGGCTTCGACGTCGAAGCGGTGAATGACGTGGAACCACTGCGCGGTAGCACGTCGTCGAATCGATCGATCCTCGACGAGAGGCGCGAGTTCGACAAGCTCGACGACGCAATGGATTTCAAACGGATTTTGAAAGCCGTGGTGAGGTCCTAAACCTGGTGTTGGAATCGAGTGATTTTGTAGACTTTATTATGGAATTTTGCGAATTTAACCGCGAATATATTTGGTTGAATGACTTAAATTATTTAATTGGTATAAATGGACACTAGGGACTTAGGAGTCGGGTGTCGGGTGCGCAAATTGAGACGCAAGCGGGACGTCTTGATTTCGATTTACGAAATTCGAGGTAAGTAAACCAGCTAGGGACTTATACAGTATTTCATTTCCATCCATTGGTTGTTGTTGTTCACTGTTTTGAGATAGCTTCATTTCATTTTGTTGAATATTGTTGTGCTATCATCGGAACTTTGTTGGTTGAGTGGTCCATTGGCAAGTGAGTCACGGTTACTATTTCTCTGCGATATGAGCTCTTATCCGGACGCCGTCGATATCTCCCAATTGAGTATACGTTGGGGGCACTTATCCGGGTCTGTAGATATCTCATAGTCGCAAGGGTTAGGGCTGGGAGGCAGGTGTATCGTCCTAAACCTGAGTCTGCTGGCTTTTACCGGGACTCAACGACCTTTTGGTCGGGACTCTTTGCTGTTTGTTTTCTTTGTATTCCGGACCCTCACTTATCGATTGTTTTGTTACCATGTTTTATATTCATGCGTTCTTTATTCCTTTCGTTCTATTTGCATGAATTTGACTGCTTTGGATATTGTGAAATGTTGTGTATATGTCATACTGGATTTACTTACCTGGGCTCGTCAATCTCGTGTTTGACTGAGTGCAGAGTCGCAGACGGGTAGCGAAAAGGAAGGCTCCATAGCTAGGTGAATATTTTTTTTTATATTTTATTTACACTCCTCCGATGATACATTTATGTTGGGTTCCACAATTAGGTTGCCTAACTTTCTATATTATGTTTGAGTTATTTAATGTATTAGTTGCTTCCGCTAAATTGTAAAAAAAAAAACTCGAAAACTATTAATAACTCAACTCAAAAATTGTGAATTTACGTATAATGATGGATTGGAAGGCTGACTAGGCCTGCGTTGACCTTGCGAGACTGGCTCGGGGGTCCACGTGGGCTTAGGCCGGGCGGGACCCAATTTGTGGAAAATTGGGGTCGTCATATTTCGAGGTAGTTTTGACTTGGAATATGAATGAGAGACTCATATAAACATTGCAATGCAATTTTTAGATGTTTTGGCTAAGGAAAAGGATCCAAAAGTCGATAAAATGATTAAATTGAGATTTGTTAAAGTTTTAAAGTTGAAATTTAGAATTGGTAAGATTAAAATTGCCAATTGAGTTAAAATTCCCAATTTAAGATTCATAGTAGATTTGTAAATTGCTTTTGAAGCCAATTAAGTAGTTTATGATCGAAATTGAAGACATAAATTAAGTTTTGAGACTTAAGATGAAATTGTTGGAGTTTGGAGTTGAGTGAACTCCGTTGTAGCTTGAAGAATGGTTTTGAAGTATTAAAATAGAGTTGTAACTCTAACACCTAAATTTATGATTTAAATAGGACTTGTCGAAGTATGTGATAGGCGGGGAGTGTTGTGTGAGACTTCGTAATCAACTTTGAGTTGGTTCGGTGGTAAATAAACCATATAGTGATCTTTACTATTGATTGAATATTTTTGTACCTGTAATTGTAACATAGTCTGCATTGCATTTTATCATTCCTCGTCATGCATACATAAAGTGAATGAGGGGATAAGCTTGTTTTGGAGTATGGTTTGATTGAAAATAGGTTTCACTCCTACCTCTACGCCGCCTAGTGTGACTAGCGGAGTCTAACACTCGACAAGTTATCTCTGCATTTCATGATCTCTTAATACCGTCTATGTACTATTTTTGAAATTCGACGTCTGATTATAGTAAGGAGAGAGTGACATAGAGGATTGCATGTCATGTCGACGCATATATTTTATTGTTTACTTGGAAATGGAATTACATGTGTCCATGTATCAGACTAACAATTGTATGAGTACATATCAATGTAGGAATTTACTTTCCTGACACTTTCGAGTTGTTTTTGATGGTGTCAGATTTTATATGAATACAAGGGAATAAAGGACCAGACTCGAAGATTATGATGATTATTTTTGTGATGGCCCCAGTTGCACAACCTATACTGGGCCCCCGCCCTGCCTAGACTTACGTGGACCCCGAGTCAATCCTTGCGACGTCAACGCAAGTAGTTAGCCTTCCTAACCATTTATCATTACAAGGCAGCAAATTTTTACATTTTTAGTGAGTTATTCAAATTTGTAAGTTATCAAAGTTTATGCGGAAGCGATTTAAACTTAAACAAATCTAAACAACTCTACACAAATCAGTTAGGATAACATAGAGTATGGAAACCCCGTATATACTCCATGTTAATATCTTACAAAACCCATATATCTCATGTATGAAAAACAATATACATAAGTAATATAAAACCTACAAAAATATGAGAGGGAAAGCCACTCCAAAGTCCTCACAATAAATCTCCTAACACTGGCCCCTTTCCCTTACTCGATTGCGGATTTGCACTTAGTTAAACACAAGAATAACGAGCCTAGGTAAGTAACGCCAGTAGGATACTAAACAACATTTCAAAATAAATAAATCATTCTATATTCATGCAGATAGAAAGAAATGTATAAGGACGCATGAATAAATACAAGACAATAAATAAATAAATAAAAAACAATCAATCAATGAGTGTTCAGAGATGCAAACAGAGAGGTGCAAGTAGTCCCGACGAACAGGTCATTGAGTCTTGGACTCGTGTTCTAGGACTTGGTACAGTCACAAACCCTAAACCCACAAGATAGTGAGGCTTCCTAAGACAACCACACTAAGAATTCACCCCCTGTCAAAATCAATATCCAGTGCAGTGCATCCCGAGGTCATGACTTTAATATGTTACCTCAGCCAACCACTCCTTCCAAGGATCACCATTGACTCACTTGCCTCGGACAACTCAATTAGAATGGAATTCCAAGGATAGATAACAAGCAATGAACAATAATATTCAATAGCTTAAAATGAAATACATTGTGCATTTCCTAGTTGGTTTACTTACCTGAAATCCACAAACTTGTTCCTAACCTATCCGGCCTCCCGACACTCCTAAACGTGTTTTTGAATCCCCGTAACTCTTCCTTAGATTCTTGATATCATATTATAAGTTTTTGAGTGCATTGGAACCTTTATTTGGGGTATTACACCAATTTAGAGTGTTTAAGGAACTTTTGAAAATTGCATATATTTTTTTCTACAGTTAGGGTAATTAGCTCGCTAATTCTGATATTAGTGTGCTAATTTTCTAATTTTAGCGTGCTACCTTAAACCTATAGCACGCTAATCAATATTAGCACGCAGTTCTTGACATTAACATGCTAATTTGAACATTAACGCGTTACCTCTGAAATCTAGCGCGCTAATAAATGTTAACTCGCTAGATTATCCACCTAGCGAGCTATGTGCAGCAGAACCCAGGATTCTGCACTCCGAATTCTTGGTTTCCTCTACACATAGGCCTTGTTAATGGCTTGGGACCCGTCATACACCCTACTAGGGGTCCCTAACATCAACCCCAACGTAAAAACAACAATCAACATCAAATTCAAGTATATGACCAAGCTATGTTGATGGAATTACCTAGCTTGATGTTTTGATCTTCTTCTTCAACACACCATCAAAGAATTGCTCACTTCCACTTCACCAAAACTCACTCCAGCAGTTCCTCTCTTTCTTTCCTTCCTTGCCAACGATTTTGATGTGGAAATGAAGATCAAAATTGTTGACTTATATGTATTGGATATGTTTAAACCATAGCCATTGATCTTATGTGCACACGTGTCTTGAGGCTTGTCTAGTGGTCCACCTTCATTCAATCATTTACCAAGTTGATGCATAAGTGACTCTACAAGTTGACTCATCAATCTCTAGATTACTCGACACGTGTCTCGATGCACATCATGTGGTCATTTCATTTATTTTTCTAACTTAGGCCCATTTAATTCCACATTAACATTGGTCACATTAAACCTAGTATAAAACCTTAATTAATCATAATAGACTTACCCCATTAGCTACTACCTCGATCCTACATCGACATGCAACTCGAGGTACATCTCTGTCATCTCGACACCGATATGCCCCGAGTGTACTTTCCGCACATTTTCTAAATTGATTAGTTTAAATTGTTCAATCTTTTATATACATAATACAAGAATTAAACAAAAATAACATAACTTGGTGTCGACTCCCAAGGTTTGGACATACGTATCACAAAAAGTGAATCCCATGTACAACCCTGGAATGACACGTGACATGAGTTAGATTTTAGGGTCGTTACAGTTTTCATATTATAAACTTAATTTTATGGTTTTAAATGGGTTATATATATTTTTGGGACTCTTGGGGTGAGTGCAGGACGTGAAATGTTGTCAAATGATTATGAGAGTCTCCTAAGTTAGTTTAAGAAAAATTGAGAGGTTTACATTTCAATTTGGATCTATTCTAGATTATAAAGTTGTAATTAAGCTTGTGAAGAGTCTAAGTTAATTCATAAATATTAATTTGATATATATAATGAACTGCAAGGAGTTTAGATTCATTCTAGGCATCTCCCCATTCCGTTGTCTATTATCTGGACGTTTTTCGGCAAACCATTTTTAGTGGAGGTGGTGTCAAAAGTTTTACAAAATATAGAATAAAGTTTGTATGATTTCCTAATTTGCTTCAATTGAACGAATCATGAATTGAGTTTTATTAAGGATATAAATTTAGTTTTGGAGCTTTATAAATGATTGATTTAATTGTTATTTTGAGGTCAAAGTTTAGTAAATGGATTAGGCTGACTAGATTATTGAGGATTAATGTAATTTAGGTCGGTCAATCATCTTAATTATGAGGAGGCTGACAGTTAAATCAATATAAGTGTCATATTGATTTACCTTGAAATTATCACTAGCTGATTAAAAAATTCGGCTTGATAAAGGATGTCATATGCAAAATTATGATATTTTCACATTATTGATGATTATGGAAGATCAAGAAGATCATTACAAAAGTTAAAGCCGAGAATTTTATTCTCATTAAATCATAATCATAGAGAAAAATTCTTTATTTTTCTATGTAAGCTTCTTCTGAACAATGCATTAACAATATAAAATGTTGTACCAGGTATTGTTTGAACTTTAGCCTCCGCTAAGTTCAAATTCGAGAAATGTTCTCTTTTATATTATAATTCACATGCATGTAGCATAATACACTAGACATAAATTCATCGCCTATATTTACCTCATAATTTGAACACATCTTGATGTGCCAATTTTATTGAGTAATTTTCAATGATAAAATTCATGATTTTGCCTTTGATTTTGAAGGCATGGTAAAAGATCACAAGAATATTTAGACATATATATGACAATATTTAGGCAAAATAACCTTTCATATGTGACAAAAAAATCACAATTATAAGCGCTCATTGTCAATAATTATTTCCATTTCTAGTGGTGCACCACTTTTATTCTAACTTTTGGTGGAATTGTTATTACAACATTTACCATATCTTTTCACCCTTTCCACGTTCTTAAATTTTATAGTGACTATAGTCATCATATGCAACATATGCTTCTTAATTTGAAGTTGGACTAATTGGACATGAGCGATATTATATTTACAATATCTCATTATTTTAGTCAACTTCCATGAGACAAGAAATCAATCCTTAATATTTATTGGATTGACATGCGAACTCGATATTTGCTATATTAATAAAATGAGGCGGTCCTTGTGACCTTCTAATTATTGTCTCACCACTTATATTTCCGCATAACCTCAACATAGAGGTAATTAAAATTGAAAAACTATAATTAATATTTGAGTGATTAAATTTTGTAGCGCAATACCTAGCCGATTGTTTTGAGCTTTTTGGAGCATTACCATTTTTGGTATATATATATAGCTCCATAAGGTAAAATGATATCATAAAGTGAATTGTCCACTTCTCAAATCTCTATTAAAAAATTAGCGAATGATTTATGCTTAGCACACAACCTTGCACAAATGCTTTATTCATTAATTGTAGCATCTAATTATTATGATAAATGATTCTTGTTAGTAATGTAGTAAGACAACAAATTCAACAATAGTTGACTAGTACTTTGAAAATAAATGTAATATATAATAACTCTCTTATTTTTTATGTAAACAAATATGATTAAACATATGTTCACAACTTGATTCATTAATAAACAAAATGCACTATTCATATGAGATGGTAGGAAAACCTCTAGGTTGGGTGGCGAGATAAAATCTACTTAATACCATGCTTTTCGAACATGATAACCCGTCTACCTTTTCAATGTTTAGCTTTACCGGGAACAAGGCTTACCCACTATCAATCCAAATTCATAGTACTATTTGCTTATAAAATCAAGAATAGAGCATAACTAATCGTTTATAGTATAGAGAAAAAACTATTTATATCACATTGACTTTTTGATTTATGATGTAGAAGATCGTCCAAGACGCAATTATAGAGCATACTTTTCGCAGTCAGTGATGTTACAATGCATATATAGTGTATGAATAAAGTACATATACATAAATATAGCATGTAACAAAAAAAAACTAACCATGATAACATGGAAATAAATTGAACTTATTTAAATTAACAAAAATCATATCTTCTTAGCTTTATCTCTTTGAAAACCTTCTTGATCTTCAAGACTTCCTCTTGTAGAGCATTTTCATACTGATAACGTGTTGTAAATTAAGTTATAAGCCAACTAGAACTTAAGTTGGACTTGCTAGAGACTTAAGCATGAAAGACATAAATTAAGAACTACAAGAACAAGTAGAGAAGATGAGACAAGAGAGAAAAGAGCTAGAGTGAGAAATGTAAAGGTTTCCATTTCAACATTGGTGTGTATTTTATAAGTAAAGGCACCACTTTATATATGCCTTTAATAATCATGAATACATGTAATAGAACATAACTTACAAGTAATCCAAAGTGTGTAAGTTACAAACATAAATAGTGTACATAAAGTGGACAATTCATTGACATAACATGTACAATATGAAAGTGTTACAAGTTATTTAGACAACACATGCATAATCAATTATCGGTGTACAAAGTGAGGAGGTACAAGTAACATGGAGATATACAAGTCACACATATGTTGATATTAGACATGCATGATAAGGTCATCCATTTACAACAATATATATAAGAGCGAATGTGGATCGTAATGAAATACCATTTCTACATTTTTGCCTAATTTTCTTTCGCCTTTCACGTTGTCTTCTTTGAATATGTTTTTGTGTGCAACTTGTCTACCAATTTCTCCCTAAAACCTAATTCGAATTTTAGACTTTAGACATGATTTCTTCTATCATTATCTCTTCATAACCTTTTTGTTTTATCTCCACCTCTAATGCGCAATAAACCTTAAGAACTTGATGTTTATCTTTTCTGATACATCTTTGCTTAAAACACACATATATGTATTATGTCATAGTACATCTTTGGTTAATTGTCATCTATTTAGCTGCACTTATTTGAAGAATTTTGAGAATCAACTCAGACTCCAACCTATCTTCCAACTAGTTCTCAATTTTTTATTTTTTTTTTTTTGGTTACATGTTCTCAATTTCTTTATCCCGTGTGGGACTCTCATTTTATTCCATGCGGGAGCTTTTCATTGCCCACAACAACTAGAGCAACTTTTTTCATTATCTCATTCTTCTATAAATTGCTCTCTGCTATCTATCTCCCTATTTATCTCATATACAAAAGCCCTCTCTCTACTTTCTCCTAAGGCTCTCCATTCTCAACCATTCTCCATCCCATATGTTAATATGTCTTCACAGTTTTTAAATTTGTTTTGATTGATTTTGTTAACCCTTTTTCTATTTTCTTTTGAAAACTTATTCCACTATTTCTGATTTTGGGTTTGGGAATCTTAACATGTTTTATTTTCTAATTTCTAAAACCCATGTAGTTTTCTTATAGAGGCTGATTTGTGTTTTCGATTTTTATATATTTTGTTTTTTGATTTCTAAAACCCATATAAGGTTTTTTTTTATAGATTACTGTTTTGATTTCAAATGTTTTTCACTTATGAGAATTTAGAGAATAAGATGATACTATATAAGAGTATTGTTAGTTAAAGAGACAATAAATCTATCTATCTATATAGATCTATAGACTGGATCTCTAATATTTTTTAATTAATACACAAGTGAACAAAATCAATTGTTTGAATCAAAGTGAGTTCTTTGTCATTAGCTATAAAGCTTTTTTTTTTTTCAAATTAAAGAACATAATTTCAAAGACCTTACTTTTGCCACCTAAAATTTTGCTTGGTTTAAACAAAGATTCACAATTCAATGTAAAAACTAAATATCTACTTGCTCTTTCATCATTTAATTGTTTATTTTTTAAAAAATGTTCTTTTACTAATTAAATGTGTTGAATACTGCATTTAGGATTTTCTTTTATTATGTTTTAATTGTCTGATTCTTGGCTTTCCTCTATTGAATATCTTTTCAACTCATTCTTGAATTGCTTCTTCATGTGCAATAACTTTGCAATTTCAAGTGGTCTCAATGTTGAGTTGAGTCTTTCAGAGGACTTACGCTACTTAGGTAAATTATATATGCTTTTGTAGTCTATATATATGTACTGATTTACTTTTGTTGTTGAGTAATTCTTATGTATTGATTTAATTATGAGGGATTTGAATGGTTTGAAAAGCTCACCATCAATTGCAAGTGTTTGATTCATGTAGTTGACCCTAATTAATTTGGGACTGAGGCTATGTTGTTGTTTGTTAAATATAATGGAAGAGTTCGATCCATGTAGCCGACCTTAATTAATTTGGGACTGAGGCTTTGTTGTTGTTTTGTTGATATTTTTCCACCATAATTTACACAATTCATAAATTATGCTTCAGTCAATGCATGGTTTATAATTTTGACCATTAGGAGTAATTGTTTTGGTTTAGGAAATGTTGAATGGGCATGAACGAGGAAAAAATTTTGAATGGTTTATAATTTTGACCATTAGGAGAAAGATCCAATGCCCATATTATTATACCAAATAACTGGAGTAGAAATGATATGAAAATGGAGCTCTTTCAATAAAGATTGAACCTAAGCCAACTCAACTGCAGTGTGTGCCAAAACCCGATATTTAGTCTTTGTGTTTGATCGAGCTACTTGCTTCTTAGACTGCTAAGAAATCAGAGATTTGCCTAATTATGTACACACAGTAACTAGCTATAAACTTTCTATCATCTGGAGAGGTTGCCAAAGCGGCGTTTGCAAAAGATGTGAGAAGAAGACCAATTGAAGCTTGCAGACGCAAAGAATAATGTTATGTAGCCTTCAAATAATGAAGAACAAGCTTTAGTGCAATCCAATGAGTCACTGTGGGAGCCTGATGAAAATGACTTAACTTGTTTACGATAATGTATTTATTTATTATCATATTTTTCATTTATAAAGTATTCATACTAATTTTATATTTATAGAGTTTGTTCAATCTTATAACTATTTTTCAAATTTTAATATGAGTTTAAATTAGAAGCATTCGTAGCACGTTATGAAAACTAGCGCGTGTGTATATATATATATACGAGTACCACCACCACCACCACCACCACCACCATGGGAACCATAAAAATACACATGTTATAGGGACATCATTTACAACCATTGAATTTTAACCCAACATATTAATCTATGAGTCATAAATACACAACACATTTTGAAGGGTTTCCATGGAATTGGTATATATTTGGGCTCCATTATAGAATTTCCATATACATGCTGCAAAATGGCGACTCTGCCTCAGACCGCTCACCACTAATCGACTGGTGCTGCCGTTGTCAACGATCCTTTGAAGAAACATCCACTGAATATTTTTACGAGGAGGATAGAGCAACAAAGAAAGTCAAGAACAAGGAGTTAGCCACCATCAAACAAGAGGTATCCCAGACATTTAAAAGCACACTAATGGGGGAGGGAGCAGACATGTCAAAGAATCCAAGCAGTGAAGGTGCTATTGATGAATATGAAAGAGAGTATGTGATTGGGCCAGAGGAAACTCAAAGATCAATACGTGGAGGAAATATATAGATTTTATTTTTTGCAACCAATGCTATGGAGAAACTACTTGATGCGATGAAGTTTGTAGTCATGGTAAGGCTTATTGGTGAAAGACTAAGTCTCATGAACTTCCAAACAAAAATTCATAATCTGTGGAGACTAACCGAATTTTTCAAAATGTTGGACATGGAAAAAGATTACTGTGTAATCAAGCTTAGTAATTTGAGTGATTACTTCAGAGCGTTAATAGGAGGTCATAAGATCCCTATTTTGATCCTAATGACAGCCAGGTCAAGTCAATAATGGCTTAGATTTGTTTCCTTGGGATGACTTTTTCACTACTACAATAAAAGTGTGATCAGAGGGGTAGCTGAGGCAGTTAGGAAGTTCATTAAGATTGATTATAACACGGCTTGTCTCAAGCGAAGCAAATTCTTCTGTGTTGATTTAGAGTTAGACCCATCAAAACCACTCCAATCCTCTATCCTAGTCAATGATAAAATCTAAAAGGGTAAAGTACGAGAACCTCACAACAATCTGCTACCACTGTGGAATTTATGGTCATATATATTGATTCAATGTGTCCAAAGAAGAATGGACTCTCTATGGAGAACAACAAGCCTATCTTAATAGCGAGTTCGACTCACGGCTTAAATTAATTAAATTAGCATTAATCTCGAAGATTAACGATCGTAATTCGAGCGTTACGTGGACAACTTGGTAGACTTGGACACGAGAATGGAAGGAATATGTTATTTGTAGATGATGGTTGCTTATGTGTGATGTTTTAAACATTATATTATTGTGACATCGCATGTGTGTACGTTGCTATTGTGCGAGATTATGTGACTGGTAGTCGCATCGAAAGGCATGTCAACATGGGTATCAGTAGGCAAACTATAGGTACATTAGAAAAAATCAACTAATTCACGTTAATATGACGAGTTCATCAATTAAAATGGGTAATGTAACCATATGCTTAGTTGATTAAATTAAAACAATAGGCTATGGTGAACCTCAAAATGCTTGCGGAGACGTGGAGCATCTAGTGGCGGGTAGTCGACTGTTAGTGGTATCACAAACTTGTAGTTTGGTGAATAAAAACACTAACCATATGTATTATAAGGGACCTAAGCTAATGTAATTAGATGAAATAAATCAAGCCCTATAGTTTGGTTATTTAAATTTGAAACCATAAGATTGATCTCCAGATATGCATTGGCATATCTAGGAACCCAATGAGTAACAAATTGGTGTCAATTGGATTGAATTAGTGGTGAGTTAATGGGCTAAGTGGCAAGAGATGGACCATTAGATGAGTCTCGAGATAAGTAAACCCATGAAGATCATTGGCTAAAAAATTAAATTCACCTTGATATAAAAGATGAGTTGGTCAAAACACATGCAATCAAAACCCATTGCATTTGATGATTCTGGAGAAAATCTGAGAAAAAGAAAGGTGAAATTGAAGCTAGAGATTATCAATTTGAGGTCAAAATTGTGAATCAAAGTCAAGGTAATCATCTTCTTCCTCTCATACACTTTTCAATGGACCCATTTTTGGTATGTTTTGGTGAAATCCGAGTTTGATGATTAGACCTCTGGTTTTTAGTGGAAACTTGATGAATTACATGTTGATAGATCATTTTCATAGAGAATTTACAACTAGTTTAGCTAGAATTGGTGTTTTGATGAAATTGGAATTTTTTGGTAAATTCATGAGGTTTAGTGAATTTGGGTCAAAATTGATGTTCTGAATTGTTTTGATTGTTGTTTTGGAGTTTATTGGGTATGGAGAGGGTATAAACAGGTCAAAGTTGTAACGCCCGAAAGTCTCTAATTGTGTTTAATTCCTTAAACATGATCAACAACCCGTACCGTGGGACCCACACCGTAATATGTCTATTGACCGAGGCAAGTGTCGAGGTATATTTTATATTTGTTGTGATGTATGCCTAGGGTATTGTATGTGTATAGACTATTAAGTCAATTTATACGGGTATATATATAGGTATCAAGACGAGCGGGGACGTACCTCGAGTTGCGTGTCGACGTGAGAACGATGTAGCAGCTTATGGGGTAAGCATAATTAATTTGAACTAATGTTGGTTCTATAAGTAGCTTTAATGTGTTCATGTTGGATAAAATATTAATGTGTCTAAGTTAGTGAAATAAATCAATAATCACATGATGTGCATCGAGACATGTATTGAGCAATCAAGAGGATAATTGAGTCAACGTTGAGAGTCATTTACGCATGACTTGAGGGACAAGTGTGTCAATGTGGTCCACTGTTGAGCCTCAAGATACGTATGCACACATGATCAATGGCCATGGTTTAAACATATCCAATTAGTCAAATAAACATATAAGTCAACATTTTGATTTCTTATCCTCATCACAAATCGTTGGCAAGGAAGAAGAGAAAGAAGAGAGTTTACTGGAGTGATCTTGCAAAGGTGAGGAGCTACAATTCATTGAAGGTTTGGTGAAAAAGAAGAAGTTCTTCAAGCTATGTAACTTTTCCACTTCATTAACATAGCCAACTTTGTGAATTCATGGAATTTGATGTACTTGTTGTTTTATGTTGGGTTTGATGTTATGGACCTCTAGTAGAGTGTATGAGGGTCCCCAAGGTGTCAATATGGCCTATGTGTAGCAAAAACCCAGAATTCAAAATGCAGAATTTTGGGTTCTGCTACACATAGTGTGCTAAGTAAGAAATCTAGCGTACTAGATATTTGAATTAGCACGCTAATGTCAAAAGTTAGCACGCTAATATTGATTAGCGTGTTAGATATTTGAGGTAGCGCTCTACTGTTAAAAAATTAGCGCGTTAATTTCCCAAACAATACAAAAATAGCAATTTTCTAAAATGTCTTAAACACTATAAATGGTTTTAAACTCTACGTAGAGGTTCAAACTCACTCTAAAACTTATCAAACAACTCCAAGGAACTAACGGGAGGTCTCGAGAGTTCGAGAATACGTTTTGGAGTGTCGGGACGCCGGATAAGCTAAGATAAGCTTTGTGAATTGTAAGTAAAGCTATTAGAATTCTATATTTCATTTCATTGACTTTTATCGTGTTATAGTCTATTTGTAGACATTGCTACTCGTACTCCCACATCATGTTATTCTTGTGTCTATTCATATTTGAATATTGTTAACATGATGCCTTGTGAAATGTTTCATTGATTCCAATTTCCACTCTTGATGATATTCTTGATAGATAGTTGATCAAAAGTATGCTATTGGGATAAGTTGTAATGAATTAGACTTGTATTCTATTCCCTTAGGCTTTGTAGCTTAACTAGTTTTGAAATCCTAGAGACTTGAAATTATTGGTCTTTGAAAACTAAAGTAGGGAGTATCTAGTGTCCATTGCATGAGAGATGCGCGGTTCACGGGGACGTGGGTCTACCGTGGTTTTGGCACTCACCATTATACTTGCGCGACACACGAGACATGGGACTCGGGGTGGTCGGCAAGAATAAAATAGATGGTTTATATGCATAGAGCGTAGCTCTGCTATTTGTATGGAATATGTTCAGCGCGGCTCCATATAGTAGTGGGAAAGGTTAGGTGATAGTTCTCACCGCCGACCAGGTGTAGATCATCTCGACTTAGCCTGTGTCAGTCTATACATTTTTAACTGTGGTATTTACTTGCATTATTTGATTCAACAACTCTTTCACTACTTTATGCTTTTAAATACCTTTCTTATATTTTGGAAATGTGACATGAAATTCTCCAGTTCTTACTTAAATATCAATATACTCACCATCTAGTTTGTGACTGTGGGTGTAGGTCCATCGAGTAGTAGCAACAGACCGGGGAAGGAGAAGATCGACAAATTTCTTTGAGCATTTCAGCGATTCTCCTATCTCATATTTGTATGACTCGACTTTTGTTGTATTATTACTATTTATATCTAATTTTTACTGTACATTTTTGGGTTGTATAGTGGGTTGAGTGTATAATTCCGCATTATGAGACTTATATATATCATACTGTGTTGTTACCTTTATGATATATACATGCATGTGATGTTGTGTTTCCTAATTATTCACACTTAGGAATTTTGAGTAGTAAGAGCTTCCTCATAATTTTTAAACTACGTGATAAAATGATAAAAATCTTTAATTAACTCTGAAATCTAATAATATCTGAACATGTGTATTGAAGAATATAGGGACGAAAGGCCGACTAATACGTAATTAAGTTTTATGTTGTTAGGATTAATGCTTGATTACGGGATTAGGCTGGGCGATGCCCTGTTTAGAAAAAGGGGCCGTCACATGGGTAGCCAATTGAGAGGGGAATGACATAATTCTCGACTTGAGAATTTCGTCCCAGAGGACAGATAGCGCACTACTTGGAACAATTAGCATGGTAATCATTTTGGGTTCTCAACCGTTCTTTAGGATGAAGAACAGTAGCACGCTACATCAATCCCATAACGCGCTACCTCCACCTAGCGCACTAGGTAGACCCCTTAAATCTGAATTTAAGGGGCTATTTTAATGACTTTTAATTTAATACATAACTAAACACTTGTAAACAACCTAAACTCATAAAATTGGATTTTAGGGACTTAGGGAATTGTACCTCGAGTATCGGGGAGCTAGTCGAGTCGGATACGGGAGTCCTGGGAAGTCGAAAGCGTTTTGAGGTTTGTAAAACCCACATAACCGTCACTTGAGTATTTACTTACTTTCATTACTGTTTTACTTTATTTCCTAGTTATATTCCTTATTTACTCAGTTATCTATATTCATATCATTGTTTGGACGGTTGGTTGAGTTTACTCCTGCCGAATATTTCGTTGTGTGTCTATGCATGCTAGACCACAACATTATATCGGGATACCTCACTGGATAAAGACCCCTGCTATTTTGTCAATACATGTGTAGATGCGTCGTGGGTCTACGCCGGCCACTGAGAGGGACTAGGTGATAGGCTAGTTAAGTGCACCCACTAGTGGGATCCTGAGAAGGGTATCCGAAGTATGGTCTAGTTTGATTGGAACAGAAATACACTTTTGCGCTTTATTATTATTTACACTTGCGTTGATCCATTTACCGTTGTCTATTTACATTCTGCATGTTTATTTAATAGTATTTCTTGTATTTCATTTACTTTATCGTATGAATACTCAATGAATTTCCTTGAGATTTTACTTACTGGACTCATCATCTATTTTTGTTGTGATGGCTGAGTGTAAATCCTTCTACAAGTAAGGGCAAGGGGATCCTTGGTGACTATCTCTGAACTCGCCCACTGTTCAACACACTACTTGTAGGTGTTCATTTTGTCATTTTGTTATATATTTTGGGTTATGGGAGACTGATGAGACATATGTACTTGTATATATTTACTTTTGTCGCCTTATATATACAATGTACTATTTCGGGTTTTCCACAATAGGAGTGATACTTTATAAAACTTAAGAGTTAATGAAAATATTTGTTAATGTTACTTTAAGACTTTCGCCGTAAAATATTGGTTATCTATTTGCAACTCTGTAATACATAAACCACTAACAAGGCTAGGACTTGAATAAGCTACATACTATTGAACTTCAAGAAATAAATTAAGATTAATGTGAATAATCGGTTCACCAAACTAATAATACTTACGTGGACACGATTATCGAGACATGATATGGACGAGCAGGTGACGGACACATGTAGATGGGCCCACCAGGCGAGGAGTGCACGAAGAGACGACACCCCAGGGCAGCGGGGCCGCCACAAACACACAAGACGTCAACAGATCGGAATACTAGATGGCTTTGGACAACCCTTAGCAGGAGCCGGAGCCGGAGGTGATCGAATTGGGACAATGGATGCACGTGACAAGGATGTCACATCAAAAGACAGTTAAAAAAACTTCGAGGTTAGCAGGTAATCAGGCGAGACATACGGTTGCTATTTCGTGACCCTCACAATTTGAAGTGTTGGAAAGTCTTGAAGAACCAATTAAGGCAACGCCAAATCCGCCCTTGGTGGCAATTACAACCAAATAGAGGAACTTCCAATATATACCCATTAACTTACCAAAACCATCAAATACTCCCAACACCGTAGATGGTAAGGCGAGAGGCCAACCTAACGGTACGAAAACTAGCTCGACCCAAACTCAAGTGAACTAAAGCCCATTGATCTCAACAAAAACTAAAGTTATGACCAACGATTAGTCCAACGAAAGCTAGCTCAACCCCAGAAACAGTTGTACTCAGTAACACCCAAGGCCCAACAGCTGAGCCTGCCCAAACTTAACACCTTGACAACTCAACTAGTACTGAGACATCACCTGATTGAAGCCCAATGGATGTGTGTCCTGATCAAAACATAGAAAAATATAACCACTCCAACAAACCGAGCCCCTCAATAAACCAAAACCAGAGCTTTAGGGACCAAACCAAAATCCCTAATCCGCCTCTAGCAATGCCTTCCACTAGTACCGCCAATCTCACCCATAATCTAAACACCAAGAGCCTTGAAACCCTCCCCTTAGCTCAACACAGTGCAAGCTATCCAAGAGGTTGGAGGTAAGCTGATGCATACCTCTATTGACATGTCAAAACATACCGCAGTAAAAGTGGATGATGAATAAAGGTGTTCTCAAACCCTCCGAAAAAGCCGCAACTATGCATTTCTACTGAGCAGCCTGACCCGTTAATGGAGAGTGATAGGTCACACCTCGGCCGCTAGAAAAAAAGGGAAACATCACCCTTATGAAAATGGGCATAAGGCAACAGGCACAAAAGAACCCCCAAATGAGGTATCAAACACAATAGAACCTCTGAATGTTCAAGCTCTCCCGAATACGTTGGATGTGGCCGAGATCCCTGTTGAAGAGGACAATGAGAACTTGGAGAATACTCCTCCAGTAAATCAGTAACCTCTCTTCCTCAAGTTATTTAATGTCTAGTTAGATTATATATATGAATTTACCAATATTTACTTGGAATTGTCAAGGGACCAACAACAAAGGATTTCTGAGTATTTTGAAATGTTTTGTGTCACAACACAAATAAAAAATCCCAGTACTGGTGGAGCTGAGAACTACTGGGGTTAAAGTGTTGGACATTTTCAAAATAAATGTTTAGTCCCATGTTTGTAAGAAACTTAAGTTTAAAGAGTATATATATATTCTTGCACTATAGTGTGTGTAAAAGAAAAACACAAGTGTTATCCAAAGTTGGAGCCACACGCGCACGGCGCATATGGCGCTTTTATAGGCGCACTTAGCACACTTGCGCGTGTGCGTATGTGCGAGCTAACAATGGGTAAATTTTTTTACCATTTTACAATGTGGGTAGTTATTTGATTGACCCACTCAAAAATGAGCAATTAATAAACCCATCCAATACTTGACTGAGTGGATGCAGTTGAAACTGCTCCACTACCTTCTTTTCTTCTCTAATTGGTTTTGATCAGTGCTTTATAAGAGAAGAGGTTTGGAGAGGAAGAAAGACATCTTGAAATTAACCAGCATTTGCTCTTGTTTTTATCTTTCTCTACCGCAAAGTGAAAGCTGAGTTAGCTTTATCGTATCCTTTAGGATTTTTGCTGACTCTTGCAGTGTAGAGAGCAAAATTTCCTTCAGGAAAGTGGCAGTGTTACACTTTGAAGCCATTGCAAATCCTTCTGCTCTAACATAAAGCAGACAAATTCATTGCAAAACCGAAGTATGAAAGATCACATCGAGTAGAGGCTGATGGCTTTTCTGAGTGTATTTGGATATTTTGGCGAGAGAAGTTAGAGACTTATGTATTGAGCAATAATACTCAATTCATCCATCTGAAAGTGGTGTCAAGAAACTTTCCAACTTTTCTCTTAACTGAAGTCTATGGTAGTCCCGATCGATCCCAGAGACAACTTTTTTTTGGAGAGGTTTACATAATCTCAATGTCCCTAGTGATACACCATGGATAGCAGTGGGAGACTTCAATGTTTTCCTTCACAGGGATCAAGATAAAGGAGGACCCAGATGAGAAGAAAGGAGGATTCAAATTGGGGGCCGGCCCTTTTTCAAAATTTCAAAACTTGATCATGTTAAACGAAATTGAAGATTTGGGATTTCATGGTCCTAAGTACACCTGGAGTAGGGGCTACTATTTGAACGTCTTGATAGAGCGATAGGTAATAGCGGGTAGCTAATGAGGTTCCTGGATACTAAAGTCTACCACCTAGCAAAGATAAGCTCAGATCATAGGCCAATTCTTATAAAGCCAACAACTTGCTATATAGGGAATAAGGGAACGTATACCTTTTCGTTTCCTAGCACCCTGCGTATCACATGAAGATTGGCCTAATTTCATATCTTCGACTTGGCACAACTCTCAAAGATTTAAATTGGCCGTCCAAAAATTTAAAGCTAAGGTAGAAATATGGAATCGACAAAATTTTGGACACATTAGGATCAAGAAAGCAAAAGTATTAGCTCTATGGGGGTGGTGGGGGCTCGAAACACACTCCACGTGAAACTTAGTGAAACTTGTTAGAGATCAAGATATACCTAGAACAGCTGATGATGGAGCAACACAATGTGGATTATCTGATCACGGTTGAGGCAGTTTGATGTTCATTTCTTTTGGTTATGTAACTTGTAACAGATTGTTTGTTATTCTATTACAAATTATGTTAGTTAGTTTTGGTTATTGTTAGTTAGTTAGATCAGTTACAAACTGTCCCTTGTATGTATATATAATACTCACTCGCTGAGTTGAATGTACAATTTGTTTTTCTCAATCAATACAATTTTTCTTTCTTGGTTTCTTACAAGTTAAAGTTGCAGAGTTTTCTCTCTTTAGAGAACTCTTACATGGTATCAGAGCTTCCTGCAATGGCAAAAGCTAGTTCTTTTGAAGATGATTCTGGTGGTCTCAGCACATTTGCTGATGTGACGGCAATTGCTAAATCTCTCAATTTCAATCTACCTACAAAGCTCAATGAAGGCAATTACATCTACTGGAAGGTTCAAGTCAGATCTGCAATTCGAGCTTTAGGTCTGGAGTTTTTCATTGAAAATAAGAGGTCCTCAGTGAGATCCAATTCAGCTATAACTGATGAAGTTTTGAGCAGATGTGATAACTTGCTCATGGTGTGGTTATTCTCCAACATAAGTAAAGATGTCATTGGACATGTAACTGAATGTGAGTCTTCTTTTGAAATCTGGACAACATTGGAGAGTTTGTTTGCTCAATCATCCATGGAACGCATTCTGCAGCTCAAGAAGCAGTTAAATAACATCAAGAAAGGTTCGTCTACAATTTCTGAATTTGTTCTCAAAGTTAAGACTATAGATGCTGAATTAAGGTCAATTAGTCAAGTAGTTACTGAATCTGATATGATTCAATCAATACTGAATGGTCTTGGTCATGAATTTGATCCTGTTGTGGTTTTAATTTCTTCTCAACGTGTAAATGTATCCTTGCAAGATGCATAATATATGTTGATGATGTATGAACAGAGAATTGAATATCTTAATCAAGCTTCACAAATAGATATGAATAATGTTTCAGCAAATCTTGTTGAAAACAGTGACAAGAAGTCACAAGGTGCGAGAATCAGTTCTGCACAATTCGTAATCGTTCTAACAATGGTTTTCGTGGTGGAGTCAAGAATCGTGGAGGAAGATCTGGTAATAGAGGAAAGGTGTGTTGTCAATTATGCTATCGTCATGGACACATGGCTCTTCAATGCTATCATAGATTTGATCAGTCTTTCTATGGTCCTTAAAATCAGTACTCAGGTTCACTAGTCATGTTCATCAGACTCGACGACCTCTTGCACATATTCATACTCCAGTATCTCATAACTTCCAACCAACTGTACCTCAGGCTATGTTCAATCATTTTCAAGGCACGGTGGTGACTCCTGAAAATGTTACTGATCCTAATTGGTACATGGACAATGGATATATTACTGATCCTAATTGGTACCTCAGATTCATCAGACTCGACGACCTCTTGCAATATAACTACAACAAAACCTTTGGAATTGGTTTATTCTGATCTTTGGGGTCCTTCTCCATTGTTATCTTCTCAAGGTTTAAGATATTACATTGTGTTTGTAGATGCATTTAGTCGGTTTACTTGGTTTTATCCTCTTAAATTGAAATCAGATGCCTATGCTGCATTTACTCACTTTGTTAAACATGCTGAACTTCAACTTAATTCTAAGTTGAAAGTTTTTCAATCTGATATGGGACTTGAGTATAAACCTATTGAAAATTTATGTAATGCATCTGGTATTATTCATCGATATTCTTGTCCCTATACTCATCAACAGAATGGTGTTCAGGAAAGAAAGAATCGTTCCATTGTTGAAATAGGTCTTACTCTTC
Source organism: Stephania cephalantha (assembly GCA_039657325.1). NCBI lineage: Eukaryota > Viridiplantae > Streptophyta > Magnoliopsida > Ranunculales > Menispermaceae > Stephania > Stephania cephalantha. The sequence continues at coordinate 15,902,640 of CM077567.1, read as the reverse complement.
TTGCTCATTCTAAACTTCCTTTCTCTTTTTGGGAGGAAGCCTTCTTAACTGCTGTTTTTCTTATTAACTGCTTACCATATGTTGTTCTTGATTTTAAATCTCCATATGAGGTATGTTTTCATAAACAAACTGATTATTCTTTATTCAAGACTTCTGGATGTGCTTATTATCCAAATCTCACTGCTTACTCTCAACACAAGTTTAATTTTCGATCTTCCAAATGTGTCTTTATTGGCTATAGTCCTAGGCATCATGGTTACAAGTGTTTACATACAAATGGCAAGATTTATATCTCTCGTGATGTTGTGTTTAATGAAGATGATTTTCCTTATCCCATCCTATTTTCTTCTAACATTACATCTTCTCCTGTTATTTCGTCTTCTTCTAGTCTTCCTTTATCTGTTCTTCAATTTTGTCATGTCTCATCTTCTTCTGATTCATCTGTCACTGTTCCTTCTATGTCTGATTTACCTACTACTCTACCTTCTGAATCTTCTCAGTCTCTACCTCTTTTAGCTACATAATTGTCATAACCTATCATTACCAGTTCACATATTAACACTCACCCTATGCAGACTAGAAGTAAGTGTGGTGTTTTCAAACCAAAAGTAATGGTTGTTACTTCTCCATATGTTTTGGTGCACTCTCTCACTAAACCTACTTCTATTAAAGCTGCTACTTGCTGATAAAAATTGGAGTACAGCCATGAATGATGAGATTCAAGCCTTGGACAAAAATAATACTTCGACTTTAGTTCCTTCTAATCCTAATATGAGTGTTGTTGGTTGTAAATGGGTTTTTCGAGTTAAGACCAGTCCTACTAGTGCTATTCAGAGGTATAAAGCAAGGCTTGTGGCTAAGGGGTTTCATCAAATTCCTAGTCTTGATTTTGGGGATACTTTCTCACCTGTCATTAAGTCTTCCTCTCTTCGTATCATGTTCACTCTTGCTATTACTTTACAGTAGCCTATTAAACAACTTGATGTGAACAATACTTTTCTTAATAGTGAGCTATCTGAGGATGTTTTTATGTGCCAACCTGAAGGTTTTATCAGTAAGAAGTATCCTCAATATGTGTGTAAACTCAACAAAGCTTTGTATGGTTTAAAGCAGGCTCCTCGAGCATGGCTCTCTAAGCTCAAAACTGCTTTGCTTACTTGGGATACACTAATAGTACTTCTGATGTTAGTTTCTTTTTTCAGCCATCTGGATCTTCTATTTTACTTCTTCTTGTGTATGTTGATGACATTCTCATCATAGGCTCTGATCCCTCTTTGATTCAGAAACTTATTACTTGGCTAAATTCCAAGTTTTCTCTCAAAACATTGGGTGATGTTGATTATTTTCTTGGTTTTGAAGTTCATCGTGATTCTTCAGGATTATATCCATCTCAACATAATTACATTCTTGATTTACTTAAGAAGACTTGTCTTTTAGACTCTAAGCCCTTGTCTTCCCCATACTCTGCTGGTATTCGTCTCAATGCCACTGATGGCAAGTTGTTCTCTGATCCTACATTGTATCGTAGTACTCTGGGTGCTCTGCAGTATCTAACCTACACTCGTCCAGATATCAGCTTCATTATGAACAAGCTTAGTCAATTTCAGCAGCATCCTACTGATCTTCATTGGGCAGCTGTCAAGAGGGTTCTTCATTTTCTGAAGTCTTCTCTTACTACTGGACTTATTTTTCGTCCTGCTACCTCTCTTAATCTTGAAGTTTTCACTGATTCTGATTGGGCGTGGTGATAGTGATGATCGTAGATCTACTAGTGGTGTATGTGTTCTTCTTGGTAGCAATCTTATCCCTTGGTACTCCAAGAAACAATCGGTTGTGGCTCGCTCTAGTACGGAGGCTGAGTATCGAGCATTGGCTTTGGGAGTCACTGACATTTTGTGGACTTCTTCTCTGCTTCGTGAACTTGGTTTCTCTAGTTCTTCCAAGCCTATACTATGGTGTGATAACACCAGTGCTCGAGCCTTAGCTTTAAATCCTATATATCTGAGGTTGATGTTCACTTCTTGCATGAAAAACTTGCTGTTGGAGTTTTTGATCTTCGCAATGTTCCTACAGAACATCAATCTGCTGATATCTTTACAAAAGTTCTTCCTACTCCTCGTTTTCTTTTCTTATCTTCCAAACTGAACTTGGTTTGTTCACCTAGGTTCGGTTTGAGGGGGCATGTTAGAGATCAAGATATACCTAGAACAACTGATGATGGAGCAACACAATGTGGATTGTCTGATCACGGTTGAGGCAGTTTGATGTTCATGTCTTTTGGTTATGTAGCTTGTAACTGATTGTTTGTTATTCTGTTACAAATTTCGTTAGTTAGTTTAGGTTATTGTTAGTTAGTTAGATCAGTTACAAACTGTCACTTGTATGTATATATAATACTCACTTGCTGAGTTGAATGTACAATATGCTTTTCTCAATCAATACAATTCTTCTTTCTTGTTTTCTTACAAGTTACAGTTGCAGAGTTTTCTTTCTTTAGAGAACTCTTACAAAACTAAAAATTGAAGTTAGAGAGGAACTTGAGCACATCCTTACTCATGTTGACCTATTTTGTGAATATGGGGGGGGGGGGGGTCAGAATTACAAATTACTTATATAATAAAGTAAAACAAAAGCGAAGAAAAATGAGGGTGGAAATGCTTCGAATGAATGATCAGTGGGTTGAAGACTAGACTATCCTAAAAGCAGCGACCCTAGCCTACTTCAACAAACTTTACAATGAAGAGGCAGGTATAGGAAGACCTCTACTTCAAACCACCACAAAATTCACAACAATTTCACCATCTTACATGGCATCCCTCTAAAAAATACTATCACTATATATAGGAAGTTAGAAGGGCAGTTTTCGACATGGGACCAGATGGAATTAACCTTCATTGCTATCAGTCCCAATGGAGGTATGTGGGTCATTCAATGTGTGAATTGGTTTCTAACTTTTTATATACATGTAACATGTCTTCAGGAATTAATGCAACAAACCTCATTCTCATACAGAAGTGTCGCAACCCTGAAAGCATCGTATAGTTCAAACCAATCAACATTTGTAACATTAGCTATAAAATAATTGCCAAAGTGATAGCTAACAGGTTGAAAGGTGTCATGGACCAGCTAGTTGGACCTACACAAGCTAGACTTATTCTAGGGAGACACAATAACATAATTATAGCTCAAGAGGTGATCCACTAGATGAACAGGAAATGAGGGCGAACATGATGGATGGCCATCAAAGTGGACTTGGAGAAAGCTTATGACAGATTAAGCTGGGAATTTGTAGCAGATACTCTCGAAGTGTTAGGAATTCCCTCACCCTTGCAGAATCTAATCATGAAATGTATCTCATGTCCACAATGAAAGTAATATGGATGGAGCTGAATCGAACTCTTTCTCCCCCTCACGGGGAATTAGACAGGGATGTCGAAAAAATTACAAAAGTACTAATGTTTTTAGTTTAAATGAGGAAAATGAGGTTGTGTTTTTTTTTTTTCTAAAAATAGGCAATATCGCCCATCCAAAAGGCGTTATCAAGGTGGGTGCATTTCGTTTGCTGATGTGGACACATGGATAACACCTTTTGAAAAGGCGCTATCCATGTGTCCGGGCCACGTAGGACGAAATACACTGATAGCGCCTTTTCAAAAGGTGCTATCAGTGCATGCCGTCCCACGTGGACAATGTGTACATCAATAGCGCCTTTACAAAAGGCACTATTAGTGTAAATGTCCATGTGGGACGACCACGTGGACATGGCCGAACCCTTGGGCCAAGGGGTACATAGATAGCGCTTTCTGAGAAGGCGCTATCTGTGTACCCATTTTCTCCTTCCCGAAAACGACGTAGAGAATATATTCTCTGCGTCGTTTTCGGGAAGGAAGAAAAAGGAGGTACAGCTCGGTGTAGGGGTAGGGTGGTAGGGGTCACGTGAGTGCTGTAGAGGAGGGGAGGCGTCGGGTATTTAAGGAGGGGAGGGGGAAGAGGGCGGGTGGAAGGAGACACCGAGGGAAGGGGACGGGTTGGGTTTGAAGGAGACGCGGCAGTGCAGACGCGCGGCGGAGAAGGAGGAGAGGAGTTGACGGGGCACCGGAGCAAAGGCGTGGGCGAGAAAGAAGGAAGAGTATGGCAGAATGGCAATGAGGCTTGCATCAATGGGCGCAGCAATGGAGGAAGGAAGGAGCAATGGCAAGCAGAGGGAGGCTCGCATCACGGCTGGCGAAGGCAGCGGAGGAATGAGAAGCTAATGGCGGCAAGAAGAAAGAAGAAAGGAATGCGTATGCAATAAATGCAATGACGGCCATCGTAGCAGCGGAGGAGCAGGAGGAGGTTAGTTTAGTTAGTTAAGTTAGTTTAGTTAAGTTAGTTAGTTTAGTTTAGGTGGTTAGTTTAGTTAGTTTAGGTAGTTAGTTTAGTTTAAGTTAGTTTAGTTTAGATGTTTAGTTTAGCTTAGGTGGTTAGTTTGGTTAGTTAAGTGTAGGTAGTTAGGTTATGTTAGTTTAGTTTAGTTTAGTTAATGGACTTTAGGTAGTTAGCTTAGTTAGCTAAGTTAGTTAAGTTAGTTAAGTTAGTTAAGTTAGTTAAGTTTAGGTTTTTAGGTTAGTTAGTTTAGTTTAGGTAGTTTGGTTAGGTTAGGTTAGTTTACGTTAGTTAGTTTAGTTTAGGTAGTTTGGTTAGGTTAGGTTAGGTTAGTTTAGTTTAGTTTAGTTTAGTTTAGTTAATCGACTTTAGGTAGTTAGTTTAGTTAGTTTAGTTAGTTAAGTTAGTTTAGTTTAGTTTAGTTAATCGACTTTAGGTAATTAGTTTAGTTAGTTAAGTTAGTTTAGTTTATGGAGTTTGGTTAGTTTAGTTTAGGTAGTTTGTTTAGTTAGTTAAGTTTAGGTAGTTAGGTTAGGTTAGGTTAATTGCAAGAGATGTTTGTAAAATTCGTTAGTTGGTAGTCAACTTTATTGAATCAAGAATTTCACGATCCTTTTACTAAGCGATGTTTTCACTTACGCTATATGCATGGGGTGGATTTAAGGTGTAGGAGTGTAAAGATTTTGAAAACTTGTTTGTGTGTTTCAAGTCATTATGTGCACTACATTTGAGGTATTTAGGTTAGGTTAGGTTGGTTAGTTTAGTTTAGTAGAGTTTAGTTTAGTTAATTTAGTTTAGATAGTTAGGTTATGTTAGGTTATGTTAGGTTGGGTTAGGTTAGGTTAGGTTAGGTTAAGACTCTTTATTTGTTTAAAAGTTTAATTTGGTTTTTGCTTAGTTATGTTTGATTAGTTTACTACTTAGTTTTGTTGTTCGGTTTTTTTAGGTTAGTATAGTTAAGGTTGTTACTTTAGTTAGTTTATTTTAGTTGACCCGTATGATTTTGGTAAACTATCATGTTGAACCGTGTTATTGTTCTCATGTGTCCTTCAATATAAACACAAGTGGAACAAAATTTACTGATGTTGATATATTTTACTCCCTGTGTTATAAACTAACGAAAATAAAATTTTATTGCAGGATTATTAAGTTGAAGACAAAAAGTGGAGGAAAATAGTAAGTTTACAAATTTAGTATTTTCATAATTATTTATTTGGTTTTGTTATGATTTACATGATATGTAGTGACATAGGTATTGTGTTTTTGAAAAATGGTTGATATGTTTATTTCATGGAATGTGTGTTTAAACATTAAGGGTGTGTTTGATAGCTTCGAAAAAAGTTTTGAAGAAAAAACAATTTGCTTAAGAAAATCTTATAAAGCAAATTTTTAAATGAAACTTTTCTAGGAGGTGTTTGATATAAAAATACATAAAATGTTTTTTGGCAGTTTCTAGTTCAACCCCACCAAAACCAAGCTTCTCCAAAAAGAAATCCTCCAAAAAGAAAAGAGGAAGAAAATGCATAATAGCACCACTATCTCCAATGTCCCACCGTCGAACCAAAGACCCAAAAGGCAGCGCATTCAATTTTGTACAACAAAAACTCACAAGCGTATATGGAAGCTCAAAAAAGACAATTAATATATGACTGATCAGTGATCACACTGCTCAAACATCGCTACTTCGCTCTTTCACTACCACCACCGTGGTCGCTCTCCTTGACCTTATCCTTTGCCTCCTCGCCTTCCAACCCAGCACTAACCTTACAAATCCTCTCTCGGGTCTTCTCCGAAATTGAAAACATATACAATCTTTGCTGCATGAACAAATTAAAACCCTTAAGCCCATTTTCCTCTTTCATCTCCTTCAATCTACCACCATCCTCATCTCTTCCACAACCCTCACATCCACCACGTCCTCCTCATCGTAATCCCGGTTCAAGTACCACTCTTTTGTGATTAAGAAGACGCCCATTATGCAACGAGCCTTGGATCTAAAGAGTGGAGAGTGAGAAAATCTTGATTTTTCAAGTTTAAAGATGAGAAAATAAATGAGGAAAATAGGGGCGTAATTCTTTTTTCTCTGTCCAGTTGCAAAGCTATCAAACATTGGAAAAAATAGTTACACTGAAAAAGTAAACAATTTTCCATGATTTTTTTCATTTTCTGTGCTATCAAACACACTCTAAGAAACTCAAACACAGAGGAATGAGTAGGCTCTGTAGTTGCGCCATTAAGGCGATCCTCTACATCAGAAAGTTCCATCGGTGTTTACGCTCCCCCCATTTCAATAAAACTCTTGACTTAAATTTTTAAATGAAAATTGTGCTCCTTGTGAACCACTTTAGTAGGTTTGATCGTTTGACATGCAAGTATGAGTTATTACACATAACATGTGAGTGCAAACGAATGAGTATGCTCTGTAGTTGCGCTCTTATTGCGATCTTCTACATCAGAAACTTCGATTGCGCTTTAACTTCCACAGTAATCAACTATTTCGCTTAACATATTTGTGCATTTGTGTGTAATCCTGTGACATCAATGTTAAAAAACTTATTTGAAGGTCATGGAACATAGGAATATCCATTTTCTATTCTATGCGTACGGTGGAATTGTTAATGGTTTAAATGGCATCGCGTACAGCGCACCCTCATCAACAATGTTGATGGTTAAGTTTGAGACGAGTGGCCGTCAATTGATGGATGACGTGTGTAATGCGTTCAATATCTCATCTACGGAGACTCTAGTTCAGATGACTTATCGCCACATGATAATCCTCCCCGGTGGCTCGCATTATTTCGTCCCTGTGTAGGAGACGATGGCCAATTTACTAATAACTATAATGATAGATATCTATTTGACATTTGAGTCAATCGACTTAGTTTAAAATCGTACGGTTCATACGTAAGTTCGTGATGAACGTGACTGCACGCCAGACACAACATTAATGATGGAAAGGCTGCATATGCAATCCCCACAAGGTGAGGTCGTGGAAGAGGGATTTGTTAGTCCATTACATGAAGATATTAATGCCTCTAATGATGATGAAGTTAACGAGGACGCCAATAATGAAACTGATGAGTACATACGTCCCAACGAAGATGCTCCAGCAGCTGTCGATTGGAAAAGAGATTTGTTAATAGACATTGTCAATACCATGTGATGGAATTGACTACAACTACATGGGCGATTAAGTGCAGAAGTGCGCAAGACGGGTGTATGTGGCGTCTTCGTGCATGTTTGCGAAAGAAAACACAATTATGGGAGATAACACAGTTAGACGTACCGCACACGTGTATTAATCCCGACGTAGAACGCGGTCATGCCCAACTTGATGCCAACATGCTTGCGCGAGAGATCCAAAGCGTCGTCAAGAGCGATCAAGCAATCACTATCAAAGCATTAGTACAAATAATTAAGGGAAAATACAGAGACGAAGTCAACTACAAGCGAATGTGGGATGCCAAAAGGAAGGCAATTGCATGTGCGTTTAGAGATTGGGATGAGTCATACGCTTTATTATCAAGATGGTTGGTGGCTGTGAGGAGTAAGAGTCCGGGGACAAGAATCGAGTGGTCACATAGACAATGGGCTGCTGATGAGATAAGAACTGCGTCTCCTCAATTTCATCGTGTGTTTTTTGCATTTGAAGCTTCAATACATGCTTTCAAGTTTTGCAGGCCTCTGCTTCAGATTGACGCGACATTCTTATATGACAAATACAGTGGGAAGCTAATGATTGCGATCTCTGTTGATGGTAATGGACACATATTACCGGTTGCATTTGCCATTACGGAAACCGAATCAACTGATTCGTGGGGGTGGTTTTTGAGGATGTTGTGCAAACACGTGACAGATAGAGAAGGAGTTTGCATTATTTTTTATCGTCACCCTGGCATTTTGGAGGTGGTCAACGCCCCAAGCAACGGTTTTTGCCCTCCAAAAGGGTACCACCATTATTGCTTACGACACTTGCTTAGTAATTTCGGCACTCACTTTAAAAATGACCCCTTGAAAAAACTCTTTGGTCAAGCAGCTGCTCAACATCAAGAACGAAAATTTAATGCGTGTATGGAGCGTTTTGCATACTTATCATCACGAACGCCTCAATGTCTGCAATATGTCAATACCATCCCCAAAGAACTATGGACTTAATCGCACGACAGAGGCATGCGGTACGGATAGATGAATTCTAATGGTGTTGGTATGTATGAAATACAAGTTATGTTTTGCACTCAAATACATATAGTTATCGCTGAAGTAATATTACTTACACGAATGTTATCGTTAATTGTAGAGTGGTTTAACGGTGTATCGAAGGGGGCTCGATTCTTGCTAATAACAATGATGACTCAAATGATTTACTACAGATTGGTGACATACCACAATCAACGCAACCAAGAAATCAATAAAACAATCTCAAACGGACAATCGTACACGAAATATGTCATGGATAAACTTATGGAAAATGAAAAATCCGCAAGGAGGCATCAAGTCACTTTGATCAATCATGACATTGAGGTGAGTTCGAAGTGCAGCCAACACGTGTTAGCTGCATGTGAGTGAGCTACGCGCAATTCATTGAGCCATACTATAGGATAGATGTGTACGCACAATGTTACTCCTACAATTTCAAGGCCATCCCAGATGAGAGTAATTGGCCGACTTTTGGGACGAAGATCATACCCGACCCAATGTGCAGACGTGGCCGAGGGAGACCAAATGGAACGCGAAGACATAACGAGATGGATCTTCTTAATGTCTCGAGGCCTTTGCGATGTGGCATATGTCATCAAGAAGGACATAGAAGAACAACATGTCCAAATAAAGACCGTGAACGAGTCCCTACTAGGAAGAATCGGTGTGGTATTTGTCGTTAAGAGGGACATAACAAAAAAATTGTCCAAGCAGACCCCAACCTTCCAATGAAAACCTATAGTCGATTTTGTGTATTTTTTTGTCATAACTTCAGTTCATAGCTATGTTGATTTGGAGCGTTTATGCATTTATTTTTGTTTGAACATATATGAAAGATTTATCGTTTGGTTTCAAACAACACTCTAATTCTTTTTATATCATTCATTTGTAGTTGTACAACAATGGATCCAGGTACTTTAGATCATTCACTTTTGCAACTCCAATCTACACACAGATCATTGCGAACCTGGAGGGGTGAGGTAGAATTTTTTACATGTATACGTCAAATGTTACAACATAAACGTATCAAAAATATATATTAATACATTATCAATTATAAGGTGTACGAGACATTGCGCGCACGTCGAAGACGTGGGGTCGTTGATCGAACGGTGCAGTATCATTCGAGGATGATCCCATATCTTCATTCCAGTGGGTTCTATGAGATTTCCGCGTAGCATTTTTCAGCCTTGGTTAGGCTTTGATTACTGCATTCGTAGAGAGATGGCGCCCTGAGACGCATACATTTCACATGCATTTTGGGGAGTGCACAATTACACTTCAGGACGTGCAGGTACAGCTCGGCTTACCTATCGAAGGTATGTTTATGACGGGAACGACAAATACAGACTATGCTGATGTGTGCGAGATGTTACTTGGTCGAACTCATGTTGGAGATGACATTATTGGTTGTAAACTTAAAGTCGAATGGCTTGAACGTAACGTACCAGCTATAGATGATAATAGCGATGAGGAGTCGCTGGACAAGTCTATCGGTGGTTGTCTATTCGCCGACAAGTCTAATCGATTCGTACATTTGATGTTCCTACCATTGCTTGAGGATTTCGAAGTAGCTGGACAATATAGTTGGGGGAGTGCATGTTTGGCTTATTTATACAGGGAGTTGTGTCGCAGATCTCGCGCAGGGGCACTTGAGGTTGCTGGCGCGTCAATTCTTGTACAACTGTGGGCATGAGACAGATTTCCATTCATAGCACCGCGGTGCCTGTGTGTTTCTAGAGTTCAACCGCGAAGAGTGGATGGAGAACATATGTTTATGGTCGTTCTATTGGGACACATGTAATACAAATATTTTTTCTTAATTTCTTCAACATCTAATACATTTTCATTTTTCATAACTTATTGTTTTATACACATATGGCTCGATGCATTTTCGGTTACACGAGTGCGACGCACGTTGTATCGGCTCACCGTGATGCACTCGACTCACAAAATGAGGATGATGTAGTATGACAACCATATGCTAAAGTCATGGGGTCTCTTCCTGATTACTGTACAAATGGTCACGGTAGTTGGCTTTCGACGTGTCCCATAATTTGTTTCCACATAATCGAGTGACATCGAACAGAAAGGGTAATGAGACAATTCAAATTAATCCAAGTGGTGCCATCAAATTGTGCTTACGATACCCGAATGCACCGCATCGAATTGCGTGAACGCCATCAAGAAAATTGGGTGACTTTTCACGCAAGCTTCATACATATGTGGGAACATCGTGGCGACAACATTGTCATAGCGGCACATAATGAAGGGCACGATCATCAAGACTACATGACGTGGTATCGCTTAGTCACTAGAAGATTCATTGGACACGACGGGGCTTTACGTGACTATTCGGTAAACTTCAAACTCTTACTTTTTCTCGAACAACTAATATATTATATTGCGTGCTTTGAACTCATATTTTTATATCAGTGTAACTTGGTGCATCGACTGAGACGAGTGTTTATCGAGGATGGGTACGAGCAAGGTCTTGCTGCGCTTGATGAAGGGATTAAAATTTTAGACGAAGTTGAAAGGCAAAGGTCTACTCTATGGAATGACAGAATTGATGTCGAACATGACATAAATAAGGATAATGAAGGGGAAGATGAAGAAGAGGGTCAGGGCGAACCAAATAGAGAGGTGAGAAGAAGACGAACATGACCATAACTGTGGGGGAAAGCACCAGACGTCCTCGTCAACCACGTCCATCTAGTCAGACTGCGATTGCATTGCAGAGAGTAGCAGACGTCCTCCAGAGAGTAGCAGACGTCCTCCAGAGAGTAGCAGACGTCCTCCTACAGCACGCTCATCTCGTCCGAGAGCGAGTAGAACATAGACTGTTGGCGAGAGTAGCCAACGATCATCCCCACCAAGTCATTCTTCTCATGGGTAGATTCCTCATCGTCCACAATGCAACCAGAACCTCAAATGTTTGTACCCAGGCCGCCGATCGTGAATCTTCCTCCTTACCATTTTGATCCTTATGCATCTGGGCCGTCGTCTTCATATGTGGACCATGAAATGCCTAGACATCAAATGTATCATTCATTGCCTCAATACATGCCGAGTCTAAATACTCCACCATGTTATAATTACAATATGTCATATAGTGGAGATTGCTCATTCATGAACTTGTAGACCATGCTGCAGCCTCATGTTCCTTTCCCCCAACCGCATACAGGAAGCCACTATTTTGGGATGGTTCAACCTCCTATTTTTGGGAGCATCAGGAGCAGAGGTGAGTCGAGTGAAGCACCAGAGGAAGAACATCAATCTACTCGACGCCATTCAGTGCAAGACCAGCAACCTCAACAACCTCAACCGGATGTACAAACACATCGTCCAACTAAACATAAAGCACGTCTGGTTTGCATCATCGAGCAACAACGTCAACGTAACCGTCGTAATAGACCTGCATGATGAGTTTTCTTTATGTCATGGTGATTTTTTACATCTTATATCTTGGGTGAACGAAGTTGAGGTATACAACCTTCTCATTGAATAAACTTATTTGTCAACGGATGATTGTTGTTTTAAATTTAAGCTCTCGCAAAAAAACATGTGGTTTTGTCGTACAATTATTTTATTTTTCGTTTCTCTACTTATCATCACAACATAAAATTAACACAAATGTTTAAAGGATGAGTTCCATGCTTACTATGGGTTGCACGGGTTGTCCGCCTCACGATACGTGCGTGGTGTTTGCATGGGGTCCAGGGTTTGTAGTGGATATGCATGGTTGGCCCACCTCGACATACGTGTGTGGCGTTTCCATGTGTTGTCAACCATGAGTTATGTGTGTGACGTTGGCATTGGCTTTATCGCCTCGAGACACGTGCGTGCCATTTGCATGAGTTGCACGAGGTTGCATGGGTCGCCTACCTCGACATACATGCCTGACATTTGTATGAAATCTCCACCTCGGCATACATGGGTGAAGTTTTCATGGGTTGTCCACGTCAATATGTGTGCGCGTTGTTTACATTGGTTGTCTTCCTCGAGATACGCGAGTGACACGGGTCCACGCGGGTCGTCCATCTCCATATGCACGTGTTGTTTATAGGGCAACAAATTTTGTATATATAGCTCATTTTCAAAAGGAGTCATTCATAGAGTTATAGTTTTGTATAGATAGCTCATTTTCAAAAGGAGCTATCTATACAATTCCCCACCATGCCGCCAGCTCATCACCTACTTTTGGAACTTAAAAGTAAACTTCCATATTTTGGGAATTAAATTGTATCTCCACCCCGCTTTTGGAAAAACCCCAGGGATGTCCTCTATCTCTTTATATTTTGTACTTTGCATGGAAAGACTTAGTCATATGATAAATGATGCAATAGATTTAAAAAATTGGGAACCTTTGTTTCTAGCAAGGAATGCACCTAGATTTTCTCTTTTGTTTTATGCAGATGATCTCGTCCTCTTTGCCAAAGATACCTCAGATCAGGCTCTCATAATATCAAATACTCCGTGGAAATTCAGTGAGGTCTCGGGCCATAAAGTCAGCGAGGTGAAAACGATGCTCTTCTTCTCCGCAGTGGCGATACTTATTCTTAGAAGGAAAGATGGCTACCACTCAAGGAACCCTTGAAGACTTATACAATCGATATCCTCCGTCATTGGTAACCCAACTCCGAGTTAGTAACTATATGACATCCTCTGGGCTGTGTGACTGGCTCAAATTTCAGCATTTACTCCCCACATATATCATGAACCAATTGTGGGAGCGACTAAACCTCCACTCCCAAGCGATGAGCATGATTCCTTATTATGGAACCATCCACCGCCAATAGAACATTATACATCACATCAGCCTATCATAATATTACAGCCGCTGCGAAACGCTGAATAGGGAACTATGGCAATCAATATGGGGATGGAAAAGACCCGAGAAGATTAAATAATTCCTATGGCTCATCGTGAATGGTAGATTCTTGACCAACCAAGAATGAGCAACTAGATGCATGACTGAAGATGAAAAGTGTCAGCTGTGTAACCATGAAGTTGAAACTTTGTTACATACGTTGAGAGATTGGAAGAAGCGCACATAATGTGGCAATTCATAATGCCAAACGGGTACTAGCAGGAGTTCTTTGTCGCCGATTGTCGTACTTGGCTGAGTTTGCATGTGGTTATTTCTTAGTTAGCGCATATTATAGTTTACATGTGGTCACGTGTTGTTACGACCATAAGAGTGAGCTTTAAGTGTTGAGTGTTGTGCATACACACTAGTATATAAGGTGAGTCATGTATGTAATGTATTCACCTTTTTGATGATCAATAAAACTCTGCTTTCCCTTTCTTGAGTCGATTATGGTATCAGAGCAGTTTCGATCAAAACCCTAGCTTTCGAGTTGTTGCGAAGCTGTAGATCTGAGTGATTGCTCTATGATTTGAGCTTTGTTGGTCGAGATCACAAGTTCGATGTGCTTTTCCAAGTGTGTTTGTGTTACAGATCAAAGAGTTTGATCTGTTGAGACACTGTGGCGTTCAAGAATGCGAGTGTGATTTTGAGGTTTTGGTGTGTTGTTTTCTTCAAGGATTGAAGAGATTTCAGTTGTTTTACTGAAATTTGTAGATCTGAGTGTCACATTTACTGTTAAGGCTATAGTGATCCAGATCGTAAGCTAGCCTTTGAAGTTATATTGTTGATTTGTTAAAGATACGATCATGGCTATTTACTCATACAGCTGAAGCACTACATGCAGGATCTTCTAGCATGACGAAATCCTCAAATGTAACCAATTCACACGGATATAGTGTTGAAGGTCTGTTGCATTTGTCTAACTAAGATTATTCGGTATAATATTTGTCTCGAATTCACTTACTGATCTTAACTATCTCCCATAGAGTCGTGCAATGAGGATTACTCTAGGGGCTAAGATGAAGTTTGGATTCATCAATGGCAGTTGTGAACGACCTCCAGAAGATGACCAAGATTATGAAAATTGGTGTAAAGTTGATTTCATGGTAATTTCTTGGATCATTAACTCAATTCAAAAGAAATTGTTGAAGCTTTTCTATATTCATCTTCTGCTCGTACTCTGTGGCTGGATCTGAAAGAACGTTATGGAGATTGTAACAGACCTCTCTTGTATCAGCTAAAACGCGAGATTTATTTTATTACTCAAGGAGATCAGTCAGTTGCCAAGTGTTATACCAAACTGGAGAAGTTATGGGATGAGTTGATGCGTTTTGCTCCAATACCTCACTGTGACTGTAGAAATTACTCAAAATTGATGGAGTTGGACTCCAATGATCGTTTGATTCGGTTTCTGATGGGACTGAGTGACATATATGATCAAGTTCGCAATCAGATCCTTGTTATTGATCCACTTCCAAATATTAATAAGGCTTATTCTGTGATTGAACGTGTTGAGAAGCAAAAACAATTACACTTGAGTTTTACACCTAGATATGGATTCTGCTATGTTGGTGAAATGTTTTAATAGCAGAGTTACTATAATGCATGGCGGTTCTGGTTTACATGGTGGACCTGTTCATTAAATAGTTCTCATGGAAATGTTGGTCAGGGACTGCATTACTCATCCTTTGGTACTAAAAATAACACAAAAGGTTCATTAATAAAGATGATCTATTTTGTGTTCACTGCAAGGCTAAATGCCAAACCAAAGAAAATTGTTTAAAGTTACATGGTTATCCTGATTGGTTTAACAATCAGAGAAATAATGGTGACAAAAAGTTTATTCTTGAACAGAACAAAAATTTAATCAATATGCTGGAATCCCCACTTGATTTTGACAATGGAAGCTCTCCTAGCTTTGAGGAGTTTCAAGTGAATATGACCACTTTGATTCAACAGGGAATCGAAAAATATATGAAAAGGGAAAGTAGTTGCTGGTACGGAGAATCTTTCCTATGGAAATCTGGTTCATGCTGGAGACTTTGTAGGTAGCCTATATTCTCCTAATTCATGTGCTCATGTTTATTTAAAACATGGTTCTTGGATCATTGATACATGAGCATCAAATCATATGTGTTTTGATCTCTCTTTATTCCCTTCTTACACTCCACCTTCTAATTCTACTCCGGTTTATCTTCTTGGTGGTACTGTTAAATTTGTTGATGCCACTGGGGATATAAACCTTACCTTTAAATTGATTCTTCATTCCTGCCTTCATGTTCCATCTTTTAAATAAAATTTAATTTATGTTAGTAAACTTACCACCACAGCCCATATTAAATTTGTTTTCTTTCCTTTTTTTGTTTGCTATAGGACATAAGCCCATATTATACATTCTAGATCTAGAATCATTCAACCAAGATGTTGTACAATCTTTTACTTCTACTTCCAACACTATTTTGTCAAAGTTTGTTTCTTATAATGTTGCAAATAATGTTTTCTTATGGCATCATATTTTGGGTCATCCTTCTTCACTTATTGTCAAACATTTGCCTTTGTTAACTCCTACTTTTATATTGGATACATGTTTACCTTGTGATGTGTATCATTTTTCTAAACAATGTAGATTGCATTTTCCCATGAGTTCAATAAAAACTTCCAATTCTTTTCAGTTGCTTCATATGGACTTGCGGGGACCTTATAAACAAGAGTCCTTTCAAGGATGTTCTTATTTTTTTACTTAGTTGATGATTTTAGTCGATTTACATGGACTTATCTTTTGAAATGTAAATTAGTTACTGCATCCACTATTGACAGTTTTCTGCATTTTATTCATACTCATTTTCATAAGTCTGTTCAAACTGTTAGAACAAATATGAAACTGAATTCATTAATCAACAATGCTCTAGTTTGTTTTCTAAACTAGGTATCATTCATCAACGATCTACTCCTTATTCAACAACAACAACAACAACAACATAGCCTCTGTCCCAAATTAATTGGGGTCGGCTACATGGATCAAACTTTTCCATTGTGCTCGATTAAGTGCAATTGATGGTGAGCTTTGCAAACCATTCAAATCCCTCCTAATTAATGCATCCCATGTTAACTTTGGTCTACCCCTACCTCGTCGAATTTCTATAGTTTCTATTGAGTCAAATTTTCTAGTTGGAGCATTTGTAGGCCGTCTTTGCTGGTGACCAAACCATCGCAACCGCCCTTCCCTAATCTTTGTATCAATTTGTGCTACTCCTACTTGTCTTTGAATTTCTATATTTCGTATTTTATCTTTACGAGTTTTACCACACATCCACCTAAGCATCCTCATTTATGCTACGTTCGTTTTATGTAATTGTTGTTGCTTTACCGCCCAACATTCACTTCCATAGAGCATAGCTGACCTAATTGCGGTCCTATAAAGTTTTCCTTTTAACTTAGTAGGAATATTTCGATAACAAATCACCCCTGTTGCACTCCGCCATTTCTTCCATCCAGCTTGAATTCTATGTGTGACATCATTCTCAATGTTACCATCATTTTGTATGATTGATCATAGGTATCTAAAGTGGTTTACCTTAGGAACTTCTATTTCTCCTAATTTTACCACTCCGTCATCTCGATGTCTAGTGTTTTTAAACTCACAGTGCATGTATTCGGTTTTTGTCCTACTCAACTTAAAGCCTTTAGATTCTAATGTATTCCTCCAGAGTTCTAATTTCCTATTTACTCCATCTTTAGTTTCATCCACTAAGACAATATCATCTGCAAATAGCATACACCATGGTATATCCTCTTAAATATGTCTAGTTAGTTCATCTATAACTAAAGTAAATATATATGGGCTTAAAGCTGATCCTTGATGTAGTCCTATCGTAATGGGAAATTCTTTTGTAGCTCCTCCAAATGTCTTTATACTCGTTACTACTCCATCATACATATCCTTAATAGTGTCTATGTATCTAGCATGCACTCTTTTTCTTTCTAGAACCCACCAAAGAACATCTCTAGGGACCCTATCATATGCTTTTTCTAAATCTACGAATACCATATGAAGATCTTTTTTCTTTTCTCTATATTCTTCTAACAATCGTCTTATAAGGAAAATCGCCTCCATAGTTGACCTCCCAGCCATGAAACCAAATTGGTTATCTGATATTGTTGTTTCTCTCCTTAGCCTATTATCAATTATCCTCTCCCAAAGTTTCATAGTGTGACTCATAAGTTTAATTCCCCGGTAGTTTGACCAACTTTGAATGTCTCATTTGTTTTTGAAGATTGGCACAAGCGTGCTTCTTCTCCAATCCATTGACATCCGTTTTGATTTTAAAATTTTATTGAAAAATTTTGTTAACCAAGTCAATCCAATTTCTCATAAGCATTTCCAAACCTCTATAGGTATTTCATCTGGGCCACATGCTTTCCCTATTTTCATTCTTCTCAATGCCTCTTTAACTTCTACAATTCTAATATTGCGTGTATAGTTTACATTTCTTTCTTGGTGTGGGTTTTCATCTATTATAGTATCAACTTGGTCATCATTAAATAAACTATCGAAGTAACTTTTCCATCTCTCCTTAATATCCTCCTCGCGCGTTAAAACGTTTTGATGTTCGTCCTTAATACATCTTACATGACTTAGGTCTTGTTTCTTTTTATCTCTTAATTTGGCTAGCATATATATATATTTTTGGCCATCTCTATTACCTAACCTTGTATATAGATCTTCCATGAAATTTGTTTTAGCTTGACTAACTACTTTTTTAGCTTGTTTTCTAGCTTGTCTATATTGATTATACACATCTTCATCTTGACACTTAGGTATTTTCCTATTCATCTCTCTTTTAGTCTTAATTGCTAGTTGGACATCCTCGTTCCACCACCATGTTTCCTTCTTTGGAGGTCCCAAGCCCTTAGATATACCTAATACGTTTGATCCCACTCTCCTTATGCAACTACTCATTTCTAGCCACATTGTATTAGCATCTAAGTCAAGATTCCAAACGTTTTCCTTTAGTAGTTTTTCTCTAAACTCTACTTGTTTACTATATTTTAGGTTCCACCACTTTATTCTAGGGTCGCTAACTCTTTTATTCATATTATGTCGTCGTGTTAGCTTAATATCAAGTACTACTAACTTATGTTGGGTAGTAAGTGCTTCACCAGGTATTACTTTGCAGTCTCTACATATTTTTCTATCTATTTTTCTTGTTAAAAGAAAATCTATTTGACTCTTGTTATGACCACTACTAAAAGTATTTGTATGCGACTCCCTCTTCCTAAAACTAGTATTTGCTAAGACAAGATCGTATCTTTGAAGCAAATTCTAAGATTGATTCTCCTTCTTCATTTCTATTACCGTAACCAAAACCTCCATGAACTCTCTCAAACCCATCGTTACTGTCCCCGACATGCCCATTTAAATCTCCTCCAATAAAAACCTTTCCATCTAATGGTATACTTTGCATAAATCCATCCATATCGTCCCAAAACTTGCGTTTGATGCTCTCGCTTAATCCTACTTGTGGTGCATAGGCGCTAAGTACGTTAATTTTTTCATCTCCAATAATTAATTTAACTAGAATCAATCTATCCCCCATTCTTTTAACCTCTACGACCTTATCCTTATAATCATTATCCACCACAATTCCTACTCCATTGCATTTTCTATCTATACCAGTGTACCACAATTTAAACCCTGTGCTTCCTATTTCTCTACTTTTTTCTCCTACCCATTTTGTCTCTTGGAGGCAAGCAATATTGACTCTCATTCTAATCATGGTATCTACTAGTTCTATTGACTTCCCCGTAAGTGTTCCTATGTTCAATGTTCCTAGACGAATTTTTTCTCCCCTTTGTATTTGTTTTCCTTTTCTATTTCTATTTTGTCTAAAAGATCTAGTGTCCGTATCTATGTTTTTGTTTTTGTTTTCGTGTGTGTTTTTAACTAGCTTCTTTACCCACACTCGTCCTTTGTGTGGGAACCCATGCTCATTTTTCTTCACATCTGGGCGATGATGTGAAGGGACTAACTTCTTTACCCACACACGTCCTATATGTGGGAACCCTTGCTCATTTTTCTTCACACCCAGGCGACGATATGAAACACACCCTTGCTCATTTCTTACTACACCCGGGCTCCGATGCAGTGCGTCGCTAGGTGGGAACGCCCCAACGTTTATATATCTTTGATCCATTTCATGAAATGTGACAAAAGTTTTACGCTGGCTGTCAACCTATCACAACCCTCCCCCATTTTCCAGGAATCCCCTTAACAAAATGGTGTTGTTGAGAGGAAACATCGTCATCTTCTTTAAGTTGCCAAAGCTTTTATTTTTCAATCTTCTCTTCCAAAGAAATTTTGGGGAGATTCTAATTTGACTTCCACTTTTCTTATCAACCGATTACCCACTTCTTTGCTTCAATGGAAATGTCATTTTCAAGTTCTTTTTGATAAGGAGTCTGATTACAATTTACTCAAGACTTTTGGTTATCTTTGTTTTGTTGCTAATATTTTTCCATTTAAGGATAAGTTTGATCCTAGAGCTTTCAAGTATGTTTTCCTTGGGTACTCTCCAAGGTAAAAGGCTTATAAGCTTCTTAAATTGTCTACATAGTCTGTCTTTGTTTCTCATGATGTTGTTTTCAATGAAAATGTTTTTCCTTATCAGCATATTTCTACTTCTGATACTTCCAATGTCCTATCTTTTCCTGTTGTTGAAGATGCTGATCTTTCTCATTCTCCTACTCATGTTCAGTCTTTTGTTCCTTCTTCTTCTCCTACTCCTATTTCTATTCCTCTTCGTAGAAGTGATCAAATTATGCACAAACCTGGTTGGTTGAATGATTTTGTTTCCTACAATGCTACTTCTCTTTCATCTTCTTTTCTTCTTCTTTTCTTCTTCTTCTTTTGTTTCTGATTCTCTTCCTCCTACTTTTCCTTATCTCATTTCTCCTAACCTGAATGTTTAGTATAAATAATTTTTGGCTATTGTATCAATCATTAAAGAACCGTCTTCTTATAAACATGCACAGAATGATCCTCATTGGGTTGATGCAATGAACAATGGGTTGTAAGCCCTAGAGGTCAATCATACTTAAGAACTTACTTCTTTACTTCCTGGTAAGAAGGCTATTGGTTCCAAATAGGTTTATAAGGTGAAATATAATCAAGATGGCACCCTTGATAAATATAAAACAAGGCTTGTGGCAAATGGTTATCATCAAATTGAAGGGGTGGATTTCATTGACAGTTTTTCTCTGTTGCTAAAGGCTGTCACAGTCAGACTTTTATTAGTAGTGGCAGCCGCCAAATTTTCAACTTGATGTGAAT
The DNA here is from genome assembly GCA_039657325.1 of Stephania cephalantha. Classification (NCBI taxonomy): domain Eukaryota; kingdom Viridiplantae; phylum Streptophyta; class Magnoliopsida; order Ranunculales; family Menispermaceae; genus Stephania; species Stephania cephalantha. The sequence goes on along the minus strand of CM077567.1, from coordinate 15,881,875 downwards.
AATGCTTTCTTGCATGGTTTTATCAATGATGATATGTATTTATAGCCTCCTGAAGGGTATTCCAATGCCCTACCTTGACAGGTTTACAAGTTACGTAGGTTATATGGCCTCAAGCAGGCTTCTCATTAATGGACTATTGAATTTACCAGCAAACTTAATCAGCTTGGATTTTCACAATCCCCTCATGATCCCTGTTTGTTTACTTTTTCCAAGGGTACTATTTTCCTTGCTTTATTAGTCTATGTTGATGATATTCTACTTACTGGGTCCTCCATTGATGATTTGTTGCCTATCAAAGAGTTTTTACATACTCAGTTTACTATCAAGGACATTGGCCAAACCCGTTATTTCCTTGGAATGGAATTGGCCAGGTCTGATGATGTTTGTATTTGAATCAACGAAACTATGTCCTTGTTTTGTTATCTAATTCAGGTCTTATTGATTGTAAGCCTGTTGCCACACCTCTTCCTTGGGATTTTAAGTTTAATGTTGATTTTCATCTCTTACATGATGTTGATAAATTCCGTCATCTAGTTGGACGATTGTTATATCTGAGTTTTACTAGACCTGATATTTCTCATGCTACTGAGCAATTGAACCGGTTTGTGCAGGCTTCTACAGAGGCTTATTGGTCTTTAGCTCTTCATGTACTGAGGTATCTAAAAGGTTGTCCATCGAAAGGTCTTTTATATCCTATACGAGATGATTTTTCTGTGGTTGCTTTTTGCGATGCAGATTGGGTGTCTTGTACAGTTTCGCGCAAGTCTCTCACTGGTTACTATATTTTTCTAGGCTATTCTCTTGCCTTTTAGAAGACCAAGAAACAGTCTACTGTTTTGTGTTCATTTGTTGAGGCTGAGTACATGAGTCTTTATTCTACTATTTGTGAGATTCAGTAGCTTGTTTATCTTCTGTCAGATTTACGTGTGCTTGTTTCTCTCCCTATTCCTCTGTGGTGTGATAATCATACTATTTTGCATATTACTGCTAATCATGTATTTCATGAGCGTACCAAACACCTTGATATTGATTATAACTTAGTGCGTGATAAAGAAGGCTTTGTTGCTCATTAGTTTGTTCCTTTGAAGCATAAACTTGCTTATTTGTTTACCAAGAGTTTAGCTGCTCCACAATTCTCTTTTCTTCTATCTAAGGTGAATCTTTGTGATTGGCACAAAGATGTTTCATCTTGAAGGAGGGATGTTATGTATATTGGTTTGTATGTATGTGGTTCTTTCTTAGTTAGTGCATATTATAGTTTACATGTGGTTAAGTGTTGTGTGTGACTATATGAGTAAGATGTGAGTGTTGAGTGTTGTGCACACACCCCAGTATATAAGGTGAGTCATGTATGTAATGTATTCACTTTTTTATGATCAATAAGACTCTGCTTTCCTTTCTTGAGTCGATCAGACGCAACAAAAAGATTTTTAATGCTCAATTTGTCGATTCATCAAATCATATACTAATCATCATCAAACTGGGGAAGCAGTTCACAATGGTATTTGAATCGATGAAGAGCTTTCAAACTCCAAAAAAGGAATGCTTGATATGCTGGTCATCATAAAACCAAGGCATTGTCAAGTTGAATACAGATGGGTCCGTTACGACAACACATAACTGGGTCTCAGAAGGGGCCTCATCCATGACCTGAAAGAGACTGGTTAGAGGGTTTTATTGTTAATATGTGGTTAGGATCGATAGTGATAGCAAAACTATGAGGTGTCATATAAGGGCTTCAATTGTGTTGGAAAAGTGTTCATCGGAATATGGAAGACGAGATGGATAGTAAGTGTGTTCTTGAAATGATTACTGGTTCAACGTCACAGGGGCTAGAGTAGTTTCAACTAGTTTTAGACATTAAATAGCTTATGAGGTGAGATTGGGTATTGACTTTTAAACATGTGTTTCGCAAAGGTAAAAGAGTAGCGGATTGTTAGGGCATGCACCCTAGGTCAATCCAGAAATATTGTTTATCTTATAATTTTAGTAAATAAAATATAGGTTTTTATTTGCTATTTTATTATAATTGATTGCATGTTTACCTTATAATAAGATCCATGGGTATTTGTTGAAATATCCTAAATGTCCCTTGTTTGTCATTATATTCGGAACTATAATGAATTAAGACTAGTGTGAATCTTGATTGATGGTCATGTGATGATAATGTGTATGGGGATATGAATCAAGATCATGCGTAATTGTTAGGGAATAAGGTACTGGACTGACCCGCTATGAGAACACCACATGGATTAAGTCATATGTGTTACTCATGATAGGTATATCATTTAGTCCTTCGACTTGAGTTTACCATAGATTTCAATATTAGGAGCATGGTAATTTGACATAATCAAATGTTGCTTTTAACCGGATGATTATAGAGATTGTGATTGGTTACCATGTGAATAATATGGGAAAGTGTGTAATCAAGATATAATTCATCACTATCGTATAAAGAGATATATCAGTGGATTCCTCGATATGATAAACTGATAATTGCCAAGTCCATGTGAATTGATATGATCAATGTCACTTGAATGTTTTTCAATTTACCTAAAGTTCGAGACTAGTACAATTGTGCTTTAAAGGTGACGTTCCATGCCTTATGTTTAATCAAAGTATATCGCACGATAAAAGGATATGATATATGTTATTCATTAGGTTGTATCAATTTTGATATTCATGCTACTTGGGTAGTCATAATGTCTTGCTAGAGACCGCTTATGATTGGTGTATTAAAATGGTTTTGGTTCACTGCCAACGTCACATGAACCTATTGGGTTGCAGACAAAGAATGGCTTTGCGCAATTTCAATTGGTCTAGAGTAATGAATTTTATATGATAAAATTCATGACGTAAAAGCCCTTACGATTCGTCGTATGGTAACTTATTAATAGGGACATATGTGTAATTTACTTAAACTGCCTAAATACAATAGTTGTATTATGAATTGGATTTTAAGTGAGAGCTTATCTACACATATAAATAAAGGTTGAAACCCTAAAACGATATAGGATTTTCATTTTGCTATTTTTCGAGTTCTCTAGATTTTTGGAGAGATAAGAGATTTTTTTTTAATCTCTCTTAGGGTTAACATCCCAAATTGTGGTCACCGTTTGTGTGTGGATTTCAGATAGAGGACGCGCACTTGAACGTCTTGGAAATCGAACGATCAGAGAAGCAAATCACGGATTGAGGTATGGTTTACTTTTCTAGATCTAGTTTAATGAAACTTATTTTCGATCCTGTTGGGGGTTTTCAAAATCTGTTTTGAATTTCTCGCAGCGTATGAATCCCAAAACCCAATACGGATGGACTTGCATATCTTGCCAAAGTCTTTCCAATTGGCTTAACAAAATTATCGGAACCCCCCGATGGAATCTGAACTCTTGTAATGGACGATCAACGAGGTGACTCCCTCCCTAGATCATGTCCTATATAACTTGTTTTGGGCCTTTGCCCCATTTATTCATATACGAATATATACCTATGCCATGGGAGCCCCTTAAAATGTTTAGTGCATTAAATGTTTTTCGCATTTATGATTAATAGATTAATGTATTTGATTAGAATCCAATGGTTGGAAATAAGGTTTCCATGGAATTGGTATTTTTTTGGTTTCCTATGGTAGTAGCACACACACACACACACACACACACACACACACACACACACACACACACACACACACACACACACACACACACACACACACACACACACACACACACACACACACACACACACACACACACACACACACACACACACACACACACACACACACACACACACATATATGTATACACTTTTACATTACACACACTTTTAGATTTATGTCAATCTAGAACTTGAAGTATTTATCCTATTAAGATTGACAGTTATCTCTTGATTCGAGTCTTATCCCATCAAGATTAGAGATTATTTCATAATTTGAGTTTATCTAAAAAACTGTGCTTTCCATAGACTAACCTGCCATAAAAAATTATGGTTTAGTATCTCGAGACAAATGGTATTCTCTATTCCATATCGCTAGCCCCTACTCCTTTGAAGATTATTTAATTGACTAAGGAGTATATGTATAATTCTTTCATTTTTTGCATTGACATTCATCTTTATAATTGTCACACACCGGTCTTGAACTAGCAGTCTAACTGGACCATACCGTTCCTCGATTCTCCATTTTAGGAAAGAGAACCGAAATTAGACCCGATCTACAACTTAGCTCATATTCCCTATTTATCCATCCTAGAAAATTTGTACAATCACTAAAAAGATTTATAACTTTCCAAAAATATTAAACATCAAACATTTCATTAATAGTTAGGTCCCAATTAAAATATGATTTCATATGCGGAAGTAGTGTGCATGTCACATATACAATCAAAAGGAAGCGGCAGTGGAAAACTTAAAAGTTAGATATACAGTCGTTCGTACGTAGAGAAATATCCAAAACCCAAAATATAAAACAACTTATACAAAATTAGATATCCGCACATAAACTACAGTGATGACAGCGGCACGATTCTCTTTGCCTCGTACGTTATCTCAAACCTTGTGCTTCATCCCTCTATCACTGCCAGATGGATTCGGTCCTAACGAAGGGGGGACTCGGTGAGAGAACAACTAAGGAATATACAACTTTATCACATAATATTTAAGGAAAGGAAATATATAGCAAAGGATAATAAAGTAAACACAAGGATGCAGGTGGGGCGAGTTTGAGGCGAGGAATGCAATCCTCATCCCCATCCCCACTTATGGCGGGGCGAGGATTCCCCACTTGAAAATCCCCACTGGGGAATTTCTGACCCCCATTCCCCACCCGACAGGGATCCCCACCCCCGTGGGGACTCTCAACCCCATCACGTTTTTACATAATATCTAAAAAGAAATCAAATACATTATAGATCCGAAATTAAAAATCATTAAAAGCTTTTTCTTCGCAACTGTAGGTTGATTTTCAAACTTTATGTGAAACATTCACCGTAAAAAAATATAAGATTTAATGATTTTGATGCAATTCCTACATTAAATATTCAAGATCCCCATGGGGAATCCCATGTGGATTCCTCGTGGCGTGGAGGGATAATACTGCCCCCGCCTCGCCCCCGATGGTGGGGATGAAATTCCCCCCGTCCCCGGCCCCGTGGGGGATAGTTGGCTGGGAATCTTTGCCCCAATCGGGGAGTATCCCCATGGGGAATGGGGATTCCCCGCCCCACCTGCATCTCTAAATAAACATGCTACAAGTCCAAACGTTCTCATGGGGAATTCTCGTGAACTCCCTAAGGCATTTGAGAATTTCGTAAACTTGATTAGGATGAGAATTAAGTATTTTTGAATTTAATTTGGGATTTAATTATCCAAGGTGAGACCCACGTATTACGGACTGGAGATCATAAATTTAAAATATTATGTGTTGTGTGCTTAGTGTGTGTATTATATGGTATTTTGTCGCGAAGTCGAGATGTGTTGAGGTTTATCCTCGATTTTTCATACTCGGGGTTGCAAGTGTGTGTCTGAAGGACACGAGTGAAAATAAGTTATTAGTTGCTCGAAAACTAGTTAATCAAATGTGAATCCCTACGTGAAGATTTTACCTCGATTTACGTGCAAGTTGGATCAGTGGCAGTATAAAATGAAAATGAAATTGGTGCAAGGCCTTGCCTCGAGTTTCGTATCAGTTGGTGATGGTTAAGGTTGAGATTGGATCGAAATCAGTGCACATTTGGCTAAGTATGGCAAGAGAATTGGTCCAGATAATTTTGGTATGTCGTAGATAAAGTAAAGATTTTTGGGTCTTGGCGTGACCAAAACCAGTGTCATAGACGTTTTATGGAGTTGGAATGTTTAGTTGAGATGTTGGCTCAATTTGGTGAAAAATCGGATTTAAAATGAGCACCATAAGTGAAAACACGTCAGGGAATTCTGAAATTAATAAATGAAAAGAAATTAAGCAGCTAAGGGTTTATATATGAATACATCTATAAAGATTTAAAAAAACAAATCAAAAGAGGTTTCATTTCAACAGAACGAATTAAAAGTTCGTTCTCTAAATGCTCTCAATTCGGTCTTTTGCTTTACGAGCTTTCAATGTTCGATTTTTGCTCGATTTGTTTTCGCAAAATCGTAGAGCATCTCAATTGAATCAAAATGATAGTATAGGATTTTGTTCATGTATATATATATATATGGTTTTTTTTCGAGATATGCATCGCATCATCTCGAGACTGATTGAGGAGTTGATGCATTAAAGTGACACACCTTATCAAAATACTAAACTTGACACATCACTCACGCTCGTTCGAGGCGATCAAACAATCCATATAATTCCAATTATTCTATTATTTTCCAATATATATTTATATATGTAAAAATACGCAAATATATATCTCATGTATTATACACCAATAAACTCACCGGACGTATCTGCAAGTGTCCTTAAGCGTTTACATTCATGGCACGACCCTCTCGTCACACTTGGTGTCCCAGTAAATCATTGTTTATTGTGTGTTTTTTGTTTTATAGGTTTGTATATAATCCTATATATTTTCACCAATAAACACCATACATCATGCAAACTCACGCACACACTAATCGAGGTATGCCGGACTTAACCCTGAGCCTAACTCGGGTTAATTAGGATTTTGATTAGTACTAATCACTAGCTTAAGGTAACAGGTCGTTACAGTCTCCCTAATTTAAAACAATTTCATCCTCGAAATTATAGTAAACTTAAAGTCACATGTAGTCTCGAAAAGAAATGGAAACTACTCCTTCATATAGGATTCCCGCTCCCAGGTTAGTTCATCATCTCCGTGAAATTGCCATTTCACTTTAACCAAAGGAATCTCTTTGGTTCCCAACCTCTGAATCTTGGGATCAAGTAACTAAATTGGTTGCTCATCGTAAGATAAGTCTTCTCGAAGATCAAATTTATTCCAATCAATTATTGGAGTGAATTGAGTCTCCGTCTTGCGAAGCATATACACATGTAAGACATTATGGACTCCAGCAAGCTAATGAGGCAACTCTAACTTGTAAGCAACATGACCAATCCTTTCCTGTACCCTGAGCGACCTGATATACCTTGGAGCTAGCTTACTACGCAACCCAAATCTATATAAGCCCTTCATAGGTGAGAGTTTCAGTAAGACAAAATCATTCTTTGAAAACTCCAGAAACTATGATGTTTGTCAGTGCATCTCTTCTGTCTGAGTTATGTTGTAGTCAAACGTTGGCGCATCTGCTGTATTTTCTCTGTATAGTCTGAGATCAACTCTGGCCCTAACAAAATTGTATCTCCAACCTCTGTCCAACACACCGGTGAATCACAAGGCTGACCATATAGTGTTTCAAAAGGAGCCATCCCAATAATAGCCTGATAGCTATTATTATAAGAGAACACACGCAAAGGAATATATTTATCCTAGTTAGCACCAAACTCCGAGACACAAGCTCGAAGCATATCCTCAATCACCAATATCAACCGCTCAGTCAATCCATCAGTCTGAGGATGGTATGCATTACCGAGGTTAAGAATAGTTCCCAGTTGTCTCTGTAATTCACTCCACAACATGAACGTGAATCTCGGATCTCTATCTGAAGTAATCAACACTAGAACCTCGTAAATCTCAACACCTTCCATACGTAAACCTCGCACAAATGGTCAAGAGGATCTCGCATAGAAACTGGCAAGAAATGCACAAACTTTGTCAATATGTCAACCACAACCCAAACTGTATTGTGCTTACGCTGACTCAGAGGTAGACCGGAAACAAAACCCATTGATATGTGTTCTCATTTCCACTCAGGAATAGGCAGCGAATGCAATAACCCTCCAAGTTTCTTATGTTCAGCATTAACTTGCTGACATATCTCACATCGCTTTACAAACTCTGCAGTATCAGTCTTAATCTAAAGCCACCAATAAATACGCCTCAAGTCACGATACGTTTTAGTATTACCTAAATGAGTAGAGTAAAGAGATCTTTGAGATTCTTGTAGCAATTCCTGCCTCAACAAATCCTAAGCTGGAATCCACAGTCTATCCCTGAATCGTAACGCACCATCATCAGAAACTGACTAATAAAGATGATCAATACTAGTCACTAACCTCTGACATGATGTATGGTCTTGATTAGCTTTTTTACTATCAACCACCCACTGAATCATCTCCACTTCAGCTCAAATCTGAGCACAAAAGAAGAGATTAGTAGCTTTGGGACTATCTCTCTTAGTTGATGATGTCCCAGCTGGACTTTCACGAATCATCCTCACTGAAGCTTCCTTAAGAAGCTCTAGCAGTAGCTACATTCTCTCTACATGTTCTTCTCCTACTCAAGGCATTAACAACAACATTTGCTTTTCTTGAGTGATACTCCAGAGTGAAATAATAATCCGTGAGAAACTCAAGCCACCTACACTGTCTCATATTCAGTTCACTTTGAGTAAATAAGTCTTTTAGACTTTTACGATCTGAAAATACTATAAGTTTCTCACCATACAGATAGTGCCTCGAAATCTTCAAGGTGAAAACAACCGCAGCTAGCTCTAGATCATGAACTGGATAATTTCTTTTATGAACTTTAAGTTGCTTCGAAGCATAAGCTACAACACTGCCTTCCTGCACTAGCACATAGCCCAAGCCTGAATGAGAAGCATCAATATAAATTACTAATTCATTCCCGATACGGGTAATGTAAGAATATTCGTCATAGTCTATATATCATTCAACCCTTTGAAATCGGCCTTGCACTTATCTGACCACACAAAATCAATGTCTTTCTGTGTTATTCAAGTCATTTGCATAGCAATACTAGAGAATCCATCAACGAACCGTCTATAATAACCCGTAAACCCCATAAAACTTCGAAGCTCTAACATTATGGTATGAGTATGCCAATCCCTGATTGCCTCTACCTTTGCTGATCAACATGTATACCTTCAGCATTAACCACATGTCCAAGAAATTTGACCTCTGAAGACCAAATTTGCACTTACTGAACTTGACATATAGTCGGTTATCCTTCAGAGTCTGCAATGTAACTTTGAGGTGGTGCGAATGCTCTACCTCAGTCTTTGAATAGGTCAAAATATCATCGATAAACACGATGATAAACTAGTCAAGATAGGGTTTGAACACTCTATGCATCAGTTCCATAAACATAGTAGGAGCCTTAGTGAGTCCAAACAGCATCACTGTAAACTCGAAATGCCCATAGCGAGTACCGAAAGTTGTCTCGTAGATATCCTCATCACTGATCCTCTATTGATGATAACCAGACCTCAATTCAGACATCGAAAAGTGTCTGACACACTTCAACTGATCAAACAAGTCATCGATCCTAGGCAATGGATATTTGTTCCTAATAGTCACCTTATTCACCTGTCTATAATCAATGCACATTCGTAGGGTTTCATCCTTCTTCTTTAAAAAAAGAACTGGTGCTCCCCATGATGACATACTGGGATGGATAAATCCCTCTGTAGCAACTCCTCAAGTTGAGTCTACAACTCACACAATTCCTTCGCTGCCATATTGTACCATCTCTTGACCTGATTAGGGCGAAACCCGGTTTAAAACCCTAATTAAGCTAAGAATACCCTTACCAGACTTAACTAGAGCTAGCAGCCTTATCATCTTCACCTGATAAGCATTACTATATATCAAATATCGAAACAATACAAATTATAAACGCAGCGAAAATTTAAAAACATTTTTTGATAATTTAAACCACAATATACAGTATTAAAACAAACCGATATAAACCTTAGTTATGTAAATCACCCATCCCTTGTGATATTACAAAATTATAATTCAACACAAATATATAAGACAATGGAAACTCATTACATCGAAGAGAAAATCAAGACTCATGTATCTTCTCCATCCCGTAGTCGTAGCGCTCATCGGTGTTACCCTGTAATGTTAATTAGAGTGAGCGCTCTAACTTGCTCTGTAAGTAGGGATTCACATAACCATCAACATTCCATATAATAGTCAAAGATATCATGCAATAACTACATACACCAATGATATCTAACAAGAATATGGAAAGCATAGAAATCAATAGATAACGGATGCAAAGTAATTGTTTTGGACTATTACACTTGATCCCTATTTTATTTATAAAAATAGAGTTGATTACCCACCGACGCCATTAAATAGAATGCTAAACCAACGTATTGCGCATATGTGATGTTTAGCCAGTCCACTAATGCCCAATGGTTCTATTTGAATCCCTCTGGTGAATATGTAACCCACGCAACCTATTAACTAAGTAGGAGTTATGTATTAACTGAGTAGTGAATATGGTCTTAGCCCTGAGGAGTTACTCTTGTGGATCACATTAGACACCGTTTTCTGTTCATTATAAAAATCATCATAGTGTACATGTCCCCTCATTTCAGTCCAACAAATACATGAGCTATATATACTAAAATAGCCAGGCAACATTGATAAATAAGCAAATCCATACATACCTCGGATTTAAGTCTCCATTTCCCGAATTTCCTAACTTTCTGGTCATCTCACACTTCCTTGGTGTTCTTCAACCTATCACCAATCATTTAGGATCAATATAGGTTCAGTACACTATGTTTAGAACCCCTAAGCCACTCCCTAAGTCTTTAGGAAATTCCATGAAAAAGTCAGCAAAGTTGTTGTTTCAGGGGTGGGAACGAGCTCCCTAGATGGCGGGCGCGCTCCACCAACTGTGTTCTTCAAAGTTGATGAAGGGAGCATGCACCTGCACTTGGTTGAGCGTGCTCACCCTGTGTCTGTCTTGACAGAACACAGGGCAGTCGGCCTCTGGTTTACTCTAAATTCCTCAAAATCACCAAAAACAGCTCTTAAACCTCCAAAATCGATCAAGGAGGATCTCTAGCAAGGTGAGAAGGCATAATTAATCATTAAACAACATGATTAATTAAAATTCTAACATCCCTACTGAATTGAAAGTCAACAACTACAAGAACAAGTCATGCCAAAATGTTGATCTCGTGTTGTTAATTTGATTAAGCTCCTCGTATCAACTCCCTTCAATCCGAACCAACCGAACCCTCGGCTCTCCATTCTCGAATGATCGAATTGAAAAGATAACGATGAGAGTTTTGTTTTTATATATGGATTTTCTTCAAGATACGTGTCGCGCTATCTCGAGGCTGATCGCGTGGTTGATGCGTTAAAGTGACACTCCTTAAAGTGACACAAGTTTTGACAAATCAAGAACTTACGCTTCGTTCGAGATGATCTAATAATCCATATATTTTCATTATTATTTTATTTTCCAATATATATTTATATATTTAAAAACATATATATATATATATACTGTGTATTATTCATCAATAAACACACCGGACGTGCCTACAAGTGTCCTTGAGCGTGCACATTCGTGCTACGACCACCTCGTCACACTTGGTGTCCCAGTAAACCATAATTTATTAGGTATTTCCATTTTACAGGCTTGTGTATAATTTCTTTATAATACAACGACCTATATATAAATTGATTTAACAATCCATACAAACACCATACATCATGCAAAAGCACGCACACACTAATCGAGGTATGCCACACTTAAACCTGAGCCTAACTCGAGTTAATTATGATTTAGATTACTAATCACCAGCTTAATGTAGCAGGTCGTTACAGTCTTCCCAATTTAAAACAATTTCATCCTCGAAATTAAAGTAAATCTTAAATTACTTGTAGTTTTGAAGAGAAGTGGAAACCGTTCCTCATACTTCCACTCTCAGGTTAGTTCCTCGTCTTTATGAAATCATCATTTCATTTTAACCAAAAAAAGCTCTTTGGTTCTCAGCTTTTAATCTTACGATCAAGTAACCCACTTGACTGCTCATCGTAAGATACATCTTCTCGAATATCAAATTGATTCCAACCAATCCTTTGAGTGAACTTAGTCTTCGTTTTACATAACGTTAACACGTGGAAGACTTTAAGATCTTCAACTTAGTTGAGGATGCAACTTTAACCTATATGTACCAGGATTAATCCTTTCCTGTATTTTGTACGACCCGATATACCTTTGAGCTAGCTTACCTCGCAATCCAAATCTATACAACTCTATTCATAGGTGAGACTTTCAACATAACATATTTGTCCTTTGAAAACTCCAACCACCTATGATCTTTATCGGCGTATCTATTTTATTTTAGTTGTGTTGTAGCCAAACGTTGGTGAATCTGCTACATTTCCTTTGTGTAGTTCTGAATCAATTTCGACTCCATCAAACTTGCACCTCAACCCCTTTCTAGACACTCTGGTGAATGACATGGTTGACCATACAAAGTTTCAAAGGAGCATTCCATTCTAGCTTGACAGTTGTTATTATAAAAGAACTCACACGAAAAAAATGAATCTTTTTCAGTTATTATCAAACTTCAAGACACAAGCTTAAAGTTTATCCTCTAGCACCAAAAATCAATTACTTCGGCTACCCATTGGTCTGCCAATAATATACCATACTAAGGTTAATAATAGTTCCCTAGCTGTTGTAACAATTCACTCCATCATCTGGACGTGAATCTTAGATCTTTATCCGAAATAGTTGACACTGAAGCTCCCTGAAATCTAACACCTCATGTATGTATACTTTATATAATCAATCAAGAGGATTTCACATAGAAACTGGCTAGAAATATGTAGATCCCATTAACCTATTAATTACAATCTTTACCATATTTTGCTTACGCTAACTCAGAGATAAACTGGAAACAAAATCCACCAATCTATGTTCTCATTTTCATTCAGGAATATGCAACGAATGTTATAACCCTTTAGGTTTTCTACGCTCAGCCTTAACTTGCTGAAATATCTCATATCTCTTCATTTTCTCAACAACATCAGTTTTCATCCCAGATTAACAATGAATAAAGGCACCTCATTTCATAATATTCCTTTCTGCTATCCGGATGAATGCAAGTAAAGATATCTATGAGATTTTTGTAGTACTTCCTGCCTCACTTGATCCTGAACTGGATTCCATAATCTATCCCTGAACCGTGACACACCATTATCAGAAACCGACTAATCAGGAGAATCTACACTTGCTGCTAACCTCTAACTTTCTATATAATTCTGATTAGCTTTCTGACAACCAGACACTACTGAATTTTCTTCAATTAAGTTTGAATCTGAATTCAAAAGAATATATTAGTAGCTTTGTAATTAGCTCTCTCAGTTGATGACATGTCAGCTAAACTCACACAAATCATCACCACTGTCACTTCCTCATGAAGTCTAAACTAAGAAGCTATAACAATAGCTACATTTTCTCCAATTCATTACTCATTTGATCGTCATTAGCTCAGCTCTAATCTAAGCTCCCAAAGAACAAACTTATAGTTAATGATCCTGACAACTCAGTTGATGATGTGCCTACGCAGGACTTCCATTTGGTCACCAGTAAACATCTCACTTAAAGATATTACTGAACAACTTTTATCACAACTATAGCCTCTGTCATTTTCTTTATTCAAGGTAGTATCAACATAATCACGTTGATGAGTGATATTTCAGAGTGAATTCCTAAAACTCAGAAAATTTCAAGGTAACTCTCTTACCTTTTATTTCTATCACTCTGACATTTTCCACTTTTCAAACTCTCATAGTTTCAAATTCATTACTTGGACCTTACACTAATCCATTAGTGTTATATTTTCAGGTTAGCTTTTAATGATTCTTCTAAGATTCTCATTAATCTCAAAGAATGATTAAAATATCCTTAACTACCTTTCCTCTTAATTTACAAGTGATGTCTTGCTGTATTTAGTAAAGCTACGAAAATAACTATCTCGAGATTATCAATCTCTAATAGTTCCTCTCCTAATTCTAAAACTATATATATAGAAGTAATAGCTACAATTTTGCTTTATTGTGTCATCACATATCCTTACCTAAATCAGAAGTCTTAGGATAAACCTCAAACGTCTTCCATAATTTAGGTATCATCAAGCAAACATTGTAGTCTAACTATACTTCCACTTTCTTTCAAGGCACCCTTGCATTTGATTTCAACTTATAACCATCTCATACTTGAGTTAACTGAATAAATTACACAACGATATCACAGATCCCTGAATCAATCATTTGTAATATTCAATTATTACAAGCTCAATTTCTTTTTTTTACCTTTATATTGAATATAAGACAATCTCAAATTGTCTCAATCACAGTCAAATCCTATGATTTACTGTTAATATTCAACACTCATACCATTAATTAACCTTTGAAACTTAGCACTAGCACTTGCAAAATCTGGTCTAAACCAAATTACCATGACCAATTTATAATTATGTATGGTAATTACTCATGCATTCTGTAAGTCTTCAAAGATTCCATGTTATTATTGATAACACAATAACAACTTAATTACAAATAAGGTTTTCCTTCACTTGGCACCCTTATTTTATGAACATTGCATGAGTTTTAGTAAGTTCTAGCGGTTTTCACCATTCACTTAAAATGATCCAGCAACCGCCTGCAATCATCTTATAAAGATATATATCCTTAGCTCTGATCATTTTACTGTGACAATAAGATCTTAACTACATCTTGAGAACTGTTGATTTCACTTATTTTCAGAATGAGTTGTCAATGCTAAGTAATGAATACTCATTTCAACTACTACACATTAATCCTTGAATTCCTCAAATCCTCAGATTTATCGACCACTCATTCTCTCAAATTTAGAATATACCAGTCTAATAGATTAGACTAGGGTATCTTAACAACTCACTGCTATATTTTGGATGAAACTTTCTTTCATTCTTTGATGACTACTTGTTATTCCAATATGGATTCACACCATTACTGAAACATCTACTTCATAACAACTTATGAAGTATAACTGCATTAGTGGTTTCATAACCTTCATTAGGCCTTTATCATTAACCACTAATTTGTTTACTGAATAACTTCTATTATTACCCATCTTATCTCAATAGTAGTATTAAATCATCTCTCAAAGTGGTCCGCCACCTTTGAGTTTCACCCTAAAAGTCATTCAGTACACTATTGTTTTATAATTTCACTCTCATAATACACACTCCAAGGTCTTAATCCAATAGATACTTCTTCACTGACTATTATTCATCTAATAATATCAGTAAGAACGAAGACCATTGAAGATGTTCCTTTATGAAGAGTTTTATTTCGTCTTCATAACTTTTCTTATGTCTTTTCTTTTTTGTTTCCCCGAGGTTAAGACTCTCCGGAGCTCTTACCTCCAACACCTTCTCATATCATGAGAAATAGATGGACTTCAACTATCTTATTATCATTCAGAAAAAATATAACTCTTATATAAAAAAAATAACATATCTCGTCTTTTATCCGTTGGTTACCCTCCAAAAACACAATAAAACCGTTTATCAAAACCAAAGCTTATTCATAACTCAAGACAACTCTCAGAGTCAATAAACTTAAGTTTCGTTATTAGGGTGATCAGAGCACCTTAGACTTTAAAGTAGGCTTGTCATTTACTTCGAACACCATTCAAAATTGAATTTAGGGTCAGAGTTTTGTCCATGGTACCAAACTGTATCATTGTTGCCACTTTATCCCTAAAAGTGATAAACCTTAGACTCTGGCACCACACTATATCAGAGTTATTTAAAGTAACAAAGCTCTTAAACCTTGTCCCTGCCATCAAGGTTGTAACCTGTCTTTAGACCTAGTACTTTAAACCTAGTTGTAGATAAGGTTAACTAATAGCCATTGATCTTGAAGTGCATACGTATACTGAGACCTATCTAATAGTGTACACCTCAACACATGTCCCACTAACTATCCACTATTACATGCTAAGTGACACCATTTGTAACACAATTGGTCATTAGATGTGTCAACACGTGTCTGAGAGTTATCATATGGCTATTGATTTAAATTGCTAACTTAGGTTACATTTAATATATATATTCAACCTGAACCACATTAGAATCACTATTTAAGCTATATTAAGCTTAAATAAATTGACCACATCACTCTCTATCATGGTCCCACGTCGCCACACATCTCGAGGCGCGTCCCCGCTCATGTCTCAATAACTATGTACAAGTAGGATTAACATCAATAAATATCTCAAATTTAGCAAATGCGTGTATTTATGATTAACTCTATGCATTATATAACGACATCCATTTTTTTGTTTAAAGAGTATTTATGTCAATTCATATTTTTTATTATTTAAAAATTTGCAACTTCCCTGCAAGTTTAATGTTGAACCAAACATGAAAATATGTTCTTTCATTGTGAGTTAACTTCGGTCGTACCGTAAATTAGCAAAAACAAACCAAACGAGGCCTCAATTCGCTCAACCAAATTCCTCCAAACACCACCACCCAATAATTCACTCTCTCAATGTTCCCGAAACTAATAAACCTATACAAAATCCTAATTTTGGTTCAACTTTAAACTTGTAGGGAAGTTGTAAATTTTTAAATAATAAATATATAAATTGAAACAAATACCCTTCAAACAAAAAAGATAGATGTGGGCAATAAAAGATAATTAGTTATAGGTAATCGTGTCAACAAATGCCTTGGGAACTAATTGCCGTGGGGGATGAGAGAAATATCTCTATCTTGAATGTGAGTTAAAAGATAACTAAGAGAAAAGCTAGGTAATCAAGTAAAATTGATTCCAACTCTCCTCCAAGTTATATCCCGAGAATTAACTCTTACCTAACCAATCAAATAAATAAGTCTTTGGATTTGCTTGAAGGATCAAAATCGTCTTTCTTCGATTTTTCACGTTGATTGATGCTTTTACCTTTTTTTTCTAGAATCTTCTTATTTCTTATTTTCCTATTCATTTTGTTTTTGAAAACAAACCCAAATTTGTTTAATAGATAAACCTAAAATCAGTTATTACAACATCAGACATAAAACAAAGGCATCTCAGTATGCCACACAAAGGAAAGTCCAGAAACCCTAGCTTTGTTTGCTAGTACATATGCAACCGAATCCCCAGATCTAGGAATGTGAGAAACCATATGTCGAGCATCTTTGTGAAGAAGGGCTTCAATCTCCTTAAACACACACCCTAGCTAAACCCGTATTGATGTGATTTTGCAGAACAACCACACTGTACTAGCATCACTCTCAATCTTCTCCACATGTATGTTTCGAGCCACCGAATCAACTCCTTCTCTGATTGCCAAAAGCTCCGCAATTTCTAGGGAAAAATGCCTTCAAGTTTGGTAGCAAAAGCCCCATGAACAACCCTTTCGCGGTCTCTGAAAACAACTCCCCCAACCCCTACGAAGTCCCTATCTGAATCAATCATCGCGTCAACATTGAGCTTCATCGTTCCCCTCGGTGGTGGAATTCAAGGTTGTATCGACCTCGAATTCGTTCCCTCTTCTCTGGTACTGTAGATCTACCAATCTATGTGATTGGAACTCATATAGCCAACTAGCTATCAATATTTCAATTCACGTTGATTGATGTTTTTTTTTTTGAATCTCCTTATTTCTTATTTTCTCATTCAATATTTCAATTTCGTCTGACTACGTAACTACTTGATTAGTCCTTTGGGCCTTGACACTACGAATATATATCATTAGTGGCCCGAGGTTTAGTTTAGTCCTAGGCCACACCCCTCCGAGTTTAGTCTTGACTACTTTTTAAATATATATATATATATATATATATATATAAAATAAAGTTGAAGAAGAGAAAAAGTTACACATGCTCACTTCTTCCACCATTTTATTTATTTTTTAATTTATTTTTTAATTTTTTTATTATAAAATATTTATATATTTGTGTTATTTATTATTTTAAAATATATTCATCCTCGTATTTTATAAAAACGAGAAATAGATATTTATACGTTTGTGTTATTTATTATTTTAAGATATATTAATCCCCCTATATTTTTGAAAAACTAAAAATTCAATTTTGAACAATTAAACGACGATCTAATTAATGATTTATTCATCAATACATTAATTCTTTGTTTCGAATCTTACACAATCAATTTGGTTACCGAAATATTATTTATATATAATGTTTAGAGCACTGAAATAACAATTAAGTTCATTTAAGTTTTTTTTAATAAATTATTAATTCAATGAATTATAAGTAAATATTTTTTTTACCTTTTTTATATATTTATTTTCTAAGAAATATGAGTTGATTATTGTGAATTATAATTTTAGTTATAAAAAATATTACAATATATTCACGTAAATTAATTTATTAACTTTCTCTTAAAGTTTAATAACTTTAGGCTGAGGAAATCGATTAGTTTATATGTAAAAAAAGTGGTGACTTTTTGCAACCCCTTGTGCAGTGTTCTTTGGCTTGATTTTATAAAGCTCGACTTCTTTTTCTTCTTCTCAGTTACGATGATTGCGAACCGTTTGATTCCAAACCTCAGATCCTTCTCTTCTTCATCCGCACCTCGAATCCTTCACATTAGTGATGTTCTTACATCTTCGAAGCAATTCTACGACCAAGACGTCCTCCAATTCTCCAATCTCACTCTCGACTTCAACATTCTCCACTTCGACCCTCACATTGCCCGACAATCCGACTTTCGCGATCGCATCGTCCACGGAATACTCGTCGCCTCTCTCTTCCCTCAAACCATCGCTTTTCACTTCGTCCGTAAAATCGCTAGCTCTCAATTTCTTCTTTTGACATGTTTTATTGATTTCTCATAACTGATAATAATCGCGTGGTTCATGTTGTGGTGTTAGGCCGGAGCGGTGTACGTCTCACAGAGCTTGCAATTCAAGTCTCTCGTTTATGTTGGTGAAAGAGTGGTCGCTGAAGTGCGACCTGTTCAATTGAGACAAAACAAAGACAGATACATGTGTGTGTATTTTGGTTTGGTTTGTTTTTGTGGTCGGGAAGATGAGGATGATCACGATATTGTTTGCTTTTTTGCAGAGCGAAGTTCGCTACGAAGTGCTTTAAAGAAAGGGAGGTTGTTGTTATTGATTGAGAGGCTGTCACTTTGTTGCCAAATTTGGAGATCATTGATGGAAAATGAGAGTTTAGAATGAAATGACTCATGTGTTTGTTGAAATGCCACAATGAATATAATATCTTGTTTGTTTTTTTGATCTACTGATAGTTTTCATTGTTATACCCTTTGTATTCAATGAGCACTTGCTCTAAAGTTCATGGAACCAACTCATAACGTTATTGTTCAATTCTCACCTTTCATAAAGCATAAATTTTGTAGCTATGCATGAGTCGTGTTCGAAGCAACTCTATTTGTTGCAAATACGCCTACGAATTTGTTGCATAGGAGGAATGAGCCTACATCTCATAGTTGAGGGTTTGACATCTACCTTTAACGAGAAATACAATTTTGATCTGGCTAGTTTGATTAGGGACATTGCTAGGCGTACATCAAAACGCACGATGTACCTCGGAGTGCGATTCACGCGCATCTTGAGGAGCATTGGACGCACATCAGAACATGATGTGCGTTTTGATGTGCGTTTGGTGATGTACGCCTAACATTTTCTGTTTGAATAGTTTTCTTATTTAGAGAATGCTTTAATGACAGTCTTTTGACATCAAGCTGTGCGTGCGTTGTGTTGTACACTCTGGATGCATATAGAGGTGTATCGTACACCACGAGTATATAGTTCGATTTCATTTTTAGGTATTAAAAGTTGGTCACCTAGCATTGTCTTTTTTATTTTGAAGGTTGCTACTTTAACTCATCCAACCTCTCTCCCCGTCCTACTTGAATTGACGAAGGTCGACAATCTAACATCCTTTTTAAACATTTATTTGCTACAACGTTGATTTGGACACGGTATGCGTCCCATAAACATCAAAACAATACTAAATTTTCCCTTCTTTTTTTTATTCTTTTTGTTTTTAATGAAAGAAGAAAATGACCAAGTTAATCAAATATATCAATTAACAACAATTCCAACCAATTTCTATCGAAACCCTGTGAAAGAAATCGAAAAATCGCGAGAATTCAAATTGAAATGATGAAAAATGTCAAGCATTAAGAATTTACCAAATCGCAGGTCGAATACCTAGTTTCTACTGCAAAAACTTAGCTCGAACTGACCGTCTCGCGATGCTCTACGATTTTGCAGAAAGAAACCGAGCGAAAATCAGATGTTGTCGTCTTCTTTGCGACACTCCTTATTGGGGTTTATCGATTTTTTTATGGCTCATCGACATAGTCGGGAGAACGGACTGCTTCTTCATCGTATAGAAGAACTGACTGGTTTGAACAAAAGGGAGGAGAAAGGGAGGCAAAAAGATAAAGGAGACACACGGTGTGTGACTAGTAGGGGTGTGCGTCTGGTTCGTCCTCGTCTGGAAGGAAGGCACGTGATTGAAGGTACAATCTAAATAACTGGCTGGTTCGTCCTCGGCTGGGTTGGCATTGGGAGATTAAAGATCTTCACGAAAAATTCCAAGTGAATGTAGCTTTTAATCTGCACGAAGAAGAACACCAAGTTAAGCCAATAACCCAAAAACAAGAGGGAAAATAGGGTTCTGGCTTTTTTTTCTCTCTTTAAACCCTAAGCCAAGAAACCAAAAACGACGAACATGTCTGCAGTTAGGATTTTGATTTTCAAATTTCAAGTTTGAAATTTGGAACTGGGTGGAACTGGGTCACCAAGTGCTTTTCCATAATGACAGCCCGTCAGACAGACTGACGGGCCGTCACGAAATTTATTTTAAAAAATAAATTTAACTGCGATTTCAGTCTATCAAACATACTGCTACCTTACAATCTCATTGTCTAGCTCAGCTCGATGCATAAAATGGTGCTCCAAACTGGGTCACTAAATTATTTTCCAAGACTTAATTACCATTCATACAAATCCATAAGCTTTTTCTTCAATCCATCATCTAGATATCTCCCCCATCGAGTTATTTTTTAGGAGTTAGTGGACACAATTACCCCTCATTAATTACCTTTCATTACGACATCCATTTTTTTGTTTGAAGAGTATTTATGTCAATTCATATTTTTTATTATTTAAAAATTTGCAACTTCCCTCCATGTTTAATGTTGAACCAAACATGAAAAATATGTTCTTTCATTGTGAGTTAATGTCGGTGGTACCGTAAATTAGCAAAAGCAAACCAAACGAGGCCTCAATTCGCTCAACCAAATTCCTCCAAACACCACCACCCAATAATTCACTCTCTCAATGTTCCCGAAACTTCAAAACCTATACAAAATCCCAATTTTGGTTCAACTTTAAACTTGTAGGGAAGTTGTAAATTTTTAAATAATAAAGATATAAATTGAAACAAATACCCTTCAAACAAAAAAGATAGATGTGGGCAATAAAAGATAATTAGTTATAGGTAATCGTGTCAACAAATGCCTTGGAAACTAATTGTCGTAGGGGATGAGAGAAATATCTCTATCTTGAATATGAGTTGAGAGATAACTTAGAGAAAAGTTAAGTAATCAAATAAAATTGATTCCAACTCTCCTCCAAGTTATATCCCGAGAATTAACTCTTACCTAACCAATCAAATAAATAAGTCTTTGGATTTGCTTGAAGGATCAAAATCGTCTTTCTTCGATTTTTCACGTTTATTGATGCTTTTACCTTTTTTTTTTCTAGAATCTTCTTATTTCTTATTTTCCTATTCATTTTTTTTTTTGAAAACCAACCCAAATTTGATTAATAGATAAACCTAAAATTAGTTATTACAACATCAGACATAAAACAAAGGCATCTCAGTATGCCACACAAAGGAAAGTCCAGAAACCCTAGCTTTGTTTGCTAGTACATATGCAACCGAATCCCAGATCTAAACCATATGTCGAGCATCTTTGTGAAGAAAGGCTTCAATCTCCTTAAACACACAACCTAGCTAAACCCGTATTGATGTGATTTTGCAGAACAGCCACACTGTACTAGCATCACTCTCAATCTTCTCCACATGTATGTTCCGAGCCACCGAATCAACTCCTTCTCTGATTGCCAAAAGCTCCGCAATTTCTAGGGAAAAATGCCTTCAAGTTTGGTAGCAAAAGCCCCATGAACAACCCTTTCGCGGTCTCTGGAAACAACTCCCCCAACCCCTACGAAGTCCCTATCTGAATCGATCAACGCGTCAACATTGAGCTTCATCGTTCCCCTCGGTGGTGGAATTCAAGGTTGAATCGACCTCAAATTCGTTCCCTCTTCTCTGGTACTGTAGATCTACCAATCTATGTGATTGGAACTCGTATAGCCAACTAGCTATCAATATTTCAATTCACGTTGATTAATGTTTTTTTTTTTTAGAATCTCCTTATTTCTTATTTTCTCATTCAATATTTCGATTCCGTCCGACTACTTAACCACTTGATTAGTCCTTTGGGCCTTGATACTACGAATATATATCACCAGTGGCCCGAGGTTTAGTTTAGTCCTAGGCCACACCCCTCCGAGTTTAGTCTTGACAACTTTTTAAATATATATATATATATATAATAAAGATGAAGAAGAGAAAATGTTACACATGCTCACTTCTTCCACCATTTTATTTATTTATTTTTTTATTTTTATTTTTTATTATAAAATATTTATATATTTGTGTTATTTATTATTTTAAAATATATTCATCCCTCGTATTTTTAAAAAACGAGAAATAGATATTTATACGTTTGTGTTATTTATTATTTTAAGATATATTAATCCCCCTATATTTTTGAAAAACTAAAAATTCAATTTTGAACAATTAAACGACGATCTAATTAATGATTTATTCATCAATACATTAATTCTTTGTTTCGAATCTTACACCATCAATTTGGTTACTGAAATATTATTTATATATTATGTTTAGAGCACTGAAATAACAATTAAGTTCATTTGAATTTTTTTTAATAAATTATTAATTCAATGAATTATAAGTAAATATTTTTTTTACCTTTTTTATATATTTCTTTTCTAAGAAATATGAGTTGATTATTGTGAATTATAATTTTAGTTATAAAACATATTACAATAAATTCATGTAAATTAATTTATTAACTTTCTATTAAAGTTTAATAACTTCAGGCGGAGGAAATCGATTAGTTTATATGTAAAAAAAAGTGGTGACTATTTGCAACCCCTTGTGCAGTGTTCTTTGGCTTGATTTTATAAAGCTCGACTTCTTTTTCTTCTTCTCAGTTGCGATGATTGCGAACCGTTTGATTCCAAACCTCAGATCCTTCTCTTCTTCATCCGCACCACGAATCCTTCACATTGGTGATGTTCTTACATCTTCGAAGCAATTCTCCGACCAAGACGTCCTCCAATTCTCCAATCTCACTCTAGACTTCAACCCTCTCCACTTCGACCCTCACATTGCTCGAGAATCCGGCTTTCGCGATCGCATCGTCCACGGAATACTCGTCGCCTCTCTCTTCCCTCGAACCATCGCTTTTAACTTCGTCCGTAAAATCGCTAGCTCTCAATTTCTTCTTTTGACATGTTTTATTGATTTCTCATAACTGATAATAATCGCGTGGTTCATGTTGTGGTGTTAGGCCGGAGCGGTGTACGTCTCGCAGAGCTTGCAATTCAAGTCTCCCGTTTATGTTGGTGAAAGAGTGGTCGCTGAAGTGCGACCTGTTCAATTGAGACAAAACAAAGACAGATAGATGTGTGTGTATTTTGGTTTGGTTTGTTTTTGTGGCCGGGAAGATGAGGATGATCACGATATTGTTTGCTTTTTTGCAAAGCGAAGTTCGCTACGAAGTGCTTTAAAGATAGGGAGGTTGTTGTTATTGATGGAGAGGCTGTCGCTTTGTTGCCAAATTTGGAGATCATTGATGGAAAATGAGAGTTTAGAATGAAATGACTCATGTGTTTGTTGAAATTCCACAATGAATATAATATCTTGTTTGTTTTTTTTGTCTACTTATAGTTTTCATTGTTATACCCTTTGTATTCAATGAGCACTTGCTATAAAGTGCATGGACCCAACTCATAACGTTATTGTTCAATTCTCACCTTTCATAAAGCAGAAATTTTGTAGCTATGCATGAGGCGTGTTCGAAACAACTCTATTTGTTGCAAATACGCATACGAATTTTCCGCATATGAGGAATGAGCCTACATCTCATAGTTGAGGGTTTGACATCAACTTTTAACGAGAAAGACAATTTTGATCTGGCTAGTTTGATTAGGGGCATTGCTAGGCTACATCAAAACGCACGATGTACCTCGGAGTGCGATTCACGCGCATTTTGAGGAGCATTGGACGCACATCAAAACATGATGTGCGTTTGGTGATGTACGCCTAACATTTTCTGTTTGAATAGTTTTCTTATTTAGAGAATGCTTTAATGACAGTCTTTTGGCATCAAGTTGTGCGTGCGTTGTGTGGTACACTCTGGATGCATATAGAGGTGTATCGTACACAACGAGCATATAGTTCGATTTCATTTTTAGGTATCGAAAGTTGGTCACCTAGCATTGTCTTTTTTATTTTGAAGGTTGCTACTTTAACTCATCTAACCTCTCTCCCCGTCCTACTTGAATTGACGAAGGTCGACAATCTAACATCCTTTTGATACATTTATTTGCTACAACGTTGATTTGGACACGGTATGCGTCCCATAAACATCAAAACAATACTAAATTTGCCCTTCTTTTTTTTATTCTTTTTGTTTTTAATGAAAGAAGAAAATAACCAAGTTAATCAAATATATCAATTAACAACAATTCCAACAAATTTCTATCGAAACCCTGTGAAAGAAATCGAAAAATCGCGAGAATTCAAATTCAATTGATGAAAAATGTCAGGCATTAAGAATTTACCAAATCGCAGGTCGAATACCTAGTTTCTACTGCAAAAACTTAGCTCGAACTGACCGTCTCGCGATGCTCTACGATTTTGCAGAAAGAAACCGAGCGGAAATCAGATGTTGTCGTCTTCTTTGCGACACTCTTTATTGGGGTTTATCGATTTTTTTTATGGCTCATCGACATAGTCGGGAGAACGGACTGCTTCGTCATCGTATAGAAGAACTGACTGGTTCGAACAAAAGGGAGGAGAAAGGGAGGCAAGAAGATAAAGGAGATACACGGTGTGCGACTAGTAGGGGTGTGCGTCTGGTTCGTCCTCGTCTAGAAGGAAGGCACGTGATTGAAGGTATAATCTAAATAACTGGCTGGTTCGTCCTCGGCTGGGTTGGCATTGGGAGATTAAAGATCTTCACGAAAAATTCCAAGTGAATGTAGCTTTTAATCTGCACGAAGAAGAAAACCAAGTTAAGCCAATAACCCAAAAACAAGAGGGAAAATAGGGTTCTGGCTTTTTTTTTCTCTCTTTAAACCCTAAGCCAAGAAACCAAAAACGACGAACATGTCTGCAGTTAGGATTTTGATTTTCAAATTTCAAGTTTGAAATTTGGAACTGGGTGGAACTGGGTCACCAAGTGCTTTTCCATAATGACTGCCCGTCATACAGACTGGCGCGCTGTCACGAAATTTGTTTTAAAAAATAAATTTAACTGCGATTTCAGTCTATCAAACATACTGCTACCATACAATCTCATTGTCTAGCTCAGCTCGGTGCATAAAATGGTGCTCCAAACTGGGTCACTAAATTATTTTCCAAGACTTAATTACCATTCATACAAATCCATAAGCTTTTTCTTCAATCCATCATCTAGATATCTCCCCATCGAGTTATTTTTTAGGAGTTAGTAGACACAATTACCCCTCATTAATTACATTTCATTACGACATCCATTTTTTTGTTTCAAGAGTATTTATGTCAATTCATATTTTTTATTATTTAAAAATTTGCAACTTCCCTCCATGTTTAATGTTGAACCAAACATGAAAAATATGTTCTTTCATTGTGAGTTAATGTCGGTCGTACCGTAAATTAGCAAAAGCAAACCAAACGAGGCCTCAATTCGCTCAACCAAATTCCTCCAAACACCACCACCCAATAATTCACTCTCTCAATGTTCCCGAAACTTCAAAACCTATACAAAATCCCAATTTTGGTTCAACTTTAAACTTGTAGGGAAGTTGTAAATTTTTAAATAATAAAGATATAAATTGAAACAAATACCCTTCAAACAAAAAAGATAGATGTGGGCAATAAAAGATAATTAGTTATAGGTAATCGTGTCAACAAATGCCTTGGAAACTAATTGCCGTAGGGGATGAGAGAAATATCTCTATCTTGAATATGAGTTGAGAGATAACTTAGAGAAAAGTTAAGTAATCAAATAAAATTGATTCCAACTCTCCTCCAAGTTATATCCCGAGAATTAACTCTTACCTAACCAATCAAATAAATAAGTCTTTGGATTTGCTTGAAGGATCAAAATCGTCTTTCTTCGATTTTTCACGTTGATTGATGCTTTTACTTCTTTTTTTTCTAGAATCTTCTTATTTCTTATTTTCCTATTCATTTTTTTTTTGAAAACCAACCCAAATTTAATTAGTAGATAAACCTAAAATCAGTTATTACAACATCAGACATAAAACAAAGGCATCTCAGTATGCCACACAAAGGAAAGTCCAGAAACCCTAGCTTTGTTTGCTAGTACATATGCAACCGAATCCCCAGATCTAGGAATGTGAGAAACCATATATCGAGCATCTTTGTGAAGAAGGGCTTCAATCTCCTTAAACACACACCCTAGCTAAACCCGTATTGATGTGATTTTGCAGAACAACCACACTGTACTAGCATCACTCTCAATCTTCTCCACATATATGTTCCGAGCCACCGAATCAACTCCTTCTCTGATTGCCAAAAGCTCCGCAATTTCTAGGGAAAAATGCCTTCAAGTTTGGTAGCAAAAGCGCCATGAACAACCCTTTCGCGATTGTTAAGGAAACTGAATATTGTATCCTTCTGTTAAGAAAACTAGTATCCCCCGATATCCCGTAGGTTCCTTTTGTGATTACTTTCCTTTCTTGTATTCTAGACTTTAGTATATAAATAGGGTACCATGTATACAAGAAAGGACACAATAAACTTATTACATTCAGAAACTAACATGATATCAGAGCTTGATTTCTAGTTTTAGGTCGGTCGACTTTCGAGTCGACGACCGCTTCATGGTGTTTTTATATCTCGTCGAAGCTGATGTTCTCTATGTGGCTCCCCGCTGGCTGGCTGTCCTTGCTCACCGCCAACCAAAATCTCCATCTGCCCTTATGCACTCCCCACAAACGCTCCCACCAGATCAACACTGCTGCCGCCACTCCAGCTGCTGCCGCCGCTCGCGGCGCTCACCGCCGCCGCTCCCGCTCCTCCTTGCGGGTTCACCGCCGCTGTTCCCGCTCCTCCTTGCCGCTGTTTGCACCGCTGTTTGCACCTCTGCACTCCCCACAACCGCACCACCTACAGATCCGCCGCTGCTGTCGACCGTCCGCGCCTCCCGCTGCACCAGATCTGACTTCCGCCGGCCGTCGCAGTCAGCCCCCTCGCCGCAGATCTGCACCAGATCTGCCTCCCGCTGCACCAGCGTCATCCGATCTGCCTCCCGTCACCAGTCCGCACCGTCACCGATCCTCGCCGCTGCCTGCACGACCGCGCCAGCCCGCGCCCGCCACTGCCGCCGCTGCCGCTCCATCCCAGATCCGCCGCCGCCTGCCCCCGCCCCGCGCCTGCCAGCGGTCTCTGAAAACAACTCCCCCAACCCCTACGAAGTCCCTATCTGAATCGCGTCAACATTGAGCTTCATCGTTCCCCTCGGTGGTGGAATTCAAGGTTGAATCGACCTCGAATTCGTTCCCTCTTCTCTGGTACTGTAGATCTACCATTCTATGTGATTGGAACTCGTATAGCCAACTAGCTATCAATATTTCAATTATTCACGTTGATTGATGTTTTTTTTTTTTTTTTTTGGAATCTTCTTATTTCCTATTTTCTCATTCAATATTTCAATTCCGTCCGACTACTTAACTACTTGATTAGTCCTTTGGGCCTTGATACTACGAATATGTATCATTAGTGGCCCGAGGTTTAGTTTAGTCCTAGGTCACACCCCTCCGAATTTAGTCTTGACTACTTTTTAAATATATATATATAATAAAGTTGAAGAAGAGAAAAAGTTACACATGCTCACTTCTTTGGCGTGATTTTATAAAGCTCGACTTCTTTTTCTTCTTCTCAGTTGCGATGATTGCGAATCGTTTGATTCCAAACCTCAGATCCTTCTCTTCTTCATCCGCACCTCGAATCCTTCACATTGGTGATGTTCTTACATCTTCGAAGCAATTCTCCGACCAAGACGTCCTCCAATTCTCCAATCTCACTCTCGACTTCAACCCTCTCCACTTCGACCCTCACATTGCTCGACAATCCG
Source organism: Stephania cephalantha (assembly GCA_039657325.1). Taxonomy (NCBI): domain Eukaryota; kingdom Viridiplantae; phylum Streptophyta; class Magnoliopsida; order Ranunculales; family Menispermaceae; genus Stephania; species Stephania cephalantha. The sequence continues at coordinate 15,853,569 of CM077567.1, read as the reverse complement.
GCTTTCGTGATCGCATCGTCCACGGAATACTCGTCGCCTCTCTCTTCCCTCGAACCATCGCTTTTCACTTCGTCCGTAAAATCGCTAGCTCTCAATTTCTTCTTTTGACATGTTTTATTGATTTCTCATAACTGATAATAATCGCGTGGTTCATGTTGTGGTGTTAGGCCGGAGCGGTGTACGTCTCGCAGAGCTTGCAATTCAAGTCTCCCGTTTATGTTGGTGAAAGAGTGGTTGCTGAAGTGCGACCTGTTCAATTGAGACAAAACAAAGACAAATACATGTGTGTATATTTTGGTTTGGTTTGTTTTTGTGGTCGGGAAGATGAGGATGATCACGATATTGTTTGCTTTTTTGCAGAGCGAAGTTCGCTACGAAGTGCTTTAAAGATAGGGAGGTTGTTGTTATTGATGGAGAGGCTGTCGCTTTGTTGCCAAATTTGGAGATCATTGATGGAAAATGAGAGTTTAGAATGAAATGACTCATGTGTTTGTTGAAATGCCACAATGAATATAATATCTTGTTTGTTTTTTTGGTCTACTGATAGTTTTCATTGTTATACCCTTTGTATTCAATGAGCACTTGCTCTAAAGTTCATGGACCCAACTCATAACGTTATTGTTCAATTCTCACCTTTCATAAAGCAGAAATTTTGTAGCTATGCATGAGGCGTGTTCGAAACAACTCTATTTGTTGCAAATACGCCTACGAATTTGCTGCATAGGAGGAATGAGCCTACATCTCATAGTTGAGGGTTTGACATCTACCTTTAACGAGAAAGACAATTTTGATCTGGCTAGTTTGATTAGGGGCATTGCTAGGCTACATCAAAACGCACGATGTACCTCGGAGTGCGATTCACGCGCATCTTGAGGAGCATTGGACGCACATCAGAACATGATGTGCGTTTTGATGTGCGTTTGGCGATGTACGCCTAACATTTTCTGTTTGAATAGTTTTCTTATTTAGAGAATGCTTTAATGACAGTCTTTTGACATCAAGTTGTGCGTGCGTTGTGTTGTACACTCTGGATGCATATAGAGGTGTATCGTACACCACGAGTATATAGTTCGATTTCATTTTTAGGTATTAAAAGTTGGTCACCTAGCATTGTCTTTTTTATTTTGAAGGTTGCTACTTTAACTCATCCAACCTCTCTCCCTGACCTACTTGAATTGACGAAGGTCGACAATCTAACATCCTTTTGAAACATTTATTTGCTACAACGTTGATTTGGACACGGTATGCGTCCCATAAACATCAAAACAATACTAAATTTGACCCCTTTTTTTATTCTTTTTGTTTTTAATGAAAGAAGAAAATGACCAAGTTAATCAAATATATCAATTAATAACAATTCCAACAAATTTCTATCGAAACCCTGTGAAAGAAATCGAAAAATCGTGAGAATTCAAATTGAAATGATGAAAAATGTCAAGCATTAAGAATTTAACAAATCGCAGGTCGAATACCTAGTTTCTACTGCAAAAACTTAGCTCGAACTGACCGTCTCGCGATGCTCTACGATTTTGCAGAAAGAAATCGAGCGAAAATCAGATGTTGTCGTCTTCTTTGCGACACTCCTTATTGGGGTTTATCGATTTTTTTATGGCTCATCGACATAGTCGGGAAAACGGACTGCTTCGTCATCGTATAGAAGAACTGACTGGTTCGAACAAAAGGGAGGAGAAAGGGAGGCAAGAAGATAAAGGAGACACACGGTGTGCGACTAGTAGGGGTGTGCGTCTGGTTCGTCCTCGTCTGGAAGGAAGGCACGTGATTGAAGGTACAATCTAAATAACTGGCTGGTTCGTCCTCGTCTGGGTTGGCATTGGGAGATTAAAGATCTTCACGAAAAATTCCAAGTGAATGTAGCTTTTAATCTGCACGAAGAAGAAAACCAAGTTAAGCCAATAACCCAAAAACAAGAGGGAAAATAGGGTTCTGGCTTTTTTTTTCTCTCTTTAAACCCTAAGCCAAGAAACCAAAAACGACGAACATGTCTACAGTTAGGATTTTGATTTTCAAATTTCAAGTTTGAGATTTGGAACTAGGTGGAACTGGGTCACCAAGTGCTTTTCCAAAAAATGACCGTCGACATTTAAAAAAAATCGTTTGTGATTAATTTGAAGGGACGAGTACGTCACGAAATTTATATTAAAAAATAAATTTAACTGCGATTTCAGTCTGTCAAACATACTGCTACCTTACAATCTCATTGTCTAGCTCAGCTCGGTGCATAAAATGGTGCTCCAAACTGGGTCACTAAATCATTTTCCAAGACTTAATTACCATTCATACAAATCCATAAGCTTTTTCTTCAATCCATCATCTAGATATCTCCCCCATCGAGTTATTTTTTAGGAGTTAGTGGACACAATTACCCCTCATTAATTACCTTTCATTACGACATCCATTTTTTTGTTTGAAGAGTATTTATGTCAATTCATATTTTTTATTATTTAAAAATTTGCAACTTCCCTGCAAGTTTAATGTTGAACCAACCATGAAAATATGTTCTTTCATTGTGAGTTAACTTCGGTCGTACCGTAAATTAGCAAAAACAAACCAAACGAGGCCACAATTCGCTCAACAAAATTCCTCCAAACACCACCACCCAATAATTCACTCTCTCAATGTTCCCGAAACTTCGAAACCTATACAAAATCCCAATTTTGGTTCAACTTTAAACTTGTAGGGAAGTTGTAAATTTTTAAATAATAAAGATATAAATTGAAACAAATACCCTTCAAACAAAAAAGATAGATGTGGGCAATAAAAGATAATTCGTTATAGCTAATCGTGTCAACAAATGCCTTGGAAACTAATTGTCGCGGGGGATGAGAGAAATATCTCTATCTTGAATGTTAGTTGAGAGATAACTTGGAGAAAAGTTAGGTAATCAAATAAAATTTATTCCAACTCTCCTCCAAGTTATATCCCGAGAATTAACTCTTACGTAACCAATCAAATAAATAAGTCTTTGGATTTGCTTGAAGGATCAAAATCGTCTTTCTTCGATTTTTCACGTTTATTGATGCTTTTACCTTTTTCTTTTCTAGAATCTTCTTATTTCTTATTTTCCTATTCATTTTTTTTTTGAAAACCAACCCAAATTTGATTAATAGATAAACCTAAAATCAGTTATTACAACATCAGACATAAAACAAAGGCATCTCAATATGCCACACAAAGGAAAGTCCATAAACCCTAGCTTTGTTTGCTAATACATATGCAACCGAATCCCCAGATCTAGGAATGTGAGAAACCATATGTCGAGCATCTTTGTGAAGAAGGGCTTCAATCTCCTTAAACACACAACCTAGCTAAACCCGTATTGATGTGATTTTGCAGAACAGACACACTGTACTAGCATCACTCTGAATCTTCTCCACATGTATGTTCCGAGCCACCGAATCAACTCCTTCTCTGATTGCCAAAAGCTCCGCAATTTCTAGGGAAAAATGCCTTCAAGTTTGGTAGCGAAAGCCCTATGAAAAACCCTTTCGCGGTCTCTGGAAACAACTCCCCCAACCCCTACGAAGTCCCTATCTGAATCGAGCAACGCGTCAACATTAAGCTTCATCGTTCCCCTCGGTGGTGGAATTCAAGGTTGAATCGACCTCGAATTCGTTCCCTTTTCTCTGGTACTGTAGATCTACCAATCTATGTGATTGGAACTCGTATAGCCAACTAGCTATCAATATTTCAATTCACGTTGATTAATGTTTTTTTTTTTTGGAATCTCCTTATTTCTTATTTTCTCATTCAATATTTCGATTCCGTCCGACTACTTAACTACTTGATTAGTCCTTTGGGCCTTGATACTACGAATATATATCATCAGTGGCCCGAGGTTTAGTTTAGTCCTAGGCCACACCCCTCCGAGTTTAGTCTTGACAACTTTTTAAATATATATATATATATATATATATATAATAAAGATGAAGAAGATAAAAAGTTACACATGCTCACTTCTTCCACCATTTTATTTATTTTTTAATTTTTTTTAATTTTGTATTATAAAATATTTATATATTTGTGTTATTTATTATTTTAAAATATATTCATCCCTCGTATTTTTGAAAAACGAGAAATAGATATTTATACGTTTGTGTTATTTATTATTTTAAGATATATTAATCCCCCTATATTTTTGAAAAACTAAAAATTCAATTTTGAACAATTAAACGACGATCTAATTAATGATTTATTCATCAATACATTAATTCTTTGTTTCGAATCTTACACCATCAATTTGGTTATTGAAATATTATTTATATATAATGTTTAGAGCATTGAAATAACAATTTAAGTTCATTTGAATTTTTTTTAATAAATTATTAATTCAATGAATCATAAGTAAATGTTTTTTTTACCTTTTTTATATATTTCTTTTCTAAGAAATATGAGTTGATTATTGTGAATTATAATTTTAGTTATAAAACATATTACAATATATTCATGTAAATTAATTTATTAACTTTCTATTAAAGTTTAATAACTTCAGACGGAGGAAATCGATTAGTTTATATGTAAAAAAAAGTGGTGACTATTTGCAACCCCTTGTGCAGTGTTCTTTGGCTTGATTTTATAAAGCTTGACTTCCTTTTCTTCTTTTCAGTTGCGATGATTGCGAACCGTTTGATTCCAAACCTCAAATCCTTTTTTCTTCATCCGCACCTCGAATCCTTCACATTGGTGATGTTCTTACATCTTCAAAGCAATTCTCCGACCAAGACGTCCTCCAATTCTCCAATCTCACTCTCGACTTCAACCCTCTCCACTTCGACCCTCACATTACTCGACAATCCGGCTTTCGCGATCGCATCGTCCACGGAATACTCGTCGCCTCTCTCATCCCTCGAACCATCGCTTTTCACTCCGTCAGTAAAATCGCTAGCTCTCAATTTCTTCTTTTGACATGTTTTATTGATTTCTCATAACTGATAATAATCGCGTGGTTCATGTTGTGGTGTTAGGCCGGAGCGGTGTACGTCTCGCAGAGCTTGCAATTCAAGTCTACCGTTTATGTTGGTGAAAGAGTGGTCGCTGAAGTGCGACCTGTTCAATTGAGACAAAACAAAGACAAATACATGTGTGTGTATTTTGGTTTGGTTTGTTTTTGTGATCGGGAAGATGAGGATGATCACGATATTGTTTGCTTTTTTGCAGAGCGAAGTTCGCTACGAAGTGCTTTAAAGATAGGGAGGTTGTTGTTATTGATGGAGAGGCTGTCGCTTTGTTGCCAAATTTGGAGATCATTGATGGAAAATGAGCGTTTAGAATGAAATGACTCATGTGTTTGTTGAAATGCCACAATGAATATAATATCTTGTTTGTTTTTTTGGTCTACTGATAGTTTTCATTGTTATACCCTTTGTATTCAATGAGCACTTGCTCTAAAGTTCATGGACCCAACTCATAACGTTATTGTTCAATTCTCACATTTCATAAAGCAGAGATTTTGTAGCTATGCATGAGGCGTGTTCGAAGCAACTCTATTTGTTGCAAATACGCCTACGAATTTGTTGCATAGGAGGAATGAGCCTACATCTCATAGTTGAGGGTTTGACATCTACCTTTAACGAGAAAGACAATTTTGATCTGGCTAGTTTGATTAGGGACATTGTTGGGCGTACATCAAAACGCACGATGTACCTCGGAGTGCGATTTACTCGCATCTTGAGGAGCATTGGACGCACATCAAAACATGATGTGCGTTTTAATGTGCGTTTGGTGATGTACGCCTAACATTTTCTGTTTGAATAGTTTTCTTATTTAGAGAATGCTTTAATGACAGTCTTTTGGCATCAAGCTGTGAGTGCGTTGTGTGGTACACTGTGGATTCATATAGAGGTGTATCGTACACCACGAGCATATAGTTCGATTTCATTTTTAGGTATTAAAAGTTGGTCACCTAGCATTGTCTTTTTTATTTTGAAGGTTGCTACTTTAACTCATCCAACCTCTCTCCCCGTCCTACTTGAATTGACGAAGGTCAACAATCTAACATCCTTTTGATACATTTATTTGCTACAACGTTGATTTGGACACGGTATGCGTTCCATAAACATCAAAACAATACTAAATTTGCCCTTCTTTTTTTTTTTTTTTTGTTTTTAATGAAAGAAGAAAATGACCAATTTAATCAAATATATAAATTAACAACAATTCCAACAAATTTCTATCGAAACCCTGTGAAAGAAATCGAAAAATCGCGAGAATTCAAATTGAATTGATAAAAAATGTCTGGCATTAAGAATTTACCAAATCGCATGTCGAATACCTAGTTTCTACTGCAAAAACTTAGCTCGAACTGACCGTCTCACGATGCTCTACAATTTTGCAGAAAGAAACCGGGCGGAAATCAGATGCCGGGAGCTCGCGGAGCGAAAGATCGAATTGAGAGGGTTAAGAGAAAAAGTTTTGTTGAATATAAAAAGAATCGATTGATTTTTTTTATTTTCATTTTTTTCTTTATTTATATATAAACCCTCATCTGCTTGTCAGCAGCTTAATTTCTTTTTATTTATTAATGTCCATATTTTGATGTGTTTTGACTTTCGGCACCCGTTTTTTATCCGACTTTTCACCAAATTGAAAAAACTCTCGACAAAATAGTCCATCTTCATGAAATGTCCATAACACTGGTTTTGGTCATATTAAAACCCCGAAAATCTTAACTTTGTCCATGACAAACAGAACCCTTATGAACCAATTCTCTTGCCATACTTATGCAAACTTGCACCAATCTTGGACCAAATCTCAACCTCGACTACTGTCAATCGACACCAAACTCGAAACAAGATCTCACACAACTTTGTCTCATTTCACATTACATCCAATCCTGACTTACACACAAACCGAGGCAAATCCTCATGTCAGCTTGTTAAGTCCATTTAAGGTCTAAATTTTGAATTTTGAATTTAAATTCAGTTATTCGTCGTGAAATTCGAAACTAATATTTATGTCAATATTTTGACTATTTTGACACCTGCCTCGACACGTATCTTGAAACAAAACCTCGCGAATCTCAAATTTACTCAATCACCCGAATTTTGCAAAATAAAATTATATATAATATACAACACTAGGCAAACATTACACATTTATAAAATTAATTATAAATCTGAAATTCACCGGTGTTTAATTCTCGACTCGCGGTCAAAACCGTAATTAAGCTTCCTTAATCCCGGATTAACCGTAATTACCAATTTAAAAATTTTGGGATTTGACAATTTTCCCAACTAATAAGAATTTCGTCATCAAAATAAAAATTTAACCAAATCTACCTGAACTCATTGAGATTCGAAAAATGCTCTCTCATATACACCTCTCGTTTTTATGTTAGCTCTTAATACAACAAGTTATTCTACAAATCAAACTAATTCCATTCAACTGTATGATGCGAATCAGATTCTTTCACTTGAGCATAAACGCGTGAAATACATCATTGATTTCGGCTTACTGAGGCGGTACTACCAATCCATACACAAACTTCTCAACCCATTTCATAATCTCAAACGATCATATAAATAAAAAAAGAGCTTTCTTTTCAGTCCAAACCTGTAATGTCCTTTTGCGAGGGGAGACTTTCAGATACACCCAATTTCTTTCACTATATATCACAAATCGGTAATACAGATCATAATAACTTTTGTATCTTTTCTAAACAGTTTTCAATCCTTGAAGAATCTGATGCACAACCTCAGTGTGATCTCCAACCATTTATGACTCTAACTCCACCAATCCTCCGGTTCAACCCCACCGACAGGAGATCGACAAGGTATCCCATACCATGCCTAAAACGGAGTCATTTCAATACACAATTAACAACAGTTATTATAAAAATAACTCACACAAAGGTATGTATTCTTTCCCATGAACCTCCAAATACCAGTACACAAGCCCTTCGCATGTCCTCCAACACATAAATCCACTTTTCAGTTTGATCATCCACCCGAGGATGAAATACAGAACTGAAATAAAACTGAATGTCGAAATAATTCTTGTATGCCTTGCTATAACCCCGACGTGTATCGAGCATCAAGATAAGAAAATATCATCAGCGACACTCTAAACAAGCGAGCCACCTCTCACCCACACAACAAACTCAGCTATGTAAAGGTATCCGAAATGTACATAGAAATAACATGAGCAGACTTCGCCAGTCCATCAACAATAATTCACACCACATCATGTTTCTCTTAAGAAATAGGCAGATTAACAAATTCTATCATGATATATTCCCATTTTCATTACAATATGAGAAGTACATGCAACGTATCTTTAGGTTTTCGCCTATCGGCCTTAACCTGTTGAGAAATCTCATATTTCATCACATAATCACCCACGTTAGCTTTCATCTCTGGCCACAAATACAATCGCCCCATATCATAACATATTTCGGTTCTGCCATGATGAATGCTAAATCTAAACCGAAGAGATTCTCTCAATATCTCATCCCGAATCTCAACCACCGATGGAATCTACAGTCTGCCTTTAAACCTCAAATTTTAATCCACACACTCAACTCTATCTAGATTATTACTATTATCAACAATCTCTTTAAACTTTTCATAATCCACATCACTTTATTGATACTCTATCACTTCCTAAATAGAGACGAATTGTACTCTAAACTGAGCACAAGTCAGTTCATCATCAACCTCAAGAACCTTTAACAAAATCATAACAATGAATGTTTAGAGCAACTCATACTCGTAAGTCAATAGACTAGTTGCACGCAATGTTTCAACACTCCTGATGCTCAATGTGTCAGCAACAACATTAACTTCACCAAATGATATTTAAGACTAAAATTAAAGTCTTTCTAACGCTTAACTATTTTTATTATCTTACATTCAATTTTGTTTGAAAGAACAAATAACTCAAACTCTTATGAATTAAAAATAGCGTAAAATTTCCCCCATATCTCAACAGCTTCAAAAAAAACACAATCGCCGGTAATTTCAAATCATAAACAACATAATTCTTCTCGTGAATATTTAATTGATAAGAAACCTAAACAATCACCCTTCCATTTTGCATTAACACACAACTCAAACCCACTTTCGATGCATCAGTCTAAAATATAAGCATTTTCCTCGCTTTAGGAAATATAAGAACTGGTGCTGAAGTCAAACGCTTCTTCAATTTCTCAAAATACAATATTGCATTCGTTTGACAAAACAATTAAAATATTTTTCTGAGTTAATTTAGTAACTGGTGCAACTATCTTTGAAAATCTTTCACAAATCGACAATAATTGCTAGCCAAACCCATAAAACTCCGTATCTCTGTCACTTCGATAGGTTCCGACTAACCAATGATAGCCTCATTCTTGGCTATACTCACCAAAATTAATTTCATACAAACCACATCACCCAAAAACTTCACCTCAGACAACCAAAACACGCATTGGCTAAACTTAGCATGCAACTTATAATTTCTCAAATTTTATAGATTAACTCTAAGATATTATTCATGATCCTCGTGAGTCTTAAAGTGTATCTTGATATTATCATTGAACACTATCACAAAGTGATCTAAACACAACCTCAATACTTTTTGCATCAAATCTACAACCATTACCGGAACATCAACTAACCTAAATGACATAACAATAAACTCAAAGTAATCATATATGATACTAAAAGCAATTTTACGTACATCAACTTCCTAAACTTTCGACTGATAGTAACCTTAACGAAAATAAATATTTGAAAAGAGTTTTGATCTATTCAGTTGATCAAACAAATCATTAATTCGAGGTAATAGATATTTATTTCGAATAGTTACTGTGTTTCACTGTTTATAATCAATGTGGAGACTCGAATTACCATTCTTCTTTTTCACAAAAAGGACTATTGCACCCCACGACAACTTACCTTGATGAATAAACTTTCATCCATCGACTCCTCTAACTGATACTGCAACTCCTGTAATTCCTTCAGAGATATCCTATAGAACATCATAGTTATTGGTCTAGTTCCAAAACCAAATTAGTAACAAAATTAATCTTAATTAGAGATGAAACTCCAGTTAATTCATCAAAATACATGTCCACATCCCCAACCACAAGAATCACCTCCAGTTTAATTTTAAATCTTGCCTCTGTGTTATAGTTCCGGTAAGAATTTCAATTTCTTCCTAATGACTAGCTAATCCATTATGAACACCTCAAACTCCAATAACTATAACACGCAAAATCAATAACCATCTCGTGTTTGGAGATCTCAACAACATATTTCTCATGCATTAAGTGAGGATTCGCCCTATCCCCAATTACTTTGTTAAGTAAAAGATAAATAAGGACTCATACCAGAGTTAACCCTAACTCAATTAGCACATGAACACAAACTAAAATCGAACCTTCCATAAGATTATGATTTGTACTTGAATCTCGTTCAGTCACCATGTGAACACATTCCCTGATATGTTGTTGAGTTTTTAGCACACAAAATGATGCTCTTAAAAGCTTGGAACATATCTTGTAATGTCTTTTCTTTCCATACCCAAAACACGTAATCACACTCAGATTCCTAGAACGGTCTCCCCTGATGTGACCTCTTTTTCATACCTAAAACATGTCACTGTAGGTTTATTACTTACAAAAGATTATTGAATAGGTGTCGATCTCTAATTCGAGGCCTATCCCCTTGAGATCCTCAACCCTTACCTTCATTCCTCTGCAACTAAGGTATACCTTTTCGACCTGAAGACTGAAAAGTATATTTGTGTCATCTCAACTAATCCTCAAATCTTTCATTTTCTCTCGAAACTTAGGGTCAAACTTGAAAGAAAAATTTTTCTTACCCCCAAAGTTTAATTTTTGTCCTGACTCCACGACACCCTAATATCATCGTGATTAATGCTGAAAACTTATATAATCAAATAGGTATTGGCCCTCTCTCGAACCTCTCGCAGAATGTTCAGTTTAATCCTTAATATAATGGTACCAAGCTCTTCCTACTTTTCCTCTCGTGACATTCCACTATCAAAGAATGTATCAGTTTGAACCGGAAACTACAACAACCGGTTCAACTCTCGGACGAACTGCAATGGTAGTCTACTCTTCCTGAGCGACTGAAGTGACATTAGGAACTTCTTGGGCCACACAACCATAAATACTTGCGTTGTTAGCTCAGGTATTTATTAACTTCAACATCTTCACAGCCAAGTTCTCAAACGTGTTTGAGTCCAAACATTGTAGATCCCTATTATCCTGGTCAGATCCCTAATCTAGCTCTTGCTGCCCACTGATAATATTCTACAATTAAAATTGCAAGAAAATGGGTTCAACAAGGCCATATCCATCGATATCTCGACAATATACAACATACATAACACAATCATAAAGTTTTTAAACTTTTTAACCCCGTTCCATCGCGTTACTTCCTAACTAATCACTCACTAAGCCTCAATTAACAAGATTGTTTTAGAATCCTAAGCTCTGATACCAATATTGTCAGACCCCACTTAATTAGGGCATCTGACTGGCCTAGATTACCTTAATTCCTAGATAACCTAGCAGCCTAAACCTCTCCATCAATAAATAATTAAAAATATATCGGGGTAATTATTAAATATGATTCTTTATTAACCACAAAGGGATTCTAAAATGAATCTTGTACCTCAAAGTTCATAAAGATTAATTATATAATCCTTAAAAATTCGTAAAAAATTTTCGCTAGCATTTCCTCTATTTCTAAGCCTGCACCAAAAATCTTGACTTTCAACAAACTTGCTTAGCTTGATGGAAATGCCGAAGGACTCACAATCCACCCCATAACAAAATATATCGCATTAATAATGATTATTTATTCATTCTAACCTATCTAAGGCTTTCAACATTATTAAATCATTAATACTTTAACTTCTCGGCATTCCAATCTATCATAAAACCATTAAAACAATTTCAATTCTTCTCAAAACCATTTCAACACTTTCAAAAGATATCCTAACCTCACACGAACCCAAAAACCTATTTATATAATATTTTATATTCAAAAGTAATACAAACATAGAGAGAAAGAAACTGAGCAAGTCACCAATAATCGAAAAGTTTTTCCTTTCCTTTGTCGCCGCTAAAACTTATCATTATCCAATTATAAAAATTCGATAATGTCAAATAAGTAAATCCCATACTATCCAATACACTATTAGTAATCAATCCATCCCATTTCTTTTTATCCGACCACAATCAGACGACTAGTATCCAAAAATGGTAAATAAACAGTAATAAGAACTCATGCGCAGAGAGAATAACCAAACGACTCTCGTTCCTCTAGGCTATATGAGTATCATCTGATTCAACATGATCTCATGATAACCACGTGATACAATGTATCAGTGACTCCAGCCCCTCAAGCATAATATAGTGTTCAATTACCCCGATATAGACACTATAAGGAGACTCGTAATGCCTTAACCTCTCAAACCGTGTATGCATGTACAACAAAAATGCAATTCAAGGATCAATTCAATTTATACGAAATATAATCATACAATAGAAAGGTTACCATGAGATTTACTTAACCTTACAAACAACCAACATCAAGCTTTATTTTTGAGCTTCCCAAGTGTTAAATCACCTTGAAAATGGCTCCAATAGCTTCCCTGGTTACCTAATTATATTATGGGTCAAGTTTCAAGTGAAATGATATCATGAAGCCCAACGAAAACTGCGATCAAAGTACGCTTGAGAACAGTTTCCAAAAATATTAATTTATATAACTATTTCAACTAGCTTTCAACTAGCCAACTTGGGTTAACTTTTTAACCTTGAAAAACCTCAATATTTTTCATGATGACCTTAAATGAACTTGTAGTAATCATGTCATACTTTCCATAGATTCCAAGAACACCTAAATCGGATCAACGACGAAGAAGTTATGAATTTTCCTATATGGCCTGTCGACTTAGCAACTTTATATATTTTGCACGAAAAAGAACTTCTCCAAATTATTATTTTCGCAATTAAATCCTTAAACTCGACAATAAACGCCACGAAACCACCCGGTACCAACACCTAAGTATTTTCACAGTCCGTGGAGTCAAATTGGATTAAAATAAATAATCAATATCAACTATTAAAACATCTCCAAAATAGTTATCAACTGAATTGCATTAGTTCACCTCATCAAAACCCTAACCCACGTCGGTGGAATTTATCCCAAATTGACGCAAATCAATCCAATATACCAATTAACAATAATTCTAACCAATTTTTATGAAAGCCTCGCGAAAGAAATCAAGAAATCGTTAGAATTCAAATTGAATTGAGGAAAAATGCATGGCATTGAGAATTTACCAAACTGCGAGCCGAATACCTCGTTTCCACTGTTGAAGTTTAGCTCGAATTGACCATATTGCGATGTTCTACAGTGTTGCGGAAAGAAACCGATCGAGAATCAGATGTCGGGAGCTCGAGGAGCAAAAGATCGGATTGAGAGGTGAGGAGAAAACGTTATGTTGAATATAAAAGGAATTGATTGATTTTTTTTTAACTTTTTTCTTTATTTATATATAAACCCTCAGCTGCTTGTCAGCAGTTTAACTTCTTTTTATTTATTAGTTCCAGAAATCCTTATTTTGACGTGTTTTGACTTCCAACGCCCGTTTTCTATCCGGCTTTTAACCAATTGAACAAAACTCTTGACAAAACAGTCAATCTTCATGAAATGTCCATAACGTTGATTTTGGTCACACCAAAACCCCAAAAATCTTAACTTTGTATATGACAAACATAACCCTTATGGACCAATCCTCTTGTCATACTTATCCAAACTTGCTCCAGTTTGGACCAAATCTCAACCTCGACTACATCAATCGACACCAAATTCGAAACAAGATCTCACACGACTTTGTCTCATTTCACATTACCTCCAACCCCGACTTACAGGCGAAACCGAGGCAAGTACCCATGTCAGCTCGTTAAGACAATTTATGGTCCAAATTTTGAATTTTGAATTTAAGTTCAGTTATTCGTCACAAAATTCAAAACTAATATTTTTGTCAATATTTTGACTATTTTAGCACCCGTCTCAACACGTATCGCAGACAAAACCTTGCGAATCTCAAATTCACTCAATCACTCGAATTGCAAAATAAAATAATATTAATACACAACACTAGGTAAACATCACAGATTAATAAAATTAATTAAAAATCTCAAATTCACTGGTGTTTAATTCTCGACTTGCGGCCAAAACCATAATTAAGCTTCCTTAATCCCGGATTAACCGTAATTATCGATTTAAAAATTTTGGGATTTTACAGACTTCCCCTCTCACCCTGGTGCCACTTTTCTCTCTCTCTTTAACCTCGACAGCGAGCGCCGCATCGGGTCCGGCTCCAGTTCCGGCTCCAACGACACCTTGAGTAGCTCCCATGCTTAAATTAACCTTTTCGTATCTCCCAAGCCTCCTAAGATGCGCCTCCTAAAGAGCACTACCACCCTTCCACCGCACCCCACGACGGTGCTCCTCCTTTCTTCACCACCCTCACCCTCACCCTCACCCTCACCCTCACCCTCATCTCCTACGCAACTTAGGGCGCCACCCTTAGCCCCACTGCCAAAACCAAACCCAAACCCAAACCCACACTAACACCAATATGCTCACCACTGACCTTGAATTCGAGTCCTCCAAGAAATTCGAAGGGTCGTCGAAGTTCGTCCACCTCCGGTACAACATAGGCTTCGTCTTCACCTCCAACATCACTATCCACCCCATCTAGAATGGCCACTGCCCCCTCCCAAAAATGCATCATTCGCAGCTTCCTGTCCTCCATCTCCATCCAGATCTGGAGTAGAGGGCAATAATGACAGTGGGTGTAGGGAAAGTATGTAGCAAAATGCATCATTTTGCTAATTAATCTCTAGTTTAGCTAGTTAATCAATTCATCAAGTTATATTACAATTTACGGTGGAAGTTTTTAATTAAGCAAGCTATGTAGTATTTAACAATCCTAAGTAGTGGAAAACCCGACAAAAAGATACAATGCATATATCAAAGACGAGATAAGTACATCAAAAGATCTATATACATGTATTCAATGTTCTACAGTCCCCTAAACCCAATGAAAAGTAAATACATACATGATGTAGTCACACACGAGCAGACGTCACTATTTCAGAGGTAGTCGCCCAATAGCTCCTTGCTTTTGCCCTTGTTCGTCGAATGATCTGCACTCGAAGGATTTGCCCAGTAAGTAAAATCCAAAGAGAAGTCCATACAATATTCATGAGATAAAACTGATAAACTGCGAGACATGCAAATATAACATCTAACAAAAGTATATCATATTCCTATGAATGTAGGCACCATACGACAAACAAAAATAGTAGTGTTTAATAAACAACACATTTCAACTACACATGCTTGGAAATAAAACATTAATAAGTAAACAACCATATAATCACGAGAAAACCTTGACCTAAATAAGCTAGTAATCGATAAAATAAGACATGAACCACGTATATACTTACAGGCTTATAGTGATTAAACCCCAACTACGGTTAACGGATGAACCTCTCCAGATGCTATTCAAGTCAAGGGAACACCTTACATCCCTGCGACAGTCGTAGATATATTCTACCACCGTCGACACGAGCACTAAACACAAGTAACACACGCAACCGATTTAGCCACAACCAATATATACGCAAATCGAAACATAAGTGAAACCCCATGTGTGCCTACCAACAGTTACATATGTAATCCGATATCGATAAAACAAATCATGAATTTTGTAAGGCATTCAAATGAGTTTACGCACCTCAATTCTTGCTCCGACTTCCTCGGACTCGCGAATCTGACCCGACTAGCTCTCCAACCCGAGTTACAGTCCCCTAAGTCCCTAAAACCCAATTTTTATGACTATAAGTTGGTTACAAGTGTTTAAATATGTATTAAGTCAAAAATCCCAAAAAAAACCCTTAAATTCAGTTTTCATCTGTCTGGGAATAGCCTAGCGCATTATAGCTCTTTATTTCGAAAAATAATTGAACACCCAAACTGGATAGCGTGCTGGCTAGTCTGGTCAGCGCGCTTCCTGCGCTGGGTGATATAATTCTCAATTAGAGAAATTTGTCCCCAACATCCCAATTAGCTAAAAAAAGCCCTGCAACTCCATTCTCCACTTAATGGAGACTTCAAAACATCACCACCAACAACAAAAACAATAATAATTCTATCAAAAATCCTTAAATTCATACTTTCACCAGTTTTCCCAATTTTCACCAAAACCCAATTTTCTATCAAAATTAGTTGATAACCTCCATTGAATTGTTCATCATACTTATATTTCATCAAGACTTCATTAAAAATAGTAATCCATTCATCGACTATGAATTTTACATCAAAACATCAAATTTTAGCTAAGTTGCTAGTATAGAAATGTTACCTAGTTGATGAATCACCTAGCTTGATCAATTCCTAATTAACACCTACTAATTTCTTCAACAATCCTTAATGATTTCTTCTTCTCCTGCAAGCTTTCTTGGTTCATAAGTTTTGAAAATGAAAATGGTTTGTTTGCATGTGTTGATCAACTCATCTATATATATACTAAGGTGAGATTGATTAATAGCCATTGATCTTAATATATTTACGTATCATGACACTCATCTCATGGCCTACCTATTGACACTTATCTCAAGAACTCTCCACTAACTTCCCCCTAGTGACACCAATTTACAACTCCATTAGTTCCAAGATGTGCCAATACGTATCTCTGGATCAATCTTATGATTCCAAATTAATTTAACCAAACTATAGGCCTTATTACTTGATCTAACTAAATTAGCTTTGTCAAATCTCGAAATTTTTAAATCGATAATTACGGTTAATCCAAGATTAAGGAAGCTTAACTATGGTTTGGGTCGCGAGTCAAGAATTAAACACTGGCGAATTTGAGATTTATAATTAATTTTATTAATTTGTGATGTTTGCCTAGTGTTGTGTATTATATATTATTTTATTTTGTGAAATTTGGGTGATTGAGTAAATTCGAGATTCGCGGGTTTTGTCTCAAGATACGTGTCGAGACGGGTGCTGAGATAATCATAATATTGACATAAATATTAATTTTAAATCTCGCGATGAATAATTGAATTTAAATTAAAAACTCAAAATCTGGACCTTAAATGGACTTAACGAGCTGACGTGGGGATTTGCCTTGGTTTTCGTGTAAGTTGAGATTGGAGTAGTGTGAAATGAGATGAAGTTGTGTGAGATCTTGTTTTAAGTGTGGTGTTGGTTGACAGTAGTCGAGGTTGAGATTTGGCCCAAACTGGTGCAAGTTTGGATAAGTATGGCAAGAAGATTAGTCCATAAGGGTTACGTATGTTGTGGACAAAGTTAAAATTTTTGGGGTTTTGGTCGACCAAAATCAGTGTTATGGACATTTCATGAAGATAAATGGTTTTGTCGAGAGTTTTATTCAATTTGGTGAAAAGTCGGATAGAAAACGGGTGCCGAAAGTTAAAGCACGTCAAAATAGGGTTTTTAGAAATTAATAAATAAAAAGAAATTAAGCTACTCAAGCAAGCAGTTGAGAGATATATAAATATATATATATATATAAAATCAAATATTGATTTAAAAAGCTAATTCTCTCCACTTGATCTCTCGCCCGCTGATCTACCGACATCCGATTTTTGCATGGTTTCTTTCCGCAAAACCGTAGAGCATCGCGAGACGGTCAGTTCGAGCTAAGTTTGCAGTAGAAACGAGATATTCAGACTGCAATTTGGTATATTCTTAATGCCAAATATTTTTCCTCAATTCTATTTTTTAATTCTCGTGATTTTTTGATTTCTTTCACGTGGTTTTAATAGAAATTAGTTGGGATTGTTGTTAAATGGTATATTGGATTGATTTGCATCAATTTGGGATAAATTTCACCGACGTGGGTTAGGGTTTTGATGAGGTGAACTAATGCAATTCAGTTGATAACTATTTTGGAGATGTTTTAATAGTTGATATTGATTATTGGTACTCCACGCGATGTGAAAATATTTTGATGTTGTTATCAGGTGGTTTCATGGCGTTTATTTTCAAGTTTTGAGGACTTAATTGCGAAAATATTAATTAGGAGAAGTTTTTTTTAGTTCAAAATATATAGCGTTGCCAAGTCGACAGGTCATATGGGAAAATTCGTAATTTCTCCATCTATGATCCGATTTGGGTGTTCTTGGAGTCTATGGAAAGTAGGAAATGAGTACTACAAGTTCTTTTAAGGTCATCATGACAAATATTGAGGTTTTTAAGGTTAAAAAGCTACCCTAAATCGGCTAGTTGAAAGCTAGTTGAAATAGTTATATAAATTAATAGTTTTGGAAACTGTTCTCAAACGTACTTTCATCGCAGTTCTCATTGGGCTTCGTGATATCGTTTCATTTTAAACTTGGCCCATAATATAATTGGGTATGCAGGGAAGCTATTGAAACCATTTTCAAGGTGATCCGACGCTCTGGGAACCTTGAAAATTAAGCTTGAAGTTGGTTGTTTGTAAGGTTAAGTAAATCCTACAGTAACATTTACATTATATGAATCCTATTTCGTATATATTACATTAATCCTTGAAATTGAATTTCTTTGTACATGCATACACGACTTGGGAGGGTAAGGCATTACGAGTCTCTTTATAGTGTCTATATCGGGTTTATTGAACACTATATTATGTTTGAAGGCTGGAGTCACTGATACATTGCATCACGTTGTTATCATGAGATCGCGTTAAATTGGGTCATACTCTCATAGTCCAGAGGAACGAGACTCGTTTGGTTATTCTCCCTACGCATGAGTCCTTATTACTGTTTACTTACCACTTTTGGAGATCAATCGTCTGATTGTAGTTGAATAACATAAACGGGATGGATTCACGGTTGTATTTAAATTCCTTAGATTATATTGTTCATTTAAACTCCTTGGAATATTATGAATTTTATTACTACATCTGCATTGGATAGTATGGGATTTACTTATCTAACATTATCAAATTTTTATAATTGGATAATAACAGGTTTTAGCGGCGACAAAGGAAAGGAAAAGCTTTCTGATTATTGGTGACTTTCTCAGTTTCTTTCTCTCTATGTTTGTATTAAATTTGAATAGAAAATATTGTATAAATGAGTTTTTGGGTTCATGTGAGGTTATGATATATTTTGAAAGTGTTGAAATGGTTTTGAGAAGGATTGAAATTGTTTTAATGGTTTTATGATGGATTGGAATGCCGAGAAGTTAAGGTATTAATGATTTAATAATGTTGAAAGTCTAAGATAGGTTAGAATGAATAAATAATCATTATTAATGCGATATATTTTGTTATGGGGTGGATTGTGAGTCCTTCGGCATTTCCACCAAGCTGAGCATGTTTGTTATAGATTTATGAAGGCTAATATTTTCAGTGTAGGCTTAAAAATTGATGAGATGTTGACACAAATTTTTTACGAATATTTAAGGATTATATAATTAATCTTTACTAATTTTGAGGTATAAGATTCGTTTTAGAATCCCTTTGTGGTTGATAAAGAATCATATTTGATAATTACTCTAATATATTTTTAATTATTTATTGAAGGAGAGGTTAAGGCTGCTAGGTTATATGGGAATTAAGGTAATCTAGGCCGGTCAGATGACCTAATTAGGTGGGGTCTGACAATGTTGTTAACAGAGCCTAGGATTCTAAAATAGTCTTGTTGATTGAGGCTTAGTGAGTGATTAGTTGGGAAGTAACGCAATGGAACGAGGTTAAAAAGTTTAAAAATTTATGATTGTGTTATGTGTGTTTTTATATTGTCGAGATATCGATGGATATGGGCTTGTTGAACTACTTTTCTTGCAATTTTTATTGTGGAATATTATTAGTGGTATGGTCAATTACCACTTATGTGGTCTTATTGCATAAGGACGGGTGCTTATGACTCATTGGCAAAAGAATCAAGGTTTAAACCAAAATTTAACCTTGATTAATCAATTGATAACAAAGGGAATAAAATGCCAATGACAAATAATTGAATTGAAATAAATAATATCTCACATAGATTTATGCCAAAAGAGTTGTTTGATCCACTTCCAGTTTAGATAGATGAGATTAGCCGGACATGATTGATGGAAAACCTCAAAATCTTTAAGTCCTTTCGTCAACAAAAGTCGGGAACAATGATTTCCCGAGTTACTATTTATATAAAACCTAAAAAATACATTCCAAAATGAAGTTCTTAAAAATTCGGACTAAAAGTGGGTCTTCAAAAAGGGGCCGCGAACGGGGCTGTAGGTGAGGCCACGACCTGAAAAATGTAGAACAGGGGTCACGACGCCATTATACAGCGAGAGCCACAACTTGGATCACTATGTTTTTGTAACCAACTTGAAAATGAGGCCATGAAGCTTGGATTCCATGCCACGTCCGAGAATTACGGCTTCAATTATAGCCTAGAATTCCGATTTCCTCTCTCCCTTGATCACCATGACCGATTCTTTTAATATTCGCATCAATTCTTAATTTTGAGTCATAACACTTGTAAATCACACAAATGAGATATTGTTACCACTGAATAGAGATTTATGGTTCAAGATCATGTTAAACACTATATATTATGATGTCTAATTATACACTTATCAATTGACAAAAACTAAACGGAATAGACTCAATGTATAAAATAAAATGAGATGTTGAGATGACTTGTAACTGCTAGAAGTGACATGGAAGGACTCCTTTAGACAAGGTAAGGCACCGAAGTAGTTGAGCATGACCAAAAGTCTAAGTAACTTTGTTTCATAATCATGATTCATTCACAGCGTAGAAGATCGATTTGACGCATCCACCTATCTTTGAATAATCAAATGAATTGGTGACAATTGCTATAAATGAGTTTATGAAGTTTCATCGGAGTCAATTAGAGGCTGAAGTATAGGCAACTAAATGGTTAATATATTCTCGCTTTAATATGAAAATGAGAATTTCAGGTTAACGAGTCTCGATCAAATTAGAATATCAAACTATAAGTTTGATGGAACTTAATATATCTTTACAAAGATCTTATAAGGAGTCAAACTCCGAATGTTGAAAGTTTTGAACCAAAGTAGTGCACAACTAATATCAGTGAATATGTTATACATTGGTTCAATTGTAGTGATACACCACCTTATTAGTCAGTGGTGAAGTTTAAAGCACTAGTTATTGTAAATTGGAAATGATGTAAGATGCTTGCATGTTGGTGAAGATATAAATGAAATTAAGAGAAATGCGTGATTTACAGCTCAGTTAGTAAGCTTTATCTTTGTTAGGTTGGAAATAATGAATAGAGTACAGTGTATTTGACTTGATATGCTTGAAGAATTGAATGTTTTTCAATTGTAATTAAGTAGAAATGATAAAGAGATAACATATTTATAAACTTGTATGGAATACAAGTTTAAATTTATACTATGATAATATAATCATCAAATATGTTGATATCTTTGTTTAGAAATGTATGTCTACTCAAGTTAAGGATAACTGTCTTTATTCAGGCAATGAGAGAAGTTGGTGAACAACAAGTGATTAAGATGCGAGTTTGTGCGAGATCTAAGTAAAATGAAAAGAATGAGGTTCTTGATGAACTCATCATTAGAAAATGGTTTGATGAAGTTCAAAAAGTCTTTGATTTTCTAACCAGTCAAAGGAAAAGATTAGTAAATTAGCCAATGAGTTGGAATTGGTGGTTGCTTTCTAGTCCACAATCTAAATAATATTGTGAGCAGACATTTAGAGAATGAGTGAAAGTTGCACGATGTGTCAGGTTTCTATTTTTGATCGGATTGAAATTCGAGATCTCTTGTCATGGGTGACAGATGTATTATGAGATCTATAGTCATGAGATAACTTGTGTGATTCCAAGTTTCTGATGGGGAATGCTGGAATGGTGATGGACAAAATAGACACGCAACTCTACTTAGTATCTAATGTTGTGCTCAAATATTATTTGCATCAATATGTGATTTTAGACTGATGATAGTCTAAGAATTAATAGGTCGATAATTCAAATAAAAAATGTTTATTAGTGATGAGAAAGTAAACATGGATGTGTACCAGAGGTTTGGTGGATATAGAAAAAATTATCAACGGTTTATCGAATAGTGTTCAAATTTGAATGAAAAATGTGTTATGACGAGCAAGATATGCTAAGTCTTGCTATGTGTTGAGACTTGAATGGGATTCAATGTATGAGATGAGAAATGAAGTAAGGTTATCCGATATTTCACAAATTTAATTGTTTAACTCGTTAGAAATTCGCAAATTGTAAGGATTGGCAAAGTAACGGAGATAACTTTTCATTAAAGCAAAATGTTGGAAAATGAAAAGTTGAAATGGTTATGATCACTACCACCTAGTTGTTGAATACAATGAAAGTGATTCGATCCACTTAACGGATCACCTTGGAAATGGTTTTACAGGTTTGGATTAAGAGAATTGTATATATGGGATTATATGTTTTTTCATATTTCTTTTAGTTCGGTAACCTGTAAGTTTGAATTTCGAGGATGAAGTTTTTATTATTTGGGGAGATTGTGACATTCGAGAAATTTATACACTTGATTAGGAGGCTAATTAAATATTTTTGGATTTAATTTGGAATTTAAGTATCCGATGTGAGACCCATGTGTTACAGATCAAAAATCATAAATTTTAATATATATTTTTTGTATCGTGTGCCTATTTGATGTATTATACATTATTTCGATGCAAAATAGGGTTAGGTGGAATGTATACGCAGTGTTCGTGACTTTTGAAGCGTAGTGGAAATATTTTCCAATTTTTTGTGAGATTTGGGTATTTTCGCAATTAAATTTAGGTATAAACTATAAAGATAATCATGAAATTAAATAAAATAATAAATAAATTGGTAGGCGCCTAGTGATACGCGAGGTCGAGGATGACACGTGTTGGATGTACAATAGTGTGCACACCCGAGGATGGTCGTTGGCGTGCGTGGCGAATTTATAGCTGCAAAAATACATAGGTGTAAATATATTTATATATAATATCATTTATATATAAATATATAAATCAATCATATAGTTTGAATTAAATAAAAATATACATTGGATGCGCCTCGAGATATAGGTAGTGTGAGTGTCGAGGAAGAGAAATGGTTTAACGTTGTTGTTGTTGTAGATGATTTGTCCATGCCTTGAGATACGTGACATCTAATCTCAAAGAAAATCAAAAGTATGGTGGTACTAAACCATAAGATCTACCTCGAGATAGGTGTTACGTATCTCGAATATATTAAAATAATTAATCGCAGTGAGTTGGTCAAGAGGTAGTGATTATCTTGTTAATAATCACAAGATTGACCTCGAGATATGTAACATGTATATCGATGAATTTCAAATTAAATAATGATAATGAATCATTAGATTTGCCTCGAGATTCATGCGATGCGAATCTCGAGAAACTCATATATATATCTACACCTTAATACACTCATTCAATTGTTTTGAGACAAAGATTGATTTCGAGATGCGTAGTATGTATCTCGAGGAATGTCAAACTTATATTATGAATTGGAATCATTAGATTTGTCTTAAGATCCGCGTGATGCGAATCTCGATGAAATCTAATATATATTTTCTAACCAAACCAAAATTGTGTCCTCTATTTCTTTTGTTGTTTCGACAGTAAAGTCAAAATTGGGAGAGGGAAAAAGACGGAGGGAGACCAAGTTGATTGAGATCGAGATGGGGATGAAACCAATGGAGAAGGTGAGTTATAAACGTTGGTTTGTTTTGTTGTTGTTTATTGGATGAATAAGATGGGAAATAGGATAATGACCGAAAAAAAAAAAAAGAATTGTGTTTTGGTTTGAAGAATAGGGAGGAAGAGAGGAAGAAGAAGAGAGGAATGAATTAAGGTGAGGGAGGAGCCGAGAGCTCCTCTGCCCAACCCCTATGGGGTTGGGCACCCGAGATGATCCTAATGAAAAATTTAAAAAAATGCAGGGACTGTTTTCGTGAAGAAGAAGACGCTAGGAGGTTTAACCCTCCATACCGTACCGAATTGGGTTCGGTTCGGCTGAACCGGACTGGTCCAGTTCATGGGTCAAACCCCTCATTTAAAAAAATTATTTTCAAAAATAAAAATAAAAATAAAAAATAAAGGTAATCCCTAAAAATTAGAAAATTTTAGAAAATAAGGTTTTTGGAGAAATTGGTGAAAATTGAGGAGTTTTATGAAAAATGAGAATTTTGATATTTTCTCGACTTATACCAGGGTTTTGTCTCGTAATGCGTATTACAATACTCGAAAATGTCTAAAATTTGAAAAAAAAATCATTTTAAAGCCTAATCAAGGTTAATTTTTTTATTTCAAACCACAATTTGTAGTCAAAATTGGGTTCCGGATATATGAGGTGTTGATTATGAGGGATTCCGAGATTTTCAAGTCGAAAAGGACCAAATAAAATATAAAAAATTGAGAAAGTTATATTTATGTCTAAACAACATGATTTTTTATGTCAAACAATAATTTTGAGTCGAATAAAATTCGGGAGTCGAATAATTTATTTCGAAAGTATTTTAGGGGTTTTGGGACGTGATTGAGTCGATTTAACTGCAACTAAATGGAAAACGTTGTGGGATTGTTATGAAAACTTACATGACGTATAAATGAATTGTAGGACTACAATTAGAGCCCCGTGTGGATTAGTTTACTGACTCGGAGCCCAAGGGAGTTGCGATATCACGTTTGTAAGGTTAAGTAAATCTCATGGTAACATTTACATTGTATGAGTATTTATCGAATATATTGCATGCACGGTTTATCGCTGCATATTTATTGATCATGCATTTTCGAACATGAGATGAAGGAGGCCTTTGGGGTCCCATTGATTTCATTAGCTATATGTGTGGTAGGATGAATACAGTGATGCTCTGCAACTTGAGTCACTAATCATTATAGACACTTGTTTAGGAACGGTTGTTTTGTGATGTTGGTCAAGATCATAATCCATGGATAGTCGAGGGCATGGCTTTTGAGGGACTTCCTCTCAAACTCATGAATCTTTATTATTGTTTACCCACCACTTTTGAAAGACGTATCTGATTGAGGTCATTCAACAGAAACGGGATGGATTGCATACTTGTATATTTATGATTCCTTGCGATATTATTATTTGTTTAAATTCTTGGAATACTATGCATTTGATTATTACAGGTGTATTGGATAGTGTGAGATTTACTTATCTGACATTATCTAATTTTTATAATTGGATAATGACGGGTTCTAGCGGCAACGAAGGAAAGGGAAAGCTTTCCAACTGTATGTGACTTGCTTAGTTCTTTTCTCTATGTATGTATTGGTTTTTGAATATATTATATTGTATAAATGGGTTTTTGGGTTCGTTTGCGATTAAGATCTCTTTTGGAATTGTTATAATGGTTTTAGGACGGATTGGAATGTTGCGAAGCTAAGGTAATGAGATTTTAAGGATTTTGAAAATCTGAGATAGGTTAGAATGAATAAATAGTTTTTGTGAATACAACATATATTGTTATGGGGTTGATTGTGAGTCCTTCGGCATTTTCACCAAATCAGAGCAGGTTTTGTTGAAGATTTTTTAAGGCCAAGATTTCTTGTGTAGGCTTAAAAATAGAGGAGGTGTTGTTGATAAGTTTTTATAGGATTTTAAGGACTATCTAATTAATGTAAATGAACTTTGAGGTTTAAGATCCACTTTAGAATCAATTGTGGTTAATAAAGTATTATAATTGATTATTATAAGATTTTGAACTTAATTGTTTATCGATGGAGAGGTTAAGGCCGCTAGCTAGATTATCAAGGGATTAAGGTAATCTAGGCCGGTTAGATGCCCTAATTAGGTGGGGTCTGACAAAAGTTATGGCCAAATTACATAGACTCGTTCAGAATAAGAATATGCAAATTCTAGCTTTTGTTTTCGAGAACCTCATTAACTTTGAGAATTCATAAAAAAATTCATTCCTTACCCAAAAAAAAAATTCAATATAGTAGATTGAGTGAAGTTCCATGAAGAATCTAAATCTAATATTAGTTTATAAATTCAATTTCAATTACCCACTGAATTTCAAGAATGACAAAACAGTAGTAGCTTTAAACTTATTACCTATAGTTGTGATGAATTCCTATGCTCTTTATTCTTCCTCTAATTCATCAAATGATCTCCCAAACTCGTGATTCTTAAATGAACTCCAGAATTATCACCTCAGAATACAACTTGACTTGCATGAAAATGATGATCAACCCATTTATATATATCATCTTATGATTTTTTTAGCCATACATCTCATTTTATATTGTGAATCTAGATGTAGATTTATGGCTCCGAATCACCCCATTATCTCCACTTTCGCGCCCTCTCTAACGTAAATTACACTCAAACGTGTAACTCGAGGTATATCCATGGCCTATGTTTTATTTTCACAACTTAGGTGTTTGATTTAATTTAATTTTTCTATCATAGTACATATTTAAATTGATTCACATGATTTTAGTTCACTAATATGTCTACACCTTAATAAAAAAAAATTCACCAAACCGTTGTCTACCTGGTTCCCACGCCTGCACGAATCTCCTGGCGTGTCTCCGCTCGCGTCTCGATGCCTATAGATAGTGTACGACAATGATTTAATAATCTACACATATACATACACTAGGCATCCACCGCTCATAAATAGAATACATCTCAGCCTCCACACCTAGTGTTGGACTGTGTACCCACCACCGAACCACGTCACAGGTCGGTGACCATCGATTAAGGACAAATACACTATTAATGATTTGGGTCGTTACAATTATCTTTATTTCTTTTCTTGTATTCAGTTTAGATCACAGTTGCTTGAGTTGTTTACTTCTTTTAAATTCTCAAGTGCCTTGACTTGTAATGTTTTACTTGTTGGCTTATCTTGATGGTTCATGGTATAATTTTATTTATCTTGAATCATTTTGTTGATAATTATTTTTCTTGTTCAAATGAGACTTGTTGTGGATGTGATTGTTTTCTTAGTTGAGTATGACTTATGTGGTGTTATGATCCGAAAGGAGAGGAGTCTCAATTGAGCGGTTCGAATGGACATATTGTTTGGAACCGGGTTCTTAGTCCAACTAAGATGTCAGGGCTGGATTTCGAGAATATATCAATGATACCCTTTTAAAGTTGGGCTCACATAGGGTTGGGAATTCTCGCAAACGTATCAAAGGATCATCTTTTGAGTATGTGGTTGGTTTCTTCTGAGGGTCTAAATAACCTTTACTTGTAAGTAGTTGGTTATTTTCCTGTGGACCAAAGGACACCCCGAGTTAAGTCTAAGACACCCTAATCATGTCCGAGCTTAGTATCACTCCTATCACACCATTAGTATTTATTTTCTGCACTCACTCATTTATTAGTTTACTCTGGTAATTTCTTGCATATCTTCCTTCTGGTTTTTATTTGTATGCCTTATATGCATTTAGTTACCTATCTTTCAACACTTGAAATGTGGATAAGTAACCTTAAGATTTACTCACTAGAATTGTCATTTTTTACAATTGCAGATCTTTCGAGTAGCAGATCGGGGAAAAGGAATATCGATGACTACCTTTGAGCCCTCAGCGATTATTTGCGACCATATTTTGAAGGTTTCACTTGTTTATACTTATTACATATATTTTATAGGTTTTGAGTTGTATATTGGGTTGAGAGACGAGACTCCCACATGGATGCATGATGTTACAATGTTTATCACCACGTTTAACATATATACACACACACACATGTGATATATTTCCTTGTTTCCACATATAGTTGTTTTAGATTGCTTCCATAATATTATAAAGACTTCCGCTGAATTATTAAAATGTATAAATAATTTTAATTAACTCTGAAAATTATGAATAACAAGAAACAAGAAATACATATTGTCAGACCTCATCTAATTAGGGCTTCTGACTGGCTTAGATTAACTAAATCATATGATAATCTAGCAGCATTAATCTCTCTATCAAGAAACAATTAAAATCAATTCAAAGTTATCATCAATTATAATACTTTATCAACCACAAAGGATTCTAAAAGTAAATCTCAAATTTCAAAATTCGCTAGATCTCAAAAATTTCTTAAAAATCTTGCAACAGCACGTGTTATGTTTCTAAGCCTATATCGAAAAACCCAACTTTCAAAAATCATCATCAAAACTTGCTCAGCTTGGTGGAAATGCAGAATAACTTACAATCCACCCATAACAAAATATATTACATTAAAAAAATTATTTATTCATTCTAACCTATCTTAGGTTTTCAAAATCCTTAAACTATCATTACTTTATCTCCACAGTATTCCAATCCATCCCAAAACCATCTCAACAATTCCAAAAGTGATCATAACCGCATACAAACCCAAAACCCAATTATACAACATATTATATTCAAAAATAATGCATATATTGGTGGGTTTTTAGGGTTTATACGTAGCGAAAAATTCAAAAACAAATTTGAAAAACCCCAACAGGATCGAAAATAAGTTATATTAAACTAAATCTATGAAAGTAAATCATACCTTATTCCATTATTTCCTTTTTAATTATTCAATTTTCAAGACATTCAAGTGTGCGTCCTCTATCAGAAATCCACACATGAACGGTGACCACAATTTGGAGTGCTACCCCAAGAGAGATTGAAAATGATTTTTCTTTCTCTCCCTAAATCCAGAGAGCTCGAAAATTGTAAAACGAAAATCTTTTTTCATTTTTAGGGTTTCACCCTTTATTTATATGTGTAGATAAGCCCTCACTTAAAATCCTATTTGTAATACAATTATTATATTTATGCAGTTTAAGCAAATTACACATACGCCCCTATTAATAAGTTATCATATAACAAATTGTAAGGGCTTTAATGTCATGAGTTTTATCATATAAAATTCATTACTCTGGACCGATTGAAATTGTACAAAGTCATTCTTTGTGTGTGACCCAATAGGTTCATGCGATGTTGGCAGTGAACCAAAAATCATTTTGATACACAAGTAATAAGCGGTCTCTAGCAAGGCATTATGACTACCCAAGTAGCATGAATATCAACATTGATACAACTTAATTAATAACATATATCATATCCTTTTGTCGTGCAATATCCTTTGATTAAACATAAGGTATGGAAAGTCACCCTTAATGTTCAATCGTACCAGTCTCGATCTTTAAGTAAACTGAAAAACATTCAAGTGACATTGATCATATTAATTCACATGGACTTGGCCATTATCAGTATATCTTATCGAAGGATCCACTGAAATCTCTCTCTATACGAGAATAACAAATTTTATCTTGATTACACACCTTCACATATTATTCACACGGTAACCAATCGCAATCTTTATAATTGTCCAGTTAAATACAACATTTGATTGTGTCAAATTATCATGCTCCTAATATTGAAGTCTTTGGTAATCTCAAGTTGAATGACTAAATGATATACCTATCATGAGTAACACCTATGACTTAATCCATGTAGTGTTCTCATAGCGGGTCGGTCCAGTACCTTATTCCCTAACAAGTATTCATGATCTTGATTCGTAACCCTATACGCATGATCATCACATGATCATCACATGATCATCAATTTAAGATATTTCAACAAATACTTATGGATCTTACTATAAGGTAAAAATGCAATCACTTATAATAAAACAGCAAATAAAACCTCTATTTTATTAACTAAATTTATAAGATAGAAAATGTTTGTAGATTGACCTAGGGCACATGCTCTAACATCTCCCACTTGCACTAGGGTCAATCATTCATGTATCTAATACCTAATGACCTAACATGACCATCATGTTTCGCTTGTGGAAGAGCCTTCATCAAAGGATCTGCAACATTTTTTTCTGTAAGAACTCTACAAATCTTCACATCTCTCCTCTCAATGATTTCTCAAATGAGATGAAAACGTCTAAGTATATGTTTGGATCGGTGATGTGATCTTGGTTCCTTGGCATGTGCTATCGCCCTGTTGTTGTCACAATACAAGCAAATGGGGTTAGCTATACTCGGAACCACACCAAGTTATGATATTAACTTTTTGATCAAAACTACCTCCTTAGCTGCATCGGACGCTGTAATATATTCAACTTCTGTTGTAGAATCTGCGATAGTTTCTTGCTTTAAACTTTTTCAGCTCACTGCGCCTTCATTCAAAGTAAACACATATCCGGACTGTGATCTGAAGTCATATATATCAGTTTGAAAATTTGCATCTGTGTAACCACTTACAACAAGCTCGTCTTCCAAACTTCCATAGACCAATAACACTTTTTTAGTCTATCTCAAGTACTTAAGAATGTTCTTTATTACTATCCAGTGACTCTCACCGGGATCGGCCTGATATCTGCTTGTAACACTCAAAGCATATGATACATCAGGTCGAGTGCATAACATGGCATACATGATAAATCCAATAGCTGATGCATATGGTATCGTATTCATGCACTCCCGCTCATCATTAGTCTTCGGACGTAAAGTCTTGCTGAGATTTATACCATGAGACATTTGCAATGACCCTCTTTTAGAGTCTTACATACTGAACATATTTAGTACCTTATTAATATGAGCACTCTGACTTAGACCGATCAGCCTTTTAAATCTACCCCTATAGATATTAATCCCATGTATGTAGGTTGCATCTCCTAAGTCTTTCATTGAGAAACATTTCCCTAACCAAGACTGAACACTCTGCAAGGTTGGGATGTCGTTACCAATGAGTAATATATCATCAACATACAGCACCAGGAAAACAACCACGCTCCCACTGACCTTCTTGTATACACAAGGCTCGTCTTCATTTTTAATGAAACCAAATTCCTTAATTGTTTCATCAAAACGAAGATTCCAACTCCAAGAAGCTTATTTTAATCCATAAATAGATCTTTGAAGCTTGCACACCTTCCTAAAAGTTCATGGTGAACAAACCCTTCATTTTGTATCATATACACGTCCACAAGTAACTTTCCATTTAGAAAAGCTATTTTGACATCCATTTGCCATATCTCATAGTAATAATATGCAGCTATGGCAATTAGATTCTCTAATGAATTTAAGCATGGCTATAGGAGAAAATGTTTCATCATAATCAACACATTGAGTCTGTCTGAAACTTTTTGCTACTAGCCGTGCTTTATAAGTATACACATTGCCATCCATGTCACTTTTCTTCTTAAAAACTCATTTACATCCAATGGTCTTACCACCTTCAGTTAAATCAACAAGGTTCCAGACTTGGTTATCATACATGGATTGCATCTCATGATTCATGGAACTAAGCCATTTATTTGCCTCAGGGCTAGAAACAACCTCATGATAAATAATAGGTTCATTTTGATCCATAAGCAACACCTCACTACTATCAGTTATAAGAAATCCAAATCTCTCAAGCTGATGTCTTACCCTATCAGACCTACGAGGGCCTTGTGATACCTGTAGATGATCAATTAATTCAAGACTTAGTTGATCTCCCACTAGCGGTTGAGTATTTATTTATGGTTCTTGAATTTTTTCAAGACTTACTTTATTCTCACTGTTGTCTTTTGAAATAAACTATTTTCCATAAAGGTGCTGTTCCGAGCAACAAACACTTTGTTCTCAGCGGGATTATAAAACTAGTATCCTTTAGTTTCTTTAAGATAACCAACGAATACACACTTGGCAGATTTGGTTGATACTTTTTTTAAGATTTGTCATCGTACGAAAACCTCACAGCCTCGAATCTTAAGGAAAGACAAACTTGGTCTTTTCCCAAACCACATCTCATGTGTTATTTTATCAACCGCTTTAGAAGGAACACGATTTAGTTTAAACGCAATAGTTTCTAAGGCATAACCCCAAAAGGAAATATGAAGATATGCACGACTCATTATAGATCGAACCATATCCAATAAAGTCTAATTTCGCATCTTAGAAACACCATTATAATGTAGAGTTGTTGTGGGAGTTAACTGTGAGACAATTCCACAGTTTCTAAGATGATCATCAAACACTTGGCTTAAATATTCACCATATCGATTTGATCGAAGTGCTTTAATAGTTTTACCAAGTTGATTTTGCACTTCGTTCTGAAATGTTTGAAACATCTCAAAAGATTCAGCTTTATGTTTCATGAGATACAAGTAACTATATCTATCGAAATCATCAGTGAATTTAATGAAGTACTAATAACCACCTCTAGCTATTGTGTTTATAGGATCGCATACATCAGTATGTATTAGACCCAATAAATCACTTGCCCTTTCATTGTGTCCAGTAAAGGGACTTTTTGTCATCTTGCCTAGTAAACAAGGTACACATGTTTCATATGATTCAAAATCACATGAATCTAAAAGTTCATCTTTATAGAGTTTAGAAATGCGTTTCTCATTAATGTGGTCAAGGCGACAATGCCAAATGTAGGTTTGACTCAAATCATTTGACTTGAATCTCTTTGTATTTATATTAAAAATGGGAGTATTTGTGGACCTTTTCATGTTTAGAATATAAAGACCATCACACAAATCAGCATTCGCATAGAAAATGTCTTTATGAGAAATGGAGCATTTATTATTCGTAAAAATGAAATTAAAACCATCCAAATCCAAACATGAAACTGAAATGATGTTTCTGCTCAAGGCAGTGACATAATAACAATAATTCAAAACTAAAACAAGTCCACTAAGTAAAATTAACTCATAGTATCCTACAACCAACGCAACAACCTTTGCTCCATTTCCAACTCGTATGACGACTTCTCCTTTCTTTAGTTTTCTACTCTTGGTGAGACCCTGCACATTGATAAAAATGTGAGATCCACATCCGGTATCCAATACCTAGGAATCATTAGTAGACAAGTTAACTTCAATAACGTAAATACACAAGCAGTAGTCGTACTACTCTTTTTTTTTCTTTAGATCTTCAAGATATAGCTTGCAATTTCTGAACCAATATCCGGGTGCATGGCAGAAATGACAATTTCCTTCTTTTTCCTTTTCCTTCTAGGACTGTGAAGTAGAATCAGCATGGGGCTTGACTTGTTTCATAAGCTTTGTGACAGTCACAATAGCCTTGGTAACTTTAGTCTTGCCTTTTACCCTTTTTCTTCAAAGCCTTCCTTTCTGAACCATCAACACATTATGAATGGTTTCTTAACATTCTGCTCGGCAGTTTTGAGCATCAAATGCAACTCTGAGAGAGACTTCTCCATGTTATTCATGTTATAGTTCATCACAAATTGTGAATAACTATCAGGCAATGAGTTCAGGATCAAATCCGTAGCTAACTTTTGGCTTTATGGGAAATCCAAGTTTGTCAAGATGGTCAATATAGCCCTTCATTTTCAGAACATGAGGACTTACTGACGCACCCTCAGCCATTTTGCAAGAATGAAGGTTTTTGACTATCTCAAACCTTTTTTCCCTAGCTTATTGTTAGAACATTCCTTTCAGCGTCCTAGTCATGTCGTAAGCTTCAATGTGTTACATGTCCTTCTGAAGTTCAGGAACCATGGTTGCCAACATAATGCATGCAACATCAGTTGAGTTGTTGACATGCTAGTACATGCATCCTTCACGGCTCTTAAAACATTGGTTGGTGGTTCCTCAGGAATAGGATCATCCAGGACATACAACTTGCGTTCATGCTTAAGAACAATTCTCAAATTTCTGAACCAGTAAAGAAAGTTTATCTCAGACAACTTTTCATTCTCAATGATGGATTGTAGTGACAAGGGATTATTGTGATTTGAATAGGTCATAGATCTACAACAAAGATTATGCAAAAGTTCATTTTAGTATAGAGGAATAAATTCCTACTAAATTAACAACCCTCTTAAAAAATGTTATGTTAATTTAAGGGACTGAAATCCATGTTTCACCTAATTCCAATACAGCTCAGGCATGACACTTCGAATTAAGTTATTTAGGTAGGTATCAATTACCAATTACATCATATGTGACTTTTAGTTATTTTATGAGTCATCTAGTGCCTAAAGCCCAAAACCTTTTTGATAACTTTATCAAGTCTAACCATTTCAAACAATAGAGTAACTGTTACTCAACTTGCCTCACCAAGATAACACAATACACTCTATGGAGGCAGACTCATATTGATGTGATCGAAGCCTTGACAAGTGTTTGAGAATGGATGGCACTTAACTTAAAATTTGAAAGAGAGATTTTTTTTGTTTGTTTTAGTGATCATAATTAAATAAGATAAATATCATATATTACAATGCATGAATAATCACTAAAAAGTTAGTAAATCATACTAATATTGACTATTGTACGATTTTTTTTTAAGCTACGAACAGTTAACGGCAGTCCTGCTGGTTGGTCAGTGGGCGAGGTACAGGAGGCAGCGCCTTTTTTTTTTTTTTAGGCAACAAATTTTGATTCAGAAAATTGAAAATCGCCTAAAGTTTCTCAAAATTTTAGCCAATCCAATCAACTAAAACTACCTCTTATTTTAATTTCAAAATATTAATTAAAACGTCTTTAATTATCTCGGGGCCTCCATTAACTTAATATCTTATCCTAACCCAAATGGAATTTAAGATACTTTGAATCTTAATCCAATTAGGATTTGTTTTATATCTCACCTATCTTATAGGATTTGTAATTCTAATCCAATTACAAGTCTATCTCATATCTTGTAGGAATATATTAACGGATTACTACAATGAGATATATGATCAAAATCAATTTCGAGATATTAATCATGCATTCAACATCAGAATCATATTAAATTAATAATATTAACCTAATCACGATCTCTATTATGGAGACATACATAATTATTGAACAAAACGAAATATGTGTTGAAGATCAGAATCATATTAACCTAAACATGAAGTCTACCATGAACATACAAAATTCATATAGTTCAATATAAAAATATATATTAATCGAAATATTTTAAACGTGAATACTATCATTGAATCATATCATGCGATATATTAATATACATGAATTAATAACATGCTTTAAAATCAATTCTTGATAACAATTATGACAGAATCTATATGTATATCATATATACATTAATCAAGATTATGTTTTCACACATATATCATATATACATCAATGAAAATATGCAAACGTTTAATAGAACCAAGCCGAATGCTCTGATACCACTCTTGGGTTTTTGCGGTTCATACGCAGTGAAAAATTCAAAACAAGTTTTTAAAAACCCCAACAAGATCGAAAATAAGTTCCATTAAGCTAAATTTATGAAAGTAAATCATACCTTATTCCGTGATTTCTTTTTTGATTGTTCGATTTTCAAGACATTCAACTGTGCGTCCTCTATCAGAAATCCACACGAACGGTGACCACAATTTAAAGTGCTAGCCCCAATAGAGATTGAAAATGATTTTTCTTTCTCTCCCAAAAATCCAGAGAACTCGAAAATTGTAATCTTTCTTCGTTTTTAGGGTTTCACCCTTTATTTATATGTGTAGATAAGCCATCACTTAAAATCATATTCGTAATACAATTATTGTATTTAGGCAGTTTAAGCAAATTACACATACACCCCTATTAATAAGTTATCATATAACAAATCGTAAGGGCTTTTATGTCATGAGTTTTATCATATAAAATTTATTACTCTAGACCGATTGAAATTGTGCAAAGTCATTCTTTGTGTACAACCTAATAGGTTCATACGACGTTGGCAATGAACCAAAAATCATTTTGGTACACAAGTAATAAACGGTCTCTAGCAAGGCATTATGACTACCCAAGTAGCATGAATATCAACTTCGATACTACCTAACTAATAACGTATATCATATCCTTTTGTCGTGCGATATCCTTTTATTAAACATAAGGCATAGAAAGTCACCCTTAATGTTCAATCGTACTAGTCTCGATCTTTAGATAAACTGAAAAACATCCAAGTGACATTGATCAAATCAATTCACATGGACTTGTCCATTCTCAGTCTATCTTATCAAGGGATCCACTGATATCTCTCTCTATACGAGAGTGACAAATTATATCTTGATTACACACCTTCACATATTATTCACACAGTAACTAATCACAATTTTTATAATTGTCCAGTTGAAGACAACATTTGATTGTGTCAAATTATCATGCTCCTAGTGTTGAAGTCTATGGTAATCTCAAGTCGAATGACTAAACGATATACATATCATGACACCTATGACTTTAATCCATGTGGTGTTCTTATAGTGGGTCGGTCCAGTACCTTATTCCCTAACAAGTGCTAATGATCTTGATTCGTATCCCTATACGCATGATCATCACATGACCATCAATCAAGATTCACACTAGTATTAATTCATTATAGTTTTCAGTATAATGAACGACTATGAACATTTATGATATTTCAACAAATACCTATGGATCTTACTATAAGGTAAAAATATAATCGCTTATAATAAAACAGCAAATAAAACCTCTATTTTATTAACTAAAATTATAAGATAATCAATGTTTGTAGATTGACATAGGGCACATGCCCTAACATACATGGAGAGAAAGGAGCTGAGCAAGTTATAAATAGTCAAAAAGCTTTCTTTTTCCCTTGTTGTCGGTAGAACCTATCATTACCCAATTATAAAAATTCGATAATGTCAGATAAGTAAATCTCACACTATTTAGTACACTTGTAATAATCAAATGCATAATAGTCCAATAGATTAAACGAATAATAAAATCCAAGGAATTTAAAAGCAACTATGAGTTCATCACGTTTCTGTTATCCAACCATTATCAGATGATGTCCTCCAAAAGTGGTAAGTAAACAGTAATAAGGACTCATGTCGAGAGAGGATAACCAAACGAGTCTCGTTCCTCTAGACTATGAGAGTATGATCTGGTTTAACGTGATCTCATGATAACCACGTGATGCAAAGTATTAGTGACTCCAGCCCCTCAAGCATAATATAGTGTTATCCCCTATAACCACAGTATAGTAAACACGATAAAGAGACTCGAATCGCCCTTATCCTCCCCACCAGCGTATGCATGTACAATAAATAATGCAATATCAAGGATCAATGTAATTTATACGAAATTATAATCATACAATGTAAAGGTTACTATGGGATTTACCTAACCTTACAAACGCAATATTGCAACTCTTTTGCGCTCGAAGTCAGTAAATACTCCCCACTGGGTTTCAATTGCAGTCTTACAGTTCATTTATAAGTTCGGTAAGATTCCACAACCACTCCATAATTTTTTAATTTATTTTATTTTAATTAATGTTGCCACGACCCAAAAACCTTGGAATCCCTCCAAACCCACTCCTCGAATATCCAGATCTCAATTTTGTCTCCAAATTATGGTTCGAAATTGAAAATTAACTTAAACTAGGCTTTTAAATAATTTTTTAAATTTCTAATATTTTTGGTGTCGTCACTCGCATTACGAGAAAAACCCTGTATATAAATCCTTGAGAAAATCCCAAAATCTTAATTTCTCATAAAAATCACCAATTTTTAATAATTTGTCACAAAAATCTCATTTTTCATCATTTTCCTAATATCCAGGGATTTTGTTTTATTTTTATTTTTAAAATTAAAGGGAAGGGGTTTGATCCCTGAACCGGGTCCAGTTTTGCTCAAGTGAGCCGAACCCGGTTCGGCCTGGTTTGGGGTCATCCCTTTCCTCCTCCTTAAAGAAGAAACAAAGAAGCAAATCTTCTATGTTTCGTTCTCAATTTTTTTTCTCTGAATAATCGTTCACTTGGGTTTGAGCTCAAGCTCCCCCCTCCTCTCCACCATCGTCTTCCCACCCTCTTGGTCATCTCCCTCCCCTAGTCACCTCCCTCCATCAACGCCTCTGTTGCACTATTTTTTTTTTCATTTTTTTCTTTCCTCAACTGTTCCACTATTCTCCTCTCTAACTCAAACAATCAATCAACAACGAATTCAAATTCGAATTCACAATAAAAACAATCCCTTAAAATCGAAAATCACAATTGATTTCCTTACCTTAAACGCCACCAACAACAATGAATCACCACAACAGTCCACCCAATTAACAATTTCTCTAAATAGAGAGAATAGAAAGAAACAGTGAGAAAATGATGAAGATGAGAGGATATTATGTACGCTACAATGAAGGGACGAAGAGGGAAAAAAATAGTGAAGAGATGAAGAGAAAAAATAATGAAACGAAGAGGAGACAGTTGATTTTGTTGTAAACTAAGTTGTAAGCTAACTAGAACTTAAGTTGGACTTGCTAAAGACTTAAGCATAGAAGGTATAAACTAAGACCTACTAGAACAAGTAGAGAATATGAGACAAGAGGGAATAGAGCTAGAGTTGAGAAATGTAGAGATTTCCATTCCAACATTGGTGTGTGAATTACAATGTGGTTGGCACCCTTTATATAGGTCATTTGATGATTATGATAATTGTACTTATATAATGTGTATAAGTTATACATACACCACAAGTCATACAACACATCACAAGCAACATAGACAATACATGGAAGAGTTGGTGTACATTGGAGAGGATTACAAGTTACATGAAATGTGAGAGCCATGCTTGATGTTACAATTCAATGTGAGAATCGTGCTTCACAATGTGGTTACATACATGCACAAGTGTCCATCCATTTCATAACACTCCCCCTTGGATGACACTTGTTGAAAGAATGTGTCTCATTAAACTTCTACTAGAAAAACCCTGTGGGAAAAAATCTAGTACAGAAAAAAGAGTATAATATTGCTTTGTAGTATAATATTTGTTGATTGTCTCATTAAAAACCTTGCTAGGAAAACCCAGTAGGACAAAATCATAGCTAAGGAAAAGAGTGAAATACATTGATATACGTAGAGAGAATATAAATGTCTCATTAAAACCTCTACTAGAAAACCCTGTGGGAAAATCTAGTATAGGAAAAATAGTATATTAATTGCTCTCATATTTTATTTTTTCTTTTATAATAATGTTAGGATTGCTTCATTAAAAACATTGCTAGGAAAGCCCAGTGGGATAAAATCATAGCGAAAGGAAAAGAGTGCAATACACTAATCAATCTAGATACAGAGTTTTAATATTGTTAGAATTGCCTCATTAAAAACCTTGCAAGGAAAACCCAGTGGGATAAAACCATAGCAAAGGGAAAAAGAGTGCAATATACTAACCAATAACTCATTTTGATTCTCTCCCTCATGTTCACATGGGTGAGACATCTTGTGCATTTTGTTGCACATGGACATCATTTTCTATATGAACCTTTTAATGTTGAAGCATATGATTGTCACTCTTTTGTATATAATACTTGTATCAAGTAATTGATTCATAACTTGTTGCTACTTAATGATCCTTTGAACTTCGAGTTCATATTAATTTATACATGGATCATAATACAACATATTTAATGCAATTTGATGTGTTTCAAGCAATTTCACGTCATTCCTTTTGAATTGGCTTATATTTCCCCCTAATTGTGGGAAAATTGCTTCATCAAAGTGACAATTAGCAAAACTTGCTATAAATAAATTCCCTACTAGAGATCCAAGGCATCTTATAATATGATTGATGGAGAGTTAAATCAATATAAGTCTCATATTGATTTGCCTTAAGATAATCTTCAGCTGATAAAAAAAATCCAGTTCGATAAAGGATGTCCGTGCGAATTTACGATATTTTCGCATTATTGATGATTATGGATAATCAAATAGATCTTTCCACATTATAAATGTCATTTGATTTATGACGACATTCATTTTAATGTGCCTTATATATTCCAGAAGTTAAAGCCAGGAATATTATACTCATATTAAATCATATTCATATAGATAAATTTTCTATTATTCTGAGTAAACTTCTTCTGAACAAGACATTAATAATAAAATTGTTGTATCAGATATTGCCTGAACATTAGATTCCGCTAAGTTCGAATTCGAGAAATATTCACTTTTATATTATAATGTACATGCATGTAGCACGATACACAAGACATAAACTCATCGCCCATATTTAGGTCACGATTTAAACACATCTCGATGTGACTGTTTTATCGAGCCATTTTCAATGATAAAATTCATAATATTTTGCCTTTGATTTTAAAGGCATGGTAAAGGTCACAAAAACTTTCTGGTATATATATGACAATATTTAGGCAAAATACCATTTCATATATGAACAAAAAATGTCACAATTATGAGCGCTCATTGTTAATAATTATTTGCCCTTTGTAGTGGTACACCACTTTTGTTCCAATTTTTGGTGGAATTGTCAATACGACCTTTACCTGATATTTTTACATTGTCCACGTCCATAAATTTATTATTGCGATCATGATCATTATATGCAACATATGCTTCTTAATTTGAAGCCGAACTAATTGGACGGGAGCGATATTATATTTATAATATCTCATTATTTTACTCAGCTACCATGAGACAAGAAATCAATCCTTAATATTTATTGGATTGACGTGAGCACTCGATATTTGTTGCGACAATAAATCGAGGCGGGCCACGTGACCTTAGTTTTATTGTCTCATCAGTCATATTTCCACGTAGCCTTAACATAGAGGTAATTAAAAATTGCGAAATTATAATTAATATTTGAGTGATTAAATTTTGTAGCTTGAGAC
The DNA here is from genome assembly GCA_039657325.1 of Stephania cephalantha. NCBI lineage: Eukaryota > Viridiplantae > Streptophyta > Magnoliopsida > Ranunculales > Menispermaceae > Stephania > Stephania cephalantha. The sequence goes on along the minus strand of CM077567.1, from coordinate 15,812,948 downwards.
TCAACCGCTCATTTTGAGCTTTTGGAGCAGTACATTTTTTGGTATTTATATATTTATAACTCCATAGGGTGAAAAGATATATAAAGTGAAATATTCACTTTTCAAATCTCTAAAGAGATATTGGCAAATGATTTAAATTTTGAATAACACAACATAGTCTTGCATAGATGTTTTATTCACAAATTATAGTATCTAATTGTCATGACAAGTAATTCTTGTCGGTAATAGAATAAGGTAACAAGTTCAACTATGGTTGGATAATATTTTGAAAATAAATTTAATATAAAATAGTTTTCCCTTTTTTATGTAAAAACATAATATATGATTAAATATATGTTCACAACTTGATTCATTAATAAACAAAATGTACTATTCGTATGAATTGGTGGGACAACCTCTAGGTTGGGTGGCGAGACATAGTCTACTTAATACCATGCCTTTTCGAACGGGATAATTCGTCTCCCTTTCAATGTTTAGCTTTACCGGGACAAGGCTTACCCACTATCAACTCAAACTTATAATATTATTTGTATTATAAAATCAAGAATAGAACAATAACTAATCATTTGTAGTTTTTAAGAGAAAAATTATATGTCACACATTGACTTTTGATTTCTGATGTAGAAGATCGTACAAGATGCACCTAAAGAGCATATTTTCGTAGTCGGTGACGTTACAATGCATAATGTATGAATAAAGTACATTTACATAATTAAATATGCATGTAACAAGAAAGAAATTAACCATGACAACATGGAGATAAATTGAACTTATATAAATTAATAAAAATTATATCTTCTTAACTTTATATATTTGAAAAGCTTCTTGATCTTCAAGACCTTCTTTTGTAGAGCAACTTCGTGCTGATAACGTGTTGTAAACTAAGTTGTAAGCCAACTAGAACTTAAGTTGGACTTGCTAAAGACTTAAGCATAGAAGGCATAAACTAAGAACTACTAGAACAAGTAGAGAATAGGAGATAAGAGAGAATAGAGCTAGGGTTGAGAAATGTAGAGATTTATATTCCAACATTGGTGTGTGAATTACAATGGAGTTGGCACCCTTTATATAAGTCATTTAGTGATGATGATAATTGTACTTATATAATGTGTATAAGTTATACATACACCACAAGTCATACAACACATCACAAGCAACATAGACAATACATAGAAGAGTTGGTGTACATTGGAAAGGATTACAAGTTACATGAAGTGTAAGAGTCATGCTTGATGTTACAATTCAATGTGAGAACCATGCTTCACAATGTGGTCACATACATGCACAAGTGTCCATCCATTTCATAACATTGTTTTGTTTATAACAAAAAAAGGCTAAATGGCCCTTTTACCCCTCCAATCTTATCTCTCCTTAATAAAACCAATACCCTTTTGGGTCATTTGACATTTTCTATTTATTTTCGTATTTATCTCTTCGATTTGTCCAAATTAAACCCCGAAAAATACCTCAATTCGACCAAAAATTGAAAAATTTACCAATACGCTTCGAAACTCCCAAACAAGCCATCTCGCACGTAATTCGAGGTGCAGGGCCCATATGGAGCTGTATATGTTAGCGTATTGATTGCTGCACCATCTATTTATAGCTTTCGGTGACAAAACCACCTTTACCACCAGCTTAGTCTAGAGGTAGAGGCAGGGGTCAAGCTGGTCCCAAATCGAGTTGTTCTCGGTAGGTTTCTCAGGCCAGTGGAGTGATGCATAGGCTTAATGTAATTTGTTATCAATGTGGTCAGCCATGCAACATTCGGAGGAACAGTCCTACACCTCAAGCTTCTTCAGTGAGTAGTTTTATGCAAATTACTTATTAGTCTCGTGCAGTTACAAAAGGCTGATCTCGGGGCTTAATAAGGGTTCTAGTTCGAGTATCGCCCTAATCGTGATAGGGAATGTTACACTGATGTTGAAGTCTCCGGTAATCTCAAGTCAGAGGACTAAATAATATACCTATCATGAGTAACACTTATAACTTAATCCATGTGGTGTTCTCTTAGCGGGTCGGTCTAGTACCTTATTCCCTAACATGTACTCATGATCATGATTCGTATCCTTATACCTTATACGCATGATCATCACATGTCCATCACATGACCATCAATCATGACTCATACTAGTATTAATTCATTATAGTTTTCAATATAATGACCGACTAGGGACATTTTATGATGTTTCTATAAACATCCATGGATTATATTAATGCAAACATATAAGCCAATTATATTAATGACAGCAAATGAAATTCTCTATTTTATTAACTAAAATAATAATATAAAAGATTTTCATAAGATTGACCTAGGGCACATGCCCCAACAGATTTATAACAAGATCCAACCTAAAAAAATATGAGCCTTATTAGATTGCCAAGAAGATTAATGACAACACATATGTGGTGGCTTTACCAAATTCTATGAGAATTTCCAAACCATTTGATGTGGCGTATATTTATCCATTTTATTCGTCTGAGGTTCCGTTACACCTAGATGATGCAATCAACTCGAGGTCAAAATTTTTTCAAGTAGATGGGACTGTCGTGGAACGTGTAGCATAAGTGTTTATAAGTCGGACCGAATTACAAAAATCCAAGAAGAAAGCCCATAAATCATAAATAAGAAACTACTAAATTTTAGTGTTTCTTATTTGGAAGTTACTAATTTTTGCTAGTCACTAATTTATGTTTGGTTACTATTGTCATATTAGTATGATTTCTTTGGCAAGTCTTTTAGTAGCTTCTTATTTATAGAATTAGGATTTTTTTCATTAAGAAGTTTTCAATTTTGTTATTTCTTTCTATTTAGGTGTGTTTATGACATCTTATAAATATGTTACCCAATCTACAGTTTCATTATGAATTAAATTATTGAATAAGAATTAAATTTGTCTTTCTTTGCTCAATTTTGAATGTTAAGTTTGGTATAGAGGTTTGTTACCCTCTTCTTAAAGTTTAATCAAGTGTTGGTCACGTTTATTTATGGTTGCGTCAAAAACACGCTTTTTTTCTATAAAAAAAAAAACGCTTTTTTTTTTTTTTTTACTTAAATCTAAGGCAAAACCAATCTTTTGGTCCCTGAACTTTGAAGGTTTTACACTTTTGGTCCCTCAACTTTAAAAACAACACATTTGGTCCCTCAACTTTTCATATAGTGTAAATTAAGTCCTTTTGTTAGTCCAGTCATCGTTATTGATGACGTGGTGAAAGTCAATCGCCACATGGCGCCACGTGGCAATCCATTTCATCTGAACAGTTGGTTCAATGAACCAACCGGTCCAATGAACCGACTGGTTCAATAAAAAAACCAAATGAAGCCTTCTCTCACTCTCTGCGTTCTCTCTTCTTCTCTTTCTCTCTGCGTTCTCTCTCTTCTCTCTCTCTGTTTTCTCTTTCAGATTGATTTGGTTCACTGATCATCAAAAAAGCCCCAAAATCAAACAACTTTCACCTAATTAGGGCTCAAAAAAACAATTGCAGAAAAAGGGTACCCGCTGTGAGGAGTCCGCAGTTCTCGATTGGGCGGCGTGGGCTTGTAAATGGGATTCACAGAAGAAGAATCAGTGCTAGTGCTCTGTGCATCGCGAATCGAAGCCGACGCGAAAATGCGAAGCGAGTCTCGAAATCGCGGTTTCAAATGAGGAGACGATCTAGGTCCATGAAACTTGTTCAGAAGTTTTGAATTCAGTCTCCAATTCGGATGAGATGTTAAGGGAGCAGAAGAGATTGGGAGTTCCATTGAAGATCAGAAGAAATGGATGTCGGAGAGCGATGGAGAAGAGGAGTGATCGAGTTCGATACGTTTTTTGCTTGATTAATACATAAAACAATGAGAAATGGATATGAAGATGTCCCTGCAAATAGCGAGGCTGCCCTGTTGAAGGCTGTGGCCAAACAACCAGTGTCAGTGGCCATTGAAGCTAGTGGTTTTGGCTTCCAGTTCTACTCCAGTGGAGTGTTCACAGGGCCTTGCGGAACTCAGTTGGACCATGGAGTGACTGCAGTTGGATATGGAGTTAGCGATGACGGAACAAAGTATTGGTTGGTGAAAAATTCATGGGGAACTAGTTGGGGAGAGAGTGGATACATACGAATGCAGAGAGGTGTTACTGCTAAGGAAGGACTTTGTGGCATAGCAATGGAGGCCGAAAGCAGGACTTTGCGTTTTCAACAAGGGCGTGAGCGCGAGCGAGGCAGAGGGCGTGAGCGAGGCGCGACGGAGAGCGGGAGAGATGTGCACAGAGAGGAGAGAGAAACGAGAGAGAGAGAGAAGAGAGAAAAGAGAGAACGCGAGAGAGAAGAGAGAAGAAGAGAGAACGCAGAGAGTGAGAGAAGGCTTCATTTGGTTTTTTTATTGAACCGGTTGGTTCATTGAACCGGTTGGTTCATTGAACCAACTGTTCAGATGAAATGGATTGCCACGTGGCGCCATGTGGCGATTGACTATCACCACGTCATCAATAATGATGACTGGACTAACAAAAGGACTTAATTTACATTATATGAAAAGTTGAGGGACCAAATGTGTTGTTTTCAAAGTTGAGGGACCAAAAGTGTAAAACCTTCAAAGTTCAGGGACCAAAAGATTGGTTTTGCCTAAATCTAAACACGATTGATAGTAGCAGACATATAGCTAACATAACCATTCTTTATTGGGCCATATTTTTTTTACAAGTTTGGCCCATCTTTCTGTTGCGAAAGTCCAGTCGTTGTTGGGCTTAACATTTCTTCTGTTACCCCCATTAGGTATAATCATTTCAAGCCACAGAAGTTTCTCCAGACATTTTTTTTTTTCAGTGAATATTACATGTTTAAGTTTAATTTGATCCAATCTCTTCCTACTAAATTTGTAGAGTTGACGGCAATTTTTGAGTTTGAAATAAGTTTTGGCAACATCCCGAAGAGGACCAAAACAAATCTTCCATTATATAATACGCAATCTAAGAGCATCTCTAATGGTAAGAAATGATTGAAATTATGGATTGACATCACCTGATGGATGAGTGGATAATGTCTATTCTATGTGACATTATTTTCGCTAAATAGATATTCAACCTACAAAATGACCTCCAATGAGATTTTTTTGCTTTTTATTTTTTTTTTATATGAAATGAGATATTTATTTTACTTTTTTTAATAAAAAATTCTATAATAAAAATAACGACGTGGCAATGGAGATAATGTCTTGAACCACAATGTCTACTTATAAGTATTGAAGTAGACACTCTCTACTTTCTACTTTAAATTTATGTCATATAAGCTAGACATTCACAATTTACGATCACATTAAAAAAAAAATTGAGTTGAATGTTCATCATATTAAGGGAATTCATTTTCACGCCGTCCGAAAGTATAGAGAGACAAAGAGACACATGGCTTGTGCGTCCTACAATTGCAAAGGCATCGTACAATTTCGATTATTATTAGAATCGGAAGTACAATGTGAGTACCCCCAAACAAAACGCACGTGACGCAATCTTATTAAAGATTTTCCATGTTGGGCGAGGAAGCTGGATTGAAGCGAGGCCAGCAAGCAAAAGTCGGGGATCGCAAATCCTCCAATGACGGCACTCAAATCAGTAAATCTAAAATTAGTACAAAAATCTAATCCAACTCTAAAAACAACAACACAAACATAATAGTAACGTAACGTAACGTTACTAACAGACCTTAATACCTTATAAGCTTATACGAACTATTCAAATCTAAAAAAAAAAAAAAAAAAAAAAAAAAAAAAAAAAAAAAAAAAGTCTTCTATTTCGTGAATGATTACGTGATCTTTTTATTAAAAAAGATGTTTAGGAAGATTCCTGGCAGTTTCCTTCACAGGCAGAGATGTAATACAACAACAACTGCGAAGTTGGTCTCCAATTTTGATGCCTCTGTAAGTCTTCCCTTCTTCCTCGCAAATCCGTCCATGATATTTAGATGTGAGTTCATCCATTACTTGTTGATTTTGCAGGTTATTGAATATTGATTGATTCATTGATTGCTTCAATGGGTTTTGTTTAATCAAAGGTTTTGTGGGTCTATACTTTGAATTTGATTTGGTAAATGTATTGGATGACTTGAATTCTGAAGGTTTAAATTACAGATTGTGGAGAGGTTTTGAATATTGTGTTTACAAGCTAGATTTTAGGGTATAAGGGGGTGATTTTGTTGGGTTTTGTATGTAATGGAGCTTGTTCATGATCATGGGGAGAATGAGGAATTGGACGGGGAGACCCCTTTTAATTTAAGGGAGCCTCGCCTAGGGCAAACTCGGTTCCCCGGTGCGGTGAGGCAGAAAGCTTATACATTTGATGGTTTAGGGAGTTATTTCAATAAAGAATGGGATCTTAAAGAGGGTAGTGGTAGGGAATTTTGTTGGTATCATGTCGAATTACCGAGGGGTAATCAGAAACTATCGTTATCTGCGCAATATCTCATTGATGTTCTTTGCCCGCCGCTTAAACTTCAAGATATCCTTTCCCTAGTGAGCAATGGACCCTTTTGTGGGCATGTTGATGGGGCATTGGTATTCAGGGTTAATTCTCCGGGTCCTGCTTCGAGCAATTTTACTCTTAAAATTGCGGCTAGGGTCACAGAGAATTCTATGATTACTGTTTCATTGGGCCGTGTTCCACGGTTGGGGTTCTCGCCGTCTGGTCAATCACTTCTTTCAGAAATTCCGAGTGTGGAGAGTCCCAGTGTGGGTAGGGGTGACCAAGGCGGTGGTGCGATTGTTATTAGGGAGCACGTGCTCGAGTTCCTCTTGACAATGAATCATTCGGAGGAGGCTGATAATCCCGTTCCAAAAACTGTATCGAATCTTCTAGTTCATGTGATTGACACCCACATGGATCACCTTCAGGATATTGTCACCAAGCTTGAGATGGAGTTGGATGCTGTCGAGATTGAATTGGACAAAGGTACTTTTTCAGAACAATTCTAGCTGTCCCATAATATCTTGAATCCATTTTTTCTTTTGCAAATTTGCGCGCTTCTTTTTTGTGTTGAATTTATTGAATGAGTTGCAAGAAACCTAGCATTTATGTCCTTTTCTATGCTTCTAAAAAGAATAACCATCCTCAATTCTTGCCACCTTGAGTTTCACTGTTTATGCTGAATTCATTGGCTTTTCCTAGTTTTGCTAATTATAATTTGGGTCTTTTTTTTCTCAATTTGTTCAAACTTCTAAAGTTTTCCATTAATAGCTTTCAAGCATGTGGGTTATGTCAAAAGATTTATGTGTGTATGTTAGGTTCTTAATAGATTAGACAGAAAAATTTAGCATATTATAGATAGAGATCGTAATTGAGTAGTTAGAACGCTGGCATTATTCTTAAGAGGTTCTTTGATTTTTTGGATTGGCTTCTTAAAAGATCTTGTAAGATCTCTCTGGTTCTTTCCCAATTACACAATTTGAGGGTTTCTACTTGCCGATTGACATTACTTATCGGCTTATCTACACCAGCAGGAATAATAATGCCTTTGGTGTCGTACGTTTTCTTTTCAAGGTTTCTTAGGGGCAAGGATTTTCTAATACACTGCCAAGTTTTAATTGGATACTTTTCTTGTTGGAGGTCTGGCCCTGATTCTTACAAAATTCATGTAATTTTTGTAGAAAGCTGATAGAGTATCTAAAGCACATCCTATCAGTGTCAAGGCTGTCCCTCCATGAAAATCTGTCCTTCGACATTTTTAGAATAACTTACTCCATAATCCAATATAAGCTGTTATTTAAAAGTTTTGCTTATTAATGAACTGCCTTCTCTTTTGGTCTTGAACTCCAACGGCATTTCTATTGATACTCTTGTGGTTTAAAATCTTTTCTTCTTTGTGCATTATTTTAGTCCTTGTGTTATAACTTAGTTGGCTAGTTCTCAAGCATTTGAGGCTTATCCTTCTTCTTTCACCTAATACTTGGAATCGTCTGTTTGAGACTTTGAGTCACGAGTGCAGTTTGAGATTAAATTTCCTGGTTTATGTTTCTTCAACGATGTAATGTAAGTTGATCCAGGGGCCTCAAAAAATACAATTTGATGTAGAATGGAGTAGATGGGATGAGTTTATAAATGATTTGATGAATCTTTTTTTTCCACATTTCTTTTCATAAACTTGCATCAACCAATATTCAAGTAAATGTAATTCAATGAGATTTATGCTTTTGCCAAAGGCTGGAAGGCGAAACTACCAGGCCTGAATTCAAAGGTGTGGTTGGGCTTTTGACCGATTTTAGACGAAGAAAACTCAAATATCAATAGTTGTTTGAGTATTGACTTCTTTTGGCAATAAAACCATTGATCTATTCTCAAGTTGTTGCGGTGGTTTGGAAGGTTGGTGCAGAGATTCAAAGAAACGTAGTAGCACCAATCGTTGAAAAATTAGGGAAGGTTGACACATCCAAAGACGGCTTGCAAATGCTTGCTCCAGTTAGGAATCTCGAGGGTATTAGGGGCTTAGATAATTGAGGATACATTCATTAGGAAGGATTTAAAGAATTTTGAAGCACACCAACTAGTGTATTTTAATTGAGGGGAGTGGAAGAGTTTGATCCATGTAGCGGACCCCAACTAATTTGGGATTGAGTTTTTGTTGTTGTTGTTGTTGTTGATCTCCTTTGAAGTTCTCTTGAAGTAGAGCATGTCTCTGCTAATACCCAATGAAATTGTTAATCTCTTGTTATTCCTGAAATTATGTTTTTCTGCACGTCAGATGTCATGCTTTATTCCTTAAGTCACACATTTATACTCTTCTCTTGTGGGTGAAGGTGGGTTTTCTTTAAAGAAACAAATGCTGGATGAGAGAAGGTTCCCTAAAATGCATCTGAATTTGCAGCGTCTACTGCAGGTAACTTCTCAATGCAAGTTATTTATTCTTCAACTGAAAAAGAATGGACCATGTAATTTGTTGGTAGATTGTTATGGTATGCAGTGATCTTTTTTCGTACATAATAGATAATCACCAGCCCGGTTTTTCGCCTCATATAATCTATTACATAATTTGATATGAGATTTGGCCTCATTGATGGGAACTTTGCTACATGTTATTTGGTAAAATAGGAGTACCAATAACAGACATGCTGGCCAGTTTCAGATTCTGCCCAAGTGATCAAGTTTAGTTATGTTGACTTGTCACATAACAACTCCTGATCTGGAGAATAGGTCATAATCAGGGATTTTTCCTTGTGACCTGCAATAGTTTGCGTGAGTGATTTAATAACCTTGAGTGAAAGCCACAAAAATTTGGGTTGACAGTAGTGTACTAACTCAAGTATATTTAGTGTGTGTGCTGCTAATGTTGTTCTTGATCAAGCAATACTTAGTCTTCTTCTATCTTGATAATCTAGGTGATTGCACATGGGGAGCAAGTTTTCCCACGCGTCAAGGAAAAATGCTCTACCAAGAATTGGTTTGCTAATGAAGATATCATTGCATTAGAAGAGTTAATTGGCCGATTGAGAAGACTAAAAGAAAATGTTGGATTTATTGCTAATCGCGTGACTGCTATACAAGCCGGGCTAGACAGTTGGCAGGCTGAGCAAATAAACAAGAAGCTTTACTATCTTTCTTTCCTTTCAATTATATTTCTTCCTTTATCTATAGTCACTGGAGGTAATTTTTCTTTTAATTTATTTCTTTATATTGTAGTTTAATGGATTTTCTTTAAGTTGTAAAATTTTGATACTGATTAATTGTTTTGCGGGGAATTTTATTTTAGTGTTTGGAATGAATGTTGGAGGTGTTCCATGGACGGGGCAGAGAGACCCTACTATAAAAGATGGCTTCCGCAACGTCATGTTGCTTTGTGTGGCAGTGCTTGTGTTAATTCTACTTTGCTTCATATTCCCTGCATTATATGTCCGCGTTGTTGCTTGGAGGAAAAGAAGGGCATTGCAGAGAAGTTGGTCTTTAAATCGGAAATCCTTCTTGAGCAGAACCAAGGCAAGTGGATTTCCTGATAGAAGCGGTTACCTACGTCTCTAAAAAAGCCGCAGCGCTTTCCTGGTTTGGTTCCTAATTTTATCCATTTGGTACATCATTTTAGTCTCAAACTTGTAATACAATCAGCATCCGATACATGGAATGCTTCGGGGAAAACACGGTTCTTGATATGCTTTTGAGAAATGCTATTAGGCCGATCCCCAAGTACTTCAATGGACGTGTCATCTGCTTTTTTCTTAAGTCTTCCATTGTATACTTGAAGAAGTGCCCCTAATGAAGAAGGTGATGGATGAACCAAATGCTCATGGGCGGCGTGTTTGGAGGAAGAAACTGCTCAGTGCAGCCGATGTTGCAGTCTCCTTCATTTGAAAAGCCCGCGTATTTATTCAATTCAATTCATTATTTACTGTTGGTTTCTCTTTGGATTATTGAGAGTCTGTAGATAACTCCATTTAAATTCATCTGTAGCATCTATTAGTGTAACAGTGCCTGACAGTGAATGGTTAATAACATTAGCTTTAGAATCTGTAGGGAGCTATCTACTTTTTATGGCTCTCTTGTTAATCTGCTCTAACTCGAGGCCAGTGAGCATTTGATCCATGTAGCCGACTTTAACTAATTTGGAATTGACGCGTAGTACTAGGGTTTTGAAGCTATAGGTGGGGAAGGTGACAGTTTTATCCTACTATATATATGCACTGATCATTCTGATGCAATACACCACCATGCATGTTTGTCTGATATCAAAATGCAGGTGATTTAATGTACATGTGGTCTAGAACCGAAGAGCAATTGGATAGGGCACGAGTGGCTATGTTTTGGATGTTGGTGATGACTCAAACGTGGCACAATTTCACAATATATTTCCTCACCACCTCACATCTTCTTCAATTACTTCCACCCATGCCTTTGCTTTGGATTAGATTGACATCACAACTCACATATATATGTTCCCCCATACATCAAACTCATCCCTATTTTCTGTGATTTTTGTCCTTCCCAAAAGGAGAAAATAAGGAAAATAAATAAATAAAACTTATAAGTAGTTGTTCGTTCAATATAATTTTATATAAAGAGAGAGATATATAAATATAATGAAGAAATTAACTTCGCATAATAAAAGTTAGTTTAAGGCCATTTATGAAAATTTTGATTGAATAATTCAGTTCTACCTAAAAATGTTGCTAGTTGTGCAATTTTTAGTGTTACCGCTAAACTTAAATTATATGAAGCTACTATGATTGTTAATTAGAATTGATACTTGTAGGTTTGTGATTGAGACAAAAATACATGTCTTGAGCTTGTACAGTATGATAAGAAAACCAACAAGGAAAGTGTTATGCTGATATCACCAAATTCACACGTCGAAGTCATATAAGCTTTCATCGAGATGCATGCACACACGATTCTCGATGTATGACATGTTGAGCATGTGTCTTAAGGTGTACACGAACGACTCCTAAAATCGATATGACTTCTTGCGTGAGTTTAGTGATATCAAAAAATTTCTCGCCAAAAAAAATTATTATAATACACAACGTTACCAAAGCTGTTGTAGCTGACGTGGGTTGGATTTTCTCTTTCATATCATATCACTTTGAAGAGCCGCCACCACCGCACCAATCCCACCAACCCAATATCAAAACGAAACTTGAAAACTTATTAAAAAAAGAAAATGAAAAGATATGTAAAAAGTTATAATTAAAATAAATAAAAAGGCGCATTTTTTGTTGTTTTTGTTTTGTTTTGTTTTTTTTTTTTTTTTTCCTTAACCACCAACCGCACACACAAGCCAGACGCACAACACAGAGAAGGGGAGAAGTCGGAGAGATGGCGATGGCAATGGCGCTCCTTCGCAGGCTCTCCTCTTCCGCGCACAACCCGATTCGTCCTCTCTTCAATGGCGGATCCGTCTATCACATGGTAAACTTACGCATAATCTCCAACAATTTGTTATTGCTCTGCCAAAATCTCATCAACTGAGTTTCGGATTGTTGTTTCTCCGCTCGATTTGCGGTTCTGACTATCTGTTTTCACCTTTTTTTGCAGGCGTCTTTGCCTAACGAAGCTGTGTACGAGAAGGAGAAGAACGGCGTCAGTGTAAGCCAACTGGTTTCACTTGTTTTTCAGTTTCGGTGGTGGATTTGGAGACGGATTGTGAAATCTGTGATTCGTTTGTGGCATTTGTTGAATCGATGTTGTTTTCATTTGCGCTGTTGTCTTGATGTGTTGATTTCAGTGGCCGAAGCAATTGAATGCTCCGCTTGAATCTGTGGATCCGGAGATTGCCAACATTATTGAGCTTGAAAAAGCGAGGCAATGGAAGGTATTATTCATGCTTTGTGGTTAATTAATGAATTATTTGAACTTTTTGTCTCATCGAAACCGCGAGATTCGGATTCTGTATTGGTGTTATCTGATTAATTGGACAAGATCTTAGAAATGGATGCTTTGTTTATGGGAATAGATTCGCGGACGAATGCACTTTTTCGTTCTTTATGTTTCCTTGAAAGCTGTGGTTTTGGTGACATTTCTTATTACAGCATACTGAGCAGATGATGTGACGAAGTAGGCACTACATTTATATGATGTAAATCAGTTACTGACTAGTTAATTCTGTTTCTGTGAAGGGACTAGAACTCATTCCTTCGGAGAATTTCACTTCTGTTTCAGTAATGCAAGCCGTTGGTTCTATAATGACAAATAAGTACAGTGAAGGTTATCCTGGTGCTAGATACTATGGAGGAAACGAGTAAGCGGACGGCTTTTTTTTTTTTTCCCTTATCCATTTGTACTTTATTGGTTATCTAAGGATGAATTGTACATTCGTAGTTTTGCTTGTTTGTTATCCCTTTCGATTCCTAAATGACTTGACTAATCTTGGTGTTTCGCCCATGGGATTTGACTCCTCTCAGATACATTGATATGGCGGAATCGCTGTGTCAGAAGCGTGCTTTGGAAGCTTTTAGATTGGACCCTGCAAAATGGGGAGGTACTTAGCATCTGTGAAGTGCATGGTTTATTAGGTCAAATACATGTTTTCTGAACCATGATAAATATTAGCATATTGAATGAGTTTTATTCTATCTGATGACTGTCCCATTTTTTTTGCAGTAAATGTACAGTCTCTTTCTGGGTCCCCTGCTAACTTTCAAGTTTACACTGCACTCTTGAAACCTCATGAGAGAATAATGGCACTTGATCTTCCTCACGGTGGCCATCTTTCACACGGTTATCAGGTGCTTAAGACCTTTTTCTTTTGATTATTGATGGTTAAACAGAATGTTACTTGTTGCACTCAGAACCGGAAAAATCTATCCCAGGACTCATTCATTAGGTTTTCAATATTAATAGGATTATATACCTTGAATATTCTGCTGCTGAGCATTTTCCAACCATTAGACTTCATTTTTCTTTTTGTTTGTGCAGACCGACACAAAGAAAATATCTGCCGTGTCCATATTTTTTGAGACAATGCCTTATAGGTTGAATGAGAGCACTGGATACATTGATTATGACCAGGTACTCTATCATTTCTAAACTTATGGTACCTTTATTTCATCTTAATCATTAGTTTTATGTATTTATTATTTGATTAAAATAGTTGTATTTATGTTTATATGTGTTATTGCAATTCTTATACTTAACAATTAGAAACATGTTGACAATAACTATCTTTATTTTTTCTATTTGAATCCATGACCTTGCTGTGGTTAGTAACTTGTTATATATACGGCTATTATCAAATTTCTAGTGAGTACACATTGGCAGCTTAAGAACTTGTGCACCAGCTTTTCTCGGGAAGTTGAAATTCGTGACAGTAGTGCTAATTGTTAATTAACTTACTGATTGCTGAATCATATTCATAGTTTTAAGCCTTTAAGGATTGAGTATATTGGTGAACTTAAAAGCATAGGGTCCTGGGCACTGATTCAACTATTTCCTTTGATTCAATGATAACATGGAGAACCTTGGCGAAGGTGAGGTCTGTGTGCACTTATTGTCTACCAGTCGACAGTGACACGCTTTAGATGTATTTTGTTTTTTCTTTCTAGTCAGAAGCATCCGTACCATAATTTTTTACTTGGCTACTCACACTTTGGGGTATTCAAAACTTGAATTTGATTATTTATGGACGGGTTGGAAAGCTTCTTCCTTGCGTACATTTTTTGGAGAATATATGAACCATGTTATTAGTTCTTTCCCTTCCATCCTTGGGGTGGAATCGTTTTCTTTACTCATTAACAACGTTTTAGGTTCTCTCAATCATGAGATTCTAAGGAATGTTCCTCCAAGAGTTTCACTTCTAGAGAGATTGACTCTCTATCTCATGATGAGTGACATTTGAAGAGATTACCAATGAATCACGATATCAGGTCTATCGTCCTTTAGGTGGATGGATGCCTTCTTGTGATTTTGATCATATATATGTTTTAGCAAAGTTGTTTCTGTTTCAATTTTTGAAGTTCATTCAGTAATTTAATGCATTTATTTCACCAGTCTCCTTGGAATCTTCTTACTAAGCTAGTCACGCTTCCCATAAAAAAATATGAAGGTTGGGCAGCTGAAGTCAACAACATTAAGTATCCTCCTAATATATCAGTGGTGCTATTTATTCTATCTCTTATCTAACTATATCTACATCCTACGCTAGACTTAATTGGTATTCGCCGACTTATTAACAAAAGATTATCCCGTTAGAAATCATTTACTTATTCAAAATGTTAAGTGATGAAGTGAACCCCATTATTTTTTATGCATCCTATATAGCAAATATTAAAGTTGGGGCCTCATAAAATGTGTCTTCGAGTCTACTGCTACCGATGCTTTTCTTCCACTTATTCATTTATGCTTTTCTGTCCAAGCTCTCATCCTTATTAAGACTAGCATTTGGTACTGTCCTCCTAGTCCAAGATCAGATTTTCCGCTCCACATAAATTCGACTAGTGGAAACTCAAATTTGCTACTTACTGATCTTTAATTCATCCAAATTTAAACTTTCTTGAATGATTACCTTAGTTTCAATTGCTATCCATCATAGTATGGTTACAGTTTTTGGCTTACTATTTATGCAGTAGCATCTCATAAAACACTGTAAATTTAATGAGAATCTGCTTTTTCTGGACACAGTTGGAGAAAAGTGCAACTCTCTTCCGACCAAAACTAATTGTTGCTGGTGCAAGTGCTTATGCCCGCCTCTATGATTATGCTCGCATTCGCAAGGTAAATTGAATTAAATTGTGGTACTATGCCAATCCTAGCACTATCACAGTCCATTTCTCTCCTTTTGCTCTTGTGCAGTGATCGAATAATTGCGCTTTCCAGGTAGTTCAGCACTCATGATTTTTTTTTTTTTTTTGGGTCAAGTAGTTCACCATTCATGATTACCAAGTATTTCATATAACAACATGTGGCGCTATATTTGGATGTAGAGTTGTTACTTTATCTTAGAAATTAGAATTGTACTTAAAGAGTTTCTAGGACATGTAAAGAAACTAAATTAATTATTTGCGACAAAAATATCTAAATTAGAGTGTTATTACATGTATTAACACCATTATTGAATTAATATCTAGAGGAAAAAACATTAGTTGCCTATCTTTATTCTTACTGTTGACTAGATATTTTCTCTAACTTCATCTGATTGTTAATAGCTGAGTCATGTCTTTGACACAGGTCTGCGACAAGCAGAAAGCTATACTATTGGCGGATATGGCGCATATTAGTGGACTGGTGGCTGCTGGTGTTATCCCATCTCCTTTTGAATTTGCAGATGTGGTAACCACTACAACCCACAAGTCACTCCGCGGACCACGTGGGGCAATGATCTTCTTCAGAAAGGGCGTGAAAGAGGTTAACAAACATGGACAAGAGGTGGGTTGCGACAATTGATCTACATTCTTGTTCCTGCTTTGTTGATTAGTCCTCTAGCATGTGTTCTTTTTTGCTTTTATGTATACCCTTTTTTCTCCTTTTTCTTTTTGTTGAAGATTTTTTTTGTCTGATCGTGATAACTGGAAGAGTAAGATAGATGTGCCAATTTCACAAATTATGATCCTGTCATTTTAAAAAGAAACTGTGGAAAAAGATTCATGTATTTTCTCATTTGAAAAATTATATCTTTGAGCCGCAGCAGTTGTGGATGATTTTATATTGGTGCTGGAGTTTTTTGGCTATTTTAATACATGGTACTGACATTGAGATTGCAGTGTAAATATATTAAGACTTGAGAAGGATATTTCTTGGGGGAAAAAGAATGCACACTGCAAAATGTTAATATGCATACTTTTTTTTTTCACGAAGGTGCTGTATGATTATGAAGACAAAATTAATCAGGCTGTGTTCCCTGGGCTTCAAGGTGGTCCTCACAACCACACAATTGCTGGTCTAGCAGTTGCATTGAAACAGGTACATGTTGGTTGCCTTGATTAATTCTTCTTTGGATTAATTCATATTTTCTTACAAGAACATTGTTTCTTATGATTGTGAGAATGACGTCTGTCTGCATCAGTGACAATTAAATATTATTTTGCTCTTTCAGTAGAGCTGGTGATTGAATTTACTGGCTGATAATAATACATGTCCAAATGTGTATCTTCTTTCTGAGTGCATTTTGTTGTAAGTGTGTGCGCAATCATTTTTCGTGGTTAGTGCTCATGTATACATGCAAATTTTAAACTTGGGTTGGCGGTTGTTTTTACTTATAAACTTTATAGTTCATCAAATGTTTCTGGTATGATTGCTTTGTCATGGTTTTACCATGTTCTGCTGATTAGCGATTACTGGGAATTAGGCATCTCTTGATTGCATAGGAGTGGCTGTGTAATTGGTTTCTGTATAGAGTCTGTAGACATCTTGGTTGATGTTCATTTAATTGCAGGCCACAACTCTCGAGTACAAGGCTTATCAGGAACAAGTCCTCAGGAACTGCTCAAGATTTGCTCAGGTTTAGCTTATATTTTTCTATTTATGTCAGTATGTTTTATTCAGAGAAAAGTGTTCCAATTGGAGCCGGTGTTTTTTCTTGATCACAAGTTTGCAGTTTGTACTTTTATTGATTATCACAAGTAAAATCCATTCTTTCATGCAATGGAACAAATTGTTTTTGGTTTTGACATTTTGGTTCGTGACCTTCAGAGGTTGGTTGAGAATGGTTATGAGCTCGTCTCTGGTGGAACCGAGAACCACTTAGTTTTGGTGAACCTGAAGACCAAGGTAAGGAATTAGTTTGATTCAACATGCTCTTTTTCAATTTGTCCAAGAATTCTTCTTTTCTTGTATGTATCAATGCATGTGCCCTATTTGGTAATAGAGTTCTGCCTTATTAAGCTTGACTGCGACGTGAGAACTAAGACCATAGCTTGTATGTCCAGTGATGAGGTAGGATGATCTTTCTTGCTTTCCTGTTCTCCAGGGTATTGATGGTTCAAGAGTTGAGAAGGTGTTGGAGTCGGTTCACATAGCTGCTAACAAGAACACTGTTCCTGGAGATGTATCTGCCATGGTTCCAGGAGGCATTCGAATGGGTAATTGCTTTTGTAACTGGTAGTTGATGTGATCACGCCTTTTTTTGTCGCTTCCTGGCTAAGTTTTTAACACTACAAACTACTTGTTATTTTTGGTGGTTCAGGCACCCCTGCCCTTACATCAAGGGGATTTCTTGAGGAGGATTTCGCAAAGGTGGCCGATTTCTTCGACTCAGCTGTCCAGTTGGCTCTAAAGATCAAAGCTGAATCCAAAGGTCGGGCTGGTCCTCTCACCATTGTTTTGAGCTCTTACCTTAGACGACACATACATTCATTATATGCATTCTTGTGGCTTTAAAGGTGGTCAAATTTTTCTAATACAAGCAAAATGATGTTGTGGTTGAATGTGTCAGGAACTAAATTGAAGGACTTCGTAGTCGCTCTCCAAAGTGACCACTTCCAACCTGCGATTGCAAAGCTTCGTCATGACGTAGAAGAATATGCAAAACAATTCCCTACAATAGGGTTTGAGAAAGAAACCATGAAGTACAAAAACTAAGAAAATCTTGTTTTGCAGGTAATTATTTCTCTATGAATTACTAAGTGTATTCCATCAATTGGTTTTAGTAGTCGCGCGCCTCGTAGTAGCTGCAAGTACTCTGTTGTTAAACCTGTCAGGTTAATCATATCATATCAACTAAAATAGATAATTCATGTTTCTCTTCTATAACTAAATGTGATGATTCCTCTTCTCTGATACATCTCGGATCTATCGTAATTTTAGCGCAGATCGATGCGAGATTAACTTTGTCATTTTTCTTTCCGGATTGCATCCTTTCCTTTTCCTTAAAAGGTACTGTTCTGCGGTGCAGAAGGTGGGACTGTGGACTTGGAAGGAATTGCTGATGAATAATGGAGATGAAAGCGATCGAGACTTGTATAACTGCAAGAAATTTTTTAAGGGATGTTGTAGGCTTACTCCTCTATATCAAGCAGAACGTACAGTTTAAATCTTCATCCAAGCAGTGTAAATGTAAATCGACTGATGCTTCTGCAACGTGAAACTGCTTTTATTTAATAAGCATTTCCTTATATCTCTATGCATCTACTTCTCTTCTCCTGTCATATATTTATAAGCTGCCTTTACTGTTAGACAAGAGGGACTTACAATGACTTCAAAGCGTGTAACACTGCCACTTTCCTAAATGAAGTTTTGTTCTCTACACTGCAAGAGTCAGCAAATATCCTCAAGGATACGATGAAGTAAACCCACCTTTCACTTTGCAGTAGTGAAAGATGAAAACAAGAGCAATTGCTGGTGAATTTCGAGATAATTTCTTCCTTCCCAAACCTCTCCTCTTATAGAGCACTGGTCATGACCAGTTAGAGTAAAAATGGGGTAGTGGAGTAGTGGAACAGTCAAGCATTGATGCAATGGAGTAGTGGAGCAGTAATGGAGTAATGGAGAGCAGTTTCTACTGCACCCACTCAACTACTCTAATAACTACCCATTTAATCTCGAAAATGGTAAAAATTAATGGTAAAAAATTTTACCCATGGTTAGCTTGCACACATATTCACACACGCGCACGCGCACGTGCCTCGTGCCAAGTGCGCCTATAAAAGAGCCTAAAATGCGCCATATGCGCCGCACTTGGTTCACCGTGCATAGCACTTGTATTTTATTTTACACACACTATGGTGCAAGAGTACATATATACTCTTTAAACTTGAAGTTCCTAACCAATGTGGGACTAAACATTTAATTTGAAAATGTTCAACAATCCCCCGCCATTTTCAAAATAATCAGATCATTCAATCCACGAAATCTCAAACATTATATGCATAACTAATGGTATCTTGCGATTTGAACCACTAACTTGTGAAAAGTTCATTACATCATATCAGAATTACATGGTAGATAAATTTTGAACCAATGATTCTATTCGATATGTAGCATAAACATATCACGCATATAACTTACACCAGCAAAAAGCCATAAATATCCTGACACATTCAACATTGACCTTGTGTCCCGTATCTTCTCGTGAATGTCTTTGGAGTCAAGCCCTTGAACTCCTTGAAGCGGCCGTACTTCACATCCACATAGGTAGTCTCAATTCTAGTACCCCCGCAATTTAAGCACCTTTAGAAGACTATTAAGAGATCATCCCAACCTCCTCTCTTTACATGCAGGTACCGAGCACTAACAACTTTGGGATGGTTATTAAAATTTAGTGCTCACAGTCACTCTTATAATGAATTTGACTGCATTGAACTCAAGACTTAACGTAATGTTAGGCGTCGAGTTGAGTTTCCACTATTGGTGACTGTAATTCATGGGCTGAGACCCATCCCTCTTGGTGTTTTATTCACCAAGTCTCTTGGCAATCCTTTAGTAAGGGGATCTGGCAAGTTTTGACTAGATTTCACATAGTCAATCGTGATAACTCCTCTTGTTATCAATTCTCTGATACAACTATGTCTCAGTCCAATATGTCTGGATTTACCATTGTACATTTGGCTATAAGCCCTTGCCAATGTGGCCTCACTATCACAATGGATAGAGATTGGAGCTACCGGTTTAGGCCACAATGGTATCTCGTGTAATAATTCACGTAGCCATTCAGCTTCTTTTGAAGTTGAGGCCAATACAATATACTCTGATTCCATGGTAGAACCAGCCATTAAAGTTTGCTTCTTTGAAGCTCACGAGATCGCACCTCTAGCAAGTGTGAAAATTCACCCACTTGTAGATGCATGATTTTGATCTTTCACAATCCAACTTGCATTTGAAAACCCTTCTAAGACCGAAGGATATCCACTATAGCATAAACCATAGTTAATTGTTTTCTTCAGATATTTCGAAACTCTTCGAATTGCAAACCAATGCAACTCACTTGGATTGATTGTAAATCTGCTCAACTTGCCTACTGCCAAGGCAATATCCGGCCTAGTGCATGTTATTGCATACATTAAGCATCCAATTAATCTAGCAGAATACTCCAGTTGTGAAACTGGATTGCCTGTATTTTTCACTAGCTCAATACTTGAATCTAGTGGGGTAGAAACAGGGGCACAATTCAAGTGATTGAATCTATTGAGAACTTTCTCAATATAATGAGATTGAGTTAAAGTAATCCTCCCCTCATCTCTTACAATCTGAATCCCGAGAATGACATCTGCTTGCCCCATATCTTTCATTTCAAACTGGCTTGAATGAAACCTTTTGGTCAACTGAACTTGTTCCAAGTCAGTTCCAAAAATCAGCATGTCATCTACGTAAAGACAAAAAATGACACCATTGTCTTTTTCATCAAACTTGTTATATACACATTTATCAGATTCATTTATTTTGAATCTAAAAGCAAGTACAACCTGGTCAAATTTTTGGTTCCATTGTTTTGGTGCTTGCTTTAAACCATACAATGATTTTCGCAATCTGCACACTTTATTCTCATGACCGGGCATAATAAACCCTTCAGGTTGTTCCATGTATATTTCCTCATCCAATTCTCCATTTAGGAACGCATTTGTTTTAACGTTCATTTGGTGGATGACCAACTTGTTTATACCGCAATTGCAATAAGCAATCGATAGTAGCAATTCTAGCTCTTGGTGAATAGGTATCGAAATAGTCTATTCCATGCTTTTGGGTGAAACCCTTAGCAACCGATCTCACTTTGTGTTTTTCAATGGATCCATCAACTCTTCTTTTCCTTTTGAAGAGAAATTTGCATTTAATGGGTTTACACCTGGGAGGTAGATCAACTAGCTCCCAAGTGTTATTTCTCATTATTGAATCCATCTCATCATTTAATGTCTCTTTCCAGAAAGCTGCAACTCTTTCTTTCATTGCCTCCTCTACTGTTTGAGGATCAGCATCCGTATTAAAACAATACGGAATTTGTCTAGTTACTGTTTCTCTACTTCCTTCAACTAGGAATGTATAGACATCAGAACCAAATGACTTAATTTTCCGAGCTCGTTTGCTCCTTCGAAGTTCAGAGACTTCTACTATTTCTTTGTCATTTTCAATTTCTATGACTTCCTTCCCTTTTTGGTTTTCTTCAGGAATACTTTTGGGAACATATTTAAATCTTGTCTCATCAAAGATTGCATCCCTTGATTCAATTACAGTGTTTACTGAAATCGAATTATTAGGCTAAATTACCATGAACCTATATGCCTTAATGTGTTGTGCATATCCAATAAATATGCACTCCACTCCCCTTTCACCCAATTTCCTCTTTTTGGGTTTAGGTACTTTTACTACTGCTCTACAGCCCCAAACTCTTAAATAATTAAGATTTGTTTTCCGCTTATTCCAAAGCTCATATGGGGTGACTTTATTCCTCTTTTGTGGAATTCTGTTCAAAATATGATATGCAGTCAGCAATGTCTCTCCCCAAAATCCACTACTCAAACCGAAGTTTGATAGCATAGCATTAACCATTTCGGTTAAAACACGATTTTTACGCTCAGCCACACCATTTTGTTGTGGTGTATAAGGGGCAGTAGTCTCATGGATTATTCCAGTGGATTCAAAGTACTTTGGATCATAGTACTCTCCTCCCTTATCAGACCTTAAACATTTTATAAATGTCTCACATTGCAATTCAGTTTCTGCCTTATAGGCCCGAAACTTAACCATTGCCTCATCTTTGGAATGCAACAAATAAACATAACAAAATTTGCTATAATCATCAATAAATGTTATAAAATATTTATTGCCTCCTATTGAGGGTGTACTATGTATGTCACACACATCAGAATGTATCAAGTCTAGCATCTTTGAATTTCTTTCAACATTAGGAAATGGATTTCTAGTTATTTTTGTTTTCATGCATGTATTGCAATTTCCTTCATATTTATCAAAATAAGGCAGTAATTCCAGATTTACCATATCATATAATTTTCTGAAATGAATATGTCTTAATCTATGATGCCATAAAAATGAATGAGACTCAACAAGATACGCGGAAACAATATTCTTATTAGATAAAGCTATTACATTGAGCTTAAACATGCCCTCATAAGCATAACACTTCCCTACATATACCCCTCCCTTGGAGAGTACAAACTTGTCAGCCTCAAAGACAAGCCTAAAATACAACTTATTCAAAAGACCACGCAACACAAGATTCTTCCTCTCTTCTGGTGCATAATACACGTTAGTGAGTGTTACAATTTTGCCAGAAGTAAATTTCAGATCAACACTACCTATGCCTTTAACAGGGACAGTAGCATCATTTCCCATGTACAAGACAATATTTTCATCTACTGCCTCCATGGTCTTGAAGAACCTCTTGTTCTTGCAGACATGTCGAGTAGCACCAGAATCAACCCACCGAGCCATATCATTTTCAACGACGTTGATTTCAGATATCATATCAATGAGATCATCATTGTCGTTACCTGCACCTTTTGCAGCGCTAGAGGAAGCATGGCTTTTTTCCTTGCTTCCTCTTCCAATGATAACATTCGGACTTGAGGTGGCCGTCTTTCCCGCATAACCAACAAGTGACTTTCTGCTTCCTTTGATTCTGGTTTTGGTTGTTCGATTTTCCCGAACCAGTAGGCTTTTTGAAACCACCAGGCTTGTTAGGCCTGTTCAACAGGGGCTTTTTGAACTTAGCCGCTTCCATCACATGCACCTTTGAGATTTCCTGAGCATTCTGCTCTTTTTCATTTTCCTGCATGCGACAATCCTCTTCTACACGAAGATGGTTAGCAAGTTCATCACGAGATATGTCATCTTTTTTATGCTTAAGAGTTCGTTTGAACTCCTTCCAGGATGGGGGCAGTTTATCAATAATAGAAGACACAACAATTGTTTCATCCATGACAAGATTGTGTTGAGAGAAATTATTTCTAATCCTCTCAACTTCACGAAATTGTTCCATGACAGACCTTTCATCAGCCATTTTAAAATTAATAAACTTTGATATAAGGAATTTCTTACTTGTCGCATCCTCCTTATGGTACCTTGCCTCCAATTTCTCCCACAGCTCCTTGGCAGAGGGGACGTCATGGTAGAGGTCGAACAGTGAGTCCTTCATGGCGTTCAGAATGTGACATTTGCAGGTGTGGTCATCCGTCTCCCATTTCTGCCTCTTCTCGACAGTTTCATCGTCGGACTCCATAGGTTTTGGTGTATCCAAAACATACACCAGATGAAGTGGCACCAGCATGAAATGTACTCGCTTCTGCCACCTCAGGAAATCGCCTCCATCGAAGCGATCCAACTTCACAATGTTAGCCGACAGTTCTTTGATTGAAGCCATCGCAACGACAGACAAAAACTTCCTTTAGATTGTTAGACCAGAGGGACTTACAATGACTTCAAAGCGTGTAACACTGCCACTTTTCTAAAGGAAGTTTTGCTCTCTACACTGCAAGAGTCAGCAAATATCCTAAAGGATACGATGAAGTAAACCAACCTTTCACTTTGCAGTAGTGAAAGATGAAAATAAGAGCAATTGCTGGTGAATTTCGAGATGATTTCTTCCTCCCCAAACCTCTCCTCTTATAGAGCACTGGTCATGACCAGTTAGAGTGAAAATGGGGTAGTGGAGTAGTGGAACAGTCAAGCATTGATGCAATGGAGTAGTGGAGCAGTAATGGAGTAATGGAGAGCAGTTTCTACCGCACCCACTCAGCCACTCTAATAACTACCAATTTAATCTCGAAAATGGTAAAACTTAATGGTAAAATTTTTTACCCATGGTTAGCTTGCACACATATTCACACACGCGCACGCGCACGTGCCTCGTGCCAAGTGAGCCTATAGAAGCCCCTAAAATGCGTCATATGCGCAGCACAGCGCGCGCGCGCTCGTGTGGCTCACCGTGCATAGCACTTGTATTTTATTTTACACACACTATGGTGCAATAGTACATATATACTATTTAAACTTGAAGTTCCTAACCAATGTGGGACTAAACATTTAATTTGAAAATGTTCAACAATCCCCCGCCATTTTCAAAATAATAAGATCATTAAATCCACGAAATCTCAAACATTGTATGCATAACTAATGGTATCTTGCGATTTGAACCACTAACTTGTGAAAAGTTCATTACATCATATCAGAATTACATGGTAGATAAACTTTGAACCAATGATTCTATTTGATATGTAGCATAAACATATCACGCATATAACTTACACCAGCAAAAAACCATAAATATCCTGACACATTCAACATTGGCCTTGTGTCCCGTATCTTCTCGTGAATGTCTTTGGAGTCAAGCCCTTGAACTCCTTGAAGCGGCCGCACTTCACATCCACATAGGTAGTCTCCATTCTAGTACCCCCGCAATTTAAGCACCTTTAGAAGACTATTAAGAGATCATCCCAACCTCATCTCTTTACATGCAGGCACCGAGCACTAACAACTTTGGGATGGTTATTAAAATTTAGTGCTCACAGTTACTCTTATAATGAATTTGACTGCATTGAACTCAAGACTTAACGTAATGTTAGGCGTCGAGTTGAATTTCCACTATTGGTGACCTGTAATTCATGGGCCTGAGACCCATCCCTCTTGATGTTTTATTCACCAAGTCTCTTGGCAATCCTTTAGTAAGGGGATCTGCCAAGTTTTGACTCGATTTCACATAGTCAATCGTGATAACTCCTCTTGTTATCAATTCTCTGATACAACTATGTCTCAGTCCAATATGTCTGGATTTACCATTGTACATTTGGCTATAAGCCCTTGCCAATGTGGCCTCACTATCACAATGGATAGACATTGGAGCTACCGGTTTATGCCACAATGGTATCTCGTGTAATAATTCACGTAGCCATCCAGTTTCTTTTGAAGCCGAGGCCAATGCAATAAACTCTGATTCCATGGTAGAACCAGCCATTAAAGTTTGCTTCTTTGAAGCTCACGAGATCGCACCTCCAACAAGAGTGAAAATTCACCCACTTGTAGATGCATGATTTTGATCTTTCACAATCCAACTTGCATCTGAAAACCCTTATAAGACCGAAGGATATCCACTATAGCATAAACCATAGTTAATTGTTTTCTTCAGATATTTCAAAACTCTTCGAATTGCAAACTAATGCAACTCACTTGGATTGATTGTAAATCTGCTCAACTTGCCTACTGCCAAGGCAATATCCGGCCTAGTGCATGTCATTGCATACATTAAGCATCCAATTAATCTAGAATACTCTAGTTGTGAAACTGGATTGCCTGTATTTTTCACTAGCTCAATACTTGAATCTAGTGGGGTAGAAACAGGGGCACAATTCAAGTGATTGAATCTATTGAGAACTTTCTCAATATAATGAGATTGAGTTAAAGTAATCCTCCCCTCATCTCTTACAATCTGAATCCCGAGAATGACATCTGCTTGCCCCATATCTTTCATTTCAAACTGGCTTGAATGAAACCTTTTGGTCAACTGAACTTGTTCCAAGTCAGTTCCAAAAATCAGCATGTCATCTACGTAAAGACAAAAAATGACACCATTGTCTTTTTCATTAAACTTGTTATATACACATTTATCAGATTCATTTATTTTGAATCCAAAAGCAAGTACAACCTGGTCAAATTTTTGGTTCCACTGTTTTGGTGTTTGCTTTAAACCATACAATGATTTTTGCAATCTGCACAATTTATTCTCATGACCGGGCATAATAAACCCTTCAGGTTGTTCCATGTATATTTCCTCATCCAATTCTCCATTTAGGAACGATGTTTTAACGTTCATTTGGTGGATGACCAACTTGTTTATAGCTGCAATTGCAATAAGCAATCTGATAGTAGCAATTCTAGCTACTGGTGAATAGGTATCGAAATAGTCTATTCCATGCTTTTGGGTGAAACCCTTAGCAACTTGATCGACTTTGTGTTTTTCAATGGATCCATCATCTCTTCTTTTCCTTTTGAAGAGAAATTTGCATTTAATGGGTTTACACCCAGGAGGTAGATCAACTAGCTCCCAAGTGTTATTTCTCATTATTGAATCCATCTCATCATTTAATGCCTCTTCCCGAGAAAATTTGCATCTCTTTCTTTCATTGCCTCTCTTGTTTGAGGATCAAGCATCCGTATTAAAACAATACGGAATTTGTCTAGTTACTGTTTCTCTACTTCCTTCAACTAGGAATGTATAGACATCAGAACCAAATGACTTAATTTTCCGAGCTCGTTTGCTCCTTCGAAGTTCAGAGACTTCTACTATTTCTTTGTCATTTTCAATTTCTATGACTTCCTTCCCTTTTTGGTTTTCTTCAGGAATACTTTTGGGAACAGATTTAAATCTTGTCTCATCAAAGATTGCATCCTTGATTCAATTACGGTGTTTTCTTGAAATCGAATTATTAGGCTAAATTACCATGAACCTATATGCCTTCTTGTGTTGTGCATATCCAATAAATATGCACTCCACTCCCTTTCACCCAATTTCCTCTTTTTGGGTTTAGGTACTTTTACTATCGCTTTCTACAGCCCCAAACTCTTAAATAATTAAGATTTGTTTTCCGCTTATTCCAAAGCTCATATGGGGTGACTTTATTCCTCTTTTGTGGAATTCTGTTCAAAATATGACATGCAGTCAGCAATGCCTCTCCCCAAAATCCACTACTCAAACCGAAGTTTGATAGCATAGCATTAACCATTTCGGTTAAAACACTATTTTTACGCTCAGCCACACCATTTTGTTGTGGTGTATAAGGGGCAGTAGTCTCATGGACTATTCCAGTGGATTCAAAGTACTTTGGATCATAGTACTCTCCTCCCTTATCAGACCTTAAACATTTTATAAAGGTCTAACATTGCAATTCAGTTTCTGCCTTATAGGCCCGAAACTTAACCATTGCCTCATCTTTGGAATGCAACAAATAAACATAACGAAATTTGCTATAATCATCAATAAATGTTATAAAATATTTATTGCCTCCTATTGAGGGTGTACTATGTATGTCACACACATCAGAATGTATCAAGTCTAGCATCTTTGAATTTCTTTCAACATTAGGAAATGGATTTCTAGTTATTTTTGTTTTCATGCATGTATTGCAACTTCCTTCATATTTATCAAAATAAGGCAGTAATTCCAGATTTACCATATCATATAATTTTCTGAAATGAATATGTCCTAATCTATGATGCCATAAAAATGAATGAGACTCAACAAGATACGCATAAACAACATTCTTATTAGATAAAGCTATTATATTGAGCTTAAACATACCCTCATAAGCATAATCCTTCCCTACATATACCCCTCCCTTGGAGAGTACAAACTTGTCAGCCTCAAAGACAAGCCTAAAATCAAACTTATTCAAAAGACCACGCGACACAAGATTCTTCCTCTCTTCTGGTGCATAATACACGTTAGTGAGTGTTACAATTTTGCCAGAAGTAAATTTCAGATCAACACTACCTATGCCTTTAACAGGGACAGTAGCATCATTTCACATGTAGAAGACAGTATTTTCATCTACCGCCTCAATGGTCTTGAAGAACCTCTTGTTCTTGCAGACATGTCGAGTAGCACCAGAATCAACCCACCAAGCCATATCATTTTCAACGACGTTGATTTCAGATATCATATCAATGAGATCATCATTGCCGTTACCTGCACCTTTTGCAGCGCTAGAGGAAGCATGGTTTTTTTCCTTGCTTCCTCTTCCAATTATAACATTCGGACTTGAGGTGGCCATCTTTCCCGCAGAACCAACAAGTGACTTTCTGCTTCCTTTGATTCTGGTTTTGGTTGTTCGATTTTCCCGAACCAGTAGGCTTTTTGAAACCACCAGGCTTGTTAGGCCTGTTCAGCAGGGGCTTTTTGAACTTAGCCGCTTCCATCACATGCACCTTTGAGATTTCCTGAGCATTCTGCTCTTTTTCATTTTCCTGCATGCGACAATCCTCTTCTGCACGAAGATGGTTAGCAAGTTCATCAAGAGATATGTCCTCTTTTTTATGCTTAAGAGTTCGTTTGAACTCCTTTCAGGATGGGGGCAGTTTATCAATAATAGAAGACACAACAATTGTTTCATCCATGACAAGATTGTGTTAAGAGAAATTATTTCTAATCCTCTCAACTTCACGAAATTGTTCCATGACAGACCTTTCATCAACCATTTTAAAATTAATAAACTTTGATATAAGGAATTTCTTACTTGTCGCATCCTCCTTATGGTACCTTGCCTCCAATTTCTCCCACAGCTCCTTGGCAGAGGGGACGTCATGGTAGAGGTCGAACAGTGAGTCCTTCATGGCGTTCAGAATGTGACCTCTGCAGGTGTGGTCATCCGTCTCCCATTTCTGCCTCTTCCTGATCTGCTCGACAGTTTCATCGTCACACTCCATAGGTTTTGGTGTATCCAAAACATACACCAGATGAAGCGCCACCAGCAGGAAATGTACTCGCTTCTGCCACCTCAAGAAATCGCCTCCATTGAAGCGATCCAACTTTACAATGTTAGCCGACAGTTCTTTGATTGAAGCCATTGCAACGACAGACAAAAACTTCATTTAGAATGTTAGACCAGAGGGACTTACAATGACTTCAAAGCGTGTAACACTGCCACTTTCCTAAATGAAGTTTTGCTCTCTACACTGCAAGAGTCAGCAAATATCCTCAAGGATACGATGAAGTAAACCCACCTTTCACTTTGCAGTAGTAAAAGATGAAAACAATAGCAATTGCTGGTGAATTTCGAGATGATTTCTTCCTCCCCAAACCTCTCCTCTTATAGAGCACTGGTCATGACCAGTTAGAGTGAAAATGGGGTAGTGGAGTAGTGGAACATTCAAGCATTGATGCAATGGAGTAGTGGAGTAGTAATGGAGTAATGGAGAGCAGTTTCTACCGCACCCACTCAGCCACTCTAATAACTACCCATTTAATCTCGAAAATGGTAAAACTTAATGGTAAAAATTTTTACCCATGGTTAGCTTGCACACATATTCACACATGCGCACGCGCACGTGCCTCGTGCCAAGTGCGCCTATAAAAGCGCCTAAAATGCGCCATATGCGCCGCGTTGTGCGCTCGTGTGGCTCACCGTGCATAGCACTTGTATTTTATTTTACACACACTATGGTGCAATAGTACATATATACTCTTTAAACTTGAAGTTCCTAACCAATGTGGGACTAAACATTTAATTTGAAAATGTTCAACATTTACTACAGATTTTGGAAGAGTATTTTAAATTTTACCATTATAGGCTAAATGATGTAATGTTTTAGAGGTCAGCTTTTTTTTTTTTCTTTTTTAGTTTTGAATAAGAAACAATAAGTGATTTTTGATATTGAACACCGGCGGAACTCCCTTTTCGATCGGCAGTGGTTTCAACCACATCTTTTTGCATTTTGTTCATTTAATAAGCTACGAGATCTAGTTAAATTTGTGAAGATTGGTTTCATCTTTCTTGTTGTACTTCTTCCTCAACGGTTGTGTGTTAATTTGTGCAGCGGCCGGATTGGTCTTTTATTAATTTTTATTTTAGGGCCCTGTTTGATTGCAAATAAGTTTTCTCAAGAAATTTTTCCTCAGCAAATGTTTAAAAGAAAATCTTTTTACGTGTTTGATTGCACATATAAGAATTTTTTCTCTCAAAACTCACCAACTATAAGTTTTTGAAATTAATATAAATATATATTAAATATATTAATTTTTACATTTAAAATATAAATTTAACATGTCTTAATGTGAAAGTTTTATATTTATATTTTAAATGTTCAAAAGAAAATGTTCCAGAGGAAAAGAATATATTTAATATATATTTAATCAAACAAGGCCTAAGAAAATTAAGAAAGATTGATTACAAAGAAAATGTTCCATTGGAAAAAAAAATATTTTCTTAAGAAAGTTTTTCATGGTAAATGTTCAAAAGAAGTTTTTCTATATGTGTTTGATTGCACATATAAGAATTTTTTCCTTCAAAACTTAATAATAACAAGTTTTGAAATAAATATGAAAACTTACCATATATATTAAATATATTAATTCTCATATTTAAAATATAAGTTTAATGTGACTTAATATGAAAACTCAACTTTTCTCAATAGAAAACTCAATTTGTCCACCTTAATAGGTGGGAAAATATATGAGTTTTAATATGGATAATTGACAATTGTGAGAAAATGTTCCGTGATAAAGTTTTGGCGATCAAACGCATGAAAAAATGTCGTTTTCCCATGGAATTTGTCATTTTCCTTGGAATATTTTTTTTTTCATCTAATCAAACATGACCTTAATAGAAAACTCAATTTGTCCACCATAATAAGTAAGAAAATATATGAGTCTTAATATGGAAATTTGGCAATTGTGAGAAAATGTTCCAACATAAAATTTTGATTATCAAACGCACGAAAATGTCATTTTCTTAGAAACATTTTCATTTTTCGTCCAATTAAATATGGTCTTATAATTAGTTTGTCTTTCCTAGTTTCAAGTTTTTTATTTGCTTTCCTATGTTAGAAATCTTAGGTTTTCTTTCCTTGTTGAAAGTTTTGTTAATCGTTTCATTGTTGAAAGTTTTGTTAATCGTTATGTGGTTCTAATAATGTTTGTGTATTATTATGTGTTCTTGTTGTAAAAAGCAGTCCCTGATTGTCATATTGCTTTAATTTCACAATCACAGTCATAACTAAATTAGTGAAAGTTCTTTTAAACAAATAAAATTAGCGATTTGATGCAATTACATTAGACCAATTGATTCTATGTTTGACCCTACATCAAGCCATTAATAATTAATAAAAATTTTATATTAAAAAAAGAAACAATAATAAGTGACTCATATTATAATAATATAGTCACACATCGAAAGATCTTCTAAAGTTTTAAAGCCTAATTTATGAAGTTGTAGGAAAGGAAGTGCTGAGTCTGCTGACCAACATACGACACCCATTTTTGTACTTTTCTTTTTTTACTATGTGTGGTGAAAGTAATTATTTATTTTGGTGAGAGTAAAAAACATGTCTTATTATGCGATGTGGACACGTGGCACTACAACGGCCAAAGAGTTCAAAATCCGAGACTCCATCAAGGATCATCACTGAAGGAGCTTCACTGAATTTGTGGTGTTTTTCCTTCAATGGCGTCTCTTCTTCCTTCATCAGTTGCAGTGACTGGCCCTCTAAAGCCCGACCTAGTAGATTTCAGAAAATCTACCCACATTGCAATCTGGCCCGAAAAGGTACTAATTGAAAAGATGGAGGCATTTCACTTCAATTTCAATTCTTATGTGCAATCTGTGACTTGGGCATCTGTTAATTGTGTTTGTATTCTTTGTTTAAGCTAGATTTGATCGACCCAGTTCACTGCATTGCTCTTCAAATTAATCCCCTATGAATTTATTATTATCAGTCTGTGTACAAAATCGAGCGCAAGAGTTTGATCCATTTAGCCGACCATGACTAATTTGAGATTGAATTTCTAATCAGTTTCTTCTTTTCAAAGTTTCAATTTTTATTATTAATTATGTGGCAGTTTTTCTGCCTAGAACTAATTTTGCAAGAATTTTTTCATGGATGTCTGTCTCACTGGTAATTTCACTACCTTTGATGTTTCACAGAATCCAAGTTTCTCACATCACAGGAGTTACACTACAACGACATCAGAGCGAAATTCTGATTCGGGAAGTCTGGACTTTCGGGAAGCTCTTTCGGTCTTGAATGAAGGCGCTGAAGTCGAATCTGCTGCCTATGTTCCCATTTTGGAAGAATGTGTATACCGGGAATCAGTGGCAGAAGCTCAAGTTGTACATGCCCATATTATAAAAACAGGAAGCCATGAGAATTTATTTCTCATGACATTCCTTGTTAACGTCTATGCGAAGTGTGGGCGGATGGATTATGCTCACAGGGTTTTCGACAAATTGCCCCAACGGAATGTGGTAACATGGACTTCTTTAATGACAGGTTATGCTCAGAATTCTCAGCCCGAACTCGCCATTCGGGTCTTTCAAGAGTTATTGGAAGCAGGTGCATACCCGACAATCTACACATTTGGGGCCGTCTTAAGCGCTTGCTCTTCTTTGTACACTATCCAACTTGGGAAACAAATTCATGGGTATATTATCAAGTATCAGATTGGCTACGATACTAGCGTAGGAAATTCCCTTTGTAGCTTATATTCCAAATGCCATAACTTTGATTTTGCTCTTAAAGCCTTTCGAAGCATCCCGGAGAAAAATGTCATCTCGTGGACTACCATCATATCTGCTTGTGGAGACAATGGTCA
The DNA here is from genome assembly GCA_039657325.1 of Stephania cephalantha. Classification (NCBI taxonomy): domain Eukaryota; kingdom Viridiplantae; phylum Streptophyta; class Magnoliopsida; order Ranunculales; family Menispermaceae; genus Stephania; species Stephania cephalantha. Next base: position 15,780,326 of record CM077567.1, on the reverse strand, counting down.
AGCTAGGACGGGATTACTATTATTTGTTGAAATGCTTTCTGGCGGTGCTGAATTTAACGAATTCACTCTAACTAGTGTCTTGAGCTTGTGTTGCATGATGCCGGCTTTGGGATTTGGAGCGCAGGTTCACTCCTTGATCATTAAAATTGGATATGATGCTAACATACCTATTAAAAACTCTATTATGTATCTATACCTCAAATCTGGACGACCTGTTGAGGCTCGTAGATTGTTTGATGAAATGGAAACCATCAGTTTGGTTACATGGAACGCGATGATTGCAGGCTATGCGCAAATGATGAATTATTCCAAGGATGAATTGATTGCTCAACATAGCGGAACGGAAGCGCTTAGAATATTTCTTAAACTGAATCGCTCAAGCTTGAAACCGGATCTTTTTACCTTCTCCAGCGTCTTAACGGTGTGTGGTAGTATGGTGGCTTTAGAACAAGGCGAACAGGTACACGCACAGACCGTCAAAACAGGATTCATGTCAGATGTCATTGTGGGAAGCGCTCTAGTAAATATGTACAATAAATGTGGAAGCATAGAGCGAGCAACCAAAGCCTTTGTGGAGATGTCCACAAGAACTTTGATAACTTGGACATCAATGATCACTGCTTATGCGCAGCATGGTATGTCTCGGCAAGCTTTACAGCTCTTTGATGATATGAGGCTGGCTGGAGTGAGACCGAACAAGATTACCTTCATAGGTGTTTTTTCGGCGTGCAGCCATGCTGGTATGGTGGAAGAAGCAATGAATTATTTTGAAATGATGAAGAATGAGTATAGGATCAAGCCGGTGGTGGAACACTTCGCATGTTTAATTGATATGTTTGTGAGGTTGGGCAAGTTAGAGGAAGCTTTTGATTTTATCGAGAAAATGGAGTTTGAACCCAATGAATTCATATGGTCGATCTTGATTGCAGGCTGTAGAAGCCATGGAAATATGGAGTTAGGATTCTATGCTGTCAAACGCTTACTTGAACTCAAGCCTAAAGATGCTGAGTCTTATGTGTTGCTTTTGAACATGTATCTCTCAGCTGGGAGATTGAAGGATGTTTCAAAGGTGAGGAAATTAATGAGAGAAAGGAAGATTGACAAATTGAAGGATTGGAGCTCAATTAGCCTAAAGGACATAGTCCATTCATTCAGACCTGACGATAAATCCCACCCTCAAAGAATAGAAATCTATGAATTACTGGAGAAGTTGATCAACAAAGCAAAAGATTTCGGTTATGTTTCACATGGAGCATTGGAAACGGCTGAAGAGGACGACGAGGCAAAACCATCCACTACTATTCATCACAGTGAAAGACTGGCTGTTGCCTTTGGGTTGTTAAATATGCCCAGAGGTGCATCCATACGGGTTATCAAGTGTATTGGCATATGCAGGGACTGTCATACGTTAATCAAATTCATCTCATTGTATACTAACCGGGAAATCATAATTCGAGATAGGAAGCGACTCCACCAGTTCAATGATGGGCATTGCTCTTGTGGGGATTTTGGTAGTCTGGTTTGACAAGGGAGACCAGGTTTCTTCTTTTGATCGGTACCAAGTTGATTAAAAAGGTTCATGGTAGAACCCTGCAGCCAGTAATGGATCACAGGGAATGGAAGTGCTTCAGAAATTTTTAGATTATGGAGCATTACTGAACTTAGCTGGAGCCTGGAGGTACTTCCCTATATGAACGCTTAACATGTAAGAAAATGTATTCTTATTTATCATAAACATGAGATGGATGATCGAGAATTTATTCCTTCAAGCAAATCTTGTAGATTAAATTCATTCAACCATGTAAGTTATTTTGTCTTTCGATTTTAGTTCCTCTCTTAATGAATTAACCACATTTCGATTCTCATCTGATGTTAGAATTCCCTTGTTGTTGCTCAGTTCTTATTCTTTCTGCTACATGCATTTAAAAGATTAAATTGTCTATTGTCTAAAAAAAGATTAAATTGTCTATTGTCTAAAAAAAAGATTAACTTGTCTATTTTTAAGGCTTTTAACTTCAATTATTTGCTATTGTTGGACAAATGTCGTTTTGCTAAACGTGCTTTTATAGATGTAGGTACAATACAACTGAAATTAGGGCCAAGAAGACTCATGCACCCAGGTAATATCACTTCTACTTGGACATCCTAGGCCAATTAAGGTCATGTATCCATGAATTCAAGCATAAATATTGGTACTTGGAGAACTTTACGGTCTTGCATCTGTCAACAACTTAGGCCTGACATAGAGATGTCCAATTCTTCTTATTCTTCTGTCTTTTTCAATTTTTCAAGCTTCATCATAACTAAAAAATACTATTGACTATGTACTATTAGATTACGAAGAAGTGTATATACAAAGAAATTTCGAACAGTTCTACCTTCTATTTCCATCTTATGATTCTTATCACAGTTTCTTCATCTTTTCTCTGCTTTATCTGTCTATGAAAAATATCTACATTTTACATCTCACCGAATGTTAAATGTGGTTCTGTTGTCAAGCGGGAGTTAGACTTGTTTAAGTTCAACTAAACAAACCAGTCTTTTGATGTATCTCGATTCTTGAATACTAAATAATAATTAGTATTGCTACTTCCTGTTGATTACTTATCGGCAAGCTTTAGATTCTCTAGGTCCTCTAACTTTTTGTCAATTTGTATCTTTTATTAGAAGACAATCCACCAGCTGAATATCTTTGTCGCATACAAAGGTTCATTGATGTGTACCAACTGCCAAGAAAGTTTGTCCTTACACAGGTAGTTCTTTTATTTTGGTATGAACTCCTTGCTTCTATGCGATGAATGGTTGTATAGTATGATTTAAGCTACTTTACTGAGAAATCAATACTGTCAGCTTAGCAGGTAGATATTATTTTATAAGAGGCATCCTGAGATTGCTTTTATTAAGCAACTTAGTTTGAGCTTGGCTGTGTGGTCCGTAACTTATCCTAAAATGAGCTCAATCAGATTTATTCGAAGTTGTAACTTTCTAGAGAATCTTCTCAGCTTGACTGCCTTAGCATTTGGAACTTCCCATGATAAAACCAAGCACTTATTCTATGGGATGAATCGATGGAATGGAATACAACACTGACAAAATGTAGTGACCTGGATGAATATTCTTTTATGTTTCAAGAGTTATAAGAACCTTTAACAGATCCAAGAAAACCTGGTTGCAGGTAGTATGAAGTTGGATTAAAAGCACCGGAACGTATAAGAAGTAGTTCTCGTGGATGAATTTGACTCAGTTCAGTAAAAAATGGAGAAAGAAGAAATTTCAGGTAAGAAGCTGCCGTTCATTCTAGCAGAAGGGAAACATGAACATGATCAGTTAATTACATAAAATATAATGTCAAAACAACACTGAATCACCTACACTTTTACTACCCATACATGTATTAACCACATTTGGAGAACATTGAGAAGGGCAGCATCCAAATTAATTACTGAAACAAATCTTGATTGCAGAATTGATGAAGATCATCCTTAAATCTTCAACTCCTCTGATTTTTTGATGCGAAGCGTAGGACCACATAGAAGAGAACCCTGTAAAAAAAAGCCCATCCTAACAGAATTAGAGCCTTTTTCCACTTAGACTCATCTGTACTAATATGAAGCCCTTCTAGGATATTATAACCAGTTACATTCACTCCAGAATTCTGTGCAAATACTGTTGAAGTCTGATATTGATTCATCAGCAATCCCTCATAAGGGTATGTCATTGTCGAAATCTTGTTCATCCAACGCCATGGCTTGGGAATGCTTTGACTGTTCAAGAAGTAACCGCAAAACAAGAAGAAAAGTGCGGTGAAAGCAATGACTGCTGCATATCCCAGTATGTAGTTAGGTACCACTGAGCTTATGAACATCACAAATGAATTGGTGGCGAGGAGGGAAACATAGAGAATTGTCAAGAAATAAAGAAACCCAAATATACGGCCGCTTAAGTCCAAGGCAAACCAGACAATTAAGGCATAGGTTGCAGCCTGGATGGCAAGGAAAGGCAGGTAAGTGATTAGGCCTGATATTACATATGCAGAGACTCGGTAGCAGTTGTGTGACGTCTCGCGGATGAAAATGAAGCGCTCCTGAATGAAGGCTGGGACAGCATCATTGGAAGAGAAGAAGAAGAGGCATACAGTGAAGATGAAGAAGCTTAGTCTATCTGTGATTCCTTGCATGTCATTCTTAGGATTCATAAACATAGTGGCCATCATGACGCCCATGGCCGTGAGAACCATTTGCCTTGAAAGGAAAAGCTCTGGAGTGCGGTAAATGTTGGTGAAGTTGCGTCGCATGTGGATCAATATCTCAGAGAAGAATGAGTTGGCGAATTTCGGTCCAAGAAGACGAAGATTCAAGGAGGCCGCACCAACTCCTGGAGTCATGTAATCATTCTCATCAACTGTGTAGTCACTACTTTGAGGTGTTGGAGTTCTTGGGAGTACATCACTGGCATATGCATAGCCTGGAGACAAGCTGCAGTGCCGTAAACATTACAACAAAGAAGAAAGCGCAATAGATACATTAGTTACCATGAAATATAATCAGTCTTGGTTCAAAAAGTTGAGGCAAATGAGGTTTACAAGGAAATGGAAGACTCACTTCACTGCTGGCCTTTGCAGTTTCCGATCAGTTTGATGTCGAGAGGGAGTAAACCTGAGTGTCTCCATGACAACGCTCTGGGTTACACTCCATGACATCGATGATGACCAAGTGCTTCTGACACTGCGATCATAATCACTCAGTAATCTGTGAGCATTGGATCCAGTCGTCAAAGGAAGGCGCTTAGCATTAGTATTTACTTCCTTATTACTTCTATGGCTGCCCTTCTTGTGCTGTTTTTGGGAAGCTTGAGTATGTGTTGGTGTTACAGTCACTAGTGATTCTGAAAACATTTCCTCGTCGGAGATCTGTGGAGGTTTCATCCCAGTAATAGCAAAATCGGCAAGTACTCCAACGCCAAGTTCAGATTGATCATACTGTTGAATCACATCCAATAGGTACTCTATGGAGTTCTCTCCTTTAGGAACCTTTCTTCCCATCCTTGAAAGGTGGCGCGTAACATCCTTGGGTGACCCTTGGAACATTAGCTTGCCCCGAGCCAAAACGATGAGGTGATCAAGGAGCATTAGGATTCTGTGTGAAGGCTGATGGATGGTGAGGATCACAGTGCTGCCTGAGCGTGCAATGTCATGAACCCTTTCGATCACACTGTGAGCGTTGGTAGAGTCCAATCCTGAAGTAGGCTCATCAAGGAAGAGCACTGGAGGTCCATGGATTATGTCAACGCCAATGGAAACCCTGCGTCGCTCTCCACCAGACACTCCTCGGGTCCCTTCATCGCCTATGTAAGTGTTCCTCGATGACTTTACAGATAGTATCCAGAAGAAATCAGCCAATTATTAATCGTGAATTAGAAGTGAAGAACCATTATTTTCTACACAATTGAAGGTTGTCTATACTCGGAATTAAGTTTTACGAAAAAGCGAGAAAAAGATGGGAAATCATGGATTCCTTGGCTCCAGAAGCACCAGGTTTTTTTTTTTTCCTTAGAAAAAATAAAGTTTGCATATAAGAATTGAAAGAATTATGCACTAGAAATTTAGAACTCACGATTCATTGTTCTACCCTCTACTTGGAAGGTCTAAAGCATTGCTATTTTAACTTTGCAGAAAATGGAAGTACATACCGATAAGCCAAGCTGCTCAATGAGCCTCTCAACGCGTTGCTTCTTATCAGCGACAGATATTCCTCCTAGGCGAAAATCTGCGGCAAACATCAGCGTCTCATAAACTGTCAACATAGGAAAGAGCCGATCATCCTGCATTATATAGGCCGAAGTTCGCTTAATCAAGCTCGGACTCATCTCAGTTCCATCCAATGAAACTCTACCCTTAAGACTACCACTTGCAATCCTTCCAGCCAAGCCATCCAAGAATGTCGATTTTCCTGCACCGCTAGGCCCCATGACCGCAGTGATGCAACCTTTAGGCGCATACCCAGTGATTTTATGCAATAAGTCCACCTCCCTTTTTATCCATTTCCCCTCGATCTCCTCCTTCTTTATCACCGTATAAGTTACGCTCGAGAACTCAAGTCCCCCAGTGAACCCCGAACCCGCCTTGACTACATCGATCACTGCATCGCCCCTGTGCCCATTGTAACCATTCATGTCCCTCATCTGCTCTCAAGTCCCAGGAATTTGAAGGGTTGATTTATTTTCAAGACAAGATGTCTTAGATGAAATTTAAGTCCCCAAAGCTTTTGCCTTTGATGAGTATTGAAGGGGACTTAGAGAACATAGAAGACTAGTGAACTACTATTATATAAGGAGAGTGTTCCAAGGTTTGCTCAAGTTGTCACTTTGTCTGCATTGAAGAGTCCGTTTTGTGTTGTATGGTTCGAAAAACTAAACCCTCTTGGTTTCTTCATCAATAAATTTGATGGACGTTGTTTCATAAGATTTTTAGTACTGATTTGAACCAAAATGTTGCACTTTTCATGCAAGTTTGGAGTACTTTAATGATGTGCTGTTTTCAAGTCGATTTCAACATAGCTTTCTTTCACTATTTTTGGTGAATTCAATGATAAACAAATTGTGCAGGAGAATGTGTGCATGACAGGTTAATAGTCCAATTATATGCGTTAATCACTGCTTAGTGTTGTTGATGTTTTGGATTTGATAAGTGAAGCAGACAAAATGAGTGTGAAGATTTAGGAAATATCTTTGTAGGACAAAAGGGTGGAGACATAACACAGTGATCCATTCAAGTAGTAGATACTAGATCCTTAATTAATATAATGTTGGTTTCAATTGATTAAATGGATCTAATGTCTATTATGACTTAACAGCTAGCCTTTTTTTTTTTTTACATTATTAATTTGACTCCTAGTGTAAGACCTTAACTAAACAAAAATTCTAACTTTTATCCCTTTCAATCTACCTTGGTTTTGATGTAGAATATTTATTGTTTGACCTCTTAATAAGGATTTTCCCTTACATGAGGCTCTAATTTAGGACATTGAGTTTTATCCATTCTACCATTCCTCGATTTGTGAGTTGTACTCTAGGTGAATTGTCTTGAGACTCAATCTTATTGGTTCATTATCCTTCATCGAGTTCTCGTAAAAATTTGGATGTTAATTAAATTGCAATAGAGAAAAGAGAAGATCTTGACATATTTGCATGTCAATAATAATTTATGTATTTACATGTTTAAGCCTTTTTTTTGAAAATAAAGTTATTTTTAAGGAAATGACATTTCACTTTTTTTATGACTATCTTAAGAAAATTAATGAGAAGTGCTAGAATGACAACGAAGTCACTCCACAAGACATATTGGCTCACAAGAGCCATCCATGTGTACCTCGAGGTGCGGGCTTACACAAATCCTGATGCATAACACGCGGGTCGAGATCGCATGGATGACTTTTGTGAGCCAATGTGTCTTGTGGTGTGACTTTGTTGTTGTCATTCTAGCATTTTTCAAAATTAATGTTGTCGGATTTTCTCTTCCAATCCGTTCTCTTTTCGACGTGTGAAGAAAAGAAAATTTAATTTTTTTTTTCTTCAGAAAATTATTCATGAGCATGCAATACGTAATGTTAATTTTTTTTTTAATGAAACAATGCGTAATATTAATGACATGGTACCGTCACCAAAATTTCATTAAAAAGAAAGAGGGCCGCTATGGGCACCCCACCATTTCATGAAGGCACCCTGTTGTTGAGGGCACTAAGTATTTTACCAAGGGCACCCAGAGTTTAGGCCCGAAATTCCCAAAATACCCCTCGTTGAAAACAGAGGCACCCCACCACCCCCACCACCGACCTCTTGAAGGAGCAACCACGCAATCGTCGATACCCGGTACAAGCGAGCAATCCCGAAAATCGTTTGTGTTCGTTCGTCTCCGTGTTTCTCCTCTGTTGTAGGACGTTTTTCGAGTTTGAAGGCTCGGGGTGTTGGGCGATTTCGTCTCCACATTAGGGCTCGGTTGAAGTTCGTCGTACACACACTCAAGGCGTGAAATCGATCGTTTGAAGGTACGTTGATAGTCTAATTAAGTTCCATTTGGTAGAGTAGTTGTAATGTTTGTGTGGCGGTGCATTGAATGGTTCCATTATTGGAAATTCGTGGTTCTCGGCCACACAGGCCAGAGATGTTTTTTACAGTCTCGGCCAAGCATGGCCGAGACATAGGGTAAATTTTTGGGAACTCGGCGTTCTCGGCCAGGCAGGTCGGAAGAGTTCACACAATCTCGGTTACGAATGGTCGAGCTTAATTGTGTTATCTCGGTCGAGACATCACGAGAGTAACATTTAGTGTTAGTTAATGTTCTGTCGGTGGTGTACAACCAAGAATGTACACTATCTCTCGGTTGTACATTGCCGAGACTGTTATAGTCGACGCGGTCTGCACATCACGAGAGTAACATGTCGGTGATGTACAACCGAGAACGTTGCATTGCTCTCGGTTGTACATTGTCGAGACTGTTGTTCCATTATCGGTTAGGAGTGAACGAAAGTATGTTGTATTTCTCGAACCTGTTTGACCAAGACAACAGAAATGGATGATTTTGAACTTTTTTTTTAGAATTGTACTTTTGGTTATGTTCCAGGCGCTTAAATGTTGTAGTGTTTTCAGGTATGGCTCGTTCGAAAACACCGGTGACAAGGGAGGAGGTTGGTGTTGAGGTGTCGAGGGTAGCAGGGGCGAGGCGGCGGAGACCCCGACGACATCTTACCGGAAAGAGAAAGAGAAGGAGAACGTAGATGTTAAGGGAAAGGCTAAGATAGATGGAAATCGTGCAACGAATTTAGGATTGCACGATGAGGGTTCCAACATCGAAACGCGGCGACGAAAAGATCTTGTCGTTGCCCGAGGGGAAGATGAGGGTCATGCATCGGAGTCTAGTAGTAGTGACTCATCAGCGGCTGCGAACACCACGGAAACTGATCGTAATGTGGGCGGGAGTAGTAGTGGTGGAGGTGGCCATAATGAAGGAGAGCCACAAGGGCCTGTAGAAATGCGTGCTCCTTTCCCCGGTGGTCCTTTGGACGGTGCGTTGTTGAAGAGCTTTAAGGATCATGTCGCATTAGCGATTTGGAGCAATGAGGTATTTAAAATTTCATTGAACGGAGTTATTAAAAACTTAGGGTTTTCACAAAGATGACGAGATGTTTTTTTTGTTGCAGGAGCGTCCGGTACTCAAGTGTATCAATCACGGAGCTCGGATCCAAGAATGAGATTTGATCGTGTCACCACGACACGGAGGGCCTTCGAGAGGATTATTCAGCGTTCTGGGTTGAATACGCTGATAGACTGTTCATACCGCAAGCTCTGCATTTGTGGAGCGGTGGCAGCCGGAGACGAACACATTTCACTTACCATTTGGTGAAATGTCTATCTCATTGGAGGATGTGAGCTTCCTCCTGAAGATTCCTGTGACGGGTAAAGTTGTGGCAGTTGAAAACTTTGCGAGGTACACGGAGGAATCTCGCTCGGACGCTATTAAAATGATGTCGAAACTACTTGGGATTAGTGTTGAAGAGGCTGAGGAGGAGGTGAATATCAGCAAGGGGCTCACAGTGCGTAAATGTTGGTTGAAGAGTTGATGGTGCCCCAAAGCTGGTTCGAGGAACACAAATTATCCTCATGTGGAATGCACAGCCCGAGCGTACCTGTTGTATCTTCTATCTTGCACCCTGTTTGCCGATAAGAGTGGATCTCGGGTGTCTATCGCGTTGTTGAAGCTTCTTGAAGACTTGGACGACGTGGGAAAGTACGCATGGGGTGCGTTGCATTGGCCTACTTGTACTGCAGACACTTGGGGTACGCATGGGGTGCGAGCAGTACAAGTGTCTCAGATTGCTGGCTACCTCACATTACTTGAGGTTTATTATAAAATAGACTTACATTGTTTTTGGTATAATTATTAGTAATTTTTGCATTTGCGGACTAACTAACGTTGTATGTATTTGCAGGGATGGGTGTACGACCATTTCAAACTTGGTCTCGCCACACCCAATGCGAAATACATGGACTATGTGCAACCTCGTGTCTGCAGATGGATTCAAAAGCACGAGACCGTGATGAATATTGACAAGGTCGGGTCCATTAGGATAACGTTGGACAGGTTGCGCCCAAGTGAGGTGAGATAGTTATCCAAATCCTTTGATGAATGTTGCATCTAGTGTTTGGTTACTAACAATGGTTGTTGCATTTTGATTAGGTCACTTGGGACCCATATGTGAATTACAGGGATAATGGAGCTGTGCACGCGATGGCCTTTTACAGTGGGACGCTTAAGGACATGGATGTGGTGGAGCCCTACCATCGGGAGAGGATTCTGAGACACTTTGGCCACGTGCAATCTATACCAGATCCTCCGTACCGCCCTTTGGAAGCACATCGAGGCCCATCTGCGAACAAATACTCGGTCAAGTATGGGTTCCAGCAAGACAATTGGGAGCGTTGGCGGAACCATTTGTTGGCTCCCGAAGTTCGTGGTGACAAGGCAGAGTTCGAGTTTTTGGCTACACCGGACTACCTACCTTGGTTCCTCAAAGTGTCTCATCCTGTGATCACCAATCCGAGCCATGAGGACGAAGACATGGTCGCCACAACCATCGCTGACAATGAGCTACTGGAGGTATTGAATGTGTTATACGTATTATGCATGCCCACGTGCCATTTGTTGAAATCCCGATATGTTTTACATTAACACTAACCCGATTATTTTCATCAGCGTAATAGGCGTGCGTTGGACGTGGCATTACGATGGATGAACCTCCCGCCGGAGTTGTGTACGCTTAAGTCTGCGAGGAAAATGGCGAGTGATATCATCAATTTCCTTTCGGGAAGGAGTATCGGTCCCACCACCACCACTACTACCACTCCGGCCACCGCAACCGGCACAACCGCCACATCCGCCCCTACCGAAGCAGGCCCTAGGCAGTCCCAGCATGGTAGCACTTCTACCCACTCCACCCCGGCTAATGCTCCGCCCGCCACGGTCGATGCTCGCCCTCCGAAGAGAATGCTTGGCAAGGAGTACCAAAGGAAAAATGTGAAGAAACCAAAGCAATGAGTGTTTGAGGGAACTTGGATATTTTTCGGTTTGAGGAACTAGGCCCACAATTAACTATTAATGAAAAACTTGATGAATGTTGGATGATAGTTTGGATATTTTGATGAATGTTGGATGACAGTTTGGATAATATGATGAATGTTGCTTGAAACTTGTCATTTTTTTATAGTTTATATGCAGAATGTTGGATAGTATGTTGTTGTTGTATGAACCTGGTCATGTATTTCTTATTTCTGGTTTAGTTAACATAGCAATTTTTGGAACAGGTAGTGTTTCGGTCATTCAGATCCGACACCTCGTTGCAATTCTCGGTTTCAACCAACCGAGACCATACGTATCACTCTCGGCAATGTCCGGCTGAGAACGTCCAATGATCCAATATTATCTAATGTGTCGGTCATCTATGGACGAAACTAAAGGGAGACTTTCGGTTAGTCACAACCGATATTATTCCTGTACGTTCGGGCACAGGTCGACGAGCAATTTATGTGCAGTTGTATGAACATGGCGACCAAATGCTCTCGGTGGGTGCATGTCGCGAAGGAGCACAAGGTTTCGGAAGTTGTGTTCCGATAATTATGAGCGGATCACAGAAAGGGCTGGCCGAGATGCTATTTCGGACAATTTTCCACCACATGTAACACTAACTCGTGCTGACCATGTTGTCAGTTAACCACAGCGTTTAGTGTCGGTGTGAACATTGAAACAATGTATACAGTAAACAAAATGTACAACAACGTCGTAGCTAGATACATAGCTAGATACATGTTTTATACTATGGTGTACCTAAATCTACCACGGATACGATGCCTTCTTCGACAGTTGCAAGGGGCGCGATATCTCGAATTACGAATCCATCTCGCCAACCTTTTGCGCACTCCTCAACATACCGATCCCACGATGGATATAAGGATGGCAGCGGTGCATTCAGACGCAACTTCACCTGTCAAAGACATCAGTGCAAGCATGAAACTTTTGCAAAACCCTTTCAATCTCATCGTGCACATTGTACCCAGACCGATCCACAGGATTCTCAGGTATGATACTCAACTTTCGCTAGTAAACATGAATGTCCTCGAGAGGGATGAGCGACTCAGCAAATTTATGATGGTTTAGCTCGTGTGCACAAGGAAGGCCATGTGTCGTACGTATCTCGCAACCACAACGAGCGGAGTCGTGACCAACATCCTCTCCACGTGTCAATTCATCTCTAATTAACTTAAGCAGCCGGTGAGAGACATAACAACGCAATCGTCGATATAACTCATCAATGTATTCATGTTGGACCACATTTAAACTGAGCTCAAACGATGCCTTGATGTTGTCGTGTTGGATCCTAAGGATGCCATCAACCACATTCCACAAAGTCTCAAAATTTGCTTGACTGTTGCCAAGATGTAGCTTCAGAGTGGAATGCGCAGACTCAACCCTCTGCGTTGTTGTTTCCCTAAAGTGCATAATTCGATTTGTCCATGCGGGTACAAATTTCTCCTTGTAGGTCTTTACCCATGTGTTGTCCAAGTAATCAGTAAGACCCTTGACATTCCCAAACTCACTACGCAAGTCATTCATCCTAACTTCGAATAAGGCCTCCAAGTTGGCATACATCACGCTCGTCCACCTATCCATGAAACGAGCAAAGCCATCGTTATCCCCAAACGTCTTCTTAGTCTTGGCCAATACTACTTTGTTGATGTGCCAAGAGCAAAGAAGGTGAGACGATGACGGAAATACTTCTTCAATGGCACTAATAAGGGCTAAGTCCCGATCGGTAACAAACACGTCAGGTTTAGGCCACCCATCCAATATGGATCTCAAGTTCTCAAGTGCCCAAACATAATTTGCATGACTCTCTGATGATATGAATGCAAACCCAACGGAGAACGTCAAATGCGTAGAAGTGATGCCAACAATCTCCAATAAAGGCATTTGATACCTATTTGTTTTGTACGTGCAATCCATCAAAATTACCGATGAGAAACACCTTAGCAACTTGATTGAATCAGGATGTGACCAAAATAAATCGGTGACGACATTCGTATCGGGATGCTTCCTATGCCACGACACCCACTTATTCTTCTCCAATATGTGCAACAGTTGTTGCATTTGAGTCCTCCCACCCGCATCCTCAATTCGGACTTTTTGTCTTGCATTATATATTGTCCGCATTGTCGATACGTTTGTAACATCTCTTTGCTTCAACGTATTGAGGATGTCTCTTGGCTTCACATTACCTTTTGTCATCTCGCACCACAACCTCCTGCGCTCCCCTTATCCAATCTTTCGGCAAATGAGTGGCCGTCCAAGTTGTTCGCGGGGTCGTGATTGTGCCTCCCACATATGACAGTGACATACCACAAAAAGTCAGCATTTTCCTTGATGTTGATAAGGAAATGGCATCCACATTTCTTTGTACCGGTGTGACTCATCCCCGTTTCCTCTTCTTCTTCATTTCTTGGTTTCGAAGAAATTTTTGCCGCTTTACCCTTCTCAACTCTTTGTGACATTCCCCTATATGTACCAGACCTCTCACACACAAGTTTCACCCTTCCCCTGCGCTTAATGCCTCCCGCATCAGAGTGCTTCGTCACTAGCACAAACATGTTCTCCCGGCCTATCATTTGAAGCCATGAAATTGTCGCTTCTCTAGAGGGGAATGGCCTACAAGGTGTAAACGTATCCTTGTAGTCTGGAAATAAAGTAGAAACCGGCATTACCTGCAATACAAACATTGTAACATTATGATCAACCAAAATGTAAAGCACAATCACCAAAAAAACCCAAAAACACAAGTTTTTGGTTGTACAGGTCCGATACTATAAACATAGTTTCGTTCATGTCCGACCGAGAACCGAGAACTACTTCAAAGTCTCGGTCGTTCCATACCGACACTGCCACTATGTATCGTTCACACCATTACGTGAACTGCGTAGACTTCTCGGTGCTTGTTGACCGAGACGTTTCTATACATCTCGGTCCTGCGAGGCCGAATCAATCGCGCACATCGACTGAAAATTTGATAAACCGCATAAAAAACACATTAAATTTCAAAAATTACCTCAAGTTCAACCTCCTCTTGCACCATAGCAGTACAATCTTCCATTTTATAGTGCAAACAACTTCGGATTGGTCGAATTTACCAAACCCTACGTTGACAAACAAATCATCAATTTCTCAGTTTTTACTCAATTTTACAGTTCCATCGAAGCATCATATGGTTGTCAAACATTGTTACCTCGCTGTCGGATGATGTCAAGCCGCAAGAATCGATAAACGCTCGGCAAACATAATTGTGGCTTTATGGTTCACTTGTTCCTCAAGGTGGTGGGGTGCCCCAGTTTTGAGTTGCAAATGGTTTGTAGGGTTTGGGTGAGTATATATGAAGGGGCAAAATAGTCTTTTACATTTTAGATTGGGAATTGAGAAAAATTATGGGTGCATTCATGAATTGGTGGGGTGCCATAGCGGGCCTCAAAAGAAAATATGCGTCTTTATCTTCAATCGAAAGGAATGCAATTTGATTTTCTCCTCTCTTAACCAAAAAGTCTCAGTTTCAAGTCATGAGAAAAAAAAATATTGTGGTCCTTGTGGTTCTAACCTTTCTCGAATTTGAGATTTGTTGAGGCAAAGTTTCAGATTCTCAGATTCTCGAATGTGTCAGTTCAACCCTTGTATAAGAGTAAGAAGGAAAGAAATGCTACACAGATGAATAGATGAAGTGGGGATATTCCTTGGATCCATTGATTTATAAAAAATGATAATGCTAAGGTGACTCACTACGGACGCTCACTGTGACCACGCACCTTAATTTTTTAATTTGTTTACAATTTTGTTCTCACCCACACACCACCTCCTTTCTGTGCACACACTAAAAAAAAACTTTAAAAATCAAGGTGTCTGCTTTTGTAGTGAGTGTTCAAAGTGGGTCACCTACCATTATCCTTATAAAAATAAGCAAAACATATTATTTGGTCCCTGAACTTTGCGTTTTTTATGCTTTTGGTGCATGAACTTTTATTACTACACATGTCCTTGAACTTTCATAAAGATCTAGATTTAGTCTTTTCACCATTTAAAGTGTTAAATTCCACCGACGTGAGTAATATAAGTGTCGCGTGACTAGTCAAGAAGAGTAAAATTGTTTATATTTTTGAACCGAATGACTCATATCGACCAACAAAACTCAAAAAAAAAAATATAATTGCCCCCCAAAAATATAAATAACTCAAGTTTCAAGGATCAAAAGCTTCAAAAACTCAAAGTTTAGGGACTAAAAACCTAAAAAACTCAAAAGTTCAGGGACCAAATTTACAACAATTAAAAGTTCAGGGACCAAACGTACATTAATGAAAGTTTAAGGACCAAAAGCATAAAAGACTTAAAGTTCAAGGACTAAAAAATATGTTTTACCTATAAAATATTATTGTGAAAAATGTTCTTGGTGGCTTTGTAAAAAGGAAAATGCAAAAGCAACCCACTTTGAGCATCGATTTAGTCGAATGTTGTGCATTTCGCCTCGATGAGCACGCACAAATCTTGACGTGTATTGCACGACATCTGAATGGGTCGGTGCCTAAAGTGGGCTACTCTAGCATTTCCTTCGTGGCCGTGGAAAACATTTTCCGTCTGAAAAGTAGGGAAAAATTTGAGAATGAACATTTTGTTCTCAGGATCTTTTAGGAAGATGCTAGGGTGACTACATTGGACACGCCAACTTGACCTGCACTCGTTGGTGTTCTTTAGATACAAGTACATCGGGATTTGCGTTACAGTGCACAAATCAAAGATATCAACAGTGTGTGTCAAACTGGTGTCCAAAGCTATCACCCAATTATTTTTCTTTTCTTCGTACTGTTGTTTTCTGGCTCATGTTTTTGGTTCTCAGGAGTCCAATAGACGCGCCGGTTTTCGAACAGAGCAAACGAGTCATGACCCTGTCGTTGGGATTCGACCTCTGCATCTCATCCAAAACCTCTCTCAATGGACAAATCACCAACCATGAAATCAACAAATTGACCACCAAATTCAATCTCTTCCAAAGAGGAACACAAAGAAGAAGAACAACAACTAAGAGACAGTCCATCTCTTCTTCTTGTTCAAGTAAGAGCTCTATCTTGTTCTGCTACACATCTACTTTCATGGGTAGTTGGATTTTTCATGTTTGCTTAATGGGTATGTGAAGAAATGTGACTTTTGGCTTGTTTTGATGTTTGGTTCATGTTTGAATCGATTCAGTTTGTGGGTATTGTAGAAAAGTTAGGTTTTTACAATCTTTTGGTCTGTTTGATTGATATTTGGTAGCTTTTGATGCGTAATTGACATGGGTGTTTGAGAGAAATGGTGGGGATTGTGGTTTTATGGTACTTGTTAGTTGTTGTTGATGATCTTGGAGTCTGTTCAATTTTTGGTGGGTTTTCATGTGTAATCGACATGGGTGTTTAGAGATAAATGATGGGTATTGTGGTATTGTGGTTTTGTGGTACTTGTTGTTGATGATCTTGGATGTTCAGAATCTCGAGCGAGTGGCGTGGAGACTGCGCAAGTGGAAGCAGTGAGTGAGGTTGAAGTGGCTGAAGGATGGTCCATGACCCAGTTTTGTGATAAGATGATTGATGTCCTCATGAATGAGAAGACGCAAACGAAGGAGTGGAGGAAGCTGTTGGTTTTTAGGGAGGAGTGGAACAAGTACAGGGAGAGCTTCTATAACCGATGTCGGTCGAGGGCTAAGTCTGAGGATGATCTAGTTATGAAGAAGAAATTGGGTGCATTGGAGAGGAAAATGAGGAAGGTTGGACATTGTTTTGCTTTTATGTACTTGATCGTTAAAATGATACTGTTCAACTCTTGTTTCGACTAATACAATTGATGCTGTTTGATTATGAGTGAATTGGCAGATCGACAATGAGATGGAAAAGCATGATGAACTGCTCAAAGAGATTGAGAAAAGCCCAACAGATGTTAATGCTATTGTAGCTAGACGGAGGAAGGACTTCACTGGGGAGTTTTTTCGTCATCTCACTCTGCTTTCAGAGATTTATGAGAGTCTCGAGGATCGTGATGGTAAACAACTGATTGTGCTTTTTCATGGATACTGATAGGGATGCCTTTCATTTTTGGACTTTGAATTCAGAAGTATAAATAGCTCGTGTATGAGCTAGTCACGAGTGGAGGCTTATTTCCTTGCTCTCTGAATTTGAGCATATAAATGTGAATTACATACGATAAAAGAGACCTCACTCTCTTTGTCAAAGTGCATGGCAAGACCATGAGAATTTCTATTTCTGAGTTTTTGTGGTTAAGTGTTTTTTCATCATAATCTTCATTTTCCCTTTATAATAGTTTTATTTTATTTTTATTTTTTAGACAATAATCTTTGTTTATTGTAATAACTATTTTTTCTTTTGAGTGGCTCATGATTTGAAGTAGGTCGGTTTGCTCTTTCCATTTCATATTTCTATTTCTTTATTTATGTTCCTTCTCAAATTACTGCTCTCCTTCAAATAATGTAACTTCCAGTGTACCTTCTCAAACTCATTATATCTTCGAAGAATGGACTTATAGTACAAGGGTAGATTCTTTTCATGACTTTTTTTTTGGAACAATTGTCAACTTTCCATCAAGATGCCATGGCTTCATACCTTTTTATTAATTTTTTTATTTTAGATTCTTTTTTTTTTCTTTATTGATCATTTTGATTACTAATTTGGGATTTCAAATTGGCTTAGGAGCTGGCATATTTTTTCTTGTAAAACTGTTCTGGGTTTTGTTTTGTTTAGAAGTACATAGAGTTTGGCATTATTTAGTGGACTGCTGGTTCACTATATTTACATGTGAATTTTATGACATTGGATACATATTTGTCTTGAAGAAAGAAAGAATAAGAGGTGCAAGATTATTTGAGCTGATTCTTTCATTGAACACATAATTAACGAAGTACTTTGTGTCTCCTGAAAAGTTGGATGTGTCTGTGTGAGCTTAATTCTGATATAGCTATGTCAATTATGATTGACTATAAGACCATGTTGTTCACTGGATCAGCTATAGCTAGGCTTGGAGCTAGATGCCTATCTGCAGTCTCTGCTTATGACAACACGGTGGAGAATGTAGACACGCTGGATGCTGCTCAAGCAAAATTTGATGATATTCTCAACTCTCCATCATTAGATGTAGCATGTGAAAAGATCAGAAGTCTTGCCAAGGCAAAAGACCTTGATTCCTCGTTGATCTTATTAATTAATAGCGCCTGGGCAGCAGCAAAAGATTCCACAACCATGAAGAATGAGGTATTTTAATAGCGCATCTTGGTTTCTATCATTATTTGCAGCCCTTACACTTGGGATTTTTTTTTTTTTTTTTTTTTTTTTTTTTTTCTAGTAAGAAGGTATAATTTTAGGACCACAGCTTGGAAGCCATTACATTTACAGATTTACATGATCTATGGGTTATTACTGCCCTTCTCTTAGGTTCATTGTAATTTCTTTGCTTCGGAATTTGCATATGATGGCAGTCCATTTACGCCCTGATCAAATGGTTATGTCAAATTATTTGTGGACTGGCACATAATCAGATTTAACATCACCTTGAGTGGAGGCTTGTCATTGCAACTTTGCAAGTACTGATGGTGAGACTGAGTTTTTGACATGTTTAGCTTATGAGGATATCCTAATGTAATCTAAGTGCTTTATGTTGTGGCTGTGATCCCCTTCAATATTATTTTATTTTATGCTCAATATTGAACCATTTTAGGTTTCTAAGCTCTTCCATTCATATTCTACCTCTCTTATTTCATTTAATTCCTTCTTCCATTTTTATTTGATGAGATCCATTTTAGCTTAGTATTTGAAATAAATTCTTGTCTGAGTGGTGTTCTCTCATTAGCATGTTTTTCTACGCGCATCTTGCATAGCTAATAATGAGCGTTTCTGCAGGTTAAGGATATAATGTACAAAATCTATAAAACCACAAAAAGCAGCCTTAGGAGCATTGCACCAAAGGAGATAAAGTTGCTAAAGTATCTGCTGAACATTGTTGATCCAGAAGAGCGGTTCTCAGCATTGGCTACTGCTTTCTCTCCAGATGAGCATGCACCGAAGGATATCGAAGCTCTTCACACGTAAAATCAATCTTTCGACTAAATATATATTTTTTTTTCTCATATTTCCGATTTGATTTTTTAATGCAGAAAGGGACCTGATACTGCCATAAGGGCATGAGTCCTGTCCGAGATTTGTATGATAATTTGATAACCCTTCTTTGTGTTCTTGATTTGTTTGCTTGAGCAGCACCCCTAAAGAACTGCACAAATGGGTTAAGATCATGCTTGATGCTTACCATCTAAATAAAGAAGATTCTGATATTAGAGAAGCAAAACAAATGGCTGATCCTGTAGTCATTCAGAGGCTCTTCATTCTCAAAGAAACGATTGAAGAGGAGTATCTAAGCCGGAGGACTCAAACAGAAGAAGAAAAGGACGAATCTAATGAATTATGAGGTGACATTCTTCATCTAGCATTTTTTTTTGTCGCTTGAATATGAATGCACTTGTTGATTTATAATGGCATCGTGTGTTGAGTTATAAAAAAGGACCTATAGCATTGAGAAAACATGATAACGAATTTTGTTGTAGAGGTGAAAAATGCAAACCATGTGTCTTGTCATTATAACATTCATTTTCGAATTGCACACTTTTGTAGGCAGAGATTCTATGTTTACTGTTAAGCTGATTGCGAGAATTCCCTCATATTATGTCGAAGGTGGAAACTGCTGTTGCTTTTCTAGATGACACGGTTTGGAACCAATTCCGGCTCCCAGGGAAAGGAGAAGCTGGATGGCTCGACGACCAGCCAAGGTAGCGACTGGTGCTTGATTTTGGCGCGGCTTCCTTTCCCTTCAAAGTAAATTTGCAGTTTTGAATTGAATTACGTAGTTTTTCAGAAATACATGTTTAGTAACTTTTTTTTCGTGGTCAGGTGGTGTTGCAGACCATCTTTACATCTTTGACTAATGCACCTAACCTTATGGCGCCATATACTAGGTTGGCCATTCCCTCTAGCCCAATGCAAGTCATGAGAAATTGACTCGTCGACTTGAAGACTAAGCCTCGAGCTCCTATCGACCAGTAGCTAGTTCACTAGCCAACTGAGCTAACCATTGGGCATCTAAATTTCACCCAGTTGGTTTCTTAATATCCTAGGAGAAAAGAATTGTATTGCTTTAGAGGAAAAATCTAGAGATGATCAGTTCTGACTGGCATTTGAATTTTTTCTTGCAGATGATCATCACTGAACATTTAGAGATGAAGAAGCTGAGCAATGTTGTAGCATTCTCTGTAACGAACAATAGTTCCTTGACTTCATTTCTTTTAAAGGAAACATGTTTATATCTCAAGCTAGAAACCATACTTGGATTGCGGATTTTGTAATGATGGTCTCATATCCAATGCAGTTTGTGCTATCTAATTTTTTTCACACAGTTTTAGCTATCCACATCCTTGCTGCATTTGAAGCCCATGAGAGATTTGGTGCTTTATAACTTCAATCTAACCTCAGTGGTCTTTCTTCAAGCTTGGAAAAATTAATTTATAGATACAAGGTCAAGTGGATTAAGTTGTGATATATTGGAGTAATGGGCCAAAAGCATATAGTTGGAGATGATTAACATACACTGATTAATCGTATTAATTCGTTAATTTGATTATTTGATAGTATAAAAAACTACGATAAATTGAGCAAGGTTGCGTGGGGCAGAAGAAAATCTATTCGCATTATATGCTTTTGAAATTCATTGTAAAACCACGTGTAGTTGCCAAGTTAAGGCTGGTTATACATTTTTTGGTTGAAAAATCTATTCGGGTAATATGATTATTAGCCTCAAAAACAATAATATGATTTTTGATGGTTGGTTTTTTTTTTTTTTTTTTTTAAAAAAATCATGGAAATGGTGAGTTTTACTTTAAATTGCAGGAGCAACATGATACCAAAGATTGAAAGTGTTACTTGAATTGCAATTGCAGGCGAGGTTTAACGACTTTGTTAGATTATCATAGACATTATTGTTAGCGTTGTTAGTGTGGCATTTTCTTTTTGGCTCCGGCTATGTGCACCCCACAGTTTACTATGTGCAAACTGCTAAATTTTTTTCACTTCATTTCCAAAAATGCCCTCAAATGAAATGACTTCCTTACCCCTCACCACCCTCATAATCACTCTCATGCCCTTTTCTCGCCATCGTTGTGCATCCCACATATTGATCCAACGTTGACTCCGACGACCACCACCGGCGAGGCAAACTTGCTTTTTCAGAGCCCACTACCATCGTAAGAGTCGATTTCTTCATAGTTATTGGTGGAAAATGATGGATTTGCACTGTTTTGGTATGCATTTGAAAGGGTTTGAACAAATTTTTGTGTTTTGATAGGGGTTAGTTTGTTTGTGTTGTTCGGTGGCTATTTACCATAAATAATGGAGGATGGACGTGAATAAGAAGCGGATCTCAAATATGGAGAGGAATTTGTTGAGTTTTGAGCATAGTTTTTATTTTTTTTATTTTTTTTAACTTTTTTATTTTTTTTTTCGTGATGAAACCAAGGATTCCGCTTATGGTTCGGCCACGCAGGGCCAAACGGATGGCTTTTGTTCGGTCCTATACAAGCCGATTAAGAATGGAAGGCAAAAAGTTGCTAAGGGTTTGTTCGGTGTGTGTCGACCGAACAAAAACTGGTAGATCGGTGAACATTAACCGAACTAAAGTCTTCCGTTTGGTTACTTGCAACCGAACAGAAAGATATCGTCTAGTCTGCTGAAATCGGTTAAACTAAATTGTGGGGTTTTTTGAATTTTTTTGTCTTCCTTGTTTGAGGATCTAATTTAATACTCGATTAACCATTTTGCAGGGAGATTTGGATTAAACTGACTATTTTGACTACACCAACGACTTCACAACATACACGAAATTTGGAAGTAAGGTTGAGTCGGTCAAATGGGTTCAAAGTCGGGGATATAGTAAAAGATTCATTATTATGACAAAAGGCTCGATGCAGGGGGTGATGGTCGTCATCGCGGAAGGGTGAAGATAGGTTGTGAGAGGTTGGGTACTTATAGGGGTGACGTCCAAAGAGTTGGAAAAATGAAAGCTAGTAAAGATGCAAACATTGTGAAGGAAAAAATTGCGTTTGATGAACATGGGGAGGTCTTGAAGGGGATAACAAAGGCCAAATGTGGGACCAAAAAATATGGTTGTCCATTTGCAATAAATATCAAAGAACATAAAGATTGGTTATGGCGTGTGACAGTTGTGTATGGGCGACATAACCATGACATAGAGTGTGACAGCCCCAAATTCCGAGGCAAATTGAGCGCCTCCACGTCGCCGAACACGTCACCTGCACACTTGTCAATGACGGCCCACGAACTAACAATCAAATGAAATTAGTCAATTTTCGATGTTTGAATGATTATTTTGTGGCAATATAATAAGTTATAAAGGTTTACGACTTAATTTGTTTGTTCTGATTTATTTAAGTTATTTTAATAGTGAAAGTTTTAATAATATGCAAATAAATAATGTAAACGAATTTTGCTTTAATTAACAAACCTATGGGGTGGAAACCAGACAAAAAGATACCATGTATATCAATAAAAGCAACAAAAATGTATAATAAATGTCAATATACTTGTATCAAGTAATAAGTCTCCCAAAACGATCCCCAAAAGATAGTACATACATAAACACAAACACCTACACGTGAAGCTACTGTAGCTCTTTAGATCCGGATCTTCGTATAATCTGAGATTTGCCACAAAAAATAATGACAAGTTCCAGTGAGTAAATCCCAAAGAAATTCAGTTAGTATTCACAAGAAATCCAGGAAAAACGACTACAATTCATGCAGATAAAATAAATAAACAGAAATGAAAAGCATGAATATAATTCGCTGAGATAATCAAAAATATAGAACGCGAATGTGGTGTATAGCTGTCGAGCCCAGGGATTCAAATACTAAATCGAGAAGGCCCAGGAGGCAAGGTAATCCCCACCTCCTCTTCACGGTAAAAATGAGGAACTATGTTGGTCGGAAGGTAGACTTCCGCCCAACGCCTCAAAGGAGAGGAACTCTGTGACAGAGACGAGCCTCACATCAACCCACTCTCGAGATCATCGACTCGCAGAGAGAAATCTCACGCGTTGTCTGAGGTATGACCAACACCGTAGCAACAATCGGATTGTCATCTACGAGAGAGCCGGAAAGAGGTCATAACGTCCCTTTGACCATACACAAACACATGTGGGAATAGAGTAAGTATGCAAGCCGAACTGGCGAAAATTAAATGTGAAATAAGTAAATTACGAAAGAAATAAGTAAATTATAAACCGACTTTCTCATAGGTTTACTTACTTTAATCATGTCGATATCTTGTCCGAAAATCTATTCTCACTCCCGTTCCACAATCGACGCGTCCAAATTCCCTAAATTATTCAATTATCTCTAATTATTATCATTTCAAAACTTATTCGTGTTTTATCCAAGTCACACAAGCATAACGAGGTAAATCTCGACTCGAGTCGCTTTTAAAATATTTTTAGATCATTGCACATTTATCGAAACGAATTATGTTTGGGTCATCAGTGTATTTTGAGTCTTTACACCAATCTCGAGGATACTCAGACACCGTTGATCTACACGCACCTCGAGATCATCTTTTTATACACTTATTTTATAATTTTATTTATTTACTATTCTTTGATCAATACGCATCTCGAGGGAATCTCGAGATACATATAACAATTAATGCGCATCTCGACGCAATTTTTTCCTTTATATAAACATTCAACCCAAAATATCGAGATTGTTATTGTTTATTATATTTTTATTATTAATATTTATTTATTTATTTAAAAATTAGCACGCATCTCGAGGCAATTTCAAGATGTGTGTAAATTTGGTGCGCATATCGAGGTGATGATCTACGCTCCAAAATCAACACGAATTTTAAGGCGATCGTCAAAAGCATCAACATCATGGCGCAAATTTCATATTAGTTTAATATTACTAAAAAATCAACACGCATCTCGAGGTTTTCTCGGGATGCGTGCGACTTCAAGACGTATCTTGATGCACCATTTACGCCTCACACATCAACACGAATCCTGAGGAAGTCTTAAACCATCACACACAAAACACGAATCTCGATGCATTCATTAAAATAATTCCAATCATTTCAACATAAATCTCGATGCACGCACTATATCCACCTCGAAACCACTATGTGAACCCCATCTTCTTCAACAAACCCACATCATACAAAAATTAATTAAATACCTCGGTAATGGTGAGGGAGGCCGAAGAGTGTGAAGTCTCGAGCAAGGAGGAGCCGTCGGTCGGAAGTGGGGTTGTCATGGGTCGATGAGAGAGAAACCAAGAATGAGGGAGTGAGAGCACGGAGAGAGAGACCAAAAGATATCCAAAGGCTAGAGAGATGTGAGCCCGAATGCGTCGAGAGAGAAAGAGAAGCCATGAGAGGCCAAGAGAGAGAATAAACAAGGGATGGAGAGGTGATAAATTAGTGGGGGAGGGTTGATCTCGGAGAAGAGAGAAAGTTTTTTTTTTGCTTTGGTTTTGTAGATGGGAGATAAGAAAAGTAAGAGAGATAGTGCGAAAATCGTTGAGAGAGAGAGAGAGAGAAGAGAAGAGAGAAATTTGCGGTTCAAATGAAGAGAGAAAAAAAGTGCGTGTGATGTGACTTGCGAGTGGGAGAAGTTGATGACGTGTCAACCAATGAGAGGTTGAATGTGTGTGTTGACTTTTTCATTTTTTTTTATTTTTGTGTGAGTTGTCACTTACCTATTTGTTCATATAAACTTATAAACCACACTCAACCACATAATATCACTTCCTCTCTTTACATCACCAAACTTTAGCACTTTAAACCCTTACGTAATTAAATTAATCACTCTCACTAGTTTGACTCTTTTTGTTTTTATTCTCTACCCGACTCGACATATTTTACGAGAATATTTTTGGTCACACGTGTCCTAAACTTTTCGGCGGTGTCTAGGGGAGTCCAAGCTTAGGGTCTTAATATGTAATTATTCAATTAATTAAAATTAATTAAAGCGGGCAATTATATAAGGTCTCATATGAAAGGCCACTCATACGTTGGTCGGTTACAACCGGAAGAGCATAATGTGGCGGTACAAATGATGGATGGAAATGTCAAGTCTCAAGAGATTTTGGACACGATAAAGAAGATGGTCGAGAAGATGGAAGTACAAAACTCATCAACTACGCGCACGATATAAAATGCAAGGCAAAAAATTAGGAATGATGAGGCTGGAAGGATATCACAAATGCAACAACTCATGCATTTGCTTGACACGAATAGTTATCTTTCGTGACATAGGAAACACAAGAAAACAAATGCGGTGACATACTTGTTTTAGGCTCATCCCGACTCCATCAAGTTACTACGATGTTTCCAATGGATTTTGCTCTTGGATTGCACGTACAAGACCAACAGATATCATATGTCTTTGCTAGAGATCATTGGTGTGACGTCGACTGGGTTATCGTTTGTTGTCAATTTTGCATTTTGTCATCGGAGAAAAAAAACATTTGGGCGTTGAAGAATCTTAATTACCTAATGGATGAGTGGTCTAAACTACATGTGATACTTACTGATAGGGAGTTGGGATTGATGACGACAATCGAGATGGCCTTCCCATGTCGACTCACCTTCTATTTACTTGGTACATTAATAAGGTCGTGGCAGGGAAGGAGAAAAAGTATTTTAAACGGCACGAAGACTTCAACTTTTTCTTGACTTGGTGGAATGCTTTGATGAATGCCACTTCTGAAGATGTGTTTAACACGAGGATGTCGAATTTGGCTGCCGATTATGCTTGTCTACATGGATTGTTTGATTACTTGATGGATACATGAGTTAGGGATACAAAGAAAAGTTTGTAAAAGCATGGGCATACTATATATTGCATCTTGGATATTTTACAACCGACAGAGTTGAAAGTGCACATAATGCCCTTAAAAAACATATAGGAAATTCGCTAGGAAACTTCAAAGAGTTGTGGCGAGTTACTAATAGTTTGGTTGAAGTGCAACATAGTACTATCAAGGCGTCTTTTAAAACGAGTTTGAATATCGTGCGCAATACAGGTTTAGTCATACATTGTACCGTATGTTGCAAGGATTTGTTTCACAATATGCTTTAGACAAAATTCGCAATAAGGTGGATCGCGTAGAAAATATTGGGACCGATCCAATTAGATGTGGTTATGTTTTGCGCAGGACCTTTGCCCTTCCATATGCCCATGAAATTGCGACTCATCAATTGGAAGGTTCACTAATACCACTTAAGGATGTCCACCTACATTGACAAAAGCTGAGCATGAATCCTGAGCAAGCAGTGAATCGAATAAAGTACAATTTTAAAAGGAAATTCAAAGGGTCATTGAGAGGTTTGCAAATGTCGATAATGAAGATTTGCGCATGAGGATTGTGCAACAACTTCGAGAGATTAATTGTCACTTATTCTCGTCGTTGATGGTACCAAGGGAGAAAATTAAGAAAAGAGGAATAAAGACATCAAAACCAAGAACAAATGCATCAGAACCGGCCAAGAAGATAGAGGTGACCAAGGCCGACGAGAATGAGACATCCACCAAGACAAATTCATCCTACCACGAGTATATCCTCAATCTTGAATTGATACCGATCAAGCCTACGTGTCAAGTGGCTACAAAGGTACCTAAAACTTGTATATGTATGCAAAATGTGACTAAGGATGCTCATCGCGGTATTGCCTCTGAAGAATTTGTCGATTATATTAAGATTGATGATGTTAGGGGAGATGGTAATTGTGGTTACCGTGTTGTTGCAGCGTGCTTAGGACGTAATGAAGCCGGTGCATGGATACAAGTTCGGAAGGATATGTATTGGGAGCTTCATGATCATGAAGATCTTTGACGTTCAATCCTCGGGAGCGATCACTTTGATAAAATTATCATATTCGTGCAATAGTATAACGAGACTTGGGCCGCTCCTTTGGACAAGTGGATGTGTATGCCTGAAATGGGTATCGTGATTGCTACAATTACAATATCATTGTAGTGTCTCTATCACCATCAGGCAGTATGACATTTCTTCCACTTAGGGACGCATCGTCATGGAAGATGACTGACCGGATTGTAATTGGGATCGCACATGTTAATGAAAACCATTATATGAATGTAAAGTGATTAAATTTTTTGTATTACTTTTTATAATAGTATTCTTATTACTTGTTCGCCGGTTGATCTATATTTGTACTGGTGTTGTTCAAGTCGGATGCCCGTTTTCCTCAACTGTATCCGGGGTGGGATAAAAATATACTACCGAAAATGTTACCATGGGCTAAGAACTTGAATTGGGAAAACCAATCGTTACGTGTGCATTCTTAAGATGGGACTCCTATTACCGTTGACTTTGACACACCTTGATCTTATATATATTTAATTCATTATTTACAAACATTATGTCATTAGACAGTTGTTTTTTGTTCATCCTTTAAACACACTTTGTAATCATGTATAGAAGATGTCATCCGTCGTATCGGACACGCTTCTTTTTTGTACATCTGATACATGACGTATAGTTGGAACTGTCACTTGTATTTACCAAACTTATTTCATATAGTATATATGATGTCGTCGTAACGACACCATCTTTTTTGTACAAACTTATTTTAAACAATTAGAGTTATTAAATCGGTGCCCTATTATTGTGTTCGATTCTCCAAACCGATAAAATTTGTTCTGTTTGGTCGTGGGTAGACGAATAAACACCGAATAAATCGGTAGACATTGACCGAACAAATAATTATTTCTGAACAAATAGGTCAGTCGGCCTTGCATGACCGAATCATTGTCATTTGTTTGGTAAAATGCAACCGACGGAACATATTTTGATCGATCACATGTGACCGATCAAAACATTAAAATATTCAAAATTTTATGCGGTCATACTGGACCGAACTAGGGTCGTATGCACGGTCAGTGTGGATCGAATAGTTTACATTGACTCGATTGCATTATACTGATCAGCGATGTTAAAGGTTAAATTAATTCCAACTCCAACTCAACTAAATTAAAAAAAAAAATCCAACCCCAAATAAACTAAAAAAACCAAGTTAACTATACAACATAAAATTAATTCTTTGTCCAAGTCATGTAGAACCAATTCAAATAACCATTCAAAAATAAATATATATTGTCAAATTTCAATTCGAATTCAATGTTTGGTCTTTTTGCCCTTTCTTGTGAAAGAGGATGGTGTCGATGTCGTTGTCGTGTGCTTCGAAGGTGAATCACCTTCAGCTGATTTGCTTGTAGGTTGGGAGGGAGAGTGAGAACCAAACATTGTAAGGAGCTTTAGCGCATCGTCCGCCATCTTGACCACGGATGCCTTATCTGATTCACGCGGCGGCAATGCCTTCTAAGCCTTCATGAGATCCACAACATGTCGTACCCGCTACACAAACAACCGAACAAGATTCATATCAAGTTATTACAATTATGTTAAGTTTTAATTTATAAGATCAAACAAATATAAATCAGGAAAACCAATAAACAACCCACATCGTAAATGTCAACCTCTTTTTCATTGTCGACTGTGATTCTCTCTAGATTTTCAATGAATGGGTGGGAGATGTCATTGAACCAGGCCATGTAATCATCAGTCGTATCCAATGGAACTGTCACGCATGGTCCCATTGATCTTACCGCCAGTAAGTGATCTTGCCAAGACTCCAAATTCTCAGGTTGGAAACTGTACTTGACCACGTAACTTTGTGCCACCTTCCCTCCTTGGGCTCAAATATGAGTGTATGGTTTTTTAGGGATGCCTTGCACGTGACCCATTTGTCTTAAGAATCTATTCGGGTTATATGACTCAACAATCCAGAATATTTGATTGTTCCCTTGTAAAAAGCTGATTCAGCAATATCCTCATCTATTCGGATAGTCGAATACGGGTCCCACGTAACCTAAGAATGACATGAATGTGACAAATGAACAAACTAACCAAATGAATAATTTACATAAATAAAAAACATTTATGAAAATGTTGGTCAATTGGTTTAGGCCGACCAAACAAATTTGCACTCAGTCAAGAAGAACTTAATAGTTATTGTTCGATCGGTCAAAACCAACTGAACAATTCATATTACAACATTTTCACCAAATAAAAAAAGACAAAGTTTCAATCCCAATTCAATTCTCATTTGTATTCACTTGAGTAGCAATTCAAAAACTTAACCAAATCAATGAAACATCTTAACAACTTAACAAAATAATATTTAGCAAGAGAGCACACATCATGTTCGATCGGGATTTATCAATGGATCTACGAATCCTTCGGACATGTTCTGCATTAAGGCCCTGCTCTACCTTGATGTCCCACCTAAAAACACTCGGAAGGGTGTCAACATACCCATTATTCATGTGTGCTTCATGAAGATAAATATCGAAATGCTCACACATCCAACCTTGCAAAGGAATTACAAAACCAAACTCATTAAAAGTGAAAGAGAAAAAATTCACATTAAACGAAATTATACCAAACACACCTTTAGCAACGTCATATAACTAGCGGTCTGGTATACTTTAACCCGAGTCACCGATCCAAGTTGGCGATACTAGTAAGCCAAAGCTGCAACACCCCAAGCATATGTATGGATCTCATCCAACTTCTCTACCAGCTTAAGAAGGTTAACGGGGACTAGCGTGGATGTCTTGTCAACAAAGATAGTGCATCCCAACAAGTACTAAAGGTACGTTCTTGCAATGCACTAAACCTTGGGCATCACAACCTTCTTCTCCTTTTTTTCATCGACGACGTTGGTTTACGTCCCCATTTCTCCTTCAACCAGGCTTTGTTTACTTTCAAATCCAAGTTGGCGATACAACTTTATCCATCACGAGAATCTGTAACAATATGCTCACTTCCTCCAATGTGATCAACATTTCACCGAAAGGAAGGTGAAATGTGTTTGTCTCCAGCTACCACCTCTCTACAAAAGTTGATATTAGAGTCTTGTGTGCCTGCTTGTATGAGCAAGTGGACAGTGCATTCAACCCAAACGCTTTAATGATACTTTGAAGTCGATATTAGAATCTTGTGCGATTTTCTTAGGCCTTGTTTGACACTTCTCCAAATCTCATTGTGACAATTGAAGGCCATGATTCATACATCTAAGAAATGACCGCTCCTAAAATAACACAAAATGTGGCGGCCTCTCGCCCCGGGGTAACGAGTCTCTGTGTACTCCTTGCCAACTGGCCCAACTACACGTGTCCGACACCTGCCCGTCCTCTTCATGTCTCGCAAATCGTGTCCACACGTGTATTATGATTATCCTTATTTTCTTAACTTATTCTTTGTGGGTATTTAACTATTTCGACTGTTACTTAATTTGTAGTTTATTCTAATGTTTAACCATAATATTGAGTTGTTTCTTACAAGTTAACATAAATCAGCAGAAGCCTCAATTGATACGATTAGTATAAGTAATTTAACATGGTAAACATTCTTCAAAAGAGCAAATCCTATTGTGGAAACCCTATAAAATACTATGTATATAAGCGACAATACCACAAACAAGGTATATATACATCTACGGTGTCATCTCAAGTCTCCTTATACCCAAAATATACAAAATCTAAAAAATAAACACGTACGAGTAGGTCCTCGACAGAGGGTAATCAGATGTAGTCACCTAAGATCCCCTTGCCCTTACTGGTACTAGGATATGCACTCAATCATCACAAAAAGACAAATGACGAGTCCAGTAAGTAAAATCCCAAGGAACTCCTCTGAGCATTCGTATAATAAAGTAAAGGAAATGCAAGGAATACTATCAAGTAAACATGCAGAATATTAAAAAAAAACAGACAACTGTAAATGGCTCATCGCATGAATAGATAACAGACAAGTTAACAAATGTGTGTGCTCGCTCCAGATAGACTAGACTGTACTTCGGGTCACCAAGTTCCCACCAGTGGTCTCGCCTAACTGGCCTGACATTTGGTCTCTTGCGGCACTGGCCAAATCCGCTGAGTCACCGACACGTGCACCAAGGGCAAGCTCAGTCGCCATTCACTGAGGGTCGGGTCACACATGCTACAGTCCAGTGCATCATGAACACACAACCAGGAAATCCGGGGGAGTGACCTCAACCCACGACCAAGTAACGGAATAAAGTAATGAACAACAAGGAATGATAGAAATGAAATATAAAACATAATCAAATACTCAGAGTCATTCAGTTGGGTTTTACAAACCTCACACCGCTCTCCGACCTCCCCGAACTCCCGTATCCGACCCGACAAGCTCCCCAACATTGAGTTACGATCCACTAAGTCCCTGAAGTTCGATTTTAATAAGTTTAGGTTGTTTATAAGTGTTTAGACATGTATTAAGTTGAAAATCACCAAAACAACCCTTAAATTCATAGTTCATTTGTCATTAGCGCACTAATAGGTCTACCTAGCGCGCTAGGTGGAGTTAGCGCGCTATATAAAGTTAGCGCGCTATGGAATCTGTCTAGCGTGCTACTATTATTCATTTTGAAAAACAGTTAGAAACCCAGAACGATTAGCACGCTAACCAACCCAATTAGAGCGCTAATTGTCCTCTGCGACAGAATTCTCAAGTCGAGAATTATGTCCTACCCCTCTTAATTAGCTACTATAACCTGATTTGCATCCTCTCCATACATTATCAACTCCAAAGCAACAACTAGAACACTCAAGAACATCAAATTAACCCAATTTTCTCCAAATTCATGCATTAACACAACTTCCTAATTTTCCTTAATATCATCAAATCTAGTTAAAACAATGGCAAATCCTCTATGAATATGATCTAATAACATGTAATTCATCAAGATAGCCTAAGAATTTATTGACCCAAGCCTCAGATTCAAATTACATCAAAAACTCTCAAAAATGGTTCATTAGAAAGTGCGTTAGATGAAGAAGATGGTTACCTTACTTGCTTCCCTTAATTTGGTCTCAAAGGTGATGAATCTCCAGCTCAAATCCTCTTCTCTTCACTGAATTTTGCATGTAACATGTGAGTGGTTTGATAGGAATCCCGCTAACTTCTATATATATATATATATGTTTGGTTTTGATCAAGTGTGCATACGTATTTCGAGGATTATCTTGTGGTTCACAAGTATGATGTCCTACACCTTCTGATGACTCTAATATAGCACACTCCCTTCCTAAAGTAACTCAAAGTGATGATCTAGATATCCATCTCAAGGTCCATTTTTATCCCATACAACTGTAGGCTTATTTATTCTATTAATGTCACATTACCTTAAACCTTTTTAAAACCATATGGTTAGTATTTTATTTATCAATTTTAACCAACTCATGGTCCCACTAACCTTCGGCTACCTGATACCCGGTGCCCCGCGTCTCGACATACATTTTGAGGTGCGTTATAGCCTATTGTTCGAATTTAATTTAATTAGCTTATGGTTACATTAACCATTTCAATTTGATTTCATAATCATATTTCATGAATTTGTCGAGTTTCTCTAGTGTACCCGTACTTAGCCTCTCGATACCCGCGTTGACACGCACTTCGAGGCAACTACCCGTCACACAACCTCGCACGGTATCGTTATTCAACATACACATATGCGATGTATTTACCAAATAACTTAATAAATTGCATCGCAAATAAGCAATCCAACACACAATCAACTAATGTACCTAGGCCGACTTGTGTCCTAGGTTATTCGCAACGTCCACGTGAATCTGAGCTGAAGTCCATGTCTGCAATTACGATATAAATAACGGTGTTAATAAAACGGGCCGTTACATAAAACATATGATTATAATTTGTGAAAGCAAAAACTCAAGCTAAACTTTAAAATGATATTGAAACGATTCTCATTACAATTACTCAAAATTATTGCTATATGTAAAATAACGTAAATACCTTGTTATTCCATGGTAGCGGCGACATGATTGTTAAAACTCGTCAACAACTCTTGATTTGTTGGTCCACTGGGAAAGGGTTTGGAACTGTCATCAGCCGCCACTTTGTCTGATGTTCCCGACTTGGCGTTACCACGACCCTCAGTACTGGGCCTCTCTTCCACCACATCTTCTTCTTCTTCCTCATTTTCTTCTTCATCTTCACTTTCATCTTCTTCTTCATCTTTTCCTTTAGTTTCACCTCCTTCCTTTTCTTCTTCATTTTCATCTTCACTTTCACTTTCGCTTCCTACCTCATTTGCTTCATCACTTGTTTATTCACTTCCACTTCCTTCCTCATCTCCTTCTCCACCTTCAGTTTCACCTTCCATTCCATCTTCCCTATCAGTTTCACTACCTTTCTCATCATCTTCACTATCACTTTCATCATTTTTTTTTCATTTCTCTTTTCAATGTTTCCATCATTTTGTTATTCTCTTTCTTCTCCCCGATCCGATTCAGTTGACACAGATGAAAATGGTACAACTGAATTGAAGTTGCTTGACTCGTACGAATTGTCAAATGTTGGCCTACCACATCCGAGGCCTGTGTTGCGGCTGCCTCGTCATTTAACTCACCATTTATTTTACTGGCCCCCGTATCACTTCGCAACTCCTTCTCTTTCCTATAAGATGCAATTTGAGCTCTCCTGCCCATATGCTCACCTATCTTCGCCGTCTTCTTGTTGTCTCAGTCACTTTTCTTGGGTGGCCCAGTCGTCTTTATACGTGTCATACCTATAACAATGACACAAATATTACCAAAACATTAAAACTCAATCATTATAATTCAAATTTCTCAAAATAAAACTCTATTTAGTGGAAATGGACCGAACAACAATAGACTTTTTCGGTGGGCATTGACCGAATGATAATATTTTGCTCGGTCACAAGACACCGATCATCTACTCGGTAATGGTAGACACAGAGAGCATATTTTGCTATTTCATTTGTGAGTGACCTTCAAAATTGATCAAACAATGACAAACACATAGAAACCAACCTGTAATTGCTCAACAACATTAAAAAATCGAACAAACAACAATATTCCATCATCGATCAAGTATTGGACAAACTATCTAAAATGACTATGTTGTTCGGTCATTACATACCGAACGACAATGTACTGTTCGGTCATCAACAACCGAACAAGGCATCCCCAATACTATTGTGTTGTTCGGTCACCATGGACCGAATGAAAGTGCACTGTTCAGTTACCTAGAACCGAACACTGCACCTCCAATACTTATTGTGTTGTTCGGTTAGCAAAGATCGAATGCAAAAACATTATTCGTTTAACTTCAACCGAACAGTGCATCTTCATTCGGTCTTGTGTCACCGAACGAGTTTCAACTATCAATCATGCACAAATCGACCATCATATTCAATCAAAAATAGTTACCAACACATACACAACTACCAAAATTGACAAAAAATCCATATTCGATCAAAAACGCACAAATCGACCACCATATTCGACCAAGTTTCGAAAATCAAAATGAAAAACGCCCTTCAAATCCGACCATATACAATAACAAACACATACCAAGCACGATATCTACCAATAAGAGTACAAATTTGAACGAAAAACAAACGAAATCTTACCTTACAAACTCGAGTAGATACGAAGATGAACCCGACTGTGACGTGCTTCGACCGCATGTTCGCTCCGATCACCACGTGGAAGCAAAATCTAGGGGGAGAGGGGATAACAAAGATTGACCGAGTGGATGCAAAGATGAACCACAAACGAGTGGGTTGCACGAATATCGACCTAGGGCAACCGCCTCCTTTTTCTTCGTCGCCGAAGAGGGAAAGAAAATTCGAAAATGTGGGGTGCACAAGGACAAAGGCATTTTGGGAAGTAAAAGATTTTTATGGGGTGCCCTCATCCATACGTGGTTTGCACTCATCCTTTGGTTTGCGCACCGTCTTTTTTATTTATTTACAAGGGTGTATTCAATTGAGATTTTAATAAACTTTTGGTTACTTTTATAAGTGGATGACTTTTTAGAAGTTTATAGATTTTGGTAGACTTTTATAGACTTTGATAAACTTTTATGCATACTTCATTTTGATGACTTTTATTAACATTTAAAATTTTCAGTGACTTTTGTGAACTTCTTAAACATGATTTTGATTGATATTAGCAATTTTTTGTGATTTTTATAATAAAACGAATATTTTACACTTTATTATAAAAAAAATTAGATAAATAATTATATTTCTTTTTCTTAAGAACTATTACTAATTTTTTAATAAAAAACATATAGATATATTAATGAATTACGATCAAGGTAGTAGGATAAAAAATAAGTAAATAAATATCAACATAATAAATAGGTAAGTAAATCATCTTATAGTGGCAGAAAAGAATCAAATAAGTTCATAGCAAATGTTAGTGTAAAAACTTTGCACTTTAGGAAAAAAGAAAAACATTATATTTTTTCCTTAAGAATGATAGTTTAAGTTTTTGAAAATGCACTTTTTGCATTTAAGAAAAATACAATTATTTTCTCCAAAAAGAATAATATTACACTTTTTGATATTATAATAATACACTAATAAATGAAACTTCATTGTAAAAAAAAAAAAAACTCATAAAAAATGTACAGTGATGCAAGAATGAAATCTTCTTAATAATGTCATCATTTCATTTTCATCAACATAGACATTAGAGTATAATGAGTGAGTAATGAAATTCATGAGTTGTGGAGTGATTGGAGAAGTTGATAAAAATAATTGATTAGAAAAATCTTCTGAACAATGAAGTCCTTTTTGAAGAATGGAACTAACAAAAATTAAAAGTCTCTAAAAGTTTTTAAGTTGAGGTGATGAGAAGTTGAAGATTTCTTTATGTGTATTTTTATACAAAAAGTTTATAAAAGTCGAGATTTGTAACCAATCCACAAAAGTCACCTAAAAATTGAATACACCTTACTTTTATAAACTCTCTAAAAGTTTAAATTGAATACCCTAAAACTTTTATAGACTTTTTAAAAGTCTATAAAAGTTCACATTGAATACAACTTACTTTTATAAACTCTCTAAAAATTTTAATTGAATACACATAAACTTTTTTAGTCATTAAAAGTAATCAAAAGTCCATTAAAATCTCAATTGAATACACCCCTGTTAGATTAGAACGCCTAATTTTTGTGATTTCTACCTTTTTTAATTAAAAAAAAAAATTCTGGACTTGGTGTAGTAACCGCCACGTGGCGGGAAATTCGGTGAAGTGACTAGAGATTTCGACGTTCTTCCCATGCCCATTTATGCTCAACTTTAGCTGAATAACCAAAACTGGTTCTCTCTCCAACCCTAAACCCTAAAAACCCTAAATCCCCAATTCACCAATCGCGCGAAAAGATTCAGTGATGGCTACATCAGTCCTCCTCAGATCTCTCAGGCGCCGAGATCTCCCATCCTCATCACTCTCTGCTTACAGATGCGTACGTTCTCTCTTGATTTCGCTTCTTTTCATTTGTTAGGGTTTCGTGATTTAACCTCTGATTCTGTGATTCTATTGTGTCTTGCAAATAGGGTTTTGTGAATTAGGGAGATTTTTCGGTAAAGGTGCAATCTTGTTTATGGGTTTTAAGCTAAAGCTTTATTTTTATTTTATTTTATTTTATTTTATTTTATTTTTTGACTATGGGTGTCTGAACTGCCTCGGCACCCTCCTGATTAAGGCTCGACTAATCCCCTACCGCTAACCCAAATGCCGAAAGAAAATGATGCAGTTGGCGTGAATCGAACCCATCACATCTGCCTTAGTCACAGTACTAAAGCCCTCTTTATAACCACTGCACTTTATAAGGTTTATTGAGTGTTTGTGAGTGATCTATTTGATTCTATGTTTAGATGTTTAGGTCGAATTCGTTGTTGCTTGAAAGTTTTAGTTGTTCTTTCTTAGGTTTGTGTATTCATTTCCCTTTTTTGAATTGGATGTTTTTAATATGAAGATTCAAGCTTCGCGATGTTCTCCGTTGAAAATGATTTAATATTGAATTGCTACCATTTTGTTCTTGTTGAGGGTGATTCAATATTGGAGTGGAAGTCCATTTACATGCTGTGATACTGGATACAGAAGTTGAGGATGTATTAGTTATTCTTCTACTTATTAGCCGGCATTTCCTATCCTTGACGGTTGATGTATTAGAGAATTTGTTTCCAATCGCTCTCCTTCATTAATAAAAGTGAACTCATAATCCAGGTTATAGATCCCGATAGAATAATTCAGGTCCACATGGATCTTGGTAGTTATGCAGGCCCGTTAGAGCCACTAGGCCCATTTAGGCTCTATGAGTTTGATGTGTCGACCCACCTAGGTTTTATGGGTCTACTATGACCAATTAGGTTTGTCCATTGAGTGTCAGTAAGCTTGTAATTGGGATAAGATTGCCTCTTAATGGGGCAAGTATGAAATTGCCTATTTGGGCTTCAAAAAAAAGTGAACTCTTAATTATTGAAATTTCAATTATTCATGTTAAAGAAATATTGCTTATTTTTTTTCATTAAAGCTGAATCTCTTTCTTTTTTTCATTATAAATGTGTGGGCGAATTATTTATTTTTGTATGTTTGCAATTGCTCCAGTTGACTGCCAATGCCCAAAAGTCATGGGCGACTACAACTCTAGGTCACAAGTGGGCAAGTTTGACGAGACCCTTCAGGTACTCATATTTCAATTTTCAATTGGTTCATGTTGTTTCTATGTGCGGTAATATTTTTTTTGCTTTTGCGCTCATTCTGATATATTTTAAAATGTGATCTGTCAGTTCAAAGCCTGTTGGAAATGATGTTATTGGTATTGACTTGGGTACCACGAACTCATGTGTAGCTGTCATGGAGGGAAAGGTCGGGTTCTTTGTATCTTTAGACATTGTTTGTTCATGTGGTAGAACCCCAAAAATCTTAGTAGTTTCTCTATTTTTTTCTTTGCTGAAAGCAGAATGCGAAAGTGATCGAGAACTCTGAAGGATCTCGAACCACACCATCTGTAGTTGCTTTTAATAAGAAGGGGAGCTACTTGTTGGTACTCCTGCCAAGCGTCAAGCAGTAACCAATCCCGAAAATACATTTTTTGGGACTAAACGTTTGATAGGACGACGTTTTGATGATCCCCAAACACAAAAGGAGATGAACATGGTTCCATACAAGATAGTGAAGGCTCCCAATGGAGATGCCTGGGTTGAAGCCAACGGACAGCAATATTCTCCTAGCCAGATCGGGGCGTTCATTTTGACTAAGATGAGGGAAACAGCGGAATCTTACCTTGGAAAGACAATTACCAAAGCAGTCGTTACCGTACCAGCATATTTTAATGATGCCCAAAGGCAAGCAACGAAAGATGCTGGAAGGATTGCGGGTTTAGATGTTCAGAGAATTATTAATGAACCAACTGCTGCTGCACTTTCTTATGGGTTAAATAACAAGGAGGGGCTCATAGCTGTATTTGATCTTGGCGGTGGAACTTTTGATGTTTCTATCCTCGAAATATCTAATGGCGTTTTTGAGGTATCTATTTGGTCTTTCTGTCTTGTAAATTTGCTTGATGGTTCGAAGGCGCTTTAGTTGTACTAACTTCCTCTTTCCCAGGTAAAAGCTACTAATGGTGACACTTTCCTTGGTGGAGAGGACTTTGACAATGCTCTGTTGGAATATTTAGTTAGTGAGTTCAAGAGAACTGAAGCAATCGATCTTTCAAAGGATAAGTTGGCCCTGCAGAGGCTTCGGGAAGCAGCTGAGAAGGCAAAGATTGAACTCTCATCAACATCCCAGACCGATATTAATCTGCCATTCATCACTGCTGATGCATCAGGCGCCAAACATCTGAATATCACACTGTCAAGATCAAAGTTTGAGAGTTTAGTCAACCATTTGATAGAAAAGACCAGAAACCCTTGCAAGAGTTGTTTAAAAGATGCCGGAATAAGTGCTAAGGAAGTGGATGAGGTCCTTCTTGTCGGAGGGATGACAAGAGTTCCCAAAGTACAAGACATCGTTTCAGAGATCTTTCAGAAGAGTCCAAGCAAAGGTGTAAATCCAGATGAAGCAGTCGCAATGGGAGCAGCTATTCAGGGTGGAATATTACGTGGAGATGTTAAAGAGCTACTTCTCTTAGATGTCACTCCTCTTTCGCTTGGAATAGAGACTTTGGGTGGTATTTTCACCAGATTGATCAACAGGAACACAACCATTCCCACAAAAAAGAGTCAGGTCAGTAGCTGATGATAACTTTGGACCTTTTAAAGCGAATGAATAAAATGCTTACATCTTAGACTAAGTATATTCTGCTGATTTTGTTTAGTAATTTTTGACTGGAGCTTGTGTGCTAGTGTAGATAGTGCAGCAGTGTTATTTTTTTATTTTTTTATTTTTGATGACCATGGGTATCCGCTCCCTGTGGGTGCGAATAATCCCATGGGGTCAAGTCGGTCCCACCAAACCTATTGACCAGGAGAGTCCACAAAGAAATGGTTTCATTGTTGATGCAAGGGCTCGAACACGCGACCTCCTCTTGAAGAAACCCGCATGCCAAGTTTTTACCACTCCGCCACCCCTGCCTGGTGGTTGCAGCAGTGTTATTAAATGGTGCATGTTAGAGACTTAATGATCTCTGACCAATCTTGATTAGGAGAGCCAAATTTTGTTCCAGGACACTTAGATTTTATTTACATTTGTTGGTTTACTTAATGATTTTTTGCACCCTCATGGATCCCATGCCCATTAAGGTTTACAACTTCACATATAAGTCTGAATGTGAATTAAAGTTAATTCCGCTGTGCTGAATTCTTGAGTTGTAATTGCAGGTGTTCTCCACGGCAGCTGACAACCAGACGCAGGTGGGCGTCCGAGTTTTGCAAGGTGAGCGTGAAATGGCATCAGATAACAAGCTCTTGGGTGAATTTGAGCTTGTTGGCATTCCACCAGCACCTAGAGGCATGCCTCAGATTGAGGTCACATTTGACATTGATGCCAATGGCATTGTAACCGTCTCTGCCAAGGACAAAGCTACAGGAAAGGAGCAACAGATCACAATTCGATCGTCTGGAGGACTGTCAGAAGACGAGATTGATAAAATGGTTAGAGAGGCCGAGTTACACGCTCAGAAGGACAAGGAAAGAAAAACTCTAATTGACATCAGGAACAGCGCCGACACAACCATCTACAGCATAGAGAAGAGCTTGAGTGAGTACAGGGACAAGATTCCTGCTGAAGTCGCGACAGAGATCGAATCTGCAGTCGCTGACCTGAGGGATGCAATGGGCAAGGACAACATCGATGAAATCCAAAAGAAGCTTGATGCTGCAAACAAGGCCGTCTCGAAGATTGGGCAACACATGTCTGGATCATCTGGTCAGTCTTCATCCGGTGGGTCGTCGCAGGGTGGCGATCAAGCACCAGAAGCAGATTATGAAGAGGTGAAGAAGTAGAGTAGATGATGCGTTGGCAGGTAAATGACAATGTGATACTTCCTTTTTATATTCATAGGGTGTAATTGCAATCAGTGTATCTGATCTCTATGTGGAGGTGAGTTGCTTAGATAATGTTTTTGGTAACTGCATTTTAACTCCAAAACCAACGCGGAAATGTTGAAATGTTGATGGATTATGT
The DNA here is from genome assembly GCA_039657325.1 of Stephania cephalantha. Classification (NCBI taxonomy): domain Eukaryota; kingdom Viridiplantae; phylum Streptophyta; class Magnoliopsida; order Ranunculales; family Menispermaceae; genus Stephania; species Stephania cephalantha. Next base: position 15,739,576 of record CM077567.1, on the reverse strand, counting down.
ATTTTCTTCTATTACCAAATCCTCTTTTAACTAATTTCAATAGCAGTTTTCGATATCACTATTGACAGACAGTAATGTCTGAAACTTGCTTACTGTGTCAAGGAGTTTGGTTGATTGATTTGTTATGTAAAGTCTGATATCTGTGTTTGCTTGATCTTCTGCTACCATGCAACCTCTCATCTGTCCTTGTAAATCTCTGGAAGGAAACATTTTGTTTTTTTTTTTTTTGGGTTACAGAAGGAAACATGTTTGGGAAGTAGCTAAAAACAAATAGGAAAGGAAGGGCAAAAATCAAATATTAGTTGTTAGAATATTAAGAGACCAAATTGCATGTATTCTTTTCAACAATCTGTTAGCACCCATCTCAACCAAATTTCATGTTGCCTTTATTACCAGAAGGAATAAGACCAATTACATATCTGAATAAAAAGTTGATACACTAGCTTACAACCAGGAACCATGTGTGACATGTATATTTTTTTTCAAAAAAAAGAAAAAAAAAAAAAAAAAAAAAAAAGAGGGAACTGAACTTCTGTATTTATAAGGCAAGCTAGAATATAAAATGATGTTACAACACTTTGGCTATTCTACAAATGCAAGGGAGAAGATGGAACTCAAATTATAGAATGTCAAAGCAAGAACGAAATCAGCGCTTTGTACTCTTTGTGATCCATCGAGATCCTGAGGGTGGTTTCCATATGATATCTTCAAGATTGCTGCAAAAAGTCTTGTAGAACTGCGAAATTGACGCAATAACTTGTAAGATGTTAGAAAAAAGCAACTCGAAGGAACTAATTAATGAAAAAAATGTCACAGATAAACAATAAACTGAGTGGAAATAGTGGAATTTTACTTTGAGGTATTCTGCTGGGTCGCCAGCTACTTTCTGAACGTCCACCATAAAAAAGGAGGGAGCAACTTCAAAGATCTAAGGAATCACAAGTTTGGCAAAAGAAAGGTGTTTAACTGAATTCAGTTTAAAGATCCAACACCAAAAAGAAGGAAAAAAAATATGAGTAATGACTACAGGACATGAGCTAACCTCCAAAATAATGGAGAAATGTGCAGTCTTATTTGCTAGAAGACCTTCCATTCTCATCTGGGAGTGAACATATGTTAGTCTCTATGAATTAAAACCGACGGTCTTGTAACCATTGGTCACTAAAGTATAATGGAATTTACTAGCAACAAATTCAGCACCGAAGAAAAGACACAACAAATTGCAGTCACTAAAGTATAATGGAATTTACTAGCAACAAATTCAACACCGAAGAAAAGATGCAACAAATTGCAGTAGTACTATGTACTGTGTACCTTGTAATTTCGTATATGAGTTTTGAATCCCATTGATTGTGCGACAACTTCCATGCTAGATAAAACAACCTTTGCCGGTTTTTGTGATATGAAACGGGTTTGATGTTTCTCAATATCCTGTCAGGTAAAGCAGCAAATATGCTTTACTATAAGACAGTCAGTAGAATTAAAATTTCAATGAAAAAAAAAAAAAAAGTTTCCACGGAGTAAGAGTTTTGGATACAGACAAACAATTGTAGTCATTTCACCATCACATATACATTTTGATGTTATCCACTACAAAGAATTGCCAAGGGTATCATATCTAGTTATCAGGTTTACCAGGCACACTGGATACACATTCCCAATAATTTAACTGTGAAATATTATTAAATCAAAGAATGATGGTAATGTCTAAGTAATCGATACCTGTCCACGATCAAAGAGAGCGGATAGATTCAGACCCTGGGAGAGAATTATGAGGTCAAATGCATTTAATGCCAAAGGACCCATATTCTCGTTCCCTAGATGCTCAGTGGGCTGATGGTCCTACAAAGAGTTCATAGCATGAGTGAAGACCAAACGAACAGACCAGAAAAGTGAATCAAATAAATGAGTTAAAACCGAAGCATTTGCTATACAAGTAAAACATGAGCCGGAGATCAAACCTTTTAGAACAAAAAAACGCATCTCACAGGAAAATTTACATATGGAAAACTCCCGATCATGAAAACACAAATGTACAAGCTAAAAGTCTACCAACCTCTGAATCATCAAAAACAGCATAGACATCATCCAGATTAACATCTTCATACTCCACGATGCTGACAGGAGCATAACTTTTTTTAAACCATTCATCATTCCTAATCTCTTCAATCCGAATGCGCTACAAGATACAGGAGAGAGCTCATCAGCCACAAGTTCAATGCAGAAATAAAAACTTCGAAATGATTGGCAAAGGTAACAACATTCAAACTTTGCTTCTCTTTTAGTAAGTAAAGATAAAGATAAACATAAAGATTTTTTAACATGTGTAACCCAAAATTAGAACTCATGAACTTGTGGCCTTGAAGAACACGTCAAAACTACTGAGGTTACAACTACTAGCATATATTTTGTTAAGAGAATATAGAAGAGTTCCACTTAGTTCAATAAATGTGAGGGTGGAGTTTTACATCCTCATATGTAACATGTGCATGCATGCATTAGCTATTTCTTTATGAGCTTGACTAAGAATCCAACTAGAGAACAATAAAAGAATGCTTTTTGTAAAAACAGGATCCAACGCCGCAAGATATCACCAAAAGAAAAAAGGCATTAGACATAGCAAAATGAAGAAGTCGAAGGTGCAAACAGTAATTACTCACTTAAAAAACTAAAACTTACAGTTAGAGGATTTGGATCCAAGATTTTATGAATTAAGGATTTTGCACCTACTGGAAACCAAGATGGGCAGGAAAAATCTGCATGTTCAATCTGTGGGGGAACACTTCAAAATATCAGAACATAATTAAACAATAACTAAATGCAGTCAACAAAAAAAATATGAATGCAATAAAGTTTATTATCTTGCAAAAGTCACAACGTATTTGCAAGTCAAACACACAACCAAGTTTCTAAACGCAAAGGAGAGCGAACAGTGCTACATAAATCTTTATGATAATTTTTCGCTGATAAAAAAACACGAGGTTTTGAAAAGCATACCGCAGATAAATGGCAGAAAAACAGCATGAGGTGCAAATTTTATGATTGATTCACATCTCTCTACTTATTCCTTTAAGAACTTATGACCGTATGATCACTCTCGAATGTTACTTCCTCTGTTTAGAAAAATAGGTCCAAATAATACTGGTTTCATAAAATGTACAAAGGTACCCCTAAATATGGTAATGCAACTACACAGGCTCGAGAAAATCCACTATTGAGTAGAAGCAAATCCATATGTCAATGCAAAGTGTCATTTGTGTTAAGAATTGAATGATGCATAATTGCATACAAGTAATGGAAAAACATGCCTTACTGTATAGAGTTGTGAGATCAATTTCATCAAATGGGAGGTACCCTGCCATTAAAACATAAAGGATGACACCGCAGGACCAAACATCTGCTATAGCCCCATCATAACCCTTGTGGCTAAGTACCTGCACAAAGATATTCATGTGACGAGTCTGAACCATGATAGAAATATAAAATTTGGTAAATGTCAACACTGCATAATACCTCTGGTGCAACATAATTAGGTGTGCCGCAAGTTGTACGGAGCATACTAACTCCCTACATACAAATGTCAAACAATTTGTTTAAAATATTTCTCATAAGGGTGATAACAAAAATGCTATAACTTATTGAAAAATCTTACTTGAGGAGGCAAGGCACTAAGACCAAAATCCGAAATTTTCAAATTTCCTTGTGAGTCCAAAAGAAGATTTTCTGGCTGATAGATAAAATGAACAAGTGTGAGATACTTGACAAAACAGAAGTAGTAATTGCACAAGAAGTTTTTTATAACAACCAAGGGGCACCTTCAAATCTCGGTGATAGACTCCTTTACTGTGGCAATAATCTACCCCATCAATGAGTTGTTGGAAATATCTGCGTGATTCTGATTCGCTGAGGCGTCCATGTTGAACCTTAAAAATGACAAGAGTTTGTAATGCACAGAAACAAAAACACACATCAAAGCAGATGATCTAAAGCTCTTGGAGTTTTGAGTTAGAAATCTTACTATTTTATCAAACAATTCACCACCAGTAATGAACTCCAGAATTATATATATTTTTGTACGGCTTGCCAGAACCTACAAGCCACCAATAAATCTTCAGATCACTTCATGATAAACTTCTACATGTTTTCAACCACAAATTTGATGTCAAGGAGCATGTAAATAATTAGGACCGGAAGTCAGTGTTTGCAGAAGTCATGCCTCATGTAGACGCACAATATATGGATGCCGAACAAGTTTCATTATTGATATCTCCCTCTTAATCTGAACATATGAAGATAAAAGGAACCGCATTAGTACACATCTTAACGCATCAAACGACAACTAAAACAAGAAAAAAAAAAAAAAAGAAATTGACCAGAACCAATCAACATATATATATATATATTCAAACACGAAAAAAAAAAGAAACCTCCTTTCACAGCCAAAGATACAAAGCATAAAATTGATGCACATGAACAAACTTTGATCCAAATTCAGAATGCAATTGAGATTCCAATTCCATTGTGTTTCCTAATATTCCCGTCGAACTGTGGGAGGTCATCTAACCACAATTACATATTTAAGTACATCATTACGTCAGTTTAAAAGTTTGATTGTGACATAGGGTAAGTCATGCTTGAACTTTGTCGTCTTCGATTAAATACTTAAACCAACAGAAAGGTAACAAAGATACATACTTAAACCAACAAAAAGGTAACAAAGATTACTCTCATACAAAGCACTTAAAACCAGACAAAATACAGCAGCTTTCCTATGTAGGAACATTTGATTCAATTCATTGAAGCTCTCACACCTCAAAACCATAGCTCATGATCCGGGTCGCAACCGAAGCTACCGACATGTAAACCAGACAACGCCTGTCAAATCCTCAAATCAATGCAAGAACCAATTTGACATGCAAAAGTCTCCAATTTCACAGGATAACCAAAATTAAGAAACACTAATCAATCAAAGCCATCAATCATCCAATCCAACTTCTTGAAATCAATTGTTGATCAATCAGCGAAAACACAATTCAATTGCAAAACCACAGAAACCAAATCAAGAAAACCCTAAAAATGAGGGATTTCTAAGAAGTCATGACATGAGGTGAAAAATCGAAAGGTGGAGAGATTGAAAACGTTAACCTGGTCGACCATTTTGTGCTTGATGATGGTGGTGCGATCGAGAACTTTCATGGCGACGCTCTCGCCGCTCTCAGTGTTCTGCGCGAACTTCACCTTCGCGAAGGTACCCTCCCCGACCGTCCTCCCCACCTCGTACTTCCCAACCTTCCGAATCCCCATATCGATGAATCAATCAATCAATCAACAACAACAACGACATTGGCGAGTCTCACAAGCATTGCTGTTGTAGTTGAGAGTCTCTGCAAAGAAAAAAAAAAAACAAAGAAAAAAAAAGTGTGTTTTCAAGGTTGGCTTTTTGAAAATGGAGTTGGGTGCGTTCCTTTAATGGGAATGGGAATTTTTTGGCGTCCCCTTTGAGGCGTGAATTCAATTGGGCAGGAAATTCAATAAATAGTTTTTGCTCTGGAGAGAATTTTGAAGAGCGAGAGTGATGACCCCACACTACTCCACTACCTTTCATTGGACCTGACTGTCTACTATCTAAACTAGGCAATTGTATCGCTTTTTAATATTTTATTATGTAACTGAAAGAGTAATTCACTTCGAGTATCGACTCAATTTGATATCATATAATACACGTCAGGATATATATATGTGCGTATTTCGAGGCAAAACACACAATATTCGATTAGGTCGATGTTCAAAGTGAGTTATCCAAACTAATTTTTTTATTATTTTAATATTAATAAGATAATTAATTAAGTGTTTAAGATAAGAAGAGTTACTCCTCACCGACTGTCCCACTAGTCATTACTGACTCCCTAGGCCCAGCCTGTAAAGCTTGAGAACATCTAAAGAAATGCAACTTGTATTTTTTCAAAAGTTACAACTTACATATTACATTTTAGGCAAAACATATCTCTTGGTCAAACTTTTTTGTTTTTTTATGATTTTGGTCGTTCAGCTTTCTTACTCTATATTTGGTAAATATTGAGTTTTTGGTGCTTTTAATCACTAAACTTTAAGTTTATTTTTCTTATGTTTTTGGAAAAATTAAGTTTTGTTTTTTTAATTTTTTTGTTGTCACTAATGTAAACCACTTTACTTCTTTTGACTAGTTATGTAACGTTTTTGTTAGCCACATTAGCGAGATTTAACACCTTAAATAGTGGAATGACCGAATGTGCATCTTTGTAAAAATTTATGAAATAAATATGTTGTAATAAAAGTTCAGAGACCAAATGATGAGTTTTACCTACTATTTTATGTTGAATGAATACACTAAAAAATCGACAACATTGATCGATTTGAGTGGTAAAAGACTCAGTTTTAAGATTAATTAGTGGGATTGACGTCGAAGACCACGTCAGAAAGTAAGAAAAAAAAGTAATACACTGGCAAATCAGTGACATAAAAATTGATCAATTTTGAAATGCATTTATATTTTGTGGTCAATGAGCAGTTGTTTTAATGGTTTGGTGTTGGAATTCCTATCGTTCCCCTCTTACATGTGAATAATTTTAGAGCTAACTTGAAGTGTATTCTTAACTAGTCAATACAGTATGGAAACACTAATATTGTAAGCTTCCTTTTACTTATACGATGAGCAACTCGAGCGAACTCAGAATAGTAAGATAGCCTGAATAAGAAAATATGTAATTGCCCAAAAAGAAAAGTACGTAACTACACTGATAAATTGCATAATTTTTTTTTTAGAGTTTCGTTCCAGTATTTTTTTTGTTACGTAGAGGTGCACACGGATTAGATCAAATTCAATTAAGGTCAATTAATAATCCAATCCAATAATTACTGATTGACAAATTGCAATTCAGTCTAGTCCATTTATTTTGCTAATCCAACTTGATCTAATTTACTAAATGCGGACCCGACTGGATCAACTTATGTTTATAAAAATAGAGATGTGATCTATGAACTTGCATTATCAAATATTATATAAGGTGATAATCAAGATGGAATAAATTGTTAAAAAATATAAATATTAATTTCTAAATCACCTAAATATGGAATAATAAATCAATGCAAGATTTGCAAATACTTGTAACTTATTACTTACTGTATGGTACTCGTGATGGCTCGGTTTCCTAAACAAGGCACCGCCCCGACCTAATCCCATCATTAAGCCCTAATTCTAGCCACGTAAGACTTAACAATGTATTAATTAGACTAAATCTTATTTATCTTGTTATTAGGATAAGTATTATTCACATCTCGTTATTCATATTTTCAGTTAATTATTCTTTTAACAGTTTATTGTGTTTTAGAGGAAATCTTAAATAAATTGCGGAAGCGTTATTAATAAGTCATAAGTGTGGAAACCAAGAAACAATGATCACATTTATATATATCAAATGTCAAATTGATTAAAATATCATAACTTTTTCAACCTTCTGTTATTATATCATAACATTTGCAGTTTTGTTATTATATCCTCAATTTTTCAAATTGATAAATTTGTATCCCTGCTTTGTGAAGTCTGACTTTGCTGTCGGGGCATGCCACTTCATCACAAACGGGTAGTTTCACTTAACTTCTGTTAGAACAAAAAAAATCAGAAAAAAGAAATCGAAAGAAAGAACCCTACTCCACTGTAGCTCTAAACTCTCTCCATCTCCGCGAAGCCGATCTTCCCTCTCCATCTCCTCTCTGTAGCTTCAGTTGCACAACATCATTGTGATTTTCGTTCTTTATCTTTTCTTTTCTTTTCCCTTTTTTGTTGATTTCATTGCTTTTCCTCATGTTTTTTGTTCTGATCGATTGTTTTTTTGCATTCTTTTATCTTAAGAAAAGTCTTAAAATTTTGCAGTGTTAAATGTGTATTAAGTGTTTCAGGGGAGTAATTTTTTTTCATATAAGCTATTCCTCCAAAAAAAATCCAAAAGAATGGGGTGGGAGCTTTTCATCCACTCCCCTATACATGTTTATGTGTATGTACAACCAACAAAAATAAAAAACAGACCAAACAACAACATGCCTAATTTACTTCCCAGATTGCACCCCTCAATGCCGGCGAAACCGATGCGAAACTCCACTTCCAAAAACTGACCTTGCTCCCCAGTGGTTAAAGTAACTCCCCTCTTCCAATAAAAAATAAAAAAAATAGACCCTCTTCTCCTATGAAACATAACTCGCCGAATCTCACATCCTTGTGTAGATTTTGGGATCGAATTGGGCGCACTACCTTGTTGAATTCAAGTTCGAACAAAGCAATGCCCGATAGCCCCCTCTCTAACTCGAAGGCTAGGTAACATGAACTTTGTTTTGTGAAGACTTCCTTTTCCTCACCCTTGATAAAATTCTATTTTGATGCCCATTTTAAGACTTTTAATTTGAGATGTACATCGAAAGATAAATTTATTGTGGAATTACAGAAATCAAATTGTAGTTCTATCTAGAGTTTCGTTCCTTACCCTTAAATTGAGATGCCGATCTCGAGGATGAATTTTTTAGGTGAATTATACTGCTCATAGAATAGTCCCTATTGCTACCAACCAACCAATCCAACTGAAACTGATACAATTCAACAACTGTTAATCAGTATTTGTGAGTAAACCTAATACTTTTCTTAGAACAATAATGGTTTAGGTTTGATACATTGTTTTCAATGTTTGACTTTTAGATTGTATATGCTCATTTTGAAATATGTTTCAAAAGTGTGCTAATCACTTTAAGTTGTCATTGTACAACTACAAGGTTCAACTGAATCCAATTTTCCCTGCTGAGCTTGATAGTGAGTGTGATTATAAGCTGTATTTTCTGGTTTTGATAGTCAGTAGTTGCTCCCAACCTGAGTGACCATAAACAGCTTCGTTCTTTTATTCTCGAAGATCTCGCCTTTCTCATGGATGTGGACCCATGACGTTAGTCTTTTTTTTTTTAAAATCCTAGTGGAGTAGTCTTATAATGTTAGACAAAAACTAAGAACTATGAATTGAAAATAAAAGAATGACTGAACATATTTCATCATTCTTTTATGCAATAGCTTATTCACTTAATTGCACCGTGTTGTGATTCATGCAGATTAAGAAATTCAAGGATGCATTGGCTAAACATACACTGGAAAGTGTAGTTGGGTAGCATAAATGGTTGGAGTAGTCAAAACATATAGTTTTGGCTGCAATTTCTCCTTTAATTACACACTAAACCCAACTCTGAAAATTGGGGAGGCAAAGCCAGGTCCTTCAACAACCTCGCCAAGCTCACTATCTCTTCACACCTATCAAAGAACCCATCAAGAGAACTGATCAGAATAATACTTCGCTTTCACATGCAGAAAGATAGAACTTAGTTTGATATGTTTGTATATAAAAGTGTATGTGCAGGCATTTAAAGTTTTTTGGATATTCACCTGGTAATGTTTGTTGGATTTTTTGCTTGATTAATACATATGGGGAGAATATTTATCATGCTAAAACACCCACAAAAATATTTCCCAATCTAACTCAGTCAATGCCATATCACCCGCCACTTCACCCGCCCCGCCACATCAGGACATCACTTGGAAGCAAAACGTGACCGCGGGTCACGTTTTGATTTTTTTTTTTTTTTACTTTAAAAATGGAAATCGTTTTTAAAAAAAAAAAAAAAAAAAAAAACAATTAGGCCAGCTATGCTCTATGGAAGTGAATGTTGAATGTTGGGCGGTAAAGCAACAACAATTACATAAAATGAACGTAGCGAGAAATGATGATGCTTATGTGGATGTGTGGTAAAACTCGTAAAGATAGAATAAGAAATATAGAAATTCAAAAACAAGTAGGAGTAGCACCAATTGATACAAAGATTAGGGAAGGGCGGTTGCGGTGGTTTGGTCACCCTGCAAAGACGACCTACAAATGCCCCAACTAGAAAACTTGACTCAATAGAAAGCGTAGAAATTCGACGAGGTAGGGGCGGACCAAAGTTAACATGGGATGCATTAATTAGGAGATATTTGAATGGTTTGGAAAGCTCACCATCGGTTGCACTTAATCGAGCACAATGTAAAAGTTTGATCCATGTAGCCGACCCCGGTTAATTTGGGACCGAGGCTATGTTGTTGTTGTTGTAAAAATGGAAATCGTGACTGCGGTCACGATTTCCATTTCGAAGAAATTGTGACCACGGGTCACGACTTCAATATTTACCTAGGTTTAAACTCCATCTCCTTCACGATTCACTGTTACTCTCTCCTAATCTTACCGACGACGTCTTCACTGTCCGCGTCCGGCGCAACCAAGCTCCGCCGTACGCCTCCGTTGTCCGCAGCAAGCTTCGTCGTCCGCCTCCGTCGTCCGTCGTCCGCAAAGAGCTCCGCGGCCGCACGTCGTCGCATCCACTTTGACGTAGGAACGCCTCTCGGTAGTGGCTGGTTTCACTCCCGCCGGTCGCTGCTCGCCTCCCGCTGGTCGGTCCTCGCCTCCCGCCGATCGCTGCTGCTCGCCTCCCGTGGTCGGTCCTCGCCTCCCGTGGTTGGTCCGGTCCGCCATTGGTCGCACTTTTGTTGTGTTGCTCGCATCCGCCGGTTCTTGCTGCTCGCCTCTCATTGGTCGGCCTCTCCTCACCTCCGGCGTCGTGCTATTTGCTCGTCGCTTCACGTTGTCGCTCTCCTTCCCACCCGCTCTCTTTTGTATTGGTAAATATCTTCCCCCAATTGTGTTAATTGATGAATTTCATTCCGCAATGTTTTTTCTTTGGGGTTATGCATTGGTATTGTGTTAGTATTAAATTTCCCTAATTATATTTTTGTCTCAAAGTGAATAAAGTGTATAAATTTGGAAAATGTAGCAATGCATGACAGACGTTAATGACTTGAAATCATGCACTAATATATAAGAGCATTATATCCTCCGTCGTAGTCAACATTACTGTCAATGCATGATGAATTAATTGGAACTTTTGCAGTCTCGGGTTCGTTGGTGCAATATTTATATAATGCTTTGATTAATTAATTTAGACTTTTGCGATTTCGGGTTCGTTGGTGCAATATTTATATAATGCCTTGAACCACTTGAAACACACAACTTAAAAAGAATTGTATATTGTATAATTAAAGTGAGAAGATGTAGAAAAAGAAAAAGAAAAAAAGAAAAGAAAATAAACTATGATCAATGCTCCATAATCTTTAAATTATAAAGAAAGGCATTGAATGGTTATCATGGATTTGGCTCGTTTTGAGAAACATTGTAGTTTGATTGACAAACATTGAATGACTCCTTGTTGTATTGTTTGCCTCAATTGTGTAATTTCTTATTTACTGCAAATTGATTGATAGTTGCTTCCTTATTTGAATAAAATAAAGAACTTAAATAACATAAAGTTTTAATACACGTTGGAGCTTGCTAAGTTTATTTGTGCTAAGTGAGTTTATTAATTATCATCACTTCTATTGATTAACAATTATATTCTACATATATAGATTCCATAATGGTTGATCGAAGAGTAACTTTGGTGTGCTATATGAATGGTGTCATGGTTGATGGACCATCTGAGATTTCGTACACGAAACCACCTATTCGACATCTCAGATAGAAGTTGAGTTTAGGGTACGAGGAACTTGTGAGTTTTATCTGTAATTCATTGGAGATAGACAATGGAAAAATGATATTAAACATGATATATCGATATCCTGTGTACATTGGAACTGGAACGTACAACTATGTCCATTTGTGAATAGTTGATGAATCAACTCTGAAAGATGCTTGGGAGATTGTGGCATAATTTTCACCACCAAATTGTATGGAGCTATTTTTAGATTTAGTTCCGAGGCAATCATATACTAGTTCCAATTGTAACATAGTGGTAAGTGCGGAAGGGCCTAGTACTCAACCAATATTTGAACATAATTATTGTGCATCGCCTTTGATGACTTCAAATCCCGATGTAGACGAGGATGCTCGTTCCTGTGATGGTGTGAATACTGAGGAAGATGATGACTATTGTGGTAGTGATGGGAATACCGATGAAGAGAGTAGCGATGATGATGTCAATGATGTAGGGGTTGATGCTCATCATGTTGATGATAACATAATTCGAGATACATTAAATCGAGTCATAGCCGAGGATGGCTCATTATCTTGTCCTCCAATCTCGAACGAAGTTGGAAACGATTTTTTCGATCAAGAGGCTGCTGAAATTGATGATGCGCATGTGGGTGTAGGTGAATTTGCCGTACCTTCATCTATATTTATGGATTTGAGTATTGAGACAATGCAACCTATCCATGAGAATGCAATGATCACTTCTAGGTCTTTATGGAATGAAGCATCAGAATTTCATGTAGGCATGCAGTTCCTTTCTAAAGTAGATATCCAACTTGCCGTGAAATTTTACAGCATTAAAGGACACAGACAATTTGTGGTAACGCATTCAACACCCAATGTGTGGGTTGTCCGTTGTAAGAAACATTTAGATGTATGTGATTGAAGGTTGCGGTGTTCAAAAAGAAAAAGACATAGAATGTTTGAGATAAGTAAATATGCAGGACCACATACATGTATCTATGCAAAACTGTCCAAGGATCATGCTCATTTGGACTCCACCGTTATATGCCGTGAAATTAAAAATGTGGTGAGAAGAGATCCGTCTATCTCAGTTCCAGTTCTTCATCAAATTATCAAGGACAAATTCAGTTATGATGTTCATTACAAGAAAGTTTGGTTGGGGAAGAAAAAAACGATTGCTAAAATCTTTGGGATTGGGAAGAGTCATATAAAATGTTGCCGCGGTGGATGGTCACTCTTCAAGAAAGCAATCTAGGGACACGTGTCGATTGGAGGCACGACGAGCCTAATGCCAACAATGAGGTTGTATTCAAATGAGTTTTTTGGGCATTTGTACCTTCTATTGCAGGTTTTAGACATTGCAGACCAATTATACAAATTGATGGCACATTCTTGTATGAAAAATACAAACAAAAACTCTTAATAGCCACTGTTGTTGATAGTAATAGTCATATATTTCCTTTAGCATTTGCCATTGTTGATGAGGAAAGTCAAGACAGCTGGGGATGGTTTATGGCTTGTTTGCGACACCATGTGACTGATCGAGATGGTATATGTGTCATTTCTGATCGACACCCTGGTATATTGTTGGCAATGAATAATCCTCAAAATGGATGGACCCATGAAAGAGCTCAACACAGATTTTGCCTTCGTCACATATGCAGTAATTTCAACATGAGATTTGGGAGCAAAGAATTAAAGGATATGGTGTACTTAGCCGGTGCACAACATCAACCTCGAAAATTTAAGGCATACATGAAAGAACTTCAACAAATTAATGCGAAATGTATTGCGTGGTTTAATGATCTTGATCGAACACAATAGACCAACACATACGACAAATGATTTCGATACGGATGGATGACTACAAATCTAGCGGCTATTAATTGTGTCTATATGTTCATACTATTATTTATTTAATGTGTTTGATTTATATTATGTTTACATGCAAATACTTACATGACTATGTGGTGCATGTACTTTGTTTCAATTAAACCATGTTTTTATATTATTCACATACTTTTGTTTTAATTTTATTGTTTCTTGAATGAACTATATCGGTACTTTTATTGTTTCATCATTGACTTTTTGGTATTAATGACAACATTGTTAATGATTTGGGGTTCAAGCGCGATATGGATCCTGGACCTATAAATGATTCAGTGTTGACTATGCAGGCTCTACATAGATCTACTCGCGTTTGGAATTGACCGGTAGTACTTCTTTTTGCCTATTTGCATATTTTTAGAGCTTTGTAGCTAAATTTGAACTAATGTAACTTAAATCTCGTATTTGCATAGGATCCTGGTATATTGACTATCAGGCGTAATTCAACAACATTACATCGATTGGTCCCACTTGATGAACGAATAGTTGGGTATCTTGAGGAAGGTGAATTTTATGGAACATCGCGAATATGTTTCATAGCAATTGATTGTCATCTCATTACTGCACTTGTAGAGAGGTGGATGCCAGAAACTCACACGTTTCATTTTCCAGTTAGCGAGATGACTATTACCCTACAAGATGTACAAATAATTTTAGTATTACCTGTCGATGGATTACCAATCACTGGTCGTGTAGAACAAGATTATGATGCCTTATGTTTGACACAACTAGGCTTCCCATTCCCTGAAAACAACAAAACTGGAGGTCGGATCCAAATTCGCCAACTTTGAAGATGGTTTCCAAACCTTCCAAATAATGCTGGTGATATGGAAGTGCAACGCTATGCAAGAGCGTACATCTTACAACTTCTTGGAGGAACTTTATTTGCAGACAAGTCTAACAATCTTGTTCACATCACGTATTTACAATTTTTGGAGGATTTTGAGGCGGCAGGAAAATACAGTTGGGGTAGTGCAACTTTGACTCACCTATATAGACAATTGTGTCTTGCAGTTGACATTGATGGAGCAGAGATTGCAGGTCCGGTAATATTATTGCAACTATGGGCATGGGACATGTTGCCTTTTCTTGCACCAATAATGGGAAATGTTCTTCGAAACGACATCATACAAAATGAAGATTTATTTCTGCCTCCTCCATTTGGTCATAGGTAATTAGAATTTTTTAACATAGTCAAAAAACTTGAGTTTATTTATCTACATATACTTTCATCCATGCATTGTGTTGTTTTTCACATTTTTATAGGTGGAGACATGCCTTAGAGACCACATGAACATCAATGCACGTGCTAACAAAATACAGAGAAATTATTGACATGCAACCCGGTGAAGTAAGAAATACACTTAATCAATTTTTTCAAATATCATTTTCTAAAATGGTGAAATGTGAATTTCATTCATTTCAAGTTGTTTTCCATGACTTCAGGTAATTTGGGAACCGTATCATGAGACAGTGATAAGGGACTTGCCTGCGTATTGTAGCAGTGGTCGTGCTATTTGGCGAACGAGGGCACCTTTACTTTTCTTCTGTGTTGTTGAAATGTATAATCCTGATAGAGTCATGTGACAATTCGGTTTGAAACAAAGGATACCACCTTCAAATATCACAAGCATGGAGCTACATAAGATTGGCTTGAGAGGGAAAATAGATAAAGATTGGAGTGCGAACATAGTGCTTATGTCTACATGTGGAACGAACGTGTTTCTAATATTGCGAATGATGAATTATTGGAGGAGCCATTAGAATTTTACGACCCTTATATGCAATGGTATCGTCACATTACACGACGATTCATGTCTCATCGTGGAGCTATTGTTGAGGCATTGGTAAGTACAAATTTTTATTATTCAATCATGGAGTCTTTTAAATAGTTGTTTTGATTTTATTTTCGCATACAACTTCATAAATATTTTATATGTAGGCACAAGGAATGACATCAATTCATCAATTGACATTGGGTGATGATGTGTCTATTCTACGTATTTGAGATGTAGCTGCATCGACTTTGACTGCAATACATGCAGATTATCGCATCCATAATATGCCCACTTCTTTTGAAGCATCGCATCAATCTTCTCATGAAGATACATGTTCGAGGCATGACACTCCAGTGTATACTCCATCCATACCTCTCAACGATTTCGAGACTCTATATACTCCATCAGTACCTCTCAACGAGTTAGAGACTCGCATACTCCATCAATACCTTCCAACTTGGCATTCGAGAATACGAAAGTCTTTCAATTTGATAGAATACCTACATTTTCACGTCATTTTAATGCAAGTCCAATAATGATGAATTTATCTGGGACTACAAGTACTCATGATGGTGGAAGACATGATATAGATGAAATTTAACCAGAAGATGCTCAAAATCCGTTGCGTCATGATGTGGGCCCTTCGAATGTGCCATTAGCTTTAAATCGTAATGTGTGAGTCGCAAAGAGAACACGTTGTGGGACTGGAAGTCATTATTTGGGGTCAAACTAGGATTTTTTTTTACTATCACAAGACATCTTTTTGTTTATATAAATGCTTTGTAGTTCGTTATGGTATTACTAATGTGATAATGATCAATGTGAATAGCAATATAGTATCTTGTTCATAAACTAAAGGATTATTGTAGCATTTGATTGACTTCCAAGTTCTTCATTTATAGCAAATGAAATTTCATGCATGATTAACGTCAATTTTATGAATTTTGCAAATTACTCGAGTTTCAAAGTTTTTATTGTACAAAATCAAGGTCATAAACCTATTGTAACTTCAAATTTCAGACTAGTTTGTATTGAGAGAAAAATAAATAATACGAATATACTAGTGTACAAGTTTGAAAGCTTTTATTTAAGCTAACGTGGGCACGTATCAGAACTCAACACATATATAAGATTTTTTTTTTAATAAAAAAAATAAATACACGTAGATGCTAGATATTCTACTTGTTGATAGATGAAGTTTAATATGATAGTTTTGTCAAGATCATTTTCATTCTCTTATAAGTTAACTACCAAAAGCATAAAAAAAAATTAAAAACACCGAAAAAAAAAACAGGGAACAAATGGAAATCGTGACTTGCAGTCACGATTTCTTTGCAAACAAATCGTGACTTGCAGTCACGACTTCTTTACAAAAAGCAAGTCGTGACCGCAAGTCACGACTTTTTTTTTTTTTTTTTTTTAATTATTGAAAACGTGATCTTCAGTCACGTTTTTCATTTGACAAAAAAAGAAAAATTGAGTTGGCAGTGAGGTGGCAGTGACGTGACAATAAATGAGTTAGATTGAGAAATATTTTTGTGGGTGTGTTATCTTGATAAATATTCTTCCCATATGTAATAATCAAGCAAAAACTCCAATGTTTATTTGAGTTATTATAAATCTGTGTTGGTTATTTGTATTTTAGTAGTTTTTGTTGAAACACACCATTACACTTAATGGATTGGTTTATTACTTGTTCAATCTTTTCACGTTTTTTGTTTTCCTGTAAACTTTCAAGGGATAGGATCACGAGTGCACTCAACAAATCAATCAATATAACTATTTAACAACTCAAAGCTATAAAAATAAAACAATTCAAATTAGTTTCCATAGATCATCATTGATTAAGAGTGATCGAATTGAAAATATACATTTAAGGCTAAGGTTCAAATTCCAACATCCTTGAAAGTAACAATGTACCATCCTGCTAAGGTTTATGAGATAACATAATGTCTCAATTGAAACAAAATAAACCAAACATTTTCAAACTGCTGCTAAAGTTCTTTTTGTGTACCAAACACTTTCTTCACAAAAATAGATATATCTACAAAAGATATTGACCATAAATAGTGATAACCATAAAATAGATGAATCCACAAAAATAGTTAGAATTCTTGATAACGCGTTAAGTTTTGTCCACAGGCTTCCACGCCAGCTTTTTCTTTTTTCCATTAACATGTGTTTGTTGTCTTTGGAATGGAGCAGTATATTCTATTTGGATGCCCGTCATGGTATCATGCAGCACTGACTGCTACATAGTTCTCTCAGGCACTTTGGGTCCTTATACACATCTCACACTCGTTTCCCTGGGTATCTTCATGCAACATAAGTAAAAAAATATTTAAAAATTAATCCACCACTCAATAATGTAAGAAACATGTACAATGTAAAAAAGCACGTACCCTCATGTACAAATTGCCTGTCTCACCAAACATTCTCACCCCTACACCCTGTTGCATCTGACACATTTCGCTAGCATACTTCCTTTGATTGTCCTCACTATTACCAAGAGGCCTTGCCGAAGGTGGAGTAGTAGTAATACTTTGGGTCGAATCTTGAGTTGGAATATCAACCACCTAAAGGTGAATAATATAAACTCAAGAATGCAATTTACATTAAATAGAAACAAACAATGCCAAAAGAATGTTTGACTTACGTTAGTACTTGTTTGTGCAACACCAGTACGTGCACCAACATCATTCTTCTTTGGTCTACCTCGCTTAGCGTGCGACATCATACTATAATCTACATACATTGACAAAATATCCACCTATAAAAAATATATATTTACAGAGTTCAAATATAATTTTCTTACTGGTTTATTAGGAGTTGTACTTGTTTGTGCAACTTCAGTACGAGCACTAACATTATTCTTCATTGGTCTACCTCGCTTTCCCTGTAACATCACACCATAATAAACATACACTAGATAATTATAAGAATAAAGTATATATTTATAAAGTTCAAATGTAATGCTATTACTAGTTGCTTTTTAGTATGACAAATATAGTCGGGGTTGTCTTTATTGGAGCAAGTCTTCTTATTGTGGCCTACTTCTCTACACAATCTACATGTCATGTTTATCCCATGCATACTCATTTTGTTTTCATCTTCTTGCTTCTCATCAGCAGATTTCTTCTTTTTTTTTCTTTGGTCGACTTGCCATTTTCTTATAAGGAGGATGCTTCATTGCATCCCCATCTACTTTTGGCCACATCCTCGGTCCATTATGGACACTAGACTAAACTCATATGCTTTACTGTAGAACTCATTAGTGAGACGCTCATACACATATGTCACTCGGCCTTGTTTCAAGAAGTTAATACACGCGACGGCGTGACAACAAGGAATGCCACACAATTCCCAACTTCTACACGAACAAGTTTTTTTTGGGATTTCAACTTTAAATATATCATCACCGACCTTGACTTGAAACTCGTTCCCTTTAGCTAGCTTCGGTACACAATACTTTGATTGTTCCTTACTTTTTTCCAATTTTTTTCTAATTATGTCTCCAATAACATCTTGACTTTTCCTTAATGCTTCATCTTTAGCCCACATTCTCTCCATTAGCATGGTACGTATCTCAAACAACATGCTCACAATTGGAAGAGTCATCGCCTTCATAATGTAGCCGTTGAATGTCTCCTCGAGATTGTTATCGATATTTTCACACTTAGGAATTGTTTGAATGAAGGCCTTACAAAACACGTGCAGCCTTGTTTCATGAAGGCATCACACGCCTCATTATCTAATTCCTCCAATGCTCGCTTATGCTCCATAAACTCAGCTTCAAAAGTAGCATTCACACATTTCCAAAATAATGTCTTGTACTTCTTCCCTTTATATATCTTTTTCTCCAATTAGCGTAGATGTGTCGAGTGCAATTCCTATGTTCAACAAAAGGCACAAGCCTATGAATGAAACTCAATAATCCCTATATGAACACATTCATTGCATTATAAGTTCATTGTGGATCCAATAATATGAGTTAATGAAAGTAAAAACTAAAGAAATATGAAATTACCTTTTTTTTGGGTAAGAAATCAAAGTCAAAACATCAAACAAATTTTCAAGAAACCAATACCAACTGTTTTCATTCTTATTCCTTAGCGCAACCCAAGCTACGAAGAACATCTGGTTATTGCCATCTCTACCAACCGCTGACAACAATGCTCCTCCTATAATAGTTTTCAAGAAGCAACCATCAAGACATAAAATAGGTCTACAACCAAGCAAGAACCATTTCCTTAATCCGCCGTGAAAAATGAATAACCTATTGAATAATGGATTGTTAAACTCATCACACACTCTCCACCACAAAATCTCCATCTATATCAACCTTTTTCAACTCAGCCGAGAATGGCCTTAACCTGGCATAATGTAAATCAAGACTACCTCGAATCTTGTTCAAAGCCATATGTTTTGCTTTATAACAGGTCCATACTGGGAGATCTAATGTGTACTTTTGCATAACATCACCATGTCTGCCACATCATAGGAAGGCTTTTGACGCAATATGTCCATGAACTCGTCAGCCAGCCACGCACTAGTGACTTATCGATTCGTCATTGACCTAGAACAATTATGTATTGGATTCATTGTTCTAACAACAAAAGTTCTTTCTGATGGAAGTAAGCTTGCATACTCTCCAACCACAACCTTGTACAAAATTAACTTTTGCTCTCTTCTCATCACTTCTTGCCCATTCTAAATTAACACCATGACGAATAACATAATTTTGAACATCTCTCTTGAATTGTTGTTGGTTGTCAAATCTCATCACCACAGTAAATGTCACGGCCCAAAATTTATTTAAAGAAAATGTGAGTTTTTTGGGTAATGTGTGGTTGCAATGTGGCCACATAGAATTTAATGAACAAATGGGCCTATAGTTTGGAAAAAAATTATGAGGCATTGGATGTGCATCGAGACACGCGTTCACCCATCATGAGGCAAGTGTGTTAAGGTTTTGAGTCACTCACAAGTGACTTGGGGGACAAGTGTGGTGTTGAAGACCACAAGATGTGCTCGAGATACGTGTGTGGTTTGAGATGTGTGGCTCACATTCAAGCCAACCCAAACCATATATATAAAGTCAAATCAACACCTCCTCAAAGTCCAAACTTATCTCCTTTTCACTCTCTCAAACACAAAAAACAAACGAACCAGAGAGAAGAAGACACCCGAGGAGAGGAAGAAGGAGAAGGGAAGAGAGAGAGAGAGAAAAGAGCGGGAGAGAGAGATCGAGAGCTCGAAGAAGGTGAACACAAGGTGAGTTGCTTTGTCATGGTGTTGTTGTTGAATTTGGTTGTTGCTGTTGGTTTCGAGTTGGCGAACTCGGACGATCGCATAACTCGGATGAACCGCCATGGCGTCGTCCGAGATCGAGGAAGGCATAGGAGTAGTCTCCCCTGCATATGAGACCCAACCTGGGGTTGGGGATGGAAGCCCAACCCCAGCGAAAGAAAAAAAAAGACAGCAGAAGCTCTATCGCGAGAAGAAGAAGAAGGGGGGTGAACCCCGAGCCAAACCGGTTCGGCCTTGTTCAGGCCCAAAAAAAAAAAAAAAAAAAAGAGGAAAATTGGGAAAATTTCCAGAAAAAATAGGGAAAAATTCCGAAAAATGATATTTCGACAAAATAAATAGAAAAAAATGAATTTCTAGTAAAAATAAAATATTTGAAATTTCAGACGAGCATTTTGCGGGACCTCGAAAAGCGCGAAATGGGCCGATTGGCCGAAAGTAAATAAAAAAATGTTTGCGAAATTGGTCTCGACTTCGATTTGGCCTAAATTGAGACATTATTGAATGTTAGGGAACTAAAGGGAGAACTCAGGCGTTTGAGCACGCATTTCGAATTTGTCGAGGGATCGAATAGACTAGGACAAACGTGTGAATTGTAAGTACAACTGTGATAATTTTATATTTCACTTCATTCATCTTTATTGATTTATTGGTCTATTGGTAGACATTACTACTTGAACTCGCACATCATGTTGTTCTTGTATCTGTTCATTAGTGAATATTGTGACATGATACCTTGTGAATTGTTTCGTTGCCTCCGATTCCTACACTTGATGTCATTCTTGAACAAAATTGATAAAAAACATGCTAATGGAATAATGTGGATTTAAGTAGACTTGTATTCAATTTCCTTTGGGCTTTGTAGCCTAACTTATCTTGGTATCCTAGAATTTTGGCATTATTTGTCTTTGAAATTAAAGTAGGGATTATCTAGTGTCCATTGCACGAGAGATGCGCGGTTCACGGGGACATGTGTCTACCGGGGTTCCAACTCACCACTACACTCACCACTACACTTGCGCGACAAATTGATGTTGTAAAGCGTAGAGCGCGCAACTCCGTTATTTATGTGAGATATGTTAAGCGTAGCTCCATATAGTAAATGGAAAGGTTAGGTGATAGGTCTCATCGCCGACCGGACGTAGATCATCTCGACTTAGCATGTGTTTGTCTCTACATCTTTAACTATGGTATTTACTTGCATTTCTTGTTTCAACAATTTATTTCGCTACTTTATGCTTTTAAATACCATTCGTTTATTTTGGAAATGTGACATAGAATTCTCAGATTAGTACTTAAATATCACTATACTCACCGTCTAGTTTGTGACGGTAGGTGTAAGTCGACGACAAGCAAAGACATACCGGGGAAGGAGAAGATCGACGACTTCCTCGAGCGATTCGACGACTCTCCTCACTCATTTGTATGTCTCGACTTTTTTGTTGTATTATTATTATGTCATTTTGGGTTGTACATTGGGTTGAGTGAATAGTGTCCTATATATACGTGCTTGTGATGTTGTCTTTTCTTAGTTTTCCACACTTAGAAATTTTTGGAGAATGAATGCTTTCGCTTAATGATAATGGAATTGGAATTACCTTTAAATTGGATAATATATCAATACATGGATTTGGAGGAATATAGGGACGAAAGGCTGACTAATACGTAATTAAGTCTTATGTGATTTGGATTAAGGCTTGATTACGGGATTAGGCGGTGCCCCTGTTTAGTGGTTGGGGCCGTCACAGTTGGTATCAGAGCCTAATCTAGAGACCTATATGACTTATGACAATATGATACCAACACAGTTGGTATCAGAGCATAGGTTTAGAGACCAAAATGCTTAACATACAAACCTTAGTTGTGGAAACCAGATATTCATTGCCTAGACACCATTAGTTGGGAAGTGAGTGACCGTGAGATGGGGGATTTCTTTTATGTACTTGTTAATTGCTAGATGTATATATCTACTTATGCGCTATGTCTCGTCGAAGGCGATTTGCGTTCGCTCTCTATTGAGACCCCGATGGCGATACACACGAGGGAGGAGATGCGAGCCTAGCGGCGATTCGCCTCCTACTCTAGCGAGAGGATTTACAACGACCGTCTCGATCGAGTGACGGCTCGGGGCCGTAGATTGATTGATTTCATCGCTATGATGACCGCTAGTTTTGCTCCACCGGCATCGACATCAACTCCTACGACTGCTACACCGATCGGGATATTTGAAATTTCGAGACGAGCATTTTGCGGGACCTCGAAAAGCGCGAAATGGGCCGATTGGCCGAAAGTAAATAAAAAAATGTTTGCGAAATTGGTCTCGACTTCGATTTGGCCTAAATTGAGACATTATTGAATGTTAGGGAACTAAAGGGAGAACTCGGGCGTTTGAGCACGCATTTCGAATTTGTCGAGGGATCGAATAGACTAGGACAAACGTGTGAATTGTAAGTACAAGCTGTGATAATTTTATATTTCACTTCATTCATCTTTATTGATTTATTGGTCTATTGGTAGACATTACTACTTGAACTCGCACATCATGTTGTTCTTGTATCTGTTCATTAGTGAATATTGTGACATGATACCTTGTGAATTGTTTCGTTGCCTCCGATTCCTACACTTGATGTCATTTTTGAACAAAATTGATAAAAAACATGCTAATGGAATAATGTGGATTTAAGTAGACTTGTATTCAATTTCCTTTGGGCTTTGTAGCCTAACTTATCTTGGTATCCTAGAATTTTGGCATTATTTGTCTTTGAAATTAAAGTAGGGATTATCTAGTGTCCATTGCACGAGAGATGCGCGGTTCACGGGGACATGTGTCTACGGGGTTCCAAAGACTCACCACTACACTTGCGCGACAAATTGATGTTGTAAAGCGTAGAGCGCAGCTCGTTATTTATGTGAGATATGTTAAGCGCACTCCATATAGTAAATGGAAAGGTTAGGTGATAGGTCTCATCGCCAGACCGACGTATATCATCTCGACTTAGCATGTGTCTGTCTCTACATCTTTAACTATGGTATTTACTTGCATTTCTTGTTTCAGCAATTTATTTCGCTACTTTATGCTTTTAAATACCATTCGTTTATTTTGGAAATGTGACATAGAATTCTCCAGTTAGTACTTAAATATCACTATACTCACCGTCTAGTTTGTGACGGTAGGTGTAAGTCCGACGAGCAACAGCATACCGGGGAAGGAGAAGATCGACGACTTCCTCTGAGCAGTTCGACGACTCTCCTCACTCATTTGTATGTCTCGACTTTTGTTGTATTATTATTATGTCATTTTGGGTTGTACATTGGGTTGAGTGAATAGTGTCCTATATATACGTGCTTGTGATGTTGTATTTTCTTAGTTTTCCACACTTAGAAATTTTTGGAGAATGAATGCTTTCGCTTAATGATAATGGAATTGGAATTACCTTTAAATTGGATAATATATCAATACATGGATTTGGAGGAATATAGGGACGAAAGGCTGACTAATACGTAATTAAGTCTTATGTGATTTGGATTAAGGCTTGATTACGGGATTAGGCGGGGCGGTGCCCTGTTTAGTGGTTGGGGCCGTCACAGTTGGTATCAGAGCCTAATCTAGAGACCTATATGACTTATGACAATATGATACCAACACAGTTGGTATCAGAGCATAGGTTTAAAGACCAAAATGCTTAACATACAAACCTTAGTTGTGGAAACCAGATATTCATTGCCTAGACACCATTAGTTGGGAAGTGAGTGACCAGAGTGAGATGGGGGATTTCTTTTATGTACTTGTTAATTGCTAGATGTATATATCTACTTATGCGCTATGTCTCGTCGAAGCTGATTTGCGTTCGCTCTCTATTGCAGACCCCGATGACTGATACACACGAGGGAGGAGATGCAGAGCCTAGCGCGATTCGCCTCCTACTCTAGCGAGAGGATTTACAACGATCGTCGATCGAGTGATGACTCGGGGCGCAGCGATTGATCGATTTCATCGCTATGATGACCGCTAGTTTTGCTCCACCGCATCGACATCAACTCCTACGAATGCTACACCGATCGGGATATTTGAAATTTCGGACGAGCATTTTGCGGGACCTCAAAAGCGCGATATGGGCCGATTGGCCGAAAGTAAATAAAAAAATGTTTGCGAAATTGGTCTCGACTTCGATTTGGCCTAAATTGAGACATTATTGAATGTTAGGGAACTAAGGGGAGAACTCGGGCGTTTGAGCACGCATTTCGAATTTTTCGAGGGATCGAATAGACTAGGACAAACGTGTGAATTGTAAGTACAAGCTGTGATAATTTTATATTTCACTTCATTCATCTTTATTGATTTATTGGTCAATTGGTAGACATTACTACTTGAACTCGCACATCATGTTGTTCTTGTATCTGTTCATTAGTGAATATTGTGACATGATACCTTGTGAATTGTTTCGTTGCCTCCGATTCCTACACTTGATGTCATTCTTGAACAAAATTGATAAAAAACATGCTAATAGAATAATGTGGATTTAAGTAGACTTGTATTCAATTTCTTTTGGGCTTTGTAGCCTAACTTATCTTGGTATCCTAGAATTTTGGAATTATTTGTCTTTGAAATTAAAGTAGGGATTATCTAGTGTCTATTGCACGAGAGATGCGCGGTTCACGGGGACATGTGTCTACCGGGGTTCCAAAGACTCACCACTACACTTGCGCGACACACGAGGTATGAGACTCGGGGTGGTCGGCAAGCATGAGATTGATGTTGTAAAGCGTAGAGCGCGGCTCGTTATTTATGTGAGATATGTTAAGCGCAACTCCATATAGTAAATGGAAAGGTTAGGTGATAGGTCTCATCATCGCCGACCGGACGTATATCATCTCGACTTAGCATGTGTCTGTCTCTACATCTTTAACTATGGTATTTACTTGCATTTCTTGTTTCAATAATTTATTTCGCTACTTTATGCATTTAAATACCCTTCGTTTATTTTGGAAATGTGACATAGAATTCTCCAGTTAGTACTTAAATATCACTATACTCACCGTCTAGTTTGTGACGGTGGGTGTAAGTCCGACGAGTAGAAACATACGGGGAAAGAGAAGATCGACGACTTCCTCTCGAAGCGGTTCGACGACTCTCCTCACTCATTTGTATGTCTCGACTTTTGTTGTATTATTATTATGTCATTTTGGGTTGTACATTGGGTTGAGTGAATAGTGTCCTATATATACGTGCTTGTGATGTTGTCTTTTCTAACACTTGGAAATTTTTGGAGAATGAATGCTTTCGCTTAATGATAATGGAATTGGAATTACCTTTAAATTGGATAATATATCAATACATGGATTTGGAGGAATATAGGGACGAAAGGCTGACTAATACGTAATTAAGTCTTATGTGATTTGGATTAAGGCTTGATTACGGGATTAGGCCGGGCGGTGCCCTGTTTAGTGGTTGGGGCCGTCACAGTTGGTATCAGAGCCTAATCTAGAGACCTATATGACTTATGACAATATGATACCAACACAGTTGGTATCAGAGCATAGGTTTAGAGACCAAAATGCTTAACATACAAACCTTAGTTGTGGAAACCAGATATTCATTGCCTAGACACCATTAGTTGGGAAGTGAGTGACCGTGAGATGGGGGATTTCTTATATGTACTTGTTAATTGCTAGATGTATATATCTACTTATGCGCTATGTCTCGTCGAAGCTGATTTGCGTTCGCTCTCTATTGCAGACCCCGATGATTGATACACACGAGGGAGGAGATGCAGAGCCTAGCGGCAGTTCGCCTCCTACTCTAGCAGAGGATTTACAACGACTGTCTGATCGAGTGACAGCTCAGGGCCAGCAGTTGACTGATTTCATCGCTATGATGACCGCTCGTTTTGCTCCACCGGCATCGACATCAACTCCTACGAATGCTACACTTGATCGGGATATTTGAAATTTCGACGAGCATTTTGCGGGACCTCGAAAAGCGCGATATGGGCCGATTGGCGAAAGTAAATAAAAAAATGTTTGCGAAATTGGTCTCGACTTCGATTTGGCCTAAATTGAGACATTATTGAATGTTAGGGAACTAAGGGAGAACTCGGGCGTTTGAGCACGCATTTCGAATTTGTCGAGGGATCGAATAGACTAGGACAATCGTGTGAATTGTAAGTACAATTGTGATAATTTTATATTTCACTTCATTCATCTTTATTGATTTATTGGTCTATTGGTAGACATTACTACTTGAACTCGCACATCATGTTGTTCTTGTATCTGTTCATTAGTGAATATTGTGACATGATACCTTGTGAATTGTTTCGTTGCCTCGATTCCTACACTTGATGTCATTCTTGAACAAAATTGATAAAAAAACATGCTAATGGAATAATGTGGATTTAAGTAGACTTGTATTCAATTTCCTTTGGGCTTTGTAGCCTAACTTATCTTGGTATCCTAGAATTTTGGCATTATTTGTCTTTGAAATTAAAGTAGGGATTATCTAGTGTCCATTGCACGAGAGATGCGCGGTTCACGGGGACATGGGTCTACCGGGGTTCCAGCACTCACCACTACACTTGCGCGACACACGAGGTATGAGACTCGGGGTGGTCGGCAAGCATGAGATTGATGTTGTAAAGCGTAGAGCGCAGCTCCGTTATTTATGTGAGATATGTTAAGCGCAGCTCCATATAGTAAAGGGAAAGGTTAGGTGATAGGTCTCATCGCCGACCAGACGTAGATCATCTCGACTTAGCATGTGTTTGTCTCTACATCTTTAACTATGGTATTTACTTGCATTTCTTGTTTCAACAATTTATTTCGCTACTTTATGCTTTTAAATACCATTCGTTTATTTTGGAAATGTGACATAGAATTCTCCAGTTAGTACTTAAATATCACTATACTCACCGTCTAGTTTGTGACGGTGGGTGTAAGTCCGACGAGCAGCAGCATACCGGGGAAGGAGAAGATCGACGACTTCCTCTGAGCAGTTCGACGACTCTCCTCACTCATTTGTATGTCTCGACTTTTGTTGTATTATTATTATGTCATTTTGGGTTGTACATTGGGTTGAGTGAATAGTGTCCTATATATACGTGCTTGTGATGTTGTCTTTTCTTAGTTTTCCACACTTAGAAATTTTTGGAGAATGAATGCTTTCGCTTAATGATAATGGAATTGGAATTACCTTTAAATTGGATAATATATCAATACATGGATTTGGAGGAATATAGGGACGAAAGGCTGACTAATACGTAATTAAGTCTTATGTGATTTGAATTAAGGCTTGATTACGGGATTAGCTGGGGCGGTGCCTGTTTAGTGGTTGGGGCCGTCACGGTTGGTATCGAGCCTAATCTAGAACCTATATGACTTATGACAATATGATACCAACACAATTGGTATCGAGCATAGGTTTAGAGACCAAAATGCTTAACATACAAACCTTAGTTGTGGAAACCAGATATCCATTGCCTAGACACCATTAGTTGGGAAGTGAGTGACCGTGAGATGGGGGATTTCTTATATGTACTTGTTAATTGCTAGATGTATATATCTACTTATGCGCTATGTCTCGTCGAAGCTGATTTGCGTTCGCTCTCTATTGCAGACCCCGATGATTGATACACACGAGGGAGGAGATGCAGAGCCTAGCGGCAGTTCGCCTCCTACTCTAGCAGAGGATTTACAACGACTGTCTGATCGAGTGACAGCTCAGGGCCAGCAGTTGACTGATTTCATCGCTATGATGACCGCTCGTTTTGCTCCACCGGCATCGACATCAACTCCTACGAATGCTACACCGACTGTCAAGGCGTCAACACTTCCTACTGCAGCCTTAGCAGCGCCGATAGCCGTGACTGCACCAGTGGTGGAGACAGCTGAGGCAGTACTATCTCCCAAGCCCGCATCTTCCGGCCCTTCAGTGGAAGTTCAGCTGGTGAAGGACTTCATCAGACTCAAACCAGTTTATTTCGATGGAGTCAGGGATTTTCAGAAGATTGAGAAATGGATCCTGTCTCAGGAGAAGCTTCATCGGGTACTGAGGATTGAGGATAGACTTCGGGCGAGAGATCTCATCATATACACTCAAGCGAGACGCTGACTTGTGGTGGCGTATGGCAGTGGCCACTCACGAGAGAGTTCGAGACATGGGATGCTTTCAAGCAGAAGTTCTATGAGCAGTATTTTCTGCCTTCAGTCATGAAGCGATTGAGACGAGAGTTCATGGATTTGAGACAGGGACCAGAGGAGCCTGTGATGCAGTACATGGATCGATACGATTATCTGCGCCAGTTTGTTGGGGACTTGGTGAGAATTGAGTCTGAGGATGTATATCACTTCGGTGATGGACTCAGACCCGATATTGGGTATTACGTCGTCAGTTCAAGCGCGAGGACACCCACCGAGATCTATGAGCGAGCCCTAGCTCATGATGATACATACTATCTGGGCAGAGTTGCTGATGGCAGAGCACTGGGTCCAGTTTTGTCTACAAATCAGGCCTCAGAGTATGAGAGGAAGAGACAAAGGGGTAAGGGAGCAAGGGTATGGAACCAATGATCTCAGGGTTTGAGGACAACTACATACCCACTGGCTGTGCCTCCTGTATCATCCATTGCTCCAGCACAGAGCACAGTGGGCAGACTTCCCTTGCCACCTCCCATCAGACCACCCTTACCAGCTCCTGTTGTTCCTGCACTTCCCGCCCCATAGGCTTCACGGCAGCAGCCGCAGGGTGGCAGAGGTCGAGGCAAAGGCAGAGTCAGTATTAGGCACAGTGCCAGTCTCAGACTCAGGGTCATTGTAGACAGTTGACATGCTACAGATATGGAGTGGTCTGACATATCGTGAGAGAGTGCCCGCATCCTGCAGTAGTGTACGCACAGCAGGCCCGAGAGGAGGTTCACATGGTAGCCCAGCCAGACGCCGACGCTACGCGAGGTCTTATTGAGGGTACGACTTCTATTTGCGATCGAGATTTATATGTTTTATTTGATTCTGGCTCTACCGTATCTTTTATTGTTAGTCGCATGATAGACATCCTAGCGTTGAAACCTGTTAGGCTTAGTGTACATTTGATCTTGAGTACTCCGCTGGGGATGGAGTTTACCCTCATAGTATTGTGGAGAAATTTCTCGTCGAGATAGATGACGTAGAGCTACCTGCTGACTTTAGTGTCCTCGAATGTTTGGAGTTTGACGCGATTTTAGGAATGGACTGGTTAGCTGCATATCATGCTCATATCGATTGTTTAAGCAAAACAGTGATATTTGAGATCCCAGGACGTCCGTCATTCACTTATAAAGGTAGTGCACCGAGGACTGTAGGAACGAGAGGTCGACCGCAACTAGTGAGGAGATGGAAGTGCTGATTTCATTGTACACTCTAACAGAGAGTCAGGGACCTAGGATGGAAGATATACCGGTTGTTAGAGAGTTTCCTGATGTTTTTCCAAAGAATTTACGGTTTACCGCGCCGCGAGAGATCGATTTCATTATTGAATTGGTACTGTGTACGAAACCGATTTCCATACCACCACCATGGGATGACACCACGAGAGCTAGAAAATTTGATGACTCGAACTTTAAGATTTGGTACGAAGGGATTCATCGCATCTTCCATGTCGCCGCACCTTCCATGTCGTTATGGGGAGCACCCGTCCTTTTTGTGAAGAAAAATGATGGTACGTTGAGACTTTGTATCGACTATCGACAGTTGAACAAAGTCACAATTAGGAACAAATATCCACTCATGATGATAGATGATTTATTTGATCAGCTGAGAGGAGCACAATTTTTCTCCAAGATAGACCTGCGATCAGGGTATCATCAGCTTAGGATCAGGGATGAGGATAGGTCAATTACAACTTTCAGCACCAGATATGGACATTTTCAGTTCACAGTCATGTCGTTTGGGCTGAGCAATGATCCAACAGTGTTTATGGATCCGATGCATCGTGTTTTCAGATCATTTCTTGACCGATTCGTGATAGTCTTCATCGATGATATACTGGTGTACTCGAAGACGAGGGAGGATCACGAACATCACCTTAGAGAGATGTTGCAGACTTTGAGAGAGCATAGATTATACGCCAAATTCAGTAAATGTGAATTCTGGCTGTCAGAGGTGAAATTTATGGGGCATGTTGTCGCAGCAGCATGGATATCAGTAGATCCAGCTAAGATTCAGGCGATTATCGATTGGCCAACACCGACTTCAGTGACTGAGATCAGAAGTTTTCTGGGTTTAGCGGGGTATTATCGACGATTCGTGAAGGATTTTTCAAAAATCGCTTCACTAATTACTAAATTGACTCAGAAAGACGTGAGATTTCATTGGTCTAAAGAATGTGATGAGACATTCGCTCAGCTGAAGAGGTTATTGACTACTGCGCCAGTGTTAGTATTACCAGAGGTTGGACAGGGATTCTTCGTCTATACTGATGCTTCTCATAGAGGTTTGGGATGTGTGTTGATGCAGGGTACTGGTACAATAACATATGGATCCAGACAGTTGAAGGTACATGAGAAGAATTATCCTACACATGACTTAGAACTGGCTGCAGTAATGTTTGCATTGAAGATATGGAGACATTATCTGTATGGAGAGAAATTTACACTCTTTACTGATTATAAGAGTCTGAAGTATCTCTTCACACAAAAGGATATGAATATGAGGCCGCGCAGATGGTTAGAATTTCTGAAAAATTACGACTTTTCCTTGGAATATCATACGGGAAAAGAGAATGTAGTCGCGGATGCGCAGGGTAGGATACCTGTTGGAGATGTGGAGGTTCCTACTGAAACTCGAGTTGAGATTTGCGCGCAGATGAGAGTACAAACCGTATCTACACAGAGAGTCAGAGGGTCAGAGGACCGTCAGGTTGTACTCCAAGTACTGTGACGGCCCCAATTTTTGAGGCAAATCGGGCACCGCCACGTCGCCGGACACGTCACCAAGCCATGCTACGTTACCTGCACACCTGTATATGACGGCCCGCGAACCATCCGTCTTGTAATCCAACTTAGTAAGTTTCGTTGTTTTAAAAGATTAATATTCTATCGCAATATGCTAAGTTGAGAAGTCTTACAACTTAATTTGTTTATTTTAATTCTTTTCAGGTTATTTTTAATAGCGGAAGTCTTAATGACATGCATATAATTAATGTAAACAAGTTATGCATTAGTTAACAACCTATGGGTGGAAACCCAGCAAAAGGATACCACGTATATCAGTTAAGGCGACAAAAGTATAATATGTGTCAATATACATGTATCAGGTGAAAAAAGTCTCCCGAAATGAATCCCAATAAGTATGTATATGTAAATACAAACACCTACGAGTAAGCTAGTGGAGGCGCTCCAAATCAGAGGTAGTCGCCAATCGCCGCCTTCCCCCGTCTCGTCGTAGGATCTGCAACTTGCCACCAACAAATAATGACAAGTTCCAGTGAGTAAATCCCAGAGAAATTCAGCTAGTATTCACAAGAAATCCAAGAAAACGGCTACAATTCATGCATATAAAGCAAATGAACAAGAATGTAAAGCATGAATATAAGTCGTGAGATAATCAAGAATATGGAACGCGAGTGTGGTGTATAGCTGTCGAGCCCTGAGACGAAATACTAAACCGAGAAGGCCCTGGAGATGAGGAAATCCACATATCCTCTTCACGGTCGAAATGAGGAACTCTGTTGGTCGAAAGGTAGACTTCCGCCTAATGCCTCAAAGGAGAGAAAATCTGTGACGAGGTGAGCCTCACGTCAACTCGCTCTCGAGATCATCGACTCGCTGAGAGATATCTCACGCGTAGTCTAAGGTATGACCAACATCGTAGCAACAATCGAATTATCATCAACGAGTGAGCCGGAAAGATCGTCCATTCGACCATACACATACACACGCGGGAATAGAGTAAACATGTAAACTGAACTGGCGAAAAGTAATGTGAAATAAATAATTTACAATGAAAATAAGTAAATTCTAAGCCGACTTTCTCGTAGGTTTACTTACCTCAAACAATCGCAAATGTTTCTCCAAAATGTCCCGCTCACGCCTCGAGATACGCGTCCGATACCCGACTATAGTCTCTTAAGTTCCTGGTATCCAATTATACCACTTTTGTTATTTTAGAGTCACATTAAGAGAATTTATAATGTGTGACAAAAAATTTGAGATTTTGTTTCAAAAAGTTTAATTTCGGCACACTTTTCGAGTTATACCGGGGTGTCGATGCCCCAAAAGTCCTCAAAACTACTTTTTTATATTTTTCTGGATTTTTTCATAACTTTCTAGCTATTTTTCCTATTTTTCTGATATTTATTTGATTTAAAAATGTATTTTACTTATTTTTTAAAAATTTTAATTAATTAAAAATGCATAGCATAGACGATTTTCTTCCTCTTTTTTTTGTTTGTTGTTTATGCACAACAACTACGACAATTTCAACAACAACAACAACACCACCAACAACTTATCAACAACAACAACACCATTAAACTCTAATTTCTCCACAAAAGTTAACAAAAATTGACACATTCACCTTGATTCGGAGATCTTCGCGAGCGTCGCCGAGTGGAGAGAGCCCCGCGAGAGGTGTGCAACCGAGTTGAGAGAGTGATGGAGAGCTTGGTGGTGAGAAGTTGAAAGTAGGGGAGAAAAATGAAAATGAGAGGGGGAGGAAGAAGCTCGGGTAGAGGGAGAGTGAGTGAGGAGAGAAAATTTTTTTGTTTATATTTTTTATTTTTGGTTGACTTTGGAGAGGAGAGAGAAAAGTAAGGGAATGGGTTGAGGTATGGTGATTGGATAGGTGATGTGATGGGATGTGTGATGTGACAACTAAATCCCAGACTATCCCATACACCCGTGTTACGCGCACACCGCGACGTCGTACACTCGTCACCACACGCGTACAACGCGACCAAGCGTAATTCTCAATTAGCGCGGTGCGAACTATTAAATAATAGTAAAATAAATAAACACTCGCCACACAAAAATAACAAATTTCACCTCGTTAGGCGTGCCCTAGACTTTTCCGCGACGTCCACGTGGGTCTGAGCTTAGGATCTTAATATGTCGTTTGTCAGTTAATCGAGATTAATCAAAGCGGGTCGTTACAATCTTCCCAATTAAAAGGAATTTCGTCCCGAAATTCAAATTTAATTAAATCTTTACCTTGGAACAAGTGGGGGTATCGCTCTCGCACGGTAGACTCTCGCTCCCAAGTGAGACCCTCGTTCTTATGATACTGCCATCGAACGAGTACAAGTTGTATTTCTTTCCTTCTGAGAGTTTGTACCTTGCGATCCACTATCTCAATGGGGTGTTCCTCGTATGTCACATCCGGTCTGACTTCGATCCTAGTCATATCAACCATCGGTCTCGGTCCTGGTCTGGCTAGCCTCAACATAGAAATGCGAAAAACATCATGCACCCCTGCCAGCTGGCTCGACAATCTCAACTGATAAGCAACCTCCCCAACTCGTCGGACTATCTGAAACAGCCGGATGAATCTCGGTGCAAGCTTTCCCCAGACCCCAAATCTCTGGTGACCCTTCAAGGGAGAAACTTTCAAATAGACCCAATCATCCACTTCATAACTCAGCCCATCACGGTACTTGTTCCCGTACTTCTTTTGTCTATCCTGAGCAGCTTGTAACCTCTGACGAATCACCTAATTTTCCCTGTGTGATCTACAACAATCTCAGGCCCAACGACAGCTACGTCATCGGGCTCTGCCTAGCAAGCTGGTGATCTGCATGGTCTCTCGTATAGCGCATCGAATGGTGGCATCCCAATACTAGCCTGATAGCTATTGTTGTAGGCAAACTCGCAAAGTGGCAAAAACTCCTCCCATGGCCCTCCAAACTGTAGCACACAGGCTCTGAGCATGTCCTCAAGAATTTGAATAAGTCTATCAGACTGCCCGTCAGTCTGCGGATGAAAAGCCGTGCTGAACCGCAATCTAGTACCATACTGCTCCTGCATGGCCTGCCAAAGCTGCGAAGTAAGTCGACTGTCTCTATCTGACACTATAGATATTGGCACTCCGTGCAATTTGATAATTTCTCGCTCGAAGGGTGTGCTCAGCTGTGGAAAGCTATATTTCATGGAGATTGTGATAAAATGCGCTGATTTTGTCAGTCGATCTACGACTACCCAAATGGCATCGTGCTTGCGCAAAGTCGTCGGCAACCCACTGACGAAGTCCATAGTGATGTGTTCCCATTTCCACTGTGGGATAGGTAGTGGCTGCAATAGTCCTCCAGGCTTCCTGTGCTCAGCCTTAACCTGGTGACACACCTCACAACTCCTCACATACTGACTGACATCTGCATTCATCCCTGGTCACCAAAATAATCGTCGCATATCGTGGTACATTTTGGTCCTGCCAGGATGCACTGTGTACCTGGATCTGTGAGCCTCCTGAAGAATACCATCGCGTAACTTTGCCACTGCCGGAATCCACAATCTACCTCGGTGTCTCAAACACTCATCAACAGACTCGCGCCAATCTGGGTAATCTGGACTTTGTGCCATTTCCCTGAACCTTTAATACATCACATCAGCTCTCTAACACTCCAAGACGCGCAGTAATAGATACTGTCGGTACTCTCATATGTCCGCAAATATGTGCCTCCGCAGTATCTGGAACCTCTGACAAACTCATAGTTGTTGCCGCCTCGAGTAAACTAAACTCATGTGTCATCTTGCAAAATACTGTCTCACTGTCTGGTCCTCTCCTACTAAGGGCATCTGCTATGACATTCGCCTTCCCAGGCTGATACTCGATGGCGAAGTCGTAGTCTTTCAGGAATTCCAACCACCGTCGTTGTCTCATATTCAGGTCCTTTTGGGTGAAAGGATACTTCAAACTCTTATGATCTGTATACAATGTGAACCTCTCACCATAAAGGTAGTGTCTCCACACCTTCAGTGCAAATACAACCGCTGCAAGCTCCAGGTCGTGCACTGGATAGTTCCTCTCATGGGTCCTCAACTGACGCGATAAATAAGCTATCGCTCTGTCTCCCTGCATCAGTATGCATCCTAATCCGGTGCCACAAACATCCGTATGAACACTCAAATCCTTGCCCGGCTCGGGCAACACTAACAACGATGCAGAAGTCAACTTCTTCTTCAACTCTGTGAAGGCCGCCTTGCATTCACTGGACCAATGGAATATCACATCCTTCTTGGTCAATCTAGTCATCGGCGCTGCAATTTTGGAGAAGTCTTGTACAAAGCGTCGATAATATCCTGCCAATCATAAAAAGCTCCTGATGTCTGTCACGCACTCTGGTGTAGGCCAGTCGATGATAGCGTGAATCTTACTCGGGTCCACTGAAATACCTCTGTCGCGATCACGTGTCCCAAGAATTTCACCTCCAGAAAGCCAAAACTCGCACTTACTGAATTTGGCGTACAATCTGTGCTCCTCAAAGTCTTCAACGTCTCTCGTGGTCTCGTGGTCATGGGTCTTGGAGTAAATCAAGATGTCATCGATGAAGACTATCACGAATCGATCTAAAAATAGCCTTAAGACTCGATGCATCAAATCCATAAACACAGCAGGGGCGTTTATCAACCCAAACGGCATGACAATGAACTCAAATAAACCGTAGCGTGTGCTAACGCCGTCTTAGGTACATCCTCCTCTCTGATCCGCACCTGATGATATCCAGATCTCATATCAATCTTGGAGAAGAACCGTGCTTCGGTCAACTGGTCGAATAGGTCATCGATCCTGGGCAAGGGATACTTATTCCTGACTGTCACCTGATTTAACTTTCGGTAGTCTATACACATCCTCATACTACCGTCTTTCTTTCTCACAAATAAGACCGGTGCTCCCCAGGGTGACATATTCGGGTGTATGAAACCTTTATTCGATAGGTCTTCTAGCTGAGCCCTCAACTTCTCGTGCTCTGGCCGTGACATACGGTAAGGTCTGTTCGCTATAGGCCGTGTGCCTGATACTAACTCAATCATAAACTCTACCTGTCTGGGAGGGGGTAATCCAGGTAGATCATCTGAAAAAACATCTGGAAACTCGCGTGTTACTGGGACATCCTCAAGTCTAGTCACTGGCCTCTCATCGGACTCTACTATCCTTGCGAGAATCTCCATTTCCTAAGTGGTCGCTAACCTACCTCTCGTGATCGGAAGTGATGTCGCGACTCCGGTAAAGGTGAAATCGGAAATCCCTGGTATTTGGAAAATGACGGTTTTCCTAAAACAGTCCAATTGCGCGTGGTATGCCGCCAACCAATCCATGCCTAAGAGTATATCGAACTCTAGGTACTCTAATACTCAGAGATCTATGGGTAGCTGATGACCACCAACCTCGATTGGACAATCTCTACAAATCCGATTTGGATATATCTTATCCCTAGCGACCGTGCTGAGGATAAGGTGGGTGCTAACGCTCTCAGGTGTCAAACCCAACTCTCCTACCATCCGTCTCGAAATAAATGATAACGTACTACCAGAATCTATCAATGTATGCATAGGGCGACAAAAAATAATCAACGTACCCTCGACGAGCTGCTGAGACGCGTCACGGTCTGGTGCGACAACTGCGTGCACCTGCTCCTTCGCCTGCATTGGCTGAGCTGCTAGTGGTGGTGTTGGCTCCCTGGTACATTCACTCTTGTAGTGCCCCTTCTGTCTACATATGAAACAAGTGACATTTTGCCTATGTCCGGAGCCCTGACCCTGCTGTCCGCTAGCCCTATGGCCCTGTCCCGGCCACCGCTAACTCCCGTCTCTACCTCTCGGGACCTGACCCTGAGTCTGTCGCTGCGGCTGCTGGACTACCATAACCTGCTGTGGTTGTGCCGGTACAACTGCATGTGCGCTGATCATCTGACCGTCATCATATCTCGCGCTTTCGTCCTTTCGATCTCTCTGATCGCGATTCCTCTTGCCTTTCATGTCTGACCTCCCCTGGCCTCTATGGCTGTCGTGATGCACTGGAGCGGGGACGGCGTCGTTCCACATCAAAAATGACTCGTGGGCCAACTCCCTCTCGTAAACGTCACGTACAGTCCTGGCTCCTGTCGACACAATCGCGCCTCAATCTCTGGTCGGAATCCTCGAATAAAGTAATGGACCTGAAGTCGCTCGGTCCCAGCTACGTCCATCGCAAAACTAAGCAGGTATGTGAATCTCTCCATGTATTGCGACACCGTCCGGTCACCCTGCCTCAACGTCAAGAACTCCTCTCTCAGTCTCAGCTGAATCTCGATCGGGATATACTGATCATAGAAGAATTTCTTGAACTCTGCCTAAGTACTCGGCTCTCCGTGGGCGGCTGTGTGGGCGGTCCACCATACTGCAACATCTCTCCTGAGCATAAATCCAAAAATCCTAGCCCGTATGCTGTCGAGAATCCTCAAAAGTCTGTGAAGTTTCTCGTGTGAAAGGATCCACTTCCCAGCTACCTCTGGGTCTCCGCCTCCATGATAGTAGACTGGCTCAAAACGAACGAACTCCTTAATCAACTTCGCCTCAGCTAATAAGAAGGTCTCGAATGTGATCTCCTGGGGTGGAATCAGTGTCGGTGCCACGACCGCGTAGTCAATGGTGTAGTGACTGCTGGCAGTATCTCGGTAGTAGTGGTCGTGAGCGGGGTCGCCGGAACAGTCGGGGCGACAACTGTCTCCTCTACAGTAGTGGCGGCGGCGAGTGTGGCAGGGGCCGGTGTAGCCTCTGCCTGCGCTCAAAGCAATCGAAGAATCTCCTCGAGCTGCAAACTATGGAGTGCGACCGTATCGCGCAAAGTCTGTTTCGAGTCGGCAGGTGTCGAGCCGCTCGTCTGGCCCCCGTCATCCGTATGAAGAACTGGTCGTCCATCCATATCGAATATGCAAGTCACGAACGTGCCGCAAATCAGCGTCGTAATACGTGTACATAAGTATTACAATCAATATATACGCATTTAAGTCTTAGTACTACCCGCTCACTTTGCTTCATAACTAAAGTTCTAAGTTAGGATCTTCGGGTTTCCACATCTAATGTTTGTTGTTAAGTT
This sequence comes from Stephania cephalantha, assembly GCA_039657325.1. Lineage (NCBI taxonomy): Eukaryota > Viridiplantae > Streptophyta > Magnoliopsida > Ranunculales > Menispermaceae > Stephania > Stephania cephalantha. Next base: position 15,700,983 of record CM077567.1, on the reverse strand, counting down.
TTATTCGGTTGTATTAAACTTTCCCCTACGTTTGCCTGGACCTAGGCTCTGATACCAACTGTGACGGCCCCAAATTCGAGGCAAACCGTGCACCGCCACGTCGCCGGACACGTCACCAAGCCAAGCTACGTCACCTACACACCTGTTATGACGGCCCGCGAACCATCCATCTTGTAATCCAACTTAGTAAATTTCGTTGTTTTAAAAGATTAATATTCTATCGAAATATGCTAAGTTAAGAAGTTTTACAACTTAATTTTTTTTATTTTAATTCTTTTCAGGTTATTTTTAATAGCGGAAGTCTTAATGACATGCATATAATTAATGTAAACAAGTTATGCATTAATTAACAACCTATGGGTGGAAACCCAACAAAAGGATACCATGTATATCAGTTAAGGCGACAAAAGTATAATAGGTGTTATACATGTATCAGGTGAAAAAAGTCTCCCAAAATGAATCCCAATAAGTATGTATATGTAAATACAAACACCTACGAGTAAGCTAGTGGAGGCGCTCCAAATCAGAGGTAGTCGCCAATCACCGCCTTCCCCCGGCTCGTCGTAGGATCTGCAACTTGCCACCAACAAATAATGACAAGTTCCAGTGAGTAAATCCCAGAGAAATTCAGCTAGTATTCACAAGAAATCCAAGAAAATGGCTACAATTCATGCATATAAAGCAAATGAACAGGAATGTAAAGCATGAATATAAGTCGTGAGATAATCAAGAATATGGAACGCGAGTGTGGTGTATAGCTGTCGAGCCCTGGGACGAAATACTAAACCGAGAAGGCCCTGGAAATGAGGAAATCCACATCCCCTCTTCACGGTCGAAATGAGGAACTCTGTTGGTCGGAAGGTAGACTTCCGCCCAACGCCTCAAAGGAGAGGAAATCTGTGACGGAGGTGAGCCTCACGTCAACTCGCTCTCGAGATCATCGACTCGCTGAGAGATATCTCACGCGTAGTCTAAGGTATGATCAACACCATAGCAACAATCGAATTATCATCAACGAGAGAGCCGGAAAGGGGTCACACCGTCCCTTCGACCATACACAGACACACGCGGGAATAGAGTAAACATGTAAACTGAACTGACGAAAAGTAATGTGAAATAAATAATTTACAATGAAAATAAGTAAATTCTAAGCCGACTTTCTCGTGGGTTTACTTACCTCAAACAATCGTAAATGTCTCTCCAAAATGTCCCGCTCACGCCTCGAGATACGCTCCCGATACCCGACTATAGTCTCCTAAGTTCCTGGTATCCAATTATACCACTTTTGTTATTTTAGACTCACATTAAGAGAATTTATAATGTGTGACCATAAATTTGAGATTTTGTATCAAAAAATTTAATTTCGGCACACTTTTCGAGTTATATCGGGGTGTCGATGCCCCAAAAGTCCTCAAAACTACCTTTTTATATTTTTCTGGATTTTTTCATAACTTTCTAGCTATTTTTTCTATTTTTTGATATTTGTTTGATTTAAAAATGTACTTTATTTAATTTTTTAAAATTTTTAATTAATTAAAATTAATTTGGGTGGGTTGGGCCCGAATCGGCCTGACTGGTCAGGTCTGGTCTTGGCTCGCCCAACCATGGCCACCCGGTCGCCGACGACTCGGCCGACGACTTGGGCTCGGCCAGGCCACTTGCCCGCCTCTGGCCTTCACCCGGGCGCCCGGCCCACATGGGCTTTGGGCAACCAGGCCCACATGGGTTGGCCAGTAGGCCCAGCCTGCTGGCTTCTTGTCCAAATCGTCTCTGCATAGCAGAGACAATTTTCTTCACTTTTTTTGTTTGTTGCTTATGCACAACAACAACGACAATTTCAACAATAACAACACCACCAACAACTTATCAACAACAACACCATTAAACTCTAATTTCTCCACAAAAGTTAACAAAAATTGACACACTTACATCGATTCAGAGATCTTCGCGAGCGTTGCCGAGTGGAGAGAGCACCACGAGAGGTGTGCAACCGAGTTGAGAGAGTGATGGAGAGCTTGGTGGTGAGAAGTTGAAAGTAGGGGAGAAAAATGAAAATGAGAGGGGGAGGAAGAAGCTCGGGTAGAAGGAGAGTGAGTGAGGAGAGAGAATTTTTTTGTTTTTATTTTTTATTTTTGGTTGACTTTGGAGATGAGAGAGAAAAGTAAGGGAATGGTTTGAGGTATGGTGATTGGATAGGTGATGTGATGGGATGTGTGATGTGACAACTAAATCCCAGACTATCCCATACACTCGCGTTACGCGCACACCGCGACGTCGTACAGTCTCGTCACCACACGCGTACAACGCGACCAAGCGTAATTTTCAATTAGCGCGGTGCGAACTATTAAATAATAGTAAAATAAATAAACACTCGCCACACAAAAATAATAAATTTCACCTCGTTAGGCGTGCCCTAAACTTTTCCGCGACGTCCACGTGGGTCTGAGCTTAGGATCTTAATCTGTCATTTGTCAGTTAATCGAGATTAATTAAAGCGGGTCGTTACATTTAGTGAGTTAGCGCAAAGTGCAGATTATGTTGATTGGACGAAGACGTCTGACCAGTGCTTGCGCTTCAGGGGTAGACTGTGGATACCGTCAGTACCAGAGCTGAGAGAGGAGATTCTTCAGGAGTCACACCGTTCCCGATTCGCTATTCATCCAGGTAGGACAAAGATGTACCACAACATAAAGATGCATTTTTGTGGTCTGGGATGAAAACGGATGTGTCAACGTTTATTAGGAGCGTGGGATATCGTCAGCAAATGAAGGCTGAATATCGCAGACCTGGAGGATTGCTACTGCCTCTTCCCATTCCGCGGTGGAAGTGAGAAGACATTGCTATGGATTTTGTGAGAGGATTGCCGAGAACCGCCCGGAGACATGATTCCATCTGGGTGATCGTTGATAGACTGAAAAAGTCTGCTCATTTTCTACCAGTTGCTGCACATTATACGTTTGATCAGTTGAGCGTACTGTTTGAGCGAGAGATTATTACACTACATGGGGTACCAGTGACTATTACGTCAGACATATATGCTATGTATACGTCTAGGATGTGGCGGAGTATGCAAGAGCAGTTTGGTACGCACCTACAGTTTAGTACGGCTTTTCATCCTCAGACTGACGGGCAGACTAAGAGATTGATACATGTTCTCGAGGATATGTTACGGGCGTGCATCTTGGAGTTTGGCGGATCATGGGATGAGTACCTACCATTACGTAAGTTTGCATATAACAACAGTTATCAGGCCAGTATTAAGATGGCGCCTTTTGAGGCTTTGTATGGTAGACCGTGTCGCTCGCCATCGTGTTGGGCTGAGCCTGAGGACCGGGAGACCGTGGGGCCTGAGATTGTTGTCGATCACACGGAGAAGGTACGACTGATTCGTCAGAGACTCAAGGGAGCCCATGATTGACAGAAGAAGTATGCGGACAGATATCGCGGTGATCTCACGTACACAGAGAGACCCTTTGTCTATTTAATGGTTTCCCCTCAGAGATTTATCAGACCTTTCAGAATTAAGAAACGGGTCGGAAAGGTTGCGTATGAGCTCGAGCTACCTCCACAGATGTCAGGAGTTCATCCGGTTTTTCATATATCCATGCTTCGATTAGCTGAGTCGAGAGCAGGTGATCGTCCGACTGTAGATTTGAGCCAGATAGACTTGACTGAGGATATGTCATATGGGGAGCAGCCTATTCAGATCCTAGATCGAAGGGTACAACAGTTGAGAAATAAGTCTATCCCAAAAGTACTCGTTAAGTGGCAGTTTCACGATGATACAAAACTCACTTGGGAAAGGGAAGACTAAATGCGAGATAGATTTTCGTACCTATTCGAGTAAGGTATACCTGTTGGTTCGACGTTTCAATTTCGAGGACGAAATCTTCATTAGTTGGGAAGAGTTGTCACGACCCAAAATTTTTAACCATGTTTATGTCTTTAAACAGGCTCAACGACCCATACTGTTGGACCCACACTGTGATATGTCCGTTTACTGAGGCAAGGGCCGAGGTACATTTTATATTTGTGTGTTGTATGCCTAGTGTAATTGTATATGTGTAGACTACTAAGTCATTTACAGGTATGCGATACCGAGACGAGCGGGGATGCGCCTCGAGTCGCGTGTCGATGTGGGACTGAGGTAGCGGCATATTAGGGGTAAGTTAAATTTATTTAAATAAAATGTGAGTTTTTTGGGTAATGTGTGGTTGCAATGTGGCCACATAGAATTTAAAGAACGAACGGGCCTATAGTTTGGAAAAAAAATATGAGGCATTGGATGTGCATCGAGACACGCGTTCACCCATCATGAGGCAAGTGTGTTAAGATTTTGAGTCACTCACAAGTGACTTGGGGGACAAGTGTGGTGTTGAAGACCACAAAATGTATCTCGAGATACGTGTGTGGTTTGAGATGTGTGGCTCACATTCAAGCCAACCCAAACCATATATATAAAGTCAAATCAACACCTCCTCAAAGTCCAAACTTATCTCCTTTTCACTCTCTCAAACACAAAAAACAAACAAACCAGAGAGAAGAAGAAACCCGAGGAGAGGAAAAAGGAGAAGGGAAGGAGAGAGAGAGAGAAAAAAAGAGCGGGAGAGAGAGATCGAGAGCTCGAAGAAGGTGAACACAAGGTGAGTTGCTTTGTCATGGTATTGTTGTTGAATTCGGTTGTTGTTGTTGGTTTCGTGTTGGCGAACTCGGACGAACTGCCGAGATCGAGGAAGGCAGGGGAGTAGTCTCCCCTGCATATGAGAACCAACCTGGGGTTGGGGATGGAAGCCCAACCCCAGCGAAAGAAAAAAAAAAAAAAAGACAGAGCAGAAGCTCTCTCGCGAGAAGAAGAAGAAGGGGGTGAACCGGGCCGGTTCGGCTTGGGTGAGCCGAACCCGGTTCGCCCTGTCGAGCCCAAAGAAAAAGAAAAAAAAAAGAAAAAGAGAGGAAAATTGGGAAAAATTCCAGAACAAATAGGGAAAAATTTGAAAAAATGATATTTCGACAAAATAAATAGAGAATAACGAATTTCTAGGAAAAATAAAATATTTAAAATTTCGGACGAGCATTTTACGGGGGTTTTACATCAAAAAGCGCGAAATGGGCCGATTGGCCGAAAATAAATAAAAAAATGTTTGCGAAATTTGTCTCGACTTCGATTTGGCCTAAATCGAGACATTATTGAATGTTAGGGAATTAAGGGGAGAACTCAGGCGTTTGGGCACGCATTTCGAATTTGTCGAGGGATCGAATATACTAGGACAAGCGTGTGAATTGTAAGTAAAACTGTGAGAATTTTATATTTCATTTCATTCATCTTTATTGATTTATTGGTATATTGGTAGACATTACTACTTGAACTCGCACATCATGTTGTTCTTGTTTCTGTTCATGAGTGAATATAATGACATGATGCCTTGTGAATTATTTCGTTGCCTCAGATTCCTACACTTGATGTCATTCTTGAACAAAATTGATAAAAAACATGTTAATGGAATAATGTGGATTTAAGTAGACTTGTATTCGATTTCCTTTGGGCTTTGTAGCCTAACTTATCTTGGTATCTTAGAATTTTGGAATTATTTGTCTTTGAAATTAAAGTAGGGATTATCCAGTGTCCATTGCACGAGAGATGCGCGGTTCACGGGGACATGGGTCTACCGGGGTTCCGGCACTCACCACTACACTTGCGCGGCACACGAGGTATGAGACTCGGGGTGGTCGGCAAGAATAAGATTGATGTTGTAAAGCGTAGAGCGCAGCTCCGCTATTTATGTGAGATATGTTGAGCGTAGCTCCATATAGTAGAGGGAAAGGTTAGGTGATAGGTCTCACCGCCGACCGGACGTAGATCATCTCGACTTAGCCTGTGTCTGTCTCTACATCTTTAACTATGGTATTTACTTGCATTTCTTGTTTCAATAATTTATTTCGCTACTTTATGCATTTAAATACCATTCGTTTATTTTGGAAATGTGACATAGAATGCTCCAGTTAGTACTTAAATATCACTATACTCACCGTCTATTTTGTGACGGTGGGTGTAAGTCCGACGAGCAGCAGCAGACCGGGGAAGGTGAAGATCAACGACTTCCTCTGAGCAGTTCGGCGACTCTCCTCACTCCTTTGTATGTCTCGACTTTTGTTGTATTATTATTATGTCATTTTGGGTTGTACATTGGGTTGAGTGAATAGTATCCTATATATACGTGCTTGTGATGTTGTCTTTTCTTGGTTTTCTACACTTAGGAATTTTTGGAGAATGAATGCTTTCGCTTAATGATAATGGAATTGGAATTACCTTTAAATTGGATAATATATCAATACATGGATTTGGAGGAATGTAGGGACGAAAGGCTAACTAATATGTAATTAAGTCTTAGGTGATTTGGATTAAGGCTTGATTACGGGATTAGGCCGGGCGGTGCCCTGTTTAGTGTATGGGGCCGTCACAGTAAACTCAATCTCTGTATGGTTACAATTAGGATCGTAGGTGTTAATTCTTTTTCTCTTTGGCCTGGTGAGAATTAAACATGAAACATCAGTGTTATAACATGAATAAGAAACAACAAAAATTATAGAAGCTTTCATATGTGTCTTAACGTACCTTTCCTCGTGCCAGTTCTCATCATCAGTGCTTTCCGGTGTTAGAATCTCCTCTTCGAAACCCTCGTATTCTAATATGCATACAACATCTTCCAAAGTCATTAAATCAAGTCTTTCACCTACTTTGGAAATGGATTTGTCACGTGATGTAGTAGTACCCAAAATTGGATTATCTCCGATGATAGTCCAATGCCATGATCAAGTAAAATCTTTTTGAGCTCCTTCAAACACTTTCGTGTAGTTGCAAATTCTTCATCACTTTCTGCAGTGTTTGTGTTACAACCATCGGATTAAAAAACCTCATCATCAACATATTAGGCATCATCAACACATTCCTTATCACCAAGATCCTTTGAAAAAAGATTCGAATCATGCAAAGCACCATCTCCTGTTTTTGAGATGATATGTTCATTTGGCGCGTATCCATAAACTAAAACATCGAGCCATTCATCATATGGATAATTACTTTCGTGCGACTCAATGAGCATACTGCATATACAAAGAAAATACAATTCAAAGAACAACTTTAAAATGTACAATAGTACACGGATAACACAATGGATTAAAAATCTTATATAATAATAAAAGCACGATAATGCCCTTACAAGTTAAAATTCACATGCTTAAAAGTACTACCTATCATACAATTGACTCTGCGATATATAAAAACAAGAAAAAAATAGTTGTCTAAGAAACAAAAACAAATACACTTAACTATCTCCTTTTATCATAATAAAATTATAGACCCCATAATATCCATAAAGAGCTCTACACAAATATCCAAAGATGTGAGATTTGACGAGTTATGTTTCATAGGGGAAGAGGGTCTGTTTTTGTTTTTTTGTTTTGTTTTGAAAGATGGGAGTTACTTTAACCACTGAGAAGGAATATCCATCAACGCCTCAAGTACATGCCTAGTCCATATACTCCTACTCCATATAATTACAATATGGCGTATAGTGGAGACCCTTCATTCATGAACTTGTTGACATGTCATACGCAGCCTCATGTTCCATTCCCCAACCCCATGCGGGAAGCCAATATTTCGGGATGGTTCCACCTCCTATTTTTGGTAGCATCGATGGCGAGGTGAGTCGAGTCAAGAACCAGAGGAAACGCAACAATCTACTCGACGTGATTCATCGCAAGACCACTACCTCAACAAGCTCAATGGGATGTACAAACACATCGTCCAACAAGACAAAGAGTACGTCCGGTTTGCATCACGAGCAACAACGTCAACTAATGAAATAGACTGCATGATGAGTTTACTTGATGTCATAGTGATTTGTAATTAACTTATATTTTGGGTTCACAAAATACGTGTATTCAACCTTCTCATTGAATAAACTTATTTCTCGCGTTTTCCATATTATTATAATGTCGTAGATTTGATTACTCTTCAATAGTTAGTTTAGTTTGTTAAGTTAGTTTAGGTTATATGTTTAATTTAACTTAAGTGGTTAGCTTAGTTAGTTAGGTGTCGGTGGTTAGGTTATATTAGTTTAGTTTGGTTAGGTTAATTAGGTTAGTTAGTTAAGTTAGTTTAGTTAGTTAAGTTAGTTTAGTTTAGGTGTTGAGGTTATGTTTGTTTAGTGTAGTTGAGTTAGGGGTATGTTCCTTAGTGTAGTTGAGTTAGGTTATGTTTGCAATTAAGCTAGTTAAGTTAGTTATTTTAGTTTACTTAGTTTGTATTGTTAGGTGGTTTGGTTAGTTAATGTTAGTTAGTTTAGTTTGTTAGTTACTTTAGTTTGGTTATGTTAGTTAGTTAGTTAGTTAGTTTAGTTGAAGTTAGTTAGTTACTTAGTTTAGTTTGGTTTGGTTAGGTTAGTTTAGGTAGTTAGTTTAGTTTGGTTAATGTTAGTTAGTTAGTTTAGTTTGGTTTGGTTAGGTTAGTTTAGGTTAGTTAGTTTAGTTTAGTTTAGTTAGTTAGTTAGTTAGTTAGTTAGTTAGTTAGTTAGTTAGTTTAGTTTAGTTAAGGTTAGTTAGTTTAGTTTGTTACTTAGTTTAGTTTGGTTAGGTTAGTTAAGGTTAGTTATTTTAGTTTGGTTAAGGTTAGTTAGTTAGTTAGTTACTTAGTTAGTTAGTTAGTTTATTTAGTTTAGTTGGTTATGTTAGTTAATGTTAGTTAGTTTAGAAAAGAGAGTTGAAGGTTTAAAACAATGTACATATATATATATATATTCAAAATTGGTTTTTTTTTATACAAATATAAACTCCTCATGTGCATATTCAAATTTGGTTGTAATTGTCAGAGATCGCCGATGATTTCGATAGCAACAGACAATCACAATGCAAGTCGAAGTCGGCTGCAGAACGACGCGGCTGGTAATATGTGAGTTGATGACGTGTCGGTGACAGATGACAATCGGCGAGTTGCGTTTGTGAGGTTGGCGCGCGGATAACACAATGGATTAAAAATCTTATATAATAATAAAAGCACGATAATGCCCTTACAAGTTAAAATTCACATGCTTAAAAGGTACTACCTATCATACAATTGACTCTGCGATATATAAAAACAAGAAAAAAATAGTTGTCTAAGAAACAAAAACAAATACACTTAACTATCTCCTTTTATCATAATAAAATTATAGACCCCATAATATCCATAAAGAGCTCTACACAAATATCCAAAGATGTGAGATTTGACGAGTTATGTTTCATAGGGGAAGAGGGTCTGTTTTTGTTTTTTTGTTTTGTTTTGAAAGATGGGAGTTACTTTAACCACTGAGAAGGAAGGTCGGTTTTTGGAAGTGGAGTTTTGCAACGGTTTCACTGGCATGGAGGGGTGCAATCTGGGAAGTAAATTTGACATGTTGCTTGTCATGGTCCAAATCTCTAACCCCCGTTTTAATTCATTAATCAGGATCACCGACCTTTGACGTGGGACCTACACCGTGATACGTGCACCGACCGAGGCACGTGGCCGAGGTATATTGTATTTTTGTATTGATGTATGCCTAGTGTTAAGTATCGTGTAGACTTACTAAGTCGGTTTGTACAGTTGTAGGCGTCGAGACGAGAGCGAGGACGCGCCTCGAGTAGCGTGCGAGCCGGGGAACCGAGTAGTTAGCATTTTGGTAAGTCTTATTTAATACTAATATGAAATAAGAAATTACTTATAATCCAATGGTTTTTTTGTTAATGTAAATCAAATTAAAGGCCTATAGTTGAGTAAATTAAATGGAAAGCATATGATTGGTCTAGAGATACACATTGGCACATCTAGGAACTAGGTGAGTAATGAAATGGTTTCACTTGAGGTTGAGTTAGGAGGAGTTAGTGGGGTATATGACAAGAGGTGGACCATTAGATATTCCTCGGGATACATAAATTCATGGAGATCAAGGGCTATGAAGGAACATCACCTTAATATATAACATTAGTGATCAAACAACATGCAAACCAAATCACTCATTCGTTTTTGCTGGAAAAGAAGAAGGAATTGCTGAAGAGGAGTGAATCATCAAGGTGTTGAAGGAACCCATGGGAATAGGTGAGAAATTCTCAAGCTAGGGTGGTACATCAACTAGGTACACATCTTTTTAGTTGAAATTAGAACAAGTTCTGGTTTTTGGCTAATTTCATATGGTAGATGATTGAGTATTTAAAATTGATTTATACATTTGGATTCCTCATTTCAAGCTTATAATCCAGCTATATTGAAGTTCTTAATTTGGTTTTGAAATCATAAAGATATGAATTTTTGAAGTTGCAACACCAAAACTAGAATTCTGCATGTTGTATTAGGAATCAACCTGGGTAATTTGATCATAATCTGCTCATTTTAGATCCAAATTGATCCTAACTAGTGGCATTTGATAGCTTATTTAAAGGGGAATAACTTCGCTTAATTGAAGGTATTTTGATTCAAATGTTTTTATGTCCAAACATGCTCTACAAGCAGGTGCTGGAATTAAAAAGGAAAGTTTTGAAACTAAACTTGTTAAGGGCATAACTCCCTAACTACTTATCCAAATGAGCTGATATTTTAGTATGTTGTATTTGGTTATATTTGCTGCCTTTTGAACAAAAATCACATTTTTAGGAACTATAGATTGAGAGAAATAGATTTTCTAAAGCCGCTGGTCGGATTAAATTCCAATTAGACCTATGTTTAGTAAAATCATGACATCTCTTTCATTTTAAATCAGAATTTTGCAAAATAAACCTTTCCGGAAATCTAAGAGAGATACCAACAATAATTTTACTGATGGAGGATTTCGATATTTGGACCATTTCATGCCTAAAACTGCGTTAAAATGTAGGACTGAAATTGAAACTTAATTTAGTCTTTAAGGGCTGATTTTGGAAGATTGATTTAAAGTCTATTGAACCAATTTGAATACACAATAAACACCGCTAAATTGAGCTTAAACTCACTATATTTGAACTAATGAGACACCAATACGGGAGAGCGAATACAAGATTTGGAGTATCGGGAGGCCAGTAAAGCTAGGACTTTACTTTGTTGTTGTGAGTATACACAATACAACTTTAATTGGCATTTCGTTTCTATTAATTTTTGTCCTTGCATAGTCCTTTTGACTAATTTGCCTTTGTATTCTTATATCATGTGTTCTTTGTGTCTATGCTCACTTGATGAGTCTAGTTTGCATGATATCCATTCATTTGATTTGATTCATTGATTCTATCACATGCCATGTTTATTCTTGTTGTTTTAAATGTGAATTGAATGATAAATATCATGTTATTACGCTAGTGAATATCTTATAAATGTTTAAGATGACTTGTATTCCTTATTTGTTTCGGTGTGTAGATGTGCCTATGCCTTGACAATCCATACTTGGTATTTCTTAAAATTTAAAAGTAGTTTTTGCATTTAGGTCCCGTACTCAATCGAGGTGTGCGCGACTCACGGGGTTAGAGTCCCTGGGGATGTCGACACATGTTACCTGACACTGTATGACACTCGGGGTTAGAGTCCCTGAGGTGATATACACACCGAGGTTAGAGTCCCTGGTAACACTTGGGTTATAGTCCCTTGTGCTATATGATTATTGAGTCAGAGTGACACGTTTCACTGCCGACCGGACCTAAATCACCACTACTTAGCCTAGTGTCAGTATCACTTGTTTAACTCTGGTATTTACTCGCATATGGTTTATTTTCCAGTTTTCCCATTTATATGATTTTAGATACCATTTGAATATTTGGAAATGCAAATTAAACTTGTCATCGGGGATTACTATTTTATTCTTGTACTCACTGTCCTTTTTATGATGGTGGGTGCAGAGCCGTCTACTAGCAGGCCGGGTAAGGAGAAGATCGGCGACTATCCCTGAGCCCGCGGCGCGTCACTGCATCGATTGTAGGTCTTCTTTTGGTATTTTGGTTGTATATGTTATATATGTCTTTCAAATACTATTTGGGTTGTATATTGGGTTGAGCGTTAGTTTTCCCCGACCTGACTTAGACTATTTTACTGTTTCACTGCATTTTGAGGACTTTATATATGTGATGTCATTTCCTGGTTTTCCACACTTATGATTTTATAAATGGCTTCCGCATAAACTACTAATTGCTTCCGCATAACCAATAAGACTTTTGCTAAATAATTAATTTAATAAAATGTTTTAATTAACTATAAATTTTATAAACTAATAGGACTAGTGTATTACTTATCCTGAACACGAGAAAAGTGGCGTTTAAGTTGTAAAGGCTGACTAATACATAGTTAAGTCCTGCGTGGATAGGATTAGGGCTTAATTACGGGATTAGGCCGGGCGGTGCCCTAGATTAGGAGAAGGGTCGTCACATTGCTATTTGGTGTTTTTGATTTTTGTTGGTTGTACATACACACAAACATGTATAGGGGAATGGATGAAAAGATTCCACCCCATTCTCTTGGATATTTTTTGGAGGAATAGCTTATAAAAAAAGATTACTCCCCTGAAACACTTAATACACATTTAACACTGCAAAATTTCAAGACTTTTCTTAAGATAAAAGAAGGCAAAAAAAGAATCGATCAAAACAAAAAATAAGGAAAAGCAATGAAATCAACAAAAAAGGGAAAAGAAAAGAAAAGAAAAGAAGAAGAACAAAACTCACACTGATGTTGCACAACTGAAGCTACAAAGAGGAGATGGATAGGGAAGATCAACTTATCGGAGATGGAGAGGGGAGATCAACTTTGCGGAGATGGGGAGTGGAGACGAAGGTGAAAAGAGGGGATGGAGAAGTGGAATCGACTTCACGGAGATGCGGAGCAGAGACCGAAGGTGAAGAGAGGAGATGGAGAGGGGAGATCGACTTCGCGGAGATGAAAAGAGTTCAGAGCAGAGAGAAAGAGTGAAATGGGTAGGACAGTGGGGTAGGGTTCTTTCATTCGATTTCTTTTTTTTTTTTTTTTTTTTTGTTCCAACAGAAGTTAATTCCAACAAACAGTTGGTGATGATGTGGCATGCCTGTCAACAAAGGGTGTTTTCCCAAAAGTAGGGTGGGTTTAAAATTTAATTCACAAAATAGGGAGGTTTTTTTTTTTTTTTTTTTATTACGGAACTAGGCAATAACGCCCTTTGGGAAGGCGTTATTGGGGGTAGTTGATTTGGTTGGCGGTGACGTGGCGTCCACGTGGCTTGATTTGTACGAGATAGCACCTTTTCAAAAGGCGATATACGTACATGTGGCGACCACGTGGACGCCACGTCATCGTTAACTCACATTTAGCGATAACGCCTTTTGAAAAGGCGTTATCGGTTAAATGTCTAGTTGAGTGGCGTTGACGTGGCGTCCACGTGGCGGACCAACCGGACTTAATTAAAGCGGGCTTAATAAGCTATCCACGCCACCGCCACGTCAATGCCACGTCACCGCCCCGTCACGCGCCACGTCACCAATCGAACTTAATAAATCGTCACCACGCCATTGGCGTCATCCTGTATTTCTTGGACAGCGCGTCGTCCTCGGCCGCTCCGTCCCTCGCCGCTGGCCGTCGTCGTCGTAGTCGAGCGATATCGACAATTACGACCAAATTTGAATATGCATATGAGAAGTTTATATTTGTATAAAAAAGAAACCAATTTTGAATATTTATATATATACATTGGTTTCAACCTTCAACTCTCTTTTCTAAACTAACTAACATTAACTAACCTAGCCAATTAACCTAATAACTAACTAACTAACTAACTAACTAACTAACTAACTAACTAACTAAACTAAACTAAACTAACAAACCTTAACTAATCAAACCAAACCAAACTAAACTAAATAACTAACTAACCTTAACTAACTAAATAACTAAGTAACTAACTTAACTTAACTAACTAACTAACTAACTAACTAACTAACTAACTAACCAAAGTAAACTAAACTAACTAATCTTAACTAACCTAACCAAACTAAACTTATTAACAAACTAAACTAACTAACCTTAACTAACTAACCTTAACTAACTAACATTAACCAACCAAACTAAACTAAACTAAGTAACCTTAACTAACCTAACCAAACTAAACTAAACTAACTAACTAACTAACTAACTAACTAACTAAAACTAAACTAAACTAAACTAAGTAACCTTAAGTAACCTAACCAAACCAAACTAAACTAAGTAAATGACTAAACTAAACTAAACTAACTAACCTAACTAAAATAACCAAGCCAAACTAAACTAACTAACTAAGCTTAACCAAAGTAAACTAACTAACCTTAACTAACATAACCAAACTAAAGTAACTAACAAACTAAAGTAAGTAACCTTAACTAACTAAACTAACTAACTAACTAACTAAGTAACTAACTAACTAAGTAACTAACTAAGTAACTAACTAACTAACTAACTAACTAAAATAAACTAAACTAACTAACCTAAACTAACCTAACAAAACCAAACTAAACTAAGTAACTAACTAACCTCAATTAAACTAACTAACTAACTAACTAACATAACGAAACTAAACTAACTAACAAACTAAACTAACTAACCTTAACTAACCTTAACTAACTAAGCTAACCACTTAAGTTAAATTAAACATATAACCTAAACTAACTTAACAAACTAAACTAACTATTGAAGAGTAATCAAATCTACGACATTATAATAATATGGAAAACATGAGAAATAAGTTTATTCAATGAGAAGGTTGAATACACGTACTTCGTGAACCCAAAATATTAGTTATTTACAAATCACCATGACATCAAGTAAACTCATCATGCGAGTCTATTTCGGCGGATTCAGTTGACGTTGTTGCTCGGTGATGCAAATCGGACGTACTCTTTGTCTAGTTGGACGATGTGTTTGTACATCCGGTTGAGGTTGTTGAGGTAGCTGGTCTTGCGATGAATCACGTCGAGTAGATTGATGCGTTTCCTCTGGTTCTTGACTCGACTCACCTCTCGCTACGATGCTACCAAAAATAGGAGGTGGAACCATCCCGAAATCGGCTTCTGCGTGGGGTTGGGGGAATGGAACATGAGGCTGCGGCATGGTCAACAAGTTCATGAATGAAGGGTCTCCACTATACGCCATATTGTAATTATATGGAGTAGGAGTATATTGACTAGGCATGTATGGAGGCGATGATGGATACGTTTGATGATGAGGCATTCCATGGTCCACATATGAAGACGAAGGCCCAGTGCGTAAGGATCAAAATGGTAAGGAGGAAGATTCACGCTCGGCGGCACTGGGTACAAACATTTGAGGTTCGGTTGGGGTGTGGAAGATGCGGGAATGTACCCGTGAGAAGAATGACTACTCTCGCCAACATTCTCTGTTCTACTCACTCTCGAATGAGATGAACGTGCTTAGAGGAGAACGTCGCTACTCTCTGCTCTGCAGCAATCTCGGTCCGAGTAGATGGACGTGGTGGACGAGGACGTACGGTGCGTTCCCGCGCGATCTTGGTCGTGTTCGTCTTCTTCTCACCTCTATGTTTGGTTCGCCCGATCGTCTTCTTCATCTTCTTGTTCATTATCCTCATCTATGTCTTGTTGGACGTCAATTCCGTCATGCGAAAGACTAGACCTTTGTCTTTCATCTTCGTCCAAAATTTTAATCCCTTCATCAAGGCGGCAAGACCTTGCTCGTACTCATCCTCAATAAACACACGCCTAAGTCGATGCACCAAGTTACGCCGATATACAAAAAATAAGAGCTCAAATCACGCAATATAAAATATTAAATGTTCGAGGAAAAGTAAGAGTTAGAAGATTACCGAGTAGTCACGTAACGCCCGTCGTGTCCTATGAATCTCCTAGTGACCGATCGATACCACGTCATGTAGTCTTGATGGTCATGCCATTCATTCGATCTTGCATTGTCGCAATGGCGTCCCCACGATTTTCCCACATGTTTATGTAGCTTGCGTGAAAAGTCACCCAATTTTCATGATGATGTCCACGCAATTCGATGCGGTGCGGTTGGGCGTCGTAAGCACAATTAGGTGACACTACTTGTACCATGCCGAATTGTCTCATGACCCTTTCACGGTCGATGCCACTCCACAATGTGGAAACAAATAAGGGACACGTCGAGAGCCAACCGCTAGTGACCATTTGTACAAGACTCGGGAAGAGACCCCATGAGTTCATTATATGGTTGCCACACGGATCATCCTCAT
Organism: Stephania cephalantha; assembly: GCA_039657325.1. Classification (NCBI taxonomy): domain Eukaryota; kingdom Viridiplantae; phylum Streptophyta; class Magnoliopsida; order Ranunculales; family Menispermaceae; genus Stephania; species Stephania cephalantha. Next base: position 15,684,778 of record CM077567.1, on the reverse strand, counting down.
GCCTCGAGAGTCGAGTGCATCACGGTATGCCGATACGACGTGCGTCGCATTTTGTGAAAGCGAAAATGCATCGAGCCATCTGTATAGGAAACAATAAGTTAAGATAAATGAACATGGACAAGAATTATTTGCAAAGTAATGACAAATCGACTTTAATAATACATGTGTCCGAGTGGAACGTCCATAAGCATATTTTGGCCATCCACCGTTCGCTGTTGAGCTCTAGATACACGCAGACGCCGCGGTGCTATGAATGGAAATCTGTCCCATGCCCACAGTTGTACAAGAATTGAGGCGCCGGCAACCTCATGTGCCCCTGCGCGAGATCGCGACACAACTCCCCTGTACAAATAAGCCAAACATGCACTCCCCCAACTATATTGGCCTGCTACTTGGAAATCCTCCAGCAAAGGTAGGAACATCAAATGTACGAATCGATTGGACTTGTCGGCGAAAAGACAACCACCGATGAGTTGTAGTATGTACGATCGAACGTAACGTTGGACCGACTCATCATCGCTTTCATCATCTATTCTTTGGAACGTTACGCTCAAGCCAATCGACCTTAAGTTTACAACCAACGATGTCATCTCCACCAGGAGTTCGTCCAAGTAGCCTCTCGCATGAGACATCGGCATAGTCTGCGTCCGTCGTTTCCGTCATGAGCATACCTTCGATAGGCAATCCAATTTGTACTGCACGTCTTGGAGTGTAATGGTGCACTCCCCACAATGCATATGAAATGTATGCGTCTCGGGCGCCATCTCTTTACAAACGCGATAATCAAAGCCCAATCAAGGCTGAAAAATGCTACACGAGATATCACATAGAACCCACTGGAACGAAGATATGGGATCATCCTAGAATGAATCTTGCATCGTTCGATCAACGACCCCAGCGTCTTCGACGTACGCGCATTGTTTCGTACACCTTGTCATTGAAAATGTATTAAAGTATGTTTTTGATACATTATTGATGTAAATTTGACGTATTGAGGAAAAACATGTTACCTCGCCCCTCCAGGTTCGCGTTGATCTGTGTGTAGATTGGAGTTGCAACGATGATGGATACGAAGGTCCTGGATCCATTGCAGTACAACTAAAAAGAAGGTTAGAAAAAGAAAATGAGTATAATAAATCGACTATAAGTAAACATGTACCCAAATAATAAATGAAAACTAACCTCAAGTAAGTTAATTAACTAACGTAACCTAATCTAAATTAAATCGACCAAACTATGTGAACCAAACGCAACCTAAAATAACATAATAAAACGTAAACATATCCAAAAAAAAAAAAAAAACCAAAAAAATTACGAGATGTGTTCATGAAAGTTTAGTGGATCGCAACGAATTCAAAGTCTAAATGAGCTTAGTCTACTATATATATGGTTTCATAAATTTTGAGGCTTTCGTTAACATAAAATATAACATATATGTTTGTGCAGTTTTGTGTATTGGAGGTAGGTCTACTCAGACTGAGATTGCTGCAGACTACCTAAACTAGGCTACCCAAACTAGGCTACTCTCTGCAACATATCTTGAAACGTGCGCATATAACTAAACAAACTACATTAAGTAAATACCTCAACTACCTAAACTAGGCTAACCAAACTAATACATAAACTTAAACTAACTTAAACAAACTAACTAAACTAAATTAAAAAAACTAACTGAACTGAACAAACTACATTAACTAAACTAACTTACCTAAATAAACCTAAATACCTCGACTACCTAAACTAAACTAACCAAACTAATACATAAACTTAAACTAACCTAAACAAACTAACTAAACTAACTTAAACAAAGTAACTAAACTAACTTAGACATACCTATGTAACTTAAACAAAGTACCTAAATACATCAACTACCTAAACTAAACTAACCAAACTAATACATAAACTTAAACTAACCTAAATACCTCAACTACCTAAGTAACATTAACTAACCTAAATACCTAAACTAAACAAACTAACTAAATTAAACAAACATAACTAACTAAACAAACTAAGCTAAAAACAATTAATAAACAAACGAACCTCAACAAACTTAACCATCTTAATAAACTACACAAAGTACTTTAACTAACTAACTAACCTAAAGACCAAATATAAACTAACTTAATTGACTTAACTCACTAAACAAACAAACTAAACTAAACTAAACTAACCAAACTAAATTTAGAACCTTAACTAACCTAAATACCTAAACTAAACAAACTAACTAAACTAACCTAACTTAACTAACTAAACAAACTAACAAAACTAAACTAACTTAACTAACTAAACAAACTACCTAAAAACGATTAATAAACATACCTAAACGAAATTAGAAATACCTCCTCCTCCTTCACTTGGGACCTCCTCCTTCTCCTCCGTGAGACGTCTGGTGCCCCCCCATTGCTCCGCGCTCCCTGCCGATGATAACGCCTCCTCCCCGATCATTGTCACTCCTCCGTGCTCCCCTGCGCGCGGACCTCCTGCTCTCGCTCCGCGCGCCCCTGCCATGCAGTCCGCTCTCCTCCCTGCTCATTGTTCGTCCTCCTTCTCCGCCGTGATACCTCCTCTGCGTTCCGCGTCGGTGCCATTGCTCCTTACTTGGGCGGGGTGTGGTCACTCCTTCCTCCCGTTCTGGTCTCTCTCCACCGAGCTCCTCCCCCACCCTCCTTATATACACCAACCTCCTTACCTCCTTGGTCACGGGATTACTATCCCGTGATCCCTACCGCCCCTACCCCTGCATCCCTACCGAAACCGACGCAGAGAATATTCTCTGCGTCGGTTTCGGGAAGGAGATGATGGGGATGCGCTGATAGCGCCTTCTCAAAAGGCGCTATCGGCGCATCCCCCAAACCACGTCCCCGAACTGTCCACGTGGATCCACGTGGACGGGTTCCCACGATGGCGTTCCAAATGCAACATTTGGCACTCCACGTGGGTGGCCGGCCCTTGATGTCCACGTGGACACCAATAGCGCCTTCGGAGAAGGCGCTATTGGTGTTTTTCAGCCACATGGCCACTCCACATCAGCAATAGCGCCCCCAATGAATAGGCGCTATTGCCTACTATGGGGAAATAAAAAATTCCCACACGTACTTCCCTCTTTAAAACTACAAAGTTGTGTACTTTTGTAAAAAAAAGTCATACTTCATAAAACACTTAGGATATAAATTCATCAATTGAAAAAGTTGATGATATAATAACAATACTGCAAATGTTATGATATAATAACAAAAAAGTTGAAAAGGTTAGGATATTTTAACGAATTTGGTCTATATCAAAAGAGGCGATAAAACTATGTAATAAACATGTGTCAAGTTCGGAACTAGTCACTCAATCTAATACACAACCCAAAAGTATATGAAAGACATAATGTGATGACCCCAAATTTTAAGGCAAATTGGGCACCGTCACGTCGCTGGACACGTCACCAGATCATGCCACGTCAATTGCACACTGTCCATAACGGCTCGCGAACTAACCATTTAATAACCTAACTTAGTCAATTTCGACGTTTAAATGATTATTTTGTCAAAATATACTAAATTATAAAATTTTTCTAATTAATTTGTTTATTTTGATTCATTTATGTTATTTAAATAGCAGAAGTCTTAATAATATGCAAATAAGTAACGTAAACAAGTTTTGCATTGATTAACAAACCTATGAAGTGGAAACTCGAGAAAAGGATACCATGTATATCAATAGGCAACAAAAAGTATAGTAAGTGTCAATACACAAGTATCTGGTAAAAAGTCTCCCAAAATGGTCTTAAAACAAGTATATGTAAATACAAACACCTACGAGTAAAGCTAGTGAAGGCACTCTAGATCAGATGTAGTCGCCAAGCACCGCCTTCCCCCGACTCGTCGTAGGATCTGCAATTTGCCACAAAAAATAATGACAAGTTCCAGTGAGTAAATCCCAGAGAAACTCAGTTAGTATTCATAGGAAATCTAAGAAAACGGCTACAATTCATGCAGTTAAAGTAAATAAACATAAATGTAAAACATGAATAAAAGTTACTTAAATAATCAAGAATATGGAACGTGAATGTGGTGTATAGTTGTCGAGCCTTGAGACGCAAATACTAAATAGAGAAGGCCCTGAGGTGTGGTAAACCTCACTTCCTCTTCACGGTCAAAACGAACAGCTCTGTTGGTCAGAAGGTAAACTTCGCCCAACGCCTCGAAGGAGAGGAACTCTGTGACGGAGGCGATCCTTACGTCAACCCACTATAGAGATTATCGAATCGCAGAGATAAATCTCACGTATAATCTAAGGTATGACCAATACCGTAACAACAATTGGATCGTCATCTACGAGAAAGCCAGAAATGGGTCATACCGTCCCTTCGGCCATACATAGAAATACGAGTAATATAGTAAATATGCAAGCCAAACTGGCGATAAGTAATAGTGGAATAAGTAAATTTCAAGAGAAAAAATTAAATTCTAACCTGAATTTTAGGCGGGTTTGCTTACCTCAACGCTTATAAAATCGCTTCGAAATGACCCGCTCTCGTGCCTCGAACTGCGCACTCGACACCCGACTACTCTCATAATCTTTTGGTGTCCAATTTTATCATTTTAAAATGTTTTATTGTCACATTTAATGATTTTATAATGTAAAATCAAAAATTAGAATTTTATTTCAAATTTAGTTGTGACATACTTTTCGAGTTACACCGGGGTGCCAAACGCTCGAAAATGTCTTGAAAGCTACTTTTCTATATTTTTCCCTTTTTTATATTTTCTCCGACTTTTTTGGATTTTTTCATGATTTTCTACCTATTTTCTTATTTTTTGTAATTTTCTTATTTCAAGTTGTATTTAATTTAATTTTAAATTATTATTATTATTTTTTAAGGGGTTGGGCTTAACCGGCCCGGTTCGGCTGGGCACGGTTCGGCATAACCGGCCGCCCGGGCCTCGGCCGGCTCAACCCGGCTTTACTGGGTGCAGGCGCCTCGGCCCGACCCGCGAGCAGGCGGTTTCGTCTCTCTCAGAGACGAGTTCGTCTCTGAAGAAGGGCGAAATTTTTTTTTTTTCAATATAAACAACAACAACAACAATATCACCAACAACACAACTACAACAATCACCATTAAAGTCTCAATTTCTCCACCAAAGATTAATAACATCAAAAAATACTCAGCTCGGTCTAGGAAGATCGTCACGAGAGTCATTGATAAGAGAAAGAACCGCGAGAGAAATGGGAAACTGAGTTGAGATAAGGATGAAGAGTTGGAAGAAGAAGCTTAAACAAAAGAGAGGGAGAAAAGAATCGGGTAGGGAGGGAGAGAAATTGTCCCTTTTTTATTTAGATGAGAGAAGAGAGAGAAAAGCGAGGTATGGGTGATGTGATAGGTGATGTGAAGAGTGATGTGATATCCAAACCCCCGACTACCTCATACGCCGTGTAATGCGCACCCCGTTGTGTCTTACGCTCTCGTTGCATCGTACGCATAATGCGACCAATTGAAGTTCTAACACTAGTGCGACGTGAATATTAAATAATAATAAAATAAATTAACACACATCATACAAAAATAACAAAATTTACCTCGTCGAGCGTGCCCTCGACTTTTTGGCAACGTCCACGTGGATCTGAGCTTAGGGTCATAATATGTAATTAGTCAGTTAATCATGATTAATTAAAGCGAGATGTTACAATTTTCCCAACTAAAAGGAATTTCGTCCTGAAATTCTCAATTAATTCTTATCTTGTAACAAGTGGGGGTATACCCTATCCCGATTAGGGTGATACTCGGCCTTAAAACCTAATTAAGCCCCGATAACCAAACTAGACTTAACTAGAGCCAGCAGCCTCTCCGTATGTACCTGATAAACTTAACATGTATATCGAAATCGAAGAAACAATACAAAATATACGCATCGAAAAATTAAAACTTTTTCGATAATTAACAATATACAAAAATACAGAGTTGATCAAAAACCCCAAAACCTCATTTATAAACCTCCCAACCTTGTTTATATACAACAAAATAACTTAAACAGTGTATGAGTATATATGAAGGCTCATGTAACGACCCTAAAAATCGAACTCGTGTCACGTGCCATTTCGGGGTCGTATGTGGGACCCACTCGTCGTGATCTATATTTAATCGACGCGAAATAGGGTCAAGTTAAGGTTTAAATGCGGTGTCCCCGTGTTGCGGAGTGCAATGGTATTTCCGTCAATTTTTGGCGAAAACGGGGTATTTTTCAGGGTTTAATTCAAACACAAAATCGAGGAGATAATTGGGAAAAAATAAATAAATAAATAGAGTGGCAAAAAAATTATTAAAAAAAGGGAGAGAGATCGGATAAGAGAGAGAAATAGAGAGAAAGGAAGAGAGAGAGAGAGAGAGAGAGAGAGGATAAGAGAGAGAAATAGAGAGAAAGGAAGAGAAGAAATGGGAAGGAAGGAAGGAGAAGAAGAGACGGCAGAGCTCTCGGCTCACGAACGAGCAAACGGCTCGTAGTGACTGGTGCGGACGGCGGCTCGAGAGGAGCTCGCGGGAAGCGGCGTGGCGAGCGCGGTGGCGCATTGACAGCGGCGACGGTGGTGAGTGGCTCCACTGGCGAGGGTCGGCGAGCCTTCGTTGCACCAGCAGGCGGGCGGACGACCAGCGATAGCGGTGGCGGGGAGGTGGCGCGACTGTGGGGGAAGACGACGAGCAGCTGCACGGTCCACCAAAATGCCGGCGAGGAGCAGTTACGCCGGCGAGGAGGAGCGACAGTGGCATCGGCAGCGGCAACGGCGCGATGAACGTCGTGGAGCAACGACGCGGTGGCGCGTTGCCGGACCGATCGATCCCCGACGAGACACAACAACAGTGGACAATGAGGCGTGACTTCGACGAAGCTCGATGGCGTGATGGATTTCTCGAGGTAAGTAAAACCAGCTAGGAAATGCACAGTAGTTCATTTGAGCTTATATTTTATTGATGTTGCACTGTATCCCTTTCTTGGAATTCCCACCCACTTATGAGTGTCTCTGATTGGAGTGGTTACCGGCTTGCAACCGGGGCCATGACCTCGAGTCACTTGAGTATTTGATCGGAATGAGATGTGTTTTATCCAGGGCACCGTTGATATCCCTCATTCGCGACGGTCTACGTACAGCAGGCGACGCCGCGTCCTAAGACCCGAGTCTGCTTGGCGTTGCCGCGACTCTATGACCCCGACCCTGTGGCACCCGCACTCGGTGGTTTTGGACTACTTGGGCACCTCTCTATTGTTTCCTTTGACACTCATTTCTCGTTGTACTTTCATTTTTACAGTATTATTATCATGCATTCCATACTGGCTTTCTTTCTATCCGCATGACTTTTAGGATCGCTTCATTTATTTGAATTCTTGTTTAGATCCTACTGGCTTTTACTTACCTGCGCTCGTCATTCTTGTGTTTGACGGAGTGCAGATCCACAGTCCAGCAAGGGGAAAGCTCCATAGCTAGGTGATTCTTTTGCACTATTAGATATACTTGTTTTAAAACACTGGGAGTTGGGTTTTTGAGAGAATTTGGGCATGTATATCTTGTATTTACTCTCCTCTAAATGTTCATTAATGAAGAGATACATGAATGTACATGTTTAAAAGGTTCCACAATTAGGTTGTCCACTTCTTTTACAATTACTGTTGAGTTATTTAATGTATTAATTGCTTCCGCTAATTTGTAAAACTTGAAAAATATTAATAACTCAACTTAAAATTATGAATTTACTTATAATGATGGATTAAAAGACTACCGGGCTGCGTTGGCCTTGCGAGAGTGGCTCGGGGGTCCACGTGGGCTTAGGCCGGACGGGGCCCAGTTTGTGGAAAACTGGGGCCGTCACAGTTGGTATCAGAGACTAGTTTTGAGAATCTCATGGCTTAAGACATTGTGATACCAACGTCACAGTTGGTATCATAGCCTAAGTTTTTACTTATAGCTCTTGATTAACCCACAACCAATATAAGACACAAAATAAAAATAAAGTTAGGACACGGTTGGAACTTAGAGTGGAACCTTATGATCCTGACTTAGAGTCTTAGTTGGGAAGTGATGAGAGTTGAGGAAATTAAAATTTGGACTATATGAGCTATTTGATGTATTGTATATTATTACTATCGATAGCTATATCATGATCGAGAAATCGCATTCTTTGCATATTGCGATAGCCGATCAGCCCGATATCAGTGATACCGGTTCGGGTGACGTTCAATAGAGGTTATATGCTATGTCCCAGCTAGTCACCTCACATGGCCAGCAACTTCAGGGGATTCTCCGACTTTTGAGAGCACAGGTTACATCATCGCCTTCTACATCTGCAGCAAAGCAGCACCAAGTACTCAGGGCGGGAGTGCGCCGACAAGACAGCCGCCGTTACGACTCCTACAAAGTGTCGATCGGACCGGAGGAGTACGGAGTTCAGTTGAGAGAGTACCACCTACACCCGATACACCAGCCGATGATACGTCGAACACACCCACTGATGGGAGCACTCGAGCAACAGCTAAGGCGAGGCAGTCTCGCGAGTTTCAGCGACATCACTCAGAGAAGTTTCACGGTGGTACGGATCTCGGAGCAGCAGAGAAGTTTATGAGGAGTCAGAAGAAGATTCATGACGTCTTGGCCACACTAGAGCATATGAGGTCGAGCATCTCATCAGCTTCGTTGTTCGTGGAGGCTGATGTTTGGTGGCGTAGCATGGTGGCTACGAAGGGGAAGTCCAAGGACCGGGGTGAATTCAATGAGAAGTTCAATCAAAAATATTTCCCTAATGCGGTCAGGAACATGAAAAGGACCGAGTTTCAGAACATCCGATCGGCGGCTGACGAGACAGTGATGCAGTATATGGCCGATATTTGCGGTTGATGGACTATGTCAGAGGCATAACTGATACGAACGCTGACCGGGCCTACTACTTCATGAATGGCCTTTTGGGTGAGATCGGTTCTATGATGGTGACCACAGCTCCAGGAACGTTACAGGCGGCATACGAGAGGCCTGGACGGAGAGGCGTACCTGAGCACACACCCCGATGAGATCATCCCAGCTCCACCACCAGCACAGCCAGATGTCAGACCTGGAGGTGACGGGAGGAGGAAGAGACCTAGACAGTGAAGGTCGAGACATCGAGCTCAAAGTGTGGGGTTTGTTACATCTCCACCTCCTTCAGCGCGTATTGCGCCAATACCATCTGCTCCAGTACAGAGTTATATCAACACACCACATTGACGCACCGCACCGTCGGGTTCTCACGACGACAGTATCGATGACCGGGGGCAGTGGGCGATGGCGTGGCGATGGCAGAGCGGTGGTCGAGGCAAAGGTATGGACGAGGACAAAGTGTTCCATCTGGATCGAGATCTCAGCGTACTTGTTGGGAGTGTGGACAGCTAGGTCACTTCGCCAGTACGTATCCACGATTGGGCAGAGGGCAGCCACAATAGAGTCGACAGCAGGTTCATGCTGTTACCGAGCCAAATCCGATTGCTACCGGTAACCTGATAGATTTATTTTCGGTCGTTTGGTCGATGAGTTGGGTTTGAAACCCATTTGACTAGAGAGATTGATTCACATTCTTGTGGATGTACTGAGGATGTGTGTGTTAAAGACGGTGGACTAGGTTAGTGGTACCAGATTCGCCAAACATGCGTACTTAAACCCCAAGGCGCGTGTTCTATTCTAGAGAGGCGAAAGGTTGTTCCTAATATATGTTTCGAGGATGTTGCCCTGGCATATATTAGGGGAAGGACATAGATGGTGAAGGAGGTCACATAGGTGCACCCACACTATTTTGGAGGTATCAGAGGAGCCCAGCCCGGTGGCTTAGACCAAGCATGGGTATGGCCTTGGGCGGGTATGGCCTTGGGCCTTCAAAAAAAAAAAAAAAAAAAAAAAGAAGAAAAGAGGTGAATTGCTTCAATTTCGAGGACGAAATTCTAATTAGTTGGAAAGACTGTGACGACCCTAAAAATCGAACTCGTGCCACGTGCCATTTCAGGGTCGTATGTGGGACTCACTCGTCGTGATTTGTATTTAATCGATAAGAAATAGGGTCAAGTTAAGGTTTAGACGCGGTGTCCCCGTGTTGCGGAGTGCAATGATATTTTCGTCAATTTTTGGCAAAAACGGGGTATTTTTCAGGGTTAAATTCGGACACAAAATCGAGGAGATAATTAGGAAAATAAATAAATAAATAAAGTGGCAAAAAAATTATTAAAAAAAAGAGAGATCGGATAAGAGATAGAAAGAGAGAGAGAGAGAGAGAGAGAGAGAGAGAGAAGAGAGAGAGAGAAAGAGGATAAGAGAGAAAAAATGAAAAAGAGAGAGAGAGAGAGAGAGAGAGAGAGGATAAGAGAGAGAAAGAGAAGCCACGGAAGGAGAATAAGAAGAGACGGCGGAGCTCGCTTCACGGCGCGGCTCGTAGTGACGGGGGTGCGGACGGCGGCTCCCGGCGGCGGCGCGAGCCACCAGAGACCGAACGCGCATGGGAGCTCACGGACTAGCGGCAGAAGCAGTGAGCGCGTGTGCGCGCGTTGACAAGTGGTGACGGTGGTGAGTGGCTCCACTGGCGAGGTCGGCGAGCCTCTGTTGCACCAGCAGGCGGGCGGACGGCCAGCAGCAGCGGCGGCAGGAGGTGGCGCGGCTGTAGGGGAAGACGACGAGCAGCGGCATGCTCCACCAGGATGCAGCGAGGAGCAGTGACGTCGGCGAGGAGGAGCGGCATCGGCAGCGACAGCGGCACGATGAACGGCGTGGAGCAACGACACGGTGAACGGTGTGGAGCAACGACTCGGTGGCGCGTTGTCGGACCGATCGATCCCCGACGAGACACAACAACAGTGGACAATGAGGCGTGACTTCGACGAAGCTCAACGACGCGTTGAATTTCTCGAGGTAAGTAAAACCAGCTAGGAAATGCACAATAGTTCATTTGAGCTTATATTTTATTGATGTTGTACAGTGTCCCTTTCTTGGAATTCCCACCCACTTATGAGTGTCCGAGGGCCAAGTGAGTCATACGAGTGTCTCTGATTGGAGTGGTTACCGGCTTGCAACCGGGGCCATGACCTCGAGTCACTTGAGTATTTGGTCGGAATGAGATGTGTTTTATCCGAGGCACCGTCGATATATCCTCATTCGCGACGGTCTGCCTAGTATATTTGCGGCACGCCGCATCCTAAGACCCGAGTCTGCTTGGCGTTGTCGCGACTCTATGACCCCGACCCTGTGGCACCCGCACTCGGTGGTCTTGGACTACTTGGGCACCTCTCTATTGTTTTCTTTGACACTCATTTCTCGTTGTACTTTCATTTTTACAGTCTTATTATCATGCATTCCATACAACTTTCTTTCTATCCACATGACTTTTAGGATTGCTTCATTTATTTTGAATTACTGTTTAGATTCTACTGGCTTTTACTTACCGGGCTTGTCATTCTTGTGTTTGACGGAGTACAGATCCACAGTCCAGCAAGGGGAAAGCTCCATAGCTAGGTGATTCTTTTATACTATTAGATATACTTGTTTTAAAATACTGGGATTTGGGTTTTTGAGAGAATTTGGGCATGTATATCTTGTATTTACTCTCATTTGAATGTTCATTAATGAAGAGATACATGAATGTACATGTTTACAGGGTTCCACAATTAGGTTGTCCAATTCTTTTACAATTACCGTTGAGTTATTTAATGTATTAATTGCTTCCGCTAATTTGTAAAACTTGAAAAATACTAATAACTCAACTTAAAATTATGAATTTACTTATAATGATGGATTGAAAGGCTGACTAGGCCTGCGTTGACCTTGCGAGACTGGCTCGGGGGTCCACATGGGCTTAGGCCGGGCGGGCCCGGTTGTGGGAAACTGGGGTCGTCACAGCTCATTACATCAAGAGAAGATAACAAAACTCATCATTTTCTTTTACTGAAGCATTAGGTTGTGAGGCTGAAATATTAGATTTGGGGTGAGCGCTCCAACTTGCTCAGTAAGTAAGGATTTGCAAAGCCATCAACATTCCACATAATAATCAAGAATATTATGCAATAACAATATGCACCGATGTTAGCTAACAGGATTACGGAAAGCATATAATTCAATAAATAACGGATGCAAGTCAAACTGTCAATGAGTATTACACTGTGATTCCCATTTGTATAAATAAAACTAGTCGATTACCCATTGATACCATTAATGTGATTGCTAGACCAACACATTGGTCGATGTCTGTCTAGTCAATATATTAATGTCCGATGTTTCTATCCGAAACCTTATAGTGAGTATGTAATTCATGCAACCTATCGAATTGAGCAGGAGTTGCATATAAGCCGGGAAGGTAACTATTCTCAAAACCAGGAGTTACTCTCGTGGGTCACATTAAACACCATTTTTCATTTATGAAAACCATCACAGTATACATGAACTACAGATACTAAGATAGCTAGGCAACATTGATAATTTAACAAATCCATACTTACCTTGGTTTAGGTTTCAGTTAAGAAATTCCATAACTTTTTGGGCACTCATGCTTTCCGGGGATCTAACACCTATCAGAAACCATTTGTGATCAATATAGGTCTAATACCCTTTACTTAGAACCCCTAGTTCAGTCCCAAAGGCCTTTGAAAATTCTAACTAAAACTTAGCAAAGTTGCAGTTTTTTGGGGGTGAAAACGCACTTCCTCACTTAGTGAAGTGCGCTCCATCAGCTGAGTTCATCTCAACTAATGAAGGAAGCACGCTCTTATGCTAGGTGGAGCGCACTCCACCCTGTACCGCCTCGGAAGTACACAGTGCAGCAGCCACTGCTCCATCCACAAATCATCAAAACAACAATAAACATTCCCATAATTCATCAAGGAGGACCTCAGTGAGGCATAAACCCATTTCCAGTGATCAAACACCACAATTTACAGAGAAATCATCATCCACTATCAAATTAAACTTCAAAAATATCAAAACCAAACTTACCACAATGATGATCTCTGGATTTTCAAGTTGTTTAAGCTCCTCAATTCACGTTGAAACAACTCCCCGATTGATTCCCTCAAGATTAAACACTAAACCTCAGATTCTCTCTCTCTCTCTCTCACTTTCGATCGATCAGTGAGGATAAACATGAAGATTTTAGTTTAAATATATGAACTTTCTCGAGATAGGCATCGCGTTTTCTTGAGGTTGATCTAATGATTGATGTGCTAACACGACACCCTTAAAGTGACACACATGTTGACACCATCAACACTTTTGCTCATCTCGAGACGATCCGACGATCCCTATAATTCAAACTGAAGTTATAGTTTTTTTTTATATATATATATATATTTATAGGGAGTTCTACCATGGTGATTGCGAAAAATCACCATGAATGGTGATATTTAATTATAGCCATTAGATCTTGATCTAACTATTTAATTTATTCATTTTAATGGCCTGAACTACTAAACAGGGAACCGCTCGGCCTAATCCCGTAATCAAGCCTTAATCCAAATCACATAACACTTAATTACGTATTAATTAGCCATTCGTCCCTATATTTCTCCAAATCCATGTATTGATATGTTATCCAATTTAAAGGTAATTCCAATTTCCATTATCATTAAGTGAAAGCATTCATTCTCCAAAAAATCTTAAGTGTGGAAATCCAAGAAAAGACAGCATCACAAGCACGTATATTACGGGTGGGCATCAGTTTCCCTAAAATCGCCCAAACCGCCCAAACCGTATGGTTTGGTTTGGTTTTAAAAACTCGCGGTTTGGGGGCGGTTTGAAAAACTTGAAAACCGCAAAATCGCGGTTTGGTGGTGGTTTTCAATTCTGAAAAACCGCGGTTCGCCAAACCAAACCGAGGGTAATTTAGTAAATTTATTTAATTCACATTTTAAAACCTTAACCAATATAAACAACAGTCGTTTCATTTTTTCATCTTCATCTCAAGATCCTAAACATATTCGCCTCTACCAGTTGAGGCCATCCGTTACTGCCTTCCACTAGTCGTCGTCACTGCCGCTTCCCATCAGTCGTCATCACCATCTCCTACCAGTGATCTCTCACTGCCGCCTCCTACCACTGTTTTTTTTTTTTTTTGGAAAACATCGAACAAGAAAAACCGCGAAACCAAACCGACCAAACCGCGCACACCGCGGTTCGGTTTGTTTGCGGTTTTGGTGGTTCGCGGTTTGGTGGTGGTTTGCAAAATGACCAAACCGCAAACCCTCGGTTTGGTCGCGGTTTGGTGGTTTTCACCACCAAACCACGGTTTGCCCACCCCTAACGTATATATAGGATATTATTCACTCAACCCAATGTACAACCCAAAATAACATAATAATAATACAACAAAAGTCGAGACATACAAAATGAGTGAGGAGAGTCGTCGAACTGTTCAGAGGAAGTTGCCGATCTTCTCCTTCCTTGGTTTGATGTTGCTCGACGGACCTACACCCATCGTCACAAACTAGACGGTGAGTATAGTGATATTTATGTATTAACTGGAGAATTATATGCCACATTCTCAAATTAAACGAATGGTATTTAAAAGCATAAAGTAGCAAAATAAATTGTTGAAACAAGAAATGCAAATAAATTTCATAGTTAAAGATGTAGAAACAGACACAGGCTAAGTCGAGATGATCTACGTCCGGTCGTGGTGAAACCTATCAACTACCATTTTCCCACTACTATATGAAGCTGCGCTCAACATATCTCACATAAATAGCGGAGCTGCGCTCTACGCTTTACAACATCGAGTCCCATAACTCGTGTGCCGCGCAAGTGTAGTGGTGAGTGCCGGAACCCCGACAGACCCATGTCCCGGTGAACCCCGCATCTCTCGTGTAATGGACACTAGATAATCTCTACTTTAAGTTCAAAGACAAATAATTCCAAAACTCTAGGATACCAAGATAAGTTAGGCTACAAAGCCCAAAGAAAAATCGAATACAAGTCTACTTAAATCCACATTATTCCATTAGCATGCTTCTTATCCATTTTGTTCAAGAATGACATCAAGTGTAGGACTCAGAGGCAACGAAACAATTCACAAGGCATCATGTCACAATATTCATCCATGAATAGATACAAGAACAACATGATGTGCGAGTTCAAGTAGTATTGTCTATCAATAGACCAATAAATCAATAAAGATGAATGAAATGAAATATAAAATTCTCACAGTTGTACTTACAATTCACACGCTTGTCATAGTCTATCCGATCCCTCGACAAGTCGAAATGCGTACCCAAACGCCTGAGTTCTCCCCTAAGTTCCCTAACATTTAATAATGTAGCACTTTAGGCTAAATCGAAGTTAAGACAAATTTCTAAAATTTGTTTTTTATTTATTTTCGGTCCAATCGACTCATTTCACGCTTTTCGAGGTAAAACCCCGTAAAATGCTCGTCCGAAATTTCAAATATTTTATTTTTCATAGAAATTCATTATTTTCTATTTATGTTGTCGAAATATAATTTTTCACAATTTTTCCCTATTTTCACGAAATTTTCCGATTTTTCTCCATTTTTCTTCTTTTTTTCATTTTTTTTCATTTTTTTCATTTTTTTTCTTTTTTTTTCTTTTTGTTTTGGGTCGCGTCGACCCGTTTGGGTCGACCCGAGCCTAGCCCAGGCCCTTGGCCCGGCCCGTTTGGGCTCTTCTTCCCCAACGAACCAGGGACTCCTTGGTTCGTTGAGGAGGAACAATTTGTTTTTTTTTATGTTTTGGTCACGAGCTGGGGTTGGCGATCGACCCCAGCTCGTGTTGGGAGGGGAGACGACTCTCCCATATCGTCTCTTTCCTCCGGAGCACGGGAGCTCCCGAGCTCCCTAATACACCCCACCTACACCACTCCACCCCAATCAATGAAACAACGAACTTACCTTGATTCGTCTCGGGTTCTCTCCTTCTCCTTCTCCTCCTCCGGCGAGTCTTCTTCTTCCTATCTTCTCTACCAAATTACAGTGTGTTTAGTGGTGGTGGTGAGGATAAGAATCCCAATTGGGGTGTTGTAACAGCCCGAAAATTTGACTTGTGCCACGTGTCAAGTCAAGGTCGTTTGTGGGATCCACTCGTCGAAATGCGTATTTCCGAATCTCAGGTCGAGACTCCGAGGTACTGTGTAATATCCAATTTGAGATTATAATGCTAATTGTTGAGAAAAGTATATGCGGGGAATGCGGTGAGCCCAAACACGAACGGGGACGCGCCTCGAGTCGCGTGCCGACGTGGGACCGAGATGGTGGTTTTATGTGGTTTTAAAATGTACATTGGATATGCATAGTGTTGCGTGTAGCGCGAGTATCGAGATTTTGAAATAAGGCGGGTTTGTGCCTCGAGATGCGCGCTGCTCGGTTGTTGAGTTGCCTCGAGATTCGTGTTGCACGAATCTCGATGACACTTTTGATTTGAAATCAAAAAGAAAATAAAAAGAAAATGTATATATATAAAAGATGGGATAAGATTGAAAAAAAAAAAACAGAGAGAGAAACAACGGAGAGAGAAAAAGAGGCGGAGAGTGAGAGAAATAGGGGAGGAGAAAGAGAGGAAGAAGGAGATCGGAGAAGAGGGAGAGAGGGACGCCGGCGCCGGAGCTCACGAGTGGCGAGTTCGCGGAGGCAGTCGGAGGACGACGCGACTCGTCGGTGGGGGACTGCTCGTGAGCGACGCGGAGGCCGCGAACCAACTGTGCAGCGGCGAGGATCGGGGAGCAGCGCGGTGGCTGCAGCGCGCAAGGGAGCTCCGGCGGTGTCTCAGCAGCGGCAGGGGCGTGGCGGTCGGGAGCGGCGATCGGCAGCGGCGGGATGGCCAGCGGCGGCTCCGGCAGCGACGCCGGCGGTGGCGGCGCAGCGACGCCGGCGGTGACGGCGCAGCGACGCCGGCAGTGACGGCGCAGCGACGATGGCGCGACAGCGATGATGGCGGCGCGCGCGCGGCGGCTGCTGCGGCAGCGATCGCGACTCGGCGAGCGACTGCGCGATGGCGCGATATCGATCGGTCGGATGCGCGGTTTCGACGAAATCGCGACGATGCGATGGAGGTGATATTATTTCACCAAACTGAGTTGTGTTTGCAATGATTTTACGTAAAATAGGCCTAAAATGTCGAAATGGACACCAGGGACTTAGGAGTCGGGTGTCGGGTGCGCAAATCGAGACGTGAGCGACGTTTTGAGGTTCGCGATTTCTCGAGGTAAGTAAACCAGTTAGGGATTTATACAGTATTTCATTTCTCTCCATTGGTCGTTGTTGTTACTGTTATTTGATAGCTTTATTGTTGTTCACTGCTTTGTGATGATAGCTATCGTTGAAATTGTTGTCGATCGAGTGGGTCCAATGGCAAGTGAGTCACGGTTACTGTTTATCTGCGATATGAGCTCGTATCCGTACGCCGTCGATATCTCCCAATTGAGTGTACGTTGGGGGCTCTTATCCGGGACGTAGATATCTCATAGTCGCAAGGGTTAGGGTTGGAAGACATGGGGCTCGTCCTAACCCGAGTCTGCTGGGATTTTTTCGCGACTCAACGACCTTTTGGTCGGGACTCCTTGTTATTTGGCCTCACTCATTGATGGATTGTTTACAGTCTTGTATATTCATGCGTTCTTTATTCATTTCGTACTATTTGCATGAATTCGACTGCTTTGGATATTGTGAAATGTTGTGTATATGTCCTACTGGATTTACTTACCTGGGCTCGTCATTTTTATGTTTGACTGAGTGCAGAGCCGCAGACGAGTAGCAGAGGGAAGGCTTCATAGCTAGGTGACTTTTTGTATATTTTGTATTTTACTCTCCTCTGATGATATTTACTGGGTTCCACAATTAGGTTGCCTAACTCCCTGATCTTTTTGTTGAGTTATTTAATGTATTAGTTGCTTCCGCTAAATTTTTAAATCTTGAAAAATATTAATAACTCAACTTAAAATTTTGAAATTACTTGTAATAATGGATTGGAAGGCTGACTAGGCCTGCGTTGACCTTGCGAGACTGGCGCGGGGGTCCACGTGGGCTTAGGCCGGGCGGGGCCCAATTTTATAGGAAATCGGGGCCGTCACAGGTGTATATTATATATACAATGTGGTTTAAATACTAGCCTTTGATCTTGGTGTCCACACGTATCCCGAGGCTCATCACATGAAGCACATTGCCCCACTAGTCCCTTAAGTCACTTATGAGTGACTAAAAAATGTGACACCTTGCCTCATGATGGGTTAACGCGTGTTTCGATGCACATCCTATGCTTCATACTTTATTTTCCTAACTATAGGCCCGTTTATTCATTAAATGTTCATGTGGCCACATTGCAACCACACATTACCAAATAAAGTCACGTTTAATTCAAATAAATTAAACGTACCCCAAGATGCCGCTACCTCGATCCCACGTCGACATGCGAATCGAGGTACGTCCCGGCTCATCTCGATATCTACACACCCGTAGAAAATTAACTTAATAGTCTACACAAATACAATACACTAGACATACATCACCACAATTATAAAATGTACCTTGGCCCTTGCCTCGGTAAACGGACACATCACGGTGTGGGTCCCACAGTACGGTCGTTGAGCCTGTGTAAAGACATAAACACAGTTAGAAATATTGGGTCGTTACAACTCTTCCTAACTAATGAAAATTTCGTCCTCGAAATTTAAAAATCGAACCAACGGGTATACCTTACTCGAATAGGTACGAAAATCTATCTCGCATGTAGTCTTCCCTTTCCCAAGTGAGTTCCGTATCATCGTGAAACTGCCACTTGACGAGTATTTTTGGGATAGACTTGTTCCTCAACTGTTGTACCCTTAGATGTAGGATTTGAACAGGCTTCTCCTCGTATGACATATCCTCAGTCAAGTCTATCTCGCTCAAATCTACAGTTGGACGATCACCTGCTCTCAACTCAGCTAATCGAAACATAGATATATGAAAAACTGGATGAACTCCTGACATCTGTGGAGGTAGCTCAAGCTCATACGCAACCTTTCCGACCCGTTTCTTAATTCTAAAAAGTCCGATAAATCTCGGTGCAAGTTTACCTTTCACTCAAAACCTCTGAAGACCCTTCCGAGGGGAAACCTTTAAATAGACAAAGGATCATTCGGTGTACGTGAGATCACCGCGATATCTGTCGGCATACTTCTTCAGTAGATCCTGGGCTCCCTTGAGTCTTTTACGAATCAGTCGTACCTTCTCCGTGTGATCGACAACAATCTCACGGTCTCCCGGTCATCTGGCTCAGCCTAACACGATGGCGAGCGACACGGTCTACCAAACAAAGCCTCAAAAGGTGTCATCTGAATACTGGCATGATAACTGTTGTTATATGCAAACTCACATAACGGTATGTACTCCTCCCATGATCCGCCAAACTCCAAGACGCACGCCCGTAACATATCCTCGAGAACCTGTATCAATCTCTCAGTTTTCCCGTCAGTCTGAGGATGAAAAGTCGTACTAAACTGTAGGCGTGTACCATACTGCTCCTGCATACTCCGCCACATCCTGGACGTATACATAGCATCTATGTCTGACGTAATAGTCTGGTACCCCATGCAAGTATAATAATCTCTCGCTCAAATAGTATACTCAACTGATCAAATGTATAATGTGCGGCCACTGGTAGAAAATGACCAGACTTTGTCAGTCTATCAATAATAACCCTGATGGAATCATTTCTCCGAGCGGTTCTCGGCAATCCTCTCACAAAATCCATAGCAATGTCTTTTCACTACCACCGTGGGATGGGAGGAGGCTGTAGCAATCCTCTAAGTCTGCGATGTTCAACCTTCACTTGCTGACAGATCCCATAGTTCATAATAAATGTTGACACATCCGCTTCCATCCCAGGCCACCAAAAATGCCTCTTCACGTTGTGGTACATCTTGGTCCTACCTGGATGAATAGTGAATTGGGATGGGTGTGACTCCTGAAGAATCTCCTCTCTCAGCTCTAGTACTGACGGTATCCACAGTCTGCCCCTGAAGCGCAAACACTGGTCGGACGTCTCCGTCCAATCAACACAATCTGCACTCTGCGCTAACTCACTAAACCTAGAGTACAACCTGTCGGTCATCTGACCCTCTTGCCACTCTCGTGTAGATACGGTCTCTACTCTCATTTGCGCGCAAATTTCAACTCAAGTTTCAGTAGGAACTTCCACATCTCCAACATATATCATACTCAGCGCATCCGCGACTACATTCGCTTTTCCCGGATGATATTCCAAGGAAAAGTCGTAATCTTTCAGAAATTCTTACCATCTGCGCTGCCGCATATTCATATCCTTATGTGTGAAGAGATACTTCAAACTCTTATGATCAGTAAAGAGTGTAAACGTCTCTCCATACAGATAGTGTCTCTATATCTTCAATGCAAAAACACTACTGCTGTCAGCTCTAAGTCATGCGCATGATAATTCTTCTCATATACCTTCAATTGTCTGGATGCATATGCTACTGTATCAGTACCTGCATCAACACACATCTCAGACCTCTATGAGAAGCATCAGTATAGATGGAGAATCCATGTCCAACCTCCGGTAACACTAATACTGGCGCATTAGTCAATAACCTCTCCAGCTGAACGAATGCTTCCTCACATTCCTCAGACCAATGAAATCTCACGTCTTTCTGAGTCAATTTAATATTGGTGAAGCGATTTTCAAAAAATCATTCACGAATCGACGAAAATACCCCACCAAACCCATAAAACTTCGATCTCGCCATCAAGCTTGAAGTCGGTGTCTTTGGCCAATCGATAATCACCTGAATCTTGGCTGGATCCACTGATATCCCTGATGCTCCAACAACATGCCCCATAAATTTGCCATCTGATAGCCAAAACTCACATTTACTGAATTTTGCGTATAGTATATGCTCCCTCAAAGTCTGCAACGTCTCTCCGAGGTGTTGTTCGTGATCCTCCCTCGTCTTCGAGTATACCAGTATATCATCAATGAAGACTATCACGAATCGATCAAGAAACGGTCTGAAAACACGATGCATCAGATCCATAAACATTGTTGGAGCATTGGTCAGCCCAAACGGCATGACTGTGAACTGAAAATGTCTATATCTTCTGCTGAAAGCTGTAATGGACCTATCCTCGTCCCTGATCCTAAGCTGATGATACCTTGATCGTAGTTCTATCTTGGAGAAAAATTGTGTTCCTCTCAGCTGATCAAATAAATCATCTATTATCGGGAGTGGATATTTGTTCCCTCTCGTTCCTACAGTCCTCGCTGCACTACCTATATAAGTGAATGGCGGACGCCTTGTGATCTCAAATATCACTGTCTTGCTGAAACAGTCGATATGAGTGTGGTATGCAGCTAACCAGTCCATCCCTAAAATCGCGTCGAACTTCAAACATTCGAGGACTCTTAAATCAGCAGATAGCTCTACTCCATCTATCTCGACAAGACATTTCTCAACAATACTATTAGGTTAAACTCTATCCCCGACTGCAGTACTCAAGATCAAATGTACGCTAAGCTTAACAGGTTTCAACCCTAGGATGTCTATCATGCGGCCGGCAATAAACGAGACGGTAGAGCTAGAATCAAATAAAACATAGAAATCGTGATCGCAAATAGAAATCGTACCCTCAATAAGACCTCGAGTAGCGTCGATGTCTGGCTGGGCTACCATGTGAATCTCCTCTCGGGCCTGCTGTGCGTACACTGCTGCAGGATGCGGGCACTCTCTCACGATGTGTCAGACATGTCCACATCGCTGTAGCATGTCAACTGTCTACGTTGATCGACCATGTGCTCGACATCGACCCCTGTCTCGCACTGTTTCGTCTATGTCTAGTATATCGGCCTCTGGCTCGACCTCTGCCACCATGTGGCTGGTGCCATGAAGCCTGTGGGGCGGAAAGTGCAGGAACAACAGGAGATGGTAAGGCTGGTCTGATGGGAAGTGGCAAGAGAAATTTGCCCATTGTGCTCTGTGCTGGAGCAATGGATGATACAAGAGGCCCAATTAGTGGGTGTGTAGTTGTCCTCGAACCCTGAGATCCTCGGTTCCATCCCCTTGCTCCCTTACCCATTTGTCTCCTCCTCTCATACTCTAAGGCTTGCTCTGCAGACAAAACTGGACTCGGTGCTCTGCCATCAGCAACTCTACCCAGATAGTATGTCTCATGCACTAGGGCTCGCTCATAGATCTCGGTGAGTGTCCTCGCGCCTGAACTAACAACGTAATACCCGATATCGGGTCTGAGTCCATCACCGAAGTGATATACATCCTCGGACTCATCTCTCACCAAGTCCCCAACAAACTGGCGCAGATAATCGTATCGATCCATGTATTGCATCACAGGCTCCTCTGGTCCCTGTCTCAAATCCATGAACTCTCGTCTCAATCGCTTCATGACTGAAGGCAGAAAATACTGCTCATAGAACTTCTGCTTGAAAGCATCCCATGTCTCGAACTCTCCGTGAGTGGCCACTGCCATACGCCACCACAAGTCAGCGTCTCGCTTGAGTGTATATGATGAGATCTCTGCCCGAAGTCTATCCTTAATCCTCGGTGCCGATGAAGCTTCTCCTGAGACGGGATCCATTTCTCAATCTTCTGAAAATCCCTGACTCCATCGAAATAAACTGGTTTGAGTCTGATGAAGTCCTTCACCAGCTGAACTTCCACTGAAGTGTTGGACGATGCGGGCGTGGGAGACGCATCGCTCAATCGTCTCCACCACCTTTGCGGTCACGGCTATCTGCGCGCTAAAGCTCGCGATAGGAAGTCGGGCGCTGGACGATCGGTGTAGCAGTCGAAGGAGTTGATGTCAGTGCCAGTGGAGCAAAACGAGCGGTCATCATAGCGATGAAATCAGTCAACTGATGGCCCTGAGCTGTCACTCGATCAGACAGTCGCTGTAAATCCTCTGCTATAGTAAGAGGCGAACTGCCACTAGGCTCTGCATCTCCTCCCCCGCGTGTATCAGCCATCGGGGTCTTCAATGGATAGCGAACACGAATCAGCTTCTACGTGATATGGCGCATAAATATATATACATATAGCAATTAACAAGTACATATAAGAAATCCCTCATTTCACTGTCACTCACTTCCCAACTAATGGTGTCTATGCAATGAGTATCTGGTTTCCACAACTAAGGTTTGTATTTTATGCATTTTGGTCTCTCAACCTACGCTCTGATACCAACTGTGACGGCCCCAACTACTAAACAAGGCACCGCCCGGCCTAATCCCGTAATCAAGCCTTAATCCAAATCACATAAGACTTAATTACGTATTAGTCTGCCTTTCGTCCCTATATTTCTCTGAATCCATGTATTGATCTATATTATCATGTTCATGAAGATCATGTGGAAGCTATTATGAGTCAAAACTCCTAAGTGTGGAAAACCAAGAAAATACAGCATCACATGCATGTATATATATGAAACTATTCACTCAACCCAAAGTACAACCCAAAATGACATAAGAATAATAATACAACAAAAGTCGAGACATACAAAATGAGTGAGGAGAGTCGTTGAACTGTTCAGAGGAAGTCGCCGATTTTCTCCTTCTCTGGTTTGCTGCTGCTCGACGGACCTACACCCAGCGTCACAAACTAGACGGTGAGTATAATGATATTTAAGTACTAACTGGAGAATTTTATGTCACATTTCCAAAATAAACGAATGGTATTTAAAAGCATAAAGTAACGAAATAAATTGCTGAAACAAGAAATGCAAGTAAATATCATAGTTAAAGATGTAGAGACAGACATAAGTCGAGATGATCTTCGTCCGGTCGGCGGTGAGAACTATCACCTAACCTTTCCCACTACTATATGGAGCTGCGCTCAACATATCTCTTACAAATAGCGGAGCTGCGCTATATGCTTATACAACATCAACCTCGTTCTTGCCGACCACCCCGAGCCCTATAATTTGTGTGTCGCGCAAGTGTAGTGGTGAGTGCCGGAACCTCGGTAGACCCATGTCCCCGTGAACCGCGCATCTCTCGTGCAATGGACACTAGATAATCCCTACTTTAGTTTCAAAGACAAATAATTCCAACTCTCTAAGATTCCAAAACAAGTTAGGCTATAAAGCCTAAAGAAAATCGAGTACAAGTCCAATCCAATTCAAGTTATCCCAATAGCATGATTTTCATCCATTTTTTATATATAAAAAATGACATCAAAATAGGAATTGGAATCAATGAAACACGTTACAAGGCATCATGTCACAATATTCAATCATGAATAGAAACAAGAACAACATGATGTAAGATTACAAGTAGCAATGTCTACAAATAGACCAATAAATCAATAAGAGAATGAAATGAAATATAGAATTCTCACAACTTTACTTACAATTCACACGCTTGTCCTAGCATATTCGATCTTTGGCACTCCGAAATGCATTCCCAAACTCACGGGATCTCCGTTTAGTCCCCTGGAGTTGTTTGACATGTGTTAGAGTGTGTTTGGACCCATTTATAGTGTTTAGATCATTTTTGGACTTGGCTGATTTTTAGTACTGGCTGATAAATTAACGTGCTAATTGTGAACAGTAGCGCGCTAATTGTCACATTAGCACGCTACCTCGGCTGTCTAGCGCGCTACTCAGTGTTAGAGCTCTAACTTTTGACATTAGCGTGTTAATTCATCTATCTAGCGCGCTAATTAATATTAGCGCGCTAGATTTTCGACCTAGAGCGCTATGTGGAGCATAACCCAGAATTCTGCACTTCAAATTTCGGGTTTTTGCCACACATATGCCTCATTTTTGCATTAGGGACCTTCATACACGTTACATGAAGTCCCTAACACCTATCCCAACACACAACAGCATCAACAAAATCAATTTGGATGAAATCACAAGTGTATGGTGTGGAAAAGTTATCTAACTATTTAATTTATTCATTTTGATGGCCTGAACTACTAAACAGGGAACCGCTCGGCCTAATCCCGTAATCAAGCCTTAATCCAAATCACATAAGACTTAATTACGTATTAGTCAGCCTTTCGTCCCTATATTTCTCCAAATCCATGTATTGATATATTATCCAATTTAAATGTAATTCCAATTTCCATTATCATTAAGCGAAAGCATTCATTTTCCAAAAAAGAAATTCCTAAGTGTGGAAAACCAGGAAAAATACAGCATCACAAGCACGTATATATAGGACACTAGTCATTCAACCCAATGTACAACCCAAAATAACATAACAATAATAATACAACAAAAGTCGAGACATATAAAATGAGTGAGGATAGTCGCCTAATCGTTCAGAGGAAGTCGTCGATCTTCTCCTTCCCTGGTTTGTTGCTTCTCGACGGACCTACATCCACCGTCACAAACTAGACGGTGAGTATAGTGATATTTAAGTACTAACCGGAGAATTATATGCCACATTTCCAAAATAAACGAATGATATTTAAAAGCATAAAGTAGCGAAATAAATTACCGAACCAAGAAATGCAAATAAATACCATAGTTAAAGATATAGAAACAGACACTAGGCTAAATCGAGATGATCTACGTCCGGTCGGCGGTGAGACCTATCACCTACCATTTCCCACTACTATATGGAGCTGTGCTCAACATATCTCACATAAATAGCGGAGCTGCGCTCTACGCTTTACAACATCAATCTTATGTTTGCCGACCACCCCGATTCCCATAACTCGTGTGTCGCGCAAGTGTAGTGGTGAGTGCCAGAACCCCGGTAGACCCATGTCCCCGTGAACCGCGCATCTCTCGTGCAATGGACACTAGATAATCCCTACTTTAAGTTCAAAGACAAATAATTCCAAAATTTTAGGATACCAAGATAAGTTAGGCTACAAAGCCCAAAGAAAATCGAATACAAGTCTACTTAAATCCACGTTATTCCATTAGCATGCTTTTTTATCAATTTTGTTCAAGAATGACATCAAGTGTAGGACTCAGAGACAACGAAACAATTCACAAGGCATCATGTCACAATATTCATCCATGAATAGATACAAGAACAACATGATGTGCGAGTTCAAGTAGTACTGTCTACCAATAGAACAATAAATCAATAAAGATGAATGAAATGAAATATAAAATTCTCACAGTTGTACTTACAATTCACACGCTTGTCATAGTCTATCCGATCCCTCGACAGTCGAAATGCGTGCCCAAATGCCTGAGTTCTCCCCTTAGTTCCATAACATTTAATAATGTAGCACTTTAGGCTAAATCGAAGTTAAGACAAATTTCTAAAATTTGTTTTTTATTTATTTTCAGCCAATCGACCCATTTCACGCTTTTCGAGGTAAAACCCTCGTAAAATGCTCGTCCGAAATTCTAAATATTTTATTTTTCATAGAAATTCATTATTTTTCTATTTATGTTGTCGAAATATAATTTTTCAAATTTTTTCCCTATTTTCTGGATTTTTTTCCAATTTTTCTCCATTTTTTTTTTTTTTTCTCTTTTTTTCTCTTTTTTTCCTTTTTTTTTTTTTTTTTTTTTGGGTCCTGGGTCGACCCGTTTGTGTTGACCCGAGCCTGGCCCAAGCCCTTGGCCTGGCCCGTTTGGGCTCTTCTTCCCCAACGAACCAGGGAGTCCCTGGTTCGTTGGGGAGGAATAATTTTTTTTTTTTAATCTGTTTTGGTCACGAGCTGGGGTTGGTGATCCACCCCAGCTCGTGTAGGGAGGGGAGACGACTCTCCCGAATTGTCTCCTTCCTCGGGAGCACGGGAGCTCCCAAGCTCCCTCATACACCCCACCGACACCACTCCACCCCAATCGATGAAACAACGAACTTACCTTGATTCGTCTCGGGTTCTCTCCTTCTCCTTCTCCTCCACCAGCAAGTCTTCTTCTTCCTCTCTTCTCTCCCGAATTACAGTGTGTTTGGTGGTGGTGGTGAGGATAAGAATCCCAATTGGGTGTACATTATATACACAATGTGGTTTAAATGCTAGCCTTTGATCTTGGTGTGCACACGTATCCTGAGGCTCATCACATGGAGCACATTGCCCCGCTTGTCCCCCAAGTCACTTGTGAGTGACTAAAAAATGTGACACCTTGTCTCGTGATGGGTTAACGCGTGTCTCGATGCACATCCTATGCTTCATACTTTATTTTCCTAACAATAGACCCGTTTATTCATTAAATGTTCATGTGGCCACATTGCAAGCACACATTACCATATAAAGTCACATTTAATTCAAATAAATTAAACGTACCCCAAGATGCCGCTACCTCGATCCCACGTCGACATGCGAATCGAGGTACGTCCCCGCTCGTCTCGATACCTACACACCCGTAGAAAATTAACTTAATAGTCTACACAAATACAATACACTAGGCATACATCACCACAAATATAAAATGTACATCGGCCTTTGCCTCAGTAAACGGACACATCACGGTGTGGGTCCCACGGCAGACGGTCGTTGAGCCTATGTAAAGACATAAACACATTTAGAAATTTTGGACCGTTACAGTCATTGTGTCAAATTTTTGAAATGAGTAACATATTGTTCAAGTTAATATTCTGCATTTAATGCATGGACTGTATTTAATGTTCTACACATGATTATGAAAGTTAATACATTTAATTATTACTCCATACATTATGTTTAATTTCTAAAAGTATTGGTGTACTTTATATTATTTGGAATATATAGTATAATGCAATTTGATTAGTCATAAAAGTCTCATTTTGATGATGACAAAAAATATCTCATTTTGTTGTTAACTTTTTTAATAACTTTTTGTTTTGCTAAATAATAAAGTATGTAACATAAAGAAATTTTTAGATATTTAAAACATCAACAATAAAAAATAATATATATTTATAATCTAGTCTTGTAATTTTGAGAAGAAGCAAAATTATGAACAACTATATTCATTTTAAAACATAAGCAATATATATTTTGCTCATTTTAGTATTAGAACAAAGTTTTTAAAAATATATGTCTTGCACAAAATTATGTATGTTACATACTTTTTAAAGAGAAAAACCATTAAACTAAATAGATAAAATATATAATATATATAATTAAAGAATGAATTTTATCATTACAGACAACTAAAAATATTATTCAATAAATTTAAAATTTCAGATTTTTTATACTATTTAAAAAGCTGGGTGTTTAACTTAGTTAAAAAAAAAAAACAAGTTGAGAATTTAATTAATTTTCTTTTATATTTCCTTCAAAAAATAATTAGCAAGTTATTAATGAACTCTCTTAAAAAATAATCACGCAATATGATAAATTATTTTATTTAATAAAATTAACTTAAGAAAAGTTA
Organism: Stephania cephalantha; assembly: GCA_039657325.1. Classification (NCBI taxonomy): domain Eukaryota; kingdom Viridiplantae; phylum Streptophyta; class Magnoliopsida; order Ranunculales; family Menispermaceae; genus Stephania; species Stephania cephalantha. The sequence goes on along the minus strand of CM077567.1, from coordinate 15,656,520 downwards.
AAAAAATCTAAATTTAAAAATAATAATTAATTATAAAATGTTATATTTTTCTTTAAAAATATATAAAATTTCACTTATACATACTAATACACACACATATATATATATATAGATTCCCAGGCTTCGTAGAAACACGCCAAAGCTTCACACAGTTTGTGTGTGTTGGGAGAAGCCGTTGTTAAGCGTAAATGTAGACATGCACCTTTTGTGTTTTATCATTGTTTTTGTTAAGCACTTATTTTTTCCTTTTTTTATATTGAGTGCTATTGCCCATATTAGGAAGGGATAATCCCTACTAATTAATATGGACTAACCATACTACACACTAGGGTCGCATGTATATAAATCATTGAGCCTCCCATTGAAGGAACATTTGGTAACTATATTAAGTGTACCTTGCTATTCACTTCCTATAGGAACTCTGTTATATATACTTTTTTTTTTTTTGACAAAAATAGTTATACGCTTATTTCATTCAACCCTCGATCGGATCATTTTCTAATCGTGTATAGTTACCTCATTAGGAAGTTAATTCTATCAATTTGGCTAACTTATGCATGAGAAAGCTGCATTATTACCATTCACTTGCATGCCCACAAATCTTAAATCCAAAAAACTTAAGACAATAAAAGAAAACTACTTACAAGGAAAATTAGTTTTTTTACCATAGTTGGTGAGCAGCTAATTTATTAGGAAAAAAATGATTGTGTTATAATTTGAAGGAAAATTCATCTGTAATCAACTTTTGACGCACCTTTATTGATGTTTCTTGATTATGCATCGATATGCGTGCGTACAAAATCGATGCGTATTTAATGGATACCAAGTGCAAGTCAAAAGTAAATTACAGTAGCATCTTCCTAATTATAGTACTGCATTTGAATTTTTTTTTTTTTTTTTTTTTTTTTTTTGCAATCAGTACATACTGTACATGCATTTCACACAGTTGTTGATGTACCTCAAATTACTCATCGAGATTTGTGCATCCACATCCTCGAGGAAAACAATGATGCACGTTGTTGTTGATCGTATAATGGATAAGCCATCTGATAGTACTACTAGTACTAATCAGTAATTGATAGTACACCTGCCTTGTCGTCTAGTAATCCTCCGCTGGTACTACAATCTCTCCCTTACATTGAACTCTTATAGACCACTCTAATGGTATACAAGCAACAAACATGACGTTCACCTCAACTGCCAAAACAATATACGCCGTCCGATCAAGCCCCAAAACAAAAAGATAGTCTCCGCTGATTGCTTGCACGAAACCGCGAAAGTGGGAGTAGCGTCAGAAGGCTATATCAGTAATTTCACCTGACGAAGTCAATATAAATACAACTGCCGCGTTGATTGTCCAAAAGTATCTGCTCCCTTTCAGTTGAGTTTCTGAGGTGACTTTTCGATCCTTTTTTTTTTTTTTTTTTTGGTTGCTTAGTTGAATAAATTGTTTAGGTTTTAATGGATGTGATTGTGTACATGAGGCTTCAATTTTGATTTTGATTGGTAAAGAAGTAGTGAATTATTCGGTGTTTTTGATGGTTGGGTATGGTGTTATGTAGAATGGAAAAGGAGCAGGAATTGGAGTGGGTTGAAGCTCAGAAGATTGTCGTAAGCTTTGACCTGGTCGGTGCCGCGAAACGGCAGATCGAGTTTCTCGCGGCGGTTGATCGGCACCGGTGCCTCTACGATGGCCCTGTTCTAGACCGGGCCATCTTCAGGTGCGTGGCATTAATTGCTGTTGATTTATGTACAACAAATTTACTTGGTAGTGACTTTTGTAGATATTGTGTTTGTCATTTGATCCTTTTGAACAAGTTTGTAGTTGCTCTGTTTTTTGACGAAATAAGGGTAGACCAAAGGTAACGTGAGACACATTGATTAGAAGGGATTTAAACGATTTGGAAAGCACATCATGGATTACACTGCACTAAACCGAGCGCAATGAAAGAGTTCGAGCCATGTAGCCGACTCTAACTTATTTGGGATTGAGGCTATGTTTTTGTTGTATAATATTGATTGAGGAGGGTTGCTTCCTAAATTCCGTTGTTTTGGATCATGTAAGCACTAAATCATCTAAACGATAAGAAATGAAACCTCACCCGAGTCATCGTATTGGCTGGAAGAACTATTTCTAAGATAGAGCATTCCTTGAGGTTGAAAGATTACGAATGCGATTCTTTTCCTTTATTTTAGTGATTTTCTGATGGATTTCTATGATTTGTGCTTCGAATGTCACATAAGAGATGAAAACTTTTCAGGTACAAGAAGTATTGGCTTCCCCTGCTTGCCAAATATGCTGAGTCTGAGGAATTAGAAGCCCCTTTGGTTGTTCCTCTCGATTGTGAATGGATTTGGCATTGCCACATGCTCAATCCGGTATAGTTTTTGTTTTTTTTTTTGTTTTTACTTTGCTTAGCTTTTTTTGTAGGTTTTATAAGCTACGATTGAGCAATTTTTTGCACTTAATCCAACACAATGGAAAATTTTGATCCATGTAGCCGACCTCATTTAATTTGGGATTGAGGCTATGTTGTTGTTGTTGTTGTTTGAGCAATTTTTTCCTTTTTCATGTGTGAAGATACGGTATAAAGCTGACTGTGAGGAATTTTATGGGCGCATCCTGGATAATAAAAATGTTGTATCAACGGTGCAAGGGGCTTCCGGAAAGAAAAGTGAAGAAATTTGGAATAGGCTCTACCCGGGAGAACCATATGAACTTGACTTAACAAACTCTTTGTATGAAAATTTTTCTGAGAAGTTTTTAAGTGATTTGGGAAGTACAACATATGATCTGGTTTCGGCTGCTAAAAGACAGAGCCCTTTCTTTTACCAGGTAACTTGGTGGTTTCATTTCCTTTTATCATAGTGCTTTGGATCCATTACATTATTTCATTTTCTGATATTAGGTATTCCTGTAACATGATTATGAAAGTCAGTTTCTAATGATCGATGGGCATTTTCATGTCAAGCAGATAGTTTGTAGATGAAAGAACTTCTATCTAGCATTTGATTTGTCTCTTGAACATGGGTTTTTAGACACATTTTGCAAGCCTTAGGCACTGAAAAGTGAAACCAACCTTTTATTTAAATTATCAGGCCTTTCCTCTTATAAATAAGCTAATGACAGTGGAGTTGTAAAGGAGAAATAGTTTAAGTTGCTGATCAAGTTTTGAGATAAGAAGTATTTGACGATGATAATACTTATCTCGATGAACCTGCTAACTCAAAGTTTTATATTTATTATAGTGAACCGCCTGAGTTCTTAGATCAGTTCTATAATTTTATTCTTGCCCTTGATCTCTTATGCACTATGAATGGCCATGGTCTGACACGTTAAGCGTTAGGAATTTTGAAATCGCCTTAGCTATTAATTTCTGCTTATTTAGTTGTGTGAATATGTTTGTGACAGGTATCCAGACCCTGTATGAATGATGATCACTTTCTTGAAGGAGCTGTAGCGAGATATAAAGGGTTTCTTCATTTGATTAAGAGAAACAAAGAAAGATCCATTAGGCGCTTTTGTGTCCCAACTTATGATGTTGACCTCATTTGGCACACACACCAACTGCATCCTGTTTCTTATGGCAAGGACATGATTAAAGCTTTGGGCAAGGTACTCGAGCACGATGACACAGATTCTAACAGAACAAAAGGGCAGAAGCTGGATGTTGGATTTTCTGAGACTACAAAGCAGTGGGAAGAAACATTTGGATATAGATACTGGCGGGCGGGGGCAATGTATAGAGGTACTCCTCCCTCTCCTGTTGCTGTCTTTCCATGGCTAGCTAATGATATGGATAAGAGTATTTATCCACCTGGCGAATCTACAGACAAAATTCAGGTTCCCCAGATTGATGTTGTGGAGGTAGGCCTCTAGTTGTGTTTTAGTGCACTAATTATTGATCGGGCAACTATTTATTATATTTACTTGTTTATACATATATATATTTCACTCATAGAGTTGTCCATATCGTCGAGAGGTTTTAGAAGTGCTAGCTCATGTAAACCACTTAATTTAAGGAAATAACAATGTTGTATTCATCATGTTGTTTACCCTATCTAAAATATTTTCTTGGTGTTTCCTGGAAGGCTATGTATATCCAGTAAAACTGGTTTGGTGGATCTAATAAATAGGTTATTGGTTCATGGTTAGCCCAAAAACAATATAATCAGATTCAGATATTAATATCTTCTTGAAAACGAAAGAGTTTGGCTGGGTGTTCGAGCCTGTTTGGATTGGTCGTACTTGTATTGTTCTTTCTGAGGTTTTACTTGTATTATAAGAAGATTTTGTGCTATGCTACTAGATCAATCTAGAAAGTTTTATATTATTTTATTTTTATTTTTATTTTTATTTTTTATTTTTGGTACTTGGAATCCAAATGCTTCAATAATCTTGGTTTGCTTTTTATTTTGTAGGTTCTTTTGGAGATTGTGGGGGTAAGAAATATGCCCGAAGGACACAACTCTGGTCTTTTTGTCTTCTTTAGTAAGAAAAATCCAGATACTTTTTGCAAAGAAAGGAGAAGATTAAGCATTTTTTCAGAGAGCGGCGGAAACAGGTTGCCACATTTCCTTGTGAGTTCTCTGGAGAATTGCTTTTTGAACTCATGTCCCCTTCACCCTCGAGCTTTCCTATATCTAGGCTTGCAAAATCACTTGGCTCAACGACAATCTCACTGCATGACTTGCTTAATCCCATCTCTAAGCTTTCAGTGGATAAATGGTTTGAGTTGACACCTACCTCGAATTCTTTGAACTCAAAACCAATCTCTCTGCGGATTGCTGTTTCAATCACTGTTCCAACACCGGCACAGTATTTGCTTCAAATGGTTAAATCAAATCTCTTAAGGAATTCTTGTTTCACTCCTCCTGGTATGAGCATCCAACAAGCCAAGAGCACTTGCATTGTAGATGAGGTTGGCAATGAGATAGTCAGCCTCCAAATGAGGTATGAAAATGTTGCACGCATGTGTCTCATTTTTATCTAATGCATAAATGACCTTGCAGTTTCTTTTTTCTTTTTTTGTTTTTTTAGATATATAGAATAGGTTTTTTTTTTTTTTTTTTTTTTTTTTTTTTTTTTTTTAATATATCGGATAGATTTCAATTGACCTGAAAATGTGCTAGGATTTTTTTTTATTCGATGAAAAGGAGGCGATACTCCATGCTAGGAATTTAAATCAACGAAACACTGCCATAGTTTATGGTTGGATGCTTGGATAGAATTCTAGAAGTTTTTAATTTCAAATTTTGAAAAATGATACTGACATCTAAGTACAAGGATCAGAGTTGCATTTGAGACAATTTATACTCTTTGTTTCTTCACTCAATTCTACATCTTTTCTTTTCTGCTTGAATGAGCAATTTTTATACCCTACGGAGTTGATCTATCTATTCAAAAAAGGCGTGGTTCTAGCTTGCATTTACATCCTGTGTTATTTTCAGTCGTATTCGAATGTCTGCAAATTAAAATTGAAGGAAACCAGAGTTCACTTGTTATAATCATTGTTTTCAGGGATGCAAAGAAATCAGATTCGAAAATCAGCAGCGCATCAAAGAAGCAAGTGATTGGTGTTGTGGGATCATCTGGCGAAGTACGTGTTCTGGCAGGGCTTGGAGAAGTAGGATGGTCAATTGTGGATTTTGAACGGTCTTATCAGCTTCGGAAGAATTCTGGGAAAAATGGCCATATCTTTGAGCTTAGAGGAAACCGTATGGTAAGAATCTTTTCCTTCAAGCTTGTAAATCAGTTCTAATGCCCCTCCCTTCCCTCTCCCTCTCCCTCTCCCACACGTAAAGAAAAGGGAAAATCCTCCCCTTCCACCTAACAAGAGAAAAAGATTAGTAAACAGTCCTACAAAACCAGGACTAATACTAATCCATCGATGATTTCAAACTTTTTCAACAAATTTTCGAGGACTGTTAATTTGGCAGCTAGCTCATCTGTTGTATGTGGCGATAAAAACAAGTCTGGTTGAATGATACTAATTCAGTCTTTCTTGATTGCATAAAAATGATTCTATAATTTTGGGGGGAAAGAGCAATATATCTTTTTCTTTTTTCTTTCAGTTTAAACTTTTCCCTGGCAGAAAGTTGGAATATGAACCAAAGAGCTGCAGGAAGCACAAAAATGAAAGATACTTTGTAACAGTAGTGGAATTCTCTGCTGACTATCCTTATGGTAATGCAATGGCTTTGCTGAACTTGAAATCTGGAGTTCTCGAGGTACATTGTCCTTTTATATTTTAATTTAAGATAATTGCTTATTGAACATGCCCCAGTATGTCTGAACTCAAATTTCTTACGGATAGATCAAGGAAACATGGTTTCTCGTACCTGCAGCGACATTGGCTTTTGTACTCTCTGACATGGTAAAGAAGGAGGGTCTCAGCATTTTGCTTGCGGGGGAAGAGAATCTTAATTTGACTAATTTAGATGAAGAAGTTGATGGGCATGAAACAAAAGATAAACACAGCAATGAGAGTGGCACAGTGAAGGAGGCATTATTGGAAGTGACTGAGGAAGGCAATGTAGTGGCACCTGAAAAGGGTGGGAATATGGTCAGAAGTGGTGGTGGCTGCGGAAGTGGATGCGGTAGCGATTGTAGTAACATGGTTAACAGTGGCGGTTGTGGTGGTTGTGGAAACATGGTAAATGCAGGGGGGCATGGTGGATGCGGCAGTGGCTGTGGTGGCAGTGGAGGATGTGGGAACATGGTAAATAGTGGAGGGTGTGGTGGCTGCGGAGGTGGTTGCGGTGGAAGTGGAGGGTGCGGCAACATGGTAAGTAGCGGAGGCTGTGGAGGAGGTTGCGGCGGGGGGTGCGGGAACATGGTAAGTAGCGGAGGGTGCGGTGGCTGTGGAGGTGGTTGTGGTGGCAGTGGGGGGTGTGGGAACATGGTAAGTAGCAGCGGCTGTGGAGGCTGTGGCAACATGGTAGCCAAAACCGAAGAGTGCGGAACCGGCGATAAACTGCCCGTGGACTCAGTTGCATTGGTCGTGGGAGCAAGCTAAACCATAAGACTTGGATTGGATTGTTGCTGATAGAACCAAGAAAAATAAGTGAATCATGTTTTAGTAATTCTTCCACAGTTATTGCCAGTACTAAATGTTGTTGAATGTGATCCTCAACTTTGTGTTGTGTGAATTGTGCTGTATAGTATGTGACTACAATAAATAAGCTTCATCATGTATGACGCTTAAAACAAGAACAAGATATCGATTGGTCCAATTCAGTCTGTCTCCTAAAATTTGTTTGTAATTCAATGTTTCTGTATGAAAAACCCATGTCCACTTCATTGCTTAAGCCCTTCAAAACATATAAAATACTAAAAGCAATATCATTATTTGTTAGCGTTGGAAGCAAACCTATCTCCAAGGCTCAATCCATCAGCTGTCCAACCCATCTAAAATATTCATGAAATGTTTTATCTACCCAACCACCAATACAATGGTCAATGATCGAGACCCGCTAATTGTTCACTCGGGCCTTTTACACATAATGTTACGTGCAGTATAGTCACTAGTCATGTAATTTGTAATAAAATTGCACTTTCAACCAAGCCCCCCAAACCTTGAAGGGCAAGTAATTCAACACTTCAAATCTTCCATTTTGGTAAGATCTAACTTTCTAAGGAAACTATAATCTTTAAAATATTTACATACATTAACTACTAAAAATCCTTTCAACAAACATCAATGACATATGTTGTTAAACCCAAAAAATACAACATTGTGACACATATTGGTCAGATGAAGAGACCACATTTTTCGCAAGTGGCTCACACATACAGCTTGCAAGCTTAATGGCTTTCCTTTCAAAGGGTCCACTAACTAATGCACCAAATCTCTCATTTTTCTCAACTGGCCTCACCATATGAGGTTGCGGTTTCAACTGGGCCTTCTCTTCTCTTGATTTCCCAATGTCCCATACCCAATTTTTTTATTTTCTTTAGTGATATGTGGGGTTTGACAGAATTGTGTTGTGGATGAAACCCCTTTTTTTTCAAGTGGAGTTAGGTAATTTGGATGTGATTTAATCTGAGATGACCACTCAAAAGGGTTTAACCTAATTGAATAAGACAGATTTAATTCCCATTCAACTTTGCTTTCTTTTTCTTTTCTTTTTTTTTCCTTATTAGAGTGATGTAGTTTTGGATCTTATGACTCATCACAATCTCTTAGACTCTTATTGTTATGTGTTTCCATCTCTGTTCAGGTTGGATCATGTTTTTGATGTTCAACTGAAAATGGGTTTCTGCAATTTCTGCTCAACAGGGAAAATCTCAGGTTTGATCTCTGAAGAAAACTGAACAAAAAGAGAATTTCTCTTCATTTATTTTGGGGGGTTTTTGTATGTGTGGATCCTAAATGTATTTGTTCAGAAATCTTGTTCATTTTTGGGTTTTGAGCAAAGTTTTAAGCAATTAAACCAATAATCTGTTGTGGACTTCTTGTTTGGTGTAGAGAAACCTCTTCATTCTTTCTAGCTTTGATCTTGTGACCTTGTTTTGGTAATTGGAGGTTATGATAACTTTCCTTTTTGGGTTTTATATGGGTTTGTTGTTTATTCTTGTTTAGTTATGATTTATCCTACAATTTTTAGGAAGTTAGGGTAAAAAGTCCTTTTTCAGGGAAAAAAAAATGATTAAAAGGTTGTTTTTCTAGGCTGGGAGATCTTTGCATCTGTTTTTTTGTGAACTTGTGTAGATGGTATCTAAAGAATTGAGTTGAAATAACTTTACTAGCTAAATTCTGCTTGTATCTGGTTTTGAGGCATTGCTCATATTTCTTTGTTTATTTTGTTTCATTCTTACAGGTGCCATGGTTATTAATGTCGAAGGGCGGTGGCTACATGTTGATTTTGCTTCGGTTGGAACCGCGAAGTGTCAGGTATGTTGAACTCACCGATAGGTATTGTAATGTGTGGCTAGCAAAGCAGATCAAAAGGCTGAAGAAATAGGGAGGGTGTCGCAATGCAATTATCAAGATATAACTGATACCAAGATTAGGATTCCCAAAGCTTTTTATGTGGTTCTGACTTAGCTGCAATATGTTTGTGAACATGTGAAAGTAGCGAGGAGGTTTTGGTAGAACTGATATAGGATTTGGGAGTTCGAGTCCCACAGGGGGCAAAAAAAGTTGGTTTATTTCTTATAAAGAAAAAATAAATGATATAGGATTTCTAAAGTCAGGCTAAGGATATATGTTTGTAGTGCCATAAGTGCTATTTGTAGATTAGCGGGCAGATACTATATATCTGAAGATCGAGATTGATTACAATGAGTAATGATCTAATGCAAACACAATTACAATGAATAGTAATAATCTAATGCAAACATCTTATCAAAAAAAAAAAAATCTAATGCAAACACACTATATTTTATCCTCCCTGGAATATGATGTTTAGTACCTATTAGCAGTGAGCTCGTTGTTCAGTTCCTCTAATTCTTCGATACTGTTACTTTTATGGAAAGCCATCGTTTGTGTATGGACAGAAATTCTGATTAGATCCAGCCTTAAGAAAATGTGAGCTACCTGTAATAATCTGGTAGGATCTCCAAAGATGAACAACACATTTTATTGATCAAAATGGAGGATTACAACGATAATAACACAAAGTAGTCATTCGAGAGGATTACAGCTCTCCAAAATCTCTAACAGGAGACTCTCTACAAAATTCTTCACACCACAATCCTTATCTCTAATCCTATTTATACTCTTCAATCTAGATCTTCTCTCCGAAAGACTTCTACTCTATTCTTCAGGTTCTGCCGTGTGTTCCCTCATGCTTCTCGTGTTTCTTGAGTATTTATCATATTCCTATCGTGACATTTAAGCGTGTCAGTGATAGGCAATGTATTGCATTGAAGATGTCCAATTTCAAGGTTACCCAGCTTTCACTTTCTCTACTCGCTATGAAAACATCCACATTTTACTTCTGGTAGGACATTCTAAGATGGTTATGAATGGTTTGTCTCTATCGCATGGTGAATCAGCTAATAATTATTTGATCTTACTGTCGTGGTAGACCAATAATGGACGTTTTCCATTCAACAGTTTGGTATATGCCTATTCTTTCCAAAGAAATTATTATTATTCTTATCATTATTTTATGAGAAACGGCTTTCATATATGTAGTGAGATTTCCAAATACAAAAGCAACAGTCTGAAAACAACAAGAAAGACAATGAAAAAAAAAACACAAACACGATGAACAACATTAGACCAAAGTATCATAGATATACTCTAAACCTCCTTGCCCGCCCTTTAATTAATCATTCCCCACGATAGTCCTCCAATTTCTTTTCCAATCATTGCTTGTATTCCAAACAAATTGTTTGATGTTGTTAGCCAAAGAACCGTACTCTCTTTAGCCATGTCCTAAAGTTCCATCGCTCTTCTACATTTGTTCTCAAAAGTATGTTGGTTGACAAAGAACTGCAGCCACTGCAACATTCCAAGCCACTTTGAAAATTTTAGAACCATTAGACCAATTTCTTCTTTGAAAGAGAAGATCCCACGAGACCTCTATGTTGGGTACACCAAACATACTTAGAAGCTTACTCCAAAACTTTCCTGCAAACTTGCATTGAGTGAAAAGGTGATCCACAGTTTCATTATCCTTGACAAAGGCCACATCAATTTGGAGAGATGTGGAGGAAGGGCATGCACCTTTGGAGGAGATCACCTGTATTGATCTTTTTTACAATTAATGACCAAGAGAAAACCTTTACTATGTGAGGAACATGAGATTTCCATATGAAGGAGAAATGAGGAAAAGGATTAGAACTAGGAGGCGAAATAAGAAAAACAACCCGATTTTTCCAAATTCAACGCTCTTCCATATTCCCTATAAACACTAAGCTCAACTCCTTCCAATTTGTTCAATAAGTCAAACAAAACTTCATTTTGTCTAGAACGGAGTTCCCTACAAAATGAGAATTCCATAAAATTATGGAAGACCACTGAATCAATGGAGCAAACTGTTAGCTCCTCCCTCCACTCCTGTTGGTGTTTTGGTTAGTTACTCTTGCAGCTAAGATATATTCTCTTACTGATACAAAAATACTGCAAAGATACCCTCGAGAACCTCTTCTGTGAAGTGTACACAGATAGCCCATAGAATTTGTGGTGAGTAGTAAGATTTAGAGTTCTGTCAATTTCAAGAGGCTGGAGAGTGGAGTGTATCTTTGAGAAACCACGGCCTATATTGCTGTCAAATAGATTTGGAAAATTGTTAAGCTTCTGTATGATTCCATATTTGACTCATTAGATCTATGCTACCTTTGAAGCCATTGAAATGTAAATGGAGTCTAGGTTGCTTCATACAATCTAGCATATTTGAGTGTAAGATATCAATTTGAATTGGTTACGGCTAAGTCAATGATTCATAGAGGGCACTCCGTAGAAGATCTATCCGAGGTGATAACTAGTGAAGAGTCCAAGAGATTCCTAACGCCCCAAACTGCAATTCGTCAACAGATTCTTCTATCTTGCTCTCATAAAGAGAGGTTTGGTGCCCAATTAGTCATGCATTTTTGACAAATTGACATTACAACAAGGGGCCCCTATAAGAATCATGAACTTTCATTTTTCGCTTCATTGCGAGAATGCCAATTCTCAACTTGGATCACCCACTTCTTATTTGGAAGGCAAGTGGGATTATGGGGAAGTTGAACCCCATAAACCTAGAGGCTTGGAGCCTAACGCAATGAATCTGGTTCCTTTGCGAGGACAACTAAAAAAGCAAACTACATTTCAGTTTAGAACTTACAGATGAACTTTAGCCATCAGTGATCATTCCACAGATGAACTGTGACAGAGGTTTGGGGGTTGGATCCTTCACTAACCTACATTGCCATCAGTGATCATTCCATTCAATACTAGCCAGCCCTCCAAGGAACTACACTTGTTTGTTCCTTAGTTTCTGCAGGTTCTAGCCATCTCAAGTTGAAATTTGACATCACTAAGCACAGAAGCCACCATTTTATAGCACTTACTAGTAAAAGAATGCTATAGTAAATGAATGCTTGTGTGGTTTGCAGCACTGTTGGCTAGCAAATGTTTCTTGGTCACTGAAATTTGAATACGATTCTGGAAATCCCTCGTGTTTTGATGGAACAATGCTTTTGGCTTTTGGATTGGATGTTTCTGCATTGATACTTGGTAGATTTTAATTGGCTTTGTTTGGGGAGAACCTTTTGGGATGAATCACAAGCGTTAAAACTGGAGACAAGAGAACACCTTTATTGAGTTACTTTAGCTCTACAGTCAAGTTATACCATTAGAATACCACTTTAGTTGATGTAAAGTCAAAGTAAGGAATCCCATATGAACTGAAAAGACAAAAGGAAGAACACTTTGATCCTATTCGTCTCTTGTAGGGTGCCTGATGAGAAAAGTAGTGTAAACAACGACATATGCCTGCCTTTCCAGGTGAAAGACTAGTAGAGCACGAGAAATTATCTTCTTCCACTTTAATTCTTTAATTTCTCTTCTGCTTTTCTCTGTCTTTTCACATGTACTATAGTCACATGATCTGTGCAAACTGTTCATCTCACGTGGGTAACGAGCACACACATCAAAAGAGAGAACTAAAATCATGAAAAAATTTCAATTTCAGAACTTTTTTTTTTTTCCAGGAATTCTGATTTCTGATTAGTTGCTGGAACTGGGTTTTCTGTACAATTTTTTTTTTCTCTCTACTCCTACTCTCTCTAATGCCTTCCTACAACCCATCTATTGAAATTTTTGGTATGTACAACGACTACTTCTCCATTTCTAAACTAGTCTCTTTCACTTCCCCTACTTACTCTCTTTTTTTTTTTTTTTTTTTTAACTGTGTTGTTTGATTTCTGATTCACCCTTTTTACATATGGTACATCATCACAGGATGAGAGAGTGAGTCCCAATACAACACACTGCGCCTCCCCATTGTTTCAAAACTCCAACTTCAGACCAACCAATGCACATCCATATATATACTGATCATCTCTGAATCATCAAAAGCGTGGAGTGGAGGCAGTGGTGGTAGGGTAGTGACGTACCTTCTTCAATTCCCATCCCTTCAAAACCACCGATGTTCCGATATCGGCTGCGAACTCGTCTGTCTAACTCTTTGGGGAATTTTGTGGTTCGACACTTGGGGGTGGGGCTTCTCCATCTGAATCCGATTCGCTATCGGATGAACTCCCGGAATCCGAATCTGCAATGCCAATCAAAACCACAATTGAAGAGTGAGGGAACTATCCTTATCAAGCAAGTGCAGGAGAAGCTCAAGCAAATTGCATACCACTGGATGAAGATGAATCACTACTTGAGCTGCTAGAGCTGCTCGAATCGCTATTGTGACCAGCATCCTTTTCGATCTCTACAGGAGGATAATGGTTCATTGGGATCTCTTCCCCAATGTCAACATCCTCCTCACCGACAACATTGTCGCCCTTCCTACTACTCTTCTTACTACCCTTCTCCTTGTCAGGCATCGAAGCATCATCATTTGTTTCGCAATGTGGCGGCGACTGGTTTTCGCGCAACAAAATAGTTAGACTAAATGCACAAAACAGGTATAGATATCGAATACTCGCTGCATTAGCTTTCGCGATAAAGTAGGTACCTTGTTGCCCTCATTTGCTGAGGAATTATGGGTCATTACCACATCTGTCTGCTTCTTCATCTTGGTCAATGTTTTCTTGTAATTACACACAAACCGATCAAGCTCCCATAGAGTGTCCTTGTCCATGGCCTCTATGTCGACTTCAATCTCGTCGTCGTGCTGCGCTAGTGTAGTAGAGCTTCTCTTCCTCATAATGTGCAGCACCTGATCCATCTTCTCTTGTGGTAAGACCTGCAAGCTCATACCCAATTTCTGCTTCTCCTCAAATGTCATATCCCTCTTGTTTAGGTCCTTAGCTTTAGGCTTCGGAAGCTTCCCTGACGGCGTTCTACCAGGAGGCCTCGTCGGCTTAGCAATCGGCAAAACCGGCTCTTGCCTCTCTGCCTGCTTCGGCGTAGGAGGAACATGGTTGCTAGGAACGTGGTTGACGTTGTTGCTTATCGCGGCAAGGTTCAAATCAGGCCGGCTCCCGTTCTCCGTCATCCTCGCCCAACTCCCCCGCTGTTTCGCGCCCTTGAACGCAAAGCTCCTCATCTCCTCCTCCGCCTGGACTTCCTTCTCATACTTCTTATGCACAGGCCCGAACGCCTCTTCGAACCGCGCCAGCAAATCCGCCGCCATGACATTCACATCATGCCCTTTTGGATTGTAAAGCAAGGCATTGTTAAATGTCAATCTAACATCAGAAGCAAAGTCGAGCGGCGAGGCGTAAACCTTGCTACCGAGCTTCGATTTCACCGTTCCGAGATCCATCGGTTGCTTGATTATCTGATTGTAGTCGTGAAGCTTCAACCCAACAACATCAACAGGGGTATTAAAGATCCACCCGTGCTTGTGCTTCATCAGTTTTGTCAATATCTGCGCGCACCGCTTCATCACATCAGCCAACAGCTTCTTCTCCACACTATCCATCATCAAAGACCGCTTCGCCGCCGCCCCGTCTCTTCCGCCGACGACGCCAGCAAACGACGACGGCGGCGACCTCTTTATCCCTCTCGATTCAATCCTCTGCCTCAACTCCCGCACCTGTTCGAGCTCCAACATCAATCTTTTCTTGAGCTCTCTGACTTCCTGCCTCGAATACTTGCCGACATTGAAGGTCACGTAGTCGGCGGGAAAGGGATCTCTTTGATGGTTGAGAGAGGTAGAGTCTTCCGAAGCAGTAGCCGCTACCGCCGATGCGGCGGAGAAAGCGAGATCTGTGTTGTGCCAGCCATTGCTCTGCGCAGCAGCAGCTGAAGATTCGTAGATCGTCGTCCTGTTAGGGTTAGGGTTAGGGTTAGGGTTAGGGTTTCGATTGGTCGCCGTCTTCGTAAAAGGGATCACATTAGGGTTTCTCCTCATAAACGCCTCCCTTTCATCGCTGTACGGATCGTTCCGACTCGCCAACACCGCAGAAGCCATTCACGTTCCCCAAATAGGCAGATCTTCACATTTCAAGATCCGCGAGAACGGATCCGAGGAGACCATCAACGGTTGGATAGAGTCGCCGGAGATCTGGAGGTGTTCGCCGGAAACTGATCGGCGCTCAGAGCATCGCCGGGAACCGCCGAGTCGGATAAGATGAACCGCCTAGAGAGCCGTTGGGAACGACGAGGGGTTTTTCGATTCCTTCGTGCGAAGAAAAACGAGGGGCAGCACTGCCTCTTTAAAGGCAACAAGGTCTGACCGATCTGCCCGTGAACGATCCTAGGCCGTACGATCGATTCACAGTGAGTATCCGACGGTTGATTTTGGATGGGGTCTGCCCGTGACTCTGACCGAGCCATCTGTCACGGACGGCTAGGATTAGGCGATTGAGACACGTGGTGGTGTTTCGGGCGTTGGATGAAGCGAAACCGTCTAGGACGCTTTCACCGAATTTGTGTTGGAGGTGAATTAGGGATTCGCAGTTGCGGGGTCTTTCCTTTCTTTCGATTTTACGCGTGGGGCCCACGTGTGCAGACGTGGAATTATGTGCCACGTGTCGGTAAGGCTCTCGAGAAAATATCTTTTGTTGCGGAATCTTCTATTTGATCAACACACGAGGGCAAACGAATTCACGGAGGCCGTGTTCTAGATGTGCCACGTGGTGATCTATGCTTAGAGATAGGAGGAGGTCCCCGATCTCCCCTCGGGATTCAACGTGTGTTACTAGTTCGTAGGTGCGCTTCAAATGATGCTATTATGGCGACGTGGCATCATGTGATTGGAGTATTAGGGTATTAGGGTAAGGATACCACTGAATCGTTACTTTTTTTTGTAAGACTGAATAATTTTTGTTGGCAATCTATTTAGTTTTTTTTTTTTTTTTTTTTTTTTTTTTTTTTTTTTTTTTTTAGTCTCTAAGCCCTGTTTGATTATAAGGAAAATGTTTCATAGGAAAAAAAAAATTTCTTAAAAAAAATTTCCTAGTAAATGTTCAAAATTAATTTTTCCTATATGTGTTTGATTGCATGTATAAAAGATTTTTCCCTCAAAACTCACCAACAACAAGTTTTGAAATAAATATGAAAACTTACCATGTATGTTAAATATATTAATTTTTATATTTACAATATAAATTTAATGTGTTTTAATATGAAAACTAACATTTTTTTAATAGAAAGCTCAATTTGCTCACCATAATAAGTGAGAAAATTTATGAGTCTTAATATAAAAAATTGGCAACTGTAAATAAATGTTCCGCGAGAAAATTTTGGTTATCAAATGCATTAAAATGTCATTTTCTCACAAAATTTGTCATTTCCAATGGAACATTTTCCTTTTCTGACCAATCAAACAAGTCCTTAGTTTTTTTGTTTTTTTTTGACTTGTTAAGTTAAATTTAAGGTTTAAATAGATTATTGGTTTTTTTTTTTTGCAAAAAAAAATAGATTATGGGTTAAATAGATTATTTAAATTAACCAAATACACTGACCCATCAGTGTGTGACTTCGTGTTAAAATAAAAGGTTTAATGATAACCCTAAAAAATTATTTGACCGGACTTTCTTGTCCCATTTAAGTTTTTTTGGTTACATATAAACTTAAAAATGTCAATCCATGTAAGGTTATTCGATGTCTTCCCTATGAGTTATACTCGAAGGAATATGTTTACTCTCTCGTTGTTGTCTGTCGCACACTTTCTCCATTGTTGATTTCATTTTCTTCCTTTAGCAACTGGTAATTGGGTCTAGGGGAAGTGTTTCGTGTTGTCTCTATGGAGCTGCGTCGCGCTCATTTTTACGAAGTGTGGTCATTCTTAAGAAGGTGGAAGAGGAGTACTCAAATAGAGGGAGATATGTCTTTTCTTAAATCATTTTGTTCTCGAATGAGACGTTCTGTAATTGCATTTCATTTCTTTTTTTCTTACATATCTCATCAATTTGATTGTGCTCAATCATGTGATGTTTGAGCATGCTAAACTGCCAAAACATAGAGTATAGTAGGTAGAAGAAAACTAATCAAATTTTGAGTGAGCACAAACATTTTGATACATGTTGAAGTTTGAATAGAAACTATTTAGTCCCACATTGCTCACTTAAAAAGAGTATAACTCTTTATATACAAACACATTTTCTTCAACTTTGCTTTAGAGAAACCCAATGGATAGAGTCCAAAAGATGGGGCTTTGATTGGGCTTTGATTGTTAACTTCGAAATATCAAGTTATTTCTTATATTAAAACCTGAATATTTTTTTAATTTCGAAATTAATTGTTGACGAGTTAATTTCGTTATTTTGATAAATAGGTGCGATCGTTGAATAATACCAACGGGTATTATTTTGGAATTTGGATAGTCACCTTGGTTTGAACAGTGCTTCAAGTTCTATTTAAGTAGAACTAAAACACTGGAAATTCATTTGATTTTTGAAATACATAATATTTGAGAGAGAAGCAAATCAGTTTGAGCAGACTTTCGGAATTGGTGAACTTTGTTTCGGACGAGAGGGCATCCGGTTGTATCCTAGGGACAAATTTTTGGGGAAAATTCTATCACTGAATTCAGAGATATTTTTGTCTTAGAACATTACTTCCGTGCAAGCCTCCGGTTAGATAATTTTATTTGTTATTTAATTTTGTTAGTATTTATTTGTAAACTCGTTTTATTCATATCTGTCGTATCATTAGTGATTGTTTTGTGCAACAATACATACGTCCATAAGATTCATAAGCGATTCATAAGCGAAATGCCATAATAATACCACTTTTAACACGGAGATATGGAAGATGACATGTCTTGTCTTGCAATTTTATGTACTTCAAAGGTCACTTTATCTCACTCCAAAACGATTTTTATGTCGCATCTTTGAATGTAATGGTTGAAGGTTGAATCAAAAGTCTTTTGAGGGAAAAAAAAGATAGCCCACTTTAATCACCTCATCATCAAATGACTGAGTTTATGAAGTAAATTAAGCTTTTGGTTGCCTTGTATAATATGAATATGAAGAGCTTGGCGTGTTAAGTGTTGACATATGTTTTGTGTTTTTTTTTTCTTTGTTAGGTGGAGGGTTTTGAGTGGGAAGAGTAGGAGCACGTATTAGCTCTTTTTTGGGGAGATGCTAAGACACCAACTATCTTAACCTCGTTTTCGAAGGATAGACATTATTGAGAGCCAAAAAGACTGTGTTGGTGGTGTGGAGGCAAACAAAAGAAAGATGTATTCAAAACATAAGCATTTGGCCATGGTAAGATCGTCAGGGCTTTCTAACTATGCACAATACATGAACAATGTTGATTTCGGGTCAAAGATTTACATTAGTGTATTCAGTCGCCTTCGAGATCCTTTTGATATACTTAAATATTATATGAGGAGATATAGGCACTTAAATATTATATGAGGAGATATAGGCCTAGTTCGTTTTTGCTAACTTACTGTGTTAGTTGGGAGTTATCTTCTTGGAGTTAACTCTTTGGAGTTAATATTTTCATTTTTAGTTCAACTTTAAACTCGTAGAGAAGTTTTAAATTTTTAAACAATAAAAAATATGAATTGACATAAATAGCCTTCAAACAAGATAGAGATGAGTAATACATGAGTCATTAATGAGGGGTAATTGTGTCCACAACTCTTGAGAGATAACTCTCTAGGAGGGTGGTGAGGAGATATCTCACACCCTAAGGTATAAGTTGGGAGATAACTTGCAGCAAGTTGGGCAATCAAACAAGATTAGTTCCCAACTCTCTGTAAGTTATCTCCTGAGAGATAAATCCACCCCTAACCAAACAATACCATATTTTTATTCATGGCAGTGAGTCTCTCTCACAAGTGGTGAAAAGGGAGGTGAGGTAGGTGTCTTCAATATTCTTCCACAAGCTTTGTTCCATAAATTCGGCCATTTGTTGATTAGGTGGTTAGAAGGTGTGCTCCTTTCCCTCGGAAACCACTTTTGAGTTTTGATTGACCTCCCATAGTTGCACTAGAAAAGATGTGATATGAAACTAGTTCTCGAGTGGGGCAAAATGGCATTTGAAGTACAATGGTGTGACAGCCAAGGACGAGTTTATTTCAACAAAACTTTCGATTCGATGAAGTCATACAATTCGCATGGCATGGCGCGTTATCTGTCATGTCATCGTGTCAATAGTGGTGTTATTTAATCATTTTGACCTTTAAATTAATTAGCAAAATATGAAAGTTTGCTCAAAATTCGGTTTATAATTTTCTTCTACCTACTTTACTCGAAATTGAATCGTTGAGCATGGTCAAGTTAATGCGGTAGGCAAGAAAGAGAAACAACATGTAAGTTGAACATATTAAACGAACAACTTCGGGAAAGATAATATATAGATAAATGACTTAGAAAATTAATTAAAGACGGCAAACATAACTGTATCATCTAAGTTTTAACTCATTGGAAGCCATTTAATGAGTCGATATTGAATCATTGAATGGCATTTGTAATCCTAGATGTGACAAATAATTAACTCATATCTTTTCCATGAAATATTTGTACTTTTGCATGAAATATATATTTGTACTCGTACATCTTCACAAAGATTAACAAGCATAAGCATGCAAGTAATTAGTAGTCATGTTGAAAATTGTTGTCCCAAAAGAAGCATAGTAGGTAATGAGATTTAACTTTCTGAATGAATCAATATGGTAGTTTTCATTGACACTAATAGCAATGCATTGTAGTTCCCACCAATTACCTTTAAATATGGTCTAATTTAATGGAAGTTGTGCATTATGTATCATTAACTGTTGCTTTCTATTAACACAGTACTCAAACGTTTGAATGATTTACCAAGTAGTATATTTCGACAAAGAACTTTTAATTGATTCAAAGAAAAATCAGGTTAAGGACACTTGACCTACTTTTATCTTTTTTTTGTTAAGAACATGGATTTTGGACTCTGTATTCATATCATCAGTTTTCTTGCAAATCTTTCTTCAATAATGTTTTCGGTTTTCAATCGTTTCCCCCATTTCCCGCATGTCACTCATAGAAAGATTCCTACTTTCGGTAGGTTCCACCTTTAAAATCCTTACGTATCATGATTAATGTCACCCGCTCCTCCTCGTGTTTTTTGTTTGCAGGATTTGGAGTCCTTCGATCGTTTTTCTTTTACCCAAATCAGAATTTGCCAAAATGATCTGTAACAAGCCAAGTAATGTAGTTGATATTTTCTTAGGACAGTTCAGTTTGCAGTCAGAAAAAGGTCATGTTTCTTGTAGTGTGAGAGAAATAATTGACTACTAGAAGACAATTATCAAGCTATGTATTGCAGTGGAAACTTAATCAGTGTGAAGCATGCTGTAGGTTTACTCCCTTATTCCCTCTCAAACTGAAACAGTGATTTGCTCATCGATACTTGCTTGTGCTTGTATTAATTGAGTCATCTTAGATCTCGTTTGGGCTGTTTTTACTAACTTACAGTGTTAGTTCGGAGTTATCTCCTTGGAGTTAATATTTTCATGTTTGGTTCAACTTTAAACTTGCGAGGAAGTTGTAAATTTTTAAATAATAAAAAATATGAATTAACATAAATAGCCTTCAAACAAGAGAAACTCATCATGTTAATGCTTGAAAACCAGCTGCCTATGCTTCTTTTAGAGAAACTCATCATTGTGTAAGGAAAGGTAAGAAAACCATGATCACATACTCAGTTTATAACATACATAGAAAGATTTGAAAGTTTGTCCTCCACTAAGAACCAGTGATTTGCTCATCCATACTTGCTTGTGCTTGTCTTAATTGAGTCATCTTAATATCAAGTTTCCTTTCCATCTAAAAAGAAGAATTGTTTAGAGTGGTATTTGATTTTGTTTAAATTTATTCAAAATTTGAAGTTAATTTTCATGACTAACTTTTAGTGAAAGACAAGCTTAGATATAAGATATTAAGAACCACTGCAATTAATAATTATCTTGGTTACTTTCCTCCATCTTGAACAATTTGAGAGGTGTGCAGCACTGCCACATAAGCAAAAATAAATTGAAAAAATTTGAAAGTTTGTCCTCCACTAAGAACCACACACACTCTCTCAAGGTACATGACAATGCACTCCTTCACTTTCATCACTGACTTTAAGGTTCTCCTCTTTATTTATCCATGCAATACAAGAAATGTAATCGCTGACTAAAAACAGTTCAATTACAATATTTCCACACTCCTTATCTTCTTCATAAGAATTCTCAAGACCCAGTCACCTATTTCAAATAACAAGTTACTCTCCAAAATTTGGCACAGAAGCACTGAAATCAAGCAATCCTAGTGAATTTGTTTAAGTTATGCAGAACAGAAAAATAGAGCACAATAAACCTTAGAATCCATTAGAAACAAAAAAGAGTTGCAACAAAAGCAGAACAATAATGTTAAGATACCACTAGGGAAGCTACATGGACTGAAGATCAAGTATTTGTTACATCAACATTCAATTAAAGGGATCACCAGCACTACCAATACTTCCAAACTAAAAAAAGGGTAAAATTAATGCTACAGGCTCAAACTACAAAGATCATCATCTTCATCATCAGCTCACAAAAATAATGGAGGGATCACAGCAGCACTCATCAATGAGACAGCAACAACATAGAGCTGCAAGACTGCATTCACAAACATAGATTGAGAGAACACCCAGTTAAATTTAGTCCAAACTAATCAAAATTAAACATATGAAGATCATTCAGAATGCAACGCTGTTTGTGAAAATTAAGGGAGACTTTTAGTGTATGGTGTGTAGAAAACATACCATCCCTCAAGAAAACCTGGACTTCTCCTTGGTGGTGGAGCTGCATATTGTGGAGGTGCCATTACTGGTGGCCCTTGATAGTAACCTGTAACAACACATATTTATTAGGAAAAAAAAATCAAAACAATATACTATAATAAAAAAAATCACATTAATTGTCCAGAAAATAATGGAGGAAACAAATCTCAGTTGAAAACTATGTTTATATATAATTAGAAAAAAAAAATAGAGTTTTAAGAAAATGAGGATCATAATGAAAAATATGATGAACATGCAATTTATTTTTATTTTTTTTTAAGATAATAATGGCCCAAGCACTCGAGCAGGACAAATTCTCAAAAGGGTAGTTGGAAAACAAAATCAAGAACACAGAAAAACCTATATAAGACATAGAAAAGAGTAAGTATGTGACATAGATCTAAGAAATTATACAAACCTTGTGCAGGATATGGATAAGCATACTTTGGATCATTCATCTTATCAAAACCAAAACCAAATCAAAGATGAAACTGTTTTTAATTGATATTGATCCGGCCAATCATACAAGGAAATGGCCTATAAATACTATAGTAGAAACGGTGGGTGTGTATGACAGAAAAAAAGAATAATGAGAAGGGAAGGTTCCCGAGACGAGACCGACTTGTTCGATGATTTGCTTAAGCTTGAATATGTTGATATGCATCTATCTATCTCTCTCTAGATCTCTCTCTACTATTTGTGAAATGAAAAGTGGGCCATCACAAGAAAAAAGGTTCACTTTCTTTTTCTCTGTCGATCAACAGATTCCTTTGTTTTGTTAACTCAGTAAGATCTGGTTTAAGCAAAACTTGGTTTGGTGAAAAACTAAAAAAAGATGTGTGATTAGGTGTAAAGAGGAAAGTTAAATTAATGATCCGAGTTTTACGTGGACTCGGATAATATTAGTAAAGTAACTTGGATTTTCTTTCTGTCCAAAACAAACAAACAAACAAGCTGGCGTAAGGCGTAAGGACTCGACCGTCAAACCACTCCGACTAACTTTTGTTGGTGCTTTTACAATTTTCATTGTTAATATTCTTTGCCCTTATAGGAGGCTTTGCCCACACACATTTAATTTTGTGTGGCTAAAGTGAGAGAATATATGCGGAGGTGAATGTGAGCCAGTTGGTAAAGCATACTACGACCATTATATTTAGAGTAAGCATTCACATTTCACACGCTTGATCTTATATACTCATATTTGTTATCGAATATATAGAGAACATTACTCAATCGAGTTGTCACAACGATAAGAGCGAAAGAGGGATTGTGTGCACATTATTTCAATTTCAATTTTTCAGTATGGTAAGACTGCTTAGGCCACTAAAATACACCCAAACCGATTATGTCTCGTGAGAATAGAACATCATGTTTACACATTTTGTGAAAGATAGAGGTACTTGGAGACTGTGATACGTAAATATTGAGTTGTTGTCGAACATGATCAAAACAAGTTTTATATTAGAGCGCGTGGTATTGGCATGAGCGTTATACACATCTCTATGCACATCCGTCGGTGGAATGCCATAGTACCAAACAAGAGTTCACACGTCACTTCGTTCACTTTAAAATACAAATTAATAGTGGTACCAGTACACCTAATATTTTTGTAGCTAACTACTTATTAACTTGGGCTTGCAATTTTGCAAACATTATCTTAACTGCTCCTCATAGCGTTCCAAATTGCACTTTTGACGGATAAAATTAATCCAATAAAAATCAGCTGCATTTATATGTAAAATAGACGACGACAATAATAATATAGCTTCAGTCCCAAATTAATTGGGGTCGACTACATAGATCAAAATTTTTTATTGTGCTCGATTAAGTGCAATTGATGGTGAGCTTTCAGACCATTTAAATCCCTCATAATTAATGCATCTCATGTTGATTTTGGTCTATCCCTACTTCGTCTAATTTCTACATTTTCTATTGAGTCACGTTTTCAAGTGGAGGCATTTGTGGGTTGTCTTTGCAGGTGATCAAACTACTACAACCGCCCTTCCCTAATCTTTGTATCAATTAGTGCTACTTCTACATGTCATTGAATTTTAATATTTTTTATTCTATTTTTATGAGTTTTATCACACATCTACCTAGCATCCTTATTTCTGCTATGTTTATTTTATGTAATTGTAATCAATCGAGCACAGACAAATATGTTTTGATCTATTTGTAACATATATAGACAAATTTGAATTTTAAATTTTCGAATCTTCAGATTTTCTATATCAACCATTTCCTTAATTAATTGAACCACGGAACTGTTCATGTGATGCGTGTGACAGGGAATTCTTGCATTCCTTATTAATTTACGCATAAAAAAAATTGGAATAATTTGCGTATCAAGTCTAAAAGTTGGAGCGAAAGGCCTTTGGGGGAAGCGGTGCAGTGTTAATAAGACCAATGTTAATTCTGGCTAGGTAGAAGTTGTGATTCGAATTGTAGTATTTTATATCACTTGATTTATCCTGATTATCGGTTAGGCTGTCCCGCTAACTTTTGGTATTAATCGAACCAAAATAAAGGGGGTTAAAAAATGTTTGGATATCTATTAATACCAAAAAATAATTATTATCAGTTTGTGTTTGTTATAGATTTTCTTTTCTTAGTGTAAAAAAAATAGAATTCGTTTGATTAAGATTGTAAGTGTCAAAACATCTTCAGTGAAATGGACGAGACATCATTTGTCAAAAGACAAAGTTTAGGGAAATCGTGAGTTTGTTCTATTAAAGTAAAAAAAGAAGAAGAAGTATTTGATAGTGCTGGAAGAAAAAAATAGTATTTGACATAGGATTGTAGGATTTTGAGTTGATTTAGAGCTATTTAGGTTCAAAACCCTCTTCGTGTAAATGCCTCAATTTCTCTCGTGTTTCGATGTATAGTTTGTTTAATTTGGGAGTGGAAAGTTAATTTTATTCCTAAAAACTTCTATATATATATACTAGTCGATTTCTTGCGCTCTGCGCAAAAGTTATTAAAACTTTAAGAGAAAGTTAATAAACTACTAATTTACATGAATATATTGTAATATTTTTTATAATTAAAATTATAATTCACAATAATCAACTCAAAATATACAATAGAGGATAAAAAAAATTTAGTTATAAACCACACGCTTATCGAACATCTTGAACAATCCTTATAACAACGAACATAGAGATTTGAAGTTGTTGATCGCACTGCAAGATCTCTGATACGTCTTGGAGTGTCATGCAGCTCAACAATCGACACAACATTGCATTCGAGTGTGAAGAACTCTATGAGAGGTACTTGGATGTTGCTAAAACATGCAGTAATTGTGAACTTATGATCTATATATATAAAGAGAAGATTAATGATTTGTATAAATGATGTTGCAGTAACCAAATGGATGGTGTACGATTTGAAACGTAGATTAAATACATTGAAACAACTCTTCGTTAATCAAGAAAAGAATTTAAATGCACTTAATTGTTATTTCGATCAAATACAAACTATAAATAAATTCAATAAATGGGGGAATGAATATATTCTTTGAAATAATCAATAACACATAAATAAATACCTTAAAATAGAAAAAAATTAAAAAATTAGAAAATTATATTGGTGAAAGGATAATATATGTCAACTTTCTCTCAGCTCCAACTTTTATATATATATATATAGATACGGGTATAAAGTTTTTTAATCTGTAAGGCCTGGGTACTGTTTAAGTCATTATGGATCAATGTAAATTTTAAAAATAACTTAAGAACAACTAATGAGCCAATATTTATATGACCAATTGTAAATGTTCAATTCACTGCAATCAAGAAAAATAACAGCAAAGCAACCAAAAAAATAAATGTAATGGCCCAGTTTTAATTACGCCGTTAATATGACGTATTTTCAAATGTGAATGCCAGCTCAGCATCTCGTGGACCCCACCGCTAGGATCGGGCACACTTGAGATAGGTAAATAGTTAGTTTTGTGTGTTGTTTGCCTAATTTGCGATGTTTATGCTTAATTATGTTGAATTGCATCACAATATGTGTATTTATATTATTATTGTTCGTGTGAGATAGTGTGACGGGTATTCGCCTCGATTAGCGTGTAAACGCGAGTACCGGGTAGGCGAATGACAGTACACTAGGTTGGAAAATAATTCACACATGATAAATGAATAAAATGCATTAAATAATTAATATAATTAAAACTACGTTTAGACGTTTAATGGCGTGAGTGTACGCGAACGATATGCGTCGCGGCGCGGAGCCGGATACCGAACGCCCGAGGGTTTAGTGTATGGGATTGAATGAGGATAAGATCAAGTGACAAAGTCACAAATCTAAGTCACCTTAGATGGAATTTTTAACCTTATTTCAACCATCCAAGTGGTCCTTGGGATCTACACACACATTAAATGACAAAAAGACTATAAAAGTAAAAAAATATCTCATTTCACCACCTTTTCTCTCTCCTCTCTCATTTTGGACGAAAATTTAGGGGATTTTGGTGAATTTCAAGTGAAGATTTGGAGTTTCATACGACAAGCAATCGGCGATCCATGGTGAGATTCACGTTCTCCTCGTCGTTCTTTACGTTTCGAGTACGGAGTTTCGGGTTTTGACGTGCATTTTGGATATGCGAGTTAGCTCGCTAGTTTGGGGGTTTTTGCTATAATTTTTTTGTTGTATGGGAGCAATTATCATGGTATTAGATGTTGTCGATGGTGGTGTTGAAGTTGTAGAGTTTTTTTTTCGAGGTTTCGCCAAGTTTTATTGAGGTTTTGCCGAATTTTATCGGGGTTTTGGTTTGAGTTTCGAACGAGTTTTAACGTGGTTTGAACGTACCCTATGGTAGTTTTGGTGAACCATAAGGATTGGATCGAGTTCGGGTCGCGAAGTTGGAGCCGGGGTTCCAGAAAAACCCTGGTGAGCACCCTGTAGGAAGGGCGTCGCGACTCTCATGGCGCCACCCGCGACGCTGTTTCGCCTAGAATAAAAAAAACAATTTTTCAAATTTGGGTTTCGATTCGACCAATTGGGGGCCTATCTCGGGGATCGATATCGGGTATAATATGAATTAATATAATGGATTTGATACTTTAATGTGAATTTGGGAAATCTCAAAGTTTGAGAAATTGATAAATTAACGAATATTAGGTACTTGGATTTGATCGACGAGTGTTGGGGCACGCATTTGGAGGCGTGGAGATCACTTTTGTATTAGCGGAGCGCGGTTTGAGGTGTGTAGTAACCTAATTGAAAGTTTCTCGAGTATTTATTTATTTATTTCTTTATTTGCCTTCCATTCAGTTATTTTATTATTCCTTTATGGTATGGTTTATATGGATGGTTTGGTTGAGTGAGCTCCCACCGGGCCATTCTGTGTGTATGTCCACTAGACCATAACACATGTCATATGGGGTCTCGGTGAATAGTTCGACCCGAAGATTTTTTCGGTGCACATGTCGGTGCACCATGGGACCACGCCGGCCATCGAGAGGACCTAAAGGCTGGCCATGCTAGAGCGTGACTCGCTGGCAGTGCTCGCGGGAGAGTTCAGAATATGGTGCTAGTTTGACTTAGGTTGTAGACACACATTTTGAGCTTGTATATTATGTATTCATGCGATGAGCACAATTGCATGTTTCAATTTTTCGCATGTTTATTTAATAGCTTTATTCAAATTCCTGTATTTTATTTCTATAAATGCTTATTAAATTTCCTAGGGATTACTCACTCTGGACTCGCCATATGTTTTGTTGTAATGGCTTAAGTGTAGACTCCGGTATGAGTCGAGGCAAGGGGAAGCTTGAGGACTACCTGTGGCAGACTACAACCTCTCTCGTACATTTGTATATATTTATATTTACTTTTGGGATACGCGATACATTGTGAGCTACCCATGACTTGTATATTGGCTCATTTTGAGGATTTTGGCCACCTTTTTGATTATGATGTTTATATTATGGGTTTTCCACATTAGGTTGATGCTTCTAAGACTTGAATTTATTTGTTTACTGCTTGATCAAGTCTAATAAGTCTTCCGCTATAATCTGATAGTTAAAAATGATCTTAACAGGTGAATTGAGTCCAATGGGCTAACTTGTAGCTTTTCATAATGTAAGTTAGT
The DNA here is from genome assembly GCA_039657325.1 of Stephania cephalantha. Classification (NCBI taxonomy): domain Eukaryota; kingdom Viridiplantae; phylum Streptophyta; class Magnoliopsida; order Ranunculales; family Menispermaceae; genus Stephania; species Stephania cephalantha. The sequence goes on along the minus strand of CM077567.1, from coordinate 15,628,620 downwards.
TAAGTATTGAGTTTTGAATGAAGTCGTGTAGGTTAATGGCACGTGGGACACAGCTAGGCCTGACGTGGCAGGGTTGTGGGCCCGCGTTGGCACCCGTGGCGGGCCTCGGGATTTGGGGCCGTTACATTTTGTATCAGAGCCTAGGGAACCTATGGACTTAATAAGAGCATAAAACTTAATGAATAAAACCTTAGATGTGGAAACCCGAAGTAATTACCCTAGAACCCTAGTTGGGAAGTGATTGTGAGGCAGGTAGTGATTAGGATTATATACGTGGTATGTTTCTGTTTATATATATTACATATGATGCACGTATATATATGTGGAGGCTGATTCGACGCACATTCTTCAATGCAGATTCCGATGGACGGAAATACTAGTGACTCGGCTAGGGAGACCTTGACATTACAGTCACTAACGCCAAGAGGGTGAAGGATTTTATCAGACCTTGTCGTGACGTCGACATCAGGCAGCACGATGTCAGCTGAGGCCAAGAGGGTGAATGATTTCATCAGATTTCAGCCTGGTTACTTCTATGGAGCAGGAGACTCGGAGATAGCCGGGAAATGGTTATTGCCACATGAGAGGCTGCATAAACTACTCTTGGTCGAGGAGAAGGACCGACCTCGTCTGTCGAGTTTTTGTTTGAGAGGCGACGCCGCGGTTTGGTGGACTACATATGCAGCTACACATCCGGAGCCGACTACCTAGGCAGAGTTCCGTGATCTGTTCATGGACGAGTATATTCCAATTGAGGTTCATATCAGATTAAGGGAGCGATTTTTTGCCCTGGTTCAAGGTAACATGTATGTGCTGTAGTTTATAGAGCGATATAGATATTTACTGCAGTACGCCATGAATGTGGCTAAGACAGCGGCTTCAAATCTACTATTTTGTTAGGGGACTGGATGAGAGGATTGCGAGCTTTATTGTATCTAGTGGATCCCGTACACTACTGGAGATCACTGATAGGGCTCTGGCGCAGGAGACTTATCTGATACAGAGGAGCAGTAGACCCGCATCCACATTTTATCAGAGTCAGTCTTCGTAGAGTTCTCGGTTAGAGCAGAGACCGAAGAGGCAGCGAGATCATCAAGGCAGACATAGACAGGGCAAAGATCTTGTCGAGATGCTAGACGGTCAGATCAGGGCCGTCGAGGCGATGAAAATCGATGGGATGATCCGATGAGGTATGATGATCGCCAGGCGGTCTATGCTACCACTTCTGTACCTACTGAGTATCCTAGGCAACAATATAGGCAGGACATGGATCAGAGTGGACATGGAAGGAGCCAGAGTCATGGTTAGGGTCAAGGGAGTGTCGATAGGCCAGTTGGGAGACATGAGTCTTGTTGATGTCGTAAATGTGGTCAGGTTGGGCATCTGCAGGCCGACTGTACTGGACTGACACCGCCACCACCACAGTCAGACCGAGTAAGATATAGGGTTCGTACTGTTGCTTTTGCAGTCGCGCAGCCGGATAGGGAGGTGACTAGACAGCTTTCGAAGGTACGTTATCCATTTGTGGCACTCCCATGCATGTCATGCTTGATTCTGGTAGTACTTTGTCTTTTATTGCTGGACGCATGGTAAAAGAGTTAGAGTTACAGGCACAGACTTTAAACACACATCTGGTCCTCAGTATAGTTACTGGGGATAAGATATACCCTAACCGAATATGCCGAGATTGTATTGTAGAGATAGGGGATTTCAGTTACCGACTGATTTACGAGTTTTAGAGTATCTGGAGTTCGATGCGATGCTGGGCATGGATTGGTTGTCAGCATACCACGCACATATAGATTGCTTTAGTATAACTGTTACATTTGATATCGAGGGGATTCAAGAGTTATCATTCGCCGGAGATGCGACAGCTTTACCGATCACTAGAGGTCGTTTAGCGATGACTCATGAGATTGAGGCGTTTGCTGCGACTGTTGAGCCGAGCCAAGGGCAATGATCAGGGTTGAGGATGTCCCAGTATTTTGTGAGTTTTTGGATGTATTTCCAGATGATTTGTTAGGACTACCACTGCTCGAGCTGTTGAGTTCATTATTGAGTTGATAACGGAGACACGACCTATTTATAGCTAACCTTATAAGATGTCTGCTTCCGAACAAGAGGAGTTGTGGACCCAATTAGAGGAGTTACTATAGAAGGGTTTCATTCACCCTAGTATGTCTCATTGGGGAGCTCTAGTCATTTTTGTGAAAAAGAAGGATGGTACCATGATGATGTGTGTTGATTACAGGAAGTTGAATCAGGTGACGGTCAGGAACCGTTATCCACTTCCCATGATCGATGAGTTATTCGACCAGTTGGCATGAACCAAGTTCTTCTCGAAGATTTATTTGCGATCAAGATACCATCAGCTGAGGATTCGAGAAGGTGATGTTGAGAAGACCGCTTTCAGCACGAGATACGGCTTGTTTGAGTTCATAGTCATGCCATTTGGGCCGACTAATGCGCCGACAATCTTCATGGACTTGATGCACAGGGTTTTGAGACCCTTTATGGATCAATACGTTATTATGTTCATCGACGACATCTTGATATACAGCAAGACTCGTGAGGAGCACGAGAGGCATCTCAGGGATGTTTTGACGACACTGAGAGAGCATAGGCTGTATGCTAAGTTCAGCAAGTGTGCATTTTAGTTGAGCGAGGTGAAGTTCCTCAGACATGTCATCAGTTATTAGGGTATATCAGTAGATGGCGATAATATTCGGGTGATTATTGACTAGAGGACACCTGAGTCTGTTTCTGACATTCAGAGTTTCTTGGGTTTGGCATGATATTACCATAGATTTGTGAAGGATCTTTCATTAATTGTAACGCCGATGACTAGATTGACCAAGAAAGATGTCAGATTTGATTGGTCCGAGGAGTGTAAGGAAACATTCTTGGAGTTGAAAAGGAAGCTGACTTCTGCGCCAGTGTTAGCATTGCCAGTGGCAGGTAGAGGCTTCTCAATTTATACCGATGCTTCAGGCACTAGGTTGGGTTGTGTCTTGATGCAAGATGAACACCTAGTGGCTTACTTATCTTGATAGTTGAGACCCCACGAGGGTAATTATTCAGTGCACAACTTGGAGCTTGCAGCAGTCGTATTTGCATTGAAGACCTGAACGCATTATCTTTATGGAGAGAGGTTCTTATTGTTCACTGATCACTAGAGCTTGAGATATCTGTTCACTCAGAGGGATTTGAACAGGTGACAGAGGAGATGGCTCGAGTTACTGAAGGATTATGACTTCGCCATAGAGTACCATCCGGGGAAAACGAATGTGGTAGCTGATGTGTTGAGCCGGAGTGGCATTGAGAGCTAGATAGTCCTATGGCCTATGACACATGAATACAAACTTCTAGAGGCAACGTCGATGAAGTATGTGACAGAGGCTATTGCTGAGCTACATATTTGTTGTCAGATGAGAGTTCATACGGTGTCTCTAGAGCGGATTGCTGCGTGCTAGAGAGTTGACGGGCTATGTGGGCGGTTCAACAGACTGGCTAAAGATCTGAGTTGCACAGATTGGTCTGAGACGTCAGACGGGTGCTTAAGACACATGGGTAGATTGTGGATACCCGTGGTATCGGAGCTCAGGGACAACATACTGGAGGACGTACACCGGTCGCGATTAGGGCGGCAATTCGTGTCGGCGAAGTCGTAAACGTGTCGTGTCGTAAACGTGTCGTGTCATAATTATCCTAAACCCGCACACGACACGTTTATTAAACGAGTCACTATTTGTAAACACGACACACGACACGTTTAATAAACAGGTAACCTGTTTATGACACGTTTAACACGTTTATTAAACATATCATGTTTAACCTGTTTAACTCGACTCGCTTGTGTACTGTTTAACACGTTTATCAAACATATCATGTTTAACCGTTTAATTCGACTCGTTTGTGTACCTGTTTATCAACTTCGTTAAACATGCTACTAGATTAATGATATCTCACTACAAAACAACATAAAATATAAAACTATAAACCCATCTAATACAAGGAAAAATTTAAAATACAAGTTCTCAAATATACAAGGTTATATGAAGTTAACATAGAAGAAGTAAGAGATAAATTCAAGGTTAATAAACAAAAAAGGCTTCGAGTTCTCTAGTTTCCAACGAGTTTGAGCAAGTAGTTGACCGTGGATCATCACTCACACTCAAGTTAAGTATATCTTTACGTAATACTCTCCAAATCTAGCTTGACATCTTGCCCTACAACAAATAAAAAATGGAGTTTATTAATAATTATAAAGCTTGAGATACTAAAAATAAATAACAAGTAAAAATGTCAAAAATAATATAACCTTCTAATCCCGCACATATCCAATCTCGCAAGCAAATAATTGCTTCGCATTCTCCGCTTAAGAGAAGATCGATATTGGTCAAGTACACGTCCCCAACACCGAAAGAAGCTTCAAGCGAAAGTAGACACGGGATGCTCAATATATCTCGAGCCATTGAAGCTAGATTAGGATAACGAAATTGATTTGACTTCCAAAAGTCTAGGATATCCAACTTCACATGTCTTGACATCTTTGGTTCATCTAAGTAAAGCTCCAATTGACACTTTAGTGAATTGCATCTAAATTCGTTTGATGACATTTCATCAAATTCCTAAATCACATAACAAATAACATTTTAAAAAGAAATACAACAATATAGCTCTAATCTACATTGATAAAACATACTATATAAAATAAATAAAATAAGATTCTTACCTTGAATGCTTCCATAATGTCAAAGGTATCATCATTCCTAACATTATGGTCATTACTTAATGCATTGGAACTTGAAGGTTGAAGAGAATGACTTGACTTGTAAGCATCAAATAAACTTTGCAACTTGGTGTTGAATCGATGAAATTCAAGAGAACATTCCCCATAAATCTTCGTGTAGACAAAGTTGATAAAAGTCATCTTATAACGCGGATCCAACACACATGCAATAGCCAAAGTTCCACAAAATTCAGACCAATACTTCTCAAATTTCAACCACATCTTACTTGCCATAACTTTCAAGTGCTCATTATCCCATTCCATTTGTTTTTTCAATTCTATGTAACACAAATATACGACAGAAAATACAAATTCGCTGTAGGATAATTGGTGCCAGAAAACATTAATGTGGAATCATAGAACACTTTGAGAAAAGAACAAAATTGATCTATTTTTTCCCACTCCACTTTTGAAGGACAATATTTATAGTTTGAATCAATTAAATCCAAGTGTTGGAATGCCCGACGATGATGAATAGCACTTTGCAGCATAAGATAAGTTGAGTTCCACCTAGTTGACACATCTTGACTTAATCCTTTATTCCCACTCGAGACCAAGCTAACACATTCAAGAAACTTTTGTTTTCGTGCTTGAGATCCCTTCACATATTTGACACTCTCTCGAATTTTGACAATTGATGGATCAACTCATTTCATTCCTTCTTGAACAATCAAGTTAAGAAAGTGGGCACAACATCTCATATGAAAATGATCGCCTTTGCATACAAGTAAGTCTTTAAGATTCAATTCATCTCTTAAAGTGTCAACCGAGATCATTAGTATAAGCATTGTCTAATGTGATACTAAAAACTCTCTCCTTCAAGCCCCCATTCACACAACAAATTATGAATTTTAGTAGACAATGCAAGTCTGAATGAGGAGGAGGCATGAACGTATAACTTAAGACTCTCTTTTGCAAAGTCCAATTATTATCAATAAAATGACATGTCAAACACATATATCCATCGGTGGTCAAAGAAGTCCATAAATCGAAGTAAAAGATATCCTCCCGGGAGCGTCATCCAACAAAGACTTAATAATTTCCTTACCTTTTTATACCTATTAATTATATCAGCCTTCGCAGTATTTCTTGTCACAAGTTGAACGACTTTATTCAAATAAATAAACAACCTTTTTATGCCCTCATAATCAACAAAATTAAAAGGCAAATCATGCATAACTATCGCTTAGTTAACAACTCACGAAACCTTTCAGATTAAATTTAGATGAACCCAATGAAATAGAACCACTATCTTGTGAAAGGAACAACTGACTAATATCATGATGCTTTCTTTTAAGACAAGATGCGAGTGTGTCGTTGTAAGTTATGTGCCGAATCTACTATCATGGATGTACTCGATTTGATGTAGATGCACTTTGCCCTTTTCCTCCCATCTATGCCTTTTGGAAGTTCTTCAAAATGACGCCATACGAGAAGTTTTCTTTCTCTTTCATTTGGAGATTTGTATCTTTATCACAAGTATCAAGCATCATCATTAGTGTGTTCAAGCTCAATATCATCAATACTGTTGGTGTCAAACTCATCATCATTGATCTCATCAAGAATGTTGTTCAACTGCAGCACATTAAAAATTAAAATCAACAACACAAACACAATATTTATAAAAATTCATGAAATCATATATCCCTAATTAAAAAACAGTTGGTACAACTTGGTAGGAACAAAAAATAAACAAGGTTATATATATATATAGGAAGCATGCAAAAAAGAGCAAGGTGCAGTACAATCAATCAACGGAATTCAATGAATGTATGTATTGCTTTGTGTGGCTTTTGAGTGCTATGGTATTAGTGTTGTAATTAGTCAAAGGCTCAAAGCTCTTCTTCAAAGAGATGGCGTTTTGCATTCTCTTACCGTAAATGCAAGAAAGCAAGATCAACTCCAAGGTTTGGATACCTATCGAACTCCCAATCCCTCAATGAGCCACGTGACGTGCTTTTTTTTTTCCTTTTTGATATACCCAGCTAATGGAAATGTAAGTTTTTTGTTCTAACCTAAAATTAACAAACCCCATAACAGAATTATTACTGCAAATTAAAGAGAAGTTGGGATTCCTTTCTTTTCAATTCTGGTTCAGAATTTGAGCATCATCAGTTATTACTTATAATCCCCAACTCTTACAAATTATCATTCACAACGTTGATTCGATTGGAGACAACAAGATCCCAACTCCTCACATGAACAAAATTCTGGCACAAGTCTTTAAAGTCGGATAAAGGAATTCGCCACCAAGACATCAACATTCAAAAAGTAATTTGAGACACTCAAAACAAATGTTGAAATCAATCAATCACTCAAAACAAATGACTCCGGCGATAGGATGCAGGCTGAAAGCACAAGCAAACACCGCCACCAAGACATCAACATCCAAACAACAAGCATGAACTCAATCAATCACCAAAAAACACCATTCAACAATTCGGAGACATTCAAAACACGATACAAACACTCACAGACTCACATGATCATGATCGGGTGGCGAGACAGAGAGAGAGAGAGGGTGATAGAGATTTTGTTACCCGAGGCAATCTCCTTCTTCCTTGTTGGCTCTTCGCGTCGTCATCGTCGTCGTCGACCACCGGCCGAAGTGGTGGAACGTGAGTCCGAACAATGGGCTGGAAGTGTGCCGATTCGAACGAAACGAAACGTGGAAATGGAAGTGCCGAGTCCGACTCACACCGGTGGGCGTGTGACCAGTAGAACGACTGAACGATGAAGTTTTTAGGGTTGGAAGTGCCGAACAGAACGGTGGAACTGGAAGGGCCGACTCACACCAGTGACCAGTAGAACGATGAAGTTTTTAGGGTTGGAACTTGGAAGTGCCGAAACAGCCGAACGGAACAGTGAAATGGGTTTTGAACTTTTGATTCTTTTGAAAGTTTTTAGGGTTGGAAATGAAAAATTTGTATTTATATGTAAAATTATGCGAGTCATAAACGAGTCACACGGGTTAACACGTTAACGACTCGTTTATTAACCGTGTAATGTTTATCACGTGTCGTGTCGTGTCGTGTTAAAAGTTTCATGACCCAAATTGCCGCCCTAGTCGCGATATACTATTCATCCTGGTTGGACTAAGATGTATCATGATTTACGACGATTTTTTGGTGGCCGGGGATGAAAACTGACGTTGGTAACTACGTCAGGAGTTGTCATGGTTGCCAGCAGGTGAAGGATGAGCACAGGAAACCAACTGGGTTGCTATAGCCGCTGCCCATTCCTTAGTGGAAGTGGGAACACGTGACCATGGACTTCGTTAGTGGCCTACCGCAGACTATGAGGCGTGACAGGTTGACGAAGTCAGCACACTTCATTCCAATTTCCATGAGATATTCCTTCCCATAGCTGAGCGTTATTTTCGAGAGAGATATCATCAGACTTCACGATGTACCGGTCTCCATTATTTTCGACAGGGATATTAGGCTGACATCTAAGCTTTGGGAGAGTTTGCAGGAGTAGTTTGGCACTAAAGTACAGCTCAGTACGGCGTATCATCCTTAAACCGATGGTCAGTCAAAGTGATTGATTCAAATATTGGAGGATATCTCAGGGCTTGTATTTTGCAGTTTGGTGGTTAGTAGGAGGATTATCTTCCTTTGTGTGAGTTTGCCTACAACAACAACTATCAGACAAGTATCGGGATGCCACCGATAGAGGCACTATATGGTAGGCCCTGCAGGTCACCAGCATGTTGGGCGACACTAGAGGATTCAATGGCTATATGACCTGAGGTTGAAGTGGATCTTACTGAGAAGATTAGGTAGATTTGTCAGAGGCTTCAAGCGGCCCAGGATAGACAGAAGAAGTATGCGGACAGGTATCACGAGGATCTGTGCTTCGAGGAAGGTGACTTGGTGTACTTGAAGGTTTCACCCTGGAAAGGTCATCAGAGGTTTGACATCAAGGGGAAACTGACATCAATGTTCATTGGACCGTTCAGGGTCGAGGCACGTGTCGGCAGAGCGACGTACAAGTTGGAGTTACCGCCACAGTTAGCTGAGGTTCATCTAATATTTCACATATCTATGTTGAGGTTGGCTAGGTTAGGACCGAGATTGATTGTGGATGTTAGACAGGTAGAGGTTCAGCCTGACGGGACCTACGAGGAGCAGCTAGTTAAGATCATGGATCGTAAGATACAGACTTTGCGGAACAGGGAGATCCTGAAGGTCTTAGTTTGTTGGCAGCATCACGGAACTGAGAGACCCACCTGGGAGCTTGAGTCCATTATGCGGGCGCGTTACCCTCAGCTATTTGATGGTAAGAGTTTATTTAAGTTTTCTAAATTTCGGGATGAAACTTCTCCTAGTTGGGAAGAACTGTAACGGCCCATTTTTAATTACGCCATTAATATGACGTATTTTCAAAGGTGGACGCCAGCTGAGCATTGCGTGGACCCCACCGCTAGGACCGGACACGCCTGAAATAGGTAAATAGTTAGTTTTGTGTGCTATTTTCCTAATTTGCGATGTTTATGCTTAATTATGTTGAATTGCATCGCAATGTTTATATTTATATTGTTATTGTTCGTGTTAGATAGTGTGACTGGTATTCGTCTTGATTAGCGCGTAGACGCGGGTACCTGGTAAGTGAATGACAATACATTAGGTTGGAAAATAATGCACACATGATAAATGTATAAAATGCATTAAATAATTAATATAAAACGCCATTTAGATGTTTAATGGCGTGAGTGTACACGAACAAAACGCGTCACGACGCGGAGCCGGGTACCGAACTCTCGAGGGTTTAGTGTATGAGATTGAAGGAGGATAAGATCAAGTGACAAAGTCACCAATCTAAGTCATCTTAGATGGACTTTTTAACCTTATCTCAACCATCCAAGTGGTCCTTGGGATCTACACACATATTAAATGACAAAAGACTATAAGAGTAAAAAAAATATGTCATTTCACCACCTTTTCTCTTTCCTCTCTCATTTTAAATGAAAATTTAGGGGATTTTGGTGAATTTTAAGTGAAGATTTGGAGTTTCATACGACGAGCAATCAACGATCCAAGGTGATGTGGAGTACGGAGTTTCAGGTTTTGATGTGGATTTTGGATATGAGAGTTAGCTCGCTGGTTTAGGAGAGCAATTATCATGGTATTAGATGTTGTGGATGATGGTGTTGAAGTTGTGGAGATTTTTTTTTGAGGTTTCGCCAAGTTTTATCGAGGTTTTGCCAAGTTTTATCGAGGTTTTGCCAAGTTTTATTTGGGTTTTAGTTTGAGTTTTAGATGAGTTTAACGTGGTTTGAACGTACCCTATGGTAGTTTTGGTGAACCATAAGGGATTAGATTGAGTTTGGGTCGCGAAGTTGGAGCCGGGGTTCAGAAAAACCCTGTTGAGCACCCTATAGGAAGGGCGCCGCGACTCTCACGGCGCCACCCGCGACGCCGTTTCACCTGGAATAAGGAAAAAACTTTTTCAAATTTGGGTTTCGATTTGAGCAATTGAGGGCTTATCCCGGGGATCGATACTGGGTATAATATGAATTAATATGATGGATTTGATACTCTAATGTGAATTTGGAAAATCCCAAAGTTTGAGAAATTGATAAATTAACGAATATTAGGTACTTGGATTTGATTGACGGGTGTTGGGGCACGCATTTGGAGACGTGGAGATCGCTTTTGTATTAGTGGAATGCGGTTTGAAGTGTGTAGTAAACCAATTGAAATTCTTTCGAGTATTTATTTATTTATTTGCTTATTTGCCTTCCATTCAGTTATTTTGTTATTCCTTTATGGTATGGTTTATATGGACGGTTTGGTTGAGTGCGCTCCCACCGGGCCATTCTGTGTGTATGTCCACTAAACCATAGTACGTGTCACTCGGGGTCTCGGTGAATAGTTCGACTCGACAATCTTTTCGGTGCACGTGTCGGTACGCCGTGGGACCACGCCAGCCATCAAGAGGACTCTGAGGCTGGTCATGCTGGAGTGTGACTCGCTGGCAGTGCTCGCGGAAGAGTCCGGAGTATGGTGCTAGTCTGACTTAAGTTGTAGGCACACATTTTGAGTTTGTCTATTATGTATTCGCGATGAGCACAATTACCTATTTTAATTTTCCGCATGTTTATTTAATAGCTTTATTCAAATTCTTGTATTTTATTTCTATAAATGCTTATTAGATTTCCTTGGAAATACTCATTCTGGACTCGCCATATGTTTTGTTGTGATAGATTGAGTGCAGACCCCGGTACGAGTCGAGGCAAGGGGAAGCTTGAGGACTACCTTTGACAGATTACAACATCTCTCGTATGTTTGTATATATTTATATTTACTTTTGGGATATGTGATACATTGAGAGCTACCCATGACTTTTATATTGACTTATTTTGAGGATTTTGGCCACCTTTCTGATTATGATTTTTGTATTATGGGTTTTCCACCTTAGGTTGATGCTTCTAAGACATGAATTTATTTGTTTACTGCTTGATCAAGTCTAATAAGTCTTCCGCTATAATTTGATTGTTAAAAATGATCTTAACAGGTGAATTGAATCCAATGGACTAACTTGTAACTTTTCATAATGTAAGTTGGTCAAGTATTGAGTTTTGAATGAAGTTGTGTAGCTTAATGGCACGTGGGACACAGCTAGGCCTGACGTGGCAGGGTTGTGGGCCCGCGTTTGCACCCGTGGCGGGCCTCGGGATTTGGGGCCGCTACAATAAATGAACACACAAAAATGCTATGCAGTTCGGGCCTCACGTCATACGTTTGTGGGGCCACGCCCAAGTGTAGAATCCATTAAGAGAAAGCGATGTACAGATTTATGCAAAGTTCCTAACTAGTGATCCCTCATCTAGCTAGTGAATCCATCACCAAACTTTGCTACACTGTCCACTCCCCATACAACTGATCCTACACAATAGTCACAAGCTCCTCTTGGACAACAACCGAGATCCGCTCGGCTATGTGTGTGTAAATAAAAAGAACAATCTGTCGAAAGCTCTTGTCTCACATCGAAAATCCTAGCATTAGAGATGAATGTGTTGTTGTGATTACATTAATATATGAAGAGATCATATAATGGCTCTCTTATGGAAACTTCCATGTATGTTTTCAATCAAGTGAGGTGGCAAATATATTGTTTCTTTTTTTCTCCGTTGATCTAAGGAAATTTGCCTTAATTGGCTTGCGAGTTGTCAATCAAGAATCTTCTCCTTGATTGACATATATGTATGGGTTGACATGAATATCTTGTCCAGTTGTAAAAGTATACATTTGTTGAGAAATATTGGCTGAGATCCTGGGACGTATGATGTACCTACAGAAACAACACTTCTCCATGAAACTCACAAGATTTATGTCATATCATTTTTTCTTACCTGAGTATTGGTTGAACAAATAGTAACAATATATATTTTACATTATCAATCCCCCCCTTTGTCATTTATTTGTCACAACTCAATACAAAAATATTATGATAGAGTTAACGATTTAAACATGCAATTCATAAATCACATAAAGATCAATAAGTGAGGCATGTGATACCAATATAGTAAAGTCCTACCAGAGTAAAAGATATGAGTTGTTTACATGACTAAATATTCAGACTTAAAAAACTAAAACAGTTTGTAGAAACAAAGAAATTGAACTGAAATAGTACAATTCGTAATAAGCTCCCTCTATATTAGAGCTATTCTCCCCCTTTGTAACAAAATAAAAGACAAGGGTAAGAGAAAGTAACTCAAGGGAGGTATCATATATTAACTAAATGAACTCTCCCTCGTCCTTGCATTGTCTCCCTATTCGGGACATAAATTATCAAAACTCGAAATGAGGAAAATAATTAACAACCATATCGCTAGTAAGCACAACGAAAATATAGATAATATAAAAGAGTTGTAGCATGAGACAGTATTAAAGCAATATGAAAGGACGCATAGAAACTCTTATACTTACACTCATTCCCCATGAATTCATCGTTACCTCCAACAGATGCTTCTGTACCCCCAAATCACTACGTACCTACAGATGCCACTGAACCTACAGATGCAGGCTAACTGTCTGTAGGTATAGAATGATTGTCCGTGGGTACAAAAGCAGTAGCATTTTAAGTAAGTTCAATATCTCCACTTATCGTTGATCTATCTAACTTTTTTCCTACCATAAAAAAATAAAACAAATTGTAAAAAAGGAAATAACTATGATTTAACATTATACCTGACCGTAGTCCATATGAAGTTGTCTTAATGTGACGATCCAAAACCCAATAGATCCGCCCTATGGGAAATTTAGTAATTTACCAAACCTTACACTTAATTAGCCATAATATAAAAATCAAATTGTAAACCTTAGCTCATTTTGTTCAAAATCAACACATTTAAGAGAAATGGTAATTGAAACTGTTTGGATTGCTAACTCAAAGAAACACCACCTAGAAGGTAATTCTCACCCTCATCTTCTTCATCATACTCTTTTGTTTGAAGTCTTCAATAGTTTACACATGTGGATTTGTATAAAAAGAATAGAAAACCCCATTTAGGGGCGGAGCCACCGCGACGTCGCTGGAGGTGAACGACAAGATCACTGCCGCCGCCGCTATCCCAAGAGGGGGCCTCCATTAGAGGCCCCTAAGTGAATGGAGAGGGGAGGGGTGGCACTGGAGCCACCCCATGACCACCGCCACCGGCAGGGACGTCCTTGCCCAACGCATCCAAAGGCCAAACACCCCCTGACTGACACTAAATTTTAAAAATAATAATAAAATAAAATACAAACAAAATAATATATATTATAAATAAATAAAAATAATATATATACATATATAATAAATTAAAAGCAAATATTTGTTTTTAAACGGGGCAATGCCACGTCACCGAGGGAGACCGACTAGGTCCCACCCCTCGATTCTCGCACCGGCCGACGGGGGACCCGCGGGACCCACACTAGTGGATCCCATCCAATAAATGGAAGATTTACTTAATTTTAAATCAAAGCATTTATTTATGAGATGTGTTATAGTTCTATAGTGTCGCGCGAAGGCTGACATCAGGCCCCGGCCGTATCAGGAGTTATTATAGGCGTCGCGGCGAGTCGAGGTAAGTGGGGAGCTTCTCTTATGCATTAAGTATGGCTTGATATTAGATAATTAAGTATCATGTTTTAAATGAAAGACTTGTGTTAAGGGTTGCATGATGTATTGGTTTGAATCTCCGAATCTATTGTATGTGAATGCATTTGTTTCCTCATTTATGTTATTCATTGCCTCGGGATGTTTGTGGAGTCCCCACCGAGGGCTTAATTAGTAAGTTATCATTATAAATGCCCCAGGATGTGGTGCCACCGAGGGCCTTACTAGTTAAATGCCACAAGATGTTTTGTGGAGTTCGCCACCGAGGGATTTACTTGTCTAATTGAATGCATAAATGTCACTTGAGTATATGAGTTGGAATTCCTCCTTATATAACTTAGTGATATCGGGACATGTATCAGTGGCAGCTTAGGATGAACTCACTTTTGTTGTGATGCTACTAGTAAGAGGACGCAACGACCATTGCGTCCACTAATGGTTTGCATTAAATCAGAAGTGAAGGATTCAATCACCAAATTCCTACCAATAGATAGCATGCATTGAATGAACCAATGATTCACAATTATTATTATCGTTTATGGTATATCTCTTGTGAACCCCTTGCATGAATGATTTAAATTTTGTTATGTTTTAAATGAATTCTTTGAACAATTATTAGCCTTGGCACGGGCAAGGTTGGCAAGGACGAGCCTTGGCACGAGCAAGATTTGGCAGGGGCAAATCTTGGTATGGACATAACTTGGCAAGGACTGACAAGGCAAAGCTTGGCACGGACAAGGCATGAGCAGGGCAAGGCCTTGGCATGGGCAAAACTTGGCAATTGTTGACAAATCTTGATTTAGGTGTTGATCAAGTCAAAGTATGATTGGTCTCACTTTGTGATGTTTCCTATTGGAGGACTAGGAATGACTTAATATCTATATTAAGGGGGACCCCTATCCATTAAGGGTGGTATGGGCAGTGGTTAAGGCATGACATGGGCATTTAGCTAAGCCTTGCCCATGCATGAGTATGGCAAGTGAACACCCAAACCGGAGGCACCAGGTTCCTACAAGGTGGACCAGAGACGGCTGGCACCAAGGGGATAGTCCCATTCAAGATGATGGTTAACCAAGACCTTGGCTTGGGCTGAGACCAAGTCAACGCACGTTTGAGCTGAGTGGCTTGGCAGTTATGCTAGGTGGCATTAAGAAAAACGTGGATGACAGAGTCAATGCCAATATGGGCAACATGGATTGACTAGGTATTGAGCATGAGTTTGGCATGAAGGACATGGCGAAGGTTCTAGCAGTTGGGACTGAGTCCAATGTTAGGTGGCACGAGATGAAGCAATGTGACTGGTAGTTATGGTAACTACTATTACATGTGGCGTTGCTAGAGCAATGCAAGAATGGGCATGCTGGAGTATAATCAGGGAGTTGTGGGTTGTTTTGTTAGTGGGTTAAAGAGTGGACATGTGTCCCACAAACAATTTTGTAACTACCTTGTATGCTGAGAAATTGTATATAAGGTGATTTCTTTCTTAGGGGAGAACAAGTGAACCAGGATTAATGTAACCTCTTAGTTGAAAAGCAATAAACTCCCATTGTGCCTTATGCCTAATTAGTGTGGTTCATCTCATTTATCCTGTCTACTTCGTGTGCCTTGAGCGAAGGGAGACCGAGTGCCCTTAAAAAATAGGGAAACAAATGCCAAACTAAGCTGGAGTCTAGTGTGCATCACAGGTCGGTGTCGAAGTGAAAAATATTGGGGAATTCCTTGGGCAGAACCTCCGGTATCATATCGACCCCGTGATAATTTGGTATCAGAGCCCGAGTTGCGATAACTTGGGGAGAATCGAGATCAATGACAACCAAGGGTGCTAGCATGGATGGCATTGATGGAGAGGCTTACTCAGGTAGAGCAAAGCCTTGCCCGTATGGAGGCAGCGAGAAATGAGGTTGGGGAGGATGATCCTACAGTCTTGGTGCAGTTGGATGCTTTGGAGAGATTAGGTTCTCTTACGGTGGAGAGAATGGAGGCTCTTACTAGAGATGTTTCTACCTTGGAGAACCAATTTGGAAGGCTAAACATGGACGTGCAAGCGATTGGTGTCAAATGCACGGAGGCTATCCAAGACTTCAATGCTGAGGTTGGGGTATTAAAGCGTGCGGTGTGCAGTGGTGGTGAATCCAGTGAGGCAAAATCACCCAAACCAAAGGTCCCATAACTAAAGAAATTTGAGGGAGCTCGAAGCGCAAAGGTGTTGGAGAACTTCATTTGGGATATGGAACAATATTTCTCCACTGTTCATACCCCTAATGACCAGAAGGTAACGCTAACATCTTTGTTTCTTGATGGTGATGCTAAGTTGTGGTCGCGTATCAGGGTTGAGGATGATGTTTCGACGGGGCGAATGAAGACTTCAACATGGGATTCCTTGAAGTAGGAGCTTAGGGATCAGTTCTTACTCAAAAATGCGGCGTCCAAGCTAGGGAAGCCTTGAGGAAACTCAAGCAAACAAGCACTGTAAGGGAGTATGTCAAAGAGTTTTCCTCCTTGCTCATCGACATCAGGAACATGACCAAGGAGGACAAGCTTTACAACTTTACCACCGGATTGCATGGGTGGGCGCAGTCAGAACTGCGAAGGCAAGGAGTGAAAGACTTGCCATCTGCAATAGCTGCTTCGAACAGTCTTGTTGATTACAAGATGGGGGCTTCGATTCCTGAGGGGAAAGGCAAGGAAAGGAAGTACAATGGGAAGGAACCAGCAGGAGGGTCAAAGAAGGAGAACGAGACTCTTTCCAAGTCTGGTGCTCAGGATGCCAAGATGTTGGCACCAAGGAGGGGTTGTTTCGTTTGTGATGGGCCTCATCGAGCTAAGGACTGCCCAAAGGAAGAGAGGCTGAATGATCTTGTTGCTAATGACAATGAACCCGAGGTACGAATGAATCCTTTGCAGCTAATTAACACAGTGTGTGCAAAAGGTCATGACATCAGTTGGGCTGATGTTTGTAGAGGCTCAGATCAACAACCACACGGTGAAGGTGTTGATCGATTCGAGAGATATACATTCCTTCGCGGTGGAGAACCAAGTTCGGAGGCTTGGTTTGAAGCTTGTTGAGTGTGCAAGCATGATCAAGGTGGTAAATTCAGAGGCTCAAAAGGTCATGGGGGTGACCTTGGATGTGGATATCTGAATGGGCACATGGTCGAGCAAGGTAAATCTAATTGCCGCTCCCTTGGGAGAATTTGAAGTCATTGTCATAAATGACTTCTTGGTGGCTGAACGTGTCGCAGTGATCCCATCTATTGGAGGCTTGTTGATCATGGATGAGAAGAAACCATGCATTGTTTCAGCAATGCGAGGCGAGGACAAAGGTAATAGACTAAAACTATTGGCACTATGAGTGAATAATGGACTAGAGCAGAGTTGCCTTAGTGGGCAATGGTTTGGTGGACACGTTGCTATGGAGGCTTTGATGAGGGCATCGAACATAGAGGCTGAGGGAGGTTTGTTAGACCCTCACTAGCTTGATGGAGTAAAGGTTGGGTTGGGCTGAGCAGCTGGGATACCTAGTAATGTCCGAGTTTTGGTGGACTCGAGAGTTCCTTATATCGTGGAGGGGGCATAACATGGCATGGCAAGGCTTGGCAAGGGCGAGCCTTGGCACAGGCAAGGGCGAGCCTTGGCATAGGCAAGGCTTGGCACGGGCAAGCCTTGGCACGAGCAAGGTTTGACATGGGCAAGCCTTGGCACGGATAAAGTTTAGCAAGGCTTAGCAAGGGCGAGCCTTGGCACGAGCAAGGTTGGCAAGGGTGAGCCTTAGCACGAGCAAGGTTTGACAGGTTCAAACCTTAGAATGGACACAATTTGGCAAGGATTGACAAGGCAAAGCTTGGCACGGGCTTGGCACGGACAAGGCACAAGCAAGGCAAGGCCTTGGCACCGGGCAAGACTTGGCAAGGGTTGACAAATCTTGACTTGGGCGTTAACCAAGTCAAAGTATGATTGTTCTCACTTTGTGATGTTTCCTATTGGAGGACTAGGAACGACTTAATATCTATATTAAGGGGGACCCCTCTCCCTTAAGGGTAGCATGGGCAGTGGTTAAGGCATGGCATGGGCACTTAGCCAAGCTTTGCCCATGCATGAGTATGACAAGTGAACACCGACATCGGAGGCACCAGGCTCGATCGGGCTCCGACAAGGTGGACTAGAGACGGCTGGCACCAATGGGATAATCCTTTACGAGATGATGGCTAACCAAGACCTTGGCTGGCTGATACCAAGTCAAGGCACATTTGAGCTGGGTGGCTTGATGGTTATGCTATGTGGCATTGAGAAAAACGTGGATGACCGAGTCAATTGCAATGTGGGCAACATGGATTGACTAGGTATTGAGCACGAGCTTGTCATAGAGGACATGGCCAAGGTTCTAGCAGTTGGAACTAGGTCCAATGTTAGGTGGCACGAGATGAAGCAATGTGACTAGTAGTTGTGGTAACTACCAGTACATGTGGCGTTGCTGGAGCAATGCAAGGATGGGCATGTTGGAGTATGACCAGAGAGTTGTGGGTTGTTTTGTTAGTGGATTAAAGAGTGGACATGTGTCCCTCAAACAGTTTTGTAACTATCTTGTATGCTGAGAAATTGCATATAAGGTGAGTTTGTTCTTGGGGGAGAACAAATGAACTAGGATTGGTGTAATCCTCTAGTTGAAAAGCAATAAACTCCCATTGTGCCTTGTGCCTAATTAGTGTGGTTCATTTTATTTATCCCTTCTACTTAGTGTGCCTTGAGCAAAGGGAGATCGAGTGCCTTAAAAAAAAGGGAAATGAATGCTGAACTAGGCTGGGGCCTAGTGTGCATCACGGGTTGGCGTCGAAGTGAAAAATACTGGGGTAATTCCTTGGGCAGAACCTCCGGTATCACATCGGCCCCGTGACAGGTTGGCTGATCTAGCTCAGTCTCAGGAAAGGAACATGACACGTATTTTGGAACTGCTGCACAACCCGAGAAATGATGGGGTAGTCGGACATGCACTTGTGGGGCTAAGGCCTAATGTGGCGGCCTCGCGCCCCGAGGCCGTCGAACTCTGCTACTGTACGGGTCCCACAACCCTGCTAACATTAATGCCACGTCATCACTCCTCGATGTGTGCTGTATTCTTTATATTATTATTTGTTAAAAATTGCAGTCTTTTATTTCGAATTAACCATTTACAAGTGGGTTTGTGTTTTATAGAGTTGCAAGTAGATAATTAGTAAATTTACAGCATAAGTCTTAAAGTAAACGTAAACATGGATTTTCATTAACTTTCAAGTCATATAGAGCATCAGTCCTAATGTGGAAAACTCTGAATAAAATACACTGTATATAAAGTGAAAAAAGTTAATATATATACACGTACATGTGTTTTATAAGTCTTCCATAAACCCAAAATATATAACGAAGTATCTAAATATAAACACCTATGAGTAGTGTGCCGAATAGTGGGCGAGCTCAAAAATAGTCGCCAAAAACTCCCTTACCCTTACTCGTAAAAGGATCTGCACTTAGCCATCACAACAAAACAGATGACGAGTGTAGTGAGTAAAATCCCGAGGAAACTCATTGAGCATTCATATGATAAAGTAAAGGAAATCAAATAAATACTGTTAAATAAACATGCGGAATGTAAACATGCAATTGTAAATGGATCAACGCATGCTTAAATAAGAATAAAGCGCAATGTGTATGGTCGTCTCGTTCAGACTAGACCATACTTCGAATTTCCTCCCCAAGATCCTACTAGTAGGCACACCCAACTGGCTCATCACTTGGTCCTCTCGATGGTCGGCATAGACCCACGACGCACCGACACATGTACCGACAAAGTAGCTCGGGTCGTTATTCACCGAGGACTCCTGATAGAGATGTTATGGTCTAGCGTGCCATAAACACACAATGGAATACCAGGCGGGTGTAAATTCAACCAACTGTTCAAATAGTTACACAGACATAGATAACTAAAGTAAATAAGGAATGTAATCAAGAATACACTGAATAAGATAGAATACAATAGAAATGAAAGTAAGTAAATACTCAAGTGACGTTCTATTAGGTTTTACAAACCTCAATATGAGCTCCGACTTCCTCGAACTCTCGAATCCCACCCCGCCTAGCTCATGGTACCCGAACTACGGTCCCTCATTCCCGTGAAGTCAATTATGTGTTTTAGAATAAATTGTAGTGGTTTTAGGTTAGATTAATGTATTTAAGTCCTAAACCAAATTCGATAAAATCCCAAAAATTATTAAATTATTATTTTCTTGGCTAAATTCCTCAAAATAGCACAAAAACCCTTAAAATAGAAAATCGGTGTGCCAAAAATGGGTTCTTGTAAGCTACGTTATTAAAGCACATTTTTCTTGAATTTTTAGCAGTGTAGTTAACGCGCTAAGTAAAGCCATTAGTGCACTAATGAGGTCAAAACCCAGAATTTCCAACTCAGGAATTCTGTGATTTCTTCCTTCGTGACATTCGTCAAAACGTCGACCTTACCTTCTCCTCATAAGGGAATCACCACCTCCAAATAACAACTAACAAAAACAATCATATAACAATTTGCATCAATTTATAAGATTTCATGCATTCATTCTAATTTTTCCAATTTGGGCCAATTTTCAATTTTGATGAAAATCAGTTTCAAAACTCAATTTTGTGGTTGAATTGGACTTCAAATCTATGAAAGACTTCTTCAAATCAGCAAGTTATGAGTAAATTTTGTTTAGGCTATTAATCCCCAAAGTTAAGCTTCATTTGACCATTTAGATGGTGTATAAGCTTGAAAAGGATGGAGAGATTGATTACCTTGTTGATGAACTCTTGGATTTATAAAGTTTCTCAGCTTCAAATCACAATCTTTGACTCTCAATTCTTTCTAGTGTTGCTAGAATTCTGAGATTATGCATGTTGATTTTTGACTTAGAACCCACTAAGTCCTCATTTTATACTATGTGTAAATTAGATTTTATCCCTTGATCTAAATGTGTACACATATCTCTAGAAAATATAGGGATCCTCATTAACTAAGTCACACACTCTAGTGACACATACATTTGTACACACTAAACCTATGAATCATCATCTAGGGTCATCTAGATGGAGATCTAGGATCCTAAATTAATCCTTCTAAACTATAAGCCTTATATTATTTGATCTAATTTAATTAACGTAGGCCTATTCATACTAATGATTGGTGATCTTAGACACACTTATTGATAACTTAATGATCCTACCAATCCCCGACTACCCGACACTCGGTGCTCCGCGCTTCGACATGCATATCAAGGTGCGTCATATTTCATTTTATTTAATTAACTAACTTAGGCTATGGTTTAATTAGACATCACACTCTAGTTCTTAGCTTATTCTAACATCCTTGGGTCACTCCTACTCGATTCCCACGTTGACAAGCTTCCCAAAGTAACTCCCGTCACACCAAGTCGTTCGATAATTACGTACACACATGCGATGCAATACAACAATAATGATTTTAAACACTGTATATAAACAACCATCATTCACAAATACTATATTTCATCGGTTCTCGTGTTCTATTCAACCGAGTTGTCCACGTAATGCCCGAATTACGACAGTTAATCCCTGAGATTAACGCTAAATCCTAATTTAGTTAATTTGGGCCGTTACAATTGATCTTTCTTTAGCACCTATATACGAAAACCATCCCGCGGAGGAAGGTGTTTATTCTGTCACAGTCGCAGCTGCAATGGCTATACCCATAGTTGATGGAGAGAATGAGGCATGTCGAAGGGGCAGGATCCAGAAAGAGTTCATGAAATACGATGTACCACACTTCTACGGGGACCCTGATCCTATTGAGACGAAATCTTGGATATTGAATACGGAAAAGAAGAAAGATACACTGAGTACTGATGAGAGGATGTAACGACCCCCAAAAAATTAATTAAATCCTAATTACACACTAATTTGAAGTTTTGACCATTGATCTAATCACCACGTAGAATACTCGGTCAAACCACGAGCATCAAGGCTGAGATAATAAATTTTCGTTGATGTATGTCTATTGGTCGTATTGTATGTATATTAAAGTAACACATTTAAATAACTACATAGTTGGAAAATTATATAATAGAAATTTTATTAATGTATACTATAAGTGTTAAGATATAGTTTTAATTAAGTTTAAATGTGCCATATTGTTTAGATAAATTGATTAATTTACAAAAAAGAAGTTAATAAAAACAAAAAAAATTAAAAATACAAAACTTATCTACCCATTTTGTGACACCTAAGCTTACCTACCCTATCCCATCGCGCCCACCCACCTTACCTCATCCCCTCACATCACTAATTCTTTCCTCCTAAACCAATTTCTCTCTCCCTCTCTCTACCCGAGAATTCCCCCCTTATTCGGTCCCTCAAATCTCTCTTTCTCACCGAGTCTTCTCTCCTCACTCTTAGTAACTCCCTCACGACCCTCACCATCGCTCTCGGCACCCTCAGCCTCATTACCACCCTTTCAACTTCTTTGCGACTCCGCCGGTCACCGTCATCAGCGATTCCCCTCCACCACTCTCGGCTCCTCTCTTGATTCCGGTGGTCACCCCCACTTGACGGCGACCTCCTTGACCGAGGTAAGCACCATTGTTGTGTGTTTATTTTAGGTTGAGAAGATGATGTGTATGTATTAATTTTTGGGGGTGGATTAAGTGTGTATGTACACATTGGGATTCGTACGAGGTGGGGACTGCCCTGAGATTCGTGTCATGATCTTAATGTCCTTAACATCTTCCTTGAAATCGGTGTTGACTTTGAAGCGTCGATGACTACCTCGTGATGCGCACTAAAATCACCTCGAGATGTATGCACGTGCATATCGAGACTACCTTGAGATGCGTACTGGTTTAAATAAAGTAAAATAAATAAATATCTAAATATATAACATGTGTATATAAAGTGTATATGAAATATAGATATTAAACACATTTATATATAATATGCTTTATGTATAGTATAATGAATAAAATAAAATAATATAATTATTAATTGGTTAAAAAGAGAAAATAATAATAATAATAATAATAAAGGACAAATTTGAGATAATTGGCCGAGTCAAAATTTAACCAACACGGTTCGACCCGAGATGCGGCTAATGTGGTCCCAAAATTTAGGATAATGGGAAGAAAATATAACCAAATAAATTAACATTTAAATTAGTTATGAGACCAAAATTATGGACCTAAACTATTGATGATAAGGTCGTTAAATCGGCGTCGGGGGGTCCAACCGAGGATGCCATAATTGAAATTTTATCTCGAGATATGTGCAACAATAAAGAAAAGTATTTCTAAGGCGATTTGCATTGAGATCGACCTCGTAATGCGTGCGTACGAACAAGAATTTGGTCTAATAAAGATTATGAAACAATTTAGGGAGTTCAGATGCGCCGAAGACGAGACGATCGTACGAATTTTGAAGACGTCAAGCAGTTTACATGACATGACGATTTACATGGTTATTTGTAAGTAAACCAGTAGGAGCATTATCAGTAGTTCTCTTCTACTTCTTGAATTTAATTTCTTTAATTGTGCCTATTTATGGAATTCACTCTAGTTAGAAGTGTGAGAGCTAAATGAGTCGGAAGGTAATATCTTGGGTATGGCAAACGACTCGCAATTGGAACCATATTTCAAGTTATTGGATTTGGGTCGTGGACGGGAGGTGAAGTATTGGGGGCGTCGTTGATACCCCTACGTTCACAACAATTTTGAATCTGTTGGCGCTACCACGATTCTAGGAAGTCGAGCTTGTGGCGGTATAGTTACAACTCGATGGATTTAAGACCACTTGGCTTCTCTCTTTTGTTTCCACGACACTCTCATTTCATTGCTTTTATTTTCAATCTATTTATCATGCACTTACTTTATTTCTG